>CM057449.1:138325000-139540833 GCA_016271365.2 Neoceratodus forsteri | reverse complement strand
TTCCACCTGATGCCCAGGGAGGCTGCTAGGTACCCCTTTTTTGCTAAGGAATCACTTTTTCTTGCATCCTTATCAGGAGGATGACAGGCGAAAAGGGTGCCAGCTTTTTCACAAGCTGCAGCTTGAACAGCTCCCACATGACTACAATGGCTACTCAGAAATGCAGTGCCAGTACCAGCCATCCCATACTTTCTGTCCATTTTCTTATCCACTTGGGGGACAGAACTTGGGGTCTGGAGGATTCTAAAGGTCCGTTTCTTGCGGGACTTGTGGATAGGAATCATGAGTCCCTTAGAGACAAGGAGATCCACCATTTCCCTGTAGTCATCCTCTTCCTCCTCCTCCTCCTGTCCAGTCTCCTGGACATAAAGCTGCAAGGTTTCTGCTACCTGTCTCATAAAAGAGAAATGAGAGGTAGATTCTCTTGAAGGAGGATATTGCTGATGGGTGATCTGAATATGCCAGATGTTAACTGGAGCGCAGTTGCAGCTGCCACTTCCAAGAGTGCAGTTATTCTAGATGCCCTACAGGGGGCATGCCTTAGACAACTAGTACTGGAGCCCACTCGAGAGGGAGCAATATTAGACTTGATACTCTCAAATGGAGATGGAGAGAGGATCACAGATGTAGAAGTGGGTAGCCATCTGGGAACTAGCGACCATCGAACAGTATGGTTCACAATAAACACAGCAATAGAGTCAAGCCATACAAAGACAAAAGTACTAGACTTTAGGAGGGCTGACTTTGCCAAAATGGGTGAGTGCCTAAGGAATGCACTAGCAAATGGGTGGGAAGGAGGGGTGGAAGAACAATGGGGAATAATAAAAACTGCCATCACAGAGGTAACAAGCCTCTGTGTGAAGCAAATAAACAAAACAAAACGATGTAAAAACCACTATAGTTCTCAAAGGAGGTGGCAGTGAAGGTTCAAGAGAAAAAGCATTCAGGAAGTACAAGGAATCAGCAGGAGCAGGACAGAGAACTGTATCAGTTAAAGCAAAAGGAGGCTGGGAAGGCGGTCAGAACAGCAAAGGCCCAAACTGAGGAAAAGATAGCCAACTCAGTTAAGAAGGGAATAAAACCTTTATAGGTACATCAGGGAGCAAAGGAAGACCAAGGGAGGGATAGTGAGGCTTAATAAAGGGAGGAGAGGTGGGCAGAGGAGAATGTGAAAAGGCAGAGATACTAAACAAATATTTTTGCTCATTATTTACAAAGGAAGAGGAGGTACATAAAACAAACAGTAGTAACACTCTGGATACAGAAGTTGATACCAGCCCATTTACAGAAGAAAGGGTTCTGAAAGAACTCTTAAAACTGAAGGTGGACAAAGCAATGGGGCCTGATGGATTCATCCCAGAATTCTAAAAGAACTAAGGGTAGAACTAGTGACACCACTGACTACCCTCTTTAACAAATCATGGGAGGATGGGGTGGTACCCGAGGACTGGAGGAGGGCAGATGTGATTCCCTTCACAAAAGTGGGAGCAAGGCAGAAGCAGGAAACTATAGACCTGTTAGTTTAACCTCAGTGATAGGAAAATGATGGAATCACTTCTAAAAGAAAGAATTGTCGAGTATCTAGAGGCCAGAGGCACAAGACCCTAGGCAGCATGGATTCACAGCGGGAAGGTCATGCCAGACAGAATCTGATAGATTTCTTTGACTGGGTGACCAAAGTAGTAGATCAGGAGGGTGTGGACATGGCCTACCTAGACTTTAGCAAGGCATTTGACACAGTCCCACAAAAGATTAATATATAAGTTAGCCAGCCTGGGAGTGGGTCCCAAGATGACAGCCTGGGTAAAGAATTGGCTGGAGAATAGGACACAGAGAGTAATAGTAAATGGAGTCCACTCAGAAGAAAGGAGGGTTACTAGCGGGTACATGAGGTTCAGTATTAGGACCAGTCCTCTTCAATGTCTTTATAAGACATTGCAGAAGGACTGGAAGGAAAATATGTCTCTTTGCAGATGACACTAAGATCTGCCACAGAGCTGATGCACGGGTGGGGTGGAAAGGATGAGAAGGGACTTGGCAAGGTTAGAGGAATGGTCAAATGTATGGCAGTTTAGATTCAATGCTAAGAAGTGCAAGGTAATGCACCTGGGAAACAAAAACCCAGGGGAAGAGTACACAATGGGGGGTGAGATACTAACAACAACAAAAATGGAAAGGGACCTGGGGGTAGTCATATCAGATGACCTAAAGGTGGGCAAGCAATGTGAGAGGGCAGCAAGGAGGGCTGGGGGATACTGGGATGCATAGGGAGGCATCACCAGTAGAAAACAGGAAGTTATTATCCTCTGTACAGACAGCTGGTGAGACCCCATCTGGAGTACTGTGTGCAGTTCTGGAGACCCAATCTCCATAAAGACATAGACAGGATGGAAGCTGTCAGAGGAGGGCAACTAAAATGGTGCAGGGTCTGCACCAGAGGACATATGAAGAGAGACTTAAGGAGCTTAATATGTATAGCCTCGAGGAAAGGAGGGAGAGGGGACATGATGAAACTTTCAAGTACCTCAAGGGAATCAACAAAGTCCAAGAGGGTAGCATCTTTCAAAAAAAGAGGTGTGCAAGAACAAGAGGGCACAATTTGAAGATGGGGGCGGCTCAGAGGTAATTTAAGGAAGTATTTTTTCACAGAGAGGGTTGTGGATGCATGGAATGGCCTTCCGGAGGAGGTTGTGGAGTCAAAATCAGTGGTGGAATTCAAGCATGCATGGGATAGTCATAAGGCAACTCTGGGGGGTGGGGGTAGAAAGAAGTAGGCTGCTGGTTAACTAGGATCTGCAGCTTATCCAGTAGGTAGGGAAATGGGCAGACTGGGTGGGCCAAGCGGTCCTTATCTGCCGTCAAATTCTATGTTTCTATGTTTCTATGAGGAGGAGGGGACTCATACTGGGGATGCTCAGGAGAAATCTCAGGCTCAACAGGTTCTTCTTCATCCTCCTCTTCATCATAATCCTCATATTCAGATTCATAATATTCCTCCAGATCCAGAGGGCCTGAAGGAACTGAACTGACAGGTGCATGAACCGGGGTGCTCTGTGTATCCTGGAAAAGATTAGTGCACCTCAGCCAGGAGAACCTCTTAAGAGAGATGGCAGAAGCCATAGAACGAGAGTCAGTTCACCCCAACCAGGCTGAAGAGACTGAACAATGCATATCGCTTTCGCGATTTCTTCGGCAGTTGGAACTACAACCACTTGCTTCCGTGGTTCCGAACTGCTTTTTCTCGTCTTCTTAGCGGGACCCATTTCAGGGACCAATTCAGCTTGCCTTTTACCAGACGAGGACTCACCTTGATCCGAGGGTTCGGTTGCTGATTCAGTGGGTTCTTTCGAACCGTGTCGGACCTCGTCAGAGGATTTCTCCATTTTATTCCTCAGTTTACCCAAATGTCTATCAAGGGTAGATTGAGGGAGGTTTTTACAAATTTCGCAGCCTGATTGCAAATGGTCAAAGGCCAGGCAATACAGACACACCAAGTGCGGATCAGCCTTAGCAAATTGCTCCCCGCACTCAGTGCAGTGTTGAAACCCATTGGGACCAGTTTTTATCTTGGGTTTCAGTGACATAACCTTTCCCAAATTTACAGCTTAACCTAGAGGCTTTAGTTAGGCTGGGTAAGTGAATCCAAATCAAATCATTTTATCCAAAAATGGCTTAGTCAGGCCTGGATAAAGAAAATTAATTGGTGTATTTCCCCTTGATGGCTTTAGTTAGGCCGGGTAGAAGAGAGAGAGAAAACAAAGTTTCAGACAGCAAGCGGTTCAACGTCTGTGTTAAAAACCTGAAAAAAGACTCGTTTAGTCTGAAACTTTGAACTGGATCCCAAGAACACAAAAAGATACGTTTTTACTAACAATTTACCACAAGAAAAGAAAGAAAGATCTTCAATTCCCTCCTGGTCACGGAGAACCACTCGGAAACTGAAAACTTACCAAAATGAAGTTAAACCTAGGCTAGTTTAACCTGTAACCACAGGACAGAGGTTTGAAAAATAAAGGAAATAAGCGGCGGTTTAAACGACCGTCGAGATTTGAATTTCAGCTGAAGACGTTGAGGAGCAGTCTCTGAGGCGTCTTCACAGGCGAGCGGAGTAAAGAATCTGGTCAGTTACATAGAATGTACGGAGGACTGTTGTTTGAAAGCCAAGCTCGAGCTCAACGTTCTATGCATTTGTATAGTGTTTAACTCTTTGTTCTCCGGGGCAGCTGAACCTGTCGGTCAAACTGCACATTGTCAGAATGCAGGAAGACTTCATGTTGTTTGAATAACTAAATCTTCCCTGAGGTTCATCACTAACTTGTTGACAAGGACCCATCATTTTAACCTATATGTAGCAGTTGGATGGACCTCTCTAGCTAACAGGAGATTATAAAATCTTTATATGTGGGCTTATAAGGTGCTAACCAGTGATATACCTGGGTACATCACTGAACTCTTCAGCAAGTCCTCTTACTCCTATGCTCTAAGAATAATCTCCTTCTCCTGGACACACCTAGGTATGCTACTCAGTATTGCAAATCTGCGATTAGTAATGTTATTCCGGTTGCCTGGAACAAGTTACAGAGCACCCAAAAACTTAACTATCTGGTTGGGTGCAATCATTTCAAAGCCCTCATTGGCAGCCTAGGTACTGAGACTTGCCCGTGTAACTAATGCATGACTCTTACTATTCCCTTGTAGCAACTATCTTGCCTTCATGGATCTTTTCACATGATATACTACCCAACCTTGTTCTGTAATGTATATTGACTGCATCCCCACTGTATTCTGCCTCATTGTAATTTTATTCGTATTTTCATTTTATCTATCTTACTTTACTTTTATTATCTGTATCACTGTCCTACCCAGGACCTCCTTGTAAATGAGCTTGCTCAACAGAGCCTTTTTCTGGTGAAATAAATAAATGAAAATCTATGATTTTTGGTGGTAATCGAAATTTCACAGTTGTTGATTTTAATATTAAGACTACTGATGTTGCTCCTATTGAACGTGTTGAGAATTCACATATCTGGGAATCCTGGACAGTACCCTCTCCTTCAACCAGCAGATTGATCATTTGGTCACAGTTGTTCATCAAAGGCTGGGTTCCTTATATAGAATTTGTCGATATTTGCTCCCCGAATTTAGGAAACTTTTAGCTACCAGCCTGCTCATTGCCTTGCTTGATTATGGCATCCTATGTTATAGTGTTGCAGGATTGGGTGCCATGTTCAGGATAAGAGTGCTTTACAACTCAATCTGTAGATTTATCACAGGTCTCCTGACATGGACACACCACTGTTTACTGTATGAATTCGCAGGATTCCTATTTTTGGATTATAGGCTTAAGCAATAATGCCCGACAGGGTGTGTGTCGTGCTGGGATAACGTCATGCCTCAGGTGGTTGGGCACGAGGCCGTAGGCCGAGTGAGTCCAATAACTGAGGCGTAGCGTTATCCCAAACGACACACATCCTGGAGGGCATTATTGCTATTATACAATGGCTCACTGTTATACAGAATAAAAAAAATCATTTTAAAGATGTTTTTGCATGGAAATTATTTTTGTTTTTTAAAAGAAGATGAAACAATGAAGCACATCATCAAGCCCATCAAGCAGCACATTATCAAGCAAAAGTTCATCAACAGGTTCACAGTGAGGCTGAGACTAGACCTGTGATGTTATACTGGGATAACATCACGGGTCCAGCCCAAGACTGACCAATCAGAGTCCATGATTTTTTCTTGCCATTGTATAATTTGATTTAAAGCCTCCATCTTCCTTTATAAAGTGGTGCTAGGAAAATTGCTCCCATGTATTTCCAATATGTTTCCACTCTGTGATAAAGCAAAGAGTACTAGGTCACAAAAGGAATCATGCTTTAGCTTACCATTCAGGAGGACATCTGCCAGACAGAGAGCACTTAAAATTATTTGTCACCTGTTTTCATAAAAATCGACCAAATTCAGTTAAAGATGACTATTCCATTTCTATTTTTAAATTTAAGTTTTTCAGACTGTTATTGAATTGATATTCTTGCCCATGTAATAAATATATGTTTTTTTTTTTTTAAAGGTTCATTGTATTGTAAAACTTGTCACATTTGAAAACAGGCAATCTGATGAATGTGCTCCACCAGTGTAAATAACAGATAAAACAAATATTTTAGTAT
This sequence comes from Neoceratodus forsteri, assembly GCA_016271365.2. Taxonomy (NCBI): domain Eukaryota; kingdom Metazoa; phylum Chordata; order Ceratodontiformes; family Ceratodontidae; genus Neoceratodus; species Neoceratodus forsteri. The sequence continues at coordinate 139,534,663 of CM057449.1, read as the reverse complement.
TTTATAAATATTCAGGACAAGGGCTAAATATACAGCAGATTAAATAAAGCATAATAATAAAAACAGTACATGAAAGAATTTATAGAAACGTACAAGCTCCGCAGATTCATTTATTTTGTAAAAAAATGCCAAGCTCCATGAACTACGTTGTTTTTACTGATGTGTAGAAAATCCAAATTCTGGAATTGTACAGGGGGTTCCAAAAAAGAAAAAACTGAAAATTGGTGGCTTTAGTTTTTTTTTAGTTCAAAGGTATTACAGTTATTAGAAACATTCAAATGTGACTGGAAATGTATTTTTTAGTCCTGTGGCTCCAAGGACAACTGATATGTATTACTTTCTCGTATGTTGTGTGATCCACTGATGGCTTGAGGGATTTTTACCTGCTGTGTAACACTCCTCACAATCAGCATGTTTATTTAAAAAAAAATTATTTATAATTTTCAATAATTTCATGATCAATGAAACTGTTTTACAAAAGGCATGTATCTGTTACATTTTTAAAAGCAAATAAAAAAAAACAATGTCTACCATATTTGTTGCTGTATGTTACATAAGAACAAAGAAAGAAGAAAACAATACTAAGGATGTAACAGTTATTGGGCAAGTCCACCAAGGAAAGGGTTAATACAGCCGAGATTTCTACAAAGTGTATTCTTCCGCAAGGCTTGGTGACACAGTCAGTAATAGTGCCTTGAAAATGCAGCAAGTTAAAATAAAACAAACAAAAAAAAAAAACTTTGACCTCTACCTAAAGTAAAGGTGTAAGATCTGGTACTTACAGTTATGGGCTTCATATCCCATTACCGTCTCTGCGATAATCCGTGGGTGGTAAAATATTAAAATTTAATGCAGTCCTTTTAGCGAGAAAAGGGATCATAACCCTGGCTGCACTGCCTGCCAGCCGATCCTTTCCAAGTTTCTGGTCTGCCTACCATGCCCCCGCGCTCAGACGTTTTGTGACGGCCTGTCAGGGAAAGCACGAGGCGTGCCCCTGTAATCTATGGAACTATTTTAAAACCTTTACTTTGCCTATTTAAGCTACCTTTCCACACAAATGAAGCCACGGCTCAACCTAATGGGGCCCTATTGGTTGGCGGTGGTCATTGTGTGAAAACCAACAAAACAAAGTAAAGATTTTAAAAATAGTCTACATAATGGTAATGGGCGCGCGCTCTCCTGGCGGGCGTCTGCGTGGTGTGGCATGGTAGGCGGACAGAACGGAAAGAATCAGCAACGGGCAGTTCGCTCGATTCGATCCTTTCGCTAAAGGATTTCACGTCGTATTCACCAATTCTGCTCGCTAAGGGTAGGCGTAAATATCGTATCCCCAACTTACTTTAAGTATTCAATAACCTCTCACATTTAAATCAATAGAAGGAAGCAAATCATATCTAGTGATCAAATTCATGCATTCCAAGTAACAGTTCATAAAGCACATGGTCGTCACCATTCTTATTTTATATGATAAGCTGAGTACTTTTAGCATTTCTTTTTACTTCCTGTCCACAGAAAGGATTGATCTTGCCCTTATATCTCAGATAGTCCGTGCATATTTGGACCACTTAAAGTTTACAGCTAATCCACATCATATACAGAGGATAATTGATGTGCAACAGTGAACAACAATGCTATGTTCACTTTGAGAGGTTGTCATAGCAACCTAGTAGACATCAAGAGTGAAGCTCGAGAGGGTTACAGTTGTCATGCAACCTCGAGAAGTGAACTTAATGTTGTTGTTTACTGTTGCCCATCCACTGTCTTTTATAGTGTATGGGCAACAGTTAAACAACAACAGAGCATTTGTTGCATGAACTGTTTAAAGCAGCATTGCGGTTACACACTTTCCCTGCCTCCCATGATCGAGTGCCGTTCTGTCCCCCGCTTACACAGACATCATTTTTGTTTAAAATAAATAAATGAGAATGAGTCTACTTATGGCGATTGTTCTAAATCCTGAGTCAGTAGTGTCTATCTGTGACCTCCTTAGGATGGCTGTCCTGGTACTGTACAGACTGGTCAGGTTTGGAGCCATTCCACGCTGTTTGTGGCAGTGCTGTGATCAGAGGTGGAAGCAGCAGTGCGTGCCACCGTTTGATGATGTTGTACCATCATAGTGACATCTTCAAGAGGGTACAACAACTTCTTGATGTCACAATGATAGTACAACAACACTGGGATTCTGCTGATTTCCATACAAAACAGTGGTCTCTCATACTCTATATAAATGTTATTAGCCTGCATTTGAATGTGAACAATAAGGAAAATGTGAGAGATTTTCAAAAGGGTTGGACACGGGTGAAAATTCATGCTGTGTCTGCTTTCATCGACCTTGCATCCAGGCAGTCCTTGCTGCTATTTTCAGAAGTTGCATCCGTTTACAAAACGGTCACAATTTGCAGCAAAAAAACGGACACAGCTGCATTGAAATTGAATGCAAAGTTTGAAAGTTGCTAGCCCATATGATAGATGATCTAACAGGGTTGGAAGCATTTCTGTTTTGAAAATAGCAGCAGATACATCTTGGGCGGATTGCTTTTAAAATCCCGTCCAATGTTTCCCCAAGTTCAATAACATCAGTACACAGTAACATAGTAGTGTGGTGATAAAAAAGACTAGGGTCCATCTTGTTCACTTCCCCTGTCACACAGCAGTGATTATACCATATCTATGGACATACAGCCAAACCTCTCAGCCAGATTGCTAATTCTACTTATGGTCCAAGCTTTGTACCTCCAGTTTTAGGGAGTTGGTACTGGGATGTCTGATATGATTACTGCTTCTTCATTCCTCTGTGTAGTCCTAGCATCATGATACGCTAGCACCATGAAAAGGTTTCTCTCAAGAGGCACTGTATCCAAAGTCAGTTTTGCCTAATTCAGTGACAAAAATTAGACACATTCTTAAACCAGAGAATGTTGCAATTCAAGAAATCAGTATTGTCTTAATTTTACTTATTTAAACATACTTTACCACATTAGCAAGCAGAGCCCTGGAAGGCTTGTTGTGACTGTGTGTGTGTGTGTGGGGGGGGGGGTGGAATAATTTACAGAGGTATATCCAACAAGCAGCAGCATAGGAATCAAGTAGGAAATACATTACAGTAACAGAAGCCATCTGGCGTAGCCTATATTATTGCAGTTTAGCAGCTACAGGATCACCAGCTATTCTTCATAGCAGTATGAACTTACAATGTAACCAAAAAACTGAGACTGTAAAAATGTTTACAAATAATAACTGTTTCCTTCTGCATAACTGATTGTAAACTCTTAATGAATTCTCCAATAAATTTTAAGTTGACAAAAAAAAAGAAGAATCAGAGTAATGGAATTAAGATTTACAGTATCCTCAGACACCAAAAGCATTATAAGGAAAGTGAAATACATGAGCAAAATGGACAGTATGAGGATGCAGCATGCCAGAGCTTAGACAACCAGCTCTGACAGTGAACAATGCTATGGGAGAGGATAGCATACACTGAAGGATACTAAAGGAACTGAGAGAAGTGCTAGTTGCCTCACCCATGACCTTATTAAACAGTTCACTTGAAACAGGAGTGGTTCTGGAGAGAGCAGATGTGGCTCTTCTCCATAAGAGCAGCAGCATGAACGAGGCCAGCAACTATTGGCCGGTCAGTTTCACATCAGTTATGGGGAATTACAGGAAACCCTGTTAAAGGAAAGGGTGGTAGAGCATCTTTAATTTAAATGGGCCACAAGATCAAAGGCAGCATGGATTCATGGGGGGTCATGCTAGATGAATATGATTGATTTCTTTGACTGGGTGACCAGGGAAATAGATTGGGGGGGGGCAGCGGACGTGGTCAATCTGGGCTTTAGCAAGGCTTTTGATGCTGAGCAGCACAGGAGACTAATAAAGACATTGAGAAGCCTAGAGGTGAGGTCCCTAGTCGTGAATTGGGTAAGGAACTGCTTAATTAATAGGTGACAGAGGATAGTGGTTAACAGCACTCACTCTAATAAGGGGAGAGTGACAAGCAGGGTGCTGGAGGACTCAATACTGGGACCCGTCCTCTTCAATGTCTTCATAAGTGACAATGCAGAAGAACTGGAAGAGAAGGGATGCCTTTTTGTAGATGGCAAAAATATCTGTAATCTACTCAGGAGGGGGTGGAGAGAATGCATAGGGACCTTGGGAAACTCAAAGAGTTGTCAAGAGCATGGCGATTGGGGCTCAGTGTCAAAAAGTGCACAAACATGCACCTAGGGCATGGGAATCCAGGAGCTGAGTATAGAATGGGGAGGGGGGTGAGGTACTGACAGTGATTAAGCAGAAAACAAACCTTGGGGTTGTCATACCTGATGACCTCAAAGTGGCAAGGCAGTGTGACAAAGCAGTAGGTGGTGCCAGTGCGATGTTGGGATGCATAAGGAGAGGTATCTCCCACAGAAGGAGGAAGATGGCATTGCCAGTGTATCACTTGCTTCTGAAACCCCATCTGGAGTACTGTGTCCAGTTTTGGAGGCTGCACCTCAGAAGGTAGTCTGTGACAATGGTGACCACGACTGAGCGCTTTCAAAAAGGGTGACTCAATCACGGCACCTGTCCACAGGGCTACCGGGCAGGGAGGGGCCACAAATATAGTGACAGGATGTTGCTATATGTACATGCGTGGGGTGGGGGGAGCGAGCACACCGTGCGATGGGCAGAAGGGGAGGGAGGGTTTGGGAGGCGTAGTGCAGAGATGGGCTACCAGGCTGGCCCTGTGGTATGGTGGGTGGGTGGCAGGCTAGGGTTATGAGGGTGTCGGGTTCAGTTCTGCGAATGCGTTCATTTTGTTGTGCCCTGCTGAGAATTTTTTTTTTCTGTTTGCACCCCTCCTCTGACATCACGCCCCTAAGGTTAATCCTTTAGTAGAGGTGCGTGGAGCCTGATTGCCTGCATTAAAAAAAAGTCCCCAGTGCCCTTTTGCTGTGTGCCGGGAGTGTACATCACTGAAATTGATTTTCAGTGATGCACACTTGCCCTAACGGCGAGCGCCTTTCTGCAATCCCCATTATCACATGGAACCCCTCAGAAAGGACATAGACAGGGTGGAGGCAGTCCAGAGAAGGGCAACTAAAATGGTGCAGGGGTTGCATCAAACATTCTACATAGAGTGACTGAGGGATCCCAACATGTAAATCCTGGAAGGGAGGAGAGCAAGAGGAGACATGATAGAGATGGACAAGTACCTCACTGGCATGAACAGGGTGTAGAAGGGGAGTGTCAGTCAAATGAGAAAGAGCACCAAGACCAGAGGGCATGCAATGAAGCTGGAGTAGGGAAGTTTAGGAGGGATGTGAGGAAGTATTACTTCACTAAAAGAGTGGTGGACACCTGGAACAGACTCTCAGCAGAAGTAGTGGAGGTGAAAACAGTAAGGACCACTTCAAGCATGCATGGGATAGACATAGGGCGTTGGTTCTCAAACGCTGTCATAGTGAGCCTCCCCCAAGATTCATAGGATGTTGAACAGGGCAATAGCGTGAGCCTTTTTAGACCTGCACTTACTAAATGGTAACTGCATGGCAGACGGACAAGAAATGTCCATCTAGTGACTTCTTGAATTTATTCATTGATTTGTTTAATACTAATTCAGGTGGCAAGGAATTCCAATATGGCACCACTCTGTGGGAAAACCACATCCCTCTTGAGTTAGTCCTATAGTGTTCTCCCCTTAGCATTTTACAGTGGCCCCTTGTTGATATAGTATCAGGTCTTGATTTTAATCCTGTACACTCCCAGAAGTCCTGATCCTGATGAGCCCCACATACAAGGCACATGTCTCCCCTGTGCCTTCTATACTGTAGTGAATACAACCCCAATTCCTCCAGTCTCTCCTCATATGAGAGAATACTGATATTTTCCACAAGCTTGGTCATTCGACGGACCCACTCGGCCCTCCTCCCATCGTTTTTTCGATGAAGTGCCTCAAACTGAAAGCAGTAGTCCAAGTGGGGGCGCACCAGAGACGTGAACAGCGGGATAACCACCTCCCTAGCCCTACTTTCAATGTTCTTTTTAACTGATGCCAGAATGCTGTAGTCTTTCCTAATGATATTAGAACAATGATCCAATGAACTCAAATTTATTGTTAACCAGAACTCCCAGATCTCTTTCCGAAGTAGTAGTCTGTAGTTCGATTCCCTCTATATAATATTTAAACTCTAGGTTATTTTTGCCCAGGTGCATTATTGTACACTTATTTAGGTTAAATTTTAATTTTTTCTTTCTTGCCCCTTCTGTTAATTGATCTGTGTTATCTAGGAACATTTTTGCATCTTTTTATTTGTAACTAACGCTCCCATTTTTATGTCATCCGCAAATTTTGCCATCCAAGCTATGTTGATACATGAGAGGGATGCTGTCTATACGTTGAACAAAACTAGCCTCAACACCGAGCCATGTGGAACACCACTAGTCACCTCTCTCCAACCTGAATAATGCCCCTTAATAGTCACTCTCTGCTTTCTTTTAGTCAAGCATGCCAAGACCCATCTTACAAGTACCTCATCCAGTTCTCCCTTATACTGGATATAAGCTAAGAATGTGAGATACTGTCAAAAGCCTTTTGAAAGTCAACATATAATACGTTCACTGCAATATTTTTATCCAACGCTGAACTGACTGGGTCGAAAAAATGGTGCAAGTGTGTAAGGCACTATCTTCCCTTGTAAAAGCCATGTTGAAGTATATCTTTATGGCCTTTCCTCTTAAGTGTTCTTCTATTTCATCCTTAATTACAACTTCTACCATCTTACCCACAATAGAGGTCAGGCTAATAGGTCTATAATTACTACAGAGAGATTTGGGACCTTTTTTGTGAATTGGTATTACGTGGGCCAACGTGGAAACAAATCTCAGGCCTCCCCTAATTTACTGAAAAACATCAGTGTGCACATAGAAACAATACCATATAATGCTTGGCCCTGTACACCAGGAAGAACATGAAATGACCCTGAATAAATTAACGAGTTTATTCACTCAGGACTATTTACACTCAGTTTACCCAAACATCACCAACTCAAAATGTAAAGCAGCAGTGTATCTTGCTGTACAAATATTGAACCTATTGCTTTTTATTCCATTTTACATCACTCACTTTTCTGGTCTTGTAAGAGCCACCCTTCATCTCTTAGCTTCAGATTTTTTGAGATTAGAAGTAATCAGATAAGAACATTTAAAATGGCTGTCCCCAGGTTTTCTAGACTATTCTCACCTGTTTCTAATCACCTATCATTTCACATCACTGTTTTTCTGACTATGGTAAACTGGCATGCAACAGACCCTGCTCCCTGACCTTAAGGGACGATGGGTGTTCAAAGATACAGTAGCTGTGAGTACTCATAAAAACCTGGGGCTGGCTGTATTAAAAGGAACATTCCTTTTTAATTATTTCAAATCTTAAAACAAATGCTAAGGCAGACTCAACCTGTGGAACAAGCAGCACTTTACAAGACAAAAGAAAAGAGGTGATTTAGAACAGAATAACAAGTAATAGATTTAACATATTCATTGTAACATGCACCAATGTTTTTAGTACACTAAATTATCAGGCTTGACTGGGCCTCCCCTGGAACTGGTTGGAGCCTCCCCAGGGAGGCTGGCCTTCCCATTTAAGAAACTCTGACATAGGGGAATGTTAGTAAATAGGCAGGGAGGAGGGAGAGTCAGCGGAGACCAGTTAGAGTCTGCAGAGACATACTAGGCAGGGACCATCTAGGCAAACTGGGTGGGCTAAGCAATCCTTTTCAGTTGAAAAATGCTATGTTTCTATGTAGTCCAAGATCAGCAACAGCAGTGGGTATCCCATTCATGTTCCATCACTGATACTTGTTTCAAAAACTCTTTTTGATAATGCCAACATTTGTTTCAATAGTTTCATTCTGCACTTCAAAAGGTATTACCCTCACTGGCAGCATATTTAGATGTGCCTGGAATTGTGGCTCAAAGGATAACTGGAACTATTTCCATGTCATTCTGAGACATTTTTCTATTTGCATGTATTGAGATTTATGTTTCCATGTGCAGGACACTAGAAGGGTCAGATGTTTTTGTTAGCAGTGCTATGCGTATTCATTTTTTTTATTTGCTATAATATCTGGTTTTGTGGCCTCCAACTTTTGGAAGTTGATACCAAGATGTCCCAGGTGCTTACAACTCCTTCCTTCTGAATAATCCACTCAGGGTCATGGTTCCAGTGTTTTTCTACTAGACAGGTGCTACAGTGTTAGCATCACTTTGAGTGGCTTTGTCTAGCCACATTATGTGCCTTTCTGTAGTCAATCCTTCCAGCATATCTCTTTACCAGTTGGTGTCTACCCCACATAATTACTACTTCTTCATCCTCTATAACCCCGTCAGGTTCAGGATTCCTTTCTGGTTCAGGGATGCTTTTGACGTAGATTCCAGGGACCCAGTCTTGCTCCATTATTACGTCTTTCTGTATGCACTCCTCACGTCCCTTTTATCTGTCGGTATTTGTTTGCCCCACGTAAATACCACATCTTCATTATCTATAACCCTGTCTGGTTCCGGAGTCAGGGTTTTTCTAGTACTGTGATGCTGTAGTGTTGGTATAGATTCCAGTGGATTACTCACTTTTTTGAGTCTTTATAGGTACAGCCTTCTGAAATATTCAAATCATCATACACAGTCTCCAGGCTTTCACATTCTCTGCTGTGTATAACCCCTGTAGGTCACACTACTCCCGGTGGGTAATTCCCACTAGGTCACATTATTTCTTTCTCACTACAATTTGTAATCACGGATGGTGTCAGAGTGTATCCTTCTATCCAAATGTATTCTCACAAAGATTACATTTAATTCCTCTCTTTGGGGTAAAGTCTCTCTTTTCTAATTCCACAGTTAGAGCAGATCCCATCCTTGAAGCAGGGCATGTTCAGAATTAAGGAATCAGTACTGCTTTTGCCTCACATTTGTTGAACAAGCTTTTCTTAACCTTCTTTTTCTCTTTATCCAAAGGGTAATGCCTCTCAAGTTCAGGGTTTTCTAATACCGTGATAAGAATGGATGGCTCACTTGCAGTTTGTCCCCACCCACACGTGTCGCTGAGATTTTCTTTTGTAATTAATTTTTTTTCAGAGTTTTTAAGAGAACGAAAAGGTCACACATAGCACATTTCAGAAAGTTACCATATTACATACTGCAGAAAACAAATATTTGCAAAATTGGTACATGTTATGTGGACAAATTCTTACAGTATTAACGGCATAACAGACTTTCATCACCATATCTTTCTCCCTCAGCCACCCTTCTGCCAGGATCCATTCCCCTACATCTAGGATGGGTAGTGCAGAGAGATATCCTGTGGGGGATGTATGGGGGATGCTGTAAGGGTGTGTGTGCCATGGTCTGTGACACCAACACAGTGACCTACATTGCTGTCGGCAAAATCGACAGTTCGTTGACAGGTCACTGTGTTGGTGTGCCTGGAACAGGGGCACACTGTCTCCTGGTCCTGTATCCCCTCCCCAAATCAACTCTGACTCGGAGTTCATTATAATAATAAGGGGGGTGTGTGGGGGCAGATCCCCACACATGGGAGGTTCAGGGGTGAAGCCCCCTGAAAGAAACACAGATCGGGAGACAATTGGGATTTACGTCGACTGCAACTTGCAGTCGACATAAATCCCATTGCTGTGATGCCTAGCAGATAGTGGGGATCAGGAGAGCACAGAGTTAAGGAGATATAAGGCTCCCATTGGACATATTAGGTTGTTAGGGAACCCTTGGCAAGGTGTGACATCCTGGTGAACACTGCTAGACAGGCTACTGCCACTCTCCATTCTTGCGGTGTTGGGATTTCTGTGGTTCTCCATCCCTGGAGAGTAAGACATTTTGCTTCCACCCCTTCTGCAATCAACAAAAGGAGTTGAGGGTCTGAGGCTGATATTCCCAGAGGTGGAACCCCAGAAGGACCAGCTGGGTGGTAGGAGGGTAGACATGGTCCCCCAACTTCTACACAATCTTGCTGAACGTCTACCCAGAATTGTTTTAGGAACAGGCAGCTCCTTAGGATGTGATATGGTGAGCCCTCTGGGGTCCCACATCTCCAACAATCATTTGTGGGCAGAAGTCTGAGCACACACAACTTGGCAAGTGTTCTTCACCATATATGAATAGCTTTTTTCTGAATTAGTAGACTTCCACTGTCTAGACAGACTTTATGGACTGTGATCTAACAATCGCTCCACGCCTGTTCTGAGGTCGGGAGACCTGGGGAGGTTTCCCACTGTTTCCAAGCTTTTTGAATTTGATCGGGAATCACTTAGATGATGCATTTATAGATTCTACATGCCCTACCTGAGTTTATACCAGGCCAATACTGGATATACTGACGTTGAGTCACTTTGTGAATATGATTTATGTGTGGGGGCCAGCACACTAAGTAGTTGCAAGAATTTCCAGAAGTCTTTATTAGGGAGACCATATCAGAGTTTTACCAGAGTTTAAAGGAGTCTGTCAATGCTAAACTAGGGATAGCCTACAAAACGAGCCATGATCTCACCCCTTCCACGTGACTTGCTATAGCCAGGGGTATCCTACTTCCATCGCTTGCTTACGGGGCTGTCATCTACAGTAATGCATCCAAGGCTTCCCTACATAGATGGGATACAACCCATAATAACATATGTCGATATGCTTCTGCATCCCCTAGGTAAAAAAATCGCTGCCTGCTATATACAGGTCAAAACTGGCCCTCTCTGATGGTCCACCAGCTCCTCTCTTTTGGGGCTCTACTGGACAGTATATTAAGATCTAACATGCCTAGTTCCCTTACCTCCATGCTTGCCCCTTAGTCCACCTCCTATGACCTCCGATCTGCAAATCTTTCCTTACTCCACAATCCCAGATGTAAAACATCCAAAGGTACATCAAGGTTTTCCTATGTGGCACCCAGTTATTGGAACTCCCTGTCCCTTGATGTATGCCTTTCTCCTAGTCATGTAATATTTGAAAAGAGGCATCGCTCCCTCCTTGCTGAGCCCACCCAGTGCACCTATTTAAATCCACCCTAGATCTTGTCATTTTGTGCACTACTGCTCCGTGGTTTCCTATACTAAGTATTTCTCTGCTTCCCACTATCTTCTCTCTTTGGTCTTCTTTCCTGTCGTCCCTCTCTCTCTCCCCATGCTATGCCCTGCTGACTGTTTTGCCTACTACTCTGCCTCTTTACTCCCTCTCATTTAGAATATCCTGAAGCTTGTGATTGTATAACTTAGTCAATAATCTAACTGTAATCGTTGGCCCTTATTGCACTTATGTAATGTCTAATATCCTACTGTTTCTTTGTTATTGCAATGCCTAATACGTTGTCTGGTTAAACTTATTCTCCTGTATTTCCAATATGTTGTATTTTTGACATTGTCCTGCCTTTCCATTTCTTGTACTGTTTTCCTTTTGCAATGTTGTAACCTTCCGGGTCGTATCTGAAAATAGTCACTTTTGTGTCTAGAACACTCACCCGGTTATCAAAAGCTAAATAAATACATTTTCAAATGAATCCAAATGTAAGGTTCCTGGGGTGTACAGATCTCTGACTGTTTGAATTCCAGCATTCTGCCATGTTTTCCATCTCAGTGTCTGACTGTCAATTTTAAAGGCTGGGTTTCTCCATAGTGTGGCCCATGCTATTGGGGCGAGATGTAATTCGATAATCGATAGTCAGCAGCCCCATAACTTAACTGCTGCTCAAAAGGTGAGCCAGTGTCTAGGATGGTGTAAAGGAGGAGGAGCATATAGCAGGGTGGCAGGGGAGGTGCCTCCACATAGTGCCCACTCCATATGTAGCCAAGTAGGCTGCCTTGTGAAGGTGCTTGAAACCACTTTGCAACCTGCGGCCCTACAAAAGCCAGGAGATAAGCCTACATCCATGGGAGATTCCATCCACCCTCTGCCAGTGGGAGTTGAAGCTTGGCCCTGCTGTATCATAGTGGTTTACTTTCCCACGAAAAGTGACTTGTAAGAATAGCCATCTTATGAAACCACATCATAGGGACCAGTATCAGCATATTGGAAAACCGATACAGTAGTCTATGTGTAACCAACATTTTTACTGCAGAGATGTTGCCAGAAAGAGATAAAGTTGCACTTAACCCATCTTTCACTGTTAGCTTTCAATTCTGGTTGCAGCGGCAATATATTTAGCTTGCATATTGTGAGGGATCTGGTGTCAGCTGGATGATCAAGGAGCGAATGGCCTATGGGGACTACTTAAGGCCTAGCTTTGTGAAGAGAGGTGAAGGCATAGATTAGTTAGTGGCAGAACCTCCATCTTCAACAGGTTAACTCTCAACCCTAAGATTCCATGTAACCCATTGACGAGAGCTAGTAAAGGGTGTATACCCTTTCACATGTCAGATAAGAGGATGAGGAGGTCATCCACACATACCTTTGTGTGATATTATTTCCCCCCTTACTTTTATACCAGCTACTTGTACATGCTGTATGCTGGCTATTGCTAATGGCTCTATGGCCAATAAGGGGGGACAGTGGGTAGCCTTGGCAGGTTTCTTTATAGAGTCTGAAGGAGTAGGGAGTGTGTTATGACTGAGAAGCCTAGCAGAAGGGGAGCAGTACTAGGTGTTTACCCAGTTATGAAAATGTGCCCCAAACCCTGTCCTTTCCAGGACATGTGTGAGGTACCCCCACTCCATGGAATGAAATGCTTTCTCAAAGTCTGTGGTCATGGCAGCTGCTGAAGTGGGGTAGTACTCACTGCATGGAATATGGTTATAAGACACCTGAGGTGATATGTACCTAATGTCCTTTAATGAAGCCTACTTACACTAGGGTATTAGGTCAGGCAAAATGGACTCCATTCTGGTAGCTAGTACCATTGCCAAGACTTTGGCATCTGCATTGATAAGAGAGATCAGACAGTAACTAGCTGGGAGGAGTGGGTCTTTGCCATCCTTCAGAAGATTTGTGATTATAATTTCATTCATTGTGGGCAGAAAGGAGGTGAGATAGTGTGTTTCCATGTATACCTTCTGCAGGGTGGGAGGAATCTGGGCTGGGATTGTCACTCTGTCTGGGCTACTTCAGGGACTTGGGACACCTCCTGCAACTTACATCCTAAGCCGCACCTCCAGCTTCCAACATGGGCAAACCAACAAGCACCTTAGTCTGTCTACCTATTTCATCAGCTCTCCACACTGTGGCCCTCTGTGTGAAGGACTGAGCACAAAGGACATCACTGGTAGTCTGCCAGGGTGTCAGCCAGGAGAGGCAGCCAGAAGCCAGGAACTCTGCCTGTCTCAACTCTGTTAAAACTGAATATGGACAGCTAACTGCATTGTCTGTGGGAGTGTTGTTTGGGCAACATACTGCTACTAGGTTTTAGCAGTAATATATATATGTCAGCTACAGTTAATATTCATTGCTTATGTAATGTTTAATTTCATATCTGTGTTCTATGTTATATCTAGTGTAGCTTTAATTTGCAGGGTTATTTTGCACCATAGGTAAATCTTTCAGCTTCACCCTATCTGAGTGAACACTATGAGGTAGCTTCTACTCCTGTTTTCTGTGTTATAGCTAAGGCTACAGCTACAGTACACCCTATCTGGGTGAATATTACATGGTAGTTTTATCTCTGTTTTTGGTGCTGTTGCTGAGTTCTACAGCTACACCCTATCTGGGTGAATACATGGTAGTTTTATCTCTGTTTTTGGTGCTATTGCTGAGCTCTACAGCTACACCCTATCTGGGTGAATATTACATGGTAGTTTTATCTCTGTTTTTGGTGCTATTGCTGAGCTCTACAGCTACACCCTATCTGGGTGAATATTACATGGTAGTTTTATCTCTGTTTTTGGTGCTATTGCTGAGCTCTACAGCTACACCCTATCTGGGTGAATATTACATGGTAGTTTTATCTCTGTTTTTGTGCTATTGCTGAGCTCTACAGCTACACCCTATCTAGGTGAATATTACATGGTAGTTTTATCTCTGTTTTTGTGCTATTGCTGAGCTCTACAACTACTGTACATCCTATTTTAGTGAACACTACATGGTATGTGTATCCTTGGTTTCTGTGCTATTGCTGAGCTCTAAAGCTACATCCTATTTGGGTGAACTCCATGTGGCAGTTTTTTTCCCTGTTTTCTGTGCTATACACCACATCTGGGTGAGCACTATGAGTTACATTAGTCATCTGTTAAGTACAGGTCTTTGGGAATGGGTTTCAGAGGGAAGGCAGTCAGTTGTGGTGGCTGTGAGATTCTCTTCTGTATGGATATGCTCTGGAGGAAAGAGCACTGCCCCACCTGCACGATCTTGGCAGAGCTCCATGCTTAGCTGGTGAGGATAGAAATAGCTCTGCTATGTCATCAGCTCAGCGGGAGCCCACCTCTCCACACCCTCACTCCCCCAGAGACCCACTGGTCCAGGGGGGTGGAGAGTGGCAACAAGGGGGAGGAGGGCAGGGGTAGTCATAAGGAGGTTGTCCAGCCCCTCACCATCCAGACAGTGAATTGCTTCACACCCCTAGAGGAAGTTCAATCCAATCCAATCCAACTTTATTTATATAGTGCCTTTCAGATCCAAGGCGCTGTACAAAAACATATACAGAGTAATAAAAATTCCATACATTTAAAAATGTCAGCCATGACTAACTAGAATATGCTAAATTAAATAAATATGTTTTTAAAGCAACCTTAAAACTATCGACGGTTGGGCATTCTCTCAACCAATGAGGTAGAGAATTCCACAGGGTTGGTGCTGAAAAAGCAAAAGCATGAGATCCTGATGTCTTTAATCGAATCCTGGGAATCTCCAGCAATCCCTCATTGGTGGAATGGAGAGGATGGAGGGGGAAGTAGGGAATCAGGAGATCTTTCAGGTATCCAGGTCCCTGATCATGTACAGCTTTAAAGGTTAGTAAACCAACCTTAAAGGTGATCCGCCACCAAACAGGCAGCCAGTGCAGTTCGCGGAGCACAGGTGTAATATGACTGGTTCTAGAAGTCCCAGTCAAAAGCCTGGCTGCCACATTCTGCACCAGCTGGAGGCGGCGGATATCAACCCCTGGTAGCCCTAGGTAGAGGGAGTTGCAGTAGTCCAGACAAGTAGTGACAAAGGTGTGGACCAATGTTGGAAGATCCCCTGGAGGAACCATATGTATTCCTCAGATGGTAAAAAGAGGATTTGACGACAGCTGACACCTGAGATTTTAGGGTCAGACCATTGTCAAAAATAACGCCCAGATTTCACACCTGATCAGAGGTAGAGAGCGGTATACCACCAAGTAACAAACCTGATGGTTGTCCAGCTCCCAAACCCACCCCCCGGATGACATGAATCCACAACCAACACCATAGTCTTATCCGGATTGAGTCTCAGCCAGCTGGAACTCATCCAAAGTCTAATCTCCACAAGGCAGTTATTTAGTACAGAGAGTGCATCACCCTGACCAGGGAGAAAGGACAGATACAGCTGAGTATCATCTGTATAGCAGTGGAAACCCAGACTGTATCACTTGATGATTTCTCCCAATGGCAGCATATACACTGCAAACAACATGGGAGCTAAAATGGAGCCCTGTGGTACCCCACAAGGCAAGGAGTGAGTGCCAGAGTAATAAATTCCAGTGACAACTCTCTGAGACCTCTCCGTGAGGTAGGAATGAAACCATTTGAGGACTGTACCAGACAGCCCACAAAAGACCCGCAGGCACTCCAATAGCACTCCATGGTCTACAGTGTCAAATGCAGCAGAGAGATCAAGAAGGACCAGAATGGTACATGCCTTTCAATCTCTAGCCATAAGGAGGTCGCTCAATACCCAGACAAGGGCAGTCTCTGAGTTATGCCTTTTCCTAAAGCCAGACTAGAGAGTATCATAGACATTGTGAGTTATAAGATGATCGTCCAATTGCAATGCAACTGCCTTTTCAATAACCTTACCAACAAATGGCAGGTTAAAGATAGGCCGGTAGTTAGCTAGACAATCTGGATCCAAGGAGGATTTTTTAAGGAGTGGTCGAACGACTGCCTCCTTAAGGAGGTCAGGAAAGACCCCCCTCTCCAAAGATCTCCAGACAATGTCAGCAAGGATTGGGCAGATAACTTCTACACATCCTACTAAAAGAGGTGTAGGGCCCGGATCCAAGCTACAACTAGTTGGTTGCAATGTCTGGATGATCTTCACAATGTCCCCAAACTCCAGCTGGTGAAAATCTAACCAGACAGACCGAGAACATGCCACTTCTAGTCGACCACCGCAATCCCCCATAGGAGAGGTCGGACCAATGCCGGACCTGATGCTGGCAACCTTATCTGCAAAAAAACGAGCAAACTCCTCGCATCTTAGATGAGAAAAGGCTTCTCTGGGCTGAAGACAGACTGGATTGCACAATCTGTCCACAGTCCGGAAAAGCTGAGCCAGTCAATTTTGTGCAGCAGAAATCTCTCTGGACAGGAATTCTGCCTTCTTACAATGAGTTCTGATTGATAGCTATCATAATGTGCCATCAACCTAAGCCTGTCAGCATCAAGGCCCGACTTCCACACCAGGTTCTCTCCAGCCTTCGGCCAACTCGCCTCAACTCCTCAGGTATTTGGCTCCACTGGAGCGGGGGGGACTCAGAGTCAGGTGAGAAGAAAGGGCAGAACAATGTGATGGCACCCAGGGGGAGCACGTCTACCAGGAGAATCTTAGTGATGGGGGACTCAACGATTAAAGGGTAGAGAGGGTGGTGGAAGAGTGATGAATGGGAGAGGGATGGTCCGGTGCCTTCCTGGAGCATTGACCATCTGGGATCTAGATAGGATAGGGAGGATGGTGGAGAGGGAGCGGGGGAGCTGGGTGTGCTGATACACCTGTGTGCCAATGATCTGGCGAACCAGCCAGTGAAGATGGTGAAGCAGAACTTCCATTGACTGGGGGGCAGATTGACAGTACCCTCAGCCTCCCTGGACTGGGTCGCGGTTACAGAAACTTGGTTCACCACCAACCACACCTGGGATGTTACTATCCCAGGTTACACAACTCTTCAGAAACGACTGGGAGGGAAAGAAAGGAGGCGGTGGCTTTGAATGTAAGGGAGGGAATCTGTGCCACAGAGATCCAGGAGAAGCACAGTAAAGCAGAGGCCCTAAGGGTCACCCAGGGAGCAGGGGAAAAGGCCCTGCTCCAGGTGGGAGTTCTCTTCAGACCCCCAACCCAGGAAAATGAAATCGACAAAGAGCCCCCTGCTTGCTGGGGACTTCAATCTGCCTGATGTGGATTGGACCTCATAGATAGCAGCCACAGAGTGGAACAGAGAATTCCTGTTCAAGCTGCAGGGGGCAGGTCTAAATCAGCTGGTAGACTCACCTACCAGAGACAAAGCAACCTTGTACCTGGTGCTCACAAACAACAACAGAATTTCGGACGTTCAGGTGGGTATGAAACTGGGGACCAGTGACCACAGGTCAGTCTAGTTATCAGTAAATAAAGAGGAAGGTAAAAGTCACACAAAAATTAAGATACTTGATTTCAGGAAAGCAAACTTTCCTGAAATGAAATCCAAGATCAAGACCATGCTTGATACCAGTAACAAGGGGGATGCAGAACAACACTGCTTTGAGAATTTAAAGAATGTTTTAAATACAGTCACTGAACAATGTGAAAGACAAATCAGCATAACCAAAAGAAGGAAGAATCCTCTCTGGTTTCCCAAAGAGGTAGCAACCAAAATCAGGGAAAATAGAGGGCTTTTAAGCAATACAAGGAAACAAAAGGAGAAACGGACAGGGAGGAATATAGGAACAAACTTAGGGAGGCAGGAAAAGCAATTTGGATAGCCAAAGCCCAAACAGAGGAAAGAATAGCACAGGGGGTTAGGAAGGAGATAAAAAACGTTCTATAGATACATAAGAGAAAAGAGGAAGAGTAAAGAGGGAATAGTCTGACTAGCAGCAAGGGAGGGCCATCTGTTAGAGGAAGATGAAGACAAAGCAGAGTTGTTAAACAAATTCTTCCGCATAGTCTTCACAATAGAAGATATTGGCAAAGGACCTATGCTAAGAAAGATACAGCAGGATAGTGGAGGGCAGACACAAGCCCCTTCACAAAAGAGAGGGTCTTAGAAGAGCTAAGCAAACTTAAGGTGGATAAAGCCATGGGACAGATGGTATCCACTCCAGAATACTAAAAGAGCTTTGGGAAGAAATAGCTGCACCACTAACTGAGCTGATCACTCTATCTCTGGAAAGTGGCAGAGCACTTCAAGACTAGAAAAGGGCAACAGCTGTGCCCTTGTACAAAAGTGGTAGCAAGGAAGAGGCAGGAAACTATTCCCCAGTCAGCCTGACCTCTATAGTGGGAAAAATTATGGAGACATTACTAAAGGAGAGAATAGCTGACTACCTAAAGGAAAGTGGAAAACTCGACTCCAAACAGCATGGCTTCATAGCAGCGTGCTCATGCCAAACAAACATGATTGATTTCTTCAATTGGGTTACCAGAATAATGGACCAGAATGGGGCAGTGGACATGGCATACCCTAGACTTCAGCAAGGCCTTTTGACACCGTTCCCCACAGGAGACTTTCTAACAAACTAGAACACACAGGAGTCAGAGAGAAAATAGTAAACTGGATTAGAAACTGGCTGCAGAATAGGACCCAGATAGTTTTGGTCAATGGGGCATTATCAAGGGAGGGAGGTGTGACCAGTGGCGTTCCACAAAAGTCGGTGCTGCGTCCAGTCCTCTTCAACATATTCATCAGTGACATCACTGATGAACTGGAGGGGAATTTTTGCCTGTTCACAGATGATACAAAGCTCTGCAGCAGAGTGGATACACTAGAGCAGACATTAGGTATGGAAGCTGACCTAAGGAGACTGGAAGAATGGTCCAGACATTGACAGTTAAAATTTAACGCCAAGAAGTGTAAAGGTAATGCACCTGGAGAAGCAGAACTCAGGAAAAAAGTACATACTAGAAGGGCGACAATTAGAGGAGACAAAGATGGAACGGGATCTGGTCGTGATCATTAACAATGACTTAAAGGTAAGAAAACAATGCGAAAAAGCAGTGCAGAAAGCAAGTGGTATCCTCGGATGCATATGAAGGGGTATTACAAGCAGAATGTAGGAGGCTATCATGACCCTCTACAGATCTGGTGAGGCCACACTTTGAGTACTGTGCTCAGTTCTGAAGGCCTCACCTAAAAAAGGACATGGACCATCTGGAGATGGTGCAGAGATGGGCCACAAAGGTGGTGCAGGGGCTGCATCATACGCCATATGAGACAAGAATCAAATAGCTGAATTTATTCTATCTGGAACAGAGAAGAAACAGGGGGGACATGATAGAAACATTTAAGTACATCAAGGGAATTAACGCAGATCAAAAGGAAAACCTCTTCCAGGAAAGCACAGAGGCGTGTAGAAGAGGGCACAATTTGCGTCTGGTGGGAAGCAAGTTTAAAAGAAACTCTAGAAAGTATTTCTTCACCGAGAGAGTGATAGACCCATGGAACAGCCTGCTACCAGAAGTGGTGGCGTTGAAGACACAAACTGACTTGGGACAGGCAATGTGGGCAACTTAGGAAAAAATATAATTGGAAGGGGTAGCCACCTTAGGCAGACTAGATGGACCATATAGTCCCCATCTTCCAACACATTTCTTATGTTCTTATGTTCTCCCTGTGCAGGGCAGAGAGGGGAAGCACAACAGGATAAGGAGTGATGTAATGGAGGAGTTTAATGGATGGATTAAAGGATGGTTTTAGGAAAAGGGGTACCACTTTGTGGGGGAGTGTAGGGACTTCTGGGACAAGAGACTCTTCAAGGGTGATAGACTGCACCTGCTGAAAGAGGGGGCCAGTGCACTGGGTCAGAAGTTTGATGTCTATATCAGATGTTTAAAATGATTACGGGGAAACTGCAACTAGGGGAACCCACGGTGGCAGATGAGAGGAAGGAGATCCTAGCTAGTACCCCCTCATATGTGGGGGCTTGTAGCAGCACAGCTGGTACAACGACAGCTGTGGCCCTTACTGGGCTCGGTGAAGGAACATTACATGGGGAATGCAAAGGGTCAATGCATCAAGAAAAACAATGGGCTGAGAGGACAAGAAAAGCACAAGGGTAGTAGCAAAGTAGGATCAGGGGTCAGATGGAAGAGGGTATGCCTTAGTACCAGGGGCCTAGGTAACAAAATCAGCAAGCTCCAGGAACTGATGGCAGACACTAAGGTGGATATTGCAGCTATAACAGAAACATGGTCATCAGTAAATAATGACTGGGAACTGATGGTCTCTAGGTACTCAATGTTCAGAAAAGACAAAGGAACAGGTAGAGGCAGAGGAGCAGTCCTTTTTGTCAAGGAGGGCATCGAGGTGGCAGAAGATAGGTGCATCAGGGGTAGTAAAGGGGAGACATTCGCTGTGGATGCAACTCATGGCAGCCTCAGGCCAGAAACTGCATTTGGGGGTGATCTATAGAGATCTGGAGCAAGGGAAGGATAGGGACAAAGAGCTCAGGAAAGAATTTGAAAGCGGGATGGCGAAGGGGGAATAATTGGTGGTGGATGACTTGAACCTGCCGGACATCAACTGGGTTGTTCCAGTGGCCAGGAGTACCACAAGTCAGGTCTTACTGTATGCAGTCCAAGACTGTCTATTGGTGCAGTTAAGGAATCCACCAGGCAGACCACAATTCTCGATGTGGCGCCCACACACTCAGAGGTGGTAGGTGCTGTGTGAGTAGGGGAGCCACTGGGGAACTGCGACTATAGCTCCATTTGGTTCAAACTGGCCCTTGGGGTGTGGTAAACTACAATAAAGAGCTGAAGTCCTTTGATGTTAGAAGGGCAGACTTCAGTAGGCTAAGGGAGCTGGTCAGGGATAAGTTAGTAGCACTGGATAACATAAGTGGGGTGGAAGTAGGGCTGTGCAAACCTCTAAATGTTCTATGTTGTGAACTTTATGGGCAGAAACTAAAAAAGTTCTACTAAGTTCTTCCTGGTTCTACTGGGTAGAACTGGTAGAACTAGGGTCTACCTGGTTCAAGTCAACCAGTACAAGATACTAAAGTTCTACCTAGTTCTACCTGGTTCAAGCCAAACAGCACATCATAAATCCTTATCTCACTCTATCCCACCCCCTTCCCTTACCAGAATGAAGTCTTTGGAGGCACAGCACACCCATACGGTGTGCCCCTATCATCTTCCCCTCCACCTCTGCATCCTGGTGGGTGGGGGGGCTTAGCTTTCAACCAGGGTCCTCCTGTCACGTCCTTCTGATTCCCAGAGTGGCTGCAGGACTCTAAAAAAAAAATCCACTGGCCCAATCTACAGTGGGCACTGCTGTGCTTACCCTTTCCATCATTTCTCCTGCCCTAATTGTCCAAACTAGGCTAGCCTGATGACATCTATTATGTATGGGGAGTAGAACCATGTTTATCCAGCACAAGACCACTGTTTCCATATGCCATGCAGAGTGTGAGTGACAGCAGTGTAGTTTGGGGTGGGATTTGTATCAGGCTGTCCAACTGCAAGGGAGGCCCTGGTGCAAGTCCTGCCTCAAACTGCCTCCACTCATCAACAAGCATGGTGTACAGGAATCAGGGCTATGCACTTGATACCACACTCTTCCTCCCTTCCACATAATGGGGCACTTTGGGATTTGGGCTACCATCCTGGTATAGACAGTATAGACAGGAATGGAGGGAGAACATAGTGATGTGCTGCCAATTGTTTTATTTTTACAAACTCCCCAGCCCTCGTCCCTCCCTCCTCTGCAGCCTTGGTCCATCTTCCCTCACCCCTTGAACCTTGCCCCCCTTTCCCCAGTCACCAGAACCCTGCATGACAGTCACTTGTCACAAAAATATCAGAATTAACTCAACATTTTAAACATAAACATAAAATACAAAGTTAACATAAACAAAATACAAAGTGATTTATAATGACAAATGGTGCCACCACATCAACTTTGTATATTTATTTGGTAGAGAAAAATGCACATCACTTAGCATCCCCCCTTAAAAATCCAGAATAAATCATGCTGCTTTATCCAAACTGCTCCCAGCCTGCTCAGTGGTGGGTGGGTGAGGTCATGACTAACATTCGTGGCCCATGCTACAACATACCACTAGCTACCCTTGTCGCAACACCCCCACCCTGCCTCATGTCTGTCACTTACCGGTTGCTGCTTGATTGGAAAGTTGGGGGATGCATATACTGCTGCTGCTGATGCATCTGCAGGCTTTATCTTTTATCAGGTAATCCCTTCCAACTCATATTTCAGTTCTCATGCCCATCGCCCAGTGATAACTGACAGGTCTAATGGGGGGACTCAGTCACTGTCGACCAGTTACTGCACTAGTGCTGCACTGCCAAGTGCAGACAATGGCAGCATACTATGAACTTCATGCCAGGACAGCAAAATGATGCTTCAGATGCTAGACTGGCAGAGCTGCCTCCTGCGCTGCGTTTGGGGGATGGGCCAGGTTGCATCAGTGTGGGTGGCTGTGTCCACCAAAGTGGGGAGTGCAGGATGTGGGGGAGTGGGCTTGGGCAGTGACCATGTCACAGACATGATTGCCGCTCTCAAAACCCACACCCCCATCGCATGGCTCACAGTACTGCCTAGAGGCACTCAAGGGAAGGGTCACTACAAAAAAAAAAAAAAATCAGAGTGTTTTTTTTTTTTTTTTCAAATAAACTGAGTGAACCAATGTTCATACGAAATGGCAAAAGGTTTGTGGGTGTTCTCACCAATGTGAACAGCTGGTGCTTGATCGTTTTGGCATTGAGGTCAAACAGAACTTGCAGCCTAGGTGGACGAGAGATGAGGGCAATTAAGAGGTGAAAGGAAATAGTTTTTACACCATTAGATGCCCACCAGTTGTTGTTTTATAGGTTACCCAGTATTCTGATATGTTTTTGACCTTTTTGGTTAAATTAATAATCGAATTCTGTTGCCTTTCTAACTACACTGAATACCTCTCTCCTCAGCAGTTGTTGCTCTCTGTTTTCATACTGCTTGAACATTCTATGAAATCAGAAACTCCCATTCCAGGCCATTCAGATGAATAGCACTGAATAGGAGTTATTGATGTCATAGAACGTCTTGGAAATATGAAAATCAAGAGTAGTAGCTAGTGAGGAATGTGGAACTCTGTGTAGATCTGAGGGCACCCCAACCCAGATTATTTATTTAACAAAAAATCATCAAAAGCTATCAGAATACATAACTGGCATGGAAAGGAAGATGGAAGGGCAGTTAACTATGTAAAAATCATTTCCTATCTCCTTTAAGAGGGCCATTCTCAAGGCATCTAAGGTATGCAAAAGACTGGTAACCAATTCAAGAGACCGTTATGGTTCTCAGCAAGGGTCTGGGAGGTGGTAAGGATCAAGAAAAAGGCTTTCTACAAATATAAAGAAAAGCAAGGTGAGGAACCGTGGGGAGAATATTTACTGAGACAAAGAGGGCTGTTAGGGAGGCAAAAGCAGACACAGCTACAGTACGTATTGAGGAGGGGGTCATGAGTGGAGAAAAACAGTTCTTCAGATATATTAGGGAAAAAAGGAAGAAAGGAGGGGGAATCATAAGGCTAGCTGAGGTTGTAGGGTGATAAAAGAGGATGGGCAGAAGATCACCATCCTTAATGAGTACTTTTGTTCAGATTTCACTAGCTCTGTGGGAGGGTGGATAGTGACAAGGGAACAGAGGAAATGCAGAAGGAGACTTACGAAAGCTAGAGTGGTGGTCCAGACTCTGGCAGTTCAAATCCAATGCCAAAAAGTGAAAAGTTATGCACCTAGGGAATAAGAACCCCCAGGATGGAGTACTGGATGGGAAGGGTGAGACTTGGCACTACGGCTGAGGAATAAGACCTTGGAGTTATCATTAGTGACTACCTAAAGTAATTGAGTCAGTGCAACAAGGCAGACAGCAAGGCAAGTAGAATGCTGGGATATAGTGGGAGGGGCACTGATAGCAGAAAATGGGAGGTAACACTTCCCCTGTATAGATCCCTGGTGAGGCCACACCTGGAATACTTCACCCAGTTCTGGAGCCCTCACCTCAGGATGAATAGGGATAAGCTGCAGACATTGCAGAGTAGGGTAAAGAAAAATGATTCAGAGCCAGCAGGGCACATCCTGTAAAGAATGCCTCAAGGTATTGAACATGTACTCGCTGGAAACCAGAAGGGAGAGGGGAGATAGGATAGGGACTTTTAAGTTCCTAAAAGAAATTAAGGAAGCACTAATAAAGGAATGCACATCAGTTGTCCCAAAGGTGCTCCAGTCCAGACCAAACGTAACATGAAAAAACAGAAAACTGAGCACACACCAAGGGCTGAAATTAACTCAAAAACAATGTTGCTTATTGTGAAGCACAACATATCAGCATGTCAGAAACAGTGCTAACACCCCTACACAGCGACCAATCCTTGTGGGTCTTCATCAGGGGGCCTTGGTGTGTGCCCAGTTTTCTCTTTTTTCATGTTACTAAAAGAAATTAACAAGGCGAACTGCATTGCACTATTTAGCTTTTATACCAGCTCATGGGCATGTTGACGTGAGTGGAAGCTGACAGGTGGGAGGTTCTGGAGGGATGTGAGGAAGTACTAGTTTACAGAGAGGGTGGTGGAGCCATGGAACTGTCTGCCAGGATAGGTGGTGCGTGCAAAAACTGTTGGTGGTTTCAAGCATGGCTGGGACACAATAAAAGGTATAGTGGTTGCTTGGGCAGCTGAATCAGGGTGGAGAATGGAGGGGAGGATGGTGAGG
The DNA here is from genome assembly GCA_016271365.2 of Neoceratodus forsteri. Lineage (NCBI taxonomy): Eukaryota > Metazoa > Chordata > Ceratodontiformes > Ceratodontidae > Neoceratodus > Neoceratodus forsteri. The sequence goes on along the minus strand of CM057449.1, from coordinate 139,509,898 downwards.
GCTAGGACCCTGGAGAGACAGTAGGTCCCTAGGCTAAATAAGGAACTTGGGCTGACTGGCTGGACCATTGATCCTTCTCTGACATCACTGTCTGTGTTTCTATATTTCTACTAAACACTGGTATAAATCTGTCTGTATTCCATCTCCCCTTGGCCTTATTTCTGTTTAGTGAGAGGATGGCCTGTCAGAACTGCGGCTGTGTCAGGGGAGTCAAAGTGATGTCTTTGTACCTCTGTTAATGGTGGGAGCTGCAGTTTAGCAAAGAATGTGTCTAATAAGGCAAGGTCTCTCTGCCCATTTGAGGAGCAGAGAGCCTGCTAAATTTCTTTCATGAAAACGTTAAGGTTCTCCACTTTGTGGGATACCTGCCCTGTGAGTTACAGAGAGCTGCTATATGGCGCTCCTCCTACAGCTTCCATAATCTGTAGGATAATAGTTTGGAGTGTTTCTCAGCACTTTCCCAGAATTTATGTCTGGAGTGGAGAAGGTAAATTCTGCTGTTCTGAAAGGAAGGCTGTTGAGCTGTAATTTGACCCCTGCCATGTCCTTCAGGACAGCCTTTCTTCTGAGCAGGGGTGGCTTTGCCTTAAAGAGAGTTTCCAGCTCCTTCTGTGTGGACTGCAAACCTCTGACCTCTGCTTCCCTCTGTCTCCTGTGCCTAGTGGCATACTGCATAATATGGCTTCTAATGGTTGCCTTATAAACCTCCCATAGATTAACTATGGTGCCTTCTCAATCTCCGGTGTCATTTATATGGAAAATTCCTCAGTTGTTTCTGTTATTCAGGTTAAGAAGGCTTTGTCCTGCAGGAGCAAGCGTTGCTGAGATTTCACCTACACCGTGCTTGACATACTTTACCTCTGACCGCTATCACCCAAGGATCTAGATTCCAAAGATTTAACAATTTAGTATGTTATATTGTGATGATACTAATAAATCTACTGAATGGAAATGGGGGGGGGGCAGGGGACATTGCCCTCCCAGGAGCAGATGCAGTTTAAAAATATCTAAACCTTCTGAAATAGGGGTGCAAGGAGCAAAGGCCCCTGAACATGTTAGAACATCCTACTAAGTGACACTCTCTCTCCATGGTCACTGCAGTGTGAGTCTCAGAAGTTACTTCGGGGGGGGGGGACTGCAGCTGCTCTGAATGATCTCATTTTGAGCCAAGGCATCTTCAAAGTCAGGAAATCAGTTCTGTTTTAATCTTTCCTATCTGCTTAAAGAGTTTTTTTATGATTTATGTATTTTTTATTTCTTTTTTCATTGGTAAGTTATAACCAAGTACACAGTTCTTGACCGTTCCTCTCCCAACTGTGGAATATTGCCCCTCAGAATATGGGACAGAAAGGCAAAATGTGGAATACCTCATCAGATCTCCCAAGACAGAACCTCCGAACACAGTCAAAATGTGGGCTTTCATGATCATAAGTGTAACCCCCTTGCAAATGGGGGTTCCTAGAAATGCCAGTCTGGGTTTACCTTAGCCCGTTTTGTTCTGTCCTTCTCCCGCTGTCTCTCGGGCTTCTCCTGACTTGGCCTCTAATGTTTCTGTCTTCCCAGGTCCTGTTTGCCCTTGTGTGTGCCCCAGCTTGCAGTCAAATGAAAATCCAGCCCCTCGGGGCTTAAAATACTGACCACAAGCTCCCGCTGCAAAAGTGCTGCCTCCAGAGCAGCGGGAGTCGCGTTGGCGCACTAGGCGCCTTTGATGTGGAGCCGCTTGTTTTGCAGTCGCCTCGGGGACTGTGCCGTGGGTCCCGGGATCCCTTCCACCTATTTGGGACCCGGTGACCACGGGCAGCCTGCTGGGGGACCGCTTAGATGGGACTTAAAGGAGTTCTGACCGGGGCTCATTTGAGTATGCCTGTGCAGGGCCCCGGTCATCTGAATAATGCATAACAGTGTGTCTGGCTGCCTCCAGGGTAGCTATGTTCAGCTCCAGCCGAAAAGTAAAGAATTAAAATGTCTTAAATAATGAAACTGTTGCTGCTTGTTGGGAATATACTGTGCATGTGGGGAAAAGTACTTAAAGTTAAAATGAGTACTGTTTCCCTGGCAATTCCAGTATCTGGGACTCTGTGTGTCAGCCTGTCAGCTGCTGCAAGGGGAGCTTGCATAAGTGCAGTAGCAACAGGAAAAGTAAAAGAGCCACATTCTTTATCTGTGCAGCGACTGCAAGTGCAGCCTTTAAGCTGTAGAACTGTGGGGCACTGGAGGCAAATAATTACTTCTTTCTGGCTGCACCAGGACATTATTCAGGACTGTATCTAATCTGCTATAAGGGACAATAGGTTAAGCAGCCATTGCCAGCAGTACAGCCAATTGGAATTGCAGCAACAGATAGCCAGGACTTGTGGGACATTCACTGCATCTCATGGGTAAGCACCCAAGTGCTTATGAGGGCTTACAGGGACATTATTTTAGGCGCAAACTCCACAACCCAATTGTGCCTCGAGTGTTCTGATTGGCAGGTCCTTCAGCAACTTGGAGACATGTCACCCCATCCCTGCTACCAATCAGGAGTTGAGCTAGGAGCTCTATAAAGAGACAATGCTGCCAGTTTGTCTGGAGATTCAGAGGAGGATTCAGAGATGCAGAGCTGAGAGAGAGCAGCAGAGCAGGCTCCACCTGCTGGGAGCCCCCCATGGGGGAGGGGCTCAGGCTCCAGCCATGCCATCAGGCCTGGGCCACTTAATTCAAGCCCTTTCAGTCTTCAGGGGGCATTTGTTATTTTCTTCAGTTAACAGTTAACTAGTTACCGTAATTGTGCTTTCTGCAACAACTAGTCTGGAGGTTGCCAGTACTGTCCTCCAGAGGCTAGCCTTCCCTCCCATGTCGGGGAAAGATGAGGACTGAAGATCAGATGTCCAGCAGGGGTGAGAGCGCTGACCAGACCAGACGACATCATGCAGTGGTGAGAGCGCTGACCAAGTACCTCAGCGGCGAGAGAGCTAAAGAAGTCTTCAGGATGCCTTCAATTGCAGATGAGACCCGTGGAGGACCTGAGTGAGTACCCTTGTACCCCCCGGTGCAAGGGAGAAGCTAAGCAAGTAATCTTGGGGGCTCCATGCCCCATTAAGAAATGTGTGCTGTTAAGTGTGAAGTATTGAAGTCATCAGTCTGGGCTACTAACCCCATAAAAGACTGCCTAGTTCAAGTAAATGGATGCATCTTGTCTGTGGCCCAAATGGCTAAGTTGCAGGTGCAGCAAGATGCTGGGCTTAGTGAATCATGTAACTGTGTAGCTATGGGTTAGAGTCCTGCCATCATGGAGCTGTCTGCCAAGATGCACCTGCCACTTCATGAGACAGGAGGCCTTAGAGCATATTAATGTCTAAGATACCTTAAAGAGAATGTACCGGTGTTTGACCAGAATTTCATCTGAGAGCGCTTGGGATAAGTGTACAATGTCTAGACGTGCTGGATAGGACTCTGTTTGTGGATAATGTTCTTGGTATATAGAATGTACTGGATGTGACTGCCTGTGACTAAAGTATGGGATGCTTGATAAAAGTGTTGTTGCCAACTTACTCTGGATGGATGCCTTTTGGTATATAAAGTACAGGATGTGACCGTATTTGAATTGCATATAGGATGCTTGACAAAAAGTATCACCCTTACTGCTTTGGATAGGACTTTCAAGTATTGTGCTGAATATTCTGGATGTAAGATCCACATAGTTTGTTCTGGAATGTTCAGAAGTCTGCGAGTGCAGGGCAATCCCTGATTTGTCTGCAAGTGCAGGGCAATCCCTGCTTTGTCTGCTAAAGTGCAGGGCAATCCCTGCTGTGGTTGTAAATAGTAACTTGCTGCTTTACAAAAATCTGTTTCCAAGTTGCCCCCACCCTTAAATTAATAGCCGGCCACCTCGACCAGCTGCAACTCCATCAGGCCTGGAACATCTTGGACTGTGGTATCTGTTTAACCAGTATGGTATGAGATTGCGGGGTTTCTGCAGTATCTGGGACTGGTACCAGTGTGGATATTATTAATAATTATGTTTAACATCTGATTTATCAGCAGCTAGATAGCCAGGGCTCTGGATGTCTTAAGTGGAATGGTAAAATGTGATTTATGTCTGCCGTTAATTTGTAGCCACCCAGCTGGAGGGTTCACCAGCAAAATCCAAAATGATCTCTGCACATGTGTAAATACGGTAAGATAACCTCTACTCCTCCTGTTTCCCTTTCCTAGCTCCTTTATTCCCCCTAAAATAAATATCTTGTTGCTGTTTGAAATCTTGTGTGAGCATATTATTACAGAGAGCCTTTAATTCAAAATGTTGAAATGTGGGGAGCTGTGTCTTGGGGTATGTCTGGGGAAAGTAACTGGTCACTGTGGGTGGTGTGGCAGCTCAGGGGGCTACACCCAGTACCATCTCACCCAAGTAAAGCACCCTGAGTGGAGGCACTGTGCAAAGGTTTTAAAAAAATGTTATTAGCTAGTGAACCCAAACCCCTTAACCTATGTCCAGGGTAATAGGCAAGGGTGTAACACTGGGGGGTGGTGCCGCCCAGGGGTTACATAAGCTTATCTCTTTGTTAAGCAACACATTCTTCATGTATTGCTATAGATTATGCTTTAATATCTGAACACAGACTGTGGAACAAGCACCCTCCCAACTTGGAACAGAGAGCTTTTGTGAGGTAAAATGGGGGAAGTATTCCTCATAATGTGGGACAGTTGAGAGGTATGATTGAGTACGGTAGATTGAGACAAAGGTCCATTTTCAGCCACAACACAGCTAAACACCTCTTGCTAATAATTACAACATCCTAGTGTAGCTTTACAGATTAGATTTCAGATTTGACATTTGTGTAACCCGTATCACATTCAGTACCTTTAAAGGTCTCATTCCACCGCAGATTTAGTGGTGACTTCCATGGGCACACATTCTCTGTAAAACTCGTCACATTCAATACAGTTATAAGGGTTCACTCCAGTGTAATCCGATGTGCTAAGAAGTCACCCTGTGTTGTAAATATCTTGTTACAATAAATATATTCATACGGTCTCTCTACTGTGAATTTTTTGATGCCTTGCAAGGTTACTATGCTGTGTAAAACTCTTGTCACATTCAGTACATTTATAGGGTCTTACTCCACTGTGAATTCTCTGATGTCTTACAAGTGTACCCTTATCTGCATAACTACTGTCACATTCAGTACATTTGTAGGGTTTCACCCCAGAGTGAATTCGCTGATGTGCTATGAAATGACTCTGCTGCGTAAAACTCTTGTCACATTCAGTACATTTATAGAGTCGTATTCCACTGTGAATTATCTGATGTCTTACAAGCTTGCTCTTTTCTGCAAAACACTTGTCACAATCAGTACATTTATAGGGTTTCACTCCAGTGTGACTTCGCTGATGTATTAGGAAATGACCTCGTTGTATAAAACTTTTGTCACATTCAGAACATTTATATGGTCTTTCTCTTTCTGCAATGTGAGTCTGTTGATGTGCTGTGAGGTGACTGTGCTGTATGTAGCTCTTGTCACATTTATCACATTTATAAGGTCTCTCTCCAGCATGAGTTCGCTGATGTTTTCTGAGATCACTTCGCATTGGAAAACTCTTTTTACATTCAGTGCATTTATATGGTCTGTCTTTTTCTTCTTTGTGTATCCACTGATGGACTATGAGATGGTCCTTCTGTGAAAAACATTTACCACAGTCAATGCACAGAAAAGGTTTCTCCCCTGTGTGAATCCGCTGATGTCTAGTAAGATGTGTTGTTCTTGTAAAACTCTTCCCACACTCAGTACATTTAAAAGGTTTCTCTCCTGTGTGCATTCTCTGGTGAACAGTAAGACTTGATTTTGCTATGTAACCCTTCCCACACTCTGTACACTGAAATGGTTTCTCTCCTGTGTGAGTTCTCTGGTGCATAGTAAGATAAGATTTAATTATGAAACTCTTCCCACAATCATTACATTTAAAAGGTTTCTCTTCCATGTGAATCATCTGATGTTTAGTAAGATATTTTTTAGTTCTGAATCTCTTCCCACAGTTAATGCATTTAAAGGGTTTCTTGCCTGTGTGACTTTTCTGTTGAATGCTAAGATATGCCATGTTTCTGAAACTCTTTCCACAATTAGCACAATTATATGTCTTTACCCCCATGTAATTCTGCTGGTGTTCATCAAGCTTGGCAAAATTCCCACAGTCAGTGCATTTAAAAGGTGTTTCTGCAATGTGCACCTTTTGGTGGTGTAAGAGATGGTGCTTCAGTCTAAAACTCTTCCCACAGTCAGTACACTTAAAAGGTCTTTCTCCTGTGTGAATCTTCTGATGAACAGTAAGATGTGATTTAAGTCTGAAATGTTTCCCACATTCGGTACATTTAAAAGGTTTTGGTCCCATGTAAATATGCCTACGTACTGAGACATTTCCATTTAGTAAAATACACTTTCTATTGGTTGTAGACTTAAAGGGCTTCTGTGTTTTATGTGTCCTCTGGTGCATCTTCCCCTTGGTAACCTGCTGATGTCTTCTAAACAGGTGCTTTTTAAGCTTAAGTAAATTTCGAAAACTCTTCTCACACATAGTACATTTAAAGCTCCTGTCTTCTGTGTGCCTCTGTTGGTGTTCAGGAAGTTGCACCTCATGATCATTCTCAGACTTTACTAATTTCGGGGCTAGAATAAGAAGAAAAAGAAATGCATCATTATTTGGTTTTCAGAAACGTAAGTAAAAAATATCCAAAATGATGAACCACTCCTTCAAAATGATGGATTTTAAGAATTTGCCTACATAAACGTTAGATGAATCTACAACTAACAGTTAAAATAATGAAAAAAAAATTGTATTTTACTATGTAAACCATGCCAGGGATGCACGTTGTGTTCAACTATGCAGCATCACCAAGCTATAAAATTGGTAGCGAAAGTCCTGCATCCTTTAGCTAGGAGGAAAACTGCTATGCCAGTCATAGACTGCATTAGACACTTAGCATTGTGCAATGCTGAGTCAGTAGTTTCTTTTCAAGTTAACCATCTTTTGCATCACACAGCAGACAACTGGGTGGGAGGGGTGGGAGGACGAACATCTTTCCTAGAAGATATAGCAAGTTTGGCTCAAAGAAGACTACACAGAAAACTGAGCTCATCTCCCTCAGGTACAAACATTAATAATAGATCATCAGAACATAAGCCATTATTTGTCCATTTGGAGAGACTTTTCATTAAACAAACTTGTGGTACAACTATACAAGTTTAGAAGATTATATAAAGACTAGTTGGATTCCAAGAGGGCTCATAGTGGACAAGAGACCATCTGCAGATCCGACAAATTTTGTACATTGAGAAGAATAGGAGCAATCATCAAATAACAATGCAATGACATTTATCCAGGTTCTAATTAAAGAAGCTAAATTCCATTACTTACGTACAGGAAGAGATGAAATAAGTACAAACATTCTTTGCCCCATACCAGGAATCACCTGATGTTAAAGTAAAAGAACTGAACCTGAACAAATTATAAAACAAAGTCAAAAAAGAAGTTGCCCAAAGAAAGCAAGAAAAGTCTGACAGGGATGAGCAGGATGATCTGCGTGGAGAAATTTTTGGATTGGATTGCCCAAGGAGTTAGGCAGTAGAGGGTGCAGCAGAGGCAGAACCTCACATAGATTTAATAACAGATGCAAATCCAGAGGGAGAAAACCTGCAAAATAGAAAACAGTGACTACTGAAAATAGTGGACCCATGGTAGCAGACAGTGAAATCAGTGAAACAGAGTCACAAGAAGACACAGTCGCCACACCATGCCAAGTTACTGTTTGGGGGGGGGGACAAAACAAGGAAAAACACTCAGCCCTACAGAGCAAACACAGAAAAAGGAGAGGGAAATGTGGAGGGAGAAAACATAAGTCACAAAATCATCACCAGGAAGGCAGCCAAGGACAGACTTCACATATCTGGAATGTATAGTACGGTAGGGGCTGCACGCCCACTGGCTCATGCTGTAAACCAATGGACATGCAGCCCTACCGAGGTGTCAGTCGGCAGGCGGTGGGGCGGCAGGCGGGTTGGGTGCTGCCGCCCGCCAGCTGACTGGGGAGTGTGGTGGTGAGGCTCAGTGGGTGGGTGGGGAGGGGTACCCTTAGACCACCAGGGATATACAACATTTTGTACAGATGCCCTTGATCGAGCAGAGGCGGTCTACTGAACCACCAGGGATATAGGACGGGGACTTTTAACAGATGCCTGAGATGGGGCAGAGAGCGGTCCACTGGACCACCAGGGATATAGGATGGGGACTTTTTTTTAACAGATACTCGAGATGGGGCAGAGAGCGGTCCACTGGACCACCAGGGATATAGGACGGGGACGTTTGTTTTAACAGATGCCCGAGATTGGGCAGAGAGCGGTCCACTGGACCACCAGGGATATTGGACGGGGAGCTTTCTTTAAATAAATGCCCATGATCGGGCAGGGAGGGCACCGCCAGGTACAGCCGGAACTCGGGTGGCCACCCACCGGTGGCAGCTGCCGTGTTGCGCCCTGCAATGTGGCAGCTTACCTGTGGGTGGCCATCAGTTGTTCCTTTTTTTTTTGGCTTAACTTTGTGCTGGCATAGGTAGGGGTTGCACATGCATGCATACCTCTCAACTGTCCCTGATTTTCAGGGACATCCCTGATTTTGCCTGCTATTTTTCCTCTGTCCCTCATAAAATTTGTGTTCTTGTGACACAACAGTGGGGATTAAAAGCACAAAATAATGGCAAACATTAATGTTACATACTTATTATTCTTCAGAAAATGCATCTTAACACAAATCCATTTATTCTTTTAGCTTTCTGAGTGAATAGCACCAGATTTTAAGATGTGTCCCTGATTTGGGGTCTTTGTCCCTGATTTTTTTAAGCCTTGTCCCTGATTCATGAGGCAAGAGGTTGAGAGGTATGCATGCATGGCTCTGCATATCCCGGGCTCAATATCAGGCTGTGCAGGTTATGCATGGGCATGCCCCCCCTACCTGTGCCTGCATACATTACTGATGTGCTCTGGCGCATCGGGATTTGTGCCGCGCACTTTTCCCTTTTAAATATCGTGCTGGGGCGCATCAGTGGGTCACGCATGGTGCAACACTGTTGCGCCATGTGCAACCCTTTTGAATATCTGGGCCACAATGTTTTTCTTACACAAATGATTTTTAGCCCATTTGTTGTAAGCTAACATAGTTTGTCATATGTCAGCATTTTTTTTTTAAACTGCTGAGGGTTTAAACACCCAAAATCTTATCTCCTCTTGTCCTTTCTGCCTAGTAACATATAGCCATTTCTGATAGGCCCACATACCTTTAAGCAGATACCAAATATATTTTTCTGGTAATTCTATTATTGTAAGCTGACCTTTGGAAAAGGCAGACATTAGTTAACAGTCACAAGGTGGAAAATGCAGCAGTTGTCTATTAGCCTTTGTGACAAACATCAAATTTTACAGAAATATAAGAAAAATGGACATATTGCTTATTCTTGAAGTTCTAGCATAGTACCATGACCTTTGGAAAAGTTGAAGCTGACATTTTAGCAAAACAGAAATCCTCAGCAACTCTGAGATCTGTCTCATGATAGACCTTGTGTTAGTATACTTCACACTTATGGATCTTGCCCCATGGGCTATTTGCATGGGCATGTATCACTAGTTGTTAGTGAATCCATCATACAGGTACGTGAGGAATCTGTCGAGCCTTAATGTGCTGTACCCATCTACATTAACTTGCTAACAATGTACAGTTATTGCAATACACATCTTTACATTCCATGTCTTAATACTAGACACATTATTATAGAAGGCAAACAATTATAAGTTACATCTTTATCCTTTGTATTACACTACGGAAAAGCAAAAATTATTGTGCATTAGGCCACAATTATAGTAAATTGTGGGACAACTAAAGAAGGCTTAGGGTCGGACAGTCACATAAATAGATGTTATATTGTTACACCACCGTTGGCATGAACTTAGGATTTGGACGTAAAGACACTCTGTCTTTGTGAAACATCAAATAAGGAGGCTCACACATGGGGCCTGCAGCTCTGAAATCCTTTGAGCACAAGTACTTGTGACTAAAAACAACACTTTCCAAGAAAGAAAGTGTAAGCCATAACTCACAGCTCAAATGGAGCCAAAGTAAGTTTTTCACAAAACAGGAACGGGACCTGGGGTAATCATTTCTGATGACCCGAAGGTAGCTAAACAATATGACAAGGCAGTGGGAAAGGCTAGCGGGATGCTCAGATGCATAGGCAGGGGTATCACCAGCCGAAAGAGGGAGGTAATAATACCTGTGTATAGATTATTAGTGAGACCCTACCTCGAGTACGGTGTTCAGTTCTGGAGGCCCCACCTCTGAAAGGACATAGACAGGGTAGAGGGTACAAAGGAGGACAACCAAAATGGTGCAGGGTCTAAGTCAGAAGCCCTTTGAAGAGAGGCTTAAGGAATTAAATATGTACTCCCTCGAAGTGAGGAGGGAAAGGGGAGATATGATAGAAACATTCATATACCTCATAGGTATAAACAATGTACAGGAAGGAAGAATTTTCCAGAGAAAAAATGCTTGAGGACTAGGGGTCACACTATGAAACTGGCGGGGGGAGGCTGAGAGGAAATGTGAGGAAGTACTTCTTCACAGAAAGGGTGGTGGATGTTTGGAACAGGAGGTGGTGGGGGCTGAAATGGTTACAGGATTCAAGAAAGCATGGGATAGACACAGGGGTATCTTAGAAGAGGTGCAAACCAGAGACCGAGTAAGGTCTGCAGTCGCACTATAGGTAGGGAAAATAGGGCAGACTAGGTGGGCAAAGAGGTCCTTATCTGCCGACAACTTCTGTGTTTACAACACAAAATTCAAGTCCCACGCTGGGACTGGATTTCTAATGGGGGCTTTTATGTGCAAAATACCCCTCAAAAATGTATGAGCTACCTCTAATTGTGCAACTAGTGTTGTAATAAGATAAAAATTGTGTGTTATCTTTCCTCGAGCAACTGCTGTAGAGCTGAGACAGGCACACATTCTCCTCCTAGCAAACCTCTTTATTGCAAGTAAGTTTGTTGCAAATAAAGCACAGAACACTTACAGTAGCCGTCAATGACACCCTGGGGTTTGTTGCCATTGGGGCCATAAAGCATGGGCTGTAGCCTTCTGCCCCCCAGAAGTGAGATGTGTGAGAGTTGCGCACCTTATCTGTCTATTCTTATACACTTTTGCAGTATGACATCATATGCATGGAACGGTCTACCTCAGGAAGTGGTGGATATGAATACAGTGCAGGGCTTCAAACAGGCATGGGATAGGCATAAGGGAGCAATACAGATGAGTATGAATAGGTAGGCCATTGACAGAGCAAAGGCCGATGGCACATTCATAAGGCAGAAAAAGAAATGGGAAGACTGGATGGGCCTTGCGGTCCTTATCTGCCGTCAACTTCTGTGTTTCTATCACTACTTGCGAAGTTTCTAGAACTTGCACATGCTCAGAGGAAAACAGGAAGGTGCCTAGTTGGACTGGTCAAAACCAGTGTTTCTTACTCTACAAACCACAGGCTGTCTGATAGTAACCGTCTCCTGACCCTTTTGTCACCCTCAGGCTGCCTTATATAGCCAAGACAGAAATCATGTCTTTTTACAAAGCTGTTCTGCAGAAGCCATGTTGTACAGCCCATGCTCTGGCTCATAAGCTCATATCACGTCACAAAACAGTTGCATGGAAGGCTGACATAGAGGCTAAGTGCACCTTGAGTGAGGAATACTTCACGCTGGATTTTAACAAGGACGCCGCTTTGACAAGACAGGTAAATGGGTCCAGGTTATGTGAAGTGGCCCACAAAGTAAACTGCTTCCATTTCAGAGAATAAGTATGTCTGGTGGAAAGTTTTCTGGCAGCCACCAGAACATCAGCCACTCTAGTGATTATATTATATTGTTGCTGTGTATTTGCTGCTCTCATGTTTTCATTGTTTCTATGTTTATCAGGACTGCCTAGTAAATGAGGTTTTCTCAATGGTGTTTTTCGCCTGGCAAAATAAAGACTGATTGACTGATTGATTGATTAGATGATACCCCAAAATACGCCATGGTTGTGTCTTTAGGAGCCATGCATGCAAATGCAGGAACTTCAGGTCCGGATGGACCAGGGCTCCCTGTGCCTGTGACAACAGGCCCTTGCACAAAGCACAGGTATTGGGGATTCAACTACTAACTGTTGTAACAGTGGATACCATATCTGCTCTGGCCATAGAGGAGCAATGAGGCTTAAGAGTTGCCCCTTCATCCTCAGCTTGAGTAATACTCTCTATGTGAGAGGACAGGGAGGGAAGACATACAGAAACTTCCCATTCCAGAAGAGGGACAGCACATCTCACCAGAAAACTCCAGGCCGTGGATCAAGCAAGTGAAACCACAGCAGTTTTGCATTGTGCAGCAATGCAAAAAAGTCCAAATCTGGATGCCTCTGTCTTTCGAAGAGAGCTTCAATTACCAAAGTCAACAGTTCCCACTTGTGCACCCTGGACTAAGACCAGCTTAGGCTGTCTGCCAATACATTTTGGATGCCTGGAACACGTACTGCTGATAGATCTAAGCTGTGTTCCAGAGCTCAGTATTAAACTCTCATTGCTTCCCTGTATAGCGGGTGAGTGCCCCCTTGTTGATGTAATGCATCACAATGATGTTGTCCATCTGCACTAACAGCAGGCCTGGATACAAGTGCTCCTGAAATGCTTGGAGGCTGTATAGGACTGCTCTCATTTCCAGGACACCGATATGCAGGTTGCATTACACCTGGGTCCAACTGCCTTGCGTCTGCAAGGACCCTAGGTGGGCTCCTCACCTGGATGCAGAGACATCCATAGTGAGAATCTGTTTTGTTGTAGGAATGGGGCACCCTTTAACACAATGTGGGGGTCCAGCTACCACGTCAGTGATTTGCATAAGGGAGATGTCACTAGCACCTTTTGCTCTAGGGATGAACCAGGCAACTACAGGCCAGTGAGCCTCACATCAATTGTGGGGAAACTCATGGAGACAATCCTAAAGGAGAAACTGGTGACCTTTTTAGAGGACAAAGGTCCCCAGGACAGTCAACAACAAGAGTCTGTCTCGGGCAGATCCTGCCAGACAAATCTAATTGAGTATTACGATTGGGTGACCAGGGAGCTGGATAGGGGCCATGCGGTGGATGTCCTGTATTTGGACTTCAGCAAGGCCTTTGATTCCGTGCCATATGGGAGGCTGGGTGGGGGAAGCTGGAATACATAGGGGTGGGAACAAAGATGATTAATTGGATCATCAACTGGCTGAATGGAAGGCAGCAGAGGGTGGTGGTGGTGGTGGGGGAACTCTCATCATCGAGGGAAGTGATTAGCGGGGTGCCACAGGGATTGGTACTGGGACCAGTGCTGTTTGGGATATTCATAGCGGATATCTCACATGGGATCCGGAGTAAGATCAGTCTGTTCGTGGACAGTATGAAAATAAGGACTGTGGTGGATGACGTTGGAGGGTGGAAGGGACTGCAGGAAGACCTGAACAAACTGCAGGAGTGCCTGGAAACATGGCAGCTTGAGTTCAATGCCAAGAAATGCAAGGTACTGTACTTCAGAGCTAGGAACCAGAGGAGAAGCTATCAGCTGGGGGGGGACTGGAAAGCACTGGGGGTGCTTATAAGGGGAAGCATGAACAACTCAGCTCAGTGCAGGAAGGCGGCAGCAAAAGCCAACAGGATGCTAGGGTGTATAGCGAAGGGAATCTCCTCCAGAAATAGGGAGGTGATCTTTCCCCTGTACAGGTCTCTGGTCAGGCCACACCTGGAGTACTGTGTGCAGTACTGGTGCCCATTCCTGAAGAAGGACATCAAATTGTTGGAAGGAATGCAACGTAGGGCAACAAAGATGATCCAGGGATTGGAGGGAAAATCATATAAGGCTAGACTGGGTGAGCTGAACATGTACTCCCTGGAGGAGAGGAGAGAGTGGGGGGGATATGACTGAAACCTTTAAATATCTTAAGGGGATAAACAAGGCTAATACAGAAGAGATTTTCCAGATTAGAAGAGGGAGGGATACGAGTGGGCATCAGCTGAGATTGGAGAGGAGAAGATTCAGGAGGGAAATTGGGAGGCATTTTTCCATGGAATGGGTGGTGGACACGTGAAATACTTTGTCCAAGGAGATGGTATCCTATAGAATGGTGGGCGGCTTTAAGAGGGGTTGGGATAGGGTGAGGGGATTATGATGAAGTGGGGTGCGGAGGGTAGGGCAGCTGCAAGCTGAGGGGCTAGCTGCACAATCGAGCAGACTCGTTAGACTGTGAGGCCTACTTCTGCTGCCATTTTCATATGTTCGTATCATCTGTTGATTGATTCCACTGAACTCTCAAGGTCCATTGTGGTATTTGCATATGTAATCTGGCTAGTGGCACTGTGACAATGACTGCTGCGATGAGACCCGGGAGGCAAAGAAAAGTCCTCGCTGGGACATAATGCCTGTTGGAGACCTCTTGTGCTTGTGTTATCAGTCAATCTGTCCTGTCCAGCAGCAGATACGCACAGCCCTGGGCCATGTCCAAGACTGCTTCTATGTATAGCAGGCATTGAAAAGGTGTCAGTACAGACTTTGGTATGTTGACTGTCACCACTAGGGTATTGAACAGCTGTCCAGTTTGCTCTAGCTCTGAGTCTGCATCAACTGTTCCCTGGAGTAGACATTTAAGAGCAAGTCGTTCAGGTACGGAAAGACATACAGGCCTTCCTGAGGAGAGCTGTTGCCACTACTGCCAAGCACTTGTTAAAGACCTGTGGTGCAGAAGATAAGCCAAACGGAAATACTCTGAACTGGTAATGCTCCTCTTTGAGCATAAACCTCAGATATTTCCTGTGAGACTTTCTGGTTTTGATATAAAGGTAAGCATCTTTCATATCCAGGGAGCATACCCAGTCCACTGTTTGCAACAGGGACAGGAGATCCTGCAGACAGACCATTCAAAACTCCTTGTATTCTATGAAGGAGTTGGAGTTCTTGAGGTCTAGAACAGGCCACAGATCCCCCGTCCATTTGAGGATGAGGGAGTGTCTGGAGTAAAACCCTCTGTTCCACTGTCTGGGAGGAACAGGTTCTATGGTCCGTTTGTGGATTAACACCTGTATTTCCTCCTTCAAGAGGAACATGTGTCCCTGTGGATAGGTTGCAATAGGTGGTGGATGATCTGGAGGAGCATCCAGAAGCTCCAGAGCATGACCTTTCTGTATAATCTGTAGTACCCATTCGTCAGTGATGCTCTCCATCCTTTGACTCAAATGAAGGGGAGAGTCGACCCCTGCCAACCACCCCAAGGGACAATGGTGGTTGGGGGTGTATAAAGAGTTATGCTGAGCCACTGGGGGCAGAACCACTAGTTCTGCTTCCTCTGGATTCTTCTGCATGGGTACCTGTAAGGAGGGAGGCTGGCAAGGCTCCAGCACCTGTATCTCTGCTCAGCTGTCTGTAGGCCTGGCAATTCCCTCTGGCAGCAGACTGACAAAAATGAAAATTATGTACCTCCATAATTCACTCATTTACACTAATGGGACTACACTGGAGGTGCTAGGACCCAGCGGGAGCCAACAATCTTCTGGAGGGCCAGTGCCGAGGAAGGGCTGCGAGGAAGCAGCAGCGCGAACCTGGCTTGCGCCATATAGGCTACCCCGGCGTCGACCTTCAAACTGCCTGAGTACCTTTTTTACCAAGGAGGCGCAGCATAAACTAACCTAGTGAAACTAATCTATGTCGGACATAAGATAGTCCGAATGACCCATGTAAGAAGGGTCAACACAACAGAGTCTTCACAGCCTAGCCATCAAGCGAGTGAAGACCAAAAACAGATAAGTGAGCTCGAGGGATGGAGGGTGGGCGTGTGAATGAGTGGTGGAGACTTCGTCCAAGAAGATCAAGAATTACGGTAGGTAAGTAATTTTCATATCTTCCTGGACATAAAGTCTCCACCACTCATTTACACTAATGAGAGAGTACCGAACTGAAATAATCCCCTGAGAAGGGCGGCAGGAGAAAGGAGCTCACTTAGGACAGTAGTCCATTAAGGATTGTCCTGCCAAAGGATTGGTGCTGTCTGGCATGGATATCCAAAGCATAGTGCTTCCCAAATGTGTGCACAGAGCTCCAAGTAGCTGCATTGCAGATGTCTGCAATGGGCATGTTTCAAATTTCCGCCAGAGATGCCACAACTACCCTGGTAGAATGAGCGTATACTCTGCCTTCCAGCTTTACCTGTGCTATGGAGTAGCATTGGTGAAGACATGCCACTAGCAATGCCAAAATACATCAGATAGCAACAGGCTGACCCAGCCGGGCCATGCTGAAAGAGACAAACAGTTGTTTTGATGTGTGGATTTCTTTAGTTCTGTCTAAACAGAACTGCAAAGCTCTCTTAACATCCAGAGAATGTAGGATATGCTCCCTCTCATTCTGGAAGTTCGCGAAGTAGGTCGGAAGGACTAAGGGCTGGTTCAGATGGAATTCTGAGACCACTTTAGGAAGAAACTTAGGGTGAGTTCGCAGAACCACCTTGTCTTTGTGAAATACAGTATATGGGGGGTCTGTGACCAAAGCGTGTATTTCAGACACTCTGCGAGTGGAGGTAATGGCTACAAGGAAGGTGGTCTTTCAGGTCAGGAACTTCAGCTCATAAGCTGCTAGGGGCTCAAAAGGTTTACAGGTAAGCATGTCTAGCACAAGGTTAATGTCCCAGGCGGCTACCGGTCGTCTGACCGGTGGTCTAGTGTGGAGTATGCCCTTAAGGAACGTCTTGATCAAAGGTAACTGAGCCATAGACATGGAGTGTATGGGCTCGTGGTACGCTAAGATCGCGCAGAGGTGAACCTTCATGGTTGAGTATTGCAGTCCTGTATTTGACAGGTCCAGAAGATACTCCAAGACTTTGTTTGGTGGGCAGGAAAAAGGGTCCCAGGATGACTTTGCGCACCAGATGGAGAACCGCTTCCACTTAGCCATGTAAGTTTTTTCTAGTAGCTGGCTTGCGTACAGCTAGCAGAATATATGAGACCCTACGTGAAACATCAAACCTACTCACCTCTATCACCACAGGAGTCAAGCGTGGAGGTGAAGGGATCTCAGGTTGGGCTGGACCACTGGGCCCTGGTTAGCAGGTTCATTTGAAGTGGAAGCTGTCTTGGTGAAGTTTCCGATAATCTGTTGATTAATGGAAACCAGATCTGACGAGGCCAGAATGGGGCGATGAGGATCATTCTGTCCCCCACCCCCGCACCTCCAGTTTGAGCAGCACCCTCTGAACTAGGAGGAAATGCGTACAGAAAGCGTCTTGTCCACCGCAGTCTGAATGCATCCTGACAGAAAATGCCAGGTTCTGGATTTCTGGAGCAAAATAGAGGCAGTTTTGCGTTGAGTGGGGACGCAAAAAGATCCCGGTACAGAGTTCCCCACTCTTCGAAGAGCGATTGCACAACACTTGTGTCAAGAGACCACTCATGAGGATCTATTTCCATTCTGCTGAGATGATCCACGAGATCATTCTGCACTCCCAGCAGGTAAACTGCTTGGATCAGGGCTTTGTACTCCAGGCACCACTCCCACACTCTCATCGCTTCCCTGCATAAGGGGTAAGAGTGTGCTCCACCCTGTTTGTTGATGTAGTACATCACTGCTTTGTTGTCAGTTTGAAGGAGAATGATCTTGTGACAGAAAATGTCCTTCAGAGCTCGGACTGCATACAGGACAGTTCTCATTTCTAGGATATTTATGTGGAGTTGAGACTCGTCCTGATTCCATTGGCCTTGGGTGTGATCTTGACAGTGAGCTCCCCATCCGAGTAGGGATGCATCCGTGGTGATGGAGATCTGAGATTCTAGTGGGGCAATGGGAAACTCTTTCAGAAGGTTGTCCTCAAGTCCACCAGGTGAGTGACCATTTTAGAGGTTCCATTACCTTGATGTGAAGGAACTGGGGATGTGTGGTCAGGGACCACTGAGTGCTGAGCATCCACTGGGTAGTCCTTATGTGAAGACGAGCCAGAGGCACAGTGAACATCGAGGATGCCATGAGACCCAGCATCCGCTGCATCGAGAGAGCTCGAACTGAGTCATTCTCTCTGATGAAGTGGGCCATCTGAAGGATGTTGTTCCTTCTGTCATTCGGAAGAAAGATTTTTGCGTTGGAGATATCCAGAAGGGCCCCTATGACAATGAGCCGTTGGGAGGGCGGCATCTGTGATTTTCCGAAATTCAACAGAACTCTCATGGACATGAGGAACTTGGAAGCCATAGCCATGGCTTCCTGAGTCTCTTGTCTGGAGGAGCTTGCTAGAAGTCAGTCATCCAGATATGGGAACACTTGAATTCCGAACTTCCTGAGATGTACTGCGAGAACTGCAAAGCACTTTGTAAAGACTCGAGGAGCCGAGGATAGCCCAAAGGGCGGGACTCTGAATTGGTAGTGTTGACCCAATGCCACAAATCTGAGGTATTTGTGGTGGTTTGGGTGTATGAGAACATGCTGGTAGGTGCTCTGCATGTCTAGGGAGGCCAGCTAGTCATTTCGATGAATCAGAGGTAACAGGGAGCTGAGAGATATCATCTTGAACTTCTCCTTGTAAAGGAATTTGTTTAACTTCCTTAGCTCGAGAATACAGTGCATGCTGCCTGTTTTCTTTGGAACTAGGAAGTAATGGGAGTAGAAACCTGTGTTCCACTGATCCAGCAGAACTACTTCTACTGCCCTGTTTTTCATAAGGCCTTCAATCTCAGAAGCAAGAAGGTCTGACTAAGAGACAGACAGCTTAGGTTGTCATTTGGGTAGATGATTCGGAGGGGTTTTGGAAAGGTTTACAGAGTATCCCTTGTAGATTATCCTGAGTACCCACTTGTCTGATGTGACTGACTTCCACTGGTTGTAAAACTGAGTCAGATGCCCCCCCACTGCCGAGGAAGAGTCCCCCTTGGACAGCTGAGGTGGGACTTGGGCCGGAATCTCAGAGGGTGGCACTAGGAGCTTTGGGGCCCTGTGCCCTCTGCTGCATTTTCTTTTGTGGCAGGGAGGTTTGATTTCTGTTGAAGCCCCCTTTGTCTTTGCCATGAAAGGACTAACAGTTATGAAACTGCTGCCGATTCCCGCCTCGTTGAGGGGCAGCAGATGGCAGCCTAGCAGTTTTGAAAGCCGTTCTAGTTTTCTGTGTGGCCTCTAGTGCCTGCTTGACCTGAGGACCAAACAGATATGTACCATCAAAAGGCAAACTCATAACTCTGTTGGGTATCATTTGTGAATCCCGACATGTGTAACCAAGAGTGGCGTTGGTTGCGTATACCAGCTGCTGCTGCTCTGGAAGCAGTGTCAAAGGCATTCATAGTGGCCTTAAGCTGCTGATTATTGGATTCAATGCCTCTAGTAATAGTCTGCAGAAGCTCTGTGCTAAAGTTCGACTCTGGAAGAGCTTCTACAGTGGCCTTGAGTGAATACCAGAGGGTATACTCATACTGAGAGAAATAACCCTGGTAGCTAGCAGTGCACATACCCAGAGTGAAGGCAGTGAAGACTCGCTTCCCCAAAGTGTCAGTTTTGCATGATTCTTTGTTTACTGGACGTGCCATAGATTCTTAAGGGAGAACGGCTTTGTCATTCTCTGCCAGGACAACTAAGGCATCAGCAAAGGCTTGCAAGGCCAGAATAGGACAATCCTTGGGAGGGGCATATTTCCTATCTATGGACTTGGCCACAGAGGGCCGGAGACTAGAGGGACCCTCCAGGACCCAGGCTTGGTGGCAGGAGACAGCAGGGAACAGGAGCAGTAACAGGCTCTGGGGGCAAAACAGGTAAGCCCCACCTGCGGGGGGTGGGGAGTACCTTAGCATATGGACCTGGTAACTGGCAATATGTAGACCCAAAGATGCAGAGGTACAGGTATGTTTGCCTAGAACATCCAACCTCCTGCTTTCTGGACTCCTTGTCAGGAGGGAGGAAGCTCAGGTGTCTAGGTGCCCTGGACCTGTCATGGGCAGGAGTGCTCACCACAGAATCAATCTCAGGTTGACTGGCACAATAAGGCTTGTTAGACAGAGCAAGGTACATCTTATCAGGCTTTCTAAGCACACCTGGTATAGCATTTGGCCTATACCAAGATGCATATGTGGCATCCTCCATATAGTGGAGGAATGAGGGCAGAAGGAGATTCTGGCATTTCTGGAAACTCAATTATGTTCCTTTTACTGGAAACTTGTTCCTCTAAGGTGAACCCCATGGCAGCTTGCATCTGCTGCAGCATAGAATGAAAGGAGGGATCCCCTGAATGTGAGCCTGAGGTACGTACCACAGAGTCCTCACTATAGGAGGATGCAGTAGAGCTAGTGCCACAAAATACTTTATTCATTTATTTATTTATTGAAATTTGTTTACCGGGTAGGCCCTCTGAGACAAGACAGTCCCTTTTTCAGGGGTGACCCGGGAAGTGCAGTACATTGAGAGGGCAGCATAATCTTCTTCCACGTCATACTCCTCCTCCATGAACAAATCAGGGTTGCATTCCACCTAATCATCATTTCCATTGTCGACGGGAAAGGCAGACCACACCAGCAATGCGGACTGCGGTTGAGGAAGTCTTGTCTTTTGCAATATATTTGATTGTGGCATTGTGGGGTAGTTACAGTGTTAGTCTCTGTCGACGGGGCTGCAGGGTGTAGAGGCAGGCCTGGCAAGAGTCACCATATCATGTCTGAAAAAGGTACCAGAACTGCCTGTGCGTCGATGCCACCCAAGTTAGTAGTTGTGACAACACTGGTCGGCGGTGGGTTTTGATCTCCGTTGGCGACAGCAATGTACCAGCCATAGTGGGCCCAGTAGCACCTAAGCCAAGCCTCAACCTCAGTGTCTGGTCAATGGTTGGGGGGCTGTAGTCACCGCCATTTAAGTGGATGGTAATGAGGAATGGGACATACATACATGCAGGCTTCAGTGGCAACCTGGATCTCATCAGGGAGGTCTTGTCCTTGTCCCGATTTTTGTGTTTGTGGCCCCCCACCCCTTAGGATGAACACTGCTGCCAACGTCTTTTGCAGGAGCAAGTTTTTCAGAGCCCTTTTCGTGTCTTGTCTGGTAGCAGAGTTGAATCACCGGCAAATCCCACAGGCTTTCATTTTGCTAGAGAAGCACAGGCAACAGACACACAATTAGTGTGCGTCATCTTTGTAGATCTTTTCTCCATACTCACAGTACCGAAAAAGCTTCAACGGTTCTTTCAGCACTCCGGAGGAGGGCAACTCAAATGGTGCAGGGTCTGCACCAGAAGTCATATGAAGAGAGACTAAAAGAGCTTAATATGTATGCCCTCAAAACAAGAAGGGAGAGGCGGCGTGACAGAAACCTTCAAGTACCTCAAGGGAATTAAAAAAGTCCAAGAGGGTAGCATCTTTCAGAAAAAGAGATATGCAAGAACAAGGGAGCACAATTTGAAGATGGGGGGGGGGATGACTCAGGGGCAATGTGAGGAAGTATTTTTTCATGGAGAGGGTGGTGGATGGATGGAACAGCCTTCCTGAGGAGGTCGTGGGGCCAAAAACAGTGGGGGAATTTAAGAATGCATGGGACAGACATAAAGCAATTCTAGTGGGAGGTAGGAGGAAGTAGGCTGTTGGTAAAACTAGGATCTGCAGCTTTTCCAATAGGTAGGTGTAACCCCTAGGTGGCGCTATCCCAAGGGCTACTACCCCTGCCTGCTTGGCTAGTTGCAGGTTAAGGGGCCTGGGTACTGAAACGGGTGCCTCCACCCAGAGGACAGAGTTGTTGGTAACAAGGCTAACCTGGGTACAGCCCTCCGGGACATTGTAACCCCCCTCTTTCCCCTCTTGTGGCCTAGACAATATGCAACAACCACTTTCACAATAGCCCCTGTTCAACATACAAATCCCCACACTGTTTGCACTTACCACCAGGGCTGGTTCCACCAGTTCGACCCTGGAGACCCCCTGTAAAACAAGGTTAGACACAGCATATAACAACAGTGCAGTGCTTTTGGTACAAACTGGAACCACAGTCAGATTAAATGCAAAAAAGATTTATTCAGGGGAATTGAACAAGGGAGGGGCGTAATCAGGTTTATTAATTTGAAAACTGATCTAGTCAGGCAATTATGCATGCACTTTTAGTCCCTACACAGTCATATGCTCTGGGTACCCAGTTGGAAGTAAGGTGGGCTAGCCTGGAACATTGCCTGGGGTAGGCCGGTGTCGCAGCTGGTTGGAGCCCTGTGATGAAAAGAAAAGGCATTCACAACCACACACAATTTGTAATCCAGAGCCTGAAGGCTCAGTTCATGAAAGGAAAATCAACAATGCAATCAGATGACAACACTTGAGATTTAGCTGTTGTTGCAGGGAGCTACCCTGATTGTTATTCACGCTACCCAATATGAGACACAGGCTAGATAAAATGGAGACTACAGGTTGATGACTGGTTTGCCAGGAGAAGCAGGGCCCATACGAATCACCGAGGTGTCATTCCTGTTCGAGATGGTTGAGCAGGGGTCTGATTCCCGGGTGAGTCTCTCGTCAATGAGGGTTTCTGTGCCTGAAGTAGCTGGCTGGGCCAGGTGGCAAGGCCCAGGATGGGTGGAACAGTTTGGATTTCGAGTCCGGTAGTGCTGGACGCAGGTTCCAGCAAGTGTGGCATATTTACACAGTGGGGGTACCAAATTGCGACCCACTAACAGCACACAGCACATTTATAGTAAAGCAATCACCACACCACAACGCGGATGGCAGTCCGGCCACAATATCAGTGTCTCTGAGCAAAACCGGGAATTCTGTGGTAAATGGATGTCCTGACAGGCTGATTGTGTACAGCAAATCTTAGGTCTTCTTCAGGTTTAAATCTGGTCACTCTTCAGTGGCTTTATCACACTCCAATTCGGATACAGTCTGATTGCTAAGCCTTTCAAAGGATTCCCTCTCAAGGAACAGCAGGCAGACAGGCCAAATTCAGCCTTTCCACCAATCTCCCACGCAAACTACACAGGAGCTGCTGCTCAAATCACTCGAGCTGTTCACTCTCCAAACTCTAACTCCAGACTGACTCACTGCAGCAGACAGCTTGGGAATTTCCCTTCAGTCCAAAAGGTTTGATTCATTGATTCATTTGTCTGTCAAAAGCAAGGGCTTCCCCTCCAGGTGCATTAGGCGCCAAAGTCTCAAAACTACAATTCGAACAGAAATTCACTCCCACAAGACCCCTGGTGACAGACTCCATTTTAGGGTCCCCAAAAGTACTGATTGGCCCATTCCAGGACCAAGGTGGTGGTGATAAACAGAACTGTCCATGTTGCAAAGAAGGCAGGTTAGACAAACTACAATATCATTACTATTCTAATAGATAATCAGCAAATAAGTACAGCTTCTAATAGAGCTCCCTCTGCTCAAATAGCAATGGCAGAATGGAGCGATTATCTGGCAGCCGGGGTGGGACTCGAGCATAGAAACACTCAGCCCCCTCCCAGATTAAATAAGCACCACGTTATAGGCAGCTCTTAAACAGACAGAGCACAGAGGCATTAAGGCACTCTCATATAACACTTTTAAAACACTAAGACACAGGATACCAGCCTGGCAGTGGGCATTTAGGCACACCCAAGGAAGACTTTCGGGAACCTCCATTTGTAGGGGGGTTACACCGGGAAATGGTCAGACTGGGTGGGCAAAGCGTTACTTATCTGCCGTCAAAGTCTATGTTCCTACAGAGGTCACTGAAAATCACTAAAATATTGTAGTGATCAGATGTAGGAAAGAAAAACTAAATGACAGCTTCTTACAGCGGTGTTTCCTATGGCGAGTCTGATGAGGCTGACTGACAGCGGAAAAAGAACTGAGGAGAACAGGGACCGCCCATGTATATATGGGTGCTAACGCATGCCGTTGACACGGGCGGCCCCAGCTGGCAAAAGTTTCCATGTGGTCCTAGCGCTGACACGGATTAGTTCCAAAGGTGTGGCCTGATGAAAGATACCCTTGATGATCACTGAAACATGGACAGTGACGGCAGAAAAAGACTGACGCTCCATCCAGTCTGCCCATGATTCCCAATCTAAACCCGAGACCTACTGTCCATACAGGGCTCTAGCCCTACCTATCCACCACCCATTCCCCTCTCTGTTACTGTCTGTCCCAACAGTACTTGAAACCATTAATGGTTTTTGTGCCCACCACTTCGGCTGGTAGACTCTTTCTGTAAACTAATATATTCTCATATCCCTTTTGAACCTCCCTCCTGTCAGTTTACACTCATGCCCTTGTGACCTTGAACTGTTACTGGTGCTAAATAATTCCCCGCAGTTTACCTTGTTTATTCCTTTCAGGAACCTGAAGGTCTCTAGCATAACTCCCCTCTCCTGCCTGTTCTCAAGCAAGCACATGCTCAGTGCCTTGAGGTGATCCTTGTAAGACCTGCCCTGTTGGCTCCGAATCATCTTTGTCACCCTTTGCTACACTGACTCTAGTCTGTCCTTATCTTTCCTGAAGTGGGCACTGGAGAACTGGGCACAGTATTCCAGGTGTGGCCTCACCAAAGATCTACATAGAGGTAGAATTACTTCCTTTTTTTCTGCTATCAGTACTGCTCCTGATACATCCCAGCATCCTATGTGCCTTACTATATGCCCTGTTGCACTGGCTTGACTGTTTAAGGGAGTCACTATTGATAACTTGTAAATCTGTTCCTCAGTCATAGTTCTAAGTCTTGCCCCACCTGTCCAGTACTTTGTCCTGGGGTTCTTTTTCCCTAGGTGCATCACCTTGCACTTTCTGGCACTGAATTTCAACTGCCAAACCCTAGACCATCTCTCTAATCTTTGAAGGTCACTCTGCATTTCCTTGATTCTGTCATTGCTATCTACCCTCCCTCAGAGCATAGTGTCATCTGTGAAGAGACACAGAGTACCCTGGATTCCTTTTCCAATGTCACTGATGAATATATTATAGAGGACTGGGTCCAGGACAGATCCTTGTAGTACCCCACTTGTGACCACCCTGTCTTCTGATTTGAACCCATTAAAGACAATCCTCTTCTGCTTCCTCTTTAGCCAGTTATCTACCCAGCTTACTATTTTTTTTAAATTCTTTTGGTAACTGCGTAAGGCTCTCTAGGCACAAGTGCCTGTTTTCAAGGGTGATCCAGGAGCACTGAGGTGGTTAAGTGACTTGCTCAGAGTCACACAATATGCAGGTGGCAGTTGGAGGAATCAATCTCAGGTCTGCTGGATGTACCACACTCAGTCAACAGCTTGTTGCTCTAATCTCTAGACTATACTGCAGGTCACATGCCTATAACTGCACCCTCCATCTTCTCCAGCAGTCGTCTGTGAGGCACTGTGTTGAAAGACTCGCTGAAGTCTAAGTAGAGTAAATCCATGGAGTGGCCCTTATCCAATGTCCGCATCAACCAGTCAAAGAAAACTATCAGGTTTATGTGACAAGACCTCTCTGCCATGGACCCATGCTGTTTACTATCCTGGAGACCATAGCTCTCCAGGTAATCCACAGGGGCCTCTTTGACAATTGACTCTATTAGCTTCTCTACTACAGAGGTAAGACTGACAGGTCTATAATTCTCCACTTGTTCCTTGTCCCTTCCCCTTATGGAGCAGAACTACTGTATGTACACCACCCCCATCACTTCGCAACAACCCCCATCTGTAATGAGCTATTGAATAGTCCTGCCAGGGTTTGGCCAGTTCCATTGCCAGTTCCCTGAGCACCTTTGGATGCATCCCGTCTGATCCGGGGGCCTCATCTATCTTTAGAGATACTAACTCTTTCCAGACCCTTTCACATATAAATACTGGCTCCCTCATCTCTGGGACCCCCTTTGAGGTAACCCTCTGGCAAGAACCTGCTGTCTTCCCTTATGAAGCCAGAGCAAAAATAATCATTAAGGATGGCAGCCTTTACATATCCTCTTTTATCACCCTACCCACCTCAGATAGCCTAATAATTCCCTCTCCTTTCTTCCTTTTTCCCCTAATATATCGATAGAATTGTTTTTCCCCTCTTAACACCCTTCACAATACACGGCTCAGTGTCTGATTTTGCCTCCCTAATCACGCTCTTTGTCTCCTTATTTCTTAATATATATTCTCCCCCTTCCCACTTTTCTTTGTGTCTGGTAAAGGCCTATTTTTGGCCCTCACTGAGAACCATAATGGTCCCTTGTGCTTATTACTTTTGCTTACTATCCTCAGGCATTACTTAGATGCCTCGGGAATGGCTCCCATTATTTGCTATATCTCTCTTCCGCACCACACATGCTGTCTACCCCAGCTAACTTGTCCCGGACCAACTTCCTCAACCTGTTGAAGTCCGTCATTCTGAAATCAGGACCTCAGTCCTCATTTGGAGTTTTCCGATCCCTAGGGCCAGTTTGAACTAAACAGAGTTGTGGTCGTTGTCCCCTAATGGCTCCCTACTCTCACAGCTCCTACCACCTCTGAGTTGATGAGCACCACATCGAGAACAGCAGCCTGCTTGAAAAGTTCCTTAACTAGCTGCACCACTAGACAGTCCTGGAATGTACCTGGCAAGGCCTGACTTCTGGTGTGCCTGCCCAATCGATATCCATCAGGTTCAGATCACCCACTACTACTACTTCCCTCTTTGCCATTCCCCTTTTTATTTTTTCCCTGAGCTCCCTGTCCCTCTCGCCACCTTTTCCTGGAGGTCTCTAGATCCTTCCCATCATAGATTCTTGTCTGAGGCCACTATGAGCTGCACTCACAATGACTCTATCTCCCCATTACTGCCCCTGATGCATCCATCTTCCATAACGTCAGTGCCATACCTGATATAAAGGGCTATGCCTTCTCCTCTACTTTTTCCTCTATCCCTCCTGAACACTGAGTAGCCAGGGACTGCCAGATCCCAGTCATTATTTTTCGAGTCCCAAGTTTATGTGATGGCTACAAGGTCCATCTTCACCTCTGCCATCATTGCCTGAGGCTCACTGATTTTATTACCCAGGCTTCTGGCATTAAACCAGACCTCCTTCCATCTAACTTCCGAACCATTTTTGTTATTTACCTGTCTATGGTCCCTTCCCCGAGTCCAGTTTAGACCTCAGCCCTATTCATATCTGCTGTGCTGCCACAAGCTCCCAGCTATGGGGGAGTACTATCTAGGTTCCCCTTCCTCTCTTCTATCATTGTAATTCCCCTAGTCCCAAACTCCCCTGCAGTCAGTTTAACTGTTATGTCAAACTTCTGCCACAGTGCACTGGCCCCTTCTCTTGTCAGGTCGAGTCCATCACCCTTGAGAGCCTCTTATCCCAGAAGCCCTCCAGTCCCCTACAAAGTGGTACCCCTTCTCCTGACACCATCCCTTAAGCCATTCATTAAAATCCTCTATCTCATCTCTCATTCTACCCACTTCCCCTCCCTGACCCACACACGGAGGATCTTGGAAAAGACCAGGGAAGCTGAATGTGCCCTCCATCTGTCCCTCCATCTACGAAAGATCTGCTTCACCATCTCCACTGACTGGTTTGCCAGACCACTGGTACCCAGGTGACTCACCAACCCCAGATTCCGCCCCCCATCCTCCCTTTCCTGTCCAAATCCCAGCTGGCTGATGCACCAGAAAGGTACCTGACCACCCCGCTCCTGTCCTTCCCCCCTCCCATCACCCTTTCCATTCCCCTTAGCATTAAGTTCAAGACCACTAAGACTCTCCTGAAGCAGGACATTAATTTAAATGGGCATGAGTTGTTTCAGAGAGTGGGTCAGAAGGCAGTAAAATTTAGTACAATAGCAGGGGGTTTAATTCAGGGTCAGTGTCCTGAACATTTTCTCCATCATCGTTCATGAGGCGGGGTCATAAGAAGGCTATGTTGAAAATCTGGTGTAAAAATATTAAAAAACAATGAAGTTATGAGCCTGCTTTGAAAGTTGTGAATGCAGGCTCATAACTTTAGCAATTTTCAATATTTTGCCCCCAAATTTCCAATATAGCTTTTTCTTTGCAGCACCTCTTAAATGTGACAGCTGTCATTTTTCATATCCTGGCCAAAATATTTTTTTGCATCCCAAAAGGTGATTTTGCAGTCGCTGTGCGAAATCACCTTTTAGACAAGAGTTAAAATTTCTCTCTGCCTTTGTTCTTGAGGTGGGGTCATAAGAAGGTTATGCTGAAAATTTGGTGTAAAAATATTAAAAAACAACAAAGTTGTGAGCCTGCGTTCAAATTTTGCGAATGTAGGCTCGTAACTTCTGCAATTTTCAATATTTTGACCCCAAATATTCCATATATCCATTTCTTCACAGCACCTCATGAATGTGACAGCTGTCATTTTTCAGATACTGTCCAAAATGGGGTTTTTTTTGCATCCCGAAAGGTGATTTTGCAGTTGTTTTGCAAAATCACCTTTCAGGCAGGAGTTGAAAATTTCTCTTCACCTATTCATGAGGTGGAGTCATAAGAAGGGCATGTTGAAAATTTGGGGCACAAATATTAACAAATAAGACAGTTTCACTGCCCAACACCGTCACTTCTGCTTTGCATTCTTAATTGTTAATAAAATTATTCCTTCACTGAAGCAATTGTTAATGTCACTTTCAGTGGTATCAGCACCACACACCCCCTATGACATCAGTGCATGCGGTGAACATTCAGCAATCACAAATGCTTGTTTAGATATAGTGCCTTTGAAGGAAAATAAAGGAGGAAAAGGTGTTTATAGCTATGGTTCTTGTCTGCCTGTAAGTATGCAGTAACATCTAAACAGTTCATTCATCCAATATCAGGCAAAAGGGTAGATATTAGAAATTTTTATAACTGTAAAAGCACATTTGTGATCTATGCTACTTGGTGTAACTGTAAGAAAATATATATCAGTAAAACTGTGAAGGAAGTCTGATCCAGAATCTTTGAACATTTGAGATCTATACATCAAATGAAATGTGACAGTGCACAAGGCCAACATTTTTAAAGGGATTTTCTGATGTTTCGCAGATGCCTTTTTGACATAGTATGCCATTGCCGCCCATGCTTCAGATGTTGAAGCTGGAATTTGTTTTGTAAAAAAATCTGTCATAGTCATTTTATTGTTATGTTTTATCAGCACTTTGTTTCTGGCTGCATTCCAGTTTCTCTGTGTGGCCACACCCCCAAGGTGATGTCATACTAGGGAGCTATCAATGTTTTACATACCGCAACAAGGAATTCTGGGTAATTTATAATGTTGACTTAAATGTGCCTTACTCAGATGTACAGTCTCATATGTTGGTAGCGGTGAGCACCTAATATGTAAATGTAAATAGCAAGGTACTGTGGGTAAAATAAGACGCTGTTTTCCAGTTTCTTTTCTATGAGATGCAGGCTCATATTTCTGTAGTGGTGTCAACAATATAAGCTCTTGCATGTTTATTTGCAAAACAAGGCATTGTACGTACAGTATTTAGCTATAAGACTTCTATACTAAGAGATGTTGTCTCCTATTTCTGCAGTGAGCACAGAAATATAATAGCCTGTATACTGATTTACATAGTGAGGCATTGAGGGTACAGTACGTAGCTGATTTTTCTATCTAAAACTAAAAACTGACAGTGTGCCTTTAATAACTTAGTTTCCCTAGTATGATGTCACAGTTGGAGGTTGCAGCACTGAGAAAAAAGAGACGGGTTGTGCAAATGAAGCAGAGCACAGAAATAAAAGCATATTTTTTTCATGGAAAACAGCACTTTTTGGCTGTTTGGATGGTAGGATACTGATTCACAACTCCTTCTGGTTACTATTCCTATTTGTTATGGCAAACTTTGGAAAATCACTTTAACATCTATTTTAAGACTTTCGGGTTTCAGCACAAGTTGCAGTTAGATCTGAAAGAACATAGTGCTGTCTTGTGGTTTCTTAAAGATTTACACCCTGGTGAAATTGTTCTCCAATTATCTTTTTTAAAAAAAAAATTAGTTCATAGAAGCTCTTTCTGAATAAGCACAGGAAAACAAATATTATAAGATTAAATCTCTATATTTGGAGACAGTACTTGGATCTTTTGTAGATTAACATATAATGTTTTTTTTTTCTCCTTTAAGTTTTATAACTTCTTTTTAATTATATTATAAAATGTACTTCTAGGTTTTGCACTTACAAATTATAATTGGTTGGCACACTGAAATGTGGGTTTGCCCTGATGATTTTTACCGTGAGACAAGCAATTCCAATTGCTCAGTGTACTTTTCTGGTGAAACTTTTTAATAAACACATTTTTTGGCTCAGAATTTCCATTAGAATAACAGACAGTAATAATAATATAGCATAGCACTGTAAGAGAAGTATAATAAAAAAATCCTCATGCATATTAATTTGCTATGTAAACCATTCTGAACATGATGGGGTATAAAAGGACCATCCCCTCACTTACATGTCACCCCTGACCAAGCGATATTTGGATCACAAAGCGCAGGGTGAGATTTCCACCTCCTCTGTACTTTTGCACTCTGGTTATCCAGTAGCAACACAAACTTCTCTAACTTCACTTATTGGAAAGCAAGATTTTTATCCAGCAGTCTGTCTCTGAGTTGAACTGAATTTGACGTGGATCGGAAATTAACCTTAAGCTGAAACTGGGTTTAAATTTCTGTAATTCTGAGCTCTTGAATTTCTCAATTAATAAAAGTGAAGTTCTCACCTGCATTTTCAGTGGTGTATGTGCTCCAATGTTTTGGGTATTTGTCTGCTGATAAAGAGTGTAACAGCAGAAGAAGAGGGGAACATTTATTTATTTATTTAACTTTTGTTTACCAGGTAGGCACACTAGACAGTCAAGTGCCTATTTTCGAGTATGACCCGGGAGAATTACAAAGATACAGGCAATAACAATTCAGAGGCAGGATTACAGCAATTCAACAAGGTACAGTCAGGTACAGGCAGAGAAGTCCGACAGTAACCAAGTACAGTGACAAGATAGCAGCTGTCAAACACAGTACAGACAAGTATAGGCAGAGAGCTACAGTCAGGTACAGGCAGAGAACAATTTCAATGCAATTGCAGTGTTAAGGCATGGCAACCGTAGAAGGCTGCCGAGGAACCAAAACAAATATCAGCAGTACATTTTTGAAGTGTGCGCTAGAGAACATATGCACACACACAGTCAAGATTGGGCACAGCCACATCACGGAAGGTAGGACGGCTAAGTGCAGAGGCAGTCTGAAGCTTGTTTTAAGTAGCCCCAGAGGGAGGACCTGAAACAGCTATGGGAGGGGGCAGCTCTTACATGAGCAGGAAGGAGGTTCCAGGCTCTGGGGGCAAGGGCCACAAAGGCGCGATCCCTCGCAAGGGAGCGAGTCTTGGGGACCATAAGTGCCTGGGAGTTGATGGACCTCAGCTGATAGCCAGAGGGGGCAGGCTAGAGCAGATCAACAAGTGCCGGAGGAGTGGACGATCGGATGATGTTGTCTGTACAGCTGCCCATTATGAAGGATCGATGATTACTAGGGGAGAGCCACCCCAGTCTGGAGTAAAGCTGGCAGTGATGGGTGAGGCAAGGGGCTGATAGGGAGAAGTGACACACATTGTTGTACGAGGTGTCCCATTTCAAGACCCAGGATTTAGGGGCATTCATGAAGGCAGCGAGCTCATAGCAAAGTGTGGGGAAAAAGACCCCTTTCGCCAGGGCGAGTCTGGCAGCTGGGACAAGGCAGCTTTTTGCTCAGTACGCTAGACCCAGTTTACAGTTTGTGGCCTTGCAGGAGTTACATATGTGCAAGGAAGGGAGAGATCCAACTGAGGATCAAGGGTTACCCCCAGGTACTTGAAAGAGTCAACCACCAACACAGGGATGCTATCAGTACCAACGACTTTGAGATCGGCCGGGCGCACTCTAACCTTGGCAAGGGAGATGAATAACATCGCCTGCATCTTCTGAAGGTTAATGACAAGCTTATTTACCTCGAGCCAGGATTGGATGCGGTCAAAATCAGAGTTGAGTCTGGAGTTTACGTCACCGATATTCTGGAAGCTAGCAAGAAGCACAAGATCTTCAGCATACAGGGTAACATGTCCAGAGGCAGAGACCGAGAGCAGCTGACTGATAAAGAGAGAGAACAATAAGGGGCCAAGGACCGACCCCTGAGGCACCCCACAGGATTATATCGTAACTGAGTGATCCTGGTACCAGATGATCAGAAGCTATCTTCCGATCTAGTGATCTGGATATAAGAGATACCCTCAATCTTCTGATGACACGAAAGTTGAATACAGTAATGAAAGGACAGTTAACTTCTTTGTGTCTTCACTGCTGTCTTCTGGTCATTAGATAATTGTACAGGAGTGTCATGGAGCTGAAGGTGACCCTGCTTCATGGGTACAAGCCAAGGGGGGATCTACTACAAGATCCCAACATACGCTTGCCTAACAGGCAACCGCCCGACATTTTTTGCCCAACATGCAGTTGTCTGACAGGTGAACAATCCCAACATGGGATTGCCCGACATTCAGAAAGTCAGCAACCTGGAGTTAATTACATTAAGTCTGGGGGTGTGGGATCATGACACACACACTACATGTGGGCTTACTATAACTAACTCCAGGTTGCTGGCATTCTAAATATTGAGTAATCCCTTGTCGGAATTGTACACCTGTCAGGCAATTGCATGTTGGGCAAAAAATGTCAGGCAGTTGCTTGTCAGGCAAATCTAAGTCAAGCTGTCATAGGACTCCCACCAAGGGGTACCAAAGCAGGTGAGTCATGTGTGGACTGGGGGGACCAAGGTCACATGCCAGGGAGGATCTCAGTGGGCAGGATCAGCCTCTGGAGTCAGACGAAGAGATCTATGACAGTGGCATTGGAGGACAAGTAAGCAATAAGGCAGAAAGGGGTGTGTGTAAAACATATTTTACAACATGGCCAGGGGCGTAGTGAGGCACAAGGCCGAAGGCCAAGTGACTTCAACCACTGGACGTGCTGTAAAATATGTTTTACACACATCCCTGAGTGCCTTATTGCGCTTATAAAATTGGCTCCTTTTTCTTACTTTTTACTGTTAGGAAAAGCATATTTATATGTAGAAACAATAGATGTACTTGTGTGCATTTGTGATAAAACAGTCCTTCCACCCACTGCAAGTGATGTCATTGATGATGTTATTGTATTGTTGCCTACTTTTTTCTTCCTGTTTTTTTTCTCTGTTTTTCTCCACATTCAAGATATGGAATATTTATCATGGAATGTTTACCACGGAATACACGGGTTCAAAATTCTGCTCAGTTCCACTAGCAGAATGTTTCTCTCCTAACACACTGTACACACAGACAACACAGAGGATAATGTATAGGCATAGATTAGTAATCGGTTCGTTAACCGGCAAGAGGTTGCAGTCACCATGACTACCTCGAGCCGGTTATTCAAACCGGTTGCCGATGTATGACCATACATTATATTTTATAGTGTATGGCCATACATTTCAATTTAAAAACTTAAGGACGATCACTGTTTAAATCTTAGTCACCACCGCAGCCATTCCGGGTCATGCTTTCACCACTGCCACCGTTTCTGGAAGGCTGTCAGTTGTGTAGTATACATGCGCAAAAT
This sequence comes from Neoceratodus forsteri, assembly GCA_016271365.2. Lineage (NCBI taxonomy): Eukaryota > Metazoa > Chordata > Ceratodontiformes > Ceratodontidae > Neoceratodus > Neoceratodus forsteri. The sequence goes on along the minus strand of CM057449.1, from coordinate 139,476,309 downwards.
GATCCCTGTTGTTAACCTATCGATGTGACGTAGCATTGATAGGTTAACAACACTGGAACAGACGAACGATGGTTAACAACCTTAGGAAATGATGATTTACTAAGGTTAACAGCGTTCTACCATACATTATAAAGGCCTTTGTTACAGCCAGAGACTCAATTATCTCACTGTCAGGGCAGAAGGAAGAGAGTTCCCTGATGAGCAGGTAAAGATATAAGGGAGATTTTCCACTGTCACCAAAGAAACAGTTGTAGTGAAAACTATAAACAATACTTATTGTTTCTAATCTGTTTATGTATGTAAGGAGAGTGTGAGAATCAGGGAAACAATATTTAATTCATTTGTTTATTTTTTTATTTAAGGTAGTTTTATTTTTGGGCCCAGTTGAAGTTTTTTTTACAGTGTAAAGGTAGCAGCCATGTTTGTGGTGGAAGATCAGTTCTGGCTGTAGGGAGCTAACTGAAATGCCTGTGTTCCAAATGTCCATTGATCTGGGTTCCAGACTTTTCACTGCTGAGCAGTCCTTTTTTTTAACCAGGTGTAAACCATATTTTACAGATAAATAAGAGCCAATCAGATTACATGATTTTACCCTGCCATTTTATAAGTAAACGATAAGACATGATGGGGTGTGCATAGAACACATTTTACTGTATGGCCAGGGGCATAATAAGGCACGAGACCAAAGGCTGAGGAACTTTAGCCACTGGCCATGCAGTAAAATATGTTCCATGCACACCCCAGAGTGCCTTATTGCACTTATAAAATGGGCTCCTTTTTTAACACTATTTACAGATGGGAAAAGCATGTTTATATGTAGAAACAATAGATTTGCTTGCATGCATTTATGATAAAATAGTCCTTCTGCCCACTACAAATAATGTCATTGATGATGTCATTGTATTGTTGCCTACTTTCTTCTTCCTGTTTTTTTCTCTCTGTTTTTCCTGACATTCAGGATATGGAATGTTTGTCATAGAATGTTAACATGGAATACATGGATTCAAAATTCTGCTCAGTTCCACTGTCAGAATGTTTCTCTCCAGCACACTGTACACACAGACAGCAGAGGCCTTTGTTACAACCAGAGACTCAATTCTCTCATTATTAGGGCAAGAAGAAGAAGAAGAAGAAGAAGAGAGTTCCTGATGAGCAGGTAAAGATAAGAGGGGGATTTTTCACTGTCAGCAAAGAAACAGCTGTAGTAAAACCATAAACAATACTTATTGTTTAGCATTTGTTTATGTATGTAAGGAAAGTGTGATAATCAGGGAAACAACATTTAATTAATTTGTTTTAATTTTTGTTTATGGTAGATTTATTTTTAGGGCCCAGTTGAAGTTTTTTGTACAGTGTGAAGGTAGCAGCCATGTTTGTGGTTGAAAATAAGTTCTGGCTATAGGGGGCTAACTGAAATGCCTGTGTTCCAAATGCCCATTGATCCGGGTTCCACACTCTTCACTGCTGAGCAGTCCTGTTTTTTAACCATATGCAAACCATATTTTACACATAAATAAGAGCCAATCAGATTACATGATTTTACCCTGCCATTTTATAAACACAGTTAAAAAAAAGTGGGTGGCCACCCATGAGGGTATCAACCCAAATACAGTATGCTGAGAGAAACCCAGCAATTCTATCAGTTGGAGGAATTCAACAGGAAATGTATCTTCCTTGGTGTCAATCCAGCAGCTCAAATCCCCAAGCACAAAAGGTCTACGGGACTCCAACAGCTTGGCCAACACCAAGTCCATGAATTCTTTACTTAGAACTCCCAGGATGCGACAAACCAGAAGGATCTTACATTTCAGGCTGCCACCACATGTCATTACCACACACTCAGATGTACTCATACACTTGCTGGGACTGCCACACTTATCGACTGGGACAAGTTCCGAAATATAAATACCGGCATGATCCCCAACTAGGTCTCAGTTGCACAAACCAGGTCCGAGACAGAGGTCAGAATTAGATCCCTAAAAATGCCAGCTTTGTTAACCATTGACCTGGCATTAATTAAAACTATCCTTACCAGAGTAGCTCGGCTACCTCGAACCCACACACACAGTAACGTCTGACGTAGCAGGCAGATTAGAACAAAAGCTCTTTTTATTAGTCACCTAGATCTAACATTTCTTCAGTTCACTGAACAGCCCCCTTCCTTGACCTTCCACTAGGAAATATCCCTAAATATATACAGTTCTGGACCACACTGTTTGGAGCCGAGTGAGTCAGTCCAGAAAAGGATATCACATAACCTCACAAGATGATTAGGCCCTTACCAATTGGCCCCTGCACATGTAAAACTCCTTACTAAGCTCACCATACAGGACTCTCGATCACACTAAACCAAACATACCCACATCTTGCTTACACCCAGAATGCAAACAACCACTTTAATTCAACCACACACACCAAATAATTCACCCAAAAATAAAAAATAAAAACACTTAAAACAATTAAAGTAAAATCAGTTCAAAAACAGTAATGCTCCCATCAAAATGTCCTTGAAATAAAAAAAAATCCTTATCAAAAAGTAATAGAAAGGTTCAAAGAATCAGTTCCCAGTAATCAACCCAATTCCCAGTGCAACTCCCTCAAAACAGGACTAATATGATTGAATCTGGATACACCAGTTAGCAATCTGGCAGCTGAATTTTGCAATAACTGTAGACAGCATAACGGAGTAGCTGGGAAGCCAAAGTAGAGTGCATTGCAGTAGTTGATTTGAGAGGTAATGAAATCTTAAACTAGTGTGCACAGATCACCTTGGTCAAGGAAGGGACGCAATCTGGTTACATTTTTCAAGTGGCGAAAACTGCCTTTAATGACAGCAGTGATGTAAGATGTCAAGTCCAATTTACTGTCAAATATTACTCCCAGATTGGGAACCTCCTCCTTGATCTGCAGTAATTCACCATCACAGGCGGGGAGAACAAGATTTTCCTTTATTGCACACACAAGTTGGTCAGAGCCAACCAGAAGTCATTCAGTTCTGCTGGAATTGAGTTTCAACTATCTCACACTCATCCAGTACTTGATTTCCATGATGGCCTTCTCAATCACATGCCTCATATATCACCCTGACTGAGTCTAAACGAAAGGTAAATCTGAGTGTCATCTGCATAGCAGTGAAAACTCAAGCCATACCTTCAGATCACTTCACCCAGCAGAAGTATATACACTGTGAATAGCAATGGGGAAGAGTATAGAGTCCTGCGGGATGCTATACATGACCAGTGAAGGAGAAGATAGACAGTTACCTAATACCACAGTCTGGTATGATTTTCCAGGAAAGATCTGAACCAGTGTAACCCTGTACCAGCCAATCCACAGGAACACCTTAGGCATGCAACCAACTCCGTGTGGTTCACAGTGTCAAATTCTGAAGACATGTCAAGGAGAACTAAAACAGATAGTTCACCTTGATCCTTCGCCAGGAGCAGCTCATTCATGACCTGGACCAAGGCAGTCTCCATGCTGTGGCGTGAGCAGAAAGCCAACTGGAGAGGCTCGTAGAGATCAAATTTCTCCAGGTGTTCTGTCAGGCATATTGCCACCACTTTCTCAATAACCTTCCCTATAAAATAATAATAATAATAATAAAATTTATTTAATTAAGCGCCTTTCAAGTTTCTAAGGCGCTGTACAAAAATTCACAAAACCAAACATCAAAATACAATAAAACAGAAGAACAGTTTCAGCAAATAAAACCGATTACAATATAGATGGAAAAGCCTTATTCCATAAAAAGGACTTTAAAGCCCTTTTAAAAATATCCACTGTTGTACTCTCTCAGAGTGGACGGGGTAGAGAATTCCAAAGAGATGGAGCCATGAAACCAAAAGCACGGGCTCCAGATGACTTCAAATTAACCCTCGGAATCTCCAGCAACCCCTCGTCAGCCGAGTGAAGCTGTCTCAGAGGGGTGTAAGGTGACAGAGGCTCTTTCAAGTAGTCAGGACCATACCCATGTAGGACTTTGTAGGTCAGAAGACCCACTTTAAAGGTGATCCACCACTGTATAGGCAGCCAGTGCAGAAAGCGCAGCACTGGGGTAATATGAGATCTTCTTGAAACCCCTGTCAACAAACGTGCTGCTGCATTCTGCACTAGCTGCAAGCAGCGGATATCAACCCCAGCAAGCCCTAGGTACAGGGAGTTACAGTAATCCAAGCGAGATGTCACAAAGGCGTGGACCAAAACCGGCAAATCATCAGGAGGAACCAGGTGCCTAATCCTGGAGATGTTTCTAAAATGGAAAAATGCAGTCCTGACAACAGCAGACACCTGGTAACAAAGGGTCAACTCTGTGTCAAGCTCTACACCCAGGTTACGCACCCATTCAGAAATGGGGATCTGGTCCCCCAGAATTATTCCGGAGGGGGACCCCACCCCCAAACCCCCAACCCTGCGGCCCGGGTCCACAACCATAACCTCAGTCTTTCCCGGATTCAGCTTTAAACCACTGGTATTCATCCAGTCTTGGATATCTACAAGGCATTTATTCAGCACCGAGACAGCACTAACCTGGTCAGGTGCAAAAGACAGGTAGAGCTGGGTATCATCAGCATAGCAGTGAAACCTCAGCTCATACCGTCTCCCAATGTCTCAGTGCTATATACTGCGAATAACATGGGAAAGCACGAACCCCTGTGGTACCTGCAGGGCAGAGAGAAGGCCCTGGAAGAATGTAATCCCGAGACCACTCTCTGCGTTCTCCCCTCGAGGTAAGATGAAAACCATCTGAGGACCATACCTGAAAGTCCACAGATGGACCTCAGGCATTTGGGCAAAACCCCATGATCCACAGTATCAAAGGCTGATGACAGATCAAGGAGAACCAGAATAGAACAGTGTCTCCGATCTCTCGCCATCAGGAGATCATTGAGCACCCGAACCAGAGCAGTCTCGGTGCTATGCCTTTTACGAAAACCAGACTGGAGAGGTTCGTATAGACTATGGATGGTCAAATGGTTGTCTAATTGAGCCGCCACAACTTTTTCAATAACCTTCCCTACAAAAGGGAGGTTAGAGATCGGGCGGTAGTTAGCTAGGTCATCCGGTCCAAGAAGTTTTCTTCGGAAGGGAGTCACCACCCCTTCCTTCAGAGAGCTAGGGAAAACTCCCATCTCCAATGAGCACCGGATAATCCGAGCGAGGACCGGGCCGATAAATTCGCTACATCCCAAAATCAGGGAAGTAGGACCCGGATCCAACCTACAACACGTTGGGTGCATCTCATGGACAATCCTCATAGTGTCTACGACATCCGGCAGATCAAAAGTACTCCAGGAAATTCCAGACTCCGCGACAAAACACTGATCAACTGCAACAACCTTAGAGTGGGGTCGGGGACACTGCCTCCGGATGTCTTCCACCTTATTTACGAAGAACCGAGCGATCTCCTCACAGTCAGTCTGTGTAAAAATTAGACAGATCTGCCGACAGACTGGGTTGCACAGTCTGTCGACAGTTCTGAAGAGCTGAGCCAGTCGATTCCGAGCAACAGAAATTTCCCTGGACAGGAATTCTGCCTTCTTATGGGAAATTTCTGTTTGATAGAGCTTATAATGCTCTAACAAAATAAGATGGTCGGAATCCGAGGCAGTCTTCCTACAACAACGCTCCAACCTACGCCCCAACCTCTGCAGCCCTCTCAACGCCTCGTCAAACCAAGGAGCGACAGGACGGCGCAGAAGGGGGCGAACACGGGCAGGTGCAATCTGATCGATGGCAGCTGAGATGGTCTCATTATAGGCCACCACTAGCTGCTCAGGATCAGAGCACAATTCGTCAAACAACGAGAAGTCAAGGACCGCTATCAGGTCTTCAGGGACAACATCCCGCAATGGGCGGTACTTGACCAACTCCACAGGGGCCGACCTACCCAGGGGGGGCCTCAAAATTGAACCCAACTGAGTAATGATCAGACCAACCAACTGGTTCCACCACCAAATCGGACGCCTCGATCCCCAGGAGAAAAACAAGATCAAGAGAGTGACCACCTTTATGGTTAGCTGTGGAAACAACCTGTGTGAAGCCCAGCGATGTCATCACCTGGAGGAAATGTTGACCAAAAAGTGAAGATTCGTTGTCAACCCACGCATTGAAATCGCCCAGCACCATCAATCTGGGCGATTCCAAGGCCATGTCGGCGGAAAAATCTGCTATTTCCTGCAGGAAAAGCTTCTCATCCCCTGGTGGACGGTAAATGAGAGCAATCCTGCACCCCACACCAGCTACCACAGTACACTCAAATGATCTTACCTCCTCAACTGGAACACCAGTTAGGCCCAATCCGGTCTTGAAACAGATCGCCACCCCACCCCACCCCCCGCGATCCAATCTCGGGCGATGTATAACCGAGAACCCGGTAGGAACAGCGGCCTCTAAAAACGAGGCCGCATTCCCATCCAACCAGGTCTCGGTAATGCAAGCCAGATCTGCCCCTGCAACAAAGTCCGCAATAAGACCCATCTTATTACAGACAGATCTGGCATTGCACAACAACGCCCAGGTTGGACGAGGTTGACGAGTTGTCCCAACCACTTGCCCTCCAATACTGGAGGTACCCTTGGGTATGGGAACCAGAACGGGACTACCATGCTCCAGAAACCATTTCGCCCCAGGGCGTCTTCGAGGCCTAACCACCCCTATGGGACAGCACCACTCCCTCCGCTGTCCATGACCCTCCACCCCCCCCCCAATTCCTCCATCCCCTTCGCGCAATCCCTAATGCCCGACACCGATGGTAAACATGGGCTGGCAAGGGGGACAAGAAAAAGGGGCGGAGGGCATGGAGAGCAGAGGCCGAGTAACAAACAGCAGGTGGGGCTGGCCAGCACATCAGGCTGCCTTAACAAAATAAAACCACAAATAAAATAAAATAAACAACACCACCACCCACCACAAAGAAGAAGTAAAATAAACCAATAATCTAGTACAACAAATAATATACTAAATTAAACTATTTTATATCCACAGGCCCTCTCACGGCCAGGGGATAATAAAATAACACAAAACTAACACTAATAACAGTAAAAATAAATAAAAATACAAAGAGGGAATAAAGGAAGATTAGAGATAGGCATGTAGCTTGTAAGATTATCTGGATCTAAACTTGGGTTCTTGAGGAGGGGCTTCACAATGGCCCCTTTAAGGGAGTCAGGGAAAACTCCCTCACTCAAAGAAGAATTCACAGTCTCTACAAACACAGGCACTAGTATCTGCCAGCCCACCTTAACCAAGAAAGTGGGGGCAGGGTCTAAAATGCAAAGGGATTGGTGCATCGTTGACAGCATCTGGCAGATTTCTACATAATCAGCTGGCCAAAGATCCATCCACAGCACCCCAAGATTCCATTACCTCATCTCCTTGAGTACTGCCTTGGTGACCAGCAGCAGAAGAGGAGATATTTTGCCTTATCTCTGCAATCTTGGCTGTGAACAATTCAGAGAACTGCTCACAACTCTCCACTGAACTTGGTTCTGATCGAGAGCCAAGACAGTCTGGATTAAAGGGAAACACTGGAAAAGGCACAGCTTTACCCAGATGCTACAAAAATGCTTGACTGGTGCTTTCAGACAATATTTTTTTTTTAAATTCTCTCTAATTGCTTTTTTAGTGATTAAATCAGTGGCCTTCAATTTTCACGTTCTATTGCTGGCTGCCACCATTTCATGAGTAACGGTGGAAACTCTAGCTCACTTTATGCTAATATGTCCTGCCAACCAATAGCAGAGGTCAAACAGGCATATTAGCATAAAGTGAGCTCAGGAAGCTTACTACTGCTCATGAGATGGTGGCTGCCAGCAACAGAAAGTGGAAGTTGTGGGCAGCTGTTTTAAATCATTAAAAAAAGTTGTAACTGTCTGATAGCACTATTTGAGAGTTTCTGTAGTGTCTGAGGAAAGCTGTGTCTTTTCCAGTGTTTTTCTTTAAGAATCTTATCCACCAAACTGAAGACAGCGGTGTGTCTGTTTGTCTCAGCTGCAATGAGGAAGGAATAAAATTGCTTCCTCACATTGGTCATTGTCTCCAGATATCTGTGATAATGAGAGATCAGGACAAGTTTCTTGGAGAGCAGGCTGGATCTACTCCAATGCCTCTCAGGCCTCCATCCACACCCTTTCAGCCCCCTCAGCTCATCATTATACCAAGGAGAGCTACAACTTCCAGGATATGGGCAGAGTCGGACTGGAACCAGGGAATCGGCTGCAGCAAGGGTGGCTTAATTATATGCCTCAACCACTGCACTGCATCCCCTGTGGGAAGCAGCCAAAATCCCTGAAAAGTCCACATGAGCCAAAATGTTCCAGGCTCAATACTCCTCCAGCTATGACAGTGGATCATCTCAGTGGGGGAGGGTATTAATTGTCTCACTCATCAACTCGAACCACAGATTGGAATGGTCAGACCAAACAGCTGGTTCTGCAGATATTTTAGATATTCCCAAACTAGTAGTAAAAATTAAATCAAGAATATGGCCTGCCACATGGGTGAGGGCCCTCACATTTTGATGGGAAATCCAATGATTCCATTAAGTTATGAAAATCTCCCACAAATGCAGAGTAGGAGTCCACCCAGGCATTGAAATCTCCCAGAATAATAAGTCTCGGAGACTATAAGACCAGGGATGACACCAACTCAGAGAAAATCCACAAGAAAATCACTCTCCCGATCTGGTGGGTGATACATTAACATAAATTTACAATCCATAGCCCCCACATAATTGAAAGCTACTGCTTCAAATGAGTCATATGACTCCAAGGGAACTCTGACACACTGGTTATGTGGTCCCGAGATGGCAGCCACTCCACCTCCCCCCCTTGTGTCCAGTGCAAGGATTCAAGGTGATGCAGCAAAACACACATCCTCAGGTGCATGGGGGTAGAAATGCCATCCCAATGTTTCACAAGTGACCGCACTCTGTCAAGTGACCTAGAGGTGCCCCCATCAGGTAACCTTACGTAGTTAACACATTTAAAGCTACAGACTCACCTTCACAATCACTTAAATTGTTAACTGTACAAAGTGCTGGTACCAAACAATAATGCAAATAGTGCAAAACCAAAAAATTAAAGAGTGAAAAATTATTTTTCACACAGACAGTACTGGGAAAATTGTGACTGTGCAGTATACCATCTACACTGATGCTATAAATCTATAACTTGATAAACTGATCTCCTGTTTTTCATATACTGGTGCTTGAAACACCTACAACTACTGTTGAAACCAATGAAGATGTATAGCATGCTGGCAAAAAAAATCAAATACAATTACATAAAAAGGAGGAGGACAAGAGGTACTCAATTACACCAGCATCTTCAGTTTTATAAGAAGACATGCTCTCCTCGGAGGAGGAGGAGAGCCTGAATCACTATCACAGATACAGCCCCATGATCCAATTCCAAACACCAAGAAATTAAATAGGCGAGGCAGGAGGGGCACAAAAAGGAACCAAACAAAGCAGGCAACACCACTAGTATCAGGGCAAAGGGAAGGGCAGGGGCAAGAAGAGACATCAGTTGTGTAAGTGAGCAATGTTATCAATTTATCCTTGTATCACCTCACTGATCGTGAAGAAGCTGTTCTTAATCATGGCTTTAAATTTGTTCCCATCCATGATTTGAATCTCTTTGACTCAGTAATTGACTTCCACAGATTCGCAAGGGTGCTTAACCTGAAGTGGGTTTCTTTTTTTTTTTTTTTTTGGTCACAAACATGGGCTGGGGTACTTATGAATCAGCAAACCTTGTCACTGAAACTGTAGCCACCAGCTCTGAAGGTGAAGCACTGGCCTTTTCATCATTTAGTTCTGTTGATTTCCATGACTCAGGAACAGAACCATTTAAAACTAAGTCGACTTTTATACCACCAATGAATCCTACTGTCAGGGTATTTTTAAGAGCATGCCAGAAGTTTGTACACATGTTGTGTGATGAGGGTTAGCAATTTAAGTGATGATTGTACAGATGCACCTGTACCTTTAAGAATATTAACTGTATAGGGCTACCTGATGGGGGGGCCTCCAGGTCTCTTGACAAAGCGAGGTCACTCGAAAAACCTTGGGATGGCATTTCTACCCCAGTGCACCTGAGAATGTGTGCTTTGCTGCATCAAGTTGAATAAAAGCATTGTCTTCTCGAATCATAAGAAGCAAGCATCATCAACCCTTCCTAATTTGGTGGGTGCGCAGTTCTTTGTTTTTCATTACGGAGTCTTACTAATAGCATCACTGTTAATTTGGAGTGGTAATTTGCTTTTCTTCCTCACTCCCAGATCTCTCTACTCTACTGAAGTGGCCAGCTTAACCCCTCCCATCCTGTACTCTGTGCATGGGTTCTTATTCCCTAAGTGCATTACACTGCACTTCTTTGCATTAAATCTCCACCTCTCAAGCCTTTCTAGATACCTCTGAAGCTCCCTCACCCCTTATCCACTGTCCACCCTGCCGCAGAGCTTTGTGTCATTAGCAAAGAGACACATCTTACCATAAATACCTTCCCGTGTGTCACTAATGAACATATTAAATTGACAGGTCCCAAGTTTGAGGCTTGCCACACCTTACTTCTGACCCACCTGTTCCCAGATTTGGCCTCGTTAACCACTACACTCTGCTGTCTCTCCCCTAACCAGTTTCCCACCCACTTGACTAATCCCTTCTCTACTCCTAAGTCCTTCATCTTTTTGAGCAGCTTCCTGTGTGGCATGGAATCAAAGGCTTTGCTAAAGTCTAAGTACTGCAAATTCACTGCCTGGCCTCTGTCCACTGCCCTAGTAACCCAGTCAAAAAACAAAATCAGTTTTGTCTGACATGATCTTCCTGGCATGAACCCATGCTGCCTGCTGTCCTGCAGCCTGTTATTCTCTAAGTACACCACTAGTCTTTCCTTCACAATGGTCTCTATCAATTGTCCTACAGTGGCGGTAAGGCTTACCAGTCTGTTGTTGCCTAGATCCTCCTTGTCCCCTCCCCCCTTGTGGAGTGGGACTATGTCTAGAGTTCTCCAATCCCGTGGCACCATCCCCAACTGAAGTGAGTTGCTAAATAGCTGTCATAAGGGCCCTGTCATCTTAGAAACAAGTTCCGTAAGTACCCTTGGGGCAGGCCATCTGGACACAGGCCTTGTTCATCATAAGGGGCACTAACCCTTTCCCTTCTCATTCAGCTGTGATCACCACCCTTGCCATATAATGTACTGATTTTCAAATTTGGAAAAGGAAAAACTAAAGCACTACAGAAAGTGCAATACATTCTGCACTAATTAACTGATACATTCCAACCCAGGTTTACCAATCCCAACCTCTACTTTATCGAAATATATCCCATGATTAGTTAGGGCTGCGTTATATTTCAGAAATTATTTGCTCAGGGTAAATATGTTACATTCAGACATTAGTTTTAACTTTCAAAAACTGGCTGACCTAGAGCCACAAGGATTCCAAACCTCACCTGACATGGGAGGTGAGTTTACAACCTTTAACTCTAACAGGTATACAAGACCTCTTGAATGTACTGTAGTTACATTTTTCAAATGAAACTTTAAAAACATTCCATGTAATCTCCTAATATAGTCATCGACTTACTGCTGGAAGGACCTTCAAGATGATCAATAGGCAGTTCAGTCTCTTCCTCCTTTACGACAACAAGGAGCTGCTCATCCTTCTCGATCAGTGAGAGTAGGTGTCCCGGTGGGATTTCATATCCTATGCGTTAATAAAAAAACAAAAACAAGATGCTGTACTAGAAATGTTACGGCTTTGTTAAAGTTGACAGAAGACTCTAGTAGAAACATAGAATTTGTCATCAGGAAAGGACTGCTTGGCCCAATTAGTCTGCCCTGATGTTCCCTGCTTAATCTGTCTCCACATACTCTATCTGGTCCCTGGCAACTCTCCCACCTCCCTTTCTCTTTTCCAATATACCCCTTTGTCTGTCCCACACATGCTTGAAGTCCGCCATTGTTTTAGCCTCCACAACTTCCTCTGGAAGTCTATTCTGGGTGTCTACCACCCTTTCCGTGAAGAAATATTTTCCTCACATCTCTCTCTTGTACTCCCCCCAACTCTCCCATGTAGAATGCCTATATTATGCCTGCTGTTGTTGATAATCAGAAACAAATTTCATCAATTTAGTTGGCTGATGACGGTTAGCTATGTGTCAGCTACTAGTGTTTCTGACAGCTACCAACAACCTCTTTAATGCACAGTCTGGATTTATAGAAAAGTCCAGTACCATCAGTGCAATCAGTAATGTATATGATGGCCTAGCTTTGGATATAGACAAAGGCCTAGTTTATGGGGCATTCTTTATAGAGATCTCCAAGTTTTGTTTTTTTTATAGACTCTTTTCTCGCCTGACAGTCTGGGGCATCTCTCTGGCGGGCTCACTCGGCTTCCACCCCTAACTGCCTACCTGAACCACTCCTTTGACTGAAGCTTCGGTATCAGGATCCCCATATCTCCTGCCAGCCCACACAGGAGGAGGCCGAGGATCCCCAGGGGTAGGGTCAGGATCGTGGCCGGCACTGAGCGTGTGGGGTTTCCACCCTGGGAGACCAACCATCGCCTCACCCAGCTGCCAGTTTTTTTTTCTTTCTTTGATTCCCCCTTGAAGTGCAGCATGCAATGATGCCTGCGCACGGCTGCCCTGCTAGCGTCTGCTGCACTCCGCCCCTTACATCGACTGGTGTACCTGCAATACCCTCCGATTTCCATCGGGGGTCATCAGGACACCAAGCATCCCTGGAACCCTCCCCAAGGAGAGGAGAGCTGTCCTCTAGATGCTCCATCCTCTCCCTCTCCTGCTAACCCCCCGGCTACCCGAGTCCATCAACGAACTTGGGTCGCCGGTGTGGCGCGAGGTGTGGCGTCCAGCGCCTCAACCCTCAGTGCCACCAGGCCAGCTAGAGATCTCCAAGTTGACCACAGAATGCTGCTAAGGAGATTGAATGCTACTGGCTCCTTGGAGGGTAGCTTGGATTGGTTTGAGTCCTGTCTGCAAGGAAGGTCTCAAGTCGGTGCTGTAAATGGACTGGTATCAAAGTAGAAGACATGTAAAAAGTTCGCCAAGGTTCAACTGTGGGAGCAATCCCCTTTCTGTTATATATTATTGGCATTGTTAAGAGCTACAAGAGTCACCATTGCACCTCTATGCAGGCAATACCTCTAGCTTATTGATGTTCTACGTGCTTGTTAAACTTTTAGTCTTCCCTGCTGTACCATAGCCTTAGTCTTATGCTTGTATACCCTTTTATTGCAATGTCTGTATATCTGTATACTGTTAATCCTTTCCTTGTTGCAATGTTTGTACATTATTTTCTTTGTAATCTCCTGGCTTGCACCTGAAAATTGGCATTTTTTGTCTAGTGTGCTTACGTGGACAACAAAAGCTAAATAAATAATAAATACCATTCTATAGACCAATGGAAGTTTTGTGACTGAAGATGAAGGTAAACTGCAGGTAGATTTGCTACAAATCAAGAGGCATAATTATAAGGGGGGATGAGGGGGTAGCCCCCCCCCAACATTTCATCATTGCAGTCTTGAATAACTTACTGTAAAATCCTCTTATGGTTGTGTCCCCCCTAACTCTTACACCAAAGTTACTCCACTTAGAGCCTTCTTTATAGCAAAATGTTGAAAATCATGTGTTTCACAAAACAATAGAAGTAAGAGGCACTAATAAATAGAGGGAGCAAATGTAAAAGTGTAGTTAATATGAACTAGCAGTGAATTAACTGATAATTATCACTCAACTGAAATAGGATCATTAGTTGAGCATGACCATTTGAACACTCATAAAGCTGTAAGCATGCAACTAATTTAAGTATTTTGAAAGTTGAACAGTAGTTGAAAGCTCTCACCAAGCTGGATGTAGACTGAGAACATGAACTTGAAATTTGGAGGTTTATTCTAAATTGAGTAAGAGTTGTATGTAAGCAGGGCTCAGGAAGCTGATTTGCATATTCTACCCACACAGCATTAGCCATTTTTAGTATCCATTTTAATTTCAAATAATTGTAACATTTATGGGCTTATATTGATTTTGAAATTACAGTATATGCTTAGACAAGGAGAGTGACTGTATTTAACACAAATCAAGTGTAACCCCTAGGTGGCGCTATCCCAAGGGCTACTACCCCTGCCTGTACGGCTAGCAGGAGGTTAAGAGGCCTGAGTTCTGAAGTGGGTGCCTCCACCCAGAGGTCAGGGTTGGTAGTGGTCAAACTAACCTGGGCACAGCCCTCCGGGACACTGTAACTCCCCTCTTTCCCTTCTAGTGTCCTGAGCAATATACGATAATCACTTTCACAGCATCCCTTGTACACCATACCAGTACCCACAGTGTTTGCACTTACCACCAGGGCTGGTTCCTCTGGCTTGACCCTGGGGACCCCTGTAAAACAAGGTTATGCACAGTAAATAGCAACAGTACAGTACTCTTGGCACAAACTGGAACCACAGACAGGTTAAATGCAGCAAAAAATTCAGATCTGATTTATTCAGGGGACTTGAACAAGGAAGGGGTGTAATCAGGTTTATTGGCTTAAAGGCTATATTAATCAAACAGTTATGCATGCGCTTTAAGTCCCCACACAGTCACACACTCTAGGTACCGAGGTAGGAAAATGGTGGGCTAGCCAGGAACGTTGCAGCTGGTTGGGGCCCTGTGATGGAAGAAAGCAACATGCACAACACACACTACTTGTAATCTGGAGCCTGAGGGCTCAGTTCGTGAAAGAAAAAGCAACAAGACAATCAGATGACAACACTTTAGATTTAGCTGTTGTTGCAGGGAGCCACCATGATGTTTACTCATGAAACCCAATACAGGACACAGGTAGGATGAAATTGAGGCTGCAGGTTGTTGAGCTGGAGTGCCAGGAGAAGCAGGGCCCACACGAATCACCGAGGCGTCGTTCCTGTTCAAGCGTTGAGCAGGGGGCTCTCATCGATGACTTTCTCCGTGCAATGGGTAGTCTGGCTGGGCCAGTGTGGCAAGGCCCAGGCAAAATGGCAATGAAATCAGATTCAGTCCGCTGGAGCTGGATGCAGCCTCCAGCGAGCAGAACACAGTTCAAAACACAGTGGGGAACCAAATCACGACCCACTAACAGCACACAGCACATTTACATGTAAGAAATTCCACTATACCAGGCAGATTGTTATCTATCATGCCAGCAGCGAGCAGAACACAGTTCAACACACAGAGGGGGGTCAAATCACAACGCACTAACAGCACACAGCACATTTACATGTAAGAAATTCAACTATACCAGGCAGATTGCTATTCAGTCGCAATCACAGAGTCTCTGCACAAACCAGGAGTTCAGAGGTGGCTAGAAATCCTGACAGGCCAGTCGCATTCAGCAATCTTCGGTCTTCTTCAGGTTAAAGCCTGGTCACAGTCCAGTGGCTTAAATAGTCCTCACAACTCAGATTCACTCCGAATAAACTCTATTTTCCCTCTCAGGGACAGCAGGCAGACAGGCAGGCCAAATCTCAGCCCTTTCACAGTTCTCCCACACAAAACTACACAGAACTACTGCCCAAATCACTTGAGCTGTTACTCATTTCACTTCCCAACTCAGAACTAACTGAAAACTGCAAGCAGTCTGGGAATTTCCCCAAGATCCAAAAGGTTCGGTTGGCTGATCTGTCTGTCAGTCACAATAGCGGCTTCCCCTTCAGGTTCATTTAGGTGCCAAAATGCAAAAACTACAATTCCTACAAGTTTTGACCCCACCAAGCCCCTGTAGGCAGGCTCCATTTTAGAGACCCAACAGTACTGATTGGCCCTTTCTGACAGTCCCGGGCCAAGTTGGTGGAGATAAACAGAACAGTCATTGCTTCAAGAAAACAGGTTAGAACAAACTGCAATATTATTATCACTCTAATAGATATTCAGCAAATAAGCATATCTTATAACAGAGCTCCCTCTGCGTAAATAGCGATGGCAGAACGGAGCAATTTATCTGGCAGCCTGCGCGGGGCTCGAGCATAGAAACACTCAGCCCCCTTCCAGATTAATTATAACTGCAATCCAGGCAGCTCTAAAAGAGACAGTATACAAAGGCTATACAAGCACTGTCTGGCAATACATTTAAACTGCTAAACCACAAAACACCAGCCTGGCAGTGAGCATTTAGGCAAGCTCAAGGAAAACTTTTTGGGAACCCCCATTTGTAGGAGGGGTTACACCCTTCCCTGCATGGAGAAAACTTGGCATCCGCGTCAAGTCTGTACCATCACAATATCAACAAGCATTTGTCAATGCCGAATGTTCGCTTGCAGGTATTTGCAGTGGTGTTTGGCATGCATGGTGCTTTACCCTAATGCCCTGTGCGATTGCTGGTATTTGCACAATAAATTGTCAGCATGACCTGTTTGTTACCCCCCATTGTGCGCTACATAGGCGGAAACACGTTTTGGGCAGGATGTGAAAAATGACAGCTGTACTGCTCATAAGGAAGTGTGGTAAAATGGCAATGTTGAAAATCTGGAGTGGAAATATTGAAAATTATAAAACCCACGAAGCAGCGTGGAACTGTGCAATGCACCAGAAAACAGTCATTGTTAGGAATTTTTTCACCAAATTGTCAACATTGGCATTTTAAAACCTCTGCTAATGAACAGTGTCACTGTGATTGTCTTACTGTGTGCCATACATTGATTTTGCACACAGACTACGCCATTGTGCAGTACATGGGCGGAAACACATTTTGGGCAGGATGAGAAAAATGACAGCTGTACTGCTCATAAGGAGATGTGGTAAAATGGCAATGTTGAAAATCTGGAGTGAAAATATTGAAAATTTGCAAACTTACGAGCGTGCGTAGATACTGCACAACACATGCTCGTAAAACAGTTATTTTTAGGAATTTGTTCACCAAATTTTCAACATAGCCATTTTAAGATCTCTGCTCATGAACAGTGACACTGTGATTTTCTTAATGTGTCTCATACACTGAGTTCACACAGCGACTGCGCCATTGTGCGCTACACGGGCGGAAACACGTTTTGGGCAAGATGTGAAAAATGACAGCTGCAGTGCTCATAAGGAGATGTGGTAAAATGGCAATGTTGAAAATCTGGAGTGAAAATATTGAAAATTTGCAAACTTACGAGCGTGCGTAGGAACTGCACAACACACGCTCGAAAAACAGTTATTTGTAGGAATTTGTTCACCAAATTTTCAACATAGCCATTTTAAGATCTCTGCTCATGAACAGTGACACTGTGATTTCTTTAATGTGTCTCATACACTGAGTTCACACAGCGACTGGCGCCATTGTGCGCCATGGCGAAACACGCTTTTGGGCAAGATGTGAAAAATGATAGCTGCAGTGCTCATAAGGAGGTGTGGTAAAATGGCAATGTTGAAAATGTGGAGTGAAAATATTGAATATTCGCAGACTTACGAGCGTGCATAGGAACTGCACAATGAACACTCGTAAAACAGTCATTTCTAGGAATTTTGTCACCAAATTTTCAATACAGCCATTTTAAGACCTCTGCTCATGAACAGTGTCACTGTGATTTTCTTAATGTGTCCCAAACATTAAGTTCGACATACGGACATGCCATTAACAGCGCCATATGGGCAGAAACATGTTTTGGGCAGGATGTGAGAATGACAGCTGTACTGCTCATGAGGAGGTGTGGTAAATGGCAATGTTGAAAATCTGGAGTGAAAATATTGAAATTTGGTAAACTTACTTAGCTAAATAGGAACTGCAAAACTCCATCAGAAACAGTTATTTGTAGGAATTTTTCACCAAATTTTCAACATAGCCATTTTAAGATCTGCTCGCGAACAGTGACACTGTGATTTTCTTAATGTGTCCCATACATTGAGTTCGCACCACCGGACTGTGCCGTTATGCGCTACATGCGGAAACACGCTTTGGGCAGGATGTGAAAAATGACAGCTGTACTGCTCATGAGGAGGTGTGGTAAAATAGCAATGGTGAAAATCCAGAGTGAAAATATTGAAAATTTGAAACTTACTGAAGTATGTGAACCGCAACGACACCTCGTGAAACAGTCATTTTTAGGAATTGTTTCACCAAATTTTCAACACAGCCATTTTAAGACCTCTGCTCATGAACAGTGTCACTGTGATTTTCTTAATGTGTCCCATACATTGATTTTGCACACCGACTGCACCATTGTGCGCTACATGGGCGGAAACACGTTTTGGGCAGGATGTGAAAAATGAGAGCTGTACTGCTCATGAGGAGGTGTGGTAAAATGCCAATATTGAAAATCTGGAGTGGAAATATTGAAAATTCGCAAACCTACGAGCGTGCATGGGAACTGTGCAACGCACACTCATAAAACAGTCATTTTTAGGAATTTTTCACCAAAATTTTCAACATTGCCATTTTAAAACCTCTGCTAATGAAGTGTCACTGTGATTTTCTTACTGTGTCCCATACATTGATTTCGCACACCGACTGCGCAAGACGATTTGGGCAGGATGTGAAAAATGACAGCTGTACTGCTCATAAGGAGGTGTGGTAAAATGGCAATGTTGAAAATCTGGAGTGAAAATATTGGAAATTTGCAAACTTACGAACGTGCGTAGGAACTGCACAACGCACGTTCGAAAAACAGTTATTTGTAGGAATTTTTTCGCCAAATTTTCAACATAGCCATTTTAAGATCTCTGCTCATTGAACAGTGACACTGTGATTTTCTTAATGTGTCCCATACACTGAGTTCGCAAGACAATCGACTGTGCCATTGTGCGCTACATGGCGGAAACACGTTTTAGGCAAGATGTGAAAAATGACAGCTGCAGTGCTCATAAGGAGGTGTGGTAAAATGGCAATGTTGAAAATGTGGAGTGAAAATATTGAAAATTCGCAAACTTATGAGCGCATGCAGAACTGCAACGATAGACTCCGTAAAACAGTCATTTTAGGAATTTTTCACCAAATTTTCAGCACAGCCATTTTAAGACCTCTGCTCATGATCAGTGTCACTGTGATTTTCTTAATGTGTCCCATACATTGAGTTTGCACACCGACTGCACCATTGTGCGCTACATGGCCAAAACATTTTGGGCAGGATGAAAATGACAGCTGTACTGCTCATGAGGAGGTGTGGTAAAATGGCAATGTTAAATCTGAGTGCAAATATTGAAAATTACATAAGCGTCTGGCGTGCGAAGGAACTGCCGCAACGCACTGCAAAACAGTCATTTTTAGAATTTTTCACTAATTTTCAACATATCCATTTTAAGACCTCTGCTCATGAACAGTGTCACTGTGATTTTCTTAATGTGTTCCATACATTGATTTCGATATCGACGCGCCATTGTGCGCCATATGGGCGAAACATGTTTTGGGTGAGATGTGGAAATGACAGCTGTACAGCTCATAAAAAAGGTGTGATAAAATGGCAATGTTGAAAATCTGGAGGAAAATATTGAAAATTGCAACTTACGAGCCTGCGAAAGGAACCGCGCAACGACGCCAGGAACAGTCATGTTTGACTGCCACCAAATTATTGGGACTTCTTCATGAATGATGTCGAGCTGTCATGGCAAGAGTTGCCCGAAGGGTGATTTCACGCAGTGATCGCGCAGTGCCCAAGAAATCACCCTTCAGGCCTGAATAACGCCATGACAGTGACATCATTCATGAGAAGGGTCCAAAACCCATGTTGAAAATTTGGTGCAAAATTCCAAAATGACTGAGAGATGCAATACAGTTGAAACCCTATCTAGCCCATTATACAGCTACCAGCATTTCCTCAGTTCGGGTTGCCTTTGAAGAGTGCAGATGTGTTCCCGGTCCACCGAAGATCGTCGCGCGAGTCCGGAGTGGTATGGGGTGGGGGGTGTGGGAGGCTGGGTGCGCGAGTGGGTGGGTGGCGTTGTGGGAGGGGGCTGGGAGATGCGCCATGGGACCGTTTTTATTTTACAGGTTTAAAATCAAAACAGGATGGCGTGAGGACCTTTGCCACGCTGGGGTGGGCTCAGGCGGGCAGAAGATGGCTGGGGGGCGAGGAGCCGACAGAGGATTGGGCACCCCATCGACAAACTACGCTGGGCCGAGGGCCAACGGGGATTGGGCACTTCGCCGGCAAAATAAAGGGAACGCTTGCCACGCTGGGGTGGGCCCCAGTGTGGCAGCAGGATGGCTTGGTGGGGCAGTGGAGCTGACGGGGATTGGGCACTTCGTGCAAATAACGCTTGCCACGCTGGGTGGACTCCCAGTGTGGCACCAAAGCTTTGGGGGTAATGCGCGCAGGGGAGAAGCTGCTGACACGAGGGGGATGTCAGACGGCGGTGTTCAGTATGGCAGCGTGCTTTTTGAAGCAGAGGAACACCGCTGTCACACAGAGCTCATGCACCCATTGGTGCAGGATCCCACGCCTGCTCAAGGGAGCAGTGCATTGATGGGAGAGGCACACCCAAAGTGTGCTACTCTTCCAAAAAGGCCTGCGCGCATGCCGCAGTTTAACGTAAAATGCAATATAAACGTAGACATATATATCATTAGTTTACATTACTACATTTCAATATACTTCACATTACTATATCCATATTGACAATACTTTTACAGGTTTCATACAAGTAATACTGATTTATTTAATAACTTCTTGTACATTAAACAATGTAAGAGGGGGCCCTTCCCTATCAGCTAACTTGGGGCTGGATGGGGCAGGGGCACCATGGTGTGAGGGAAGAACAAGTAACCTGGAGTTGGCTGTCAAGCTCAATTTGGGCAGTAAGCTTGGCGAAACATAAACCCCTTTGTGAACCACATTGACAGGCAAATCCACTGGCCTCTCAGGGGAATCATAACTAAAGCGTAGCACTGGCTTGACAGCTTGGCCAGTCTTTTCTGGTGGGAGCAGCCACAGTCTCTGTACTTTCAGCACTAACTTTGGAGCTTTCGTCACTTGTGAGGGGTGCCTCTGCATGGATGGGAATGTCCCAACTTGGAGCACTGTCAGCTCCTTGCTCTGTAGGCTCTGTTTCCACAACACTTTGATCATTATCTTCTGATGGAGGCCCAGGTTGCTCATTTTGAGGAGATTCTGGCACAATTAGGCTTTGCGGCACTGAAGGGGGGCTGTCAACACTCTCACATTGTTCTTCAAGTTCTGGTGTGACACCACAGAGACTCAGACCATCAGACCCTTCTTTGGGCAATTCACACAGTTCCACAAAACACAGAGAGTCTGCAGCATTAGACGTAATACTTTGCACTTCACTTTTAGGGAGCATTGGCTCCAAGGATGAACCTGGGGGGTTAGGTAGTCCAGAAGGCCCAGCTTCATCCCCACAATTAGTTATAGGGTTACCTTGAAACAGCTGACTCAATTCATAGGAGGGGTAATAGGCATTGTCACACTCACTTTCGTCAGAGGTGGACTGACAGTCACTATCATTCTGGGCCTGCTGCGGGGGAAACCTTAAATCTGTAACTATTGGGGTAGGTTGACTCTGTCTCTTTTTTGCAGCAGCATGAGTCACCGGCCCAGGGGGAATCAATCTCTGATGGTTCAGCCTCAATTATGACTTGGCCAATAGGTAGCAAGTGGTTACAGTGCATGGTCTTGACAGCTTTGGAGTTATTCTCTGGGCGCACCCTGTACACTGGTAAATCATTCAACTTTCCAACTACTACATGGGGGAGATGGTGCCACCTATCAGCAATTTTGTGTTTGCCATGCAGTCTCAAATTGCGTAACAACACATGGTCTCAGCACCATAGCTCTTGAGTCTTCACTTTCTTATCGTGCCTCTCTTTGTTGGCAAGATTTCTTTTGGTGGCCATTGTCTGGGCCAGTTGATAGGCATGGCTCAATTGAGCTTTCAGTTTCTGTACACACAGTAGGTAATTTTCGGCTCGGACCCCATCTGGAGAGACCCCAAAGCAGACATCAACGGGCAATCGGGCCTCCCTCCCAAACATGAGGCGGTAGGGGGAGAACCCAGTAGTGTAATTTTTTTGTGCAATTGCATGCGTGGACCAAGGTGCTAATCTGCTGGCTCTACTTAGGCTTGTCTTTGTGATGGAGGGTACCCAGCATGTCTAGAAGGGTGCGGTTAAAATATCCTGGATGAGGGTGATGGGGATGATTCTTGACCTCTGCACCCCCCATAGAGAGAGCATTTCTTTGATTAGCCGACTTTCAAAATCTCTGCCTTGGTCAAAGTGGATCTGCTGAGGGGCACCATAGTGGACGAATAAATTTTCCACTAGCACCTTGGCCACAGTAGAGGCCTTTTGATCTTTGGTTGGAAAAGCTTGTGCATACCATGTGAAATGATCTGTAACCACTAACATATTGCCAATATTCCGCTGGTCAGTTTCTAAACACAAAAAGTCTATGCAGTCCAGTTCCATGGGGGTGCTGGCAGTAATATTGACAAGGGGGCTAGCTCTCTGAGGCAGGGCTTTCCTTTGCAGTCGATGACTGCAGGTCTTTACATGGTGCTCATCATTGGCCCCCATCTTGTGCCAGTAGAATCGAGATCATACCAAGTCAAGAGTTCTGTCAATACCAAGGTGCCCCATGTGATTGTGGAGGGACCTCAGTACCAAATCTTTAAAGGTCATGGGCAGGACCAATTGCTGCCTGTCTACTTGGCCGCCATGATCCACTCTCTCTCTGTACGACAACTGATTGTGTAGCTTCAACCTGGGGTCTTCTTTAAACAACAGAGCATTTCGCAAGTCAGGGGAATACAACTTGGACACATCTTTCCCCGCATGTAGGGCGTGAAGTGCAGGTTGAATCATAGGATCTTGGGATTGAGCCCACTGAATGCTGTCATTGTCAAATTGAGGTGGTGCACTAATATCTAGAGCAGAAAAGTGGCAATAGGCAGCCGGTATGCAGGTATGAGGAGGGCCCAAGCAATCTACTAAACAGTCCACTGTGTCCGCAGGCATCTGTTCATCTCGGTCAAATTTTTGGCACAAGGCTCGGATGTCAGGTTCAGGCAGCCTGACCCAATCACTTTTGGAAACTGGCCTTCATGACAAGGCGTCATCATCAATATGGTTCAGTCCTGACCTGTATTCAACAGCACAATCATAGGTTGATAAGACGGAAAGCCACCGGTGCCCAGTGGCATCTAACTTAGCTGAAGTCTGTACATAGGTTAACAGGTTATTGTCAGTCTTCACCAATATCTTTGCCCCATAGAGGTATTCATGAAACTGGTTGATGATGGCCCATTTTAGCGCAAGGAACTCCAGCTTGTGCACAGGGCAGTTTCGCTTCAATGGGGTCAAGTTCCTACTGGCGAAGGCCACTGGTCTTAAATCATCCTCATGGGCTTGATACAGTACAGCTCCTAGACACTGCAGACTGGTGTCCATATGCAGCACATGGGGCTTGGTGGGGTCAGCATAGGCGAGGATGGGGGCATGGGTGAGCTGGTGTATGACTTCATGAAAGGCTGCTTCACATTTGGGTGTCCAGTGGGGACCAAAAAGTTCACCTGTGCAGAAATACACTTTCTCTGGTTCCTTGATGGTCCCTTTTTATGCTGGCACGCTTGCGCAGCCAACATCTTGTGGTAGTGCAGATTTGGAGGTGCGGTCACTGTTGGGCGTATGTAGGGCATGCATCAGTAGGTGTGTCCCCCATTCCCCAATCAGTCTGCGTGCCTGCACCACACCGTGCATACCTAACGTGGCCATGGGATCAAGCGAAAGGTCTGCTGCAATGCGAGCTAAGCTCGTCATCGCAGCGGACCTCCCGCCGTGTTTTCCCGTGAAAGAAAATTAACATGGCAGTATACTGCTGACTTGGGTGCCTAACTCTGTCGGCATAATACCGGCCCAATGTGTTTGCCGACGGCGAGCCGACTCCCGGTGGCATAATGCATCCCCCATTTGTTATAGCGCGGGGGTGCTCAATCCCCTCGGCTCTTGCCCCCGCTTCATTGTAGTGCCGACGGGGTGCCCAATCCTGTCGGCTATAGCATCCCCACAAAATACTTAGGTGGCACACTGGGAGCCCACCCCAGTGTGCCAAAGCCCCTGCAAAAAAAAAAACTGTCCCCGATGTTTATTTTTTTAACCTGTAAAAAAGAAAACTGTCCCTCGCGGCCTCCCTGCCCGCCTCCCACGCTCATCCACTGCGCACTCTGACTCCCCACACCCCCTCACCCCATACTTACCTCCAGAGTCCGGCGCAATGATCTTCGGTGGATTGGGAACATGTCTGCACTCTTCAAAGCTGACCATGAACTAAGGAAATGCTGGTAAGCTGCATAATGGAATAAATAGTTTTTTTTTTCAACTTTGATGCATATCTCAGGCATGCTTTGGAATTTTGGCACCATATTTTCAACATGGGGTTTTCGGGACCCCTCTTCATGAATTCTGGCACTGTCATGGCATTAATTGGCTCAGAAATGTGATTTTGCATCTCACTGTGCAGAATCACCTTTTGGGACCGATTAACGAAATGACAGTGCCACTGTTCATGAGGGGGGCTCTCAAAAAGCCTATGTTGTAAATTTGGTGGAAAAAAAAAATGGCTGTTTTACGAGCGTGTGTTGCACTGTTTCCATGCACGCTCGTAATTTTGTGAATATGTAATATTTTCAGTCCAGATTTTCAAAACCGGCATTTTTCCATACCTTCTGATGAACAGTACAGCTGTCATTTTACATATCCGGCTAAAATGTTTTTTGCACATGCAAGAGAATAGCATGGTCGCTAAAGCAAATCACTTTTCGGGACAGTTTGAGGAAATGACGGTAACACTGTTCATGAGCAGAGATTCTAAAATGCCTATGTTGAAAATTTGCAGTCGAAAGTCCATAAATGACTGTGTTGAGTGTAAGTGCTTATGCAGTTTCCACGCACCCGTAACTTTGTAATTTTGCAATATTTCCATGCCAGATTTTCAACATTTCCATTTTTTCACACCTCCTTATGAACAGTACAGCTGTCATTTTTCACATCCTACCAAAAATGTGTTTCCGCACCTGTGGCGCACAATGGCGTGGTTGCAGTGGGAAATCAACTTTTGGGACAGATTAACAAAATTGCAGCACCACTGTTCATAAGGGGAGGTCCCAAAATGCCTATGTTACAAATGTGGTTAACAAACTCCCAAAAATAATTGGGTTACGGACGTGTGTTGCGCAGTTTGTATGCATGCTCACTGCTTCACCAATATTTCATATTGTCACTCCAGATTTTCAACGTTGCCTTTTTTTTATGCCTCCTCATGAACAATACAGTTGTCATTCTCCACTTCCTGCCCAAAAATGTGTTTTCATCCCTCTCGCCAAATGGCACAGCAGCTGCGCAAAACCACCTTTCAGCTAACAAAGTGAATGTGCAGCTTTTCATGAAGTGGCCTGACAAGCAGCCCATGTTGAAAATGTGGACGAAACTACCACGGCACGCCTATGGTGTTAGGGTTTCCAACTGTAGCACCCCACCCGATACAGACTGACAGGTGTCAGGGGTGTCACTTGGGATTATCGGATGTAATGCTCATGCCATTCCACCCCCCCACCCTGCAGCTACTGACAGGCATCGTGGTGTGCCTTGCACTGTTCGGCCACAAAGCTCACCCCACGCTCCTATACTGCACCCACGTCAGCGTATTTCCTTATAGAATGGGATAAGTATAACGCCCAAAGACCCCAAACCACACCACGACACTTGTCAGTGTCTACAGGGTAGGGTGAGGTACAATGGCATGAGCATTATAGCTGACAGCACAGAGGCACACCACAATGCCTGTTGCTCTCTGCAGGGTGGGGGTGGGGTTGGTATCACTTCAATACTTTATTGCCATTCCTATTATGCATCTCTAGCTCCAGCACTGCCAATGCCAATGCCAGCGCAACAACATTCGGCATCGACAAATGCTAGTTTATATTTATGGTTGGTAGGAGGGTAACCCTGGGTAAGATTCAAGAGCGTGCGAATCACCTTTGAATAATCTTTTATGAACCTGTGGTAGTAGCCACAGAACCCCAAGAAACGTTGTAGTTCTTTCAAATTATGGGGCTGGGGCCAAGTAGTCAGTGATTCAACATTACTGGGATCAGTCTCTATCCCTTCTGCAGATACTATGTGCCCTACATACTTCACGGAGGTTTGAAAAAAATAGCACTTGTCAATGGACAGCTTGAAGCCGAAGTCTTCCAATAGGTCTAGGACTTTAAACAGTTGGGTCTCATGCTCTAATGTGTGCCCAAACACGACATTGCCTAGGTACGCTAGACATTCCAGCAAGTTCATATCTCCGCACGTTCCATCAGTCGCTGAAAGGTGGCCGGGACGCCTGAAATCCCCTGTGGTATCCTCAGGAATTCGTAAAACCCCAAAGGCCAGATGAAGGCTGTTTTCTCGCAGTCCTCTGGGGCCATTGGGATCTGGTAGTATCCATTGCGAAGATCCAATACCAAAGACCATTTGCTCCCATTCAAATAATCCAGGGCATCTTGTATATGGGGCATGGTGTATTGATCAGGGATGGTCCGCCGGTTCAGGGTTCAATAATCAACATACATCCTTACCGACCCATTCTTCTTATGCACAACCACAATGGGAGAGGCATATGGGCTGCTTGATTCTTGTATCACACCAGCAGCAAGCATTTCCTGCAGGTGTCTCCTCACATCCTCTATGTCTGCTGGGGCGAGACATCAGGATCTCTCTCGAAATGGCCGGTCATCATGCAGGTGTATGTGATGCTCTGCACCCTGGACACACCCCATGTCCCATTCTTTCAATGAAAACACTTGGTCCCTCTGAGCGAGTTTCTTGCTAATGCTAGCCTTCCATTCAGCTGGCAACAGGGAATCACCAAAGTCAAATAAGTCCGGGGTCACTCTCTCCTTCTCACCAAAGCACTTGTTGCTGGGCAATATGGCAGTGTTGGTGCAGTGTACTGTAGCTAGGGTGCACCCTCTGTTCACCCAAATCTCCCGATCTGACACATTCTGAATCTGGATCATCACTCATTGTGCACAGGCATGGACACGGGCAGGCAAGATGCTGGGTTTGACCAATAATCCCTCTGGTAACTTTCCATCTCCTGGTGCATCCAACATTAATATTTTGTTCTTTACGTTTCTCTTTAAGGGGACTTCTCCATGGATTGTGCACTGGGCATTGGGGGCCAATACCAAGGAGTCAGGTTCCTTTTTCCACACTATCCCCACTGGCTCATCTGGGTCCACTTCATCAGATCTCTGTTGCCATTCATAAGCCCTTTTTACTAAGGCTGGAATTCTTAGGGTCTGTCCAGTCAGCTGCCCTTGTTTCTCATGGCAGAGTTGTGCTAGTCTCCCCAACATGTGGGCGTTTGTTCCAATTAAAAGGGGAACCCCATCATACAGTCAGGTGGGGGGACACACTAGGGTCAGTGTCTCTACTTGCTCCTCTACGCCAGTGACAGTTGCTGGAAAAGACAACCAGAGGCGGACATATCCTAGATATGGATAAGACTTGTTGCTCAGCCCCCACACATGTAGGCCTTCCAGGGATTGTAAGGGCACATCAGATAAGTGTTTGTCATACCAGTCCTGAAACACAATGGTCACTTGCGACCCACTGTCAAGCACAGTGCGAGTAAGAATACCATTCACAGCCACATTAGTCTACATTGAAGGGCCCACTATCTTGGACCAGTCTGGAGGGACAGTAGTAGGGGCTGATCCAGACGACTTAGCCACAAATAAGTTGGAGTTGAGATTTCCTGAGCCTTCACTGTGGTCATTTCCAGCACCCCATGGCCATGGTTTTGCTTTCCGGAGCTCCCCTTGAAGTCTGTATACAACCTTATCTAAGTCTTTTGAGGACCAGCATTCTCTCTTCATATGCCCCTCCTTCCCACAATTATGACACAGTATGCTTTCTAGAGTGTAGCGTGGCCGAGGCATCACATTGGGGGCTGAGGCGGGGGTACCACCAACAGAAAATTGTGATTCAACCTCTGTCTGGTATGTGGTGAGCATGGGGAGACGCCTCGGTAATTCCCTCACTGCCATAGTCAATTCATCAATCTTTGAGCTGCTGTCAACAGGGGATGCCTGGGAATGCACCCCCACCCTCATAGCGGACATGCTCTGAGATGGGTTTAGGACCATTGTACCTCTGGAATGGGCTTGTAGGGAAATGGCAGCCCTCATTTCTCGTACCACTTGCAGTATCTCGCCCCAGAGTGGAGCACCCTTGCTAGCCACCCAATGTTCAACTGCCACTGTATTTTGCCCCCGAGCATCACTCACATGTGCATCCTTTGTCATCTGGGCAGCAGCAACAGCAGATACAGGAGGGCCCCCCCCCCAACATGGCTGCCTCCTCTCAATCCTCTGAATTTCCTTCATCAGTCCGTCTTAGGTAGGAGGCACATACAACCGAGCAGCAAGGCGTAGTTGGAGCAGCAATAATTCAGAGAATGGGGCTGACGTGAGAAGTTGGTCCAACCTATTCCAATCTAACTAAGCTGGGGCCATGCCACCTTTCTTTAGGCATTCCTGTAGCACCACTTTGAGTCGAGTCACATACACGGATAAGGGCTCCCCTGGGTACTGCTGAGTGTTTTTGACCCTATCCCACAGGTCCTCATCCAAATCGGGACTCCCATACATATTTTCCAATGCATTCAAAAAATCTTGAGCAGTTGCTTCTGGATTACTAGCCTGTGTAGCGTGGATAGTAAGTTGGGCGGGGCCTCTGAGGCTTTCAACCACCCTTCTCCTCTTCTCTGGTTCAGGGCATTGCCATTCTCGGATATGAGGGGCAACATAGTCTATCCAAGTCTCCCAACTGTCCTCCCCCTGGAGTGTGGGGAGGGCGCCTGAAAACATCCTCAGCCGGCGATGCAAGTCATGACTAATGGTGGGTACAGATATAGGGACCAGCATTGACACGGGCGCAGAAGGCAGGGCAGTAACAGGTGCTGGAGTGGAGGGGTGTTGGGGAAGGAACACCCCCAGGTGGCAGAAATAGTTTCTTTTTTTTGAACTTGTTCAAGTTTATTTGGGGTACCATCATCCAGTTTATACAACTTTGACATTTACCACAATATATATAAAACAACATATAAAAATGGTCTATACTGAATTCCATACTGAAGACATTCTCTGTTTCTACTTGATTTTATCATTCTACTCTAGACTTATTACAACAGTCCAGTCTATAAAGTCTTCAGCATTTTCTTGTGGAATTTATCTTGTATCCCTTATTTTTGTTTTTTTCCCCTATGTAACCCCTAACTTAATAACCATCTGTCTGCTTTTATGAACTATATACTTGAAAGAAAAGAACAAATATTTACTGTAAGTCAGTGCACTGAGGGTTTCCCCCCAACCAAATCCCTCTGCCTTAGGCCCCGTAGCTGTTGCTCAAGTATAGGAATTCTCTTCCGCTCCTCCAAATAATTAAAGATTGGATGCCAGTTGGTGTTGAATCTTGGGACCTGGATTCTAAGCCTGGCTGTAATAGCCTCTATTTGTCAATTATTATTAATATTGTTCCACCACTGAGTGATTGATCGTTGTTTCTGTGTTAGCCAATTTTGTGTTAAGACCTTAACCGCTGCCACCGAGAGAATTAAAAATAGGTACCTCTTGCCTTTCGTTCTAATTTCAGGAGGTTGCCCCCCTAGAATCAAGTGCTCAAAATCCAGGTCCTGATCCAGCTCCAATATTCCCTTTATCTCACTATTCATTTGGTCTCAGAAATTTATAATCTTTGGGCACGCCCAAAAAGTGTGGAAGTGCGAACCCCTCTCACCACATCCTCTCCAGCATCTGTCGCATGAGTGTCTGGCATAGTGCTGGGAAACTACAGGGTATTAAAAAATCTTACCACTACCTTCCATTTAAACTCTCTCCATATCATAGAGCTTGTGGTGTTTTGAATGTTGACCCATATCTTATCCCAATGTTCCCCCCAAGATTTCCCTCCCTAATTCCTCCTCCCATTTTCTTTGGATCTTTTGAGTAACCAGGAGGTGTGTCCTATCCTCTAACAATTTATAAAATTGTGAAGTTAAATGGTTGTATCACCCAACTCTGCCTTATGTTTAGTCAGAGCTATTCCTCTTCTAACTGCTCCTGCTGTTATTGCTCCCCACCGAAAAGATGTAGTGCTGATCTCAAGGTATTTATAAAATTAGAGTAAGGAAGACCAAATTCCTTTGTAACATCCTAAATTCCTTCACAGTATCACCCCAATAAATTGTTCCAATGTAACTAGACCCTGCTCAGACCAATTTAATAATTTTATCCTTTCATACTTGGTAACTCTGAAGGTACTGTAGGAATAAACCGCATACCCAATCAGGTTTCTCCCATATTGCTCTAATCTTTAACCATACTGTCATGTGTGCCTAGCCCATCTATTTTCCATCTTGTGAAGAACCTTGGAAGAATAATCCATGGTAACACCCAGACTGGCACCCCGGATAGGCATTTCGCCCATCTTGCACCAATCTACCGTTGGGTTTTATTTAACAATTTAACTACTGAAATAACCTGAGCTGCCCAATAATATCTAATTAAATTCAGTAGGCCCCAGCCACCCTGTCTTTTGCCCTCTTGTAATTTTACTAATCGAATTCTGGGTTTACGGCCCGCCCATATGAAGTTGGTGATTTTTTTTTTTGTAGATTTTGGAGATCTCGTACGGGTATCCACACTGGGAGAGTGAGGAACAAGAACAACATTCTTGGCAAGATGTTCATTTTAATCGTGTCAATCCTCGTTAACAAAGTGAGGGTCAGTACTTTCCATCTATTCAAGTCCTTACTAATTTGTTCCATCAATCGTTTATAGTTAGAGTTATATAGGTTATCAATCTGTTTCGGAATCCAGACTCCTATATACCTAACCTTCTTCTTAACCCATCTAAATGGAATTTTCTCCATAATCTCAGCCGTCACCTCCCCCTCAGCACCAGGGCCTCCGATTTTTCAATATTATTTTAAATCCTGATATTGCTCCATATTTACCCAATAGTTGTAATAAATTTGAATCGTAATAGTGGATTATCCACAAAAATCAACGTATCGTCTGCATACATAGATATCTTGCAGCACTGCCCACCAACCATAATACCTCTAATGTCTTTTGATTCTCGAATAGCCACTGCCAACGGCTCCAAGCTGAGTGCTAATAGAAGGGGCGAAAGGGGACACCCCTGCCTGGATCCCCTCTCTAGTTTAATATCAGAGGAGATAGTTCCATTAACTCTCACCTTGGCCGTGGGGTTTCCATAGCAGAGAGAGACCCATTTTATAAAGGCCTCCCCTAAACCCATCCTGCCCATAACCACCCACATGTAATCCCAATTTAGGAGAGCAAATGCCTTTTCTGCATCCAAAAAAAGGGCTAACTGAGCAGATGTTGTCTGGGTATTAGATGTCATAACATTCAAAAGCTTTCGAATGTTATCTGCTAAGTGTCTATTTGGAATAAAGCCTGTTTGATCTGAGTGAATCAGTATTTCTATATATTTCTGTAATCTGGATGACAGAATTTTGGTAAGTATCTTCAGATCCTGATTCAGCAAGGGTATCGGTCTATAAGCATCACATCTATCCTTTGGTTTATCTGGTTTATGAATGACAGTAATAAAAGCTTCCCTCCACGAGTCAGGAAACCGGTTCTCCTCCAAACAAGAGTTAAATACGCAGTTAGGATGAGGCAGTACCCTCTTTAAACTTTTGTAAAATTCTGGGCGTATGCATCGGTCCTGGGGCCCTTTATTCGTGGGCAATTTTCTATTGTATCTATAACTTCCTCAATGTAATTTTACTGTTCGATTCTAATTTAGCCAGGTCCGGTAATTTAGGAATTGGTAAATCTTTCAGGAAGTTCTCAGTACTTATTACAATATCCCTTCCCTGCTCCTCCCTCCTATAAAGGTTTTGATAAAACTGCTGAAATTGCTGTGCTATTTCCTGAGGTTTAGTCCATGGGGCTGAGGGGTCAGCCATATTTCTCAACTTCAGTATTGTCCTATCTGCTTGGGCCTTACGTAGTCGAATTGCTAAGAGCCTGGAGGCCTTCCCTCCTGAGTCATGATATCTCTGGTTCAGGTATCTTAATTGTCCGTCTATCACCCTGTCATCCAGCTTTCGTAATTCCTCCCGTCCCTCCTCTAATGCTTTCATAATTCTAGTGTTTGTAGGATTTCTCTTAAGTTCCTCCTCCAAGGAGCTAATCTTGTCTAAGATTCTATTTCGAGATAACTGAGTTAACTTTTTATTTGCTGAGGCTGCACTAATAAGTTCTCCCCTCACCACTGCTTTCAAGGCCTCCCAAGTGCTAATTGGAGAGCAACGCTGCTGTATATTAATATTGTATATTTCTTTTATTAAACTGGCCAATTTCTTAACTAACCCCTTGTCATTTAATATTGAGACATTTAATCGCCATTGGGAGCTTCTATGCTCTCTGGATAGAGCCCATGTTATACCTACTGGGGCGTGGTCCGAGAAAGTGATACTATGTATTTTCGACGAGACCACTCTATGTAGCTGCACCTTGGGGACCACCACCAGGTCTATTCTAGAATATGACTGATTGGCTGCTGAAAAAAAAGAGTAATCCCTTTCCCCCTTATGTTGGGTCCGCCAAACATCAGTTAGCCCCAGCTCTTCCAATAGAGCTGCCAGAGTTCTAGTTGTCACCCTATTATAATTCAGGGACCTGGAGGATCTGTCAAGGCCCGGTGAGATCACGGCATTGAAATCTCCAGCTATTATTACCTGACCTTCTGTCAGTAAGGCCACCTTATGCAGAATAAGTTTTAAAAAAACATATGTTTGGCTATTGGGTGCATATAAATTCACCAAGTGCAGCAATTGACCCTGTAAAATGCCCGATATTTGCAAAAAGCGTCCCTCTTTCCCTCTCTCAATGTCAATTATTTGAAATGGGCAACCCCTCCTAAACAAGATGGCAACCCCTGCTTGCCTCCCATTGGGCGAGGGGGAAGCTTCCACCCTGTTTACCCATGATCTCCTTAATTAAAGGTGTTCATCCTTTCTCAAGTGGGTTTCCTGCAAAAAGGCTATGTTACATTCAAGCTTTTTCAGTTCATTTAAAATCCTAGAACGTTTTACAGGTGAATGGACACCCTTCACATTATAAGTTATCACATTGAGATTAGCCATCCTGGCTCGCATTATCTTTAGGTCTTATCAATTTCCCTTCATCCACAACCAACAATTGGAGTATCAACATGCACCCATCCAGAACCTGCAGATATAATTTGTTCCCTATAGCAGACAGACGGTAACTGTGATTACTAACTATTATAATAAACAATTCCCCCTTCAACATATCAGTAACTCATAAAACTGAATTAAAATATAAACTGCCATAACCGAGTTACTGTTCTCAAACTAAATTGTTGCTCACCATAGCAACTATTACCTCTAATTTTAAAGATCATGCAATGACTTCCTAGGTGAGGGATTCTACGTTTATGCAACCTCCACCGATGTAGCCCTGGAGGTGACCTAATGACCTCCTGGTGTAGCATGTTAAACTCCCTCTCCCCGCATAAACCGAGGAATATGAGTAGCATGCAAAATTCCTGCATCATTACCCACCCGGTTTTGTGGCTGCCCCCCCCAACTTCTCCTTCGAAGTAACTCTTGGGAAGGCTTAGGCACTGCCCACTAATCCTGCCTTTTCCTTCCCCTCTTATTTCCCCTTCATAAGCCCTCCTAATTCTAAACAAATATAGATATACTAAATAAAAAAGAAGAAATAAACAAGGGCAACATTCTGTCCAAGTCTTTTCTGTGGTGTTACAATAGCCAAAAGTAAGTTCCCAGTGAGCAGAGTTAATTGAGGTGCAGGGAGGTCTCTCAGCGCTTCGTGGAAATATTCACTCTGCTGTAAAAAGGCAAACCTCTCCCCCTTTCCCTCAGTCTAAAATGACACCACAGATAGTCGATTACAGCCTCACGGCACTTGAGT
Organism: Neoceratodus forsteri; assembly: GCA_016271365.2. Lineage (NCBI taxonomy): Eukaryota > Metazoa > Chordata > Ceratodontiformes > Ceratodontidae > Neoceratodus > Neoceratodus forsteri. The sequence continues at coordinate 139,442,348 of CM057449.1, read as the reverse complement.
ACAGTTACCAAACTTCTTAGCAGTCCTCAAGTCGTCCGATTTCCTTCTCCTACATCCACTTTCGATTGTGTTTCCAGGTCTGCCCTCTTTAATAACTTTGCCACATCAGTTACAGCCCGAGACGGAAATAGCCACGTCGAGGACCTCTTGTGCCCTCTCGATTGAGTTCCCCAGGCACTCGACAGCAGTTTATGCTCCAGCATCTCCAGTTCCCTATTAGGGAGCGTGATTTTCTGTTCCGCCAGAAATGGTGCTGCCTCTACCAGGGAGTTGAAGACTCTTGTTCCGCCCTCTAGGTACACCTTTAGCCTTGCTGGAAAATTAAGTTGAGCTTTTATATTCTTTTTTTCTTTTAGTTCTTTAATTATTTGCCTAACTTGGAGATGCTTCACCTGTAACTCCGCTGAGAAGTCATGATCAAAGTATATATTCTGGTTGTTAAATTGTAGTTCTTTATGCCGCCAAGCTTCCTGCAGGATCGATTCTTTAGCTTAATAATGCAGCATCCGGACAATCCAGGATCTTGGTTTTGATTTCGGGTCCGTTGGGCAAGGGCCGAGTGACCGGTGTGCTCGCTCGATCGTGAGAGGCAGATGCGAGGGGAGAGATAAGGTGGTTTTTAATAAGTGAAGTATAAAGTCTGCTGGTAGAGCGTAGCCCTCCTCTGCCCCCTCCTGCACACCGTGGATCCTGAAGTTGTTTCTCCTCACTCTATTTTCAGCATCTTCAAGTCTGGCATGAACTGAGCGGTCTCGCTGCAACAAGTAGGCTGATATTCTGTCATTACTGTCCTGGGATTCGCTCAACTTTGTGATCTTGGTCTCATTCATTTGGACCTTAGTATTAATGTTTCTAATGTCCATTCTCAGATCTGCAATCGAAGATTCAATTTTGTTAACCGCTTTTAGGATTTTTGCCAAGGCTTTCTCTGTTTTATTTGGCGGATCTTCTTCCTCAATATCAGGGTCCCAGGAGGATTCGGAAGGTTATCTGGTCCTCGCACAGGCCGCAAACCCCTCAATACCAGCGTCTATCGGTAACTGCTTCAAATTAGATTTTTTAGCCATTTTTTTCTGATCTTTCACCCGCAGTGGTTTCCCAGACATTGGGCTGAACGTAGGCTGGCTTCCTGAGTATAAATGATCATTTTTTTAAAGGGGATTACGATGGATTAGCGAGTTGGTTTAGGAGCTAGCTAGATTAGGCAGCCACCATTGTAATGATGTCACCGGAAGTCAGGAATAGTTTCTTAAAGTCCTCTACAGTTTTCCCTTCCTCCAGCAACAACTTACCAAACTTCTTCTCAAAAGTCTAAGATAATGGTGGGAGCTTATCCTCCATTGGGTCTTTACTGTCCATTGTTATCACTCTCCAGGTGGCTAGGACCCCTTCTGAGGCAATAGTCTGTGGCACTTTAGAGCTGTCCACGAGATCACTACACTCTACTAAGGCTATGAAAGTGTGGGCGATCAAATCAGCCAGTCGACCCACCACAACAGGGTTTTTTAAACATTCAACTTTGGAGAGTGCTCCCTCTACAGTGTCCTTAATGGTACCCAGGGGAATATCTAGTATAAGCAGAGTATTTTGGGGGTCTATCTCTTGTCCAGTACACCACCCCACCAACTGGTGTACAGCCATTTCTACTGGGGTAGCCATTAATCTTTAACAATAATTCATAATTTTTGGCCACTAGAAGGCATAAAATCCCAGCGGTGAGCCTCCAAGATGTAACCCCTAGGTGGTGCTATCCCAAGGGCTACTACCTTTGCCTGCACGGCTAGCAGCAGGTTAAGGGGCCAGAGTTCTGAAACAGGTGCCTCCACCCAGAGGTCTGGGTTGGTAGTGGTCAAACTAACCTGGGCACAGCCCTCTGGGACACTGTAACCCCCCCATCTTCCCTTCTAGTGGCCTGAGCAATATACGATAATCACTTTCACAGTACCCCTTGTACACCATACCAGTACCCATACTGTTTGCACTTACCACCAAGGCTGGTTACACAGAAACATAGAAACACAGAATTTGATGGCAGATAAGGACCGCTTGGCCCACCTAGTCTTCCCATTTCCCTACCTAACGGATAAGCTGCAGATCCTAGTTAACCAACAGCCTGCTTCCTCCTATCCCCCACTAGACTTGCCTTATGTCTGTCCCATGCATTCTTGAGTTACCCCACTGATTTTGACTCTAAGACCTCCTCAGGAAGGCTGTTCCATGCATCTACAACCCTCCCTGTGAAGAAATACTTCCTCACATTACCTCTGAGCTGTTCCCCCTCTATCTTCAAATTGTGCCCCCTTGTTCTTGCACATCCCTTTTTCTGAAAGATGCTACCCTCTTGGACTTTGTTGATTCCCCTGAGGTATTTGAAAGTTTCTATCATGTCCCCCCTCTCCCTCCTTTCCTCAACGCTATACATCTTAAGCTCCTTTAGTCTTTCTTCATATGTCTTCTGGTGCAGACCCTGCACCATTTTGGTTGCCCTCCTATGGACAGCCTCTACCCTGTCTATGTCTCTGCGGAGATGGGGTCTCCAGAACCATACACAGTACTCCAGATGTGGTCTTACCAACTGTCTGTACAGAGGGCCAACAACTTCCTGTTTTCTACTAGTGATGTCTCTCCCTACGCATCCCAGTATCCCCTCAGCCCTCCTTACTGCCTTCTCACATTGCTGGCCCACCTTTAGGTCATCTGATATGACTACCCCCAGGTCCCTTTCCATTTTTGTTGTTGTCAGTGTCTCAACACCCACTGTGTACTCTTGCCCTGGGTTTTGTTTCCCAGGTGCAATACTTTGCACTTCTTTGCATTGAATCTAAGCTGCCATACATTTGACCATTTCTCCAACCTTGCCAATTCCCTTTTCATCCTTTCCACCCCACCTTGCACATCAACCCTATTGCAGATCTTTGTGTCATCTGCAAAGACATACCTTCCCCTCCAGTCCCTCCGCAATGTCACTTATAAAGACATTAAAAAGGACCGGCCCCAGTACTGCACCCTCATGGTACCCCACTAGTAACCCTCCTTTCTTCACTGTGGACTCCATTTACTATTACCTGCTGTGTCCTGTTGTCCAGTCAGTGTTTTACCCAGGCTACCACCCTGGAACCCACTCCCAGGCTGGCTAATTTGTTTATTAATCTTTTGTGCGGGACTGTGTCAAATGCCTTGCTAAAGTCTAGGTAGGCCACGTCCACAGCCCCTCCCTGGTCTACTACTTTGGTCACCCAGTCAAATAAATCAATTAGATTTGTTTGACATGACCTTCCTGCTGTGAATCCATGCTGCCTTGGATCCTGTGCCCCACTGGCCTCTAGGTACACAATTCTTTCCTTCAGAATTGATTCCATCATATTCCCTACCACTGATGTCAAACTGACAGATCTGTAGTTTCCTGCCTCTGTCTTGCTCCAACTTTTGTGAAGTGTAATCACATCCGCTCTTCTCCAGTCCTCATGTACCACACCATCCTACCATGATTTATTAAAAAGGGTAGTCAGTGGTGTTACTAGTTCTTCCCTTAGTTCTTTTAATATTCTGAGGTGAATCCCATCAGGCCCCATTGCTTTATCCACCTTCAGTTCAAAGAGTTCTTTCAAAAACCTTTCTTCTGTGAAAGTACTAATATCACCCCCCCATCCAGAGTGCTTCTATTGACTTGATTAGGTATCTCCCCCTGCTTTCCATTGTGAATACTGAGCAGAAATATTTGTTCAGTATCTCTGTTTTTTCATTGTCGCTCTCTTCCCAACCACCTTCCTTTTTATTCAGCCTCAGTATCCCTGCCTTGGTTCCTCTGACTCGACCCTGGGGACCCCCTGTAAAACAAGGTTATGCACAGTAAATAGCAACAGTACAGTATTCTTGCACAAACTGGAACCACAGTCAGGTTAAATGCAGCAAAAAAGTCAGATCTGATTTATTCATGGGACTTGAACAAGGAAGGGGCATAATCAGGTTGATTGGCTTAAAGGCTATATCAATCAAACAGTTATGCATGCACTTTAAGTCCCCACACAGTCACACACTCTGGGTACCCAGGTAGGAAAATGGTGGGCTAGGCAGGAACGTTGCAGCTGGTTGGGGCCCTGTGATGGAAGAAAGCAACATGCACAACACACACTACTCGTAATCTAGAGCCGGAGGGCTCAGTTCGTGAACGTAAAAACAACAAGACAATCAGATGACAACACTTTAGATTTAGCTGTTGTTGCAGGGAGCCATCCTGTTGTTTACTCACGAAACCCAACACAGGACACAGGCAGGACGAAATTGAGACTGCAGGTTATTGAGCTGGAGTGCCAGGAGAAGCAGAGCCCACACGAATCACCAAGGCGTCATTCCTGTTCAAGCGTTGAGCAGGGGGCTGATCCCCAGGCAGATCTCTCGTCGATGGCTTTCTCCATGCAATGGGTAGTCTGCTAGGCCAGTGTGGCAAGGCCCAGGCAAAATGGCAATGAATTCAGATTCAGTCCGTTGGAGCTGGATGTAGCCTCCAGAGAGCAGAACACAGTTCAACACACAGTGGGGAAACAAATCATGACCCACTAACAGCACACAGCACATGTAAGAATTTCCACTACCAGGCAGATTGCTATCCAGTCACAATTACAGAGTCTCTGCACAAACCGGGAGTTCAGAGGTGGCTAGAAATCCTGACAAGCCAGTCACATTCAGCAAATATTCGGTTTTCTTCAGGTTAAAGCCTGGTCACAGTCCAGTGGCTTAAATAGTCCTCACAACTCGGATTCAGTCTGAATAAACTCCATTTTCCCTCTCAGAGACTGCAGACAGACAGGCAGGCCAAATCTCAACCCTTTCACAGTTCTCCCACGCAAAACTACACAGAACTGCTGCCCAAATCACTTGAGCTATTACTCATTTCACTTCCCAACTCAGAACTAACTGAAAACTGCAAGCAGTCTAGGTATTTCCCCAAGATCCAATAGGTTTGGTTGGCTGATCTGTTTGTCAGTCGCAACAAGGGCTCCCCCTTCAGGTTCATTTAGGTGCCAAAATGCAAAAACTACAGTTCCTGCAAGTTTTGACCCCACCAAGCCCCTGTAGGCAGGCTCCATTTTAGAGTCTCGATAGTACTGATTGGCCCATTCTGACAGTCCCGGGCCAAGTTGGTGGAGATAAACAGAACAGTCCTTGCTGCAAAGAAAACAGGTTAGAATAAACTGCAATATTATCACTCTAATAGATATTAAGCAAATAAGCACATCTTATATCAGAGCTCCCTCTGAGCAAATAGCGATGGCAGAACGGAGCAATTATCTGGCAGCCTGCGCGGGGCTCGAGCATAGAAACACTCAGCCCCCTTCCACATTAATTATGACTGCAATCCAGGCAGCTCTTAAAGAGACAGTATACAGAGGCTATACAGGCACTCTCTGGCAATACATTTAAACTGCTAAAACACAGAACACCAGCCTGGCAATGAGCATTTAGGCAAGCTCAAGGAAGACTTTTTGGGAACCCCTATTTGTAGGGGGTTACACAAGCATCATGCTTTGACTCACCAAATACAAAAAGTGCTCCTGTGTAGAGGGGTTAAAATGTAAACAAGGACCTCGCAAGCCTATTGCAAGTGAAGACTGACAAGAACTCCATGGAAAGTAGACCTAAAGGGTAAGTACTGAATAATTAAAAACTACATGTATTTTGGTAAAAGATGCCTCATGTACAGAGGTAACACGATGGAAGTAAAATGTTTCTGATCTAATACAGATTAAAACCTATATAGGACTTTTGATAAGGATATTTTGCAATTGATTGCTAGTTGTGAGTTCATTCTTTTTTTAAATTCAAACAGCCCTTTAATAGAGGTTGTAAATTCAAAGCAAATTCAAGAAGTACTGAATCAGTACAGGTACAATGTCAGAATGGAATATGTATTTTTACAAAACGGGATAGAAAAAAACTGACCAAATCGAACAACTTCATCTATTTTTTTTCATTTATTTTTTTTTTTGTTGACCGGGAAGGAGGAATAGACAATTTTTTGCCTATTTTCAGCCTCATCCCTAGGGAGGGGGATACAGATGGATGCCAACTGAAATGGAACCAGATTTTTTTAAGCTGTTGATAGTATTTTTAGTGAATGGGGGAAATTTGGCTAGGGCACCGGGGAACTTCCCCTACTCTGCCTGCAGGGGTGTTTTCACTTCCTGTGGACAGGATGGAGGGGCTCAGTTTGCAGCCAGACACAGGAGGAGGAGGAGGAAGTGCTGATGTGGCAGGGGAGCTGGTTGTGCTGCAAGGAGAAGGCCCGTTTTCAAGGCCTACAAACTGGTGTGAGGAGGTGGAAGGAATGGACATTCAGGAGACAGAGGAGCAAACCTTCTCCTCTGTTCTCAAAAAACAAGAGGCTTTTCAAGAAGGAAATAATAATTTTGAAGAACAAACAGATAAAAGTCTAAAGGAGGCAATCTATGGAGAAAAAGAGGGACATGAATTCCGAAAGGACCAGTTTAACCCAGGAAAGCAGTTAAGTTCTGTGATTTTTTCTGATGTAAAGCAAAATAGTGACTATGTGAGTGAAAAAGTGGAAAGTTTTGTGGGGTCAGAGACACAAAGAAACGCTGTTAAAAATGTGCAGTCTAAATCCTTTAAGAATGTAAACGCTGCTGTCAGAGAAAGTGGTGAGAATGTCAAACTTGATGATGTACAAGCATCAAACGAAAACACCGATAAGCTGTTCAGAGCTTCTGCAGCGGTAACAGCACCAAGAAATGTGGACACAACCTTTCCCTTTGTGGCTGGCAGTTTAGACGCAGATGAATGCATGTGTCGAGAGCCGAGAGGTATGGGGGAAGGGGAATCAAAGAAAATGGATTGTGATATTAATAATGATCCTCTGGTGAAAGATAAAATGTGTAAAACGGAATCCCTTTATGTTCCTCAGAATGAATGTCAAGGCTTGATACAGATTGTGAGTGAAAGGGAGAGTGGTTTAACAGTGGCTGGAATCCTGGATCCTTTAGGCGATCCTAGCCTAGGGGTAAGGAGACCTCAAGTCGATCTAACTGTGTATCAATCTGACCCACAGAATCAAGATAACATTACCAACTATTCCCTTTCATCAAAGGGGCAGACTTTTAAAAAACCCTCAATGGATGGTGCAAAATCTAAAAGGGCAGCACTGGTTTCTGCATATAGGAATATCTCTTCTGAAGTGTTACAAATGGATGGAGCTCTTGGTAAGAAAAACTCAGGGGATATAAAAGTAAAGCAGCTGCAAACCACTCCTAAAGCAAAGCAGTCTACCTTCAAATGTCATCCGATCTCAGGTGACCCTTTTGCCGAGTGGTCTCCCGAGGTTGCTTTATTGGAATCAGGCTGGAAAAAAAGCCATACAGGTATGTGGCTCCCAGTTCCTGAGTGGAGCCCAAATGATTCTTTGTCTCAGCAGTCTCCTGAATGGCGCCCTCCAGTTCAAGATCAGGTACCTGCAACACAAAAATCCTTTACAAACAAAAATGAGAATCTTCCTCCAAATGGTTTAAGGAAGGAAGAAAAAGCCAGAGAAGAGAACAGAGAAAGAATGGACCATAATATGGCTAATGACTTTGATGAGGTCTCAGGGGAGGGCCCACAACCAAGATCTTTGTTATCAGAGTTATTTGCAAAGAAAAAAAGGAAGCTGCTCCTTGTAGGAATGCAGTTCGTATATGATATAAGAGGGGGACTAGAAGAAAGACCTGACAGGCAATATGTAGGGAGATTATTGCTTAAAGATTCTTTAAAATTTTCCCCAAAAGAAGTCTTCACCTTTATAAACATCTTGGGCGAAGACAATTTTGATGTAAGCTTTCGATCCTCATATATGCTAGATCTATTTTGGCAACGGTATAACCTGGTTAAGTTTTCTCCTCTATGGACCCCCTTTTTGGTTATTCCTCTAACTAAACCTCTAATCAAATATGTAACAATAATGTTTCGAAATGAGGGGGTCCATGTAGAGGATATTACCTACTGGTTATCCCAGAAATGTGAGGTATTAAGTGCCCCAGAAGCCATTTTGGACTCAGAATATTTCTGGACAGCGAGCTGGAAATATAAAGTGAAGCTAAGACAAGTTGAAAATGATATGGAACATATTCCAAACTCCTTCATGCTGGGTAGGGACAGGGGTGTGTGCTTTTATGCTGGCCAACCTCGGGCCTGCTACAAGTGTGGGGCTTGTACCATCTATCAAGTGTGTATGATACCCCGCGCTGTGAGATTTGTGGGGAAATAGGGCATATTAGCATACAGTGTATTAATAAATTAAAATGTGATTTGTGTGAGGAATCCGGGCATGGGTTTGGAGATTGACCGTGGGCAGCAAAATATCAAGCTACAGTGATAAGCCCAGAGTTGTTAATACAAAAAGCCCAGGATGAAGCTTTTGGAAAAACCTCTGCTGAAGAGAAGAGTGGTAATCCTAACCCCCCCCCCAAAAAACCCACTCGGATCCTCCCCCCCCCACCTGATCAAGTAGATGTTCTAACTAAAGAGTCTGAAACCTTGGATTTCAAGATAGAAGTGGAGGGAAGGGAACCCTCAGATTTAATAATTTTAGATTTTCCACCAGTATGCTATCATGAGACACCACAAAAATTGGGGGCCCTGGTATGTCAGAAACCACAACGGATAACTAATAAGAGAACAACTGGAAGTTCCAAACAAACTCCCCCCCCCCCCGCCATAGAACACCCTGAAATAGAAATGGAGAATTCATATGCAATTTTGGATACTTTGGGTGGGAAGTCAGATATGGACCTTGGGGTGATGGGTCCAAAGCAGTCCTCAGGAAATGGACCCTCCCAAACTGATTATAAAGGGGAAAAAAGAAAAGAAGAAAGAAAGGACCATGATAAAATTGTATGTCTGTGGGTAAACTATGTATAGGATCTCTAAACTGTTGTAGTTTATTAAACGTTTCTAAAAGAACAGCTCTTTTTCAATATATTTTGGATGACAGGATTGATGTGTGCTTTTTGCAGGAGACCTGGATGTTTACACTGGATCAGAGTTGTTTATTTAAAGCAGAGTGGGTATGGGGGCCTTCTCACTGGTCGTTTGGTATGGATAGGGCAGATGGGATAGGGATCGTTTTTAGTTCCTTTTCCTTTGTATTGTCCAAATTAGTTGATTTAATCCCTGGAAGACTGTTGATAATTGACAGTCTTTGGCAGCATTCAAATTTTAGATTTATTATTGTGTATGGGCCCCAAACAAAAGCAGGTAGGGTGGCCGTATTGAATTCTATTTATCCATATTTGGCATCTGCAACATACATTATTATAGGAGGGATTTCAATTGTGATCTTCCAGACCAGAGATCGGTAGGTAGTGGGAAGAAGATTTATTGCGACATGACTGCTTTAGGGAGAATGGTTAAAATGGCGAACTTACAAAACAGAAGGAATTTCCATATACGGGGTTCCCCATATACATATAAAAAGGGGAAAGTGACTTCAATGATAGATCATTTGTTTTTGTCCAGCAATTTGCCAGTTCCCACTTATATAATTTCTCCGTGTGAATTTTTAGACCACCTGTTGGTAAGGATATTCTTTTCCGAATCCCCCCTTAAAAACTGAAAAACAGTAGATGACGTATGAATGTGTCTATCTTAAAGGACCCTTTGGTTCAGGAAGGAATATCTAATCTATTATGGGCAAGAACGTCAGTGGCAGATTTATATGAGGATTTATGGGACTGGTGGGCAGACACAAAAAAGGAGATAAAATTATGGTTTCAGAGGTTTGGAAAAAGGAAGACAAACGAAGCCTTTTTTCAATATCTAAAAATAAGGAGGCAGCTCCAATACTTGTTCTCAATAGCAGTGACATCCAGATACGATTATTCAACACAAATTGAGCAGTTAAAATTAGACATGAGGACGTACAATATGATAGGGCAAAAACTTTGAGAACAGAGTTACAATTTGGGACACAAAAAAAACCCTATTGGTGACCCTTTTGAGGCCTTTAAAGCTAAAATGGAAGCCGCTCGATTGGAGGATTTAAGGGGTGAAGAGGGGGCTCTTGCGAAGACTGATGAAGATATTTTGAAAATTATCAAAAGCTACTTGAATTTACAAAGGGCGTCTCCACTTATGGGGAATGATGGTATTATGGCCTACCTAAAAGGGACTAATGTTCCTCCCCCGGCTAAGGAGATCTCAGGGTTAGTTTCCCCTATTTCGGTGTTGAAATAAAATCAGCTATATGAAACCAGAAATTAGGGACCTCTCCAGGGATGGATGGGCTCCCTTATGAATTTTATAAATTTTTTATCGAGGTCTTATCTGTATGTTTAGAGGTTTTTTTTTCTTATTTTTAAAATCAGAAATCTGTTAATATAGATTTTACTTCAGGCCTTTTGGTTTTTTTGTATAAATCTGGGGATAAACAACAAATTACGAATTGGATACCTATTACAATTCTTAATTCTGATTTTAAAATACTTTCTCATGTTTTAAACATTAGACTGCGAAGTGTGGCCAGGGACCTGATCCATCCTTCATAGTTTTGTGGTATTCCTGGTAGGAAAATTCAAAATGCTCTTTTTATTATAAGAGATGTGATTGAATACTTTAACAAAACAGGACAACAGGGTTGTATACTTTCAGTAGATCAGAGTGGAGTCTTTGATAGGGTATATCATCAGTTTTTGTTTCTAACTCTAGAGTATTATGGGATACCTAGGGTATTTATTCAGTGGATTGAATTAATTTATGCTGCAGCTATTCTACACCCAGTTATCAAGGGAAAAGTTAAGATGCCCATTCAGATTATGTCAGGAGTAAGGCAGGGATGCCATTTGAGTCCCTTATTGTATGTTTTTTTCCCTGGATCCCTTGCTGAGACATATAAATGCACTTAGCAATGTGGTTGGGGTAACTGGTGGTGTAGGGCAGGAAATTCTAACAGTACAAGCTTACGCAGATGATATCTGTTTTTTTCTTTCAAACAAAGGGGTAATTCCGATAGTTTTACGGGAATTAAATAGGTATGCAGTGGTTTCAAATTCTAAGTTGAATATAGAGAAATCAAGAGGTTTGTTCATAGGCTCTTGTCCCCCCCCCCCAAACCTTAATGTGTAGAAGGGATTAATATGTCTGACGAACCTATAAAAATTTTAGGAATAGTATATGGGGCCCAAAATTGTCCTGGGGTTAATTGGGAAACAGCTTTAAATGGGGTGGAAGCAAAAGTACGAAGATGGAAGAGTTGGAGACTTTCTAAAATAAAAAGGGTGTGTACTATAAAAAACTTTCTAGTTCTGCACCTTTTATATATTGCCATGGTTTTCCCCATCCGTTATACTTAGAGACTCGGTTATATGCCTGTTTTTTTCTATGTTATGGGGTAGTAGGTTAAATCCTATTAAACGTTGTTATACATATTCATCAAAAGCCCAGGGGGGTTTAGGGATGATAGACCCAGTAATATTTTTTAGCTCCCTTTTTATAGCACAGAACTTGAGAATGGGATTATGGGTCCCATATACTTTACACCATGTTTGGTCATTGAATTTATTGAGTGATTATTTTGCCCTTTTGAAGGAAGTACCCCCTAAATTATCCCCCAAAAATATATATTCTGGGTTATTTTAAACCCTGTGCTCAGAAACTTTATAAATGGGCACTATCAAAAGCTGTAATGTTTCAAAATCCAGACCAGCTTTATAATATTATACTAGAACAAGTACACCCGTTGGAACCATAGTTCAAAAATTGTCCAGTCTGTGAAAGGGTCAGTGTTAAAACAGTTAAATGATGTAAGGGTTCCCATGCATATGTGGGAAATTTTATAGTTGTCCGTATATGGAAGACTAAATGTAAAATGGAATGCTAAACATAAAATGCAAAATGAAAGATATTGCCCTTATTTACAATGTCAGGCCATGGAAGAAACAATGGCCCATTTTCTGTTAGACTGTTCTTACACTAAAAATGTGTGGGGTTTTTTGGCAAACAAATGGAGGTTGAATTGGCTAAGAACCTTCAACTGCCAAGCTTTAGTTTTAGGATATTTTCCTCATTTAAATAGGAAATATGATTCAAACAGTTGTGGGTTTGTTTTGTTGTTTAAAATTTTATATTTGGCAAGCTCAGTGCCAGTGGGTATTGCAACAAAAGTATATGGCGTATGATAACCTTAGCATTTTGGTTATGGAAGCTATGAAAGGGGTGTATATAAAGGATAATCATTTTCATACCCCTAAAAAATTCTTTGGTGGTGGAGAGGGTTTGAGATATTTATAAAGTACAAACAGGTGGGGGAAAAGGGGTTAAAATGGGGGAAAAAGAGTTAGTGTAAAATGATAAGGAAAATAGAAATGAAATAGGAAAGGATGTTCATGTATGTATACTGATCAGGACTTGTTTAAATTGTACAGTGTGTTCAAATTGTGTTTTTGATATTTAATTCTTGGTTTCATTCTGCAAATGTTTTGTTTATGTTGTTATTATAATAAAAAGTCCCCTACTCTTTCTATTTCTTTACAGATTTTTTGTTAGATTGGATGATTTGCACTGTTTCTAATAAAAGCGCTTTCTTTGTATTCGAAGGATGTGAATAGATTGTATCTTACACACAGTGCACATGTTGTAAACTATTATCCATACAGGACTGCTTGATTGGTGTTTACTGTATACCTTGTATTGATTTTCTTTCAATAAAATACCCCTACTCTTTTCGAGGAGTGCCATGGGATCTTTAACATCCACCTGAACTACCACCAGAACAGGCAGATGGGACCTCAGTTTAACGTCTCATCCAAAAGATGGCACCTCAGGAGTGCAGCACCCCCTCATGCTGCACTACAGTGTCAGTATTAGGATTTAACCCAAGTGCCCGGTGTGGCACTTGGGTTAAATCACCTAGAAACTACACAGTTCATAACTAACCTGCCCTGATCTATCTAGCAACAACCTAACAAAATGAATATAAAATATTTTGCCAGAAAAAAAAATTCCACTTTTTAGACATAATAACCCGCAATAGCACATAGGTTTCTTCAAAATAAATGCAGTTCCCAGATTCATTCAAATGCACATGGCCTTTGTTACAAAACTCACCTTTTCTACATAGAAACAGCCTAACTAAAGGAAAATAAAACCTTTTTACATAAAAAAAAAATTCCATTTGATATGCACAATAACCCACTCCAGGGCACTGGTTTCTTGAGAGTTATTGCATGTCCTGGGTGCATTGAAAGTCACCCGGTTGTTGGCCTTGTGCCTTCCAATTCACCCAGGGTGTGCATTAATGCTCTAGAAACCCCTGCCCTGTTGTGGGTTATTGCTAACTTCTTCTAGTAAAACAAACAATATAAATTAACATTTCCAAGAACCTCAATTTTTGCAAAATGTTCCTGGGTCATGCACAATTGTACAGAGCAATATGCATTCATAAACCACTTTGCGCATACTTGCAACTTCTGGAAGCATTTCTTCTTTTGTTTTATCACAGTACGTTGATTTAAAAAAAAAGATTAAAAGCCCAAGCCCTTTCTCACAAAAAATGTGATGTAATAACCAAATACATTGAAAAGCAACTGATGCCTGTGATAAAAACTTTGTAAAATATTAAAATTCAAATTGTCGAGTTCAGTCTGATGATATTCAGAATGGCTAAGCATGCCAGGAAGCTGAGTGTTAACTAGTTTGCATGGCAAAATGTTAAAGTTTATTCAACTGACATCTAGACATTAGAGAAAACAGCCAAAACAAGAAACAATAATATTTGGGAAGGTATGCATAGAATATATGTGAGGCCACACCTACACTATGGGTCACAACTATGGTCTCCTTATAAAAAAGGAGACATTGAAAAACTAGGAAACAGTTCAGTCTGTAGGTTAAATTTCATTTTTCACTTCATTTTTTTTATTTCATTGTTATTTTTTATACTTGTTAGTGAGATGAACAAAATACCTGTTTTCACAAGAGACAAGTGTAGAAACATTTAAAACAAGATACACACATTACAAAATAACATGATACAACAATATAGAGGACTTATACAAAAAGACAATTCAAAGTCCATAACAATAACATGCAACAAGAGATTCAAGCCATTGCACCAACCTAAATTTAAAAGAGCCAGTTGTTCTACAAAATGTAACTGCATCTGGAATGGTATTGAAAAAGGTTATAACCTTAAAAATTAGTGATCTTTGATCTACTACCCTCTTATAGAGAGGAATCCTAAACATAAGTCTACTTTGAGACTACGTTCCTAGGGAATTTGAGAGCCTGGTGAAGAATGACTAAACCGTAGTGGGTAGTAAACCCAAGGTGCCCTTAAAAAGAGATTCCCGTTTTAATATTTATCCTGTTCTCTAAGGAAGGACAATTGGCTGCCTTAAGCAAATCACAATGATGTTTTTTAGGGGGAGACTAGTTATAAATTTGAGTATGCTGTTATAAGTGACTTTTAGTTTATTTAAGGTTTTTTCACTAGTACCTGAGTACACTATGAAAAAATTACTCACCATAGTAATCTTGTTTCTTCAAAGGGATCACTCATGATTAAACTGATGCAGTCAGCCTCCTGTGTTGAACTGCCCTGAGAGATGGAATTATATGCAAATGACGGAACTCTCAATTGGCTCATGCCAATTTCAAACTGCTGTCCTAGCAACTGCTGCACTCTGAGTACTTCAGATTCTTATGTAGCCTAACTGGGTATAATACCCACTAGTTAAAACTAAAACATGTATAAAATTATTTTTGTCCTCTGAGGTCAAAAACATCCTTAAGAAACAAACCTAAGAAACTTGAGACCACAGGAAACCAACTGGTTAAACAAAAGTGAGTCTCTAACCTAACTTATATAGACAACTCCCTAATGCATAAATGCAGAACCCCCTTTATAGGTTCTAGCAGGGGAGGCAGGGTGGGTGCTTTAATCATAATGAGTAAAAGTAAGTAAGTAAGTAAAAGTTTATTTTTAAGCGCTTTTCGAAATCAAAGTGCTGTACAATAAAACAGTTCAAATACATATAAAAACATACATACAACATAACAAACAACAATAAATTATAATTACAATACAGTGCAATAAACTATTCCCCATACGCCTTTTGAAATAAATAGGTTTTCAGTTCTGACTTAAAGCTTTCAACGGTCAGGCAACTTCGTATCCGACGTGGTAGAGAATTCCACAGGAGTAGGGGCAGCATAAAGAAAGCGCTCGTGCTGATGTTTTCAAATAGACCCTGGGAACCTCTAGCAATCCTTCGCCGGTGGAGCGGAGTGAGCGAGAGGGACAGTAGGGAACAAGCAGATCTTGAAGATATCGCGGTCCCTGTTCGTGAAGGGCTTTATAGGTCAGTTAACCGACCTTGAAGGTGATCCGCCACTGAACCGGCAGCCAGTGCAGCTCACGCAGCACAGGCGTAATATGATTCCTCATAGATGTCCCCGTCAAAAGCCTGGCTGCTGCATTCTGCACCAGCTGCAAGCGGCGGATATCAACCCCCGGCAGCCCTAGGTACAGGGCATTGCAGTAATCGAGGCGGAAGCAACAAAGCGTGGACTAATGTCGGGAGGTCAGCCGGAGGAACAAGGTGTTTCACCCGGCAATATTCCTCAGATGGTAAAAGGAGGATTTGACAGCAGATGACACCTGGAATTTCAGCGTCAAACTGTCGTCAATAATAACGCCCAGGTTACGCACCCGGTCTGAGGTCGAGAGCTGGGCACCATCGATCCATATGCCCGAAGGAAGACCAGCCCTACAATCCGCCTCACGACGACCTGGGTCCACCACCAACACCTCAGTCTTATCCGGGTTTAACCTTAGCCAGCTGGCACTCATCCAATCACTGATCTCGGATAGACAGTTGTTAAGTATAGAGACTGCATCTTCTTGCCCGGGACTAAAGGACAAATATAGCTGGGTATCATCTGCATAGCAGTGAAAACCCAAGCCATATTGCCTAATAATGTCTCCCAATGGCAGCATATAGACAGCGAACAACATGGGTGCCAGAATGGAACCCTGCGGAACCCCACAAGGCAAAGAGACGGCATCAGAGGAATAAATTCCAGTGATAATCCTATGTCTCCGCCCTGTGAGAAAAGATTGAAACCATTGTAGAACCGTACCAGACAGTCCACAATAGAACCGCAGGCATTCCAAAGCACACCATGGTCCACAGTGTCAAAAGCTGCAGAGAGATCAAGAAGGACTAGAATAGTACGAGCCTTTCGATCCCTCGCTATCAGGAGATCATTTAGAACCCGGACAAGAGCAGTTTCAGTACTATGTATTTTCCTAAATCCTGATTGAAGAGTATCATAGACATTATGATTTGTAAGATGGTCGTCCAGTTGCAGTGCAACCACCTTTTCAATAACCTTACCCAAAAAGGGCAGGTTAGAGATAGGTCTGTAGTTAGCTGGACAGTCCGGATTCAATGAAGGTTTTTTTAGGAGTGGTTGAACGACCGCCTCCTTTAAGGGTTCAGGAAAGATCCCCTGCTCCAAGGATTTCCAGACGATTTCAGCAATGGTCGGACAGATAATATCTACGCAACCCAATAAAAGTGGCGTAGGGCCCGGATCTAAACTACAACTGGTTGGACGTACAGTCTGGACAATCCTCATAATGTCCATGAATTCCGGCCTACCAAAGTCAGACCAGGTGACACAGGTGTTTGCTTCCCTACTCGATCACTGCAGACCTTTGTAGAGTGAGCTTGGCTGAGATCCGCCTTACGGCAATCTTATCAGCGAAAAATCGAGCAAGCTCATCACATTTTATTTGTGAAAAATCTCTTCCAGACTGTAGACAGAGTGGATTGCACAATCTGTCAACAGTCCGAAAGAGTTGAGCCGGTCGGTTTCTCGCAGCAGCAATCTCCCTGGACAGGAATTCTGACTTCTTACGGGATATTGCCGATTGATAGATAACATAATGATTCATCAATCTAAGTTTGTTGGCATCCAGGCAAGATTTCCGCCATGCTCTCTCTAGCCTTCGCCCCACTCTACTCAGCTCCTTCAAAGACTCATAAAACCAGGGAGTCTTTGGGCGCTGAGTGAGTGGGCGAACACGAACAGGAGCAATTCGATCCAGGGCCCCGGTCACCGCCTTGTTATAGGCAATAACCAGGTCCCCTGGACCCATGCTCTCATCCGAAACACCCGATAGGTCCAGTACCGCCAATAGGCCCTCTGGGTTTACTCCCTTAAAGGGCGATACTGGACCATCTCCGTAGAGGACAGACCTATTAGGGGTGCCCCAAAACTGAATCTTATGGTGTGATGGTCTGTCCACGATTTGGTTCCACCTCCAAATGTGAAACATCCAAATCCAGTAGGAACACCAGGTCCAATGAGTGTCCACCTATATGGGTAGCAGAGGTAACTACCTGTGACAGGCCCAACATAGACATAAGTTGGAGGAAGTTCTTTCCAAAGTGCGAGAGTTCATCGTCGACCCAGGCATTGAAGTCACCCAGAATTAGCCATCTAGGTGACTCCAGTGCCATGTCAACGATGAAGTCCACGAACTCCTTCAGGAATTCACCACCATCAACGGGTGGACAGTAAATGAGGAGAATCCTGAGCTTTGCACCTGCTGCCAGGATACACTCAAAGGATCTGGTGTTACCCACTGGCACCTCCACAAGATTCAGCTCTGATCTAAAAAAGATGGCCACTCCACGCCTACAGATCCAATCTCGAATGGTGCATTACGAGAACCCAGCTGGGCGACAGAGTCTAAGATAGGACCTGCATTTTCATCCAGCCAGGTCTCGAGTAATACATGCCAGGTCAGATGTTGCAACAAGATCTGCAATAATAGCAGTCTTGTTCCTAATCGACCTGGCATTACATAACACCGCTCGAGTTGGACGAGTTTTCGGAGAGGATCGCAGTACCTGCCCACAGTCTGTGGAGCCCTTGGGTATGGGAATCAGGCAAGGAGGACCCCTCTCCTGACTCCATTTTGCCCCAGGGCGTCTCCTTGACCCAACTATCCCTATCTGCCCACCCCTCTCCATTCTCCCACTCTGCCCAGCCCATCCATTCCCTAAATGCCTTCTCATTATCCCTGCTTTCCGACAGTTGTTAAAGGCATCATCGGATAACCGAGGACAATGAAAGGGACGGAGGTCCCGAGCAGAGGGAGAGAAGTACTGACTGTTTTAAGCCCCATCAAACACATTATTGATGGCAAATACAAATAACTTTCAACTAAACAACCTATCTTAATTAACAATATAATTAACCTAAAATAAAAATAAAAATCATATAATCAAACCAAACCTATACAAGATCATATAATTAGTAAGTAAGATAAAATAACAAACAAAACAAAATAAAATAAAGCAAGACAAAATAAAATAAAAACTCTCCTACCCAAAAATCTTAACACTCTCACTGCATACAAACATAAAATTCACATACTGAACAAATAAAACAAACAACATAAATCTGAAAGTATCACACAATTTAAAACCCTGACTAAAAGTCCATAAACTTAATAAAATCTAATCATAAGCCCCATATAACAGAGTTCATAATGTTGCGGAGTCAATACACTTTCTTCATATCCTGGCATGGGAACGCCGGGAAGGCACTCTTCACCTAATGAAACCGCAGGAGGGCGCGAAATGCATGCTGTCTTCCCTACATGGGATGCTAGACATAGCCCGGCCTCTGCCAGGTTATTCCAGCATCACCGGGCCCGAGAACACCAACCCTCCGGCAGGTGCTCCCAGCCCTCCCAGGTACAAACACCAGCACCCCGCACCCACCTTAGGAACAACTAGGCTAGTTCCTTAAGTCTTTCTTCCTCTTTCTTCCTTCTCACACAATTTCACAGCCAAAATCCCCAGCCACGAGTTTGGCTTTGAATCCTGCAGCCCAATACTTCCAAAGGGAACAACCAATAAATAAAGTACTTTTTCCAGTCCCCAGCTGCACAACCTTATATTCAGTAATAAAACTACAAATCCTCCTTCAGTCGTCATGCTGTGACCAAACTCTTAAAAGTCAAAACAAGACAGAGTCACTGGGGGCAACACCAAGTCGGTGTATCAATAATCGAAAGACAGCTTCTTCACAGTATCTCAATAATTCCTAATTCACAGTGCCATAACTTCCCACGACGCAGGTTCAAGTACCACTCGCCATCCAGAGTCATACACTCACTCACCGGCAGGAACCTGCAACAGGTTCCTGCAATCCTCGCTTCCGAACTCTTTCCAACGATCCTCAACTCCACAGCCTCTCACAGCACAGCCGGGAGAGCTAAGAATGGAAAACAGCAGGATCCAAAAGCCGACAACGGTAGACGCCACCCATCCCTTTGAAGAAACAAGATTACTATGGTGAGTGATTTTTTTCTTCTACTTTTTCACTCATTATGATTAAACTGATGCAGCTACCATGCAATACCTTTGGAGGATGGGCAGATAACCTATTTTGGAAACAGGTTCTGCAGCACTGCTGTACCAAATCTAGCATCACTCCTGGATTGTAAATCCAGACTATAATGCTTTGTAACAGTGTGTACTGTTTTCCATGTAGCTGCTTTGCAGATTTCCAGTAATGGAATTTCTCTTGAAGCTGCTACCAAAGCAGCTGTACCCCTGGTGGAGTGCGCCCTCGGGCCCGGGGGCGCCTGTTTACCCACTTTGTTATAGCAAAACTGAATACATGCCACTATCCAGTGAGCAACTGTATGTTTTGTGGCAGCTCTGCCCTTACCTACTTCACTGTAGGTGAGAAAGAGCTGTGTTTGAGTTGATCTGAAAGACTTGATGCTGTCAATATAGTGGCTAAGTGCCCTTTTGACATCAAGTGAGTGAAGCCTCCTTTCTGGAGAACTGGAGTTCTCTGTGAAAAAGACAGGCAGAGTGATAGACTGATACAAGTGGAAATCAGATACCACCTTGGGGAGACATTTTCTATTAGTCCTGAGGACCACTTTATCCCTGTGGAAAGAGATGTAGTCCACATCTGTACACAGGGCTTGTAATTCGCTGATCCTTCTGACTGAAGTAATAGCAACCAAAAACAGTTTTCCAAGGTATATACTTCAAATCTGCAGTTGCCATGAGCTCGAATGGTGCATCCATGAGCTTGGCAATGCAGATATTCAAATTCCAGGCTGAGACCGGTTCCCTCAAGGGAGGGTGCAGGAGGTTAAGGCCTTTAAAATATTTTCTGAAGACTGGGTGAGAGGCCATGGACCTCTCTTTACCAGCTGAAATGTAAGCAGAAACTGATGCCAAATGAACCTTGAGTATGGAAGGTTTCAGTCCTAGAGAATGCAAATGTGTGTCAGGTAATCTAAGAGAGTGGCTAAGTCAGCCGTGGAGGGGACAAAACCCTTACCTGCACACCATATAGAGAACCTCTTCCACTTAGAAGAGTATGTTTTCTTAGTAGAGGGTTTCCTGGAACCTCTAAGAACTGTCAGAACCTGCTCTGACAGTCCAAGATTAGCAAATTCTTAATCATCAAAAGCCAAGCCTTGAGTCTCAGGGACTTGAGGTTGGGAAACAGGATCCTGCCCTGAGAGGAGGTCAGTAGGTTGTGCCTCCTGGGTAAATGGATCAGAGGAGCTTCTGATAGCCTGAGCAACAGAGAATATCAATGTTGCCTCACCCAATCTGGTGTCACCAGTATCATTGTTGCTGGCTGGGATCTTAATTTCAGCAGAGTCCTGAATATCATAGGAAATGGAGGGAAGGCATACAGGAATCTCCCTGTCCAGTCCAAGACCATCGCATCTAGGGGAATTGTGCCCTTGAAGGGGGGCCTGCAGTACATTGGTAACTGGTGATTTTCTGCAGAGGTGAATAGATCCACCTCTGGAGTGCCCCACCTCCTGTAAATAGCACTGAGTACCAGAGGGTTCAGGCACCACTCATGGTGGTCCTGACATATCTTGCTGAGGGAGTCTGCCAGTACATTGTCCTTCCCTGGAAGGTGTATGGCTGATAAGGATACTCCCATGGAGTATGCCAGGGACCACAGCCTCATTGTTTCTATGCATGTGGGGCTGACCTGGTGCCTTCTTGTCTGTTGATGTAATACATAGTCGTGGTGTTTTCTTTCCTGACCTGCATCACCTTGTTTTGAAGGAATGGAGCAAACTTCAATCAAACAATCAATCAAACTTTATTTAACCAGACATAAACACCATTGAGCAAGCTCATTTTCAAGGTGGTCCTGGACATCAAACAATTCACAGTCACAAATAAGGTAGACAAAACAAAACATTGTACATGTGAAGGATAGTTCAGGCCTATACACAGAGAGCTAACATAGATAAACACAGTTACAATTCAAATCAAATAAACATGGGAGGTAAAAAACTTAGATCCTAGTTAGTCACCAGTATATAAAGGCTAGTACCTTCATTAAAATATGTAGGAAGGGGGAAAAAGAGAGGGTATATAAGACTGGGGGGATAGGACAGTGAGGACTGGGAGAAGAGAAGAGAAGAGAAGGGGGGCTACTAAGTGCTGGGTACCCCCAATGGACAGCCCTGAGCTCTAATAAATTTATGTGCAATAAGGACTCTTTTTTTTTTTTTTTATTCTATTTTATCTCCTACGGGGTCCAGAACTCTCTCAGGCAGTACACTCACCTGCTGCTCTACCACCCCCCTGTGACTACCTACCTCCTCAAGGACGTTAGCTCTCCCTGCGGGCCCACCAGGCCAAGGTCCACGAGGAGATCAAGGGGTAGAGGTCCAGTATCGGGCATGTGGCGGTCAGGCACTGGGATGCCCTCGCATATCCAGCCTGAAGGGTTTTTTCATACTTCCCCTTCCCCGAGCATGGCGTGCAATGACGCCATGGCACATGCCAACACTGCCGGCGTCCGCCACACTCACCCACACAATTTTTGGTCCGTGATCCTGCAGTACCCCTGGTCTCAACCTGGGGTCACTGGGACACCAGACATCCCCAAAGCCCTCCCCCTGGGAAAAGAGAGCTATCCTAGGGATGCTCAATCTCTTCCCGCCCCTGCCGAACCCCCAGCATCCGAGCTTGCTCCCAAACCTGGGTCACCGGCGTGGCACGAGGTGTGGCGTTCAGCTCCTCAACTGTGATCTAACATGTGAGCGCCCCAACCTAAAAGAGAGGTATCTGTTGTGAGAATTAATGAGGGCTGTTCCTTTAGAAAAGGTACGCCCACTCGCAGGTTGTGTTCGTCCATCCACCACTGTTGTGCCTGTACTAGGCTGTGCATGACTGGGACCAGTTTGGACAACACATCTGTCCTTTGTGACCAGTTTTGTCTCAGATGAAACTGGATGTCTCTCATTTGAAATCTGGAGCCCATTACCACTGTGGTGGCAGCTGCCATGTGACCCAGCAGCCTGAGGAATTCTCTGGCTGGCTTGGGTCTCCCTGGCACAAATGATTTTGCAATCTGCAAAATGCTGTTTATTGTGTCCTGTGGCAGGAAAGCTCTGCCCAGGTTGGTGTTCAATTCTGCTCCAATAACTTCCAGTACCTGAAGTGATACTTGCTGGGATTTCTGTTCGTTTATGAGGAATCCTAGGGACTCCAGGGTGGATTTTGTTAGTGTTAAGGACTGCTCTGCATGCTGCAGGGACTGACCCACTACTAGCCAGTCATCCAGATAGGGAAAGACTGTTGCTCCCTGTTTTCTCAGAAACTCTACCACCACTGCTAGGCACTTTTTGAAGGCCCTTGGAGCCGAAGTGAGCCCAAAATGGAATGCTGCAAACTGATAATGGCCTGAGGCCAGCTTGAATCTTAAGAATTTTCTGTGAGATGGTGTGATGGGAATGTGAAAGTAAGCATCTCTTAGGTCTAGGGAGGTTAGCCAGTCTCCCATTTGTAATGAGGGAATGATTATTGACAGAGTGACCATTATGAGCCTTGGTTTCAAAATGTGTTTGATCAGAAGTCTTAGGTCCAGAATAGGTCACCAATAACCATTTTGCTTCCTTATGAAGTACCTGAAATAAAAATCTTTGCCCCTGTGACTTAAAGGCACTGGCTCCACAGCTTTGACTGCCAGCAGATGTTTTACCTCTACTTCCAACAGAATTCTGTCTGCAAATGTAACTGGAGCAAAGGTTCTTGTCCTCAGTTTGGGAAATAATTTGAAGCTGAGTGCCAAACCCTGGCTCACTACCTCCAGGACCCACTTGTCTGTGGAGATGGTATGCCAAACCTGGAGGTAATGAGCCAATCTGTCACCCACTGGTGGTTGTACAATCGGGGATGAGACCTGCACTAGCCCATCAAGGGTTCTGCGTGGGCTGTGCCTGAACTTGTGTTGCAGGAGCAGCTCTTCTCATGGCTCTCCTGCCCCTTCCTCTGAAGTAACCTCTGGGCTACTGTTGCAGCTGGGATGCCGGTGCTTGGAAGAATGGTCTGGGATAAAAACCCCTACCCCTGCATCCCCTACTCTGGGGTCTATAGGAAGTGGAAGGCTTATCTTTCAAATTACTTCGATAAGTGGACTTGTATTCCTCTACCTTCTTCATATAACATACTAACATACTATTTGCCAGCAGATTAGGCCTTACGGTCTATCGAGTCTGCTCGAACTTTAGATCCTTAGTTGGGTGCCGAGACCCTCCCATCCCTTGTGCTCCAGAAACCCGTATCATCCATCCCCACCCCCCGGGACAGGACATCATCTGATACATCCACTTTCTGTGTCTGTCCCATCCTCTCTTGAAGCCCTCCACTGTGGCTCTCTGAACTAGCTCACCAGGCAGTGCATTCCAAGGGTCCACCACCCACTCAGTGAAAAATCTCCTCCTCTTTTCCCCCCTTACCCTTCCACCTTCCAACTTCAAACCATGCCCTCTGGTGATGCCTCCCTGCTTTAGTCTAAAGATCCCCTCCATGTTTACCCTATGTATTCCCTTGAGGTACTTGAAGACCTCAATCATGTCCCCCCTGTCTCTCCTCTCCTCCAGTGAAAACAGGCAGAGCTCCTTAAGTCTGTCCTCATACGTCAAATCCCCTAGCCCTCGTATCATCTTTGTTGCCCTCCTCTGTACCCTCTCTAGGAGCTGTATGTCCCTCTTTAAGTGTGGTCTCCAGTACTGTACACAGTACTCAAGGTGTGGTCTAACCAGTCCATTGTACAGCGGCAGAATCACTTCCTTGCTCCTAGAGGTGATCCCCTTACAATGCATCCCAACATCCTGTTTGCCTTGCTAGCCGCTCTCCTGCACTGCTCAGAGTTATTCATACATGCATCCACCATGACCCCTAGGTCTTTTCCCTATTGAGGCCTCCAGCCCCCTCCCAGGGTGTACCTGTGTTTAGGGTTTCCCACCAAGATGCAACACCTTGCACTTGGTGATATTGAAATTTAATTTCCATGTGTGAGCCCAGCTTTCCAGGGTGTCCAGGTCCCCTTGCAGGGCCAACCTCCCCTCTTCTCCCTCAACTACTGCTCCCATCTTTGAGTCATCCGCGAAGAGACTCATTTCACACCCTATACCCTCCCTGATGTCCGATATGTATGCATTAAACAGGATCGGACCCAGGACCAAGCCCTGCGGTACCCCACTATCAACCTCTCTAGGGTTCGAGAGCTCCCCACAGACCACTACTCTCTGAGTGCGTCAAGCTAGCCAGTTTTCAATCCATCTGACCATCAAAGGCCTACTCCTAACCCCATCAGTTTCTCCACCAGACCATTGTGGGGGACAGAGTCAAACGCCTTGCTGAAGTCCAAGAATAATACATCCACAGGCTTACCCCTGTCCAGTTCTGATGTTACCCATTCATAGAACTCCACAAGGTTGGTTTGACATGATCTACCTGGCACAAACCCATGTTGCCGACTATCCAGACCTCCCACCTCCTCCAAGTACACCCCCAATCGTTCCTTTAGTATACTCTCCATTAATTTTCCCACCACCGAGGTCAAACTGATGGGTCTATAGTTACCTGGTACTTCCCTCGACCCCCCTTTATGGATTGGTACCACATGTGCCTCTCGCCAATCCTAGGTACCTCCCTGTCTCAAGTGACCTGCAGAAAGCTCCACCAGGGTGCAGCCAGTATGTCCGCCAATTCCCATAGTACTCTCGGATGAATGCCATCCGCCCAGGAGATTTGTTTTTCTTTAGGGCCTTGAGGGCTAACCACACCCTTTGGCGGAGAGTATCATCCGTCCCTCCACCTTACTGGCCTTTTTATCTTTACCCAGATGTGACACCCCAGGGTACTCTCTCTCCTCTTGCTCCATTTTTGTTGCTCCCTGATCCCACTTACTGATGTTTCTATCCCCTTCAGTGCCTTGCTTTGTAGATATCCCATCCCCTCCCTAGTGAACACAGAGGCAAAGTACTCGTTAAATACCTCTGCCTGGTCCTCGCCTCTTCCACCCACCCTCCTTCTGATCTCAATCTGCTGAGATGGCCTTAGTTTTTCTCCGCCCCAATGTACCGAAGAACCCTTTTCCTCCATGTATCCCCTGTGCCAGCCGCTGCTTTTACTGGACTTTGCTCCTCACCATACGGGTGACTTTTCTAGATGCAAGCTGGTACATTTCCTTATCCCTATCCCCTCTTGTTGTTTTATATTTTTTGTAGGCCGCCTTCTTTTCTCTGACTGCTACCTGTACCTCACTGGACCACCAGCATGGTTTATGTGACCTTGCTCCCTTACATTTCAACTTAGTGCAGATCCTGACTGCCTCATGAAGTCCCCGTTTTATGACCTCCCATCTCCTTTCCACACTTGTCATTGAGGTAATCCCCATTAAGTGATCCTTGAGAATATTTCCCATGCCCATGAAGTCTGCCCCCCTGAAGTCCACTGCCAGTGTCCTAGATCTCACCCCCCCTCCCCCCATGCTTAGTTGAAACCAGACAGTATTGTGGTCGCTCCCAGTCAGGGGGTCTTGTACAACCATGTCCCTTACCAGATCCCCATCTGCCAGAACCACATCCAGGACATGCCCCTCCTTGTGGGCTCCATCACATGCTGTGTTAAGAAAACATCCTGGAAGCCATCCAGCAGCCTCTGCTCCTTGGCCACCTTAGAGGACATGGTTCCCCAGTTTGTACCTGGCATATTAAGGTCCCCCATCAACACCACTCCTTCCCCTTTTGGTCCACACTGGGCAATGATGTTGTCCAGCAAACCATATAGGCTTCAGTTTTGTCACCAAACAAAGAATTATTTTCTAAAGGAAAATCCATTGCTTTGGCTTGGGTGTCCATAGTAAGATTAGTGGCTCTGAGTCACGCCAACCTTCTAAAAGAGACAGACAAAGCCATTAACCTGGCTGCTATGTCATTGGCATCGACAGCCATATGAAACTGATACTTGGCAGCATCAAGTGCAGCCCTTGCTGTATCTTGCAGGCAGATCGACAGCGATCTTACCTGGTACCTTGTCAGCCAGAGCTAAAACAGTATTCCAGAGTGCCTTCTGGTACTGCACTGCATATGCCATGTAATTGGTCTGCCTGACTATTAAAGAGGCAGCCATATAACCTTTTCCCCCATGGCATCCATTTTTCGAGAGTCTTTGTCTGGAGGATAGGTAGCCAGGGAACTCCTGACCTTGTCACAGGCAGCAGCCTGGACTACCCCTTCAGGGTCAGGATGAGTAAATAGAAAGTTATCTTTAGTTCTATCCCGCTGGTACTTTTTATCAATTTTCTTATCCACTCCAGGAATGGAAGTTGGATTTTTACAAATTTGCCATGCTGCCTTTTTTAGGGACTGATGGATAGGCAGGAGTAGACGCTATGTGGGTGTTAATCCCATCATATCAAGAAACAGTCTCCTCCATATCCTCTTCAGTTTCTTGAAGGGGGAGGTTGAGGGTCTCCACCACACTTTTCACAAAAGCATAGGGAGAAGAATATTCTTCTGGACTCCTAGGAGGAGATCCAAACTCCTGCTCTGGGGAAACTTCAGGGCCTATTGGTTCCCCTTTGAAATCATCCTCATCTTCCTCACCATAAACCTTCTGATGTTCCTGCAATGCAGGAACTGAAGCAGGAACCAGTGCAACTGGTGTAGGAACCGGGACTGCCACCTGCAGAGCTTGTAAGACCTGTAAGGCCTTAGCAATGTCCTCAGCAGAGGGCATATTATATTTGTCTGCTGGGAGCTTCTTAGCCTTCTCGTCCGGAGGTGCAGCAACATGTTTTTCTTTACACTTTTTCTTTAATGGGACAGGCTCAGCCCCTGTCTCCACAGCCCTTTTTGATTTACTTTGTTCAGATTTCTCTGAACTCTTGTCAGGATCATTGGCTTTACCTCCATACTTCTTATAGGTAGAGGAAGAAGCAGTACTATCAACATTAGAAGCGGAAGCCATCTCCTCTAAAATCTTAGCCCTTTTCCTTAATGTGTTAGGACTAAAGGTCTTACAAATTTCACAACTGGCAAAAATATGACTAGTACCCAAACAAGAAATACACAGAGAATGTCTAGGTGCTATAACTTGCCCACAAGTCTCACAATATTTCAAACCTGTGGGTCCTGTGCATTTTTTAGGTTTATCACTATGGACCTCTGACATTGATCTAGACAAAAAAGATCAATAAACAAAACCGTTTACTATACCTTGGAACCAGAGGTTTTTTAAATTTAAACAACCACTAACGGTTCCTGGAACTGAGCGTAAATCAGTTCCTGCAAGAAAAGGGAACCGAGAGTGAACTTAAATTTAAATAAAACTAAAAACAGTTCAAGAAACCAATCACAATATAAAGATTTTATACAAAAATAAGTAAAAACTTCACAAATATACGTGGAACCCTCGGTTCCAAGGAACCGTGAGGGAACCGCAATTAAACAATAAAAACTACTAAAATCACTAAATAAGCTAAACTGAGCTAAGTTCTAAGACAACAATTTAAATTTAAATTAAAAGAGTACTTATCAAACAGATAACTTTATTTCTGAAGACAGTTCAAGGAGAGCTCTACGGGACGTCCTGACTAGGCAGGCGGAGTAAAGAATCTGAAGCACTTAAGAGTGTAGCAGTTGCTAGGGAAGCAGTTTGAAATTGGCATGAGCCAATTGAGAGTTCCATCATTTGCATATAATTCCATCTCTCCGTGCAGTTCAACACAGGAGGCTGACTGCATCAGTTTAATCATAATGAGTGATTCCTGCAGTTAGAATAGGCCATAATCAAAAATACTTAAAAGAAAACTACGTGACTCTGGTATATGATGAGACCTTACTCTAAATTATATCCCTAATCTCTTATGGACATTTTTTATAAGACTAGTAACATGTGTTTCAAATGTGAGATGGGAATCAAGAGTTACCCCAAAATAATTAAAGTTATCCACAAATTCAATTTTTTCACCCTTTAAATCAAGAATTACGGTTTCGAAATCCCTTTCAATCATAGGTCCATAAAAGACCAATGCTTTTGTTTTCTCTGTATTCAAAACCAATTTTCGAGATATCAACCACTCCTGAAACAAATTAAATCACGCTGAACCTGAATAAGAGCGTCATCAGGTTTATTTCCAGAGGTAAAAATAACCTCGTCAATCAGCATAAAAAATAATTTCAGATTTCACACAAGAGTATGGGATCGCATTCAAAAACAGGGAAAATAATATGGCTTAAAACTGAACCCTGCAGCACCCCACATTCACTCATAACAGTGTTGGAAATATTCTGGCCTATTATACAGTAGTTCTATGTTCCCTGTTAACCAGGTAACTCCTCAACCAGGTAATGACCTCTGAAGAAAAATGGACATCACAGAGAAAATCCAATAACAGTAAAAGGTCCACTAGATCAAAGGCCTTGGTAAGTCCACAAATATAGCTGTGATGGTGCACCCCCTTATCAAGGGCGTCCTGAACACAGCTTGTGAATCCCACCAAGGCCATCTCTATGAAGAATGACTGGGAGAATTAAACATGCAAAGCATGGAAAACAAGAGAATCAGGGGTGACATATTATTAATGTAAGCTATAAGCAGGGATCAGACTCAAATCATCAAGCCATAATGAGAGAGACATTATAAACAAATTAAAAGGCAAAACTTAAAAGTCTGACAAGAGGAAGTTCTTTTATATACAGAGAATAGAAATCTGTGGAATTCATTACCAGTGTCCATTGTAAATTGTCCAACAAAGGATGTTTTTAAAAAAGAACTTGATCGGCACATGTCCGATACTACCTGAAAGATCTGCTGGCTTCTTACCTCCCAGCCTGACCCCTCCACTCCACTGGCCTACTTGCTGTTCTCTCCTTCTAGCTGAGACCGTCTAGGGACAGAGCTTTTGGAGTAGCGACTCCAATGCCGTGGAATGCCCTTCCGGGGTGTATCTGCTCTGCTGGCATGGTGCAGGCCATTAAAACATCACTCAGAACATACTTATTCGAGAAGGCCTTCCCCAGCTAGCGAGTATTCAGATGAATAGCAGTTTAGGTAGTTTAAATGGTTGTGGCGTATTTATTTCTTGTTAATGTTTTATTTTTTATGGGATATGTTTGTTTATAATTTTAAATCGTATGCCGACGCCAGTCCGACAATTCAATAGCAAACAACATTACAGCGACAATTCGCTATTGCTGCTGTAATGTCACCACGGGACCCGGCACTGCTTTCTTGGGATCTTGCACCCCCTCCCCTAACCAACTCTGACTCAGAGTTGATTATATTTACTACTGGGAGGGTGCGGGGGTCTTGCCTCCCTGCATGGGGGGTTCTGGGACAAAGCACCCTGAAAGAAAAATACAGGTTATTCACCTGTAACAGGAGTTCTAGGAGTGGTATATGTTGTTCATCCACACTTCTTGGCAGGTACATTGCTGCTTTAAGATGTGCCAGAAAGTCTTCAAGTTGGCTCCTCCCACCCACCCAGGTGGTAAAACCCTCGGCTCCACCCCATGACGCCAGATCTAGCCAACTTGAAGCCAGGTTGCGCATCGAAGCGGGGAGGCTGGGTGGGTCGTGTGGATGAACAACATATACCACTCCTAGAACTCCTGTTACAGGTGAGTAACCTGCATTTCTAAGGACGTGGATATGTTGTTCAATCCACACTTCTTGGCAGACTCCTAGTAGTTCTCCAAGAGGAGGGAGGCAAGGCGCACACCCCCTTATACTTACTTGGGGAATAAGGACTGGAGAACCGAGGTCCCAAAACCGGCATCCCGACGTGACTCTAGGTCAATGTGGTAATGGGAAATAAAGGTGTGTGCTGACTTCCAGGTAGCAGCCCTGCAGATTTCCTGGATAGGGACGTCCCAAGAATCAGCCGCCGAAGCAGCAGTATGGCGGGTTGAATGAGCTCTCATCCCTCTGGGTGGCTCCATGCCCACCAACCTATAGCAGAGATCTATGTAGGAGGTGACCCACCTGCTTATTGTACACTTGGCTGCAGGTCTGCCAGGTGCGGCTTCAGCGTAGGTGACAAACAGCTGGCGAACCTCTCCCCGAACTTCAGCCGTCCGCTCCTTATAATAAGCGAGCGCTCTTCTAGGGTCCAGAGTATGAAGCCTATATTCAGCCTCTGAGGTGTGACTGGGGTAGAACACCGGCAGAGTCAACACCTGATTCAAGCGAAACTCCGACACCAGCTTCGGAAGGAATTTCAGGTGGGGCAAAGGACAACCTTGTCACTGTTCAAGACCAGATAAGGAGACTCTATGGAAAGCGCCTGGAGCTCTCGCCTCCTTCTGGCTGACATGATAGCCACCAAGAAGTCGGTGTTCCACGACAGGTGGGAGATATCGCACCTGTGCATCGGTTCGAATGGCTTGCCCATGAGCTTGGCCAATACCAGCAGTAGATCCCATGGAGGAGGAGGTTCTCACACCACAGGGGATATGTGATCTAAGCCTTTGGAAAAAAACACCAGACCACCTTCTCCTGCGCCACCGACTGCTTGCTGGCCCATGCCAGGTAAGCAGAGATGGATGCCAGGTGCACCTTAAGGGTCGTCGACCGAAGCCCTAGCTGACAAAAGGGACCACAGGTAGTCCAAAATGCTAGCCAACAGACAGGATGAAGGATCCCACCCCTTGCCCTGACACCAAATGGAGAATCTCTTCCATTTAAAGGCATAACATTTTCTGGTCGACTCCTTACACCTCAATGACGTTGAGGAACTTGTCGGAAAGACCCAAGGCCTGGAACTCTAGCCGCTCAGGAACCAGGCCATCAGGTGCAGGGATTGAAGGTCCGGATGGAACACCTTCCCCTTGCTGACTGAGATCAGGTCCGGGTGGGCTGGAAGCTGCCTCGGGAGCCTGAAGCTGAGGCTGAGGAGATCTGGATACCAGAACTGGCGAGGCCAGTCTGGGGCTACCAGAATCACCTGCGCCTTGTCCCTCTTCACCTTGAGAAGCACCTTGTGGATCAAGGGAAATGGAGGGAAGGCATAGAAGAGGTCCGGGGTCCACGGCATCGAGAAGGCATCCCCCTGCAGCGAGCCCTGCTGAGGGGGCAGGCATGAAACAACCTCAGCTTCCCATTCTCCCTAGAGGCAAACAGGTCCACCTAAGGAATGCCCCAATGGGAGAACAGGTCTTGAACTACCTCCAGCAGGAGAGACCACTCATGAGATGCAGCGTCTATCCGGCTGAGGGCATTGGCCAGACTGTTCGAGGCTCCTGCCACATGGATGGCTAGGAGATCCACCTCCAGGCTGATCATGAGAAACCAAATGCGGGAGAGCTTCCTTGCACAGGGGCAAGGAGCGCATCCCGCCCTGATGGTTAAGATAGTACATGGTCGTGGTGTTGTCCGTCTGGACCTGAACCACTTGACTCCGTACAAACGGAGCAAAGGCGGTGAGGGCTAACTGTACCGCTCGAAGCTCCAGCAGGTTGATGTGGCATTGGGACTCCTGAGGGGACCAGAGGCCATGGGCCCTGTGCTCCCCAGATGGGCACCCCAACCCATCAAGGAGGTGTCGGTCGTAAGGATGACCGTTGGCTCGGAGCGGACATACAGGATACCCTCCTGCAGATGAACTGGGATGAGCCACCGCTGCAGGCCATCCCACATCTTCTGGGTCACAATTACTGGCTGGTCCAGAAGACCAGAGCGCTGAGACCACTGGCGGGCCAGCCCCAATTGTAGGGGGTGCATATGCCAGCGGGCCCAATAGACCATGCTGGTGCAGGTCGCCATGAGATCCAGAAAGCACAGAAAATTCTGGGCAGGGCGCAATTGCCCAAACCAAAATGATTGAGCAAAGGAGGAAAGGACCTCAGCCCTGTCCACCGGGAGTTGGGCTCTGGCTCAAAGAGAGTCGAGCTCTGCCCTGATTAACTGAATCCCCCCTGCAATGGCATGAGTTCCAATTTGGCCTCATTGATCAGGAGGCCAAGTTGGGAACAGATCTGGAGGGCCAGATCTCTGGACTGCTCCACCTCCAACCTGGAGGGGGCTGCTATTGGCCAGTCGTCCAGGTAAGGGTACACCTGGACCCCTCGGCACCGCAGAAATGCTGTCACCACTGCCATGCACTTGGTGAAGACCCTGGGAGCTGGAGAGAGGCCGAAGGGCATGGCCTGGAACTCGTAAAGGGATCCCTCCGCTCTGAAGCGGAGGAATTGCCGATGAGATGGATGGATTGGGACATGAAAGAACGCGTCCTGGAGATCTAGAGAACAAAACCACATGCCTAGATCCAAGGATGGTATGATCTGAGCTAGAGTGACCATCCTGAAGGTGCGTGGCCTTAGGAACTTGTTCAGGTTGTGTAGATCGAGAATGGGGCACCAGCCCCCCATCCGTTTTGGGACTAGAAAGTACCTGGACACAAACCCTGGGCATGGAGGAGGCTCCACCACCTTGCTGACCACCCCCTTTTGGAGGAGCAGAGCTATGTCAGCTCGATGAGCTGACAGAGAGGCTGCAGAACCAGTAGCCCTCCAAGGGGCGTGACTCGGAAGGGAAGGGTCTGCTCAAATTCCAGAGGCAGACCCCTGCCAACCACTTCCAACACCCAACAGGCTGTGGCTATAGTGGACCAGGCAGAAAGGAAGTGGCTGAGCCGGCCCCCCAAGGGGGGACTCAGGGGAGGAGTGACGAGGTTGGGGGCGGCACCCCTCAACCCGTCACTGGGCAGGCTTGGAGGAAGGGCCAGCCGAGGAGCTGCCTGGACCCTTCTCTCCAGGCTTCCTGTTGGAGGAAGCAGCAGGCTTGGCCTTGGGGCGCCTAGCGTGAGCCTGCTGGCCCTGCTGCTGGTGCTGCTGGGCCGGTCGTGACGCAGGAGCGGAGGGAAATAAGGCTTACGCTGTTGCTGGTGGCCTTTGTCCTTCTGGGCAGATGTGACTGAGTCCAAGGTGGCATCGGACTTCTCGATCTGCTGGAGGTGGCCCTCCACCCTGGACCCGAACAAGTTGGTGCCCAAGAAGGGGATGTCTACCAGCTTGTGCTGGGTATCTGCCATCAAGGTCGAGATCCGCAGCCAAGCTCTGTGGCGCATGGCTACTGCGGCCGCTACTGACCAGGCACAAGAGTCTCCAATGTCCAAAGCAGTTTGGAGCTGTTGCTTGGCTACCATCCTTTCCTGATCCCGCACTTGCTTGACCGTCGTCTGAAGGTCAGCCTGGAGATGAGGAAGCACCTCATCCATGGAGCCCAAAAGGGCGTGTGAAAAGTGTGCCATCAGTAGAGCCGAGCTAGCCTGTCAAAGGCCTAGGGAGGCGGCAGCATAAACTTTGCACCCAGAGTAGTCCAGCTTTTTGGACTCCTTGTCTGGGGGCTTCTCTACGTCCCTCGCATTTCCAGAGTACCAGAAAATGCTGTCTGTCACCAGCCTTTCCGCCCGAGGGGTGCTCTGAAAAACCAGAGAGGGAACCCGTTGGAACTGCGTACTTGTGGGTCATCCTGGCCAAAGGTGCAGAACAGGAGGCAGGCCACTGCCACAACTCCAAGGCCGGACCAACAATGGCCTCGGCCACAGGAAAGGCCTCCGTAGGGGAATCCCCTCAGTCTAAAATCTCCGTGAGGGGATATCTGACCCATTTCTGCATGGGTTCGAGCTGCATCCCAGTAGATTCTAAGATGAGCCGAAGAATACCGAGGAACGAGGAAGGGTTCTTGTCCACCGACAGACCCCCCGGAGGATTCCAGGTTGAGGGGCCTGGAATGCAGAGAGGAGTCGTCGGACTTCGAGGAGTCCACAAACAGCTGCTGACCACCTAAGCCACCCTCCACTCACCGAGGCTGATCAGGGGTGAGGGTGACCAACAACCTGTGAGGCAAGCCCTGACCCAACCGAGAATCCTTGGCCGGGGACCCAGTCTTCGGCTGAGGAGGCAGAGTTTCCACCACAATGGGTGGAGCAGCCAGTTTCAGCCGAGCAATCGGCGCCGGAGTCGGCTCCTCAACCAAGGAACCGAGGGTGGGAGATCGCCCGGCCCTTCGAGGCGACAGCCACTTTGTGCAGGGGGCGAAGGAGTCAGCTTGTTGCTGGCCAATAAGAGCTGTTGCCACATCATTTCCTCATAGCGCCGACGCTACTTACGCTGGAGCCTCTCCTCCTCCGAGGATGATGAGGATCAGTGGCGACGCCGCTTTCCGTGATGTTGGGACCAAGATCGCCAGCGTCGGTGGGACTTGCCCAACACGGAAGAGGACCGAGACCAAGATCGTCGGGGTCGCCGATAGTGGGTCGAAGAAGTGGCGAGAGAGACCCGCACATCCTCCAGTTTGGGGTCCTTGACTGGGGACTTCGGCTCGGGAGGTCGAGGCAAGTCCTCGGTAGGCACTGGGGGAACTGGTGAAGGAGGGTTGTTGACCTCTCCATTTGACAGCTTGTCTAATGGGTTGAGGAAGATCCTGACCGCATTAACGGATGTGTTGGTTGGCTGGCCTGACGGGGACACTGAGAACCCAGCGGCCTGGGCCGCAACTTCAACCAAAGTCGATAGAGGATGGTCCGGGGAGCGAGACCTCTCCAGATCCCACGGACGTCAATGGTGGGACTTGCCTTTCGGGTCCTTCCTTTTTGACCGAGGAAAAGGCCCCTCTCCTTTGGTGGAGAGGGACTGGCAAAGCTCCCGAAAAGAAGCAGTGTAGGAGAAGCCCAAGGAGAGTGGGATAAATGCCGATGCTGAGGAAGATGAAGTCACGGTCTGGGCCGCCTCCTCCTCCTCGAGGGCGATTAACTGATCCAGCTGCTCCACGGAGCCCACTGCCGTGGACACCACCCAACGGGCCTCCTTCGACTTCACTGGCAGAAACCGTTTTTCTGGGCACCCCAGATGGAGTTGGGCAGTGCAGTCTTCGCGAACCAATGATGAAAAGGAC
This sequence comes from Neoceratodus forsteri, assembly GCA_016271365.2. NCBI lineage: Eukaryota > Metazoa > Chordata > Ceratodontiformes > Ceratodontidae > Neoceratodus > Neoceratodus forsteri. The sequence continues at coordinate 139,407,090 of CM057449.1, read as the reverse complement.
TTGCACAGATCGCAAGCCTGCAGATCATAGCCAAGACCAAGGCAGTAGACGCACATGGCATGCGGGTCAATTCGAGACAACTTCTGCCTGCAAGGGCACCGACGGAAGCCAGGAGTGGATTTAGAGTCCATCGCAGCAACGAAGGAAGGTGAAGACTGAAATCGCGTAAACTTCAAAACAATTTTTGGGAAAACCGAAGGCTTAGGATCCAGGCCTAGAGATGCAAGAGTGCTAAGGAGGGAACCTGAGCTTCCAAGCGGTAAGGAAGATCTGGCGTCATGGGGCGGAGCCGAGGGTTTTACCACCTGGGTGGGTGGGAGGAGCCAGCTTGAAGACTTTCCGGCACATCTTAAAGTGGCAAGGTACCTGCCAAGAAGTGTAGATGAACAACATATCCACGTCCCTTAAAGTAACTTTCTTTAGATAGCTTTATGCCAACCACAATTGCGGTTGACATAAATCCATCGATGTAACGCTGGTCAACAACTTTGTTGTTGAACCGGCGTCATGGATCCATTTTAAATTATGTACAGCACCTTGAGCCCTCAGGAAAGGGCGCTTTATAAATAAAATCGCCTTGCCTTTCCTCTCATCCTGCTAGTATTGGAAGCAACATCACTGTAATCACGTTAAGCTATATATACGGACCGCGAAAAGTGAGTACTGCAGCGCTGCCCTACTTGCCGCGGCCAATGACCCATGACGTTTCTGGAAAAACGTGAAAAACCTCATCGGGGGGTCGGCCAAGGAGCAAGTCACTGACATGCTCATTGAGGGAGCCAACTGCAATAACCCCCTAGCCATTGCCACATCTTTTAACCACATGTTCACCGACCTGCCGGCCTCCACCCCTTCCCTGCCCTCAGCCCCATTACTGGTTAGCGGGCCTCCACCCCATCGTCCGCCTTTTTACCTTAAAAGGATCACTGTTGGCGAGACCCAGGCACTCCTTGCAGGTCTCTCTCACCACACAGGAGTGGGACAGGATGGCCTGGAACCCAAGCTACTCAGCCTTGGGGCACCTCTCCTCACCCGACCAGTTGCCAACATCTTCAACACCTCGCTTATCTCAGGGATCATCCCTGACATATGGAAGGTTGCCAAGGTTGTCCCTGTCCTTAAACATGGGGACCTCAAAGATGTCAGTAACTATCGCCCCATTGCCATACTTTTGGCTGCCTGCACGCTATTAGAAAAGGCCATCGCCACTCAACTTTCCCACTACTCCAGGGATACGATGTCCTTTCCCCATCCCAGCACGGTTTCAGAAAAGGCCACAGCACTGGGACAGCTCTAGCTGTGGTCACCTCCATGATTAGGTCCGCTACCGACCAGGGCAAGCTGACTGGGACTATATTTGTTGATCTTTCCAAAGCCTTCGATCGTGTGGACCACCCCCTCCTCCTCTCCACCCTGCAGAATCATAGATTCTCCCTCCGTGCCCTTGAGTGGTTCTCCAGCTACCTCGAGGGTAGGCAACAACTCACCTGTTTTAATCGAACCCTCTCTACCCTCTCACCCGTGAACAGTGGGGTACCCCACGGGTCCGTCCTTGGACCCATCCTGTTCTCCCTGTTCATCAATGAGTTACCCTCTGCTGCCACAAAAGGGCACCTAATCCTTTACGCGGATGACCTGGTCATCTTAGCCAGTTCGCATGATGCCACCTGCATTAATACCCAGCTCAATTCGGACTTCTCCCTTATCAGGAAATGGCTTGATGACCACAAACTGACCATCAACTTAGAGAAAACTCAGGCCATGCTCTTTGGCTCCGCGGCCAAAACTTCCTCCTTCATGATGCCCCTCAAAATTTCTGGATCTTGTGACTCCCTCCTACCGACAATTGACTCTGTCAGGTACCTAGGAGTTACCCTCAATCCGCAATTGGATCTCCCCTGTCACATTAGGAACATTTGTAACGTGACTAACGGCAAGCTCGGCCTAGTCTACAGAGCTAAAGACTGCCTTACCCCTGCTGCATGGCTAGCCATAGCCAGGGGGATACTGCTTCCTACACTCTCCTATAGGCTCGTTGCCTTTGCTCCTGTCCCGTCTTCAAGCCTTACAATGTGGGACACTACGTACAATAACATATGCCGCTTCGCACTCTCAGCCCCCCGACTCACACATCGCTGTAGGCTCTACTCCCGCCTGGAATGGCTTCCCCCTAAAAAACACCGCACCTACATCCTAGGAAATTTCATTGACAACATAGTTTGAACGGCCACTCCCGCCTCGCTTGCCCTACCCCTGAAACACGCCTCCCCCGTCTACCACCTCAGGTCATGTGCATCCCAGGCTCGCCCGGTCCCCAAGACCTGCACCCTTGCTGGTGACCGGGCATTCACCGTCCATGCGCCAAAATTGTGGAACTCCCTTCCGGCACTAGTTCGTGCCTCCCCCTCCCAACCCTCCTTCAAAACATGCCTCTGGAACTTCCTAAAAGCTGGAGCTACCTGCCTGTGTGCCTCATAATGCCCAGTCTCATAGCCCCATTGTCTTCACTGGTACCCCTACTTGGCACTTACTGCCCCACTGTTAGAGCTATTTTCTATTCTAACTTCTAGGCTATGTCTTGCTGTTCTAAACTCCTATGTAATGTCTTGATGATTTTCCGCCTCCCCGTGCTGTTCTTTGAGCCTGTATGTAACTCATGCTGTTTTACCCACTGTTGGAGCATGTTGCTCCAGTTTGTAACCACGACTTTGTATTTGTTTCATGTATACCTTGTAACTCTCCCAGGTCGCACCTGAAAATAGGCACTTGGCTGTCTAGTGTGCTTACCTGGTTACCAAAAGCAAATAAATAAAAATAAATAAATTTAACTAACAGTGGCCCACTACAGAAAATGGTGGCAAAAAAACACCTATACCTATAATACACAATATCAGGAAATACTTCATGTCAATATCATAGAACAAGACAACATTTTTTTATTTATGGCTCTTAAGAAATATATCATATTATAAACTGATCAGACGACTGCATTTGCTTTATAGTTAGCAGTTCTCATGATAACCAGGAGTTTGACAGGAAATGAACAAGACAAGCATCTCCTTCTCTCCTAAATATACGGCAAACAAAAATAAAATGTTTATTTTTTTATTAAAAAGTTGGTTACCGGGAAAGGCACACTGAGCCGAGGCTCATTTCCAGGTGCGACTATGGGGAGGGGCAAGCAGGATACAATACAGGTGGAAATATAGCATTACAACAAAATGTGGTAAAGTTTCAGGAAGACCATAATCACAGTCACAAGTTGGATTATCAGTTTTTAGAATGCTGTATTTTTCTGTTGCGTGTTTTTTTTTTTTTGTTAGGCAAGAAAGATACAGTTCCATCACAATGTTTTTATTTTAGTTTTAGAAAGCCATTTACAAGCATTTTATGCTGAAATTTCAGCAAGAGTTTATTGTATTTCCTGTTCATCAATTTGTTAAATCAATATATACTTTCATAACCTGAAGAGGTTCTATTGCAGGGTACTCCCACATACAGTACAACCATAGCCTGGTCAGTTAGAAAGTTCTTTTATAATTGTTTGCCATGGCAGTTTATAACCCATGCTCTTATTACCATACATCTCTTTTAAGCACATTTTAGTGTATCTTAATTTGCTTAATCTATTCATTTTAAACCAAAGAGAAAGCATCCTTTGTGCAGCCCCATATTTTAGGGAGTATTGTCCCAGTTCAGCTCTGGCAATACAGTTTGAAACTGATGATGGAACCTGTAATGTTCTCTTATAAATAGTATTCATCACTCTCTGAATTCCTATTAACTAATGAGTGCCCAAAATTTCTAACCCAGAGAGTATATTGTCTTTCAGTTTGGCATTACAGCAGTTAAAAGTCCCTTAAACAGTGTTTCGCCTGTATTTTTTTACTAAAATGAACTAGAGCACCTAACGGTTGTCTAGCATTGCAGATTATGTTTAATATATGTTTGTTCCAATTTTTATTAAATGACTATAAACAGAAAAAAAATCATATTGATAAATCTGTTTCAGTTTATGTTTATTTAATAATAGTGTGATTTTGTATGACTGATGTTTTCCAACCACCGTTATCTATGTGTTCTTTAAGTTGATCTTAAGCCGGCCCATCAGTGCAGCAGTTGGATTTCCGCTTGCGACGCCAGCAACCAAGGTTCAGGAACAAGCCCGGGTCGCTGGAGGGCCAGCCAGGGGGAGGAGGATTGAGCATCCCAGGGACAGCTCTCCTTCTCTGGGGGGAGGGCAGGGGAGTGCTCCAGCATCTGCTGGCTCCTAGCAGAGGCTGGGAGCATCGCAGGACATTGGACCAACATGTAATCAGGGTGGGGCGGACGTCGGCATTAGCCACAACGTCACTATGCCACCCCACACAGAAAAGAGGAAAAAAGGGCTGGGTGCCCACCGGATGATGACCTCCAGGTCCTCTGTGCCACTGAACCCTCCAGGGAGCCGTTCTCTGTGACCTCAGCAGCATCCCGTGGCCTATAGGTAAGTACCAGGTAGCCCCCACTGGTGCATTCTCCCTTGGAGGGGGGACCTGCCCGACAACGGGAAATGCCGGGATACTGCGGGAGGGCTGCAATATGGGGTTGGTGGGGGAGTCAGGACTTGAGTGAGGTAGTAGGGTGGTATAGCAGAGGGACAATAGGAGCACCTGAAGGAGTGGGGGCACCCGAGCAGGAGAGGGGGAAAAATAGATAACACACAAAAAAAAAAAAGTTGATCTTTAGACCTGACATTTTACATAATGTGGAAAATGTATCTGATTTTCTTGGTAATCCAATTTGTGATAGAGAAAATAGAATAAGATCATCCTTATAAGTAAGACATCCAATATTGCTATTAACAACTTTAAGATTATGAAAGTCCATATCATTAAAGAGCAGCCAACGCCTTCAACAGAATTTCCCCAAAACATAATGCTTAGACACAGTTCAGCTTGTGTTTCACATTAGTTCTATATGTCTCCTCCCCATTATTTATTGTTGAGTACATTTGCGCGAAAACAGGAGCATTGCTCCTAAATATTTCATCTATTCCAGTTACTTTCTCCCTACCTGAGGTCATAATGCACCGCTTGCGACATCACAGTTACTCCCATGTCAACAGATTACGATGTCACAATAGAGGATTGTGACTTTAAGTAGGTAGTATGCTACAGAGGCAGATGAATTCTAAGGGATAAAGAGCATGCATTCATGCAAATTTCCTCAGTGATAAATAAATGGGAGGAGAAATCTGTAGAATATATATGGAATGCAAGTTGAATTGTATCTAATTATTATGTTTTTCAAAGTTATCTTGGAGGCATCAGTAGCTCTTTAAGTTGAGACAATATGTTATTGATAAACAAATTGAATAAAGCGAGTGCTAATATACAACCCTGCTACACGCCAAAGTTGGTTTTAATTTTCACAAACAAATCTCCCTCCAATGAGTATCTCACTTGTGCAAAGGTGTCATATTAAAGTCTCCCAATGACACTGAGACTATCAGGTGAAACACCCATTGCACTTAATCTCTTTCCCATAAAATTTTTCTACTTACCTTGTCGAATGCTTGCAAGAAGTCAACAAAAACCATGAATGAAGGTTGTTGTTTTATATGATTGTATCTGTTATCCATGATATGTAGCAATTCACTGTTAGAAATATGTATTCTATGTTTGTATATTTGTAATTAATCCCAGGTTGCCCCTGAAAAAGGGACTCTGGGTACCAATGGGCTTACATTGTCAACAAAATTCAATAAATAAATAACTGATTGATCAAAGATTTTTTTTTCCATAATGACACTTATTAAGTTTCTACTTTTTATACCAAGAATACAACAGTCAATAAACAATTGTTAACAAGGTCACCATTTGAAGAGCAGAGACAAACAGAAACAGAAACAGAACAAGGTTATACTTAGCACCAGGTTCCAGTCACATTTGATACAACAGGTTTTACAAATCACCACTCTTACAAGTAATCTGTAACAGAAAAATACTTATGGACATACTATGGCACCTAAAGCAAGTACTGTCTATGCAACCCGTTATTTATTAGTAGTTGAGTAGGCACACCTGCAGAAAAAAAAGAGGGATCCGTTATCACCAAATAAAATTAATTACATACTACCATTCTCTGATGGAGTATATGCTTTGACAGAGGTAGCAAATTTGGGGTGAGAAGGTGTAAAGGGCAGGAAGCTGTGGAAGTCAAAAGGAAGTATTCTAGTGTGTGGCCCTAACTACGAAGAATCCTTGAAATGGTATCCCATACTCTGTTGTAATGTCACTATGGTAAAAGTAGGGGGAGAGAGCTCCCTCATTGTACAGGAGAACAGTACATCTGATATTTGCCTATGGAGGTATAGCCAAGGGGGGGGCAAGGAGGGGGCAATGAGGGGGGCTGTTCCTCTGCAGGGAGAGGGCTATAGTAACACTATGACTGACAGAGCCTGCTAAGGCCTTGCAGTACTTCAGTATAGGTTTCTTATCGACACCTTTGAGTACATATAGAGATCCAGGTTAATACACTTAATTTATCAAGCAGGTAATACTCCCTCACCTGTTAGGTCAGATCAGCTGAGATGCACTGGGGGTGATACCAAGGTAAGAAGCCCAAATAATGTCATAATAGACCTGCAGCTTTCCTGCTGCAGCATGGGCTGTTCCCTCATATCTTGCCATCAGTGCAAGCAAGTTGTGCCATTCTTGGGGAGGTGGAGGTGTGGGTCCCTCCATTGCCTTAAGAGTACCCGTTTAGCTGTCACCAGTGCACAGTTTACCCAGAGTAGTTGACATCTCATCAGAAGTCTGAGGAACACCAGAGTAGCATCTCTCATTCTCTGTATTGGAGCCACTTTGATGCAGGTAGCCCATACTACAGCCCAATATTCTTCCAGAACTGGACACATCCACTTATGTCGGTAAGTGTGACTGAGTAGAGGAACATTTCCAGCAGTCACTGTGGTGAAGCAGTCCCACTCTGTATAACCATTGCGGGGTTCGATAGGCCCCATAAAGAAACTTAAATTGGAGTGTCCTGGCTTGCAATTCTCAGTTAGTATAATAAGCATTGATCCAGACCTGATCCCATACTGGGGAGGGGACTGTGATGTCCAGTTCTGTTTCCCATTTGCCCCTTGGGCCACCTGAGAAAGAAGGAGGTTGTAAGTGTGACTGTAGTTGTTTAAATGTTGCTGCCAGATGCTGGGTGGACGTAAGGGTGAGAATACACTTTTCTAGAGGTTCTCGTGGTGGGTAGGATATGTGAAGCTAAGATCCAGTGTTTCTGCATGTCTCTCCATTATAAGTTCCTCCAGAAATGATTGCAATGGAGGTGATAAAGCTCCCTGAGCTCCTTGAAGGAATGTTGTGCTCTAGTTTCCGGGTGGTAAAGGTCTCCCAGACAAAGGATCCCCCAGACTTGTCATGACTCCCACTGGAATTATTGTCCCGTGATTGTCAGCTGGGTGTTTTGCCAGACAGGCCTATTGACAACCACTCTCAGATTCCAGCCCAATTATTTACAGTGTTATTCCCAGATACATTTAGTGAGCCTGGCACAAGAGAACATATTGGTCTGGAGTGACCAGTCCAAAAGTACTAAGGCAATGGAGACTGGGAGTTCCCCTGTGCCAACTCCAGCTAGACCCATTTAGGTGTACAAGTTGCCAGGGAAGAAACATAACGTAGCATGCAATCACATGCCTCAGCACAACACATTTGTAGAACAAGTGGAGATCTGGAAGCCCGTGCCGTTCTCTGCCCCATTATGCCTCCAGAGTTTTCAGCCCTATCTTAGGTGGTTTACCTGACCAAATAAAGAAATTAAGTTTGGTGTGAAGCTATTTGAAGAACATCCCTAGGAGTTGATCTGGGATATTGGCTAAGATACTGTCTGGTTTCCCCTGACTGGGAGCGACCACAATACTGTCTGGTTTCAAATAAGCATGGGGGAGGGGTGAGATCTAGGACACTGGCAGTGGACTTCAGGGGGCAGACTTTATGGGCATGGGAAATATACTCAAGGATCACTTGAAGGGGATTACCTCAATGACAAGTGTGGAAAGGAGATGGGAGGTCATAAAACGGGGACTTCATGAGGCAGTCAGGATCTGCGCTAAGTTGAAATGTAAGGGAGCAAGGTCACATAAACCATGCTGGTGGTCCAGTGAGGTACAGGTAGCAGTCAGAGAAAAGAAGCGGCCTACAAAAATATAAAACAACAAGAGGGATAGGGATAAGAAATGTACCAGCTTGCATCTAGAAAAGTCACCCGTATGGTGAGGGGAGCAAAGTCCAGTAAAGCAGCGGCTGGCACAGGGATACATGGAGGGGAAAAGGGGTTCTTCCGGTACATTGGGGAGCGGAGAAAAACTAAGGGCCATCTCAGCAGATTGAGATCAGAAGGAGGGTGGGTGGAAGAGGCGAGGGACCAGGCAGAGGTATTTAACGAGTACTTTGCCTCTGTGTTCACTAGGGAGGGGGATGGGATATCTACAAAGCAAGGCACGAAGGGGATAGAAACATCAGTAAGTGGGATCAGGGGAGCAACAGAAATGGAGCAAGAGGGAGAGAGAGGTACCCCAAGGGTGTCACATCTGGGTAAGGATAAAAAGGCCAGTAAGGTGGAGGGGACGGATGATGCTATCTCCGCCAAAAGGGTGTGGTTAGCCCTCAAGGCCCTAAAGAAAGACAAATCTCCTGGGCCGGATGGCATTCATCCGAGAGTACTATGGGAATTGGACATACTGGCTGCACCCCTGGCGGAGCTTTTCAGCAGGTCACTTGAGACAGGGAGGGTACCTAGGGATTGGCAAGAGGCACATGTGGTACCAATCCATAAAGGGGGTCGAGGGAAGTACCAGGTAACTATAGACCCCTCAGTTTGACCTCAGTGGTGGGAAAATTAATGGAGAGTATACTAAAGGAACGATTGGGGGTGTACTTGGAGGAGGTGGGAGGTCTGGATAGTCGGCAACATGGGTTTGTGCCAGGTAGATCATGTCAAACCAACCTTGTGGAGTTCTATGAATGGGTAACATCAGAACTGGACAGGGGTAAGCCTGTGGATGTATTATTCTTGGACTTCAGCAAGGCGTTTGACTCTGTCCCCCACAATGGTCTGGTGGAGAAACTGATGGGGTTAGGAGTAGGCCCTTTGATGGTCAGATGGATTGAAAACTGGCTAGCTGGACGCACTCAGAGAGTAGTGGTCTGTGGGGAGCTCTCGAACCCCTAGAGAAGTTGGGGGTACCGCAGAGCTCCGGTCCTGGGTCCGATCCTGTTTAATGCATACATATCGGACATCAGGGAGGGTATAGGTGTGAAATGCGTCTCTTTAGCGGATGACTCCAAGATGGGAGCAGTAGTTGAGGGAGAAGAGGGAGGTTGGCCCTGCAAGGACCTGGACACCCTGGAAAGCTGGGCTCACACATGGAAATTAAATTTCAATATCACCAAGTGCAAGGTGTTGCATCTTGGTGGGAAACCCTAAACACAGGTACCCTGGGAGAGGAGGCTGGAGGCCTCAATAGGGGAAAAAGACCTAGGGGTCATGGTGGATGCATGTATGAATAACTCTGAGCAGTGCAGGAGAGTGGCTAGCAAGGCAAACAGGATGTTGGGATGCATCGTAAGGGGATCACCTCTAGGAGCAAGGAGAGTGATTCTGCCGCTGTACAATGGACTGGTTAGACCACACCTTGAGTACTGTGTACAGTACTGGAGACCACACTTGAAGAGGGACATACAGCTCCTGGAGAGGGTACAGAGGAGGGCAACAAAGATGATACGAGGGCTAGGGGATTTAACGTATGAGGACAGACTTAAGGAGCTCTGCCTGTTTTCACTGGAGGAGAGGAGAGACAGAGGGGACATGTTTGAGGTCTTCAAGTACCTCAAGGGAATAAATAGGGTAAACATGGAGGGGATCTTTAGACTAAAGCAGGGAGGTATCACCAGAGGGCATGGTTTGAAGTTGGAAGGTGGAAGGGTGAGGGGGGAAAAGAGGAGGAGGTTTTTCACTGAGAGGGTGGTGGACCCTTGGAATGCACTACCTGGTGAGCTGGTTCAGAGATCCACAGTGGAGGGCTTCAAGAGAGGGTGGGACAGACACAGAAAGTGGATGTATCAGATGATGGCCTGTCCCAGGGGGGTGGGGATGGATGATACGGGTTTCTGGAGCACAAGGGATGGGAGGGTCTCGGCACCCAACTAAGGATCTAAGGTTCGAGCAGACTCGATAGACCGTAAGGCCTAATCTGCTGGCAAATAGTATGTTAGTATGTTAGTATATTGCAGTTTGGGGAGTGCCGCTATCTTCAAGGCATTCACCGTACCCCAGATGGAAAGGAAATAAGCATGCCATCTACTCAAGTCATTGTCCAGTTAATCAACCATGCCTGACTGAGCTTCCAATATTGCATTATTTGTATAAATCCAGTTATTTAGCGTACCCAAATTTTCCATTAAACTAGTAGGCCTATACATTAATGGATCTTCATAAGCGTTCTTTTTTATATCTAGGTACAATTACTGATCCAAGATTTTGGTAATGAATCACCTTGACAGATCCCATTAAACAATTTTAACAAGATTAGCATCCACCAGTCCATGGATAGTTTATGAATTTCTGCCAAAACAGTCTGGCCCAGGCGCTTTACCTATCTTTAGTTTTATAAGTGCTTGTGACGAACAGGCGATATATTCTTTGGTAACTAGGTAAGGTTCACTAGGCACAATGCCTATTTTCAGGGGCAACCCAGGAGCACTGGGGAGGTTAAGTGACTTGCTGCTTGGGGTCACACAGTACTCAAGTGGAGGTTGTGTCACTCAAACCCAGGTCTTATGGATGTATCAAGCTCATTCACAGCTTGTTACTCTAACGACTAGGCTATACTGCCAGCCCTAAGGGGATTTCCTTTTAGAGATTTATAGAGATAGGGATTTATCATGAGAAGTAAGAAAAAATAGGATGATAAATTATTATTTTCTATGAGTGAAACAAATAAGTTCATGTACAGTTTCTCCCAAACATAAGGACAAATCGTCACACTGATATTACTTTTCCGATTAGATGTCCCTTTAGCAGTGGGTGTCCAGAAAGCTTTAGAATCATTACAAGAAATAGCCTGATAGAATTTATCCCATAATTATTACTGCAAGCTAGAATTACCCTTTCCAAAACTTTAATCTCTTTTGGCCTCATTTAATAGCTACTTATTTTCAATTGACTTATCCTTCCTAACATTTTTTAAGGGTCTTGTTATGCTTTTTCTTTTCTGCTCTGTATTTGCTATTAGACCATGAACTATCCCTAATACTGCATTTTGCTTGCTTATACATTTCTGCAAAAATAATCTACAAGATTCACTGTATAGAAGATTATACAGTAGCTGAATGGGGACCACTTTACTCAAAAAAAAAGTTCTCTTAGGCTTGTAAGTTTTTCTTGTGATAAATCTATAATATTTATTTTATTTCGTTTTTGTTAACCAGGTAGGTGCACTAGACAAGAGATTTCGCCTATTTTCAGGCACGACCCAGGAGGGTTGCACATCAGAAACAGCAGATACATAGTGTCCACAACAGAATACAAAACATCTAGTTGGAAGGAAAATACAGTAACACATGACAATTTAGAACACATGGCACATTCAGGAACAAGTAGAGTATACATAGCATGAGGATAAACAGTAATCACAGTACATAAACTTTTATAGAATTTTGAAAACAGTATAATTGATTGAAGAAATACATATACAGCAAACACTGGGGGTACATAAGTACTGAGAGGAAGTACCGCTCTTAAGGTGTTAGATCAGTGGTAGTAGTGCAAGCAAGTGTTGACAAGCAAGAGGTAGAGCAGGAGCAGAGACCTGAGCTCATAAGGTGAGTTCTTCAACTTTTTTGAAAGGCCCAGTGATTATCTTGACTTATTAAATACCCGTGTAGTACTTTCTTACTTTTCAAAACAATTGCTTGAACAGATACAACGTGCTTATGTGCGGAATGATTCAGTTTTAATAGAAACATACATTTTGTCAGCAGAAAGGGACCGCCTGGCCCAACCAGTCTGCTCAGTTTTCCCTGTCTATTCTGTCACCACAGACCCTACCTGATCTCTGGCTAACTCCCACATCCCTGCCAATATTACTTTGTGCCTATCCCATGCATGCTTGAATCCCACCACTGTTTTTGCCCCCACCACCTCCACTGGAAGATTTTTCCAGGCATCTACCTACCACTTTTTCACTGAAGAAGTACTTCCTCACATTCCTCTTAAATTCCCCCTCTTCCAGCTTCATTGCATATCTAGATAGATAGATAGATAGTAGGGCCGTGTGAATACCTTTTTCCGAATATTTAGCTGAATATTCGGTATTCAGTGGCCAAATATTCTGTATTTGTATTTGGTATTCTGTCATTAACATAATGAATAAGAACTAGCCCCCTCCCTCATAACCCATGCAAGTAGCAAAAGCACCAGCCCTCTACCCTCTGTCAAAAAAAGCATACTCCCTCCCCCCACAGCACCCACAAGTTTTTTTGTTCTTTTTTTATAAATGCCTTGATAAAATATTAATAAAAACTGCAGGTGTCGGGTGACCCACTCTAGCTGCCCGCTTCCACGGTCAATCTGTAAAGTTCTGAAGCTCTGTCTGCATCATGGACCCCCCCTCCACCCATGCACAGCACCTGACCCTGCTACCCACCCAGTTGAGCATCCAGACAGTTATCCAAATCGAAACTCAGAAGGTGCCCAGCACAACCCTCCCTCCTCCACGGCCAGCTACCTTCTCTTTAATGAAATGTTCATGCGCTTGATTTGCTATAGTAGAACCAGCTGATCACGTGATCAGCTGGTTTTACTATAGCAACTCAAGCATGAGGGTGCTTCATTTATGACAAGGTAGCCGGCCGTGGAGGAGGGAGGGTTGTGCCAGGTACCTTCTGAGCTTCAATTTGGATTACTGCCTGGATGCTTGACTGGGTGGGTGCCAGGGTCAGGTGCTGTGCGTGGGGGGTGGGGGGTTCATGATGCAGACAAAGCTTCAGAACTTTACAGACTGACCGTGGAAGCAGGCGGGTACAGCCAGTCACCTGCAATTCTTATTAATATTTTATCGGGGCATTTATAAAGAAAAAAAACTTGGGAGTGCTGAGGAGGTATGCTTTTTTGACAGAGGGTGGAGGGCTGTTTTTTTTTTTTTTGCCGCTTACATGAGCTGGGAGAATGAGGGAAGGGGCTTAAACAGTGTTTCCCGAATACCAGGCGAATAGTGAACTATTCGTTATTTGGGAATCCGAATAACGAATAATGCATTATTCGTGGTATTCAGGAAATAATATTTGGACTGTGTACAGCCCTAATAGATAGATAGATAGATAGATAGATAGATAGATAGATAGATAGAAACGTTATTTGTATAGCGTTCCTTCCCAGAGGATTGGAACGCTTAACACAGTTTAAAAACAAATGAACATAACACATAAAAACATTTTATCATATTGCAAAGATCTCCATAAAAAATTCTATCATACATCAGCCAAATTCACCAATAGAATAACAATTCAATAAAACAATACAATACATCAAACCAACGAATACACAACAAAATCAAACAAAATATCTTATACTTTTTTAAATTTCAATTTTGGATTTATTAGATAACATCCAGTGTAGCTTTCATAGCTTTCTACATTTTGCGTGAAATACCCTTTATCAGGAAATGGTTTCTAAAGTGAAAAACATATAAAAACATTTTCACAAATCTGCATTCTACCATTATATTGAAAACTTTTTTCTTTTTAAATACATTTTTATATTAAAAAACTTCTTTAGTATATATTTATTACAGAAAGAAACGTGAGTGGGGTGGACTTCCAGTATTCTTTTGTTTGATTTAGCATAAGCTTATACTGGTTATTATCCTCTTCCCATTTTTATATTCTAATATAAATTTGTTAAACTTTTTGAGGTACTGGCTGTACTGGAAAAGTCCTTTTTTTCGATATAACTAAATCACTAAAACAGCAGTCAGACCATCTTTATATTAAATCAAAAGCCTGATTAAACAAAAACCTTTTTAATCCTATTTTGAAGGTATCCACTGAGGGTGCCTCCCATAGATATCTTGATAAAGAGTTCCACTGGGCTAGTGCAACTAAAAATGCACGATCCCCCAAATGCAGCAACCTAGCCCTGGGAACCCTAACAAGGTGACTCTCAGAGGAACAGAAAGCTAAAGATGGGTGGTGAGGAATCAGAAGGTCTTGCAGGTAAAGCAGTCCAGTGTACCATCAGCACAGCGACATTTCCATAGCGAAGACCATCACAGCGACAAATCTTGCCAGGTCGCTGTGATGGTCCCGCTGTACACCAACACTCTGTTTCCCGATGTAGCGCCCCTACCCTGAACCAACTCCGACTCAGAGTTGGTTATTTAAGATGGAGGGTGCAGGTGGCAAAGCCCCCATAAAAACACTCTGTTCCTGACAGGAACAATGCCGACAGTCGCTGTTCAGGATGTTGATTGACAACATTATTGTCGATATTCTGACATGGAACCAGCAGGTCCCTGTCAGTGCAGGGCTTTATAGGTCAGAAGTCTGACCTTGAAGACAATCCTCCACCTGACTGGCAGCCAGTGCAATTCACGGAGGACAGGCATGACATGGTCAAATCTCGATACACCAGTTGACAGCCTAGCTGCTGCATTCTGCACCAGTTGCAGCTGGTGGAGGTTGTCTCCAGATAGCCCCAGGTACAGGGCACTGCGGTAGTCCAGCATGGACATGACAAAAGCATGTACCAGGGTGGCAAGGTTGTCAGTTGGTATCAAGGCTCAGCTACAGGCAATGTTCCTCAGACGATGGAAGCCACTTTTGATGACGGCCGACACCTGCACCTCAAGTGTCAGGCCATCATCAAGGAACACCCCCAGATCCTTAACCCAAACAGAGGGGAACACCCCCCAGAACAAGTCCCGGGGGATTCCCAAGTCCACCTTAATGAGCTGGATCCACCACTAGTACCTCTGTCTTGTCAGGGTTGAGTCGAAGCCAGCTGTGAGTCATCCAGTTCTGGATTTCCTCCAAGCAGGTGTTAAGCACTGAAGCTGCCATCTGGTTACCGGGTGCACAGGACGGGTACAACTGGGTATCATCAGCATAGCAATGAAAACCCAGTTCATACCGCTTGACAATGTCTACCAGTGGCAGCATGTGCACTGTGAACAACAAGGACAACAGGACTAATCTCTATGGAACTCCACAGGACAGAGGCATCGGACTGGAAGAGACTAACCCCATCATTACACTGTGCACTCCGTCCGTGAGGTAGGACCTAAACCAGTTGATGACAATTCCAGATTGTCCACACCAGCCCTGCAGCTAGTCCAGTAGCACCTCGTGGTCCATGGTGTCAAATGCCACGGAGAGATCAAGGAGGATTAAGATGGTATGCTCTCCCCCATCTCTCTCCACTAGGAGATCATTAAGCACTCTCACCATAGCAGTCTCGATGCTATGCCAGGATCTGAACCCAGACTGGAAGCACTCGTAAGTGTCAGAGGAGGCTGGATGCATCTAGAGCTGAATGGCCACCACTTTCTCTAGAACCTTCCCTAAAAATGGGAGGTTTGGGACCGGTCTGTAGTTGCTGAGACACTCTGGGTCCAACGAGGGTTTCTTTAGTAGGAGTCTGACCAAGGCTTCTTTCAATGCCACCGGAAAGACCCCACTCTCAGGGAACTCCAGACAATCTCAGCAACCACAGGATCTATCAGGTCCACACATCCAACCAGAAGTCCGGTTGGGCCTGGGTCCAAATCACAGTATGCTGGCCGCAGCCTCAAGATTATGCCAGCATCTCCTCCACTCTGACCGGATCAAACTCAGCCCAGACAAGAGGAGTGCACCGACACACCTCAGGCTGAACCCTACAGTCCCTTCTTGTGCACATTCTCCTCTGAAAAATACTCCCTCCCGTACGTTATTCACCCCCGTGAAATATTTATAGGTCTGTATCCTGCCCTCCTCTATCCAGGGTGTACATATTGAGATCCCTCAATCTCCCCATGTAGGACTTCTGATGCAGTCCCTGCACCATTTTAGTTCTCCTCCTCTAGACAGCCTCTACCCTATCTATGTCCTTCCTGAGATGTGGTCTCCACAACTGGACACGGTACTCCAGGTGAGGACTCACCAACGCCAATGAATACTGACAGTGCAATACTGGAGCCATTATAAAGCTAGTGGACTAACTCTATATTTTTGGCTAATGGTTACTTTTGGCAATATAGAGTCATCAGCAGCACATCAGTACTGTTTCAAAATAATAAAATGCAGTTACCATTAGCAACATCATGTCCCAGGACAATCCTTCCTCTACACTAGCACAGAGCATCACAAAAGGAAGATAGAGGAGCACACTGAATGTACAGAACAACCAGCTCCTTTAGTTCTCAAAACTACAGGAAATTTCCTAACAGAGGTCTGGGAGCAGCAGGGTCCCTATGCTAACTTATTCATCTCCTTCCCCAATGCATCATCAAATTAACTTCTCTGTCTTCATTTTGTAACACTCTTAAGGAGGCTTAAAGCATACCTCTCAACCCTTCTTCCCTGAAATGTGTGACAAGATGTGTGACAAATGACCAAAATGTGTGACATATCATCAAACTTGGTGCTGCAAGTTCAGAACACTATTGCTGTTAGTGCACTAATGTTAATAATGTTTGCTGATAACAGAGCATAGTAGATACTTATGAATTTCTGCTTTAAAGTCTCAGTGGGAAATGTGGAATATCCCTTCTTCATGTGGAGCAGAGGATTTCTGAGGGGTAAAATGAGTGATGTACCTCGTAATGTGTGACAGTTGAGAGGTATGGCTTAAAGTTGAATAAAGTAAGCCCTTCCTCTGGAACAGCACCCTCTGTAACAGTGATCACCAGTTTGCAATTATGCGTCTCCTTACCTAACGAAGTCATGTTTTCATAATTCTGCACCATCACTTCCCTATGTAGCTCCTTCTCCTGGTCACTTAATAGCTTCCACTCCTCAGCGGAAAAAGTGACAGCGACATCGTCAAAGGTTTCTGGTACCTGAAAGGAAATTAAATATGTTTATAAAATAGGATCAAGAATCCTAGCAACTTCATTGGTCTATACACATCACCTGACCATTGATTAATCTCTGGTGTGCACACATTTCGTAATTACCCTTCCCTAATCAACCTAGCAACAGTCTAACTACATGAAGACAAAACATTTCTTCCAATAAAAAACAGTTTCCACATTTTAAATACAAACCCCCCACAACAGGGCATAGATTTCTTCAAATAAATGTACTTTTTGTTTTCATTCAAAAGATTTCACATAATCTACCTAGCGGCACCCTAACTGCAGCAAAATTAAACCTTTTTTCATTAAAAAATGCTTCTTACAATTCGTAAGAACAATGACATACTTCAGGATGGGAGTTTCTTGAGAATTATTGCACTCCCCAGATGCATTCATTGTCACTTGGCCGTTGGCCTTGTGCCTTCCAGTTCACACAGGGTTGCATTAATTCTCTGGAAATGCATGCCCTATTGGAGGGTATTATTTACTGAATTATTCCTGGTTGGACTGTTACCAGTGATAAATAGGAGATCACAAAGAGCATAAAAGTTTACTTCCAAGTGTGATCTGGGGGAGTGGAAGGTATAAAGGCATGTGGGGGGGGGGGCTACAGATAGAAACATAGAATTTAACAGCAGATTAGGGCCACTTAGACCATCCAGTCTGCCTGTTTCTCCCTATCTACTATTACCGCAGACTGTGTCGGAGCTACAGCTCTTTATCGCTCCCCTCTTCCTTTCCACTGTGATTCCCTTGTGCTTATCCAATAGCATTCTTGAACCCAACCACTGTTTTACCCCCACCACCTCCACTGGAAGGCTGTTCCAGGAATCCACCACTAGAAACATAGAAACATAGATTTTGACGGCAGATAAGGACCGCTTGGCCCACCCAGTCTGCCCATGTCCCTACCTAATGGATAAGCTGCAGATCCTAGTTAACCAGCAGCCTACTTCTTCCTACCCCCACCCCCTAGAATTGCCTTATGACTGTCCCATGCATGCTTGAATTCCACCACTGTTTTTGACTCCACAACCTCCTCCGGAAGGCCGTTCCACGCATCCACAACCCTCTCTGTGAAAAAATACTTAAAGATACTCCACATTTCTGTGGGGGCTGTGGGATTCAAACCAAGATCTCCAGATTTGCACAGAAGAGCCTCAAACCACTGTGCTATACTGCCTCCCTGAAAAGAAGTACTTCCTCTTTTCTCTCCTGAATCTACCCCCTTCGGCTTCATAGCATGTCTCCTTGTTCTTGAGCACAATTTCTTCTGAAAATATTTCCCTCCTGTACCTTACGGTATTTTTGTATAATTTGTGATTATGTACATTTTAGTATGGAATCATTATTTTATTTTTATGATTTTTGTAATTTGTAGGGTTGCTATGTACAGTATATCTGCTTTCAACTCATTTGTTCATATTGATGACTATGCATCAAAGCCAAGGGCTGCAGGGTAAGTGCAAGAGACGCGCACCCAACCAACATAGCTCCGTACCCACGAACAGGCACATGGTGCCCAACATGCATAATCACTGGCCACCACAGAACACCTGTCAGTGGCCTGCCCCCAGCTCTGGTGTGTGGGGCATGGATCAGTGGACACAGGCAGACATCCAATTAGATGCCAGTCCTGGTCTAGAGTGGATCCCCTCCTCTGTGCAACATAATGTAAAACAGCAGGCGAATGCCTCAATGGCTGCCCCCCAAGCTCCCATTACCAGAGGGCTGGGGCAGCATGGTAAGGGGGGGGTGGGGTCTATGTTGTTCAGCAGCTGTTGAGGATACTCTGTGGGGGGGACATGCAACAGATACAGGGTTCCTGCTGCCATATCTTATTGGCACTGCAAACCTTCGTGAATGGTGCAGAGTGTGGGCATGTGCCCCCCCCCCCCGGGCATCTCTCAGGACCATCCACACACAGAGCAACTTGAACAGCTGGGGATTAGGCACAGAAGGGGCACGTTTCCCTTTTGTTCATGCCACAGGGATCCACAGGACCCCCAGTGCATGGCTATGAGACCAAGGGTTGCCTACGCACCTCGGATAAGTGGCGTGTAGACAATTTACTTTCTGGTGCACAGCCCCCATTGCTGTCAATCATTTGTCTATTGTTGGGCAAATTGTAATCACCCTGTTCATGTCTGAAACTGTGCAACATCTTGTCTAGTGCACTCACCTGCTTAACAGAAACTAAATGCATGAAAAATAGCTTAGGTTTGCGTGTGCCTATCCTTGGGATAGTGACAGTTATGACCACTAGGTGGCAGAGTAACAGAACAATAGAACAGGATCTAGACATGACTGAAACATACATGTTTCTACAAGGGATCAATAAAGTATTTTGGATGCCGTGGACTCAGAGCTGTTTACAGTGAAAGGGAACTCTAACACCAGAGGACACAATTACCAGTTGGTGGGAGGTAGATTCAGGTGGGACTTAAGGAAGCATTTCTTCACAGACAGGGTGGTGGTTAAATGGAACAGCTGGCCTAAAAATGTGGTAAATTGTGGTTTTACAGCTGGGTTTAGGATGAAGTAGGATAAGTTCAAAGGGCTAGTTTGAGCCCCAGAGGGCAGGCCCTGAGGGAGATCAGGCCTAAGTGAGGAGGCTTCTGAAGGATACTCTGCCGAAAATGGACGAACAGGCTAAGTCACATTACCAGTTGGTCACATTTTTAAGTCCCCATTTTCCTGCTTGCAGGTTATAGCAGCCAACCACTAGGAGGTGCTAGGGTGCAACTCAAGTACTCTGGATTCCCCTGCAATCCCAGTCTCATCCTGACCCCCACTGGCCACATATTAATAGAATAGTGGGTCCACAACTGGGCTGACAGTATAGCCTAGAGGTTAGAGTAATGCGCTGTGAATGAGCTTGGTACATCCAGCAGACCAGACTTTGGTTTGATTCTCACAACTTCCACTTGCATACTGTGTGACTCTGAGCAAGTCAATTAACCTCCCAGGTCACCCATGAAAACAGGCACTTGTGCCTATTGGGCCTTACCTGGTTACCAAAGACTAAAATAAAAAAACAACTGGTTATTTTCTAGGCATTTCGGAGGTAACACACCAACGGATAGAACCTGGAACCTATTGCACCGGGGTGGAAGCACTAATCGCTTTCCTAAATCTCCAGACCTATCTTGAATTGGTGCAATAATATACTTAGCCTAAGCAAGATGTATATTAGTAAATCGTGACCCAGGTAATACTCCTGGAGACTTCTTTACCAGGATCTAAGAGCATAATCCTGGGAAGCCCCAGCCCAAGGGGAATTTCTCTATCGCCATCTACTGTTACAGCTCTTGTAGTAAGCCGTAAACTGAGCACATGGAGAGGAACAATTGGAATAGAAGGGACTGGGGTTGGAGGCCGGGCCCCCAAACAGCAAAGTCAGGGGGTATATTTGGTAGGGTGGTGGGTTGTACTGGCTGTGGGCCGGCCAAGATGCTGCACATGGCATAGAGGGTGGGGGCTGTATGGTGTGCAAGCAGTTGACACAAGTCACGGAGGAAGTAAAGGGAGTACACTGGACACTTGATGCACTGGAGTAGCAAAAGGGTGCTAGAAGAGTTTGGAGGGATGTTGAGGGGGATCGAAGCAATAGTGAGGATGGCAGGACACATCAATGTGAGGCACCTGAGAGCAGGAGGATGATAAGTGACACAAGGAGGGTGAGGGGCTGGTCGGGGACAGTAGGCAACAGTGGAGGAGAGGAGCGAAGTTGGAGGAGGAATAACGAAGCAGTGGGGGAGAAGTCTGCGACACTGAAGACAAAGGAGAAAGAGGGATGGAATGTAGCGAGGAGCAAGGGGGACTCGGAGAAATCTCGTAGAGAGGAAGGAGGGGGAGTTCCAGAAGGGGATGGGCAGTTGGGGGTATTGCACACAAAAATAGATTTGTCAAGCTACTGATGCAGGATGAGGATGGAGGTGATAAGGTTTGTACATTGGGTGATACAGATGTGGAGAACGGGGATGTTAGTACCCCAAGAAGAAGGGTAAATAGATGTTCTGCCCCTGGCGGGGGCAAAGGAAGGGTTAGCAAACACGGGGGATAAGTGCACAAGGAGGAAGGCACCCCAAGACAGTGGGAACCAGAATGGGGCATCAGCAGCAAGGGAACAGGGGCAGGCATACACATGGAAAAGGTCATCTCATGGTAGTGGCGGCCAGGAAGAAGCATTGAGAGTCAGAGATAATTCAGAGGAGGAGGTCCAGGAGGGCTGGGAGGGTAGTACCCAAGGGCCATACTGGCCTAGAACCAAGTGGGGCAGTCAGGATCAGCATGGTATCTTAGGCAAGGGGGAGACACTGGGCAGTGATAATAATGTGGGACCAGAGCAGGAGGGTAAGGTAGCTGGGCCCAGAGGCAAGAGGGACATGCTGGGCAGTGATATTGAAGAGGGCCAGTGCAGGAGGGTAAATTAGCTGGTACCCCGTTGACAAACCTCACTGGTGATAAACGGGACTCATATGGGAAGGTGAAGGGGGAAGAGGGAAGGAGAACCCAGGGCTTGACACATTTTAAAATTAGGTACTTGTCCATGGACAAGTGGCTTGTCCAAAAGTAGTTGTCCCAGTGCTTGAGTTGGTAGTCCTGGTATAAAATGGCATATTTTTAATGGAAAATATCAAACTACAGAAAACTCAATGGATTTACTGTAGTATGTTATTTAGTGTTGAAACAGACAATACGGAGAATAATATGATTTTATTGTTGTCAGCTGCATGGCGAGCATAAGGATTGTGACAGAATTAGCATCAGCAGCGAGGAACTGACAGCAAGTGTACTTGCAGCAGCAGACTAGTGCAGACAGAGCGCCAGCAGCACAGTGAGAACATCATTACAGCAGAGTAGCAGACAGTACAGCATCAGCAGCGAGGAACTGACAGCAAGTGCACTTGCAGCAGCAGACTAGTGCAGACAGAGCGCCAGCAGCACACTGAGAACATCATTACAGCAGAGTAGCAGACAGTACAGCATCAGCATCAGGAAAAGTTACAAGAAGCATGAGCTTGCTCCAGCCGGAACATCATATTCTGTCATCATCAAGACTAGTGGCAGCCTCAGGGACATTTTCATGTGAATCAGCAGAACTAGTAGTTGGACTAGCATAACCATGGTGATGACCATGAACGTGAAGTGTGCCAGGACCAGATAGTAGCCAGTGGTTGATAGCTTGACCCCGGATCAAAGCTATCTAACGCAGGGCCTTCAACTGCTATATGCAGAAGTGACTGGAGTGTGCCATCAGCCAAACTTGTTCTTATTTTTGTTTTTATAAGATTCTGAATGGAGAATACTCTCTCACATTTAGCTGTAGACACACTCATAGCCAGTAACATTTATATTAGGTCAAGGATGTAAGAGCCGGCCCGGTGGTGCTGAGGGTTGAGGCGCTAGATGCCACATCTCGCACCACACTGGCGACCCGGGTTCGGGAGCGAGCTCGGATCGCCAGGGGGTTGGCCAGGGCGGAAAAGGATGGAGCGCCCGATGACAGCTCTCCTTCTCTGGGGGGGTCACTGCAGGCTCCCGCTGCAATGCTACCACCTAGGGAAGCCCGGGTGGATAGCGCGGTAGGTGGAACAGCTGCAAGTGGATTGGGTGGATGTCGGCAGAGGGGCGGAGCAAAGAGGTACGTCTCAGCATGCCTCCTAGCTCATAGCCCCTCACTGCATGCCGACATCGGGGGGAGGGAGGAAAGAAACTGGAAAACCACCTCAGCTACCCCTAGGGGACGGCACCTCGCTGGCAGGTCTCCAGGCTCATCGAACAGACTCTGCTGCACCGACCCCACAAGCTTCAGTGTGCTGGTTTGAGGAGGTAAGGGGCGTTCCTCCTCACCCCTACCCGGGGGGATATACCGGGGGGTAAGATTGTGTGTGGTGTCGGACGCTCTAGGGGCAGATCTCGATGGGGAGTAGGGACCTGCGGGTAGTAGGATGCCGGAGAGACAGTGGAGAAGGGAGGCAAGTAGGAGCATAAATACATAGTTAAAAAAAAAAAAGGATATAAGCAAGCTGGTCTGGTTTCTCTCGTAGTAGTCGTGAATACACTTGCAGATATGGCTTATCAACTGCAGACTTAAGCATTGCTTTTAATGCAAAATACTCCCTTTTTATGCTGGTTACGTGATCTTCAGAAAAAAAGTTGTGAAAGTAGTCTAATACATTACTTAAATCAGTTGTGCCACACTGTGCAAGTTCTTCTCTTGATAGATTGAAATTTTTGAAATCTAAGCAACTGAACCATTTTAGAGGTTCCTCCAAGAAATTCCAAAAACGCTGATCAATGTAAGATACTGCTGCATCTATTAAACTGTGCAGCTGTGTATCAGTCATAAAATTTACTTCTGGACAGTTCCCTTTGAAAGTAAAAGGAAAAATCTTGTCCTCACTGCCACGTTTTGAAACAAGATAGTTCATGCATTTGTCTGCAGGATTATATTGGTTTAGAAATGATGTCATAAACTTTCCAGGTCTTGTTTTTAGCTCAGTCAACTGGAGTAAGCATGTCTCGATGAGTTGGGGGACTTCTAATATTAGTAGGTCATCCCTTTGAAGTTCAAGTGATAGATTTTTCAATATTGGCAGAAAATCTTGAAGAATAAACAGTGATTTTACAAACTGTACTGAGTGCGCATCTCTTAGACGTGCCTTTGCTTTGGCCCCCATCATCCCCAGCAGAGTTTGAGACATGTTCAAGATGTTGAACTACTGTGGGCAGGTTGACTTGAACAGCATGAACTGAACATGTCTTACTTGCAAGCCAACAAACTTGCTTTATTGCACTGAAATGAGCCAACTCGGTGTGTATGACATCTGCTATTTCCTGCAGTTCCTTAAGTTTCTTGGGGCTGTAGTGGTAAAATTTAAAAATCTGTTTCAAGGTGTTTTCTACTTTTTGAACAAAGAGATTTTTTTCATGACGTCGAGAACTGCTAACTCCAGTTTGTGGGCTACACAATGCATGGGTATAACAGTGCGGACATGTTCTCGGATTTTTGCTATGGTGCCATCTCTATGGCCCATCATCACACTGGCACCATCAAAGTTGGCAGATACGAGAACTGGTCTAGGTCTGCTCACATTATTAAGGTCTGCAAAACAAAGATCTACAGACTCAAGTGCAGAGCTTATTGCTTTAAAAACTCCATCTGCATCAGAATGTTCGAGAGGTACAGCTTTAATTAACACAGTTGTAACTTTTTTTTCTGCGCCATCAACAAAACGAAGGAAGACATTTTCCGACTCTGTAATGCTTGCATCTGTACTGCCATCTGCAAGAACGGTAACACATTTTGTATTTCTGACAGTCTGGATCTGTGTTTTAGACATGACAGCTGATATAGCATTACAGAAATCTACAGCCCGTTTACCATTTGCGTAATTGCTGCCGAGTTTAACCCCATTTTTTTCTTGCAATGTGCAAAGCCACACCATATCTGAGAAAGGACGTAAATTTTTAGCCAACGAATATGCGGTGTTAAATAAACGCCTCACTTTATTTTTGGTGACTTCCTCCATCTGGGAAAATATGTAATATATTGCAGTTTCAGATATGTTAAAATTGACTGCATGTTGAAAAGTTTCGCGATTATGCTGGTTTGCACAAATTATATGTGGATTTGATTTCTCATGGGCTCTCACGGACTCAATTCTGAAATTATTTGAACCAGTGGCAAACATGTTAGGTTTTTTTTGAATAAGCAGGAGTCACAAGAGTGGGATATTTCTCACAGACAGAGCAGTACATGACACATTTTTTGTCATCATACCTTAACCAGGTAAAGTGATTTAACCAGTGATGCTGAAATATTCGAGCCCTTTTTTTCTACGTCATACTTTTTAAATTTGCTTCTTTTCTCAGTGTTTATTTCCTCATCATCTAAAATGAAAGGTCACTTTAGCTGTACTGAACCAGAATGTGATGGCACTGAACTGCTGCTACTGTTATGCTCACTCGTTTCAGAAACTGGTACGGTCAAGTTAGATTGATCGCCTGTTATGTCTACAAACACAGACCCAGACTGAGAACCTTGGTCGTTTTTTTCCTGACTACTAGTAGGGCCGGGGAGGGCTGGTAGAGGGCCGGCTTTCACACTGTGAAGAAGGCTGAGGCTCAGGCTCTTTACTTTTTGTTCCCGATGAAGACGATGAGGATTTTTTCCCAGTCCAAAGGGAAAACAGAGTAGCTTGCTTTGGCTTATTTCGTTGCATTTTTTTTAACTGTCTTCTATGCTGCAATTGTAAAATAAAGATTGTTGTTGTTGTATTGTATTATTGTACACAATAAAATTCTATTTTGTGTTATCTTTGTGTGTGTTGTGTTACTGTGACTTTTTTACCTTAAGCTGTTGTGCTTATGCAGCACTACAAGAGGGCAGGACAGAGTAGGTGGGTAGGTGGGAGGGAGCTGGGTCCAGAGCCGGACAGAGTACTAGCAGTAGTAGTACGACAGGAAAATGCTTTTTCCCTTCTCAGGGCAGGTTCGGTCTCACAGCCACACACAAACACCTCCACCAGTGTAGCTAGGTACTGGTAGGTTTATTTTATTTTTTCTGTGTCCCCAAAAATGCCTTTTCCCTTCTCAGGTCAGGTTTGGCCTCACAGCCGCACACACACACACACCTCCACCAAAGTACTGGGTAGCTAGGGTTTATTATTTTTTTCTGTCGTGTCACACAAAAAATGTTTTTCCCCTTCCTATAGTTTATTTCTAAGAAGTCTGCAGTTGTTCCCAAGTTCCTGTACCCTCTCCTCTCAGGGCAGATTAGGTCTCACAGCCCACTGCCACACACACCTCCCCCAAGTACTTGGTAGGACAAACAAAGTACTAGCTAAAAGACAGGTTTATTTGAAGGTAGCTATCTTTTTCTGGGGTATCAATCTCTGAAAATGCTTTTTCAGTTTTTATACTGCAACTGCTTACCTTATTTATTAAGTATTCAGTCGTTCCCTTCCACAAGTTCCTCTACTCTACTCTACCCTCAGGCTCTCAGGGCAGGTTCAGTGGTCTCACACTGATGGCCCCTGCCACACACTGCACACACACCTCCTCCACCAATGTATGTAGCAGACTGCAGTAGCAGCTAGGTTAATTCAGGTTTTTTCTGCAGCTCAGAAAAATGCTTTTAGTTTTTTCCCTTTAGTTTACCTTTTATTCCTATAATTTCCGTTGTTCCCCAGGTTCCTCTACCCTACCCAGTCTACAGGGTCTCACTACAGCCAAAACACCTCCTCCCCACCCTGTCCCCCTTCCACCACTGGGACAGTCTCAGGGACAGTGGGACCGGTCTAGGCTAGCTAGGAATAGGTGTGGTGTATATAAGGTTAGGTAAGGAGGGCTGGGTTAAGGAGGTTTATAGTTTTCTTAGTTCAGTTGTTGTGTACTTCACATCACACACGTTACTTTCTACACTCTGGGCAGGCTCCATCTAGTGGCCTTGCACCCACAGGAGGCATACCATTATTATAAGTCAGGTCCCTGATCTCTGCTCTCTCAGGGAGGGTAGGCTTGGTCTCTCACACACACACACACACACACACACACACACACTCACAACACACCCTTACCACACGATTATTATTGAAATGCTTAGTAGTCCCACAACTTAAGTTCAACACACAATCACTTCCCCCACTTAGAGTCTCAAGTTTTTTTATTTATTTATTTAAGAGCTGTATCCTTTTCTATTTTTCTTCACTTCACTTCACGTGAGTCCACAGAGTCAGACACAACACACACAGCCCCCCGAATTCAGTGTGCAGTGTTTTCGCTTAGTTCTCCCTTCTTTTTTTCTCTAACTAAACCTTTTTTTTAATATTTTTATAATCAGCAGATTGTTTTATTAGACAGAGACTCTGCTCTCTCCACAACAAGCAAACACCTTTGTGCTCCTTTTTTTACAAAAACGCTCTCTCTCTCTCTCACATCCCCCTTCCCCCAGACTTCAGATCCTCCTACTCTCCAGCTCGCTTGGCACTCCAAAACTCCAGTATATTTCTATTGTGTTCTCTCTCCAGGTACTACTACCGTACTGATTTGCTAGCAAGATAGTTGTTTGTGACTCGCGGCGCCGGCCCCAAATACACAGTTTGACTGTGAACAGTGAGAAACCGCCACCAAATGTTGCTTGAACAGAACTGCTGTGCTCTCTCCACGTAGCGAAATGGCACATTTGCCAATGTGCACCGAGCTACTGCCACTCTGAGAGCTCCACCCCCAAGCGCGATCACCAATAGCCAGGACTGACAGGCACTGTACCATCAGCTATAGGCTGCCTAGCCTGTCAGTCTGGCTGTTATTGACCAGTCGTGAGCACGTGTCTTCTTGGCGCCTCCCTGAGTGTCTGCTGGTGCCTGATCTCCATGCCCGACTGCACGGTCAAGTCGGGGCATGGGGCACGGTGGCGTGCGGCTGTGGTGCGTGCATTCAACAATGCTGCAGCTGTGCCATGTGACCGCACAAAGAAAATCAGGTGATTCCAGAGTCTAGCTTGGCTCCCTCCATTGGAACCTGGGAAGGACATCTAGTGGCCAGCGAGGAAAAAGCAGGTAAAAACCTGCAATTTTTAAACTGCAGCATGGTAGTCCATGGGACAAGCAGAACTCTGGCATCTGCTTGTCCCCACATAAAAAATGGTAGTCTGAGACGTCAGGCTATTGTATCTGGCAAGCCCTGGGAGAACCCCAAGACAGGAGAGGGCTAGGCCAAGGCAGGATAGGGAATCTGCAGCAAGGCAGCGGGGGGGGGGACAGACAAAGGAGCTGGCCACAGGTAGTGGTAGTGGTAGTAGGAGGAGGGAGGGGAGCATCGCGGACAGAAGGGCTGCAGGGAGGAGTCCAGGTGGTGGACACTGGAGAGAGCAGACTACAGGGGCTACAGGGACAAGGAAGGGGAATTTCAAGCCAGGGGTAGGGAGCACAGGGATGGGTGAGTTAGGAGGCAGGGAAGATAAGGAAGAGTTGAAGGATGGACAATCAGTTGGGAGAGGATCCAGTCCAAGAAGGGTGGAGGATAAGGCCCTAATAGTCGGGGACTCCATAGTTAGAGGCATTAGCTGGGGGGGGGGAGTAAGAGTAAGATCTGGGTAAGTTGCTTGCCAGGTATGACAGCAGCCAAAGTGATTCACCACATCCCCTCCTGGGGGAAAAGACAGGATGAGAGAACCCATATTGTGTTCCACTTGGGAACAAACAACCTTGTGGGGCACAGCTTAATGGAGGTGCAGGCTAGGTCTGAGGCACTGGCAAGGTGCTGCCGCAGCCTGAGTTTTAGATCAGTAGCATTCTCTGAGATGCTGCCTGTTCTGAGAACCAGCTCAGAGAGGAAGCAGAGGATAGCAGAGTTCAATAGCTGGCTCTTTGGATAGTGTGCTAGGAAAGGCTTTGGGATGGTGGGGGAATGCGGGACAACTTGGCAAGATGAAAGCTTATTCACCGCAGATAGGCTTCACTTAAACAAGGAGGGTAAGGAAGCGCTGAAAGGGAAATTGGAGGAGTACATTGTAAAATCCTACAATTTATACTGACATAAGAGGGGGAATGTTACAAGCGAATTCCAAAAACAGCATAGCTGACAAGGAAGGCACTCAGCCCCCCTTCCTGGAAAATAGGATGCCCAGTTGGGGCAGTGGGTGGGAGGGTCAGGTTGGTGGATAGTGGTAGGATGAGGGAGAGCATCAGGGAGGCAAGAGTTTGGAAGGCCATGTGTGCAAACACCAGAAGCCTGGGCAACAAGGTTCCAGACCTTGTAGAGGTCATGGCTGAGGCAGGATTAGACTTGATGGGAATTACTGAGACTTGGTGCCATGAGGGGGCAGGATTGGGACATCAACATAAAAGGGTATAATCTATTTAGGAGAGACAGGGTTGGAAGAAAGGGAGGGAGTGGCGCTTTACGTGTGGAAGGGGATTCAGGTGACAGAAGTACAGGGCAGGTGGGGGGACACAGAGGCATTGTGGGTTTCATTAACCATGGGGAGGTGTGAGGTGGTGTGCACAGGAGTGAGCTACAGGCTACTAGGGCAGCAATAGAGTGTGGACAACCAGATAATGGAAGAGATACTAAGAATAGCAACTAGGGGTGAGGTGCTGCTGATGGGGAACCTCAACCTACCGGATGTGGTGTGGGACATGCTGTCAGCAGAATCACCCAAAAACAGGGCGATTCTGGACTCCCTTCATGTGGCCATACTAAGACAGATGGTCAGGGAGCCAACTAGGGAAGGGCTGATGTTAGATGTGGTATTAACCAATGGGGATAGAGTAGGGAATGTATGGGTGGGGGGAAACCTTGGTGCAAGCGACCTTGGTACTGTGTGGTTCATGGTACGCACATCCGCCACCATAAACCGGACCAAGGTGAAGGTGTTTGACTTCAGACAAGTGGATTTTAGTAGGTTGGGGTAATATGCTCGTCAGGCACTGGAGGAAGTGGAGGAACTTGAGGGGGTGGAGGACATATGGGACTCAATAAAGAGGGCCACAGTAGGTGCCACAGAACTCTGTGCAAGGAGGGTGAACAAAAATAAGGGAAAGCGGAAGCCATTATGGTTCAACAGGAAAGTGGAGAACAGCACCAGAGCTAAGAGAAGAGCCTTCAAGAGGTTTAAAATGACACTGGGTGAATAGGCTTGGGAAGAATATCAGGCTAGGCAGAGAGAGGCTCGCAGGGAGGTCAGGTGAGCAAAAGCAAGGACAGAGGAGAACACTGCCAAGGAGATTAGGAAGGGGAACAAGACATTCTTTAGGTATATAGGTGATAGGAGGAAGTCAGAGAAGGGGATTCAAGATCTGAAAAATGGGACGGGGGAGAGGGTGGTGGGAGATCAGGAGAAGGCCAAACTGCTGAACAGATATTTCTGTTCAGCATTCATGAAGGAAGAAGAATGGAAGGGGGGGTAGATATAGGAGTGCACTGGTTGCAGTGGAAGGGGTGGACATGAGTCCATTTCGGGAAGAGGAAATCTTGAGGCAACTTAGGGATCTGAAAGTAGACAAGGCCATGGGGCCAGATGGGGTGCATCCTAGGGTTTTGAGGGAATTGACCGATATACTGGCTGCTCCCTTGACCATCCTATTTGACAACTTCTTAAGATCGGGGGTGGTACCCAATGATTGGAAACGGGCCGATGCAGTATCCCTTCACAAGTAGGGGGTGAGGGAGGAGCTGGGCAATTACAGGCCAGTGAGCTTGACATCCGTGGTTGGAAATCTCATGGAAAAGCTGCTCAAAATTAGGATCAACAGTGACCTGGAGGCAAGCTCTGGATAGGGGGTCGATATCAGGTCTTTCACAGAAGAAAGGGTTCTGAAAGAACTCCTAAAACTGAAGGCAGACAAAGCAATGGGGCCTGATGGGAGTCACCCCAGAATTCTAAAAGAACTAAGGGGAGAATTAGTAACACCACTGACTACCCTTTTTAAGAAATCATGGGAGAATGGTGTGGTACCCAAGGACTGGAGAAAGGCAGATGTGATTCCCCTTCACAAAAGTGGGAGCAAGACAGAGGCAGGAAACTACAGACCTGTCAGTTTGACCTCAGTGGTACAGAAAATGATGGAATCACTTCTGAAGGAAATAACTGTTGACTGCCTAGAGGACAGTGGGGCACAGGACCCAAGGCAGCATGGATTCACAGCGGGAAAGTCATATCAGATGAATCTAATCGATTTCTTTGACTGGGTGACCAAAGTGGCAGACCAGGGAGGGGCTGTGGACATGGCCTACCTAGACTTTAGCAAGGCATTTGACACAGTCCTGCACAAAAGATTAATAAAAAAATTAGCCAGCCTGGGAGTGGGTTCCAGGGTGGTAGCCTGGGTAAAACACTGGCTGGACAACAGGACACAGAGGGTAATAGTAAACGGAGTCCACAGTGAAGAAAGGGGGCTTACTAGTGGGGTACCGCAGGGTTCAGTACTGGGTCTGGTCCTTTTTAAAATCTTTATAAGTGACATTTGCAGAGGGACTGGAAGGAAAAGTATGTCTCTTTGCAGATGACACAAAGATCTCCAACAGGGTTGATACACAGGGTTGGGTGGAAAGGATGAGAAGGGACTTGGCAAGGTTGGAGCAATGTCAAATGTACGGCAGTTTAGATTCAATGCAAAGAAGTGCAAAGTAATGCACCTGGGAAACAAAAACACTGGGGAAGAGTACACAATGGGGGTGAGACACTGACAATAACAAAAATGGAAAGGGACCTGGGGATAGTTATATCAGATGACCTAAAGGTGTGCAAGCAATGTGAGAAGGCAGTAAGGAGGGCTGGAGGGATACTGGGATGCATAGGGAGAGGCATCACCAGTAGAAAACAGGAAGTTATTATCTCTCTGTACAGACAGATGGTGAGACCTCATCTGGAGTACTGCATGCTTTTCTAGAGACCCTATCTCCGCAAAGACATAGACAGGGTGGAGGCTGTCCAGAGGAGGGCAACCAAAATGGTGTAGGGTCTGCACCAGAAGACATATGAAGAAAGACTAAAGGAGCTTAATATGTATAGTCTTGAGGAAAGGAGGGAGGGGGGGACATGACAGAAATTTTCAAGTATCTCAACGGAATCAACAAAGTCCAAGAGGGTAGCACCTTTCAGAAAAAGAGATGTGCGAGAACAAGGTGACACAATTTGAAGATAGAGGGGGACGGCTCAGAGGTAATGTGAGGAAGCATTTTTTCGTGGAGAGGGTTGTAGATGCATGGAACAGCCTTCCTGAGGAGCTTGTGGAGTTGAAAACAGTGGGGGAATTCAAGAATGCAAGGGACGGACATAAGGCAATTTTAGTGGGGGGTAGGAGGAAGTAGGCTGTTGGTTAACTAGGATCTGAGCTTATCTATTAGGTAGGGAAATGGGCAGACTAGGTGGGCCAAGTGGTCCTTATCTGCCATCAAATTCTATGTTTCTATGTTAAGCGGCCATAGGGACACAAGGCAACATAGGTTCACTAGGGGCAGATCCTGTCAAACCAACTTGATAGAGTTTTTTTGACTGGGTCACCAAGGTGGTGGATCGGGGGCTCAGTGGACATGGCCTACTTTGATTTCAGAAAAGTATTTGACTTGGTGCCGCACATGAGGCTAATACACAAAATGGGTTGCCTGGGGTTGGGGGAGGGGTGATAAAGTGGATCAAGAACTGAAGGACAGAACACAGAGGGTATTGGGCAATGGGGCAGCCTCACAGGAGTCCACAGTCATCAGTGGGGTCCCCCAAGGATCGGTGCTAGGGCCCTTTCTGTTTAATATCTTTATAGGGGATATAATGGAGGATGAATCTGTTTGCAGATGATGCAAAGGTCTGCAACAGAGTGGACAAGCAGGAAGGGGTAGAGATGATGCATAGAGATCTAGAGTGGTTGAAGAAATGGTCCACGGAGTGGCAATTGTCGTTCAGTTCAATACTGCAAAATGTAAGATTATGCACTTAGGCAGAAAAAACAAAAAAGCTGAATACTGGATGGGGGGTAGATCCCTGCAGGTTACAGAAGAGGAAAGGGACCTAGGTATCATTTCACTGGACCTGAAGTTGGGTAAGCAGTGTGGAGGGGCAGTGGCAATGGCCAGCAGGATGCTGGGTTGCATAGAGAGGGGAATATCCAGCAGAAGGAGAGAGGTCATAGTTCCCCTGTACACCCAGCTGGTTAGGCTGCACCTGGAGTATGGAGTCCAGTTCTGGAGGCTGTACCTCAGGAAAGATGTGGACTGGTTGGAATGAGTGCAGAGGAGAGTGACAAAGATGGTCAGAGGGCTCGATCAATTGTATTACAAGAGGAGTCAGAAAGACCTAGGCATGTGTTCACTGGAGCAGAGGAAGGAGAGGGATGACATAGACAGATAGATAGATAGATAGATAGATAGATAGATAGATAGATAGATAGATAGATAGATAGATAGATAGATAGATATTTTATTTATAAAGCACCCATTTCCATAGACTCTGGGTGCTGTACAAAACAGATCATAACAAAATACATTTAAACAGCAGCTCAACATAATCTTAAATCCATCCATCCCATTAAAAGCCACTCAATCATTAAAAGCCAACTTAAACAAATATGTTTTTAGTGTCTTCTTAAATACTTCTACCGAAGGGGCCTCCCTTAAATAACCAGGGAAGGAATTCCACACAGTGGGTGCAGCCACCGAAAACACCCTATCCCCAGAATGCCGCAACCTCACTCCGGGAACCCCAAGGAGGCCTTCCCCAGTAGAATGAAGTGCCCGAGGTGGATGGTGGGGGGCAAGAAGATCTTGCAGATAGACAGGTCCCTGTTTGTGTAGGGTTTTATAGGTCAGGAGCCCTATCTTGAAGACAATCCTCCACCTGACTGGCAGCCAGTGTAGTCTGCGGAGGACCAGGGTGATATGATCACTCCGTCTCACCCCAGTCAATAATCTTGCCGCCGGATTCTGCACCAGCCGTAGCCTGTGGAGGTTGCCCCCAGATAACCCTAGGTATAGGGCATTACAATAGTCCAACCTGGAAGTGACAAAAGCATGCACAAGCGTGGTCAGATCCTCTGGTGGGATCAGGGCTCGGATTCGTGCAATGTTCCGTAGATGATAAAATCCACTCTTGACGACGGCCGACACCTGAGCATCAAGTGTCAGACCATCATCCAGGATCATGCCAAAATCCTTCACCTGTCTAGACGGAGTAAGGGGAACACCTCCCAACACAAGGTCAGGCAGTGACCTCTCACAATGCCCTCCACCCTAATGAACTGGATCCACAACAAGTACCTCTGTCTTGTCTGGGTTGAGCTTAAGCCAGTTTTGAGTCATCTAAGCCTGGATCTCATTGAGGCAGCTGTTAAATACAGAGTCCAACACCTGGGTACTGGGCGTACAGGACAGGTACAGCTGGGTATCATCTGCATAGCAGTGAAAACCCAGCCCATACTGCCTGATAATGTCCCCTAGTGGCAGCATATACACCGTGAACAGCAAAGGAGACGAGACCAAACCCTGCATTACCCCACAGCACAGAGGCTTTATGTTAGATGACGCTAACCTCATCGTCACCCTCTGCACTCTGCCTGTCAGGTATGACCTGAACCATTTGATGACATTACCAAACAAGCCACACCAAAACCACAGGCGATCAACTAACACCTTGTGATCCACGGTGTCAAACCCCGCAGAGAGGTCCAGGAGGACCAAGATAGTTCAGTCTGTCCTATCCCTCGCCACTAGGAGATCATTAAGTACCCTCACCAGGGCAGTCTCTGTACTATGCCCTGCACGAAACCCAGACTGGTAAGACTCAAAGGCCACCACTTTTTCAATAACCTTCCCTAAAAATGGGAGGTCTGAAACTGGCCTGTAATTGCTGAGGCAATCTAGGTCCAAGGAAGGTTTTTTCAAGAGGGGTCTAACCAAGGCCCCTTTCAAGGCCATTGGGAAGACCCCACTCCTCAAGGAACTCCAGACAACCCCAGCAATCACAGGCACCCCCAGGTTCATACATCCAACCAACAGTCGGGTCGGACCTGGGTCCAGTTCACATTGGGTTGACTGCAACTTCAAGATTATTTTCACCACCTCCTCCACCCCAACCAGCTCAAACTCATCCCAGACAGGAGGAGCGCTTTGGCACTCTCCAGGTCGGTCCATGCATCCCCTTCGAGAGGTGCTCAAGGAGACCCCATCCCTGATAGAGGCCACCTTGTTGGCAAAGAATACAGACAACTCCTCGCATCTAGTGATGAGACATTTAAATACATTAGGGGCTTCAATAAAGTGCCTGGGGACAGCCTGTTCCAGCTAAAAGAGCGGTCAAGAGTGAGGGGACACAAATTACAAACCAAGGAGGGGAAATTTAGAGGTACCCATAGGAGGTACTTATTCACTGAGAGGGTGATGGGAAACTAATGGGCTGTCAAGGGAGGTGGTGGGAGAGAGTACAGTAGGGGGGGTTCAAGAGGGCATGGGATAAACACAGGGGGATGCTGAGAAGGGGGGACTATAGTTTAGACCTAAGTGGACACTTAAGCAAACTAGGCAGACTGGGTGGGCCTGGCGGTCCATTTCTGCCATCACATTCCTATGTTCCTATGTTCCTAAGACTGAGTGAGAAAGATGAAGTCAGGTAAATTCTGGAGCTGTTGTAAAGCTTTCCTTCACCTACATCAATGGGTGTATTTACTAGGGCTGGGTGAACTGTTCATCCGAAACCAGGACCCCCTAGATCGTACCCTGAATCCACAGAACCAGATAAATCCGAGTCCATGGAAAGCAGGGCTTTTTTTCTACATGCCATTGCCTGTGCCCCAACGGGGGCCAATAATATTAATGGGTTGGGATTTTAATTCTCTTCCTGCCCTGGGCACTTCCTTCCCTGGGCACCCCCCACCAAGTTGCTATGCCATTGTCTATGTAGTTCTAGCTGGAGGAACGGATGGTGCTAGGTGGACCAAAGACTAAGGAGAAGGGGGTGCAGCCGAGCCCAGGAGCTGGAGGACCACAGTCACAGTCACGTGCTGGGGAGATCTGAGTGCGGTCTGCAGCTGCTGTGGCCAGTCAGTCGGTGACTCTCAGGTTAGCTGTGTCATTGGTGGTGGTGTTCTCTCCGTGATTTTTTTGTCGACGGCGGCAGAGTGGAAATTGACTTAGTAAGTAGTAAAGAGGGAGAGAGGAGAGTTGTTTGTGAACAGGGCAGGTGCATGCTAGCAAAATAAATGTTTACTTGTGCCATCCAGAGGAGAGAGAGAGAGAGAGGGAGAGAGACTAGACTACCTACTGGGGGCCAAAGAGAAATGTTATAGTCACGGAAATCACAAATAAAGTATATTCTTGGTTTCATTGTGGCTGTCTGTGTACGGGCCCAGGGCATAGGCATGCTGGCAAAATAAATGTTGACTTGTGCCATCCGAGGGGGGGGGGGGAGAGACAGAGAGAGAGAGAGAGAGAGAGAGAGAAAACAGAGGAGAGAGAGATAGAGAGAGAGAGAGAGAGAGAGAGATAGAGAGAGACTAGACTAGACTACTGGGGACCAAAGAGAAATGTTATAGTCACAGAAATCACAAATAAAGTGTATTCTTGCTGGCCTCATTGTGGCTGTGTGTACAGGGCAAGGGCATGCTGGCAAAATAAATGTTGACATGTGTCATCTAGAGGAGTGAAAGAGAGAGAGAGAGCGAGACAGAGACAGAGACAGAGACAGAGACAGAGACTAGACTACTGGGGGCCAAAGAGAAATGTTATAGTCACAGAAATCACAAATAAAGTGTAGTCATGCTGGTCCCATGGCTGTCTGTGTACAGGCCCACAGCATGGGCAGGCTGGCAAAATTAGTATTGACTTGTGCCATCCAGAGGAGAAAGAGACTAGACTACTGGGGGCCAAGAGAAATGTTATAGTCACAGAAATCTAGTTTCTACTTTCATTACCTGACCACAGCCAAGGTTGTAAAACTTATCAAGGCCCATGACCCTAAGCCCTCCATAGGGCTGGACAACATTGATTATAGGGTCCTCAGCTTGGTCTGCAACTCCATGTCCACTCCTCTCACTAATATCCTTAACTACTCGCTTTGCACCAGGTTCTAACCTCTCAAATGGAAAAGCGCCATAATCAAACCCCTCCACAAAACTGGGCCTAAAGATGATGTCTCCAGTTTTAGATCCATCTCCCTTCTAGCCCCCTTATCCAAAATCCTGGAAAAAATTGTGCACAAACAAACCTCTGATTTTCTAAGAAAATATAAACTTCAGACTGAAGCTCAGCACAGGTTCAGGTTGGGACACAACACTGAAACAACCCTCATTAAATTCACCAGCTACATCAATAGAGCAATTGACGAGGAACTCTACACCAGATCAGTTTTTGTGGATCTCATAAAAGCTTTTGACCTGGTAGACCACAACATCCTTCTATCCACCCCATCCGGCCTTCACTTTTCTCCTGACGTCGCTAACTGGTTTAAGAACTACTTTTGCCTCAGGTCCCACCAAACAATTATAAATGGCATCCTGTCCAACCCATGCCCTATTAAGCTAGGTGTACCCCAACGGTCCACACTGGGTCCTCTCCTTTTTTCTCCATAGTCGTAAATTCTCTCCATGATATTTGCACTAACACCAAGATCATCCTATACTCCAATGATGCCGCCCTTTTCTGCAAAGACAAAGACCCCTCCACCTTACTTGACAAGCAGATTTCAGTAACCTCCACTCCTGGTTCTCATCAAAAAGGCTTGTATGTAATGCTTAAAAAACAAAATCAATGGTATTCTCGAGCCCACGGAAACCGTTCTCCTCAAGCTTCATGATACTGGATAACGCTGGCAATAAAACTGAAAGAGTCAGTGAATTTAGATACCTAGGAATGTTCCTCAATAGCCACCTCAACTTTGACACACACATTAATCAGCTAATTAAAAAACAAACACCAACGACTAGGCATGCTATACAGAGCAAGGCCTTACCTGACAAATGACTCAAAGACCCAGCTCGCTACCAGTTTCCCGTTCCTGCTATTTGACTATGGGGCTCTAGTCTATTTCCCTCCTCTCTTTCAGACAAATCTCCAAAACCTCTGCTCCACCTATCACACCATCATTCGCTTTGTTGCAGGCCTCTCCAGATTGACCCACCACTGTGATCTCCACAGAATCTCCAAGCTTACCTCCCTTGAGGACAGACTTAACTCCAAAATAATCACTTTCTTTCAAAAACTCTCACTTGGTCTCCTCCCCAACAGTGTTATGTCCATCTTTCCTAAGTCAGTCCACCCTTGTACCACCAAAAGATCCTCCTCTCCTCTTTCTCCATCCCTTTCTGTCAGACCACTCATGGCCAAAGCACCCTCGCCTTCAAAGGTGCCAAGCTCTTCAACAGTCTCCCACCTGCTATCACTGAGTGCACCTCTTTTGCCTACTTTAAATACAACTTGAAGTTACACCTCACCCAGGCCGCCTTATGCCAGTGTCTGATCAAGTGATTCCCCCCTGAACCTTCCTCTCACAATTTTATCTTCCCTGTAACCTCTGAGGCTTAATCATTGAACCTTTTTCTGAGCTTCTTACCTGTGCACTTATTTATTTATTAGCTTTTGGTGACTGGGTAAGTGCATTAGGCAATATCCCTGCCTATTTTCAAGCATGACCTGGGACAGTACAGGATAGGGTCAAACAAAAACAAAACTCAGGTAGAATACATACAGTCCTTGAATAGCGTAAACATCCACTCAGGGATGGTCAGGTAATTAAACATAGAGCAGTAAACCATTCTCACAGGGAATGAAAAAGACAGACAGACAGGCCAAGCAGTACACACAAAGTTCTGAGAGCAATGTTTCTAAGCAGGAATAGAGGGTCAAGCGAGGTTAGGTACAGTCACAAGTATCAAGTGCGTAAAGGTAGGAGAAAAGTGCAGTCTTGAAGGAGGAGTGAGATAAGGAGCACTTCAAACTGGAAGGAAGGGAGTTCTAGAATTTAGGGGCGAAGTGAGAGAAAGCTTGCTCCCTTCATGTCCTTACCTCTTTGATAAGTTACACACCTCTGCACACTTGTCTAAATCCATGTTCAAGCACTGTCTCCTCACTTCATTTGTAATATCTGTTTAATTGTTGTTACATACCTTATATAATGTCCTGAATATTGTACCCTTGTTCCCCTCTCCCTTTTGGATATTGACTAACTGATTCCAGTTAACTGATGTAACTATATGTTGTTTTGTCCACAACTGGACATTTGTGAAAATGAGCAACTATGCTCACATGCATTTTCAGTGTAAATAAACTGAAAACTGCACTGAAACTGAAATCACAAATAAAGTGTATTCTTGGTTTCATTGGGGCTGTCTGTGAATAGGCCCAGGGCATGGGCAGGCTGGCAAAGTAAATGTGTCATCCAGAGGGGAGAGAGAGAGAGAGAGAGAGAGACTAGACTACTGGGGGCCAAAGAGAAATGTTATAGTCACAGAAATCACAAATAAAGTGTATTTTTGGTTTCATTGGGGCTGTCTGTGTACAGGCCCAGGACAAACGAAGGTTGGCAGAATAAATGTTGCCTTGTGCCATCCAGAGGAGAAAGAGAGACTAGACTACTGGGGCCAAAGAGAAATGTTATAGTCACAGAAATCACAAATAAAGTAATTAATCTTTGCCTCAGTGTGGCTGTGCAGTGTGTGTAGGCTATACATGGCAGGCAGGTAGGCAAAATAGTGCTTGCATCTGTCTGTCTCTGTCTCTGTCTCTCTCTCTCCCAGCACACTCAACGTCACGGCCGGGCCTGAGCAGGATATGCCACCAGTACAGCCCAGTCATGAAGCAGCTAGTAGTTATTGCTTTTATTTAGCAGTTTTACTGTAATTTTTATACAAATCATGCATTAAATTGTTTCCTTTTGGCCTCTGTGTTAAATATGACTGACTTTGGCCGCTTTTATGCATTTTATCACATTTTTTTCAAATACTGTATTTATAAATAATCAGAACCAATCAGAACGCCACTGTGTTCTGATTATTATTTAATAAGGGTCAGAACATCATCGAGTTCTCCCAGCCCTAGTATTTATACTACCGGATCTGCATCGATGGCAGCAGTGCAGATGAGTTACACTGGTGGAAATCCAGCAGTGTAAACAGCTGCTGGAGCATTGCAAGCCATGCCACTGCAGCACAGAACATTCCCTATATCGGTGGGAACACATACAGGTGCGTACCAGTGCAGGCATTTTTTGCAAGCGTGGAAACATGCTGCTTCACCTGCACCAGTGCAACCCCACAAAACATCGTGCCACTCCTGCTTATTAACCCCTCTGTCAATCAATGCTAGAAATGCATCCAAAACACCAGAAGGATATCAGGAATGCTTCACAGCTGCAGTGTGTGAACACAAGAAGGCAGCAGTGTGATTGGAGCAGAGGGAGCTGATTCAGACAGCACTGATCCAGGTGAGCCGTGTACAAACGTGCCCATTGTGGTGAAGTCACAAACTTTGCCTTTGGAAAAGACTTTGCATAGTGACCACACATCACCAAATTTGGGGCATAGTGCAATTTGTGAAACTATGCAAAGTGCTTTACTCATGTAGTTAGCTCTATTTTGAGACGAGGGAATAGATGGGCTGGTGCAAAGGGCTAATCACAGAGTTACATTCCTACAGGAAGTACAGGGATGTAACCATGCGAGAGTGTGCAGTCATAGCCTGTTAGAGGACAGAGCAGGACATGTCTCCATTCTGCTATGATGAAAATCAGATTGAAACAGAACAAGCATTTGTAAGTTGCTTGCTTGTATAATCGGTGTAGCTTTTGGGTATAGCGCAGAGGCTAAAATTAACAAATTGATATCACAAGTTATATCAGTGCAGTTTTCATGACTAAGAAATGAATTCACAGATAACATTGTTTTCTTAAATTGTGAGTTGAATTTTCAAAGTAGTACTTTACTACTGTAAACAGCCAACCCTTATAGATAATATTTATCATCATTTTAGTTGCTATTAGGCTCTGCGCAGAGGATGTGCAGAGTATTTTCAGAATGTATAGGGTACCTAATAAATGGGCACAGGCATGAGTGAATGAGACTCAGTAATCTCAGTAGTAACCTACTGCACTGCAATGGTGGCAGTTTAGCACTGACAAAACCTTTAACTATACTGTTGTGCCAATTATTCATGAGGGATCCCTTATTTGCATAGGCACAGTGGTATATTCTGCACAGTCATGCTGTCGAGTTAGCACAGCACACCAGAGGCCTCCGAACATGGCCCCCAGCGCGACCATTAGAGCTGTTCACAATGTGGTGCTAACCTGGTTAGTGCCACACTAACCGTTTGAATATGGGGGCCTTAGTGGGTGTGTTAAGTGTGAACACAGGAGAATATTCTCAAGTGCAACAATGAAGCAGAATAAGGCACAGTGCAGCTGTTGTGAGTGCAAACACAAGGAAATGTATTCCCACACAGAGTAATAAAGCACTTAGTAGGTGCATTGATTGTGAACACAGCAGAATTATCCCAGGCGGGCAGTGAACAAAAGTATTGCTCAATACCACCCACCCTGTCGGGAATTACTGCTTGCTTAGGAAATGGGCATTTTTTTTATTTCCTGATCTATGATTGACTGGTACCTGTTATGTGTAGTGCAGCTTTAAGAAATGTTAGACAGTGCAGCTTTAAGAAATGTTAGACAGTACAGCTTTAAGAAATTTACTTCCTGTAAATCTTCCTGTGTGTGTTGGAATCAGTTTTCCCCTTATGTCTGTGCTGAATAGAGTAAACAGAGAAGGCCTAGATGTCAGTGTGGTGTGGTTTTCTTACTACCAAGACTCTGACGTACAATATTTAAGGTACTTGTTTTCAGCCATGAAATACAACAAACTGGAGACAAGGATGATGAAAATTTTCATAGCTCCAGCTTACTGAATTACACCATTTTGTGACTTTCTGCATTGGAGGCACGTAAGCAATTTGGAACTGTGCAACATGGAAACTTCAACCAGCTTTGAGATTTTTACAGGAACATACTGGGATTCATGGTCCACACGGTTTGATCAGTGGTTATTACTTAATCCTGCCATACAATCAGCAAATGATTAGCTACAGGGTAGGCTTATTCGAGCTGCTTTTTCTACTTTCTTGGGAAGTGAAACCTTCAAACTCTTATGCAGTCTGTGTGCGCCGGACCAGCTGGAGGATTTGTCGTATCAAGAACTAAAGGCTAAATTGAATGCACAATACAGTTTAACAACTTTCCCAAGGGCTGAATGTTATAAATTCTACAGTTACCAGCAGAAACCAGGTCAGTCATTACAATCTTATTTGGCTGATATCAAACGCTTAGCTCTCATGTGTGAGTGGAGCAGGGAGCATCTTAAATCTAATTTAGCTGATAGGTTTGTTATGGGGTTGAATAATGAACATCGTATTCAGCAATTACTTTCTGTAAGTGTCAAGAAGTCTGCAGAAGAACTTTTACAGTTGGCACAAATGTATGAGGCTGCAGAAAATGAAGCACATGCTAAGATGGACACTAAAAATGAGGTACAAGTAGCGGCAGTAAATCCCAAATTGAAACAGCTCAAACCTAAGTCTAAACCACTGTTTTCAAAGGAAAATTCAAACACTCCACTCAAACTGCATGGACAGTACAAGTAAGCAATAATACCCAACAGGGTGGGCATTATTGGGAAATACCGGACCGCCCAGGGGCATAATGAGGCCCGACACCACAGGTGGGAGGGCCTTACTGCCCTGGAAGGTCAGGTATTTCTAATGCCACCCTGGAAGGGTATTATTGCACTTAGAAAATGGCCCATCGGAGAATGTTACTCTGTGAAGAGGCACTTGGACTGGCTTTTGTTTTTAGCTGGGCATCTATTGAAAAATAAATGCCCAGCTTGTAGTCTGTCTCAGCCAATCAGGTTTAAGAATTGAGTGTTGCCATTTTCTAAATGTGCATCATGTGGGTTGTCCCAGCTTAGCAGGGACCAGTGTAAATTCAGAGAAGTTCAGTGTCATGCATGTAAATGTCAGGGTCATATTGCTAAGGTTTGCAGAAGCAGGAGAACTGCAGTGGTCAGTTCAGAGAGCACAGACAGTGCAGTGGTTCCTATTGCACCACAAATGCAGAGTAAAGATGTTCCTCCTTTCTATGTGTTACTTTAATTGCCACAACTAAGGCGTCAGTTGCATTTAATGGTAGACTTTGCTTCCCCAGTTACTTCTGTTAACCATCAAACATGGTCTGATCTGGATAAGCCACCATTGTCTCCTTGTAATAAGTTGCTGCATGCATTTGAAGGGCAACCAATTCAGCCACTGGGCTCATTTACCACTTTAGTACGCAGGACTGTTTCTCCTAGTACACCTTCAACTTTTCTGGTTTCAAAAAAAGGTGTCAACGTTTTGGGCAGAGACGCTTAGGTTCTTCTAAACATTCATGTTGATCCAGCAGATTTTGGCCTACTTGCTGCTGTCCAGGTACCACAAAGCAGTAACCCGCCCAAGCTTGGGGAGATTTCAGACATGTATCCAGAGTTGTGGAAAGGCCTGAGATGTTGCACAACAGTTAAAGCCAAGCTAGTTACAAAGCCTAATGCAGTCCCTAAGTTTTATAAACCACGGAAACTTCCTTTTGCCTTAAAACTGGTAGTTGAGGCAGAATTGGACAGACTGGAAGAAGCAGGTGTGCTGGGAAAAGTTTCAAGTTCAAATTGGGCTACTACAATTGTGGTGGCATCTAAACCAGGTGGTAAGGTTCGAATATGTGGAGATTTTAAGGTGACACTTAATCCAGTACTTAGCATAGATGTATTTCCTTTACCCTTACCAGAGGAACTTTTTCATAGACTGAATGGTGGTGTGGAGTTCTCTAAACTGGACCTCGTTGATGCATACCTTCAAGTGGAACTGGATACAGACTACCAGAAATTGGTAGTGATTAATACACACCAAGGACTGGACAAGTACAAACAGTTATGTTTTGGCATTAGTTCTGCACTGGCTATTTTTCAAAAAGTGATTGAGCAAACAGTGGGCGATATACCAGGTGTTGCTTGTTATTTGGATTACATCATTATCATGGGCAAGACAGAAGCAGAACATTTACTTAACTTACAAAAGACTTTAGAGAGCCTGCAACAGAGTAGATTCAGACTCAGGAGAGAAAAATGCCAATTTTGTCAACCAAGTGTCATGTACTTAGGTCACACTACTGACAAAGACAGAATTTGTCCAAATGATGAAAAGGTGGTAGCCATTGTGCACATGCCTGAACCGCAGAATGTTTCAGAGTTGCACTCATTCTTGGGTATGGTGTGCTACTATGACCGTTTCATACCTGGCTTAGCCACTAAATGTGCTATCCTAAATGAACTGTTACATAAGGGTACTCCATGGAAGTGGACCAAGGGCCACAGTAAGGCAGTTCAAGCCATCAAACTTTCTCTAACTGATGTGAATAATTTAA
Organism: Neoceratodus forsteri; assembly: GCA_016271365.2. Lineage (NCBI taxonomy): Eukaryota > Metazoa > Chordata > Ceratodontiformes > Ceratodontidae > Neoceratodus > Neoceratodus forsteri. The sequence goes on along the minus strand of CM057449.1, from coordinate 139,363,039 downwards.
CTCATTACGACCCAAACTTACCTATCACATTGGCCTATGATGCTAGTCCTGTGGGTATAGGAGCTGTCCTTTTCTATACAGATCCAGAAGGAGTGGAGAAGCCAATAGCCAAAGCTTCATGCAAACTCACTGCAGCTGAAAGGAATTATGCCCAGATTCAAAGAGAGGCATTAGCGATTGTATTTGGAGTTCAGAAATTTCACCAATACTTGCTAGGTCGCAAGTTTCACGTGAAGATGGATCACACGCCACTAATGACAATTTTCAGTCAAAGAAAAAGGAATTCCAGAGACAGTCGTTAGGCGACTTCAATGATGGGCATTCATTTTGTCTGCCTATAATTTCGAGGTTACATACCAACCAATGGACCAGCATGGAAATGCGGATGCCTTGTCAAGGTTACCAATATCCAGTGAAATGGAGTTTGATGTGGGACTTAAAGAGGAGCCATTAGTATGCCAGGTGGGGCCAGACAGTTTTCCAGTGCAATTCAAAGATATGGAGGACTCTACTGTCACGTGTGCAATGAAGCTACAACAGTTAGATCATCTTCCAGTACTAGCCAAGGACATTGCAAAAGCGACTAGTCAAGATGTAATTTTGAAACAAGTGTATCAGTATACGCTTGAGGGTTGGCCGCAAGGCATTACTTGTTCAGCTGAACTACAACCTTATTATACAGAGAGACAGAAATTGTCCATTGCTGCGGGGTGTCTTCCATGGGGATTGCGTGTCATAGTACCCCAATGTTATCACTCAAATGTGCTGACTCTTTTGTATGCTGGCCATCCAGGCATTGCTAAAATTAAATCCCTAGCCAGACTTCACGTATGGTGCCCTTCCATTGACAGAAACATATACCAGCTTGTGCAAAGATGTGAAGGTTGTGCTGTATCAATGGCGAATCCAGCAAGAGCTCCAGTTCACCATTGGGAATGACCTGAAAAACCCTGGCAAAGGTTGCATATTGATTTTGCAGGACCTTATTTAGATTCCATGTGGTTACTCTTAACTGGGGCTTATAGTACATGGCCAGAAATTCATCAAATGTCTTCGACAACTACTGAGAGTACCATCAAAGTGTTGAAATCTATCTTTGGTTCCCATGGTTTTCTGCAAGTGATTGTCTCGGATAACGGACCACAGTTCACGTCTGCTGAATTCCAAGCATTTTACCAGCAACGTGGTATCCACCATATTTTCTCACCTCCCTACCATCCAAGTTCAAATGGCGAAGCTGAACGCCTGGTTCAGACTTTTAAAAAGAGTATGAACAAACCTAATCCTACTACACCAACGGCAATGCAAATAGCCCTTTTGGACTTTCTTGCGATGTATCGAACAACACCACATTGAGTCATAGGAATATCCCCTGCAGAATTGTTGTTTGGACATCAGATTCAAACTCATTTGGACCTTCTTTACCCTCTAGGCTATAAGTCAGTAATGAAATGCTTCCTAACACCAGATCCTTCCAACCCAATGATCTTGTATGGGTCAGCATGCATGCAGGCCTGAAGAGATGGATAGAAGGCGTGGTAGAAAAAAAGTTCGGAAATGTTGTCCGTACTGTTCGAATGACTAACCAGAGGAGAGTGAAAAAACATGTGGACCAATTACATACTAGAATTGAGACAGAACAAAAAAGGGATACCCAGAGTTGGGGTAGTTATCCAGAATTATTTCTTCCAGAACAAGAACCGGAAGAGACAGTGGAACCACAGCATTTGTGACAAAGATGTGGCTGATGCTAATCAGATTCCAGAGCAACAGCCTCCAGTCCTACTGTGTCGGTCAGGATATGTAAGATCTCCACCAAAGAGAATGGACTTGTAGAGATACAGTCTAATGACATAGACTAACTAAAGGAACGTTGCAGTAATAACTTTAATAGCGTCACTATTTTCTGAATTATTTACTTACGTACTTTCTAGCTAAGTCAGGAGGAATTGTTATGTGCAGTGCAGCTTTAAGAAATTTACTTCCTGTAAATCTTCCTGTGTGTGTTGGAATCAGTTTTCCCCCTTATGTCTGTGCTGAACAGAAGTAAACAGAGAAGGCCTAGATTTCAGTGTGGTGTGGTTTTCTTACTACCAAAACTCTGATGTATTTAAGGTACTTATTTTCCACCAACAAATACAACAGTACCCCTGCCAGTTGGGTACATTAACTTACATTAGACAGCCAGGAAATAAAAATTGCCAACCTGTCATACACACATCAGCAGAGGCCTTGTTGCTGTTTCCTTTCTGAAGCCCTTAAGTTATAACCCTACTGTAGGTCAAATCCCCCATTAGAGAACATCTAAAAAGTTAATGCTTTCTGCACTAACAGTGGAGGTGAATTTTAAATTCAGGTTGTTATTATTGTGCCAATTAAGAAATTCTTTGGCCACTTCTTCTATTCCCTCCCACACACATATACAATAATCTATAAACCTGTACCAGCATTTGATATTTTTTTTAAAATGGGTTAACTTCAGGGTTTTAGTAGATGGTCTCCTGTTCCCACAATCCTGGGAATTAATTAGTATATGCTGGGGCCACAGAAGCCCCCATAGCAGTGTATGACATCATCTGTTTGGTGTTATTTAAGAACAAGAATGTCTCCAAATCCCTGCACCCTGACGAAGCCTTGACTGGTGAAGCAGTAGGGCACCAACTCCCAACACTGTGTCTGGCTCTCTAAACTCTACATGTAAAGGTTGCATATGGCAAACAAAGCAGTGCAATTTCAGTACCTGTCTGAGCTTAACTCTGTCTGAAGTGCAGCTATTTTGTTCTACTGTGTCTGTCTAGACTGAGTCTAAGACTGAGAGAGACCATACACCCTACTACTCAATTTCCCTTCTCCCCTCCCAAGCCCTGTACACCATAGTTTGTTTTGTTGCCACTGTGCCCACTGCTTATACCGTATATAGACAGCCTTCTATTAATTTTTTTTTTTTAGTCTTTGGTAAGCGGGTAAGGCCCACTAGGCACCAGTGCCTGTTTTCAGGGGCGACCTGGGAGCACTTGGCGGTTAAGTGACTTGCTCAGAGTCACACAGTATGCAAGTGGAGGTTGTGAGAATCAAACTTGGGTCTGGTCCTCTGGATGTATCAAGCTCGTTCACACCTTGTTCCTCTAACCTCTAGGCTATACTGCCAGCCAGATTAATTAATTAATTATTATTAATATTTTTCTTTCAGTTTCTGTCATTTCTGAGCACCTATCTGTTAGATAGACGTCCCCATCCCCCGTTACACACTGTCTGCTGTGTACTCACTTCTCTTTGGTTTAATTTTCTGTTAATGCTTGCGATGATGTATGTTATTTCATTTTAGTGTATTATTTAGTATGTTGATGCCGGGTATTCACGAAGGATCCTTTTAAATGTTATGTTGTTTGCCTAATACAAATCTCCCAAAATGTTATTTTTTGCTTGTTTGTTGAGGAAAATCCTCTTTTTAGACTTTTTTTGGATTTATTTTATATTGTCACTTTTGTGACTTAGTAGGCTTGGATGTGACCATTTATGTTTTGTACTTATTGACACTGTCTCTTTAAGAGCATTACTATTTAATGTGGTGGTGTGCAACAGTGAGGCACTCCCTGATGACACTTTAGGCGAAACCCTTCAAAGGTCCTGCTGCTGTTCTGCTGGTGTCTCCATGAAGGGCTGACACTCCTAGGTACTTTGCCTAAGGCATTGTACTACACAAAGAAATTACTTGTGCACTTGTATATTGAAACTGGCTTTTTTTGTAGCCGTTTATTTAGATTATAGTGGATGGTGCTGGATTTTTTGCTGTGGTCTTACATTTTTTTGTTTGTCCCAGAAGTAATGTTTTTTATTCATTTAATTATTTATTTCTTGACCAGCCCAGTGGTGCTAAGGGCTCGGGCATCAGCATTACCTCGTGCACACTGGCAACCTGGGTTCAGGAACAAGCTCGGGGAGCCAAGGGTCGGTCAGGGAGAAGAGGATTGAGCAACCAATGGACTGCTCTCCTCTCCTGGGAGGTAGGGGGGACCATGTTCTGCGATGTTAGTGGCACCCAGTGGAGACTGGGTGCACTGCAGTCAGGCACTGGAGAAGGTGGAAGACGTCAGGCGGCAGTCCTGCAGGCGTAGGCAGGTACGCGCACATTGTGCACTGGATGGCACTGCACGTCCTGCATCTGGGGAGGACCAGAAACAAGGAAAAAACCCTGGTAACTGGGAAGGCGATGGTGGGTCCAGTGGATGGCCCCCACGCTCAGCACCGGGTTTACCCTGGCCAGCCTCCGAATCTCCTCCAATGCTCTGGCCACCCTACTAGATTCTAGATAGCGTCCCAGAGGAGTAGGGCGGTCCCACCTCGGGGGACTCCTAGCTAGGTGGTTGGGGAGTCGGAAGTGTGGCGGGGAGAGGTCCCGGGATGGAGGCTGGATCTGGGGAGACCTCAGGCACAGCAGGAGAAAGTTGATCCAAGCGACCCCACCGGTGAGAGTCCTGAGGGGCCAGTGAGAAGAGCAGAAAGAAGCTGAAAAAAAATTATTTATTTCTTAAGGTCTAGGCTGCTGTCAGGAACTGGCATTCTGAAATGTGACTTGACAGAGGAGCCCTCTATCTGCTGAGACTTCATACACACCCTACTCCTGCTCATTTTCCCTTCCCCGCTCCCGACTCTGAGTCCAATATTTTTGCCCCAGAGTATGCTGTCTATACTCTAAGGCAAGTCTCCTATGTTATTTTTTTCTTTCAGTTTAGTTCTTGTCTCTTTTTTTATTTTATTAGTCCACAGCTGCCATGCTCATTGAGAGGGAGGATGGCGACATGATCTGTTCGTCTTGCCAATATGTGTACAGTATGACACAGACTAGGCTGACTGCTAGATGTTGAGTGGCCACCCACATTGGTCTCTGCAACCAGATTCAATAGCTGGTTGTCTCTCATACCAACACCCCCTGACAGCAGCCTATTAACCACTAATTTTGAGTGTCTGTCCTTCTGGCAAGGGATGTTTGAGATGCTGACGGGGTGATGGTTGCTGACATTGGCTGGCATGGCAGCTTCAGAAAGTTAGATAGCTCTGATTATATATATATATATATATATATATATATATATATATTATAGTACGTAGTGCTACCACAGTTAGGGTTGAGGAGCCATTTCTATGTTAAACCCCAAAACTTTGCACCTTAATAACTTTGCAACCGTATGACAGATTTGGCTGAAATTTGAATACACAATCAAAGCCATAGGCCTTGGGATCTGCCAAGTTTTGTAGTGGTCGGATATACGTTTGCGGAGTTATTAGCGTGATTTGTGCAGCGTTTCACGCTTTTCTGGAATTCTCACGGTCAGCCTACAGGTTTATGCGGTTTACAAGACGTTCGAATCTTCAGGAACGTGGCGGCCGGGTCCCCGATGTGCCTTTCAAGATTTCGTGGAAAAATATTAAACGGTTCAAAGTTATTCAAAAACAGTTTCCATTATAAGTCAATGGGAAAAGTTAACAAAAAGATCAACACTTTCAAAAATGCATTTTTACTTTCGCAAATGGGCCTGTTATTTACAAATTGGCCATTTTGTTTTCAGTTTGTGATCAGAAAATGGTTGGCATTTAAATTTGGGACCCTCTAGCAACCTAATTCTTTTGTATTCACCTAGTCGGACCCTGAGGATGCTTGCCATGTCTTTATTTTGTGGTAAAACACCCCAGAAATATGTTTTCAAATTTCTGGAAAAGTACTTCGCAAATTACTTTCGTGTTTCACGAAAAGTGTCGAACTTTTTATGAAGCTGAAATTATGGCGGTAATTTTCCATCTGTGGGATAGGTGACAGCTGATTCTTTGGCACCATGCCTGCAAAAGAACCGTTGGGAGTTTTGGGCTAAAATTTGGAGGAACGGAGCCGACATCTCACAGATGTGCCCTTCAGTGTTGTATTGAAAATATATTACACAAGGCAAAAGTTACGGCACTCCAAAGTTGACGTTTTTCCCATAGGATAACATTACGGCGCCAACGATTATAGAAATCCTTTGGCACCCTGCTGCAAAATAACGGTTTGGTCTTTTTCCTGAGATTTGGAGGGAAGACAGCCAACAGCCCACAGATGTGCCTTTCTGTAGTTTGGTGAAAAAATATCACACGGCGGCAAAGTTACGGCACTCCAAATTTGATGGTTTTTCCCATAGGATAACATTACGGCGCCCAACGCATTACAGAAATCCTTTGGATCCCTGCTGCAAAATAACGGTTTGGTCTTTTTTCCTGAAATTTGGAGGGAAGACAGCCAACAGCCCACAGATGTGCCTTTTCAGTGGTTTGGTGAAAAACATTACAGGAGGCAAAGATTATGGCACTCCAAACTTTTCTTTTTTCCCATAGGATAACATTATGGCGTTCGCGCCTTTCAGGGCCCGTATCTCAGAAACGGTGTGAGATACGGACTTTTCGTCAGAAATTATCTTAGCCCCATAATGGGGCTAAGATTCAAATTAGCCAGGACGATTGTAAATAATATGACTTTTAAATTTTTTTTCTACGTCATACGGTTCCTGAGATATAATGTATTTAGTATTCCAAGATCTCATTTTCTGCGCCGATACTCATTATTATGCATACATTATTTGTACTCACTGTCTTTCTCTATGCAGGTTTTGGGGAAAACCAGCCTGTCGCTTATACTTACTGTTACTGTTGCCCTTTCCGCTATGGGTTCCACTCCATTTCACTTCACTGCTGACGCCTGCGCCACCATGTGCGCATCCTTTGCGCTTGTGTCTTTATTTTTGCTATTTCTGTCTACAGTACTGTTTATCTTTCTGTTTCACTTTATGTCACCATGCCCATTGACATTTCTGTTTGCAGGCACCATGTTACTATGTGACAACACATCACGTGGCAGACCATTCCCGCCTACACCACCATGTGCGCTCTTTCTGTTCTCTTCATGGCTTGTGTTACCATGTGTGCCACTGTTAGCATTTCTGTTATGCTGCTGTCCCTGTTAGTATGCCACAAGACATCATGTGTTGGGAGCGGGGCCCTGCCACCGATTACATTCACTATTTCTCGTTATCATTCTCAAAAGAAGGGAAATTAGAGGCAAAACTCCATTTAATGCATTAGTTAGGGTTGTTCCACAGCCACAAAAGTGAGGAAATTCGCTGTTAGGGTTGAAAACCCCATGCACCCCCCACCCACCCCCCAACTGGCATTGGGTGTGCATTGGGATCAGGGTCCTAACTCTCACCCCATTCTCCTATACTTCTGCTGCTTTACACATGTCATGGGGTGAGAGTTAGGCTGATGATCCTAATGCACACCCCAATGCCACCACGCATGCCATCCTTTGTGTTTTCATTTGTGCTTGCGTTTCTGTTACTTTTTTGCCATTTGTGTCTACAGTACTGTTTCTCTTTGTGTTTCACTTTGCGTCACCATGCCCATTGACACTTCCATTTACAGGCAACATGTTACTATGTGACAAGACATCACGTAGCACACCGTTCCCGTCTACGCCACCATGTGCGTTACCCTTTCTGTTCTCATTCGCGCTTATGTTACCACGTCTGCCACTGTTAGCATTTCTGTTTGCTTTGCTGCTCCTATTACTATGCCACAAGACATCATGTGGCAGGAGCGCGGGGCCCACTATTTCTCATTATCATTCTCAAAAAGAAGGGAAATTAGAGGCAAAAACTCCATTTAATGCATTAGGTTGTTCCACAGCTTATAAAGTGAGGAATTCGCTGTTAGGTTGAAAACCCAACTCCGACTCACCCCCAGCACCACACACACACAGACACACACACACACACAATTCAAGTATGGGGAGGACCAAGTCAACACAACCAATGACAGACATCCAGCAGCAGGTGACAGAAATAACAAACAATTGTCTAAATGTACTACGAGACATCCCCACCCACCTGACCAGGTACTGCATGCTCAGTGGAGATCAACACAAAACTGAGGCCATGTACACCAAACGCACACATCCCTGATTGCAGCTGCACACAACGTACCACACTTAGTAGTTGCATGGGCTTACCTACCGATGCCCACACCAGACCACACCACTTGTGGTGGGCCACCTGAGCAATAGAGTTCAGCAAAACCAAGGAGTTGTACAGGTATAATATCTCTGATTATAACAAGGGTTTGAGAATGCAGCTTCTAATTGACTGTAAACATTGTAACAGCCTTATGTTTAGTTTTATTAACATACATGTAGAGCCTAACCATATGATGAACATGGTTTAATGTTGTTTAAAAACAGTTTTATTATGATAGCAATAAGCCACTCCCAGGTATTATGTTAATGGTCAGTTTATCACTGTCTAGCGACATGTGGCACTTGGCTATGCCTCATTCAACATTAAGCTCCTACAGGGTGATTAACAGACCATTTAACATAACTGTTGGTCATGCCTTATTGCTTAATTGTCTTTATGAGTAGATACTCTCCTCCTAGGCACTGCAGCAGCTTTGACAACACAGTGTCCCACCCAGTTACACCATACACTGTCTAGTTACTGGAGAATGGCGTGAATATGAACTCATGAAGATGAACAGTGTAACTTGATCATTACAGTCATCGAAACCCTAGTGTGATTATAACTGACAGAGTCAGTGATAGAGGATAACCCTGCTGTCCTAGTACACTTACCCCATTGTGAGTTAAATCAATACTAAAAGACATTCTGTTTATATCTACACCATACCTACTTGATTCCTGTTGTACCACAATTAACATAGTTATCACTTTGACAGCATCAGTGACAGAAGTGTGGCAAACCCAAACAGTAGGCATACAGCCTGAGTTTGAAACAACTGTTAAAAAAAATCACACTGTGTCCATATCTGCAGCTTATCTGTTAGGTAGGAAAATGGGCAGACTAGGTGGGCCAAGCGGTCCTTATCTGCCGTCAAATTCTATGTTTCTATATACATCTCCGATACAGGTACATCATTGTTGGCTCAGTAGTGCTATGATATTTAGAAGTTGCTTGGCCTGATCCATGCAATTACAATGTTTCTTACAAAGAATACTTACTGCATCTTTAGTATTGAAACACACTGAAGGTCTATGTATGTACATCAGCAGTACACCTTCATCAGTAAGAATGCATGTGATACTGGCAGTCACGAATTTCACAGCGTTGAACAGGCAATGCTTTCCATACGTTTACATCAGCCTCTCTATGTTGAGTAAACCATTGCAGTAAATGTACTACTATGTAAATCACCTACTAAATGTATCACTACTTTTATCTTGAGCATGCTAGTGTCTTGTAGTTAATTTATGTGCTTCTCTTAATTAATGTATACTCACTAGTGTTAAAACCTTTATACAACTGTCATCATGCACCTTCAGCATTTATATTGAACGACACAGTACCAGTTGTGGTGTGGTGTGGGGCATCGGTAGGTAAGGCCATGCAACTACTAAGTGTGGTACGTTGTGTGCAGCTGCAATCAGGGATGTATGCGTTTGATGTACATGGCCTCAGTTTTGCTGTTGATCTCCACTGAGCATGCAGTACCTGGTCAGGTGGGTGGGGATGTCTCGTGAGTACATTTAGACAATTGTTTGTTATTTCTGTCACCTGCTGCTGGATGTCTGTCATTGGTTGTGTTGACTTGGTCCTCCCCATACTTGAATGTGTGTGTGTCTGTGTGTGTGTGGTGCTGGGGGTGAATTCGGAGTTAGGGTTTTCAACCCTAACAGCGAATTTCCTCACTTTTGTCGCTGTGGAACAACCCTAACTAATGCATTAAACGGAGTTTTTTGCCTCTAATATATATATATATATATATGTAACCCCCTTGTTCCCAGGGGTTACAAGAATTCCATTAGAATTAGTGGTAGGCAGGGTAGGCAGCTAGTGATTTTCCAGTAAATGGATTTCACGCTGTCTCTCCCTCTGTTGTCGGTCTCAGCTGAGAGCTGGAGGGGTGATGTCATTTAGAACTCTCGCAGCAGCATAAGCCACAGCCAGCTGTTGTGAGAGAGGGAGACAGAATTCGATAGTGAGTTGGTGGCTGGAGTCTGCAGAGTGTAGTTGCAGATCCAACAGCAGCTCTGAAATAGAGCTGCAGTGTTGTTTTCTTTCTCACCCTAGTGGAGTTCAGCAATCTCCCAGCTTGTGTGAAGTGGTGGAAACCGACTACAAGGGATTTTCTGTGTTTCATCCCAGGAGGGATGGAGCAGGTTGCCAGGATGGTTAGGGGCAATCCCCTGATCTTACCAGGACATTTGGTGAAGCTGCCTTGTGTACATCTTCTGTGGGTACTTTTGTGTTGTGTGAAACTGCCCAGTTGGTACCTGCATTTTAAGGGTAGATTCTCTGACAGAGAGACCCAGTCACCCTAAACAGTTTAAAAGTTGGCTGTCCTCTGTGGATTCCAGTATGTGACCATCCAAGTGAACAGAACTTTTACCTTTGACACGTGTGGTGTCCTGTGAGGATGTTAAGTGTGAAATACATTTCTAGAGAGCATCTTCAATTTTGGTACAGTGTGAGGTGTATTTAGCAGAGGGATGTCCAAGTATGAACTTGGAAACAAAAGGTGGGAGATCCCATCTGGAGTGACCAGTTTGGCACTCCAGGTTCTGAAGGGCACCTTTATCTTTTCTGTCAGTGCATGTGGCCAATGCCTGAAGAAAGTTCAACCCCAGTGAGTGGGTTTTCTCCAGTTCTACCCCAGTGAGTGGATTTTCTCCAGTTTACTCCATGTATGTGGGTTCTGCCTGTAGTGCTCTTTTGTGGTCCGTGTGCCATAACTTATCTTATGCCATATGGAAAGTGACCGAGTACTGGCCGTGTGTGCCATTTCCAGGAAGAAAGTGTGTGTTCTACAGCTGGCTAGTCCACAAGTCCTTCAGTCATCCTATGCAATATGGGAATTTGGTGTTCTGTACATCAGATGTCTGCATTTACAGTGTGAGCGTAACCCTTGGGGGTCCATCTTCGCTTTGTGTTGTTCCTACTGTGTTATGGAATAAAGTCACACTCTAGAATCCCAACCTGGTTTGGACATTTATGTTATTGCTTCCTGTGTGTGGAGTTACTTGGGTACCCCTGTTCCAGAAGTGCAAACCTAGCATAGCCCTGAGCAAACGTTTTCTCCCTGGGACCTGGGTTGTGGCCATGGTATTGGTCCCAGCCAGGTGTGTGCCAGGTAGTAGCTGCACTTGGTTTGTGTTGTTTTTATAATGTCCACTCTATCTGGCATATCCCACCTTGTCTAATGGTGGCAAATCAATGTAACCCTCGCCCCTCTCTTTTCCCCTAGACTATCGGAGGTGTGCCTACTGGTTATATAAGGGGCCGGTGGGGGGTTACATATATATATGTGTGACTATATATATATATATATATATATATATATCACCCTCTCTGTTTACACCACTGTTGAAGCCCCTTCTATCCCTGTTGTTGGGCATCCTCCTGGGTTCTACCTCAGTCTGTATCAGGCTTCTTCCTTTTCTACATCTGAACTGCCATTTCTTCCACCAACTTTTGTCTCTGTATTTGCACATCAAAGCTGCTCATTTTACCTTTGTTTAGCTCTGTTTACACATGTGCCCTTGTAAAACACTTAACTGTACTCTACTTTACTTTGTAACCAATCATTAATACAGTGTATGCCATTATTATTATATTGCATGTTTCCCCTCCCTTGGTCACACCTGGAAATGAGCCTTGGCTCAATGTGCCTTTCCAGGTTATCAATTACCAAATAAATAAAATAAATAAATAAATATCACGTGATGATCCCCACTCTAGAAGACCAACAGGCATGTGTGTCTGGAGTGAAGAGCGAAAAAGAGTGGACACCAGAGCATGTGCAGCTAGGAAAGGTATTTGAATTTTTTCTAATAGCAAGCCAAAGTTTGCAAAACTCACCAGTTTGTTCATGAACAGAAGACTACTGTGGATACCATCGGTTTGATCACTTAGGCAGAATAGTTGAACCAAACTTGGAGCCCCACTTGTAATCAGACTAGACAGACCAATAGACTGTCTTCTGCTTACAATGTCTATGCTTCTGTTTCAATGAGGTATTTGAATCACCCCAAGTCACTGCCTCATATCACCTTTGCTAGTGCCCCAGGTAAAGTTAATAGTGGCTTGCCTGTCCGCAAAATGGTTAGATCAGGTAAAATTTCTCTAGACAGCTCATTTTTGTTATTGTTTGCTTATGACAGGAAATTATTGTCTATGTCTATTGTAAATGTAACCCCCGGACCCCTGCCTTTTTGCAAAACGACAGGTGGCACGCTGTTGAAGCTGACAGCAGTACCTGGTGGGGACTGGGTTCGGGGAGGACTAGGTTACTCGGCACAGGGGGCCTAGGTTTGGCTACTCTGCACAGGGGCACCCAAGTAAATCCAAACATAGGAAGCAATAACTGTAATGTCCAAAACCAGGAATGGGATTCTACAGTGTGGCTTTTATTCACATCCAAACTGAACAAACAAAGCATAGATGGACCCCCATGGGGCTACATTCCTGGTAATGCAGATTAGAGACACAGAACACTTCTTCACTATTCCAGCCCTCAGGCTCTGAACCCACCAGGCACATAGCCCGGACTTGCACGCAGCTTTGGGTACACAGCCCGACTTGTACACTGCTTGGGTTTCCCCTGGCCTGGCTCCCCCATGGCCACTTGATCCTTGAGTCCATTATGGAATGAACCAGTTTTCCTATTGGTGGCTCCCCAAACCACCTTAGAGCCTTCGACTTAGAGGGAATTTTCCTTCCAATCCCATGTCTGGGGTACTTCTCATCACTGGCCAAGTGCATGAGGCAAAGTAGAAATCCACAGAGCAAATCCAGAGAGGTGGCCTGGTTACTAAAGATGGGGGTCTCCACTTCCAGCTCCCACAATCCATACCTGGCCATTTCTCTGAAAACTAAACAACTCTTTTCTGAAAGCTTGGCAATGTAGATTACAGGGTAGATGTATGTCACATCTCCTCTACATGTCTTGACTTCCCCTATGTGCTGGACTTGAACATACTTTTACTTTTGGCTAAGCCTATTACTCTAGGCCTCCCACTACTTCAGTAGTCCAATCCCCACTTTAACACAAGTCCAGGGTGAAACATGGGCCCTTTAGAAAGAGCAAAACTCACCCTCCGGTTGCAGGTGCCCCACAGGCGAATCACGAAATCTTCTTGTTTCCCATACTCGTGGACAAAATAAGGCAGCTTCTTCACTAGCAGTAGCCAGGGGGTTGCCCCTGGAAATGCAGGCAAACCTTCCTGCCCCATCCCCTGAGGGATGGGGCACAGAGACCCAAATCAGCGGTCTCCACCACTTTAAAATAGCTCACTGTGTCTCTCTTTAGGTGGAAACAAACACCTTTCCCTAATTGTAGCCCTATGTCAGGGCTGAGGCTCCAAGAGCCTGAACACAGAGCTGCTGTGCTCCTCTCACAACAAGCTCCAAACTCCAACTGACTACAGACTACTGTTCAAACCTCCCAACATTCTACTCCAACTCCCTGCTGCAGATACCATTGTGGCTCATGCAGCTGCGATAGTTCTATGGTGATGTCATCCCTCAGTCTCAGCTGAGATTAAGAACAGAGTGAGACAGTGTGAAACCCATTTAACTGGAGTTTCACAAGCTGCCTTCCCTGCCTGCCTACCACTAGGTCTTACTGGGATTCTAGTAACCCCGGGTAACAGGGGGGTTACATAAATGTGAATTGTATGTTGTTTGAACTCTTTGGATGAAACTGGACATGGACGTCAAGTATTCAGCTGGGAGAGAGAGTATAACCCCCTACATGTGGGGGCTTACCTGGCTCCATGAAGCCCAAACTGCTGCTGCTATTGCTCTCTGATACCCATGTCTGCCAACAGGGACTGGGAGAGTGAAGATGAATCTGATTTCTTTAGCCCTGACCACAATATTCATTTTCATGGCTCTTTCCACACTTTCACTTCTGCCATGACCAGCACTCGTGATGACCAGGGAAGTCTCCTGATGACCACTCTGACCAAATGGGCACTTTAAAGCAACTTTGAAGGACTCAGCCAGGGGACCCAATAAAATGTTTCAGGGCAGGAGCCCTTTGCAATAAGATTTTGGGGTGGAGTACCCTCTGAACTACAAAAACTGAAGCTATCTTCTCATTCTCCAACCCTTCTCAACATAGCAACAAGGGCCAATCATGTTCCAGAAGCCTACCAGGTAGCCACAGAGGATTCCTGAGACACAGTGTTACTACATTAATTCACCCAAGATTAAGGCAGCCAATCAGCAATTGAGTGACAGCCAGACAGATCCTTCCAACTGACCGGAGGACTTAGCTAATCAAGACACTGTGTGCTGCTTTTAGACTGAGACATGCCACCGAATGTCTGCAGTCTGACCAGATCTAGTGTGGAGATTGACCTTTCATATATAAGTGCAAGTCAGCACTGAGCAGAGACTTTGGAGGGAGAAGAGTGCTCATTCAGTCACAATGAAGGAGAATACTGTTCAAAGCACAAAAAGAGAAGATTGAAATCCACTGCTGAGGGCATTAGCTGTTAGCATATACTGCCCTGAAGCTAAACCTCAGTGCACCTCTTAAGAGATGTTTTTATTGTTTAGACCTGTGCGGACTGCTAATGCACTGGAACAGACTGAGGGACCTAAAGTCACCATGCTGATCACCACCACTGTGGGACAGCCTACAAAGGGTGTTGCCTTGGGGCTTTGAGGAGGTAAACGTTATTGTCCTGGGATCCTCAAGATGCCCCGAGAGACTAATGGAATGAGACCCCAGCTGAACCTGCGTGAGGTGCCAGAGAGAGACAGTAACTGGCAGACCAGGGCTGAGGGAGCCATCCCAAGTGTAACACAGGACTGCAGGATCGACCAGGATGATCTTGCTCAGAATGCAGCTGGAGATAGAGACCTACCAGCCTGAGGTTAAGCATGAGTAACAAAACAGGGCCCACAGGTCCTTCAACCCAGATTTCCCAGCTGTTAGATAGGGTCAGTGTTGAAGGGTTTTGATGTTTAATGGACTAGGCAAAATAATTCAAATATTGTTTATTTTCATTGTTGTTTAAGCAAGTCAATGGTGACAAACTACGTACAACTACCACCAGTAAGCCTACAAGAATTCAACACTTGAGCAACCAGGCTTCCCCTGGAGCTCCGTAACTGACTAAGGGTTCTGGATGTGCCAGTATGGAGAACATTTACACAGGGGCACAGTATTGGTTGTGGGAGATGGCTGCAATTAAAGGCTAGATAGTCAACTGTACCAAATCTTGTTTATTATTCAATTACATTAAACCCTTTCCTTCCCCCCATGACCTCATTCCTAATTCCCCAATGAAACCTTTTTGTTCTTGTGTTAAAATTCCTGACTCGTGAGCATATGATTTGCATGAGCATATTATTGATGCAAAAATGTAATTTTTTGCTAAACTGGTAATTGCATTGAGTGGAAGTTAGATAGGCTGTGTCAGTGGGAACCATAGTAGGTTAGTATTGGGACCCAGAACGCAGTACTAGCTTATTACCTAGCCCATGTAACCATTCACCGGATGGAGACACATGGACATAATAAGTAGAGGAAAGAGAACAAGGTGGGGGGGGTGATAGCTGTGACCAAGTAAGGTCCACGGTGTAGTAATAGGCAGGGAAAATAGGGCAGACTAGATGGACCTACTGGTTTCTTTCTGCTCACAATTCTATGTTTCTGATAATGCACAATGTACATCTGAACTTTAACTCAGCATCTTTGGGTAACAAATCCCCCTAGGAGTTACTGACTTAGGCCCCAGCCCATAAGGCAGGGGGAGTGTAATGCCATCTACAGCAACCCAGTACAAATGAACAACAAATACTGAGTATTAGTGAGAAAGTCCGATCGCACCAAGTTGCTTGCACTCATCTCTAATGACGCATCGGGGAGAAATTTTGCAAAGGACAGTATGGGGCATTTGTTCATTTCCATTCAGTTTTACAAAAAATATTTTAAAGCAGTCTGGCAAACACAAACTGATCTCCAGTAGAGATTTGCTGGAGTTACTTTTTGTAATTAATTTTCTAATGACAGAGAGAAAAAGATAAGCATGTCAGACTGACCCCATATTTTCTTACTTCAACTTTGCCTGTGGTTTGTTTATTCCAGCTAGAGGAACCAGCACGCCATAGCCCTAAGGCCTAAGCCTTCCTTTCGATTTGTAAAGTTTGACTATTGTGCATAAACTTAGCAGGCCATAAACCCAGCCCATCCCAATCAACAGTGCTTAGGCCTTTACTTTCTAAAATCCTGCCCGACACTCTTCTGCCAGCACAGTAGTCCTTACCTCCAACTTCATGATCAGCTGTTTCAGTCTCCTGATCACCGCCTTACAGTTCAAAACTGCACTGTAAAACACAAGCAGCTGCTGTTCTTCAGAGTTTAGAACCAAAACGCAAAACAAATTATATCAACAAAAAAAAAAAATTCCCTCTGAAGCACCCTGTGTGTTCAACTCAGGTCTGTGATCCTTTCTCAGCTACTCTCCAAGAGAAAAGTAACACTTCCTGTCCACCCTTGAAATGTGCAATTTCCGGCATTCAGATCAGCTCATTAATATTCATACAGCACTGTAAAAGGGGAGGAGTCAGGGGATGGGTTCTTAATGCAATTCCTTAAAGCGGCAGGACATTGCAGAGACAGAATTGGCTTGTCACTGACAGAGTGTTTTCCAGGAAAGGCATTAGGGTTCCCACCTGACCGGTTTTTATGGGGACTTGCCAGTCAAACACTTTAATGTGTCATTTTTTTTTTTTATGACCGTGATATGCATATTTCTATAGCTGGCATCCAGGCAGGCAGCCAGGGCAAGTCTCCACTAAACATGCTGCCACAACACACAAGCGCACTCATTTGGTGCCGGTGTCAGTGTAGCGGGAGAGCAAGGTGAGGGGAGCAGAACCAAGGAGTCAGTGCAAGGTGTAGCATTTAAACTTGACTTTAATTAACTTGTTAACGTTAACTGACAAAGTGATAAGGCACCTGAGTGTAGCTAGCAGCCAACAGATGAGTTGGAGATGCAGCGTGGCATTTGAAATAAAGGTAGGTGAGTATTAATATACATGGTGGCGGTGGGGGGGTAGCGAGGAAGGTGGCGGCAACGGGGTGGGGGCAAGTGACCTTTTTTTTTTTTTTAATTCCCAAGGTGGCAATCCTAAATGGCACACTGAGCCAAAACAGCTTGTTTCTAGGGGCATCCTAGGGGAGATGATACAATAGGGATAAAGAACACAGCAATGTAAAATCACAGAGCATAAACAGGGGAATGTCATACCATGATACAATATATAGAAAATAATGCATAGGTGACTGTGTGTTGTGATGTTTTTTTACACACCGAAATTCAAAAACAAGAACATTTTCAATTTTTATGCATTTAATACTTAATATACTCCAGAATAATTCATAAAAAATTCAGATGTAGAAAATTCAAAGTAAAAAAAAAATCAATAAATATTGTTTACTTTCTTGGGATGGCATCAAGAGGCACATTAGAAGTACAGGGAAGTAGCTCTTCCTGTGGTGTTAGGGTAAAGTCCAAGATTTCTTCATGTAATGCAGGTTCATATTTGCAAGTATTGAATTTCTTGGCCAGCTGCAGAAGAGATTGTGGCTCAATGTTTTCTTTTAGCTGTGGATTTACAAATCCCAGAGTCTGCAGTGTTTTGTCATGAAATGGAAACTTCTTTAGGAGGCTTGTAGTCACTTCACTGTAAAAGTTTGTGAACAACATTTCAGCTTTTATCACAGGGTCTGCTGTACTATTCTGAAACATCGCTGTCAGCTTGGGAGTCTTGCTGTTAGCAGAGCACAGTAATTTATGAGTATTTGTGCTCATGTGATGAGCAACATAATTCTTACCCCCAGTTAAAATGCTGAAATGTGAATTGCAAAGGCTACAGAAGGCAAACGTGTCTCCTCTCTCGCTTTTCAAAAGCCAGCAGAAATCCCCGGACCAGCTCTTGTTGAACTTGCAGCTGTATTTCTTTTTCTTTGGAGTTGCTGCTTTCTTGGGGGAGTGCAGACACTTTGACATGCTGCAGGAGAGAAAGAGATAAACACAGAATACACAAACCAGAGCAATAAATGAAATCCTACCTCAGACACTGTCTCCTTTTTACTCACTGCCTGAGCCGTGTAATTAAAAACTAATGAGGTGATAACTACATTCAGGATATACTGCTTGCACTAGTGATTAAGAAAAGATCTGCTTAACAATACACGCTTACATGCTGGCACTTTACTGATTATCTTTTAATTAAACAGTTGAGCGATTAGCTTTGCTGATAAAAGCTAAGAGAGAAGCTTTCAAGGAAAATTGATTTTATGACTGTTAGCAAGTCGGGAGAATGTGATTCCCGTGCAGGGGTGGAGAACAGTAAAAAAAGGGACCTCCCAGCCAAAACAGGAGATATCACATGTGTGGTAATGACCCATAAACCTTGAGAGCGAAGCTTGAGAGGCTTATTAGGTCATTACACACTGAGGGTGTGTAAAAAAATGTCATAGACACACATTTGTCTATGCCTTATTTTTTTAATTTTTGAAATTCCACAACTTTATTGAGTTTTAAAGATAACAAAGCATATTGTACAGACAGTGTCACAATCTGTAGCGAGACAAAGGGCTAGTAACCAGTGTAACAACAAAAAGCTGGGAATGATGTGTGCCCGAGTATAAACAGCCACAAAGAGAGGCACCATTTAATCAGACCAGCCCTAGAACCCCCTCATTGCCCACCCCACCACCCCTGGAGGTACCACCTCAACCCAAGTAGAAAAAAAGTAATGGCAGAGGTACTCCGACATTAGAAACAGTGCAGGGAGGCAGAGTGTACAAAAGGCTGTCAGAGGTAAATCCCACATGGGATTTAATGCAAATATAAGGCATATAGCTTACCCCATTTCTGGTTAAAGGAGGACATACTCTTCCGGGAACTAGCGATCAACCTTTCTATTTTGAAACAAAGGAAATTTCATCAAGCCATTCCGAATAAAAATAACAATTTGGTCCAACAATGTTTGAGGACAAGCGTTTAACTACTATAGAAATTAGAGCCATATAAGAAACCTACGTTCTTTAACTCTAATATCCAGTACATCCCTAGTATACATATTTCAGCCATGAATAACTCCACAAACCCAGGATAGGTCAAGATTGGATTGTATTGAGTTCCATAGGGGACCACCTTATCACAATCCCAAAATATGTGAATTAAGTTCCCTCACCTGCTCCACATCTCGTACAGCTAGTTGAAGTCAGCCTACCAAATTTGACCAGCGTGATTGGCGGTAGTATGGATTATTCAGAATGTGGAACTGTAATAACCTGTTTCTGTCTTGGGTAAGATTTCTGAATGTGTCACGCTCATATCTGGTTCCAAGGCAAGGGAGTCGGTAAGAGGGACGCCAAATCTTGGAACCGGATAAAGAATTGGGAATTTAGTATCTAATAGGTAAGAATAGATTCTGGCAATACCATGGGGCTTGGTTGTACATTCTTGAATATGATCTAGGAAAGGCTTTGTTTGGGATGGTATCGCTACTGTCCCAAACAGCTGCCCAACGAGGTGTCTCAACTGAAAGACCTTGAAAATATGTTTCTGTGAGAGATTCAAATGGGATAACAATCCAGTGGAGGAGAGAAGTGAACCCTGAGGATAGAGAATGTCTACTGGCCAATCATGTATTTGTGGAAGCCAGTCTGGAGTCAGTGGGGAGCCCCCGATTTTGATATTAGGGTTTAGGGTAAGGGGTTGTGCCATATCCTTTGTAAATGGTATACTAAGAAAGCCCCAGCATTGAGATAGAATCTTAATAGAAAGTCCTATAGCCGATCTTTGAATAACCTCTGGTAGAGTAGAGTAAGTGTAATAAAAAATACGGGAGGATGAAGATTGAATTTATCCAGCAGACTAAGTTATATTAACTGCCAGGAGGGTTGATAAGTATTGGGTTGGGCGTTGAACCAATGCCCCATTTTAGCTAAATGACTATAGCCCAGTAATAAAACAAGAAATTGGGAAGGCGAAGACCCCTTATCTTTAGGTAAGTTGAGCTTTAAAAAGCCGATCTAGGATGTTTGCCCTCCAAATAAACTTAGATAGGGCAGTATGAATTTGCTGAAAGTAGGATCTGGGAAGCCAAATGCTAAGAAGATTGGGGGTAAAAATACAGGGTAAGATATTCATTTTAATGATGTTGATACGACCCCATAGTGACAACAGTAAGCTATCCCATCTGCTGAGATCCTTCTGACTCTCACCAGCAGGTCATCTAAGTTAAGTTTTTTAATGACCACTGGATCTCGAGCTAGATGAATACCTAAATATTTAAGGGAGGCCGAGGACCACCTCATGCCAAATTGAGTAAAGTTAGCTTGATGTGTAAAGGAATTAAGTGGAAAAATAACCAATTTAGTCAGATTTAACCTATAGAGATAGTCACAGGAATCTGTGAAATAACACAGCCTGTAATCTGAAATGAGGATTTGATACTAAGTATCAGAGGTTCTAAGTACAGGTTGAATAAATAAGGAGACAGAGGACATCCTTGTCGGGTGTCAGAGTGCAAGGGAAAACGAGATGAAAAGACACCATTGCAATAAATCCTGGCAGAAGGAGAGTTGTAAATTGCTCTAACCCATTGAATAAAGATATCAGGGAAACCCATTCTTTTAAGTGTGGACCACAGAAAAACCCAGTTAACCCGATCAAAGGCTTTTTCTGCATCTAAGGCAATCAAAGCCATAGGAACTTGGGAATCTTGTGCAGCTTGGAAGATGTGGGAGATGCTAAATGGTCTGCCGCTAGATCTACCTGGACAAACCCCACTTGCTCGGACTCAGCAGATGCTCAGACCTGTTTGATTCTGAGAGAGAGAATTTTAGTTAGGATTTTAATATCGTAATTTAATAATGAATTAGCGGTAGCTAGCGGGTCTAGCTGAGATTTATCTGGCTTTGGGATTAAAATTATAGTCTCCTCCAGCAACGAGGGGTCAAAGGAGTCTGATATAAGTATGTAACTGAATAGCTTAAGGAGGAGAGAGAGACCTCCTTACAAAAGGTCTTGTAAAGTTAGGGAAAAAGCTGCCAGGGCCTGGGGATTTGTCCAGAGGTAACCCTTAATTAAGCCTCAATCTCCTCAAAGTGATGGGAGAGGATAAATTTCACAATGATGTGCCTGTAAATGGGAAGAGAGATTCCATCAAAAAGTGTTCAATATCTGAGAGAGAAATTAGAGAGGAACCCCTACCGTACAATTCCCTGTAAAAGGATTCAAAGATAAATGCAATATCTCTTGGTGAGGTTTTAATGGTGCCATCTGATGATTTTAGAGCGGGAATTAACCTTGAGCTCTCAGTCTCCCTCAACCTGAGAGCTAACAGCCTACCCGGTTTTTCCCCTTGATCTAAATAGCAGGATTTAGTTTTAAGGATGGCATATTCCGTTTTTTCTTTAATCAGGTCCTCATATTCATTCCTTAACTACAAACTTTCTCCAGATCTTGCTGAGAGTTAGAGAAGTCGTTCTCAGCCAACCTGATTTGACTAGCCAAGAGATAATCTTGGATTCCCTTAACTTTTTCCTTCTAGAAGCCAGTTTTATGAACTCGCCCCTGAGAAAACATTTTAGAGAACACCAGAATAAGTCCTCTCTAGCAACAGAACCCTGATTAAACTCAAGAAAGGATGAAATCAAAGATTTAAGGTGGGAAATAGTGTGCTCATCTTTTAGGAGTTGCGTGTTTAACTTCCATGCAGTGTCTCTTTGAACACCGGGTCCGGGAGAAACCTTAATCCATGCAAGAGAGTGATCCGATATTACAATTGGCTTGATACCTGAATGAGACGCGTTTTCTAGGAGGGTAGAACTAATTAGAATATAGTCAATTCTGGACCATGTTTGATGAACCTGAGAAAAAAAGGAAAATGTCGACCAGAAGGGTTAAGCAGGCGCCAGGAGTCACATAACCCTAGTAAGTTTGTGAAATCCCTAAGGCAATTTGAGATGGGGAAAGGGGTTTTATAGGTCTATAAGTCTTGTCAAACTCCTGAGTTGGGGCGACATTCCAGTCACCACCCAGAATAAATGAGGATGGCAAGAACCCTTAACAGCTAAGTGCATAAGAAATTTGGGATCCCCCCCCCACTGGACCATATATGGCCCCTAATACCACGCTAATACTATTAAGCTGGCCCTTAACCAAAATGAATCTGCCCTCCTGATCTGTAGAACTATCCTCAGCCACAAACGAGATACCCCGCCTGATCAAAATAGCGACACCCCTACAAGTCGATGCGCCCCCGATACAAAAACCTGAGAAAACCCCTGCCGTCTTAACTTGCTGGTTTCAGTAGCTAATAAGTGTGTTTCCTGCAAGAATAAAATATCAATATTTAACAGGGAGCAGTTAAGGAGAACTTGATGCCTTTTAGTAGCATCTTTGATACCTCTGACATTCCAGGTAGCAAATTTAATAGCCCTCAGCGCCATATGGCATAGAAAAAAGTTTAGAAAGAGCAAAGTCAAAAAGTACATCCGCCAAACTTAAATGCCAGTGGCACCCTCCAGGTTTCCAATGCCCACCCCACCACCCCAACAAATTAAGAAAATTCCATAACCCCCAAGCATCCAGAGAATCTGTCCCAAAACATATAATAATAAAAATATTAGATGGCAATACCAAATATAAGTATAGTAGATATTGAGAGATAGTTCATAATCTACCCCCCTTTCCCTCCCCAACCAATCCCACCACTCCAAAATCCCTTTAAACTATTTACAACAGGCCCCACTAAGATAAGGAACCACAGTGCTGAAAACCGGAATAATCCTGACCTGGGGCAACCCCAAAAGGCTACATGCCCAGGAATAACCAATCCTAAACTGAGATGAGGCATTCCCTGATAAACAATTGCATAGACAACCAGTATCATGCCCCAAATCAAATAAAGAACACGAGGTTCCCCTGGGGTAGTGACCCACCCCCCTCCAGCTAAACCATGAAGCAGATCTCCCAGCGTTTGTTCCCTCTTTGAGCCTCCCACCCACCAACCACCCCTGGAGCAAGAAAAACTAAAATCTGTGCCTCCAAAAGAAAAAAACCCAAATTACCAGACCAAAATTGCGATAATGCAGGGTCCCAACCGAGACAGTAAAAAAAAAAAAAAACAAGATAGTGATTGCCCCATTAAATCATTTCAAGCTATGAATCTCTTTTAAAAACAAGACTCGTGGGGAAAACCAGACCGACCCTCATAGCCATCTGTCGTCATCAAAAGAAATCAAGACAATAAAACCAGAAAAAGCAGAGACTTGCCTGACTGGATTGTGCCATTTTAAGTCGGCCCCGAAGTGCAAGAAGTAAGAGGGGAAAAAAAAGTTGGCGGACCAGAGGGTCCGTTCCTAACCAGAACCAGTGGGAACTGCTAACCATAACTTAGTTCCTTCACCTCCCCCCCTCAGGTTCAACCTCTAGGCCATTGGCGCTTACACAGGCCTAATAGGCCCCAATTCAGAGAGCAACCTCGGCCCCAGTGCACATAACCGAAGGAGAGAAGGAGAGCAACACCCAACAGGTAAAACCTCAATGCCCCTTCACTATTAGGGAGAACTAAATGTATAAATTTCCCAGTTCATCTTTCAGTTCACTTTAAAGAGGCTGGGGAGTTTGAGGGTGAGATCTGATAAGGCTTGATCCAGATTATCGTGAAGGGTGCCAAACACCATCCAGGGACACCAGTAACTTAGTCGGATAGTTCATCCGAATCAGATTCCGCTGCAATAAGCTTGTTCTAATCGGGTGAAATGCTGCTCTTTTCTGGCGGATTTCATAAGGCAGGTCCTGGGTCAGCCGCAGTTTGGCGTTATCCAATGAATTGCTTCTAATTCCTTTGCCTTGGATAAAACATGCTGTTTCTCTATAAAGCTGAGAAATTTAATTATAATAGGTCTAGGGGGTGCACCGGGTGGAGGCTTAGGCTTCAAGGAGCGATGAGCTCTTTCGATGTGAATTTGCACTTTGGAATTGCGCGTAGTCAGCCGTGGCCCATTTCCAATCTCAGACATTGTCTCTCGAAGCCCTGCCCGAAGCGTGCCAACACCAGGATCAACCAGATAGATTTTTAAGTTGAAAAGGCAGGATCAACCAGATAAATACTGTAAAAAATAAGCTACAATGGAAGTGAAGGGCATACAATCAATGTGGGTCCTCGGTACCGGGAAATGGAGCTGCCGTGTTTGTTGAGGTGTTTGGCCTACCCACAGAGTAAGAGCTAATGGGCCAACACACTACAAATGACTGACACAAAAATTTTGTACTAACCAGTTCTCCTGGTCATTATGGTTTTTAAAACACAGATCGACTCTGTTCGTTAAAGGGGGTCACCAGTAATTATAATGTAATATTCTTACACATGGGCATCTTCTTTGTATTAAAAGGAACTGTACTCTGTACTCTGTACCTTCCAGTTGTATCAAATGTGTTAACTGATGCTTTTCATAGACAGGAAAAAATTGGCAGATCAGTTAATTATCCCAATGTTAAGATACGGTGAACTAATATACAGGAACACAAACAAAGTATTACTAAGTTAGACAAAACTTATTATCGTGTGGCTAGATACGTATTAAAGGGGAATTATCAGACTCACCATTGCTTATTGCTGAATAAAGTAAATTGGTTGCCCTTGGATATAAATTATCAATGCCATTGGTTAACCTTAGTTTATAAAATGAAATATTTATCGGTGAATCATCCAATTTCATTACTATTGTTTCCAGTGAAATGTTATCAAAAACAGCTGTTAACTAGATCAGTTCGTTTAAATAAAATAGTTGTAGGAAAATTTCAAAATAAATATGGGGATTGGTCTTTGCTATATCAAGCTTCTGGTTTCTGGAATCATCCTGTTGATGTGAGAGAAATTACAAGTTACTCCTTATTTACTCAAACAATAAAGGAGCTATATACTCACATTTGTGAGTGTTGAATATTTTCAGATGTGTCTTTGAAATCTGTTATGATTTCTTTTTACAATAATTTTATGGATATATTTTAGGTATATTATGTTGTTTGTATTCATTTGTGTTTTAAATGTGGAACTTTATTGTATGTATTTAGATAGGAAATTACACAGGTCTGTCTTGTAAACTGGATTATGTCCAAATGACATGTATCACCTGTATAAAAATACATTTTTACCTACCTACCTACCTTTCCCGTGGAATGTATTTAGAATTTTCTGCATTTTACATAGTTGCTATTATGCTACTGTATGTGTGCTGTATGTATGTAATTTGTTCTAAATTTCATGCGTGCTTTGTAGTACATTCAATTGTTATTATGTACCTAGCACTATTTTGTTTTTGCTCATGTACCTCCGATTGTCTTTCCCTCCCCAAGGACACACCAGGAAACGTGCCTCGGCTGAGTATGCCTTTCCCGACCACTGATTTTCAAATACATAAATACACACAGATGTAACCCCCCTTTAGGGGTGCTTACCGTGATTGCCCCTCGTTCTCCCGGTTTCTCTCGTTTTTGCCTCTGGCATCCCTGTTCTCCCCCACTACTTCACCGCCACAGCCTAAGCCATAGGTCTGCCCTGGTGCTCCGGACACCCCCAGATAGCCCCAGAACTTTGTTCCAGCCTGGTTTTGGCCTGAAGCACTAGCTACGGCCTGCTGCTGCTTTAGTTTGCACTGTGGTGATAGTGGGCAATTGCACACGCGCGAGGGAGCCTTTAATTTTCCAACCACCATTTTTTTGCAATCATACTAGATGTATTCCAGCAGTCCTGGAGCCCTTACTCAACTAAATGGGGACCAGGGACCAGAACAAGGCCAGTGAGAGGCCTCTTTGGAGTAAAAATAAAGAGTTTGAACTAGGGCATATAGCGAGGACTCATACATATTAGAGAGCTCCTCATGCATATTAATGAGTAGCTGCCTGCCGCCTAGGGGATCTGTGTTTCAGCGGCAGTGACAGCTAAACTGTTGTATATAAATGTTTAAGAGTGGGCTCGTTTGGAAGGGCACAGTTGGGGCTACATGTTTAAGGGGAAATTGTAAATAAAAAATATTGCTATTGGCTGCATCAGATCTTTGAAAGTGGGGGATTGTTCAAGCTGCTTGGGGACTGTATATACAGCAGCCATTTTGGTAGCCTAGCAGCCAATGGGAAAGCTGGATGTACCAGAGGGACTCTTGGGACTTTGCCAGAGACTTTTTGGGGAAAGGGTGAACCAATAAAAAGACTTAGATTGCTTCTGACAGCTTGGGCAGCCTGAGCCAATTGGTTTGCTGCAACTTTGCCCTTTATTTAAGAGGGCCTGTTTGAACTGGGTCCTGCACAAGCCACCAAGAGAGAAGTAACCTGCGTGGCTCAGCTGCAGAATCGCAGGGGAAAAGGCCTGCTCTTGCCTCCCTGTTGAACTCTAGACTGTCTATAAGCAGGAAAGGGATCGAGTGTTCAGCTGCCAGGCTGAGAGAAAGAGAATGCTTTCCAAATAAGTGCTCTTTGCCAGAAGTAGCCCAGAAAGGGAACTGTGAGAGGACAGTAAAGTAAAAGTATAATAGTTTCTTACTGAAATACTTGGGATGGAATGGGATTTTCTACTGTAAAGGAAACAAATTAATCTGGTTGATCTTGCTGCTCATGTCCTTCGAGAGTGTCATACACGCTGCAGCTCTGCCAATGGACCGCAACTTTCCAGAATGCCATTCCCATTGTAATGTAAAAAAAGAAAGGAAAAAAGGGAGAGACAGGCTGTGTGTGTGTGTGTGTGTGTGT
This sequence comes from Neoceratodus forsteri, assembly GCA_016271365.2. NCBI lineage: Eukaryota > Metazoa > Chordata > Ceratodontiformes > Ceratodontidae > Neoceratodus > Neoceratodus forsteri. Next base: position 139,336,215 of record CM057449.1, on the reverse strand, counting down.
GTGCACGTCTGTGTGTGCACATGTGTGCATGCATGTATGTGTGTGTCTATCTCTGAGAAGTGCTGCACTAACTGAACTGTGCTGAAAGGGAAAAAAATGATCACCATTAATTAAATAAAATAATACATGGATGGGTGGGTGTGAAAAACAGAATTTTGCACATACCCTTGGTGTGGAATGTTTTTATGAACCCCTTGGACTTTGCTCTTGGGGTTAATGTAGCATCCCATAACTTGTGCATGTGTGTAAAATTCTGGTTACACACACCCACCCATATATTATTCTGTATTTTAATAATGCAGTTCCGATTATGCATGTTTTAACAATGTTGTCCATCTATGTGTTTTTGCAATTAATAAACTATTAATGGTGTCACATATTGTTTTTCTTTTCAAGTCAAATCTGGATAGAAAGAGCATAATATTTTCAGAATCATAACACATGCTCAAATAGTTTTTACTGTCTTTGCCCAGTAAAGTCACACAACTACAGCTTATTTCTGGGTGTGTTTTGGGACCACGGTGAGGTTAAGTGACTTGTTCTGGTCACACAATATACAAGAAGAGCATGTTGGAATAAAAACCCATTCTGCTGGATGAAAGAAGCTTGTTCACAGCTCTTGGTTTTAACCTCTAGGCTGTACTGCCAGCTGTAAATCAAAAACTACACATTTCAAGGCTGGCTCCATGATGCCAGGCCAGTAAGTAAGTAAGTAGCAGCATTTGCATCTTGTAGACCTGAGTTCACACCTGAAATTGTAAGAGAAAAGGCTGTATGAGAGGGAATGGAATAAGGCAGAAATAAGTGCTGTGGCAGCCCCAGAAATCTGTACTGACATGAACACAGCCAGGGTTTACAAATCCTGATATGGGGCCCCAATGCCTGTTGACACCACAAAGCCAGCCTTGAGATGTGTGTAGTTTTTAATGATCAGCTGGCAGTTTAGCCTACAGGTTAAAGCATACCTCTCAACCTCCTGCCTCATAAATCAGGGACAAGACTTAAAAAAATCAGGGACAAAGGACCAAAATCAGGGACACATCTTCAAAATTTGTGATATCCATTCTGGAACATTGTAGAATAAGGGGTTTAATGTAAAATGCATTTTATAAGGAAGAACAAGACTGTAACTTTAATGTTTGACCTTATTTTGTGCTTACAACCCCCACTGTTTAGTCACGGAAACAAAAATTTTAGGATGGATAGAGTAAAATTCTAAGGCAAAATCAGGGTTGTCCCTGAAAATCAGGGACAGTTGAGAGGTATGGGTTAAAGTAATTCTAACAGTTGAAATGTAAAGGTGATAACTCACTAGTTTCAATGCACATACAAAACAATTATTATAAATGTAGGAAGTGTTGTAATAACACCTTAGAACACACTTAATAAAACAGATGATTTCCTATTTAACCTACAGTAAACAGAGGGTCAAGTTCCTCAGTGACATCATTTCCTGTCAGGAGCCTAAAACACATGGCTGGCCCCAGCCCTTAATGACAGACTGATTTACATATGAATAACTCTGGACTGCAAAGACTCACACATAAATACAATGGCTCACTCAGATTAGCTTTTTATGAACTGTCAGACATTAAGAAACCCTACTGATGACAGTTCCCCTTTAATGCAGCTGCTCCCTTTGGTAGATTTTTGTTTTCTGTTGTAAGCATTGTGTGCATCTCTTCAGAATAACCTTGAAACACTTGTACAGTCTTTGACCAACAGAACTGTGCATGGGCCAAATCCAGAGTTTATTCAGCTCCCCAGTTCCCCATCTCATCATGTAGGGCTTGGAGCTCCATATGTCAGAATTTGAAGGGAAAGAGTAGTCGTCACTTGGGATAACCCCAAGTGTCATGAGTCTGTCTGTACAACAGGTTTTTCATGCACTCTCAGATGAACCCAGTCTCTTAGAAACAGCTGAGCTGCTTCATTCCTTGGAAGGAGCCTCCCCCCCCCTTACTCATTTATTTATTTACGGAAATGTTTCACCAGGAAGGCACACCAAGCAACAAGTCGTTCATCTCCCAGTGTGACCTGGGGGGAAGGGGTACAATAGGAGTGAGACATTAAACATTCAAGTCACAAGATCAACATTAACATACAGTTGTAAGGCAGATGTTACAAACAGTGTTAAAACAGTGTTGCACATAATATGTAAAAAGAGTAGACAATAATAAGTGCCGGGTTAATAAGTAAACAAGTGCTTACATGAAAGAAAAGGGGGAAAAGGAGAGGAAAGGGTGAGGTGAGGGGAAGGGAAGAGTCATGTCCCAGGAGACCCCTTCAGGATGCGAGGAACCCTGCAAGGGGATGGGGGGACCAGTGATACAGGGATAGGCAGTGTCCCAGAGAGACCCCTTCAGGATGTAGGGAACCCTGCAAGGGGGCTATGGGGCTAGACAGAAAGGGGGATAAGGCTGTAGGGATTTAAAGAGGGAGGCGAAAGAGAGGGAGGAGGTGTGACTTAAATGCTAGGAGGGGGAATAGGTCCTAACCCAAGAGAGGACCCTTCAAGATGTGGGGTACCCTGTCAGGGTGTTGAAGAAGGTCAGTAGATCAGGATTAAGAGAGTGATAGGAAAGTGAGAGCGTGAGAACTGAACCCGTGAGGGGGAGAGAATTTGCACCTTTGGAGGGGATGGGGCCTAATCAATAATCCATCAGGATGCATAGACCCATGGGGAGCATTCAGGGTCCCTTACATTCTGTGAGAGATCAAGGGAGGTCAGTAAAGGGCAGCAATTTGGGGGAAGGGGAGGAGAGCTAGAAATTTGGGGTGTGTGGGTGCACAGGGTAAAATAAAGGTGATGGTAGAGGGGTAGGGTTTATCCAGTGCTTAGAGGAGGGAATTAAAGAGGGACATGGCAGGAGCAGCTAGGTGCAAGGTAATTATTGAGGGCTGAGCTGATGGAGTAGGTGGAGGATGAGTGCCCAATTTGAGGGGGGAGAGAATTTCAAATGTTTGGGAGGTGGTGAGAGTAACCGTATTGGCTGATTAGGGTGGATCTGAGGGGGACTACCAGGGTGCTGGAGTTAGTTGATCTAAGGAAATGGGAGGATGGGGGTTGTTATGAAGAAGAAGGTGAGGTAGGAAGGGAGCTTACCCAACCAGTGCTTGGAGGTGAATTTAGCACAGTGGGAGAGTCGCCTGTTTGTAAGAGAGGGGAAGGATAGGGCATGATAAGGATTGCAGTGGTGGGTGCAAGGGGGGTCATCAAGGGCAAAGCGGTGGAAGGAATTGAAGAGGGTATCCAGTCTGGCCAGGGAGGACTTAAGGGCAGCAGCATAGACTATGTCACAGTAGTCGAAAAATGGGCAGTATCATCTTCTGAACAAGTTCACACCTAGTCGGAGGTGGGATGCAACTACGGTTCCTGAACAGGGCACCAAGCTTGGGGCACAGTTTTTTCTGGATGGCGTCAATATGTCCAGAGAAGTTTAGGTGTTGGTTCAACAAAACACCTAAGTACCTGAAGGGGGATGTGTCCTCAAGTAAAGTCCCATCAAGGGTGTGGAAAGTGGGTAGGGAGGGAAGCCTAGACAGTCTCTGCATAGTGCCAAAGGTCATGGAGACAGTCTTCTTGGCATTAAGGAAAAGTTGATGGTTAGCAAACCAGTGCTGAACCTTGTCGAAGTCTTGCTGTAGGTTGGTTGCAACCTTAGTAGGACAGGAGCCAGATGCATACAGGACTGTATCATTGGCATACATATGTATAGCGGAGGAGGGAGGCAAACAGAGGGAAGGTCATTTAAGAAGATGGAGATTAGGAGTGGCCCTAATACAGAGCCCTGGGGGATGTCAGTGCTAATCAGGAGGGGAGGGCAGGTGGCATCCAAGATCCTAACTGACTGGGTTCTACCAATAAGATAGGCCTTGAACCGGTTTGTGGTGGAGGGAGACAGGCCAGCTGCTTGGAGTGAGTCGAGGAGAAGGGAGTGATAGATGGTGTCGGAGGCCTTGGCCAGGTTGACAAAAATGGCAGAGGTACTTTGGCCATTGTCTGTCCCAGTTAGGATGGAGTCTGTGAGCCATAGGAGAGAGAGAGAGGTGGTGGTTGAGTGGTTTTTCCTGAAACCAGACTGGAAAGGGGTGCAAAAAGGAGATGTCAGATAGAAAACAGGTAAATTGGGATAGGACAAAGTGTTCTTGAAGCTTGGCAAGGGTAGGGAGGAGAGAAATGGGGCAATAGTTGCCAGGCGATGAGGGGTCACCCCCTTTAGGTAGAGGGAGGACCACTGTATGTTTCCATGAAGAGGGGACAGGCAGTAGAGAATGAGAGATTTAGGATTATTGAGAGGGGATAGGCAATGACCAAAGCGGAGAGGGAAAGGAGTTTTGGGTCGAGGCCGTCAGGGGAGGCACCTTTAGAGGTTTTGATGATGAGGAGGGCACTCAGGGCATCATTTGGGCTTACAGCAGTGAAAGAGAAGGGGAGGTGGGAGGGTGGTGGAGGGGACACATCGGTAGAGGGTGGGGAGGGTGATGAGTAGGAGGGGAGGGATATCAGTAGCTCAGTGGTTCAGGAGGTATAGTAGGAGTTAAATTCCACAGCTACGGCTGGTGGGTTGGACACTAGCGAGCTATTTACTTTAAGTACCAGGGGGAGAGATGAGGGGGTAAATAGGGCGTGGATCACCTTCCAGAACTTTGAAGGGGAATTTATGTTGGTGATAAGGCAGATTTCAAATATTCAGACTTGGCTAACCTTGTAGCCCTGGTGCAATTTGGAGACCGGCAATGGCACCACAATCCGCACAGGGGTTGCATACAGATCCCCTTCTCAGGGGGAGGGAATGGACAAGGAAATGATAGAAAGTATACTTAGTATGACAGAAAAAGGGGAGATATTGATGATGGGTGATCTGAATATGCCAGATGTTAACTGGAGTGCAGTTGCAGCAGCCACTTCGAAGAGTGGGGTTATTCTAAATGCCCTACAGGGGGCATACCTTAGACAACTAGTATTGGAGCCCACTCGAGAGGGAGCAATCTTAGACCTGGTTCTCTCAAATGGAGATGAAGAGAGGATCACATATGTAGTAGTGGGTAGCCATCTGGGAACTAGTGACCATCAAACAGTATGGTTCACAATAAACACAGCAATAGAGTCAAGCCATACAAAGGCAAAGGTACTGGACTTTAGGAGGGCTGACTTTGCAAAAAATGGGTGAGTGCCTAAGGAATGCACTAGCAAATGGGCAGGAAGGAGGGGTGGAAGAACAATGGGGAATAATAAAAACTGCCATCACAGAGGTAACAAGCCTTTGTGTGAAGCAAATAAACAAAACGAAATGTAAGAAACCACTATGGTTCTCAAAGGAAGTGGCAGTGAAGGTTCAAGAGAAAAAGAAAGCATTCAGGAAGTACAAGGAATCACAGAAGGAGCAGGACAGAGAACTGTATCAGTTAAAGCAAAAGGAAGCTGGGAAGGCAGTCAGAACATGGAAGGCCCAAACCGAGGAAAAGATAGCCAACTCAGTTAAGAAGGATAAAACATTTTATAGGTAGTCATGAGAGCGAAGAAGACCAAGGGAGGACAGTGAGGCTTAATAAAGGGAGGGAGGTGGGGGCAGAGGGTGACCGTGAAAAGGCAGAGATACTAAACAAATATTTTTGCTCAGTATTTACAAAGGAAGAGGGGGAGGTACCTAAAACAAACAGTAGAAACACTCTGGATACAGAAGTTGATACCAGCCCATTTACAGAAGAAAGGGTTCTGAAAGAACTCTTAAAACTGAAGGTGGACAAAGCAATGGGGCCTGATGGGATTCATCCCAGAATTCTAAAAGAACTAAAGGTAGAATTAGTGACACCACTGACTACCCTGTTTAACAAATCATGGGAGGATGGGGTGGTACCCGAGGACTGGAGGAGGGCAGATGTGATTCCCCTTCACAAAAGTGGGAGCAAGGCAGAAGCAGGAAACTACAGACCTGTTAGTTTAACCTCAGTGGTAGGGAAAATGATGGAATCACTTCTGAAGGAAAGAATTGTCAAGTATCTAGAGGTCAGAGGGCACAGGACCCAAGGCAGCATGGATTCACAGCAGGAAGGTCACCAGACAAATCTGATAGATTTCTTTGACTGGGTGACTAAAGTAGTAGATCAGGGAGGGGCTGTGGACATGGCCTACCTAGACTTTAGCAAGGCATTTGACACAGTCCCACACAAAAGATTAATATACAAGTTAGCTAGCCTGGAGTGGGTCCCAAGATGACAGCCTGGGTAAAGAATTGGCTGGAGAACAGGACAAGAGAAATAGTAAATGGAGTCCACTCTGAAGAGAAGGGGCTTACTAGTGGGGTACATCGAGGGTTCAGTAGGTAGACGGTCCTCTTCAATGTCTTTATAGCTGACATTGCAGAGGGACTGGAAGGAAAAGTATGTCTCTTTGCAGATGACACAAAGATCTGCAACAGAGTTGATGCACAAGGTGGGGTGGAAAGGATGAGAAGGGACTTGCAAGGTTAGAGGAATGGTCAAATGTATGACAGCTACATTCATTGCTAAGAGGTGAAAAGGTAATGCACCTGGGAAACAAAACCCAGGGAAGAGTACACAATGGGGGTGAGATACTAACAACAACAAAAATGGAAAGGGACCTGGGGGTAGTCATATCAGATGACCTAAAGGTGGGCAAGCAATGTGAGAGGGCAGCAAGGAGGGCTGGGGATACTGGATGCATAGGCAGAGGCATCACCAGTAGAAAACAGGAAGTTATTATCCTCTGTACAGACAGCTGGTGAGACCCCATCTGGAGTACTAGTGCAGTTATGGAGACCCAGTCTTCGCAAAGACATAGACAGGATGGAAGCTGTCCAGAGGAGGGCACTAAAATGGTGCAGGGTCTGCAACTGAAGACATATGAAGAGAGAGACTTAAGGAGCTAATATGTATAGCCTCGAGGAAAGGAGGGAGAGGAGGACATGATAGAAACTTTCAAGTACCTCAAGGGAATCAACAAAGTCCAAGAGGGTTGCATCTTTCAAAAAAAGAGGTGTGCAGGAACAAGGGGGCAGAATTTGAAGATGGGGGGGTGGCTCAGAGATAATTTAAGGAATTATTTTTTCACAGAGAGGGTTGTGGATGCATGGAATGGCCTTCCGGAGGAGGTCGTGGAGTCAAAAACAGTCGTGGAATTCAAGCATGCATGGGACAGTCATAAGGCAATTCTAGTGGGTGGGGGTAGGAAGAAGTAGGCTGCTGGTTAACTAGGATCTGCAGCCTATCCAGTAGGCAGGGAAATGGGCAGACTGGGTGGGCCAAGCGGCCCTTATCTGCCGTCAAATTCTATGTTTCTATAAGCGTTTCAGAGCATAGGGTAGTTTGCAAGGTCACTAGGATGCTGGGTAGCTTTATGACTCTTCCAGGCTCGATATCTACTACTGAGGCAAGCCAGAAGTTCAGTGGTTATCCAAGGTAAGTGGTTACCTCTGACTCTGGTTTGTTTGAGTGGGGCAAGGGCATTCCAATTTACAAGAAAGATTTCTTTGAAGTAGGCAAGGGCCTTATCAACCGAGGAGAAGGAGGTTAGGGGGGACCAGTCAGAAGTGACAAGGTTACTCAGGAGAGGTACAAAATCAAGAGACTTAAAAGAGTGCATTTGTATGGTTTTGTGTGGTGATTTAGTTCTGTGGACTTTTCTAACTATGAATATTGAGTTATTGTCACTGAGAGCATTGGAGAGGACAACAGAGGTGATAATGTGGAGGGGGTGTGAGGTAAGGGCCCAGTCGAGTAGGGAGTGTTGTTGTGTCTTGTGGTTTGAACAGGTGGGTTTGGAGATCAGTTGGGAGAGGTTTAGAGCTCTGATTTCATTTTTAGTTTTGGTAGTTTTAGGTGACAACCAATTTATATTGAAGTCACCTAGGATGAATAATTCCCCAGAGCAAACAAGGGAAGTGATGGAGGTTAGGAGGTCTAGTGTGACCGAAGGATGGACATTTGGGAGGCAGTAAATGCCAGTTAAGAAGGTTGGGAGAGTGAAGGGGAGGGTCACATGGATAGCTAGGGCATCATGGGTCTCAGGATGTGAAGATGAGTAGATGATGGAATACTGGATGGAGGCTAGGACATAAATGGCCTCACCACCACCCCTGCCAACACGGTCTTGCCTTAGCAGTGAGTAGCCAGGAATAGAGATTGAGTGTTCAGGGATAATGATCTTTAGCCAAGTTTCTGAGATGATTAGAATGTCTAGTTTTAGAGTGCACATCTTGGTCTGAATCTAGTCTATTTTTTACAACAAGCTGTGGGTGTTTAGAGGTAAGATCTTTAAGCCCTTTGGGATGGCTGAGAGAAGAGAGTGGGGGGGGGCAGTAGAGGAGGAAGCACCAGAGGAGCTAGGGGCAATAGGGCCTGGGTTAGGGTGGATATCCACAGCAGAGACCAAGAGGGGAATGAGTATGAGAAAGTGGATCTTAGGGGAGTTTGAAGGGGCTGGCGAGGAGGTTGGGAGATTTGAGGAGAAGGGAGTGGGTGAGTGAGGAAGAAGAAGGTGAAGAACCACAGTGAAAGTGGACACCATTATCAAAGCTGCATGTGGAATAGTGGTACAGTGAGACCATATTTTAAATGGGGGGAAGGAGTGATAGCATGGATGTGAGTAGGGGTTGGAGATAGTAACTGATGGGGTTGGGAGAGTTATTAGGAATAGATGAGTAGTGAGCAAGCAGAGGTGGTAAAGAGAGGGATATGAGCAGAACAAGGGGGAGAGAGGAGAGTAGGGAATGCATTGTTCATAAAGGCAGAGAAATTTGTGAACAATTGATTTAGGAACAGGCGGAATTTGTAAGCAAGGAGCGCAGAGGGGGGCTGGTCAGATGGAGGAGGCAGCTGTAGTTTAGGAAGGTATCTATATGAACAAACGGCAGGGATCGCTTTAGATAAAGATTGTGTCCCCTAAGTGGCAATACACTATAACTTGCTAATGGGAAAATGGACATTTAAAAAAAAAAGCTATACTGGCAGCAGTGATAGTTGGACAAGGTGAGGCAGGCAGCAGCAAGCTGTTGCATACTCATGGCACCCAGTAGGTCTCTCAGTCCTGAATTTTGTCTCTACTCGTATAGAAAGATCAAACTGGGTTACATATGGAACAGTGGCTCTATGTAAAAGCACAATAGGCAGGGGGCAAGCAGCCACTAGAGGAGCCCAAGCTGTTTATAAATCTACTGACATTGGCCAGTGAAGGTTGCTCATCCATATTAAACCCCTTGCACAAAACTCTCTCAGCAGACTCTGAAATTGGTACCCATTCAGAGGTGGCAGGACTGTAGTCTAGCAATGATGCAGCTACTCCCAGCACAGTAGTAGCACTTCCACTTGTGATGCTGGAAAACTGGGTTCACAACAACCCTGAATCATCAGAAGGCTGGCTGAAGGAGGATGGTAAAGGGTCCCACAGACACTCACCTCCTTGGGGATGGGAGGGCATCTAAACTCCACTACAACACCACCACCTGAGTGACCACAGGGGCAGTGCAAGCTGGAGCCATGGACTGAGGGAGGGGGAGGTCGGCCATCTGATGTCCTCTGCATCAGCCAAGGCCTTCAGATGTCTGCAGGCTGGGGAAGAAACGTGGAAAAAAAAAAAAACGACAGTGCAGAATGCCAGCCTCTGCAGACCCTGCACCACTGACCAGGTTCCCTGCTCCATAATCAAAACTTCAACTCTGTCAGAGGGAGCTTGGCCCCGCAGGCAACCCTTTCCATTGGAGTTCATCCATCGGGGAACATGGAGCAGAGGTAAGTTCTGGAGAGGTGGGTAAGGGGACAGGGCAGAGCGGCAGGACTGATGTGGGCCAGTCAAGCGAAAGGGGGCATAAAGTACATTAACTAAAAAAAAAAATGGCTTTGGGACAATGCACCCATATCCACATGGGTTCATCCTTAGGTAATATTCCACAGAATAATCGTAAGCAGAAAAATCAGACAACCAGCAGCTTCCAGTGGCATCCAGTTTAGCCACGGTTTGAACATACATCAGGGTACTATAATCAGTGCTTACTGTGATTTTTGCCCCATGCAAGTAACCATGGTATTGCTCAACTATGGCCCATTTAAGGGCATGGAATTACAATTGGTGCACAGAATCATTTCACTGAGTGGGGGTCAGGTTCCGACTAGAAAAAGCAACTGGCAGCAGTCTTTCAGGCCATTCCCAATACAATACAGCCCGAGGCCATGTAGACTAGTGTACTGTGGGTGTGCAGCACATAGGGGTTTGGGTGGAGAGGGGCATATGCTAGGACTGGAGAAGTGGTTAGGTGGTCAATGATTTCTTTACCGGCTTCACCGCATTCAACATCCCACTTCATGGCCTTACCATCAGGTGTAATATTTAACGAAGCACTGCTAATATCCACAGAAACTGTGGTAGATTATTTAGGTTCCTAGGATGGGGCCTAGAAGTGAAGACTTCCACCTTGCTGAGATTCTTTTGAAATCCATCAGTAGACACAACGTGCACCACATACTAAGGTCTTAAAAGGCTGGTCGTTGTCTAGGGACAACTTAAGTGCAAACTCTTTCAACTAGTCCAGAACTTGGAATGATGGGGCTTCATTTTCTTCTAGGATGTGGCTAAACTGGGCATTATTTTGGCACAGAAGTGTATGGAGTTGGCAGTGCAACAGTTATCCTGGGTTTTTCTTAAAGTTACATAGAAGGTCAAAGGGTCATCTTCACTAAACAGTTGCTCATCTTGTAAAAAAAAGCTGGTTTCTGAGGTTTATTCAAACTCCTCCCTACTATCCAGGAGAGTCCCTTACTACTGTCTTTCAAAGGCCTGCTCAAAGAGTGTTCTCCCCCCAAAAATATGTGCACTTGTTCGCTTTGAAAAAATGCCCGGTAGCTATTTCCTCCCTTGTCTCCCTCCTCTCCTAATTAGAAGCCGTTAAGATTATGTAAGAGACATATAATGTGTCACATAGGTCTTTGCCTGGTGTCATTTGCACGAATGCTGTAACTACTACACTAATGTCACATTGATTGTCACTACTGTTTTACTGTATAGTTCTATAAAATTTGTTGTATCTATCATGTTGAAAATAACTAACTCTGGTTCGCGACTGAAAAAGGCATGTTTGTCTCAGTGAGCCAACCTGGTTAACAAAATTCAGTACATAAATTATGAGTTGCTAAATAATCAGGTTTAGCCAGCCAAGGGAACAAACACCTGTAGCCTCGGCACTGTGTGTGCCAGTTGGTTTCTAACCCTGTCTGATGATTACTATACTGGCTGAAGGGTCTGGGTTCTGTTCTGAAGGCAATCAGGGGTTCTTCCCAAAGGTATTAATAATTAGCGCGGTGTCTCCACCCAGAGTAAAGTTATAGTGGGCCACGTGTTTGAGTAGTACAACCCCTGGAATGCTGTACCTACCACCCCCTCCCAATCACCCCACACACAGGATGCCACTTTGTTTCGCAATACTGTAAAACACATGTAATTAATAGCCGTACCTAATAATATGCTCACAGCCACTTTCAACAGTAACAACCAAAACCTTTGTTGTGGGGAAAGGGAATTGAGAGAGCAGAAAAATGGTAGCAGTTTGGTTAGTCAAAACAGTTTCAACAACAGTGCCCACCCCTCCAGCAACACATTAGCCCTCCTCCCCACTAGTACCAGTGCCCTTTACAGTCTATCTGGGTACCCAGAATCAGTGCAGGCCCATATGTTGCCGAGGGTTGGCTGGCGTTTAGGCCCTTGTGAACACTTTGGGATGGTTGATGTTAATAACTTTACACTTGCAGGCCACTTTGCACTAAACTCCCCAGTCAGGGTAAGCTCTGGGTTACTCACGGTTCTATAGACACTGGAGTTCAGGTTCTGGCACAGTGGATTCAATGCAGGAGGAATAGCTGCGACATGGAGTAGCAAGCAAATGTACAGCGAAATCTAGATGGAGGATGAGACAGATACTGGCAGCTTGTCACCTTCTGCCTTGATTGCAGAGTCTGGCTGCTTGTCACCTTTGGCCTGCCTAACAGGCTAAAATGGCAGAGCACAAATGCAAGGCTTCCTAGTCCGCAAGTGAGCCCAGACCCAGGAGTGATTCCGTGGCCTGGCTCCCCAAATGGGTCCAGAGTTTTCTAGCACTCAAGCCCATGCCCGTAACTCCCGGTGATCCAATCCACCCCACTCGATAGGGTTTAGCAGTTCCCCTACCTGGCTCCAAATTGTGGCTGTGCAGATTGCAGTCTCTGATTCCACCTGGACCAATATTAACATCTCCTTGGTGCAGCAATGATTCCTTCTGATTTCGCCTCAACAGTGGCCACATCCTGACAGCATGCGGTTCCTTTGGGGTGGCAGCTCCACCTTTACACAGCTGGATTTCAGCAATGCAAGCAGGCTGTCTGGCTCCAGAGCCCTGCTGACATTTTTCCACAACTTGCTTCATCTTCAGGATCAACTTGCCAACTTTTGGATCTGGCATTCACAGTTCACAAACCCCTTTTCAAACAACATGAAGTCTTGCTGTATTCTGACATATGCAGTGATGTCCAACCTTTGAACTGCCCCGGAGATGAAAGAGTTAACTTTCCATGCCAGGCATGGAACGCTGAGCTCGAGCTCAGTTGAGACTCTGTCTGTTGCTGTTTGAACTCAAACCATCAGATTCTTTACTCTGCCTCACTGAACAGTCGCTCCGGAGATTTCCCCTTTGCTCGGTTCAAGTTTGTCGGTTAAAGTACCATTTCCTCGGTTTTCAACCGAATTTAATCCGTTAACCTGTCGGTTCAGTCTCTGTCTGTGGTATCTTGAGTACTAGATAGGTTTATTTTCTTGTTCTTCTGTGTGGAACTTGTAAACGTAGGATCGGTTCGGTTTGAACCGATCAGGTTTGTTCAAAAAAGTTTATTCTACTTTTAGAGTGTGGTAACCGGTCCTTATCGGTTCTACAAAAATGGATCTCATTACGTTTTTTTCCACAACCCGTAACACGGTCAGGAACCGATAAGGGTGTCTTGCCTGGCGGATTGCCGAAAAAAGGGTAAGTTTTGTTAGGACTGGCCATGTCTGAGAAACCCAAAAGAAAAACCGGGCCCACTGGGTTTCAACACTGTAGTGTGTGTGGGGAAGCCTTTGCTAAGGCTGACCCCCACACCACCTGTGTTTATTGTCTGGGGTTTGACCACCTCGATTCAGACTGGCAGATTTGCAAGAATTTTCCTGCAGCTACCCTGAAAAAGAGAGTTGGTTGGTAGGCTCAGGGAAAGGGAGGCCAAGAAGTCCGCTGACCCGGATGGCCAGCCCGGTTCGGTTCCAACTGAACCAGAAGGAGTGCCCTCTGACCAGGGCGAAACTTCTTCGGGCACAAGGAGAACCGACTCTGAGGAGTCGGTTCCGGTTAAAAGAAAAAGAAGGGATAAATCAGCCGGTGCGGATCCACAACTTCTTTCTCCAACTGCTGATGAAATAGCCAAAGTGATAAGGATTCTTCAATCGCTAACCCTGGTTCCGACCGAACGGGCACCATCAGGAAGGGGCTCAGTTCGGTCAGTTTCCCCGGTTCCAGATTATAATTTAGAAGATTTTTATGAACCGGAGGAGAAGGAAGGAGAGTATGAGGATAGTGATGGTGATTACGAAAGTCTGGATGTGCCCATTGACCCGGACATCTCCCCAAACAGACCTTCAGGGGTTTCTCCTCCTAGGCTTTCTGAGTCCCCTTCCCATTTTATGTTCTACAAAAAAGTAGCTGAAACTCTTCAGCTTCCTATGGAAGAAGCTGTAGATGATCAGGAGGAGCATGACTATGTATGGATGATGGATATTCCAGAGTCCAGGAGGCTGTCTATTCCCCTTCATAAGTCCTTTGGGAAACAGACAATAAAAATTTTAAAGACTCCTAATTCTATACCTCCTGTGGACAAGAGAATGGACAAGAGGTATACTCTCTCAGGCTCAGATATGGAGTTCCTTACCCAGCAATGCAGCCATGTTGGGGTAGTGCAGACTGCTGCCTGTGATAAGGCAAATATACCCTTGGCTTCACACCCCCTTCCCAGATAAGGACTCCAGGAGGATTGATGCCATGGCAAAGAAACAGTACATGGCAGCATCCTTGTGACTCAGGCAGGCTAATTATATGGCCTATACAGCTATATATCAGAAATCTAGATGGGACACTGTCATGGCTTTAGCTAAACAGGTCCCTGGCCAGCTTGCGAGCAGCTGGAGCAGGTGGCTGCGGATGGTATTGAGGCATCCAAGGTGCAGTTCCGTGCTGCAGTGGACTCCAGTGATGTTTCATCTAGAGTCATGGCTACATCTGTGGCCCTTCGTAGGATGGCTTGGCTCAGATGTACTAGCCTGTCTCAGGATACCCAGACTAAGGCCATGGATTTTCCTGTTGTGGGTAATTCTCTGTTTGGGGAGCAAACAGAGAACTACATGAAGAAAATGGATGAATACAGGACCACCTATAGGAGTGCTCAAGCCAAGGAAAGGCAAACCACTCCCCAGAGGCAGCATTCTAGGGGCAGGCCTTTTCATAGGCCTTTCTACCAAGCCCAGACCTCCTCTTCTGCTTATGCTCATAGGGGGTTCTTCAGAGGGAGAGGCAGACGGGGTACAAGCAGACCTGCTTCCACCCCTCAGCCTAAAGCCCCTGCCAAACAGGCACCCTGATGGGTTTGCCAGGGCCGATTCTCCACCACCTGTAGGGGGCAGGCTGGCTTAATTTGTCCAGGACTGGATGTCTTTAACATCAGACAAATGGGTCCTGGAAGTAGTAAGCCAGGGACTGGTTCTCAGCTTCAAAAAATTTCCAAAGATGAGAACCAGATCCTTTCCACCTGCAAGTCCTTCAGAGGCACTTGCCCTAGAGGCAGAGGTCTCTTCCCTCTTGGCTCTGAGAGCCATAGAGAGGGTTCCACCCCTACACAAGGGAACAGGATTGTACTCCAGGTACTTCCTAACCCACAAAGACAGGAGAATGGCGGCCCATCCTGGATCTCAAATATTTAAACAAGCACCTTTTAAAGCCAAAGTTCAAAATGGTGACTCTGGGAATAATTCTACCCTCTCTAAGGCCAGGGGACTGGCTAGTTTCCCTGGACCTCAAGGATACCTATTTCCATATTCTCATCAGAAGCTCCCACCGAAAGTACCTCAGGTTCGAGCTGCCCTCAGGCCATTATCAATTCAGAGCAATGCCCTTCGGCCTAACTTCTGCTCCAAGGGTGTTCACAAAATGCCTGGCAGTAGTGGTTGCCTTCCTAAGGAGAAAAAAGAACTCCATTTTTCCATACCTGGACGACTAGCTCATAGTAGGCCAGTCTCCAGACCAAGTCAAGTCACACCTACAGATAACTCAGCAACTGCTCACTTCTCTAGGTTTCCTTCTGAATCTTTCAAAGTCAGTTCTAGAGCCTGTGCAGCTCCTCACCTTCACAGGGGCAGAGCTGGATACAGTAAAGGCAAGAGCCTTCATTCCCCTGGATAGGGCAAGGACCCTCACTGGCCTATTCATTCACCCTCCAGGTGTCTCGACCAGCAAGGCATTTTCTGCAGCCCCTGGGACACATGGCTGCCTCTACAGCAGTGGTTCAGGGAGCAAGATTTCAGATGAGGGACATTCAGTTCCACTTGAGAGCCTTCTGGTCTCAGAAAAAGGATCCTCTGACCAAACTAATCCCAGTGGCTCGAACCCTGATCCAGGCATTGCAGTGGTGGCAGGATCAGGACAATCTAAGACAGGGAGTTCCTTTTGTCACTCAGTCTCATTCTCTAATCCTTACTACAGATGCCTCCCTCTTGGGGTGGGGAGCCCACTTGGGGGACCTGGCCACCCAAGGGTGGTGGTCTCCTCAGGAATCTCTGCTTCACATCAATCTATTAGAACTCAGAGCAGTGTTTCTAGCACTTCGAGCTTTTTCCAAGTCTGTTCAGAACAAAGTAGTTCAGATCAGGACAGACAATACCACCACAATGTGGTATATCAACAAGCAAGGGGGCACTCGGTCTACGGCCTTGTGCACAGAGGCAATGAAGTTGGGGTCTCTGGCCTATTCCCTGAATGCCTCTCTTACAGCAGTGCACCTCCCAGGGAAGGACAATGTCCTGGCAGATGCTCTCAGCAGATTTCTCAGGGCCATCACGAATGGTCCCTGGATCCCCTGATTTTGAAGGTGATCTTCTCCAGATGGGGCACCCACAGACAGATCTTTTGCAGCCCCAGACAATCACCAACTTCCTCTCTTTTGCTGCAGGCCCCAGTGTTGGGCTCAGTCCCCTAGATGCCCTAGTTCTCAATTGGGAAGGAAGTTCCTGTATGCCTTACCCCTTCCCTCTCCTGTTCAAGGTGCTAGTCAAAATCAGGTCTCAACCCTGCAAGGTGATTCTGATTGCTCCAGACTGGGCCAGACAGCCCTGGTACCCTCTCTTGTTGTCCTTAGCAGTCCACCTTCCCCTGTCTCTTCCCAGGAATTACAACCTCTTAACATGTGCTCAGGGAGGTTTGGTATCCAATCTCAAATCTCTCAATCTCAAGGCCTGGCTCTTGAAGAGTTAGAGTCTGCTGATTTACACCTCTCTCAAGGTGTTCTGGATATCTTAAAGGCTTCAAAGCCTTCCACCAGAAACACTTACAATTCTAAGTGGAAAAGATTTACTATATGGTGCTCTGGAAGCATATTTCTCCAGAGTCTGCTGGCCTGCCCACAGTCCTTGACTATATGGTTCATCTCAATAGCTTGGGACTCAGACCAGCTACACTAAGAGTGCATCTGGCAGCTGTCTCTGCCTTCCTCTCAGCAGGCAAGCACTCTTCCCTTTCAGCTCATCCTGTATTTTCTAAATTTTTCAAGGGATTGCTGCATACCAGTCCTCCCTTCAGGGACCCTGCCCCTGCTTGGGACCTTAATGTTTGCATTGCTCAGCTTATGCAACCCCCTTTTGAGCCTTTGTCCTCAGCAGAGCTTAAGTACTTAACTTGGAAAACTGTTTTCTTGGTGGCCATCACTTCTGCCAGACGCAGAAGTGAGTTACAGGCCCTGTCAGTTGAGCCTGATTTTATCTCTTTCCATAGAGATAAGGTGGTCCTCGGGACTAATAGGAAGTTTTTGCCTAAGGTGGTTTCAGATTTCCACCTTAACCAGTCGATGTCTCTTCCTGTTTTCTTCACTGACCATTCCTCCTCTGGGGAGAGGAGGGCTGCACAGTTTGGATGTGAAAAGGGCCCTTAGCTACTACATAGAGTGCACCAAGGGTCACAGGTTTGACTCCCTCCAACTGTTCCTCACTTATGGTGAGGTTAGTAAGGGAAAACCTGCCACTAAGAGATCTATTGCCAGGTGGATTGTCTCTTGTATTCAATTGTGCTATGAAAAACTGGGTAGGATCCCACCCTCAGGCCTGAGGGCTCACTCTATCAGAGGTACAGCTGCTTCTCTGGCTGCTGCCAGGGATATTCCTATCTTAGAAATCTGTCAAGCAGCCACCTGGAAAACAGTACATACTTTTACCAAGCATTACTCTCTGGATATCCAGGCTAGGAGTGATGCTCGGTTTAACACAACAGTGCTTCAGAGCCTATTTCAAAGTAGTTTCTGTCCCTCCTCCATGGAGGTACTGCTTAGTAGTCTGCATATGTCAGAATACAGCAAGACTTCATGTTGTTTGAAGAAAAATTACTCACCTTAGTAATGTTGTTTCTTCTAATGAGTCTTGCTGTATTCTGACCTCCTCCCCTCCCTCTCAGAACCTGGTTTTGGGATGTGGGTGGGCAGCAGCAGTGTTGGCACTTGGGAGGTGCCCCACCCTTCTTTTCTCATCCCTTTAGTTTGGGTGTGTGGGTGTTGTGTTTTGTTTTATTTTTTGGGTTTCCTGACTTGAGTCTTTGCTTTGGGACCAAAAATTATTTTTATTATATTTAGTAGCCAGTTGGCTAGTGTAAGTTTACAGTTTCCACACAGGACGCCCAGTGAGTATAGCTCGTAAAGATCTGACGGTTTGAGTTCAAACAGCAACAGACAGAGGCCCAGATATTCAAAAGGGTTGCAACATGCGCAATAGGGTTGCGCCTGCGCAAGGTCCGAAATTGCGCCATTCTGCGATATTCAGCAGGAGGCAGTTGTGCCACTGAAAACATGCTGAGCAACAGCGCAATGCAAATGAATGCATGCTGAACTGGAGGAGGAGGAACCATGCATAAACTGCACAGCCCGATATTCAGCCGGGCTGTTCAGAATTGTGCAGGCACAACCCCCAACCTGCGCCTGCACAACTTTGAGCCAAAAAAAAGGATCAAGTCGAGGGCCATCCACAGGTGAGCTGCCACACTGCAGGGTGCAACACAGCAGCTGCCACCTGTGGCTGGCCCTCAACTCTCCTGTGCCCCCTGCAGCCCGATCGCGGGCAAATGTATAAAGTCTCCCCACCCCCGACTGGCCCGATCGTGGGCAAAGGCATTAAAGTCCCCTCCCCACCAGCCCGATCGCGGGCAGCAAATGTAAACACAACCCCCGAACATATCCCTGGTGGTCCAGTGGACCGATATTGTCGCGGGCAGCAAATGTGTAAACACAACCCCCACAGAACACATCCCTGGTGATCTAGTGTCCCCCACCCACGAAGCCCCATCACCCGCTCCCCCGCGGCCGGCGGGCAGCAGCATCCACCCGCCTGCCGCCCGCGACTGACTACCTGGTAGGGCTGCATACCCATTGGTGCAGAGCAAGAGCCAATGGGCATGCAGCCACTATGGCTGATCCAGCAGATTTGTGAATGAATAAATTCATTCATCCACAAATCTGGACTGCCTTGTCTGATTATGAAACTACGCCCATTGGCTCTTGCTCTGCACCAATGGGCATGCAGCCCTACCAGGCAGTCGGTAACGGCGAAACAAAGGCAAAGGTAATGCCGCCCGCTAGCTGCGGCAGGTACTGAGAAAATGGTGGAGCGTAAGTGAGGGACACTAGATCACCAGGGATGTGTTCTTGGGGGTTGTTATGACATTACTGCCCATGTCAGCTTATCGTCCACTGACCACCAGGGATATGTTCGGGGGTTGTGCTTACATTTACTGCCCGCGATCAGGCTTATCGTCCACTGGACCACCAGGGATATGTTCGGTGGGGGTTGTGTTTACACATTTGCTGCCCGATTGGGCTATCGGTCCACTGGACCACCAGGGATACGTTAGGGGACACTTTGCTGCCAGCGATCTGGCTGGTGGCGGGGTTATTTCAGCTTTTGCCCGATCGCCCAGTCGGGAGTTTAATGCTTTGCCCGTGATTGGGCCAGTGGGGGTGGGGGATTTTTTACTCTTTGCCCGCCGATCGGGCTGCAGGCGCTGGTCCCTCGACGGCTGCTGCCTGGCAGGGCGCCAGGTGCAAGTCCTCGGGGATCGGCGCACCTGCATGCTAATGGCATGCAAATGGCGCCATAAACAGATGCAAATGGCCCCCCCTTCGCCTTGCATGAATTATGGCCCCATTTGCATGTCACCTTTTGAATATCGGAAATTTGCACATGGCGCAATGGTACTTGCACCACCGCAAGTTGAATGCTCCACTCTGACCACTGCGGTGGCGCAGGTTCCACCGCGCTTACGCACAGTGGCTGTGGCCGGGGTGATTCAAAGGAGTTGCTCAATAGCCGCAACTCCTGTGAATATCGCTTTCTCCAGCCACACCCTGGGCGCACTATTTTGTGCAGCGCAAGGGCTTGCGCCACAACTAGCGCAGTTTGAATATCCAGCCCAGAGTCTCAACCGCGCTCGAGCTCAGCGTTCCATGCCTGGCATGGAAAGTTAACTCTTTCATCTCCGGGGCAGTTCAAAGGTTGGACATCACTGCATATGTCAGAATACAGCAAGACTCCATTAGAAGAAACAACATTACTAAGGTGAGTAATTTTTTCTTACAGGTTTAGGGTTCCTTAGACTGATGCAGGTTCAGCTGCAAAACACTGGTTCTCAAGGCAGAAGAAACCTTTCCAAAGTCCTTTTCAAAGTTCTCTGAAGCTTGACTGCAAAAGCCCTAGCCCGGCCTCCAGACCTTTTTCTCCACACCAGTTGAGATCTCTTGACTCGATCAGAGCCCAAGCCAGGCTACCCAAACCGTAAAAGTCCCTGGGGTTTCACACCAGAAATCCCAGCCTCTGATTGGCTGAAACAGGCTGTCCATCAATTAAATGAGTAAATATTAGCTTCCATCAATTATTGATTGGTTATTAATTTGGGCATCTAGAACAGGGTTCACACCTCTCCCAGCAGTCATTTCACCTGTATTTGGGTGCCTAAGTCTTTGATTGGCTGGCACTGGGAATCAGAGGATCAAAGATGGCTGTCTACTAAAACAGTCCCACACAGTTTGTACAACATTACCAACTTTTAAATGTTCTTGCAGCGAAACAGTTCAGTTTTCATACACATTTGCCCCACAGTCTTATAGCACCTTCCTCAACTGTCCCATGGCTGCAGTATTATATTTTAAAGCTTTGTCCCTAGCCTGTCGCTGCCTCCATTTCACTGTCCCCCCAGGAAGCAACCAGGTAGCTCATTAATATTTATGCCCCTTCATTAATATTCATATTTGCCCCAATTCTATAATGCCTATTGGTGCTTTGAAATTAAACAGTTTGGCCACTTTTGATGAGCCTCCTCTATGTCTCTGACCACTGACTAACAGGCCACTGGACAGGTAATTGTTTAGCCGGAAATGTGGTGAGGTAATGGCCAGGCACTTCTGAGCATGTGTGGGCTGCCGATCTTTGCTCCACCAGCGCCAAATACCAAACATACACCGAAGGGCCGGACAGAGATGCAGGGGCCTACAGGACCCCAAGACTGGTGCCAGAGGGCAACAGGAGAGCGCTCAAGGGCAACAAGGTAAGCCCCTCCCATGGGGGGGGTGTTACACACCATTTTTGATTGGTGGTGAAATTTGGGAATCAGTTTTACCTCAGTTGGAGGGTTATTAGACAGCAAAAGTTTGTTTATAAAGCAAATGGCCAAAAACAAGCCTGTATGAATTTGCAGACAAAACAGATGGCTAGTAATAACACTCAGAGCTCTGAAATAGATATAAAACTAAAAGACCACTCTGCATGGAGTAGTCAATGGGGTTAAATGCAGTCTAAAGCTGTATTTATATGGCCACTTTCTTTCCTGCTGTGGTCCGTGTTGGTGCTGCCCTTGCCTGCTGAGACAACAGACTTTTGCGTTCACATGGCCCCCCTCAGCGCCAATGCAGTATGCGTTGGAAAGGAGCCAAGACTGCTGGGAGCCACTGTAGGGTGCTGGGAATGTTGCTGTGTATGTTGGAGCGATTGGTGCACCCTGCCCACGTGGCTGCTTAGGACCACTTGCCCTGCAATGCATTTGGACGATTGAAGCAACTCTTAGAGATGCTCAGTGAGCAAATTACCATGATTCAGTAAGTGTCCACATGGCTGCTTTTGCATTGTAGCAAACTGAGCACTTGAAATGATTATGGGCTTGATGCACAAAATTATCCACACATACCAGGGGTGTGCAGAGGTCCCATGTCATGCAGAGGCCTCCATACATCCCCTGCTCTAGCTGCATGCTCCTGCTGCACCCAATCCCTGACCACGCATAAAGCTATGCACCCGACAGGGGGAGGCAGGAGATGGGAGTGCCTGCACCTGATCCTGGGCACCTTGCTGGTGCCGCATATGGCCAGAGGAGTGGGTGGAAGATTCTTGGCCCAAAGGATCTGCCATAGTGCCTAGGCATCCCCCTCTGCCTGAACGCACAGCCTGCTACCAGGCCCAATCATCCCTTTCCCTCTAGCCCTCAGTCCTAGAAGCCTCTGAAAAGGGCGAGGACATCACCGGCACTAGCCAATAAACATACCAACCATGCGGTTCTCATGGTGGGGATATTGTAGTCCATGGAAGACTGACACTGGCAGCCATATCTCATGATCCCCTGCTCCATGCAGAACAAAGGATCTACTAGAGTGCTGACCTGGGTATCAGATTGGATGCCTGACATCCTGGGAAGCACCATCCCGGGTTCCACTCCAACCCCTGCAAAGGGCTGTGCACGCGCAAGGGGATAGGGTTGTGGATCCTGTCCATCCCTGCATGGTCCCACAGTACACAGCAACATGACCAGGATACACTTCAAGTGTATCCCCACTACCACTGTGGATAGAACCCTATGCTGGCTATTTTAAGCAGTAGTGCATGTTGCGATAAAAATATTGACCTATGCTTAGTTTTTTCCATTTGTGATTACCCCTTACCTCCACTCTTTTATGATATCTTTCTTTCCCTATTGCAAGTCTGTTTTAGCACTTTTACCACTTTTTCGTCACTATTTCATCAGTATTTTACTATACCCCTCTTATATACACTTTAGTCCACCCTGTCGTCTCTGTTTGCCTCGAAAATCGTGTTCAGTCTGCGTATTTCCATAAATTTCGTTTTCCTTCTTCCATTCTACCCTCCACAATTTTTCATTCCCTCCTTCCATTCTTCCTCTCTTTACTCCAATCACCGTGAATCTTGAATATCTATGTTACAATAATGGCTACCAATTACTATTGGGTTACCTTACCATCTAGTGCTACGTACTGTTGCCAAGTTAAAAGCCCTTAAAAGCCCATGTGTTATACCAAGAATTGTTATCACTGCTTGTATGTTGTTACCTTGATGTATATGCTTATCTGATCATCCTGTACTTGTTTATTTGTTTCATCCTATTCAATGCCTGTATTTCACTATGTTGTAATTAAGCAATAAGGCATGACAGGGTGTGTGTTATTGTGTAATAACGTCACTCCTGGGGTGGGTTGAAGCACAAGGCGAAGCTGAGTGCTTCCACCACCCCAGGAGTGACGTTATTACACATTATACAATGGCAAGAAAGAATCTTGGACTGTGATTGGTCAGTTTGGGGCTGGACCCATGGCGTTATCCCAGCATAACACCACAGGTCTAGTCTTAGCCTCACTGAAGATGACCATTTGGTCCTCTTTTTTTGCATCTCCTCTTAAGAAACAACAATATTTTTCCACACTAATAAAAACATTCTTTAAAATTATTTATTTTATTTTATATATAACAACAAGCCATTGTATAATAGGAATAATGCACTCCAGGGTGTGTGTCGTGCTGGGATAATGCCACGCCTGGGGCATTGAACGCACTCAGCCTGCGGTCTCGTGCCCAACCCCAAGAGGCGTTGTCCCAGCACGACACACACCTTGTCATGCATTATTCCTTTAATAACACATATCCCTGGAGTGCCATATTGCTATTATACAATGGCTCACATGTTAATTTAAAAAGAACAAAGAAAAAAATATTTTATATTGCATAAAATCATCCGTATGCATATTGTCTTTGATTTTTGTGTATTTAGGTGTATCTTTAAAAAAAAAAAGTCCGGAATATTTTTCCCACCACAAGGTGGTACTCCTGCCACAATGATCTAGTTGGCAGAGTCCCGATTTGTCTTGTTTTTGCCAATTTCATCTTTGCCCTTACACCTTGTAGTAGACGATGCTTTGAAGGGGACTTGTTTCATTTTAAATTCAGGCTGTTTTTTTTTTTGTTTGACTCTGAAACAAATGTACAGCCTCACTTGGACAGCGCGACTCCACAGTGCACGTGCTGACAGGATTTCAGCGCTAAGCAGAATGAGATGTTTCTCTCGCTCTTTTTTTTATAGTAGTCTCTTTATTTTTATTTGAGATGTCTCTTTTTTTTTTTAAGTTGAATGTATATGTTCGGCAAATGGGGGGGGCCAAGCGTGAGCATCTGAAAACTCTGTTATGTGAAGGGTTGCGCTGCACTGAGCGGCAGTTTCAGGTATGAGCTGCAGATTTACGAACTCGGAGACAGTGCTGTTTTAGGTAGAAGTTGTAGTTTTGCCTAAAGTATGGTTTCAAGAAAAAAATAACATTTGGTGAGAGGCTGCAGATTTGACTGTGACCTGCTAGGAGGCAGGAGAAGAGGGAGACTTGGTGAATGTTCGGGTGAGCCGTGTCTGCTTCGGGGTAAAGCAGGAAGGGATATGCTTTTAGGTACTGCGGTCATCTTTGTACCTGCCCTAGATACAGTGATGTTATTGCCTATATAACATCACTGTGTCTAGGGGTCAGCAGACAATCATGTTGATAGACTGTTTCTTGCCATTGTATAATTGTTCTCATTCTGCTTGTAAACCTACGCTTGTAATCTCCTGGGTCGCACCTGAAAATAGGCATTCTTTGTCTAGCGTGCTTACCCGGAAAACAAAAGCTATTAAATAAATAAATAAGTTATTATATGTATTCCAGTATTACCAACTGTCGCCAATTTGCTATATGTGTCTTCATATCTACTATACTTAACTGTTGCATTGTTAGCCAGTGTTATCCACCTGTAATCCCTCCTGCTCTCATTGCATGCAGGTAAGCAAATTGGATTCCAACATTGTAACATTTCTCTGTATTTTATCCCATTATTCCCTGCCCCCCCCCAGGTCGCACCAGGAGACTAGCAACTTGTTGCTCAGCGTGCCTTCCTGGTGAAACATTTCAATAAATAAATAAAATATTTTCTGCTGATCTTGTACACCTTTACTCATAAGGTCAGAGAGCACTGTCTGCTTTATGCTAGTTCCTTTTTGTCACAAGGAAAATGACATTACACATGCCACACTCCCAGTCTCTCACTCTGCATTTTTTTTTTGTATTATTTATTTCTCCCCCCTCATGCCTCGTGACCCACCACTGCTTCGAGCTATCTTGGTCCCATCCATTCTGCCTATCCCTTCCTGAGCCCTCCAACCTCAAATTGCGGCCATCCCTGGGGTAACCCGGACGTAACCCTTCACCGGGCGGGTCCCCCTCCTCCGAAGGGGAAAGCACCAGGAGGGGCAACCAGCACATACTTGGCCCCAGGGCGCTGCTGAGGTGGAGGGTCTCCTTCAGGGCATCGGCGGCAGCGGTGGATCGGCAGCTGTCATCCAGTTGGTCGTGAGGCGGATTTTCCACTTTTCTATTCTGTTCCCTCCTATGTGCATCGGCAGTGCTCCTGGTCTCCAGCAGAGGCCGCTGCAGTATGACGTTCTTTCTACCCCACACCAGGAGAGAGCAGTCTAAGGACGCTCAATCCCTCTCCTTCCCCTCTCAACCCCGGCGTTCCAGTCCATTCCCGAACCCAGGTCGCTACGTGGTTTGGAGGTAAGGCGCCAGCGCCAACCCCATGCCACCGGGCCGGTCACTCTGCAATTTTAATGGCTGCAGCACACTTCTGGGTGCTCTACAGAGAAGGGGGCCCAGAGCCGCATCTCCAGAGTCATTCCGCAGAACCGTGGATTAATGCTAATATAACATGGATTATGTTTAAACAACAAAAAAATATCCACAAAGGTGTCTTTTTTGCTGCCTAAATTGCAACAAAGGTACTGTATCCTACCACATTGCAAAATAGTCCCTAACAAATAATTTGATCTTTTACTGTTTTCATTCTACTTCTCTTTACACATATGTACAGTACCTTTGTTCTGTTTCTTTCAACCTTTGTTTTTTGCTGCTGTATTTCCTTCATTGGTTTCTCTGCTGCTAGCCACTTTCCACACAAATACTGTACTGTGTCTGTCTCATGATGCGACATGAGAGTTGAAAGCAGTGACATGCTGTTTGTTCACTGCACTCTCTCCCCTCAATAAGAGCTGCACTGAAAAAACTGTCAGTACAGTTCAAACAGTTTCATGCTGAACATTCCATTCCTGAGCTGAACATTCTATAAGAACACTGCCTTTTTATGTTTGCTTGCATGCATGTGCAAGAAACATATTGGGGCAGCTAGCAGCAGTAGCGAGTTGTGGAGGCATGGCAGTGTTGTTGCCAATGCCAGCAGCCCATTTTGGGGCTGGTCTCTGTGGCACCAATAGAGGATCACGCTGTCCATGACAGCAGTAGTGTAGCTTGCCACCAACTTGAAAGAAACTTGCCACTACAATCAGGGAGCACCCCATCATTAACAATCAGCTGTTTTTGCGGGGTGGTCCCCAACTGCAGCAGCGAATTAGAGCTGCTTTGTTTGGTGTCCCTTTTCAAACAATCATGGCGGCTTCTTATTCGACTCTCACAATCCCGGAAGGCGACGGACAGCCGCTGCCTCAAGACAGTCCTCATTAACTTACAGGGCTGCCCAATCCCCTGTCGGCATGCCCTCCCAAGTTCATTTGCCAACAGGTAACCCAATCCCCATCGGCATGATGCCCATCCTATCTGTTGTGTGCCGAGGGGGTGCCCAATCCTCCCTGGCTCATGCACCCACCCCCCAACACTCTGATGACAGGGGTGCTCAATCCCCGTTGGCTACAGACCCCCCCAAAAAAACACTCAGGTGGCACGCTGGGAGCCCACCCCAGCATGCCAAAGTACCTGCAAAACCAGAAAACCTTCCAGGTTTTTGTTTTTATACCTGTAAAGAAAAACAGTCCCTCGTTGAGTCCGGTGCCCCTCCCCAACCCGCACCCACCCTCTGTGCCCCACCTCCCCACTCCCCTCATCCCATACTTTCCTCTGGAGCCCGGCGCGATGCTCTTTGGTGGACCGGGAACACGTCTGCACTCTTCAAAGTCGACCGCAAACTGAAGAAATGCCGGTAAGCTGCATAATGGCATAAATGTTTTTTTTTTCAATTTATGTGGATATCCTGGCCATTTTTCTGAATTTTTTCACCAAATTTTCAACATGGGGTTCTTGGGACCCCATCTCATTAATTCAGTTACTGTCATCTGGTTATTCGGTCCTGAAAGGTGATTTCGCAGGCACTGCGCAGAATCACCTTTCAGGACAGCCAATCAACAACAGTGTCACTGTTCATGAGGTGGGCTCTCAAAAAGCCTATGTTGCAAATTTGATGAAAAATTCCAAAATGACTGTTACGAAAGCATCGTTATGCAGTTTCCACACACACTCATAACTTCTTAATTTGTAATATAGTCACTCCAGATTTTCAACATTGCCATTTTTTCATACCTCCTTATGAACAGTAAAGCTGTCATTTTTTACACCCTGGCCGAAATATGTTTTCACGCTTCCAACGTAGAATAGCACGGTCGCTGTGGGAAATCAGCATTCGGGACAGATTAAGAAAATCACAGTGACACTGTTCATAAGCAGAGATCCTAAAATGCCTATGTTGAAAAGTTGGTGACAAAAGTCTACAAAATGACTGTTACGAGCGTGCATTGCGCAGTTTCCATGCACACTCGTAACTAAAAATTTGTAATCTTTCCATTCAAAATTTTCAACAATGTCCATTTTGCACACCTCCTTATGAACAGTACAGGTGTCATTTTTCACATCCTGCCCGAAATATGTTTTTGCACATCTGGCGCACAATGGCACGGTCGCTGTGGGAAATCAATGTTCGGGACAGATGAAGAAAATCATAGTGACAGTGTTCATGAGCAGAGGTCACAAAATGCCTGGGTTGAAAATTTGGTGAAATAATTCCACTAATGACTATGTTATGAGCGTGCGTTGTGCAGTTTCCATGTATGCTCAGAAGTTCGAGCATTTTTAATATTTTCACTGCAGATTTTCAACATTGCCATCTCTTCACACCTCCCTAAGAATGGTATAGCTGTCATTCTTCACATCCTGCCCAATCTGTGTTTCACACATCTGGCGCAGAATGGCACGGTCACTGTGGGAAATCAAAGTTCAGGACACATTAACAAAATCACAATGCCACTGTTCATGAGCAGAGGTCCCAAATGCTTTCATGTGGTGAGGGTCACAAAAAGGCCATGTTGAAAATTTGTAGTGAAAATACCAACAAATGCCTGGGGCGTTAGGGTTTCTAACCTTAACATCCCACCCTGTACAGACTGACAGGCATCAGGGGTGTGCCTTCAGATTGCCATCTGTAATGCTCACTCCATTCCACCCCACCCCCTCACCCTGAAGCCAGTGACAGGCATCGAGGTGTGCCTTGGACTGTTCAGCCCCAGACTTTACCCCATTCTCTTATACTGCCCATTTCAGTGTTATGTCCTTATGAAATGGGGTGACTGTGAAGCCGAACACCCCAAGGCACACCTCAACACTTGTCAGTGTCTACAGGATAGGGTGAGATGAAATGCCATGAGCGTTATGGGCAACGACCCAAAGGCACACCCCAGTGCCTGTCCGTCTCTGCAGGGTTGAGGTGGGGTTGGAGTGAGTTCAGTACTTCACTGCCATTCCTATTCTGCATCTGTCTAACTCCTACCCGTCCAATGCTAATATCAGCAAGCAAACATTTGGCATTGACAAATGCTTGTTTCCTTTCAGCCTTTATAGGTTTGGTGACTAAAAGCAGAAATGAGTGTTAGTGATGAAAAGTTTGACCTATACTTTTTTACACCATTTTAGATTGCCCCTTACCAACTGTCTTTTGCGATACCCTTCTTTTCGCATTTTGAGATTGTTTTTGCAACATTTGGAATAATAAAAGGCCTCCTTTTACTATGGCTCAGTACAAGATTTCATCAGTGTACTCTGTTGAACACCCATTATTTAAGTAAGTAATAACCCATGACAGGGTATAGGGTTAACACATTACCTTACCTGCCCCCATCCCATCAGCAACCACCTTCTCCACATTATGCTATTTACTTCTCCCCAGACAGTGTATTTGTCCAGCCCTTGCAACTTCTGTGGCTTACCCTATGTAGGGTTTTGCTGCTATCTCGACAGAAACCTTCACAGTGATCCTAGTACTTTAAAGCAGGTAGGGATGGCTGAAAAGCTGCATTACCTGCAAGATCACTACAAGCCATATAACCTATGAGGAAATGGCTGAAAAGCAGCAATCCCAAAACTAAGTTGTTCGCTGACTCTAGCTAGGGACCAGCTGCACTCCCTCAAAAAATTACTCTCCACCAATCCCTGAGTAGGGTGACCCCAGGCAGGAATCATCTACCTCCACCAACCCAGATAGGGATCAGCTACAGTCCCTTGACATGGCCTACAAGTGCCCTGGCTCCAGTTGGGCAGCGTGGTCTGCGGTCCTCCCTGCCGATGCCCCCAGATGCCACTGAGAGAGTGGCTACACTCCTGCTTCATGGCACTCATATTTCAGTGTTGCTCACACAAGGGGTTGCTAGGGATTATGGGTCTTAAATAGGAGGAAGTAGGCCCCTGTTGGGTGCTTGTAGCCACATGGTCTGGTGTGAAGGCCTATGGTGCCGGCTAGTCTGGCTCGCTCCTTCCCTTTAATCCCTCTCTCTCTGCAGCCCTCTGCTTGCTTCCCAAATCCCTGATTCACAACCCCACTATCATAGCATTAAAAAACTGCAGCAGTAGGCCGGCCCGGTGGCGCTGAGGTTGAGGCACTGGAGCGCCACACCTCGTGCCACGCCCGGCGCCAGGTTCGAGGACGGACTGGTTGCTGGGGGTCGGAGGGGGAGGAGGAGGATCAGCGACCCAACGGATGCTGTATCCTCCAGGGTGGGTTCCTGGGGTGCTATGCACCACGCCCGGGCTGGTGGAAGCACGGCACCGGGCACAAGCGCCAAGAGCCAGGGAGGGGAGGACGCTCGAGGCACTTGACAACGCCGCCTGTCTGGACGCCAGTCCGCGTGCCGACGTCCCTCAGGGGGGTAGACGGAGAAAACGGAAAACTCGTGGTCCTAGATGAAGACGGCTCCACCCAAGACCACCGAACCCAGAACAGACCCCAATGTGCAGAAGGAGGGAGGAGAGAGGCACTCTAGGGGCAGATCCTGGTAAGTGGCGTAAGGGGGATGAGCAGTCTGAAGGAGTGGACACCGGGGTAGGAAAGGAGGATAAAGAGGAGGAGGGTTAAAAAAAAACTGCAGCAGTTCATGTTGAGGCAGAAATAAAATAAATATCAAAAACAGCACTTAGCTGAGAACACTCTTCCTCTCCACTCCTGCTGAGCACTCAGTGGCTGTTCCTTGCTTTACTGTTTGAACTACTGGAGCACTGGGTTTTAAGTGGAAAAACTACAATACCCTTACTGGGCATTTGTAGCCACATGGCCTGGTGTGAAGGCCTATGGTCCATCTGGCCTGGCTCCCTCCCTCCCTCCCTTCAATCCCTCTCTGCGGCCTTCTGCCCATTTCCCAAATACCTGATCCACAGCCCCACTGTCTAAGCTGCATTAAAAACATCAGCAGTTCATGTTAAGGCAGAAATAAAACAAATATCAAACACAGAACTTTGCTGAGAACGCTCTTCCTCTCCACTCCTGCTGAGTGCTCAGTGGCTGGTCCTTGCTTCACTGGCTGAACTACTGGATCAGTGGGGTTTAAACTAAGTGGAAAGACTATAAGACCCCTATTGGGTGCTTGTAGCCACATGGCCTGATGTGCAGGCCTATGGTGCCATCTGGCCTGGCTCGCTCCCTCCTTTCGATCCTTCCCTCTGCAGCTCTCCGCCCACCTCCCGAATCCCTGATCTATAGCCCCAGATTTCAGCATTAAAAAACACAGCAGTTTATGTTAATGCAGAAAAAGACAAATATCAAAACCAGCACTTAGCTGAGAACACTCTTCCTCTCCACTCCTGCTGGTTGCTCGCAGCTGCTCCGTACGTCATTGGTGGATCCACTGGAGCCTGGAATTTAAAGTGAAATGACTACAAGATCCCTATTGTTGCTTTTATTTATTTATTAGTTTTTGTTGACCGGGTGGGTGCGTTAGGCAAGAATCTGCCTATTTTCAAGTACGACCCGGGAAATTTAACCATGTCGCCTGGCGTGTAGGCCTATGATGCCATAGAAACATAGAAACATAGACTTTGACGGCAGATAAGGACCGCTAGGCCCATCTAGTCTGCCGATTTCCCTACCTACAGTATAGGCTGCAGATCCTAGTTAACCAACAGCCTATTTCTTCCTACCCCCCACAAGAATTGCCTTATGTCTGTCCCATGCATTCTTGAATTCTCCCACAGTTTTAGACCCCACAACCTCCTCAGGAAGGCTGTTCCACGCATCCACTACCCTCTCTGTGAAATAATACTTCCTCACATTGCCCCTGAACTGCCCTCCTTCTATATTTAAATTGTGTCCTCTTGTTCTTGCAAGTCTGTTTTTCTGAAAGATGCTACCATCTTGGACTTTGTTGATTCCACTGAGATACTTAAAAGTTTCTATCATGTCCCCCCTCTCCCTTCTTTCCTCAAGGGTATACATATTAAGCTCCTTTAGTCTCTCCTCATATGGCTTCTCTTGCAGACCTTGCACCATTTTAGTTGCCCTCCTCTGGACTGCCTCTATCCTGTCTTTGTCCTTGCGGAGATGGGGTCTCCAGAACTGGACACAGTACTCCAGATGGGGTCTCACCAACTGTCTGTACAGAGGGATAACAACTTCCTGTTTTCTGCTGATGATGCCTCTCCCTATACATCCCAGTATACCCCAGCCTCCCTACTGCCTTCTCACATTGCATGCTAACCCTAAGGTCATCTGATATGATTACCCCCAGGTCCCTTTCCTTTTTGTTGTTGTTACTACCTCCCACCCATTGTTATTCTTCCCAGGGTTCTTGTTTCCCAGGTGCATTATTTTGCACTTCTTTGCATTGAATCCTAGCTGCCATACTTCTGACCATACCTCCAACCTTTCCAAGTCCCTTTTCATCCTTTCCACGTCTCCTTGTGTATCAACCCTGTTGCAAATCTTTGTGTCATCTGCAAAAAGGCATACTTTTCCTTCCATTCCCTCTGCAATGTCACTGATGAAGACATTAAAAAGGACTGGACCCAATACGGAACCCTGCGGTACCCCACTAGTAACCCCCCTTTCTTCAGAGTGGACTCCATTTACAATTACCTTCTGTGTCCTGTTGTCCAGCCAATGTTTTACCAGGCTACCACCCTGGGTCCCACCCCAGGCTGGTTAATTTGACTATTAATCTTTGTGTGGACTGTGTCAAATGCCTTGCTAAAGTCTAGGCAGGCCATGTTCACAGCCCCTCCTGGTCTACTACTTTGGTCACCCAGTCAAAGAAATCTATTAGATTTGTCTGACATGACCTTCCGCTGTGAACCCATGCTGCCTTGGGTCCTGTGCTCCACTGACCTCTGAGCGCGACTATTCTTTTCCTTCAGAAGTGACTCCATCACTTTCCCTACCACAGAGGTCAGACTGACAGGTCTGTAGTTTCCTGCCTCTGTCGTGGACCCACTTTTGTGAAGGGAATCACATCCGCCTTCCTCCAGTCCTCGGGTACACACCATCCTCCATGATTTATTAAAAAGAGTAGCCAGTGGTTTCACTAGTTCCTCCTTAATTCTTTTAGAATTCTGGGGTGAATTCCATCAGGACCCATTGCTTTGTCCACCTTCAGTTTTAGGAGTTCTTGCAGAACCCTTTCTTCTGTGAAAGGACTGGGATCGACCCCCCTATCAAGAGTGCTTCTGTTAATTGGATTAGGCACTTCCCCCTCCTCTTTTGTGAATACTGAGCAGAAATATTCATTCAGTATTCCTGCTTTTTCACTGTCCCCCTCTGCCCACCCACCGTTCATTCTATTCAGCCTCACTATCCCTCCCTTTGTCTTTCTACGCTCGCTGATGTACCTATAAAAGGTTTTATCCCCCTTCTTAACTGAGTTGGCTATCTTTTTCTCAGTTTGGGCCTTTGCTATTCTGACTTCCCTCCCTGCTTCCTTCTGCCTTAACTGGTACAGCTCTCTGTCCTGCTCCTTCTGTGTTTCCTTATACTTCCGGAATGCTATCTTTTTCTTCCTGACTTTCACAGCCACCTCTTTTGAGAACCATAGTGGCTTTTCTTTCATTTTGATTTGTTTATTTGCTTCACACAAAGGCTTGTTGCCTCTGTGATGGCAGTTTTGATAATTCCCCATAGTTGCTCCACACCTCCTTCTAGCCTGTTTGCTAGTGCTTTTCTGAGGCACTCTCCCATCTTGCCAAAGTCAGCCCTCCTAAAGTCCAGTACCCTCACTTTTGTATGGCTTGACTCTGTAACTGAGTTTAATGTGAACCACACTGTTTGATGGTCACTTGTCTCCAAATGGCAACCCACTTCTAGATCCGAGATCCTTTCACTGTCCCCATTTGAGAGTACGAGGTCTAAGATTGCTCCCTCACGAGTGGGTTCCAAAACTAGCTGTCTAATGCCTGCCACCTGCTAATGCCAGATGCCAGCTGGTCTTGCTCCCTCCCTCCCTTCAATTTCCTTCCTCTGAAGCCCTCTGCCTGACTCCTGAATCCCTGATTCACAGCCCCACTGTCACAGTTTTAGCAACTCAGAAGGAGAGCAACTCATTCCTATCCATGAAGCTGGGAGTGACACTTAAAGGATAACTAAACAATATTTTGACAACAAACTATTCAAAACTCTAACTCCATAGGTGACTAAAGCAAAGGCTGCTGTATAAGTTAAGGCTAAAACTACATATATATAATTTACCTAAATGTGGTTCCAGAGCATTTGAATATTGTAAAATCAGCATTCTAATTTCAAAAAAACTGTCTTACCTGCTTCCTAAAATGGCCGACAAATGTGTTATGTGATGACATAATTTGAGCCAAAGTCAGAAAGATATATGGCTCTCTACAGTGCTAACTAGTTATTTTTTCCCTTTGTATAGAATTGTTTCACCCAAAAGTCAAAATCATGTGCATTATTTTGTATAATACACACGTTAGGCTATGGTTCTGTTCATTTTGTTTATTTTAACATGCTGAAATTGTGTTTTAATCCAACCGACTTTCTCTGTGGCAAACCACAGTGCAGTACACATCTTGAATAACCTGGTGGTCTACTGGCTATGGTGGATCCAAGATGCTACAGTGGGGGTGCTGGGGTGGTGTGCATGCTTAATATGCACTTTTTACATTTTTATTAAACCATTATATTTTCTGCTATTCTTTTCTAGTATGTTTTTGACAGAACCTACAAATGTAATCCATAGTTTGAATGTAAACATTTGTACAATCAATAAATCAGACTTCTTCAACAAAGTGAAATGCAGCAGCAGCAGCAGCAAGCAAATACATTACTATGTTGGGGGGGGTGCAGCCACACCCTTCACCACCTCCTATAGCCACCACTTTTTTGTAGCAAAGTTCTTGTTCAGTCCAATGTTGGAGTTCATACTTTTTCGAAACTCAAATATATGCTTGTCTTGTCTTCTTTTTCCATGGGAAATAATAATAATAATAAGAATCAGCATTTGTATAGTGGTTTTCATACACATTGTATCCCAAAGTGCTTTACAAGCAATACTAGACTGGTAGTGAAGTGACTGAACATGTAGTGGCAGCCATTTTCATACATTAATATCCACACACAGCTTTGGACAATTGCATGGACTGGTTTTATGAGAAGGGGAATGTTGGCCAGGACAATGGGGTCAGGTAGTGATCAAGGTGCTGGCAGCCCACATCTTATTTCTCACAGTAATCTGCTCATATTTGTCTCCTCTGTCTTCACCTTCCCTGAATATAGCAGTACCTTGCAAGAGTGGCCTTCTCAGTCCCCCCCTCTGGTATTCATTCATCACTATTCCTCCTCACACCGAAAACTGGTGAGCTCATCACCCTTCTGCATCATGAATGCAAATAGTAGAGTCCCCGGTTTATTTTGACATATCAAATGTAAACATATCTTTCCAGTAAGTCAGGCTGATAGCAACAGGGAACAAGGGGAATGATGGGCTTTCCTGGTGTAACCCCCTTGCAAATGGGGGTTCCTAACATGCCTTATGCCTGCTTGATGATTGGCATGAAGCCGCCTAAATGGGGACCTGGTGAGTGCTTTTTAAGGCCTCCGTATATTGTCTCTTTAAGGGCTGCCTGTTGCAGTCGGGATTAGTTAAATTGGGAGGGGGTTTGAGTGTTGCTATGCTCAACTCCCGCCCGGGCTGCAGAATATTCGCTCCGTTTCTGCCATCGCTAATTGCGCAGAGGGAGCTTCGTTAGAAGATGTGCTTGTCTGCTGACTATCTATTAGGGTAGTAATGATATTGTAGTTGTTCTAACCTGTTTTTGGTTGCAGCAAGGACTGTTTGATTGCCTCCTCCATTTTACCCCAGAACTGCTGAAGTGGGCCAATCAGTACCTCGGGACCCTGCAGAGCTGACTGACCAATAGAGGAGCTGCCTGTAATTGAGAAAGGTATTATGGGCTATGGCGCTTTTTCTGCACCACTGAGAACCGGAGGAAGTGACTGGCATGTGCAGCCAGCCAATGACAGCGGGTAGCGCCCAAACTGAGAGGAGAGCCCCTTGCTGTTGGGGTGAGATGCGTTGTGGCTAGTGAGGAGCTGTGTGCTTCTGCACTGAAGAGTGTTCGCGCTGGAAGCGCATGAAGGCCTGAAGTGGCCGTTCTGTGTTTTCGGCTCCAGCGGACGAAACCCGCCGGCGGGCGGTCAGAGAAGGCTGTGCTCTGTACAGCTACCCACCAGGATCGACCTGAAGGAGGACTGGAGAAAATTGCTGAATCGCGCTCGGTCCGAAGACAAGTGGAAGCTGCCATTTGCAGTATCTCAGTGACGGTGAGTTTGTGGGAGCATTGGAAGAAGCTGCCTGGTGTGGTACCCCTCTGTTGCTGTTTACCATATAAATGTGTGAGGAGGCTCGAGAAGCTCAAGTTAGATCCTGCTGCCATTAAGGGACCTTGTCTGTTGCTGTTTACCATATAAATGTGTGAGAGTGCAGGAGCTCAAGTTAGATCCTGCTGCCATTAAAGGACTTTGTCTGTTGCTGTTTACCGTATAAATGTGTGAGGAGGCTCGAGGAGCTCAAGTTAGATCCTGCTGCCATTAAAGGACTTTGTCTGTTGCTGTTTACCTTATAAATGTGTGAGGAGGCTCGAGGAGCTCAGGTTAAATCCTGCTGCCATTAAAGGACTTTGCCTTGTTTAAGATAACCTTATAAATGTGTGAGGAGGCTTGTGAGCTCAAGTTAATCCTGCTGCCAGTGAAGGACTTTGCCTTGTTTTTGAGATAACCATATAAATGTGCAAGGAGGCTTGTGGAGCTCAGGTTAATCCTGCTGTCATTAAAGGACTTTGCCTGTTCAGAGATTACCATATAAATGTGTGAAGAGGTCTGTGAAGTTCAGGAGCAGCCCTGCTGACGTTGGAGGACCCTATCTTGTCGGGAGGTTGTGAGTACTAATACAGGGTAGCCCCCCTGCTGAATTACAACAGTGGATTCAAATGGAAGTACTGTATTGTTGACTGTAAAAATCAATTCTTTTTTCTTCTCTGTGTGAAAGGGCCCCTACCAGCTGCCACATTTGGACTAGCCATTAGGGCTTGGGTACCCAGGGACAGTAACTTGTAGGGTTAGGCCTGTGCACAGAGCCATAGGTACATAGTCATAGTGTAAGCCAATTAACCTGATCCCCCCCCCCGTTATCTACCCTTCTAATAAATCACATTGCTGTGTTATAACTATACTCTGGCTGGTTTGTACACTTTGGATGAGTTACTGCATGGGGACTGGGATATAACTGTATCTTACTTTACAGGGGGTCTCTGGAGTGAGCTGAACTATATCGGCTGTGGGGTAAGTGTATTAGTGAAGAGAATTGTTGGCATGCAGTGTGAGTCACTAGTGGGACAAAAGGGGGGGGTTGCAGTAGCCCAGAGTGCTGTAACCGAGGTAGTCTTACTTGGGCTAACCCTGACCTCTGGGTGGAGGCACCCGTCCACGGATCTGGGCCCCTTACCCTGCCTCAGAGGGGGCAGACAGGGGTAGTAGCCCTAAGGGTAGCGCCCCCTAGGGGTTACAAATTGGAGGCACCGCTGGGATTGGCGTCCCCTAGTGGCTCAGTGAGGAGATACCCCAAAGATGGAAAAAATGGAAGGGGATATGTTGGAAAAAATTAAGCTGGGACCCATTAAAACCATGGTCCACAAACTGATGGGATGGGGTGAAGCCGAAGAGCTAGATTCCCAGAAGATTGTATTATTGTTAGATGTGCCCTTGGGTACCTCAGCTGCTGATATTGTCTCTGTTGCAGAACAGGTAAAGTGTTTGGGTAAGGTTGAAGTGAAAGGGCGTATGACTGATTTACTTGACCAGACATTGCAGGTGCTACTCCTATGCAGTGTGGCCATCGACCCTGAGAAGGTACCTCCTGTACTTTACCCGGAGGGTGTGTCTCGGGGTGGAGGCTAATCCATATCCGAAGTGGGTCAGTCACTCCTGGGGGGGTCTCCTCAAATGAACAGTTTTAAGGATAAACTGCTTAAATTGTTAGCTGTGGAAGGAGGACTACCCAGGAGTTGCTACAAGCCTGGATCTGTCCAGTGATACTACCCTCGGGTTCCCGGCACCTCCCTTGCCCACCCAAGAGTTCAGTGTTGGCTTCTCTGCCCTTGGCAGTCCCTCCATACAGCTAGATTCCTACCATAAATTAAAACTTTTCTCTGGCACGGTACCAGTGCCTTCCGGAAGATGACCTGGAGGCCTGGATGGACTATGCCACCCTTTGGTCCAGGAGTGGCAATGCTCCAAGGGGAGAAACGGAAGAGGCTGATGGAGAGTCTGCGGGTCCTGCCTTAGAAGCCATTAGATTCTTCGGCCACCCATCCGGAAGCCACCGCTGCAGAGTATCTCTCTGCTTTGGAAGGGGTTTTTGGGAGTACAGAGACTGGTGAAGATTTATTATGGAAATTCAGGTCTGTTAAGCAGTGGAGAAATGAAAAACTGTCCGCTTTTGTTACTAGAGTGGAGAGGACCTTGCAGAAGGCTTATAGAAAAGGGGGAATCACTGCTACAGCCCTAAATCAGGTTCAGTTAGAACATGTTTTAAAGTCTGCCAGATTCTCTAGTGTAACGCTGCTGAAACTCAAGTTGCATGATCGGTGGGCCACCCCGCCTGAATATTGTCAATTGATGAGGGAAATTCGGGAAGTGGAGACTGATGAAGAGGGGTGGGAACCCTGTGTGGGGGCCGTGAACCCTAGTGGGACTCCCGAGACTAATACCCCTGAGGAGACTGGCTCGCCTGTAGGGTCCGAGGGGTCCCTAGATTTCCCAGGTACTGTGGGGATGTGGGTTGTTTCCTTTGACCCCTACATGGAGGGTGAGTTGAGGGCTGAGATCAGGAATTTATGGGAATTGGTGAGGGACTTAAAGCAGTCTACTGTGTACCCTACCCGGCCCGGGGCCCCTGAGTCATGTAGAGCCCCGAACCCTAGCCCTAGAGAGCTTCCTCCTCCCTCAGGGCCCCTCAGAATAGTGATCCCAGGGACCCTAAGTTTTGTTATCACTGTGGGGAAGATGGGCATTTCCAGCCTGACTGCCAGAGGCGGAGGAATTAGGAAAGTTAACAGCAGACTGATCGCTCGATACCGCCAGACCCAGTCTCGGGCCCCCAAGAAAAGTTGTGTGACTCAGGCCCATGCCCGCCGGGCTAACAATGTTGCTACCCCCAACTGGTCTGATGTGGTCGGGCCGTCTATGGAGACCCAGGTGCAGGTGAACGGAATTCCCACTCGAGCTGTATTGGACAGTGGCTCCCAGGTGACCATCATGTTTCAGGACTGGTACCAAGCACACTTATCTGAAGTGCCCCTGCAGCCTCTAACTGGCCTACATGTATGGGGGTTGAGCGACAAGGCTTATCCGTATTTGGGGTACATCCGTGTCTGGTTATCGTTCCCTGCAACTGTAAATGGAATAGATGAGCAAGTGGAAACCTTAGTGTTAGTTTGCCCGCCCACTGGACTATACGATGGGGTGCCCTTGTTGATTAGAGCAAATGCCCACATGTTTGGACGATTGGCCCAGTTGTGCTTAGAGAAGAGAGCATTTCAAACTGGGTGACCTTTGAGCATACCGGCTGTGATTCAAAAGGTCAGGGCCACCCAGGAGAAGGGTAGTTTGGAGGAACCTGAAGGCCCTGTGGGAGTGGTATGGAAAAAAGATCCGGCCCCCGTGGTACTTGCCCCAAATGAGCAATGTGTTTTGCATGGAGAGACACAACTAAAAACAGATGTCAAGAACAAGTTGTTGATGTTGGATGCGCCTGCAGAGGGAGGATTACCTGAGGGGTTATTGCTCAGACCCAGCATTCTGCCGGCTAGAGCCCATGCTTACATTAAGAGGGTGATGGTTCAAGTGCACAATGTGTCTGATAAAGAGATTTGGATAAGAAGAGGGTGCACCCTGGCTAGCGTTCATTGTGCGGATACTGCTGTACTACCAAATAGAAAGAGTTCTCGGACGGGTGATAGGGTTGCTCCTGATCTGTTTGACTTTGGTGACTCTCCGCTGCCGACTGAGTGGAAGCGCAGGGTCAGTGAGAGGCTTGCCAAGAGGAACCAGGTTTTTTCCCTGAAGGAGTGGGATGTAGGATGTGTACAAGGGGCTGAGCATCAGATTCGATTGTACGACGAAAGACCCTTCTGAGAGAGATCCCGATGTCTGGCTCCCGCTGACATAGATGATGTACCGCGGCATCTGCAAGAAATGTTGGCTGCTGGTGTAATTCAAGAGTCTAGGAGTCCCTATGACTCCCCCATTGTAGTAGTAAGGAAAAAGAAAGGGCAGTTCGGATGTGTGTAGATTATCGCACTTTGAATAGGCGGACTATTCCGGATCAATATACCATGCCCCGCATACAAGACGCCTTGGATTGTTTGAATGGTAGTAAGTGGTTCTCTATGTTGGATCTTCGAGTGGATACTATCAGATCCCATGGCCCCAGATGACCGGGAGAAGACTGCTTTCATTTGCCCTTTGGGTTTTATGAGTTTGTTCAGATGCCTCAAGGAATTTCGGGTGCCCCAGAGACTTTTCAGCGCTTGATGGAACGAGCTGTGGGGGACATGAACCTACTCGAGTGTTTGGTCTATTTAGATGACGTTATAGTGTTTGGCCGATCATTGGAAGAACATGAGCAACGATTATTCAAAGTCCTGGATCAATTGGAGGATTTCGGCCTTAAGTTGTCTATCGACAAGTGTCAATTCTTCCAGACTTCCATGAAATATGTGGGCCACATAGTGTCCACTAAAGGCATAGAGACTGATCCTAGCAAGGTGGAGGCACTGACCACTTGGCCTCAACCTAGGAATTTAAAAGAGCTGCAACAGTTCCTGGGGGGTTTGTGGCTACTATAGGCGGTTTGTCAGAGACTATTCACGAGTGATTTGTCCCCTCCTTAATCTCACCCAGGGGTATCCGCCTACTCACAAAAAGTATAAGAAGGGTGTGCACACTGACATAGAAAAGAAGTATTTTCGGCCAAACGATATGTTCGGGGATCGATGGACTGCTGAGTGTGAGGAAGCTTCCATGACATCATATATCAACTCACCCACGCACCTCGTGTTGGCCTACGCTGACCCAGCCATGCCTTTACACTCTTCATATTGATGCCAGTCTGCAAGGACTGGGGCTGTATTGTACCAGGAGCCTGCGAATGGGCTGAGACCTGTAGCGTTTGCCAGTAGAAGTCTGATGCGTCAGAGAAGAATTACCCTGCACAAATTAGAGTTTTGGCTTTGAAGTGGGCCATTGCTGATCAGTTCCATGACTATTTGTATGGTGCCAAGATATTAGTAAAGACTGATAACAATCCTCTGACCTATGTACAAACCTCAGCCAAATTGGATGCCACTGAGCATAGGTGGCTCTCTGCCTTGGCCACCTACGATTACGCTGTAGAATACAGGGCGGGCTTAAACCATATAGATGCGGATGCTCTCTCTCTCGGAGGCCTGTGTCCCAGACTGAATGGGTCCGGTTGTCTGAGCCTGACATAAGAGCCCTGTGCCAGAAATTTGATAAGGAAGAACAGGTGTCTCCTGACACGGTGGACTGTGTGGTAGATTGTTTGGGGCCGCCAGAGAACTGTATACCTGCCGCCTACTGCCATTTCTCTGCCTTGGACACCAGCTCTCTGCCACAACTCAACAATGATGATCTCCAACAGGCTCAATCCTGTGACCCTATGATAAGAACGGCTGTAGAGGTTTTGCGGGCTGGAAGGGATGTATCCAAACTCGTTCCACTGACTTGCGGACTACCTTGTTGTACAAAGAAGGGCCCAAATTAAAGCTGATCAATTAACTACTATATAGAGAGACTGTGAGTAAGGAGGGCCGGGTGCAACGACAACAACTGGTGCTGCCCTCAGCTTTCAGAGAACTAGTTCTTTTTTTTTTTTTAAACTTTTTATTTATTATTTTATGTAGCATATACAGTACAGTTTTCCAACAATTGATATCAGGATGGAAATTTTATACCAGGAGGACGCCACTCTTCTTAATATCGCAATATTTTCAACAAATGTATTAAGATACAACCTTTGGGGGTAAAACATCTTATATACCGACATAATTTCCCTAGATTAAGGCTGCTTTACAAGCCCATGAGAAGCATTAGGATAATTCTAGTGGGGTCAAAGTCCAATGTCCATCTCGACTATCCTGCACAGGAGTCATACAATGATTATCCTATATGCAAAGCCTTGAGTTGTGCACAATAATGTGCAAACCTTATATAGATAAGATATTACATAGTCTAATCTAAGTTGGCTTTAAACTTCAGTCTACCGAACTAGATATATGTTAACTGCTCTAAAATATTCGAGCTGTAGGAGATGTATAAAGATAAAGCAGATCTAAGCATTGAGGCTACCCTAGCCTGGCCCATTTTTAAACTCAAGTAACAGTTGTCATGTAAAGACAGTTACAAAAGGTTGTTCAGTAAAAAAAAAAACTGTGTTCATTAAAAAACTGTAGAAGGAACCATAACATAAAGACAACTGCTCCGAACTATAGAGGCAAAGATAGAGCCCATTCTCTGTCCATAGGCCATTCAATAAACCCAACCTAATGGATTCAGACTACAGCCTGCAGCTAAATAGGGCACATTAGAGGTTTTCAGTCCGACACTTCAAGCCCCATACACAGTACCTTCTAATCTGGTCAAGAAATGAGAAAAAGGAGTTAAAGCATTAATAGTCACAGTCTGTCCAGATCATCCTCGGATTCTGAGTCCTCCTCTTGCAAAGGGTTCTGTCTCGTCGGGGCGTTCTTCTGGCACCACCGCATGGCATCTGCTGGATCGCTGACAATGAAAATGCAGCCTCAATGCACTATCCGGAGTCTAGCTGGAAACACCAGACCATGTGGGATCCTCGATTCTCGTAGAAGCGCTCTGATGCCGTCAAACTTCTTGCGCTTCTGTCTAGTAGCATATCCTAGGTCAGGAAATAAACGAATTTGCTGGCCATCACAAAGAAGGGTTTTCTTTAGCCTTACTTCAGCTCGGATGCTATCCCTGGATCCTGGCCCATCAGTTACTATTAAAATGGCTCTAGGCATCTCTGGGTTTTCCACACGGCCTCTTGGGGTTATTCTGTATGCCTTCTGGAAACGGCGCACTGTATTCTCAATTTCTTTGCCAAGTTGTTCGACCAGCCAGTCTTGCAAAAAAAGCATAAGATGGTCTCCTTCACAGCCCTCCGGTAGACCAATTAGGCGTATATTTTGTGATCGTGCCTGATTTTCCAAAGTTTCGAGCCTCATTTTCAACCGGTTATTTTCTTTTACCATGGCAGCAACTGTTCCCAAGGCTGAGTCAGCTTTTTTTGCAGATTCAACTGAAGCCAATGTAACTGCTTCAATAGATGTTTCAACTGTAGTTACCCTGTTAGTAAGGGTGTCGAACTTGTTTGATAATCCAGCTACTGAGGCAATAAGCCGATTCAACTTGATCGCCACTGTTTGCAATGTCTCTAAAGGATGATCTTCTGTACTCCGGTCCTCCGGTTCCTGAAGTCGGGCCTGGGCCATTTTAGGAGTCGCAGAGCTCGCAGCGTTTTTGGATTTAGTACCT
This sequence comes from Neoceratodus forsteri, assembly GCA_016271365.2. Classification (NCBI taxonomy): domain Eukaryota; kingdom Metazoa; phylum Chordata; order Ceratodontiformes; family Ceratodontidae; genus Neoceratodus; species Neoceratodus forsteri. The sequence continues at coordinate 139,293,434 of CM057449.1, read as the reverse complement.
TCTCCTGTGCCCTTATCTCTTTTAGGGTTGCCCATCTCTGTTCAGCAAGACTTCACACCCTACAGAATAGTTTGAAATTTACAGTTTTCAGGGGAATATCGTAATTATATTCAGTTTTTGCCAATGGTTAAACAGAGCCTTATCAAAAAGCCGCCATTTTCTCGGGCTCAGCAGCGCCCCCCTCTCAGAGAACTAGTTCTAAGGTCATTGCATAATCAGATGGGGCACCTGGGCATAGATCGAACACTTGATTTGGTACGGGCTCGATTCTATTGGCCAAAGATGAGTGCGGACGTGGAACAGTATGTCAAGACCTGTGGCCGTTGTTTGCAAAGGAAAGCGTTACCCCAGAGAGCTGCTCCCTTGGTCAACATTACTACTAGTGCTCCTATGGAACTGGTCTGTATTGATTTCCTGAGTTTAGAGCCTGATCTGAAAAGTGTTAGCAACATATTGGTGGTCACTGATCATTTTACCCGGTATGCACAGGCTTTCCCGACCAAGGATCAGAAAGCAACTACAGTGGCTAAGATACTTGTTGAGAATTTTTTCATCCACTATGGGGCTCCGCAGCGGATTCATTCTGATCAGGGAAGGGACTTTGAGAGTCGCTGATTAAAGAGATGCTATCTTTGTGGGGGTACGAAATCACGAACCACCCCTACCATCCGCAGGGAGACCCTCAGCCTGAAAGGTTCAATCGTACATTGCTTGACATGCTGGGCACTTTACAATCCAAAGATAAATCGAGATGGAGCCAACAGATTAGCACTCTAGTTCACGCTTCAATTGTACAAAAAGTGATGCCACAGGGTTCTCCCCCTATCGACTGATGTTTGGAAGAGAGGCTAGATTGCTAGTGGATGTGTGTTTTGGGGTTTCCCCTGATGGGGTGTGAGCAGAAAACCATCTACAGTATGTACAGAAATTAAAGGCCCAATTAAATCATGCCTACCAACTGGCCCAGACCATGGCTGCTAAACGAAATCTGGCTAACAAGGAGAGATATGACAAAAAAGTGAAAACAGTAGAGTTGAGAAAAGGGGATGGAGTGTTGTTGAGAAATCTGGGACTGCATGGCAAACATAAAATTGCCGACCGATGGCATCACCTCCCTCATATTGTTGTGGGACAGCTGGCAGACCTACCTGTGTATAAAGTGCGGCCTGAAAACAATTCAAAAGATGTGAAAACCATACACAGAAATCATCTGCTGCCAATTGAGCAGATCTTGATTGAAGTTGAACCTTCCTCTACCCCTCCTTTCAGGCCCGTGACTAGATCTGTTACTAAGAGAGGAACCAAGCCCGTGGAGCCTTCAACAAGCCCATCAAGGGAGCCTTGTCCAACCCCCCCGCTGCAGAAGGAGATGGTCAACACTCAGTGTCAGAAGACAGCAAAGATGATGTTGAATACTATCCCTCTTATGAACTAAGCCAATTGTTTCGGGGCAATCCCCTCATTAACTCAGGAACTGAAGCCGGCCCAGCTGTGTTGGTTGAGCCCTCTACTTTGTCCCTGGAGGAAATGCCTCCAGAAGATGAATGGGGTAGCAGACAAACTCAAGGGGCTGAGTCCTTAGGCTTGGTTGAACTGTCTGGCCTGGCTGAGTTATCTGACTTCTCAGAAGAAGAGAGTGAGGTGGGGGAACAAGCCAGTGATATGCCAGAACCGGAAGAATATTTTGAATGCCCTGATGGTTCCCCTTTAGTAACCAGACAGTCCCTAGATGAGCCCAGTGGGGTGGGTTCAGGGATAGAAGGTCAAGCCCCTGATAGCATTATGAGTATCGAGCCCGATCCCCTTGAAGGGATTCCCGTTGCTAATGTCCCTAACATGGGAGTGGAGTCAGGACCAGGATCAGAGTCCCCTGAGACCCCTAGACGATCTGGCCGACAGATACGGCCAGTAATCAAGTTGAGTTATGAATCTCAGGGTCAGCCAGAGGACCTGCCCTTAAATGTGGTTCACAAGGGGGTATATGTGTCCCCAAGTTCTTTGCCTAAGTTAGCCTTGGGGGATAACTCCAGACTATTAGTAAAGCCTTTTGAGTGTGGCGCCCCTGCCCCGGAGGACCAGTTAGTAGCTAACAGAAGAGGGAGCCCCTCAGTCCCGGGGTCACAGGTAGGACCCTATGACCTGAGTTAAAAAGTGTAAGATTTTATATGTATAATGTGTATGCACTATAGTGCACTGTAAATGTAATATTTCTGTATGTGATTTAAAATGTGATGTAGTGTTAATTGAAATGTTCGCCCAAATTGCATCAAGGGTAATGGCTTGACGCAAATGCCAAGCTTTTCCAGGCCAGGGAGGGTGTAACCCCCTTGCAAATGGGGGTTCCTAACGTGCCTTATGCCTGCTTGATGATCGGCATGAAGCCGCCTAAATGGGGACCTGGTGAGTGCTTTTTAAGGCCTCCATATATTGTCTCTTTAAGGGCTGCCTGTTGCAGTCGGGATTAGTTAAATTGGGAGGGGGTTTGAGTGTTGCTATGCTCGACTCCCATCGGGGCTGCAGAATATTCGCTCCGTTTCTGCCATCGATAGTTGCGCAGAGGGAGCTTCGTTAGAAGATGTGCTTGTCTGCTGACTATCTATTAGGGTAGTAATGATATTGTAGTTGTTCTAACCTGTTTTTGGTTGCAGCAAGGACTGCTTGATTGCCTCCTCCATTTTGCCCCAGAACTGCTGAAGTGGGCCAATCAGTACCTCGGGACCCTGCAGAGCTGACTGACCAATAGAGGAGCTGCCTGTAATTGAGAAAGGTATTATGGGCTATGGCGCTTTTTCTGCACCACTGAGAACCGGAGGAAGTGACTGGCATGTGCAGCCAGCCAATGACAGCGGGTAGCACCCGAACTGAGAGGAGAGCCCCTTGCTGTTGGGGTGAGATGCGTTGTGGCTAGTGAGGAGCTGTGTGCTTCTGCGCTGAAGAGTGTTCGCGTGGGAAGTGCGTGAAAGCCTGAAGCGGCCGTTTTGTGTTTTCAGCTCCAGCGGACGAAATCCGCCGGCGGGCGGTCAGAGGAGGCTGTGCTCTGTACAGCTACCCACCAGGCTCGACCTGAAGGAGGACTGGAGAAAATTGCTGAATCGTGCTCGGTCTGAAGACAAGTGGAAGCTGCCGTTTGCAGTATCTCAGTGATGGTGAGTTTGTGGGAGCATTGGAAGCAGCTGCCTGGTGTGGTACCCCTCTGTTGCTGTTTACCATATAAATGTGTGAGGAGGCTCGAGAAGCTCAAGTTAGATCCTGCTGCCATTAAAGGACTTTGTCTGTTGCTGTTTACCATATAAATGTGTGAGGAGGCTCGAGGAGCTCAAGTTAGATCCTGCTGCCATTAAAGGACTTTGTCTGTTGCTGTTTACCATATAAATGTGTGAGGAGGCTCGAGGAGCTCAAGTTAAATCCTGCTGCCATTAAAGGACTTTGCCTTGTTTAAGATAACCTTATAAATGTGCGAGGAGGCTTGTGAGCTCAAGTTAATCCTGCTGTCATTAAAGGACTTTGCCTGTTCAGAGATTACCATATAAATGTGTGAAGAGGTCTGTGAAGTTCAGGAGCAGCCCTGCTGACGTTGGAGGACCCTATCTTGTCGAGAGGTTGTGAGTACTAATACAGGGTAGCCCCCTGCTGAATTGCAACAGTGGATGCGAATGGAAGTACTGTATTGTTGACTGTAAAAATCAATTATTTTTTCTTCTCTGTGTGAAAGGGCCCCTACCAGCTGCCATGTTTGGACTAGGTATTAGGGCTTGGGTACCCAGGACAGTAACTTGTAGGGTTAGGCCTGTGCACAGAGCCATAGGTACATAGTCATAGTGTAAGCCAATTAACCAATTAACCTGACCCCCCACTGTATCTACCCTTCTAATAAATCAGATTGCTGTGTTATAACTATACCCTGGCTGGTTTGTACACTTTGGATGAGTTACTGCATGGGGACTGGGATATAACTGTATCTTACTTTACAGGGGGTCTCTGGAGTAAGCTGAACTATATCAACTGTGGGGTAAGTGTATTAGTGAAGAGAATTGTTGGCACGCAGTGTGAGTCACTAGTGGGACAAAAGGGGGGTTGCAGTAGCCCAGAGGGCTGTAACCGAGGTAGTCTTACTTGGGCTAACCCCGACCTCTGGGTGGAGGCACCCGTCCACGGATCTGGGCCCCTTACTCTGCCTCAGAGGGGGCAGACAGGGGTAGTAGCCCTAAGGGTAGCACCCCCTAGGGGTTACACTATCCTTAAAAGATCTAGGCTACCTTTGATTAGGTACTGCTAAATGATGGGTGTGCACATCATTATGCACTTCATTTAATAGTGCCTAATCATAGGTGGCTTAGATCTTACAGGGGTCGGAAAGCCTATTTTTCCCCTTGTGTAATGCAGCTATCAGCCTGGCTTACCAAAAGATCATGTTTATTATTAATATATAAATATAACATGGAAGACTGTACTAACCACATTCATGATGCAGAAGGGTAGTGAACTCACCAGTTTTTAGTGTGGGGTGCAGGTGAGAAGAATGAATGCCAGAGAGGGACTGAAGAGGCCATTCCAGCAGGGTATAGCTATATTCAGGTTAGTTGAAGACAGGAAGGAGGAAGTTGAGCAGATCACTGTAAGATCTGAAATGTGGGGCTGCCAACATCGTGATCACTACCTGACTGTGGATGAGGGTAGCCAGCGATGACAAATACTCAGAGTGGCAGGGCTGCACCTAAACTGTTACTTGAATTCAGTGTAGGGAGATTACCCTCAGGTGGGGGTGTTGACGTTTGTTAGGACAGTATTGAGGGAGTTGTGTATAGCTCATTCAAGATTTGGAAGGGTGGTAGCCAGCCAGCTCGAATTGTGGAGTACAGCACAGAAAAGTACTGGAGAAGAATTGCTGGGAACTGTCCTGAGGGGTTCTGCAGATCACAGGTAAAGGAGTAGACTGACAATGGAAGTCGGGTGGATTTGCTCAAGGTATTAGTATGCCTCTCCTTCTAATAATATCGTTACCCATTCTAAGTGCAGCCCTTATGAGGGTATAAACTGCAGTTTTTCTGATGGGTCATAATGCTTATTGCTTGGCCCTCCAGGAAGACCGAGTTGTCGGTTAATGAGGTGGGAAAAAACACAACAGGGGAACTGTACATACTACCGTCACTGTGCAGAAGGGTGGTGATCCACTCAATGTTTACTGTGGGAGCAGAAATCAAACACTGAGAATATGGACTGGAGAGTGATTTGGGAGACATTTTTTAACAGTGCCAGCTGATGATGCATATTGGTATAGGTGTGCACAACTCTCTGAGGTACAAGATTACAATCTGTGGTACATTAATTCTCTTCATGAGACCGTAAGCACATATGCGGCACCAGGCAGTACTAAGTATAACCCCTAGGTGGCACTATCCCAAGGGCTACTACCCCTGCCTGCTTAACTACTAACAGGTTGAGGGGCCTAGGTCCAGTTGTGGGTGCCTCCACCTAGAGGTCAGGGTTTACAGTGGTTAAACTAACTCAGTCACAGCTCTCTGAGACACTGTAACCCCACTTTCTTCCCACTAGTGGCCCACACAATGCATTAGGAATATCTTCACAATGTACACATACCCCCAGGACTGGCTCCGTCGACTGGACCCCGGGGACCCCCTGCAAAACAAGATGATACAGTGCAAAAACCACAGTACAATACTTTAACATAAACAAATACCTTAGCCAGTGTAACTTTGCTGAAACCAACAGATCTGATTTATTTAAGGAGCTGTAACAAGGAAGGGGGAAATCAGGTTAATTAGGTTAAACACATTAATAATCACAGTACTGTGCGCATATTCAGAGTCCCGAATTGTCACTTTCACTGGGTACCCAGGATGGTGGTGGTGGGGGGGGCTAGCCAGGATCGGTTGCAGCTGGTTAGGGCCCTGTGATGGAAAAAACACTGGCACAATACCCAAATTGTAATCCAGAGCCGGTTGGCTCAGTTCGTAGAAATGAAAAAAAAACAATTAGATGACACACTTGCAATTCGATAAACAGATGGCAGGGAGCTACCCTGCTTTGTACTCACAAACTCAATGCTGGGAACTGGATGGAAGGCAGATTGTCCTGGATTGCCAGGAGGAGCAGACCATGTGGACAAGGTCCTTGTGACTGGACCCCACTGCAGTTTAGAGCCAATGGATGTAGTCTGGATTAAACTGGGGTTTACTTCCAGCTTCATGCACTCTATTCACTGTACAGGGGATTTGAAACGCGATTCCCCACAAGCACTACACACATTTGTATGTAAAAGGAAAGTACTATACAAGGCAGGCTGCTTCTCTATCCCGATCGGAATTACTGCACAATACCCGGGAGAACACACAGCAGATTCAGTTCCTGACAGACCGAGCACAATTCAACAATTTCTCCAGTCTTCTACAGGGTGAGCCTGGTTTCTACTCTTCACATCTCCTTGATTCTCTTCACAGGTCGGTTTCAGTCCGAACAGGCGCTTGCACAAACTTCAGACTGAAACTTAGGGCCTTACACGAGATCCCTGAACTAAAACTACACACAGAAGAAGCACACAGCTCCCTGTCTCTTCACAGCCCAAACTGATCTGATCTTTCCATTAGACAGAGCCGGGCATTTCCTTTGAGTTCCTCCCAGTTCAGTTGGCTGGCTTGGCTGTCACTCACAGTAAACTCCCCCTGTTGGTGGAAAAAAGGCACCAAAGTCAAAACTACATTTCCCAGAGTAACTGCCTTTACAATCCCCTTACAGCAGGCTCCAGAGGAGAGTCCAAGTTCTGATTCGCCCAGAGCAGGCTCCATTCTAAAGGATCCCCACCATGATTGGTCCAATTCAGCAGTTCAGAACCAACATGAGGGAGCTACTCTGCACTGTTCTTGCTACAAGAAAGCAGGTTAAATCAAACTGCATTTTCATTATTACTCTAACAGGTTACAAGCAAACAATTACATCTTTGAGGAGTGCTCCCCCTGCCCACTTAGCGATGGCAGAAATGGAGCAATTTGGCAGCAGCTCGAGTGGGACTCAAGCAGCAAAACACACAGTTCCCCCATATAAACTAATTATGTCTGCAAGCAGACAGCTCTTAAAGAGACAGTACCAGAGGCCCTAAAAGCACTCACAGATGAACAGCTTAAACGCTAAACACCATTCAGGCTTGGAGCATTCAAGCAAGCTCCTGGAAGACTTTTTTGGGAACCCCCATTTGCAGGGGTTACATAAGGACAGGGTATGGATGGGGGGGTGTTCAACAGAAGGCAGGCTAGGTGCAGGGGGTTCACATGGAAAACGAAAGCCTTATTTGTGGATTAACAAGACAGCATTTGCTTTGGAACTGAACCAGACCAGTACTCTGCTCTGTGACCCTGAGCAAGTCACTACACTTCCTTGTGCTCCCAGGCCACACCTGTAAACAAGCTTTCAGCTTAGTGTCTCTCTCCTGGCTAACAAAAAACCAAATTCAGTGCATCACATAACCACTAGATAATCAGGTAATTGAAGAGTTGTACTGTGATGCAGTTTGCCAAGGAAAAAGTCAGCTGGACTGCAAAACATTTTCCACAAGTTAAAGTAAACTAAATGAACAAAATCATAGCCTAACATGTGTACTGATCAAAATAATCCACGAGTTAATACATGGTGTTGATCATTCTGGTACAACAATTCAAAACAAAGAGGGAAAGAAGAACTAGTAAGCACTATAAAAATATATGTGAGTCTCTGTCTTTGGCTAAGATGATGTCATCACGACTCATCACTTAACAGACTTGGCAGCCATCTTAGGGAGAAACCAAGGCTGTTTTTTGAAAGTGAAAAGCTGATGTTTACATTTTTCAAAAGCTATGAAACTGCATTTATATTATTTACATAAATGCAGTTTTAGCATAAATGTAAACAGCAGCCTCTACTTTACCTTGTTATGGAACCAGATTTTGGAGTTTGCAGTTTAAAAAAACTGCTTGTTTAGGTACCCTTTAAGTAACTTCCTGAAGAGAGGAGAGAGGAGAGAGAGGCTGTATGATAGAGGCCACAAGTGTCTCACAGGGGTGAGAAGGATGCATATGGGTAGTCTCTTTCAAATGAGAATGAGTACCAGGACCAGGGGGCATGTGATGAAGCTGGGGGACTCAAGAGAGATGTGGGGAAGTATTTCTTCACTGAAAGAGTGGTAGAAGCCTGAAACAGACTGCCAAAGGAAGTGATGGATGCTAGAACAGTGTTGGGCATTAAGCATGCATGGGATAAACATTGGAACTTATTAGAAAAGGGGCGGAGGGTGTCCAGAAACTAGACAGTGTCTATGGAGGAAGACTAGGCAGGGATCCCTTGGGCAGACTGGGTGGACCAAGCGGTCCTTTTCTGCTGACAAATTCTATGTTTCTATGTTTCTGTCCTGAACTGGTATTATACGATGCTAACACTTTTTCCTTTTACAGGTCAAATCTGGGCAAGAAATGATTGTTTCGTTACTGGGACCACTTTATTTTACAGAAAGGGAGGTGGAATAGTGGAACAGTTTACCACTCAGTGTGATTAGTGATAAAACTGTTGGTGGTTTCAAGCACAGTTAGGACAGAATGAAGGGTATAATGGTTGTTCAGGGAGGTAGAAACTGGGAGGAGAATGGGGAGAAGGATGGGGAGAGAAAGGACCCTGGAGGGACAGTAGATCCAAGACCTAAGTAGGGAACTCGAGCAGACTGGATGGACCGTTGTTTTTTTTCTGTCATCATTGTCTATGTTTCTACTTCTGAGTAGCCATAGAAAGTTGGCACTGTCTTTGGACTGTACTACCCATGTGCTGCATCACAGTACAAAAACGTAGGGTCCCTTTTGGGGTCTGTGAACTATTTGCCTTAAACAGACTCTGTGTCATGTAGGTATACATATAGACTTTGAGCTCTCTGCAGTGAGCAAAGTGACTTACGTGGACTCTTTGTTTATCCTGATCATGGTACTTATTGTTGAAATGTTTATTGCATTATACTGAATGTTATTTTAAGCACTATGAATTATCCCCATAATCAAATAGTGTCAGTTTTGATTAAGACATAAAGCATTTAGGCCACAGAGTATAACCCCCCACCACCATAAAAATAGGGGTTACTAAGCAGTTTAGCTTTAGTCTGAATTTTGCCCTAAGGGTTAAATGTTCTAGCCCTGTACTGAAATGTAAATAGAGTATTGTTACGAGCATACAAAATTGCCAACAGATACAGGCCTTATGGTCTATTTAGTCTGCTCAAGTGTGCAACACGCTGTTTGTGAAACTGCAGCTGCCCCCCTCCTCTTGTACACCCTTCTGATTTAGTGCCTGCCCCTTCGACTTCTCTCCCCCCCAATTTCCCAACAGTTTTGACTCCCTCTTTGGCCCTGTCCCATCCTCTCTTGAAGCTGCCCAACGTTCACAGTGATGTCACTTCTTCTGGCAGCGCATTCCAACCTGTCACTACCCTCTCTGTGAAATAATGCCTCCTCATCTCCCTCTTGAACCTTCCTCCCTCCAATTTCAGACTGTGTCCTCTGGTGTCCCTCCCCCCTTTTTACTTAAACAACCCCTCAGAATTAACTCTGTTTATGCCCTTTAGATACTTGAATGTCTCAATCATATCCCCCCTCTCTCTCCCTTCTATCCTCAAGGGTGTACATGTTGAGCTCCCTCAATCTCTCCTCATATGTCTCCCCCCATCCCAAGGATCATCTTTGTTGCCCTATGCTGGACCCCCTCCAGTAGTCTGATGTCCCTTTTCAAATAGTGGCACCAAAACTGCACACAGTATTCCAAGTGTGGCCTCAAAAAGGACATGCACAAGGGCATAATGACTTCCTCCCTCCTAGAGGTGATTCCCCTGGTGATGCATCCCAGCATTCTGTTCGCCTTTGCAGTTGCCTTCCTGCACAGTGCAGAGTGTTTTATGTCCCATGTCACCAGTACTCCCACATCTTTCTCCTCGGCCGAAGTGGTTAACTGCACTCCCCCAACCAATAGGTGATCTCTGGGTTTTCAGCTCCCAAGTGCAAGACCTTGCATTTTTTAGCATTGAAACCCAACTGCCACATGACTGACCAGTGCTCAAGTGTCACCAAATCCTAGCCGGCCCGTCAGCGCAGTGGTTGGATTTCCGCTTGCGACACCGGCGACCCGGGTTCGGGAGTGGACTCGGGTCGCTGGAGGGCCAGGCGGGGGAGAAGGCTTGAGCATCCCAGGAACTGCTCACCTTCTGCAGGGAGAGGGAGGGGACTAAGGCCCAAAGCTTGCCTGATCCCGGGGGCGGAGGCCCAAGGTATAGCAAGTCCTGCAGGCAGAGGGGGGGGGCATGGGAGCTGTGTGGTGGACGTCGGCGCCTAACGCCGTGATGTCAGGGGCATAACACCATGCGGAAAGGAACAGGGGCAAGCACAGATGGAGCACCAGTACTGGCCCTGATAGCTCCTGCCTTCCTGACCACCGGGGGACCCGACGAAACCTAGAGATATTGGGGTGTAAGGGCCCCGCCTCGTACCTGCCTGTGGGAAACAACCACGGCTCCATGGGGGAACCTCTGGGGATTCAGGTAAGACAGAGAAGTAGGGCAGTACCAGGTGTCTCCCAATGATGCGGAGCTCTGGCGTGAGAGGTGGATAAATAGAAAGTAAAAAAAGTGTCACCAAATCCTCTTGCAGTACCTTAATCCTTCCTCACTATCCACCTCAGCACAGATTTTAGCATCATCTGCAAAGAGAGTGCTCTTGCTCCTTATCCTGTTCGCTATGTTGTTTTCTATTTATTGTCTTTCTCTGCCCCAGCAAAAGGGAGCTGTCAATTTTCTGAGTACATGATGTACACATTGGCTGCAGTACTTTCCCGAGTTTTTGCTGCTCACCCTCACAGGGCATATCCTGTATATGGGACCCCTGTCCTAGTTCTAGTTCTGGTTCCAGATATAACTGTGGTTCAAGCCATGGGGTTCAGGTACCCATGGGGTGCCATACTCTGTCTGCAACTGACTGAAGGGGTCTGTGGGTTTGGGATGGTTGCAGGGTCCTGGACCCGTTGTGGCACTGGCTTCTATGGTTGGGTCTCCAGAGGCTCAGATCATGGCCAGGGTCAGAGGTTTGGGATAGTGATGGCCTGTTAGTGGTCCTCCCCAAGGAGAGCTGTCTGACGGCAATCACAACAGGTGTCCCATGGTTCAGAGGGTGACCTGTAGCTGGTAACCTGTAGCTTCCCTGTCAATTTTCCTGGCTCCCAAGAAGGGAGTGGAACCAGAGCTGAATGCAGAGGACAGAAAAGGGTTTGCCATCACATAGAGACCCGAGGAAGGGAACAAGATGTGGTTGGCCCACTTTAACCTCTTAGCAGTTGTAAAAGTGGCATTGTGACATTGAGACTGGAGGCAGGGGGAAGATATAGTATGACGAAAGTCTGCCTCATTCTGCTTTGTGCCCATGCTCACTACTATTGCAATGCTAGCTAGGAGGGTATATCACTCCTACAGACATTAGAGAGGCTGTATCACTGTGCATATCCACACTGATGCGTTGCAGGTAAATCCCATGGTAACCCATATTCACCTGCAGCTGCAATGGGGATAGTGATGCTGTAAATATGTTGCACTGCTCTGAAATTCTATTCCTGCTGCTTACAAGCTTAGGGTCTATACATACTATTTCCACTGAGCCCTTAGTGAGGGTTGCAGTCGAGGCTCAGGTTTTTAAGTCGTTTGTTAACTGTGGTACTGTGTACAGTGCAATATAAATACACGGTTGAGTTTTCAGGGAAGTTTATGCCTAACGTGCGGTGTCCTGTACCCATGTCACTCCTGTAAATATGGAAAAGGGGCACAGAGTTTGAACTGAACTGGAGCATGCCCAAATGAAGTTTGTCGTTTAAGATAAATTGTGCTGTCTTCCTGAGTTGCCTTGCTGAAATCTGTTTATAATGTGGTGCAAATTTAATCTAATTTTTGAACAACCAAGGGTGGCTTCAAGGGGCCTCTATTGCTGTTGGGCCCCAGCAACAAGGGAGAGGTGCCCAAAATTTCCAGAAACAGAGGGGCAGTGTCCAGCACCAGTGGGTACTCCATGGGGTGCACAGATGTAAAATGGAAAATGGTTGTGCTGGGGTGGCACAGGGACGTATATAGGTGGTGCCACAGTGGTCACATGATGGGATAAGGAGGCAGAAACCAGAACTCTTTGCATTGGGTGCATCCTGGCAAGATATTATCACCTTGATACCCCTAGGCATGGGAGTCACCCCAGGCTATGGCACACCCACCTCTCTGATTCATCATTATGGCAGATAAGGGGGGTGGGAGAGAGGGGAATTCACGTTTTCTTTGGTTGATCTGTGAAACTAGTGCAGATTGTGCTTTTCCTTAAGCAGGTGGACAAGATTTGGAATCAGATCGTTTTCCCAGAATGAAACCATTTTAATGGGGGGGGCTTTCCCACCCCGTACACCCAATTTGACATTTTAATGTTGATTTCAGCTATATCTAATCCAAAAATGGCAATGACGGAGAACATCAGAACACCACAATCGGCATAGCACACAAGTTATGCTATGTGGCCACTGATGGCCCGCTCTACACCACTTCAGCCTGTAGGTTTTTTTAATTAGTTTTATTTGAGTTGGGGCGCTTCGACCCTCACAAGGCCATGTTAAAAAAAACAATGGGGTGTGGGGGGCAGAGCCCCCAACTCAAACAAACTTACAAAACCAAAATCAACAGCAAGCACACAACAAAAGTAGCATAGTGCAGCTACAGTACAGCGCAGCATGCACGCGACAAATGTAGCACAGCGCAGCTACAGTATAGTATTAATTAAGCTATATTCGTAGCTTTGTGCTACACTAACAGAAGTGGTCCAGTGTTCTCTGCAATCACCTTAAAAACCTATCCAAAAAGTGAAAAAGTGGCATTAAACAGTGATGCTGTGAACTACAATTTTGCTCCAAATCTCGGCCACCATTTTGAAAAGGCAAGGAGGGGCGCAATCTGATTCTGCACTAAGCCCTGATCTGTTGAACTCTTTATCTTGTCATTGCTTTTCTTTTCTTATTTCTTTAATTCTATTTCCATTTACATGTCCCTTTATTCACTTAACATTGTGTCTGTTATTTTTTCTTGTCACTTTTATTTCAATAGTTAGAAAAAACTATGGAACGCGACATGCAAGTATAAATCCAATATGGCGACCAAGATTTCTGGTCGAGGAGTCAGTTGAAAAGTCCAAAAAGTACTGATTTATTTTAAGATCTTGCCCCCACCCCACCCCGCACCCCCCATTTACTGTTTAAACACAATTGGTTAGTACATACCAACCCAATACATCAATAAAAAAGTAAACTGCTGGCGAAATCTGGTCCTGAAATCTCAGCTGCCATATTGGATTTGACAGTGTGTGTCAGACAATGTATTATACAATGGCAAGAAAATTTCCTGGACTCTGATTGGTCAGTGTGTGCCTGGGACCTCACTGTATGAAGTCCAGGCACACACATGACCCTCTCACATGTGCAGACATGACAGATATAGTCCACACAAGCTCCTACTGTAGCCCCGGCACATGTGCCAATGGGCTACCTCCCCTTGCCAACTGCCTCTGGTACTGGCCAAGGGGCCTGCTATGGTGACTATTGGGGGTTCATTCCCAGAAATATTGAAAACAGCATGGTGCCTCCACCCAGAGTGAAGTATCAGTGGGCCAGATAGTCGCTTGGTACAGCCCCCTGGGATACTGTGCCTACCCACCTCCCCAACCAACCACTCTGCACACTGTGTCTCCCCGGTACCTTGTTCCACCATAAACCATATAACTCAGCAATAAGCACTCGCAATGAAGTTCACTAGCACAGCAGATTCAAACAACAAATTCACAGCTTTATTCAGGGTTAAGGAATAGGGAAGGGGACACCTGGATATAGCGATGCTGTGAAGGCAAGAAAACGTTAGTGAGATATGCAACGGCAACATGTGGACCCACAGGTCAAGCCCTCCCCCACTGGTACCAGTGTCCCTGTACTGTCCCTAGGGGTACTCACTAGGTGCAGGCCTGATTGGTGCCATGGGTTGGATGGTTGTTGGGGCCCTGAAATTGAAGAAACTTGTTTTTTGAAAATAGAACAAACTCACCTTTCCCCTCCCAGGAACCAGGTCCTGGGTGCTCATGGTTGGTTGATCTCAGCACCAGGGAAAGATGGAGCTCCTTGGAGTTGTGCAGCAAAATGGGAAACAGGTCTGCCAGGATCCCTCCATCTTGATGGAACTTGCTCCAGGATCTTGCAGCTGGTTACCTTGATTGTAGTTCTGGCCGCTTGTCACCTTCAGCCACTTCTGGCCTGTTGCAGAGCACTGTGACAGGGCAACACCAACCCCAGAAGGCCCAGACCTGGGAGTGGATCCACAGACCAGCTCCCAAAGATGGGTTGCAGATGCCCTAGCACCCCAGCAAGCACCGGTGACCCCCTGAGACAGTGAGTCCCACTTGGAAGGGGGTATCAAATTCCCTCCCTGGCTCTGGGTGAGGACTCCCAAGTGGTGGGGGTCCTCCTGCAGTCTCTGCACTGAGTTCTCAATAAGCAAGATTTTCCAGGCAGTCGCTCCAATAAAGTCCAGTGTCAAGCTGAGTGGGTGCTAGCCTCTATCTCGTTCAATGCCAGTGCAGTTCAGCGGGGAAACTCAGCCGCAATAACCCCTTGCACACCAGTCTACACTTTTCAGTTTAGTAGTGTCCACACATTTTCCTTCAGCTGCAGCAAGACCTCAGCTCTCAGCCATGCTAACCACTTCACTCGGGACACACACAGCTCCTGGCTAGCACCCCCATGACCAGAGACGATCTGCCTCTTCAAGAAATTACAATTACAGTCCCACACAAGCAAAAGACCTTTCAGCAGCAACTGTTGCACTCAGATAATCTGCTCAGTCCTTTTGTCTAGCTCGATTTCCCAGTGCAGGGTGTCTGCAACATTTAGTTTCTCCCAGCACTTGTTAATCAACTTCTCAGTACCTGGAGAAACAGGATCTTATTTTATTTTTTTATTTTTTTATTTTTTTATTGAGATCTTGGATTAACACCTTTAGGCAGAAAGCTCTTTCACAGGTTCCACGTCATGAATGACGCGAACAAGAATACAGATATGTTCCACAGATACAGATACAGCAGGAAACAATTGAAAACTGTCTCCAGGCATAAATTCTAACAATAGTTATGCAATCTAAGCACATACAGGGTGCAGAGTCAAAACAAAAGCTAACGTTTCAATAGGTAATGGTAACATAACATGAGGGCACTTGTTTAAAAAAGAGAATTGTGTAACTAACAACATAGGCAGATAACTGGATTGTAAAGACAAACAAAAAGCATGCTCAAAACCTTTGCATTGCTCACAAAATGCAATTCACATTTCTGATGAAGTGTGCTGCCGGTGTGCAGCGTCCAGTGCACCCCAACAAACATGTTAAATTGTTTAATTTTGAATTTGTGCCATGTTTTTTGGGAGGTGGGGGTTGTATACTGGAATTCTGTCTTTGTCTGTTATATACCACACACCAGTAGCACCCCTTAGCAGGTATGTGAATTACACTTTGTGAGCAGTGCAGAGGTTAGAGCGTGCTAATTTGGGGAAGAGTGGCTCTTCTTCCAGCGTGCTCCCGTCCCCCACCTGTGAAACTGAGCACTTTATTTAAAAGGAACCAATCAGGCAATGCACTCTCTATTTATGAGTAGCCACTGCAGGCATTTCAGAACCTAGCAGCTAGTGCAGGGACTATACCGAATGGGTCCCACCGTGAAGTGGTTGTATAGCTTGCTCACATTGGAATTCCAATCTAAAAACTAAGAGGACACCCTTTTTTAATGGAGTTTAATGTAAGAAAAGCCAATAGGCAGTTAAATTGTTTAATTTTGAATTTGTGCCACTTTGGGGGGGGTTGGGGTTGTGCACTGGAATCCTATCTTTGTCTGATAACTAAATTGTGCCTGGGTCAAAGAAAGAAGGATGGTCTCGTACCAGTACAACGAGACAGGGGAGGGAGGAGGAAAGTGCAGAGTGGGAGAAGGCATGCAGAGGTGGGGGGTAGGATGGGGATAGATAGGAGGAAAAGGAAGAACAGCTATGTAGTCAAAGTGGAATAGAGGGGGAGGAGGAGGGTGGGGGGAAGGAGGAGTGGAGGAAAGTAGGGAGGAAGAGGTGGTGGTGTAGGTAGTGGGGTGATGATGAAGATGTATTAAGGTGGTAGGGAGGAAGGAGGTATGGGATGACAGAGGGGCCAAAAAGAGAAGAGGAGGTGGAGGGAGGTAAGAGGGAAAATAAATTATTTTGGCAGGGGTAGAAAGCCCATGAAAGTGTTAACTTGACCGTGGGCCCAAGAAATGAACATGAAGCATAACATTTTACTAATCAATAGAGATCACAGAGATTGCAAAAGGTAGGAGCAAGGTAAAGGCAAATTATTTTATTTATTTATTGAGTCTTGGATTACAACACCTTTGAGCAATACAACTCATTTACAAAGGTTCCACGTCAGTAGTACAGAAACAAAACAAGGTAAACAATAGATAAGTAAATAGCGGACATCAAGAATATACTTTAAAAAAACAAATATATCGAAAGCAATCAAAATAATACTGAATGTTACTCAACATAACAGTAGAGTGGGCTAGGGAAGACGGCAGCCTGGGAGACTTTGTCAAAATCTAGGAGAGAAAGTAATGGGGTGTAAGGTGGGGGATGGGAGAAATGAGATGGGGGAAGGAGAAGAGTTGCACAGTAGGTGGAGGGGGAAGGAGCGGAGTTGCAAAGGATGTGATAGGGATAGAGAGATGAGAGAAAGGGGAGGTGGAAGGAGGGAATGGGGCGAGTGCAGAGAGAAGGGGGAGTGCTGGCGAAGTGAGGGGGGAGAGAGAGACAAATTAATAGTAGAGGCAGAAGAGGTGGTGTTTAGACAGGAGAGAGGGACAGCCAGGCAGGCTTTGTCAGAAACCCGAGAGAGAGAGTAATATGGGTGGGACAGAAGGTGAGAGAGAGAAACTTAGGGGCAAGGGAGGGGAAGACTGTTGCAAAATAGGCGGCATGAGACAAGAGAATGGGTGGGGGGGAAGAAAGGTGAGGAGGAGCAGGGCAAGAGCGTGACGATGCCTGAGCAGGGAAGACGCAGGGGTGAGGGGTGGAGGGAAAAAGGCTCGAGGGTAGGAATGAAATGAAGTGCCAAGAGTTAAAAGTGCTGAAAGGTATAAGTACAATGATAACACAAGCAGAAGGCTGATAAGGGTGGCAGTCACATATATTGTTTGCTAATAGATGCTGCTGGAGTTTGCGTTTGAAAGGGCCAAGTTTGACTCAGCAGAGATGTCCCCACCCAGGGAGCTGAGCCAGAGGGGGGCTGTGTAAGCAAAAGACCACTGACCTAAGGTGGTGCTACATCTGGGAACAGTAAAGACCTGAGTTGCTGAGCTGTGAGTATATTGGGTACTGTGACAAGGGCTAAGGAGCTGTTGGACCCCAGGGGGTAGCCTTCTTGGCAAATAAGCAGGTTTGATATTGGATCCAGCTAAATAATTGAAGCCACTCAGTCTAAGCATATAGGTCACATGTGTGTGTGAGGCGGGCAGCCCCAGTAAGGAGTCTGCATGCTTTATTAAGAGCAACAGTGATCCTGTGAAGGGATGTAGCAGAGGCAGAGCTGTAAACAACCGGCCCATAATCGATGATGGTAATGACAGAGCTGAAAATTGCTATTCTTAGTGCCTTGGGAGTGAGGCTATGCTTGTGCCTGTGGAGTAGGCCAATCCTTATGTTGACAGCTCGAGCTATGTTATCAATATGTTGCCAGTAGGTGAGTGAGCTATCAACAGTGATCCCTAGATATTTGAAGGAGTGGATCTGTTCAAGGGTGCCAATGCAGTTTGTGATGAACAATAGTTTGGACTTGTGTTTCTTATGGGCATTGTTGAAAAGCATCACTTTGGTCTTTTTATAATTTAGCACCAGTTTTTGAGTGCTGAACCACTTTTCCACTTCTGAGAAACTGTGTTGAAGGTTATCCTGGAGGATCTTAGGGTCAGGGTTACTAGAGTAGATCACAGCATCGACTGCGTAGAGCAGAATTTGTTCATGACAGGCTCGTGGGAGGTTATTCAAGAAGATACTGAAGAGAAGAGGCCCTAGTTTTGATTCCTAAGGCACTCCAGAACAGACTGGCTTCCTTTCGGTGAGGACATTGGTTATCTTGACCTACTGCAAATGGTCTTCTAAATAGCTTTTGAACCAGCTGACAACATCATTTGACACCCCTACGAGCAATAATTGCCAGAATAGCAGTGAGTGGTTCACAGTTCACAATTAGCGGTAGCAGTCACAGGTTGCCAGTGAGATTAGATGCTGCCAAAGTTTTTTCTTAAAGGAGCCCAGCAAAGTAGCATTGGTATTGTCAGGAGGAAAGGAGTTGTGCCACTGCAGAGCTCTGTATGCGAATGCACGTTGTCCAAAGGCAGTGCAGCACCATGGGATTCTGAAAGCCTGTTTGCCAGAGCTTCTGGTACTGCGTGGGTTACATGCAGGGGCAAAAAGGGCCAGTAGGCCAAGGGGTAGCAGTCCCAAGGTGACTTTTTTTGCAAGCAGGTACGATTGGTATTTGAGCCTGCTGTCAAATTATAACCAGCTAACCTGGGCATAAAGACAGCAGGTGTGTGTCACGCATGTGGCACCAGTAAGAAGGTGGCATGCTTTATTTAAAGCTGTTTTGATATGTCGGAGGGCAGTGTGTGTAACCGCACCGTAAATGACAATACCATAGTCCGCAAGAGAGGCCACAGAACTGTGGATGGCCATGTTCAGTGCTTCAGGAGTGAGATTATGTTCGTTCCTGTATATAACTCCTAAACATTGGTTAATAGCTTTGGCTGTTCGGTCGACATGCTGGGTGAAAGACAGGGTAGAGTCAATAGTTATACCCAACTACTTGAAATGGTGAACCAGTTCCAGAGGGGAGCCAGTGTCATTAATGATGGTAGGGTGGGATCACAGTTCAGTCTCATCCTCTCTTTTCTCCTTCACAACTCAGTCCATGCAACAAGCACCTGGGGAATACTCTAGCAACCACAATCCTACAATTAGAGACTGGGCAAGCCCCTGAAGTCCAATGTCCGCTTTCACAACACAGTTCTGACTTGTACGGAGCCCAGCAGCAGACTGACAAAATTCCAGAAAGTCCACATTATATCACCCAAAAATCCAGCATTCTGATTGGCTGTTGAAGCTTTTCGATAATCAATAACCATAGTGATCAATTTTTCCTGCTCGTTTATTGGGGTATGATCTAGGCACCAGAATTAGTTCCCGCCTTTTCCCAGGAATCCTTTTATGTCCAGTTTGGGTGCCTAGATTGATGACTGGCTGCAAGTTTGGGGTTAAATGTCAACAACATGTCTGCTCCCATTTTTTTACCTGGAGTCCATTACAGTATAGTGAAGTCCCCCCTTTATAGCTCTAATGCAGCCCAACACATTCTCTCATTTGCACCAGTATCCCATCAGAATGTAGCCCCAGCTGCCCTCTGTTAAACGAGCCCACTGTCATGTGATGGGTCCCCACAGTTCCATTGTTGCTGCCGCTGCAACACCATGCCCCCAGGTGGCAGGCAACACTCATTAATATGCATGGGGCCGCTCATTAATATACATAAGCCCCCAAGCGGCCCCGTTGTTTAAACCCCACCTTGTGGTGCAGGTATGATCTTCTGCCCAACCTTCTTCTGGTCTCCGGTCCCTGGTAAACATAGGCGGGGCACCGGAACCACAAACAACCTCCCCGATCCTGGACAGCAACAGTGGTTGGCAACTTCAAATGCTTCTTTACGCTGTGTGAGTGCCGACTGATTCTGGCATGCCAGCAGCTCATGGTCAGTGGATTACACCGCAATGGGGCAGAAAACAACCCAGTAGTGGTGAGGGGGATAGGCAGGGAAAGACCAGAAACACCAGAAAACCTGCCAGCAAACCAGGGACAAATGGGGCAGTTACAGGTAAGCTCCCAAGAGGGGGGGTTACACTACTGTCATACAAGCTCCACACAGATGACCGCTCAGCACAAAGGGTTGCTGCCTGCATTTTCAATTTTTCCGTGCCATTGTTTCCCTGCACTTTACAGAGGTGTGTGGTTGACAGCCTCTTTCAGTAAAATACAGTTCAGTGTGAAATCTCAAGCAGCAGTAAACTGTCAAATAAAATATTTTCCATTCAGATTCGGCTCCCGACCCCACTTCAGTGATCCCCGGTCGGCACTCCGTTTCACTAATGCCAGCTCTCAAGCCACTGTCAGTGTCCCCGGATCACATGCCGGTATCAGCCACAATGACACACAGTGCCAACAACCTCCTACCCCACACAGTATGCCCTCAAACACTTCTTTTCACTATTCACTTCCCCAGAGTTAAGGAAGAGCGGCCATTGTAGTGCATGCACACAGCAGCACAGCGCTCACTCCATAATTCGCTAGCTGCATGTTCTCGTGTTCCCCAGCATCAGAAACTACAAAAAATATAAAATACAATCAACATAAAGAAAAACAAAGCTGTATCTAACATCAGCTTTCTCCCGCATGGCAGCAGTGCTGTAGCTCCACTTGCTAATCAGCTGTCGGTGGCCGCACTTTTGGTCAAGAAACGGCTGGACTGGTAACACCATAAAGAAAAAAAAAATCAAGAAAAATAGATAAAAACAGTTATAGTGGTAAGCAGAGACCAGCATATTATACACCACTGTGAGACACTGGGACATAGACTTGTATGTGGGGCAAGAAACAGAAGGCAGCATATCCTGGCAGCACCATCTAGTGGGGAAAACAGAAACTGAGCACTTTTTTTCCTATACACGTTCCTACACTCACCAAAACCGAAGGAAAAACTTATTTTAAACATGTTTGTTTGTTAATTTGCCTTTTTGTTCTTTATAAATGAGCTGTTGTATAATAGCAATAATGTACTCCCGAGTGTGGGTTGTGCTGGGATAACTTCTCTCCTGGGGTGTTGGATGCACTCGGCCTCCACCCACCCCAGGTGTGAGGTTATCCCAGCGCAACCCACACCCTGTTGTGCATTATTGCTTAAATCTTCCTCTGGACTTCATTTGATCTTTTACTGTTTACATTCGACTTCTCTGTACACATATGTACAGTATCTTAGTTCTGTTTCTTTCCACCTTTGTTTTTGCTTTTGTTTTTCTTTCATGGGCTTCTCTGCTGCTAGCCACTTTCCACGCAAATACTGTACTGTCTCTGTCCCATGATAGGCCCTGAGAGTTGAAAGCAGTGACATGCTGTTTGTTCACTGTACTCTCTCCACTCAATCAGAACTGCACTGAAAAACTGTCAGTTCAATTCAAACACAGTTCCAAGCTGAACATTCCATTCCTGAAATGAGCATTCTATGAGAACACTGCCTTTTTTTTCTTTCAGCTTTTACAGGTTTGACTGAAAGCAGCAGTGAGTGTTAGCGATGAAAAGTTTGACCTATACTTTTTTTACACCGTTTTAGATTGCCCCTTACCAATTCTCTTTTGTGATACCCTTCTTTTCGCATTTTGAGATTGCTTCATCACATTTTGCAGCATTTGAAATAATAAAAGGCGTGCTCCTTTTAATATGGCTCAGGATTTCATCAGTGTACTCAGCTGAACAACACCCATTGTTTAAATAAGCATTACAACACGGGTTAACAGAAACGTGCAACCCAATTGGGTGAGTCGCTTTGCGGGTCCGTGGATCAAGTTAGCATTAATCCTCGGTTCCGCAGAGCGACTCTGCAGGTGAAGTGCCAGGTCTCCTTTTCTGTACAGCACCCAAATGTGCGCTGGCAGCCACTGAAAATGAAGAGTAAGCGATCGTGAGTGTGGCATGTGTATATGTGGTCGGCAGTATTTCTCGTTCTGTGGTGTACAGTGAGACGGAGATGGCAACCATCACACATGGATGCCACTGCCCCTTTCCATCCGGAACCAGTTTTCTCCAGAAGTGTAGTGTAACCCTGTCGTCGTTATACCTAAGGGCTACACTACCCCTGCCTTGTAGGCCTAACCAAGGGTGAGAGACCTGGGTTCCCATTTTACTTTAAAACTGGTTCTTTCCCAAGATAACATAAATGTGCAGTGCCTCCACCCAGAGTATACCTTTAATGTGGGCTACCTGGTACAACCCCCTGGGATGCTGTACCCACCCACAATACCATAATGTTACCCCACACAGGACCCAATAACCAAAAACCCCACATTTCAACATTTCTTGAATTAAAGGCTCATGCTAATAATATGCTCATGACAACTGAGTTATGCAAAAATAGTAAACAATAATCTGTTTACAAGGGGGTAGGGTTAGGAAAGGGTGAATTGGAAATAAAGGTTAAATATTTATGTAACCCCTGGACCCCTGCCTTTTTGCAAATGACAGTTGGTATGCTGTTGAAGCTGACAGCAATACCAGGTGGGAACTGGGTTCGGGGAGGATTAGGTTACTCGGCACAAGGGGCCTAGGTTTGGCTACTCTGCACAGGGGCACCCAAGTAAATCCGAACACAGGAAGCAATAACTGTAATGTCCAATACCAGGAATGGGATTCTAAAGTGTGGCTTTTATTCACATACAAACTGAACAAACAAAGCATAGACAGACCCCCACGGGGCTACATTCCTGGTAATGCAGATAAGAGATAACAGAACACTTCTTCAACACTTCAGCCCTCAGGCTCTGAACACACCAGGCACACAGCCCGGACTTGCACGCTGCTTTGGGTACACAGCCCGACTTGTACACTATTTGGGTTTTTCCTGGCCCGGCTCCCCTGCCTGCCACTCGATCCTGGTCCATATGGCAGTGGACCACATTTTCTGTTGGTGGCTCTCCAAACCACCTTAGAGCCTTCGACTCCTTAAGGGAAATTTCCTTTCAATCCCACGTCTGGGTATTTCCCTTAGCACTGGCCAAGTGCCTGAGGCAAAGTAAAAGGGCCACAGAGCAAATCCGTAGAGGTGAACCTGGTTACTAAAGATGGGGGGGTCTCCCACCTCCAGCTTCCACAATCCATACCCGGCCATTTCTCTGGACATTAAACAACCCTTTTTGAAAGCTTGGCAATGTAGATTAAAGGGTAAATGTGTAGCACATCTCCTCTACATGTCTTGGCTTTCCCCTTGTGCTGGACTTGAACATACTTTTACTTTGGCTAAACCTATTCCTCTAGGCCTCCCACTAATTCAGCAGTCCAATCCCCACTTTAACACAGTTCAGGTGAAACATAGGCCTTTGACAAGAGCAGAACTCACCCTTTGGTTGCAGGTGCCCCGCAGGCGAATCTTGACAGCTTCTGGTGCCACAACACACTTGGAAAAATAAGGCAGCTTCTTCCCTAGCCGGAACCAGGAGGTTGCCCCTGGAATAACAGGCAAATCTTCCACCCCCAACCCCTCAGGGAGGGGGCACAGAGGCTAGTATCAGCGGTCTCCACCATTTCAAGAACAGCTTACTATGTTCCTCTTTAGGTGGAAACACACACCTTTCCCTAAAAGTAGCTCTATATCAGAGCTTTAGGCTCCAAGAGCCTGTGCACAGACTGCTGTGCTCCTCTCTTCAAGACTGCTCATACACAACTCCTGCTGCTCACTGTTCAAAAACTCCCAACATTCTAACCTAACTCCCATCTGCAGATTCCAATGTGGCTCATGCAGCTGCGATAGTTCTATGTTGATGTCATCCCTCAGTCTCAGCTGAGACTGAGAACAGAGTGAGACAGTGTGAAATCCACTTAACTGGAGTTTCACAAGCTGCCTTCCCTGCCTACCACTAGGTCTTACTGGGATTCTAGTAACCTCGGGTAACAGGGGGGTTACATTTACATTTGATTGGCACAGGTTTAGACGGATATCAGAATAATCATTTGCATTTTTAATTTTGACATTAATCACAGTGGCCACCCACCAACCTTTGAGGTATTCAGCATGTCTGACCTGGCTATCTAGCTAACTGCATTGGATGGCAAAACATTACTGTAGAATCACATATGGTCACGCAGTTTATAGTGTGCTCCACTTCCTCCTTGAATGGTCATACCCACAATCTTTCATGGGCAAAGCTCTTCCAAGAGCCAACTTCAAAATCAGCTGATCACACTAACATTGTCTGCGACCAGCTGATTTTGAAGTTGGAATTGTCCATTTCCACTTTTTGCACTGTGTAAGGCAACGATGACTAGGTTTACTGGCCAAGGCACCTAGCTTCACCTGAACTTTTTCCTTCTAGGTTGCTTGAAAGGACAGAGCAAATAACCTTACCAGAGCAAGGGAAAGGATTAAGGCTTCTTTTAGCTAGGCAGATTTACTGTGTGTTGTTATTTTTATTTTGTACTCACAGGGATTGTTACTGTTTGTTGCTAACATTTTATTACTTTATTTTTCTCTGATTCAAACTGCTGTTGCTGGGTATACCTTCTGCTGCATTATTACAGGGTGTGCCTACAGGTGTGTGCTAACAGATTACTGCTGTAATCTTCTGATTCAAATTGTCTTTTGCAAGGTATATCTTCTGTTACTGCTTTATTTTTCTCTGTAGCAAAGTGTTTCTTACAGGGTATATCTTCTGTGAAATTATTACAGGTGGTGCTTTACAGGTTTTATAGTTTTATCTATCAGTAGGATAAACTTTCAGGGCTGCTGCATTTGTTGCTGGCCGATTGTTTCTGCAGGGCTGCTGCATTTGTTGCTGGCCGATTGTTTCTGCTCTTACCTCCTTGTTTCTTTCATCCGTGGTTCTTCTTTTTTGGCAGGGGAAGGGCCCAATCACCTACCACCATTCCCAACCACCCCACACTACACTCCTTTTATAGGGTAGCACAGTCGTGACATTTCTTGTGGCAAAACAGGAAGGGGCGGATCAGTGGGGTATCCACACGGTGAACTCATTTAAAGGGGCACTAGTAATTTAACTTGTTATAACAAGTTATACAAAAACAAACAAAACACAAAATTAAACCTTTGCTTTCATTTTCTTCCTTCTAATTACTCTGACCAGGTTATAAACCCAGCAACTTATCTGGAATGGATATCATTAACTGTAGGTACTGCGGAACACTTTTCAGAAGGGCGGTTTTACAGGATTTAGGACACTGTCCTACATGCTGGGCCATTGGAGATCTAAGGGCTCAGCTCCAGGCAGCATGGGCAGAGATTGTGTGCCTCAAACTGCATATTTAAGAGGAAATATATTATAAGAACCACTCGCCATTTCCCCAACATCCAACAGAAGCACCTCGACCGCAGAGGGTAGTTGGTCCGGGAGGTTGGCAGGTGGTTAGGAAGGGCAAATCGGGTGCCCCATCACTCGGCGCTCTCCAACATATCACCTCCAAAAACCATATAAAAACTACAAACAGGTATCTGCCTCTATCTCCAAAATAAAACAAAGGGGCAGAGGACGCTGCATGGCACGACACTGCAGCACAGGAGCTAGCACAAGAAATCTCTCCCAAAACAGAAACCAAAACAAAAAAAGCGAAAAAGAAACCAAAAAAACTTCTGATCATAGGAGACTCCATGATTCAGGGAGCTGATACCTATCTCCAGCCAGGGGTAATGGTCAGATGTCTCCCAGGTACATCAGTGTGGAGAGACACTGACAGCATTGCTAAAATTGTTCAGGAAGCAGGAGAAAACATTGACATCCTTGTACACATAGGGACTAATGATCTCACCAGCCGGTCAGGTGTGAACACCAAGAAACACCTGACCAGGCTGGGTGACAAACTATCATCCATTTCATCCAGCATCTCCTTCATTGAGATTCTGCCAGTCTGGGAGAGGGGAGCAGATGAATGGAAGGTCAGAGGAGGGGAGATAAGGGAGCTAAACATGTGGCTCATGGGCTGGTGCCAGGAAAAAGGACACAAATTTGTAATGAACTGGCAACAGTTTTGGGAGCGAAAGTTCTTTAAATTTGATGGACTGCATCTGATTAAGGAGAGAGTCAGTGCATTGGGGCAGAAGTTTGATGTCTTTGAAGAATATTTAAACTAGCAAATGGGGAGAGGGGTGCAGCACCCCATACGTCGAATGGGAAGAACACCCCTCCCCCCTCAGCTAGTGGTCAAACAGGAGTTCAGCATGTTTGCAGATCATTTGCATCACAAGATAAGGAAAAAGGTCCGGCTCGCCATATGATTCTCATGGGAAACGCCAGACATCACCCAAGAAATGCACCGAAATCTGGCCAATGGAAAATCATGTACACAAATGCTCGCAGTCTGGAAAATAAGATCCCAGACCTGCAGGCAATAATGACAGAAACTAAACTGGACATAGTAGCAATTAGCGAGATGTGGTTTATCAGTAGCCACACTTGGGAGACTTCAGTACCTAGCTGTGTATTGTTCAGAAGAGACCAAGATGCAAAAAGGGGGGGGAGGGAGTGGAGTGGCCCTGTATGTCAATGAAAATATCAAAGCTACAGAAATTCAGAAGCCAGAAGAACTGTGGGCCACCCTGGAAACAGGAAATGGGACAGCCATACTAACTGGGGTTGTGTACAGGCCCCCAGACCAGGGGGAGGACATAGACACATTACTGTTAGAAGATATACAAAACATGACAGCTAAAGGGGAGGTTCTGATAATGGGAGACTTCAACATGCCAGATACAGATTGGTTAATACCAGCAGGAACATCTGCCAGAACTAGACACATGGTGGATTCCCTGCAGGGGGATGGCCTCAAATAACTGGTACAACAACCCACAAGAGACAGGACTATCCTAGATCTAGTATTGACTAACAGGAAAAGGATCACAGATCTCCAGGTAGAAGGTCACCTGGGGGCCAGTGACCATCATATGATATGGTTCAATTTGGCCACTAGAACTAAATCATCCCATTCCAAGGCAAAAATATGGGACTTTAGAGGTGCTGACTTTGACAAGATGGCCAACAGAGTTAAGCTAGCCCTGGCAAAAAGAGCGGGTAAAGGCAAAGTGGCCAAGCATTAAGGATGTAATACTTGAAGCAACATCCCATTGTGTTAGAGAGAAAAAGAAGTGCAAAAGAAGAAGGAAACCACTTTGGTTCTCAAAAACAGTAGCAGAAAAGGTCAAAGCCAAAAGGCTGGCCTTCAGGAAATATAAGGGAACACAGTGGGATGAAGACAGGGAGGCATACCAAACTTCCCTAAAGGAAGCAGGGAAGGCAGTAAGGCAGGCAAAGGTCCAAACCGAGGAAACACTAGCACAAACAGTAAAAGAAGGAGACAAGATTTTCTATAGATACATTAGTGAAAGGAGAAAGTCCACAGGGGGTATTGCTAAGATCAAAGGAGATAAGGGGGCACATGAAGAGGAGGACCATGTAAAAGCATCTATCCTACATAGATACATCTGCTCAGTATGTACTGAAGAGACGGTAGGGCAGGGCCCACAGCTTAGCACCATGGACACAGGGGGGAGTGAGGTGTGCACTAGTCCCTTCACAAAAGAAAGGGTCCTACAAGAGCTCAATAAGCTCAGGGTGGACAAGGCAATGGGACCTGATGGCATACATCCCAGGTTACTAAAGGAGCTAAGGGTGGAACTAGCAGAGCCATTAGCAGAACTGTTTATTGAGTTTCTGAGCACAGGAGAGGTCCCAGAAGACTGGAGAAGGGCTCATGTGATCCCGCTCCACAAGAGTGGTAGCAGGGAGGAGGCAGGGAACTACAGACCAGCCAGTCTTACCTCAGTAGTGGGCAAGATTATGGGGCACTCCTTAAGGAAAGGATAGTGCAACACCTGGAATCCATAGGAGCACAGGATCCAAGACAGCTTGGGTTTACAAAGGAAGGTCCTGTCAAACTAATCTCATAGATTTCCTGAAGCCACCTATAGGCTGGGAGGGGAGTAGCTGGCAGTCACAAGGGAAGAAGGAGACTTGGGCATCATCATCACCACCGATGACCTGAAATCATCCAAGCAGACAACTAAAGCAGTAGGTAAGGCTAGGGGGATGTTGGGGTGTATTAGTAGGAGTATCACAAGTCGGAAGAGGGAGGTAATAATCCCTCTTTACAAGACACTGGTAAGGCCTCATCTGGAGTACTGTGTGCAGTACAGGAGGTCACACCTTCACAAGGACATTAACCAAATTGAGGTAGTCCAGAGAAGGGCAACCAAAATGGTGCAGGGACTGCATCAGAAAACATATGAGGACAGATTAACAGAGCTCAGTATGTATACCCTAGAGCAAAAGAGGGAGAGAGGTGATATGTTCGAAACATTCAAACACCTTAAGGGCATTAACAAGGTGAAAGAGTCTGACATGTTTCAATATAAGAAAAATAGCAGGACAAGAGGACACAGCATGAGATTAGAGGGAGGCTGATTAAGGGGTAATGTGAGGAAGTTTTTTTTCACAGAAAGGGTGGTGGATGCATGGAGTGGCCTACCTCAGGAAGTGATGGATATGAATACAGTGCAGGGCTTCAAACAGGCATGGGATAGGCATAAGGGAGCAATACACATGAGTATGAATAGATAGGCCATCGACAGAGCAAAGGCCGATGGCATATTTATAAGGTAGAAAAAGAAATGGGCAGACTGGGTGGGCCTTGCGGTCCTCATCTGTCGTCAACTTCTATGTTTCTATGTTAAGGATGTCTCTCATTTGGTGGTTGAACTCTTCGAGTTCCAAGGGAGCAAAAAAAGAGAGACTTCACAGCACTGCAAACCTCTGATCTTGAAGCCAATGTTCTGGCAGTGACAGCAGGCATTTCAACGTTGATGGCAGAGTCTGGTACCACTGAGCTGTGTGTTGCCTCTCCTCCTGCCCAAACATGGCTGTCTCAGTATACAGTGTACCTCCGGAAGTTCAATTTGAGGTTGGCAAATACTCATGTGAGCACAGAGCGATGAATGCCATGCAATTCTATGAGGGGAGGTACAAGAAAAAAGTTAACAAAAGCACTGTCTGTACATTCAAATGGTACTATTTAAAGAAGTTAAAAACAAACCCAGACCCTGAGAACCTTGTGCATGAGCTTCCAGTAAAACCCAGAGGGCGACCACATCTTTTGTTGGCAGACACTGAAACAGAGTTAAAAAAAAAATTGTCAAGTCACTTTGGGCAGAAGGGGCTGTCATAAATGGCAGACTTTTAATAGCATTTGCCACAGGAATTGTGAAAGCCAAAAGTCCAGAGCTGCTCCTTGAAAACAGTGGCAATCATACCTTCACAAGACAATGGACTTGACTTTTCCTAAACCGTATGGAGTACAGCAAAAGGAAAGGCACTAAAGCTGCCAGGAAAACTCCAGTAGATTTTACAGTACAAAAATCTGGGTTTTTAAGTTGTATTGCTTCTGCTGCCCATCAGGAGTTTATTCCCCCAGAACTTGTGCTCAATCTAGATGAAACTGGAGTTAACCTTATCCCATTTTCGGAGTGGACTATTGAGATGGTTGAAAAGAAACAAATAGAGCTGACTGGTTTGGGGGATAAAAGGCAAATTACTGTGGTACTATGCTGTACTTTCTCTGGGCACTACCTCCCACCACAACCGATTTATCAGGGTTGCACCGAGCAATGTCATCCTGCTTACCAATTCCCCACCAACTGGCAGGTCACTCACACAGACAACCACTGGGCAAAGTCTACCCCTACAACTGAGTATGTGGAGTCTGCCATAGTCCCATATGTTTCATCAGTGAAAGAAAAACTGCAACTGCCCAGTGTTCAGAGGTCGCTTCTGATATTGGACCTATTCAAGGGTCACACCACTGATGATGTGCTAAAGGCGTTTGATAAGCATAACATTATCACCGTGTTTGTGCCTACTTCGTCCACAGACCAACTGCAACCATTGGACATCTCTGTGAATAAGATGTTCAGAGATGAACTTAAGATTTTGCTTTGTATTTGTTTTTAATGTTGTGTATTTTGATAAACAAAGTATAACAAATTAAAAAAAAAGATATGAATTTAAGATGCACTTCACAAAGTGGGATGCTTCACAGGTGGCAAAGAAACTGAAAGAAGGCACTGGTAATGAGCCCAGCAAGCTTGACGTTGATTTAAGCAATAAACCATCACACGGTGTGGGTTATGCTGGGATTTACCCACGGCAGGCGTGGTCTGGCCACGAGTCCGCAGGCCGAGTGGTCAAACCAGGCCAGCCATGGATAAATCCCAGCATAATCCACATCCTGGAGTGGTTTATTGCAATTATACAATGTGTAAAATAAAGAAAAGAGAAGAGAAAAAGTTTAGGTGTCAAACATTTTTTCATATTTTTTATGAATAAAATAGATAAGATATGCTTCCACAGTGAAAAATAGTCCCGGGTTAGTAGGTAGAAGATGGAAGGCTGCCTCCTGCCTCACCTGATGTGCAAAGTGCTGTTAGCAATTTAGTTTTTTTTATTTTATTTTTCATTACATTTTTTTTAACAACAGCAGTATTTTATATTTCAATCACTTGTTATGCAGATTTTCCTATTCAGTTGGTGGAAAATGGGGAGATAGAGCTGTAATTTTTAATAGAAATGGGAGCATGAGCTGTATTATTTATACAGAGAAAAAGAGGAGACAGATTGAAACAGTATGACAACAGTGTTTTTTTAAAGTCACTGTTAATCTAGAGGTACCTTGTTATGATCGGAGAAACAGATTGCTGGTGTAATCGAAGATCGGGTGCTAACTGAAGTCACAGTCCAGGCTTCAACTGTGTTTGTGGCATGATCAGGAAGTATGAACTGAATAATGATATTCACTTTCAGTCACAAACAGCAGGTTGAGGAATGCTAAGAGCAAGCAATGCTTTTTTTTTTTTTTTATGTGTACAAAGATTTTTTTTAGAGTTTTGCAAGTCCCGCTTTAGTACCGCCGGTGGCGTGATTTAGGAGGCGCTGTGGGTGTGAATGGGGTCGTCTTTTGGCATGTGCTTCCTGATTGACTGGGAACTTTCATGTCAGGACAAGGAAACGCAATTCTTTGATTTGTTTTTTTTAAATAATGTAATGAGGCAAACACCGTTTTTGTGGAGGCAATGGGAAAAGCAGCTACAGCAGGGGCACGCTGGTAGTCCATGCTTTGCAGCTCCAGAAGCTCTTATTGAGAATGTGTGGACTGAGGCGAGTGGCGCTGAAAAAAAAATCACTTCACAGCAGTGAGTAGGGTGGAAGTGGTTATGGGGGAAGACTTGATAAACATAGTTTTGACTGAATTGCTATTCTGAGTATTTCAGCTACTTGTTCTTTAGTTTGACTGTTGCAGGGGGAGACGAGTTGGCACTTAGCGGCGATATAACATGGCGGCTTTTTTGGGGGTTGTTTCGGGGGTTGTACTAATCTTAGTAAAGGGACTGACTGGCACCTTTTCCTGTGGGTATATCGTAGGATTTACCATGACTAGAAGGTGCCAGACAGCCAATCACATTACAGGTTTTTCAGACCCTTTTGTATAATTGCGAACTACTACCTTAAAGAACCACCATGCTCAGTGGCTGGTAAGCAGTTTCACAAATTTTGCAGCTCAATCTGAAGAATGCAGGCATGGATTTGAGCAGGCAAGCATTTTGAAAGCCCACTCAGAATGTCTGAATAGTAAAGAACATTGCTGTGACTCAAAAAGCCATAACTCATTGTTGGTACACATTCTAACAACTTGTCTCCATTTTCTTTTACAGACTAGAGTGCTGCAACCCCAGTGACAATGAAATGAAATTTGAGTTCCGATTGTTTTCTTTTCTGGGTGTGGCAAAACTGTTCTGGTTGATTTCGAGCTGTCTACTTCCACAACTTTTCTAGTCCTGTCCTAAATATCTGAATAAAATTGCATGCACTGACCTTTTATTTTGATGTTTTAAGCCTCAATGTAATGCAGATGCAGCACAGTTTACTAAGCTGACAAATAAGCAAGTGATTCAGATTTTTTTTCAAAACCTTGTGGTTGCGTTTGAACAAATCAAAACAACCAAACTAAAAAAAAAACAAGTAGTGGGTGGTGTACTAGGCTACTGATCCTTCTGTTGCTATAATAGTACAACTGACAATTTATTGGCAAATGCAAGGTAACATACGGTGCTAGCACATACAGTAGATCCCTTTTAAACATCGATGCCTGCCAGCATAGTGACAGCAACGTTTCACTGTAAAAATATCTTCGCTTAACGGTTACCTCAAGCGAACATAGTGATCTTATTTTTACAGCGAAACTTTCGAGTTCGACAGTATATTAGATACCCACCCAAACACCAGTCCCAGTAAGACTTAGAACCCTGCAATTCTGAAATCTTTTCTGGGTACCCTAGTACTAGAGTTTCTAAAGGTGCAGGCCTGTTAAACATTGCAGCTGGGTTGGGGCCCTTAAAAGAAAGCAGATTAACTTTATTTTTATTCCTAGAACACATTCTTGACTGTAACTCGGCAGAAACATTATCACTTTTTAGATATGAACATACATACTTAGATATGCTGGCTCAAACTTTAACTTACTGAACATGGAAGCTTAGATTAAAGAGCCACTGACGCCCTGAGAAGAACTTTGAAAAACATAATATTTGGCCACAAATCAGGCAGTTGCAAAGAGGCTAGTAATTACAGACCGGTGAGCCTCATGTCTATAGTAGGGAAACTAATGGAGGTACTACTCAAACAGAGGATCATAGCATTCCTCGAAACTAGCAGCTGACAAGACCCTAAACAGCATGGTTTCACAGCAGGTCAATCATGCCAGACAAATCTGTTCAAGTTTTTTGACTACGCTACAAAAATAGTGGACGACGGTGAGGCAGTGGATGTGGTCTACCTAGACTTTAGTAAGACCTTTGACTCAGTTCCACACAGAAGGCTGGTAAATAAGCTTGACCACACAGGGGTTGGTCCAGAAGTAGTCAGATGGGTACAAAACTGGTTACAAGGCAGAACCCAGAGGGTACAGGTTAATGGAGTGTAATCAACGTAAGGCAGGGTGACCAGCAGGGTGCCCCAGGGCTCAGTGCTGGGGCGTCTGCTCTTCAATGTTTTTATAGCAGACATCACTGATGGACTGGAAGGGAAGATGTGTCTGTTCGCAGATGACACAAAGATATGTAGCAGGGTTGACACCCCAGAAGGAATGAGCAATATGGAAGCTGACCTCAAGAAACTAGAAGAATGGTCTGGAGTGTGGCAGCTGAGATTTAATGCCAAAAAGTGCAAGGTCATGCACATAGGAAAGAAAAATCCAAGAAAGAAGTATTACCTAGGAGGTGAAAGAATGGCTGCCTCGAACCAGGAACAAGATCTGGGAATCATAATCTCAGACGACTTGAAGGTTAGTAAGCAGTGTGAGAAAGCAATAATGAAGGCCAACAGAATGCTGGGCTGCATTGGGAGGGGAATCATGAGCAGGAAGAGAAGTGGTACTACCGCTGTATAGATCACTGGTCATGCTATGACAGGGTAGAATAGGACCCTGTCCCAGTTGTTATGGACAAAGTGCTTAAGTGCAGGGATCTGTCCTTTCCTGTCTCTTCTCTCTCTGGTTGTGCAACCAAATTTTCCTGTGAGACTTCAGACTTGATCAACCCGACAGGCTCATAGTTCTTTGCCACTCACTGTATCTCAGTTTTCCCTTGCTTTCTGTTTTTCCCCCTATAATATCATCTGATATAAAACTATATGCAATTCATTGTATGAAAATGTAATTGATGTTGGGATCTCTTTTGTTTAGAACATATTTTATTTATTTATTTAGTTTTTGTTTAGTGTTACTGTTGAAATGTATATAATTATAATTTGAGATGATTGTAAAAAGCTAATGGAAAACTCCAGAGGTTACTTGAGTGCAAATGTTTGAGCCTTTTGCAAAAGCTGTGCAAAGGGAGCTTCAAGAAGCACAGTGTGTTCTAGCAGCTCCTGAAACTTACAAGAACAGGATGCTTGCTAAGAATGGGTGTTGAAAAGAGCTTTAAAAAAGCTAAGCTGCAACTGCAAAAAAGATTAGGAGAACAAAGGGCACAGAGACTGAAAGAAAATTTTATTTTATTTTCTCCTCTGTACATAGTTATTATGAACAAGTTTATTCTTTTTATGAAACTGCTAGTGTAAATAAATAATTTTTGGTGAATTCTACAACTGCTCCTGGTTTTCCTATGCTTCCTGACCTGTGCCATGATGACACAGGCCTCATCTGGAATATGAAGTCCAATTCTGGAGGCCTCACCTCAGGAAGGACATTGACCAGGTGGAAACAGTACAGAGAAAGGTGACACAAATGATTCAGGGTCTGCAGTACAAGTCCTACGAGGAAAGACTCTGGGAACTGAATATATACTCCCTGGAGCAGAGAAGAGAGAGAGAGAGAGAGAGGGGACATGAAAGGTAATAACAACATACAGGCACAGGAACTTTTTCACTTCAAGAAGAGATCCAAGACCAGGGAACATGACCACAGGCTACAAGGAGGTAGGTTCTCTACCAACACCAGGAAGTTTTTCTTCACAGAAAGAGTGGTGTATGCTTGGAACATCCTGCCCCAAGAGGCTGTGGGGGTCAGCACTGTGGGGGGATTCAAGAATGCATGGGATAGACACAAGGGCGCCCTGACTACAAAGGGTAACTAGAGCGTCAAAACAGGTCTAAATCAAATTGGCAGACTAGAGGGACTTAGCAGTCTCCTTCTGCCATCAACTTCTATGTTCTATGTTTCTATGTTTCACAAAGCAGCTTATATTTCTCATTAGCTCTGTGTTTCTTATTCCCATTATTTAATACTGGGGTCATATTCGTGAAAACATGAACATTCGTTCCTGACAGTTCATCAGCTCCTATTACTTTTTCCCAACCCTATATTATATTATTCTGCTTGTGACATCACAGTTATACCCATGGCAACAGACTGTGATTTCACAACAGATCATTATGGTTTCAAGCAGGGAGTAAATTGTAAATGCAGATGAATTGTGAGTGAGAAAGATGTGGCAAGACGTACGTGGCAACACATACAGTCATTAGGCTGTACGCTGATGACACTGCCACAGTGGCCTCAGGCCGAAATATGGAGGAATTACAGTCTAATCTGCAGTCTGATTTTTCTAACATAGAGGGGTGGTTCACCAGGTCGAAGTTGTTTATGAATGTAAAAAAAAACTAGACTAATGTATTTTTCCCTCAAAATGGGACAAGGGGGTAAAAAGGGTGAAAATAAACTCAAGATGGCTCCACTTTGGAAATGGTTGATAGCTACTGCTATCTAGGGGTCATGTTTGATACCGATTTGACCTTTGCAAAGCACATAACAAATACTGCAGGGCGAGTGAATAAAACATTGGGAGTGTTAAAAAGAACTACAGGGTTTCTGAAATTGTCTGATAGAAAGAGGATCGCTGAACAAATCATTCTACCCACTTTAAATTATGGCCAACTGATCTACAGAACAGCAAACAAATCTTTACTAGTACGTACTGACAAAATTCATTATAGGATCACTTAAATGTAGTTTTTACATGCATGACTGCCACCTATTACGTAGGCTGGATTGGCAGCCTCTTGAAATAAGTTATACTGGAACCTGGTTGTTGCCGCTGCATAGGTTAAGATCTTCTGGCCATCCAGTTTCTCAATATCTTTTTTTCAAAGGGGAGACATCCAGGAGAGTTTTGAATAGATCAGTTCATTTGAACAAAATCTTACTAAGCACTGTAAATGCATAAATAGGTTTGGAGGACAGGACCCTTTCCACCAGGGCAGCTGCAGTCTGGAATTCACTGCATGCGGATGTTCGTGCGATTTCTGAACATTCTACATTTTCACAGGCAGTTAGGAAAGCAGTGGTACATATATGTAATTGTTTCACATAATCATCTGTTATTTTGTGCTTCCTGCTCCTGGTATTGTCTTCTGTTTGCTTTGTTGTATGTGTATTTTTATATTATATTTTATTGAGTAATGTAACTTAAGGTTCACATACAGGACAGTCTTGCAAAGAGGACTATTTTGTCCTAATGACTTGTTTCCTGTTTAAAAATAAAATTTTTACTTTACTACTATCTTGCTTTTGAGGGAATTGCATCAGTAATAAATAATTGTGAGGAGAAATATATAAAATACATATGAAATACAAGCAGAATTGTACCCAACTATTATGTTTTTCAAAGTTTTCCCAAAGGCATCCGCTGCTCTTTATTTACTGTTCCCCATTCTAGTTGTTGGCAGAGGATGAGTCTGCCTACTCTCAGCTTGAAGTCATCACTCATTTTGAGAAGCATTGCTAAGGCTAAAGGCAGGAGCTGAGGATGACCCCTGGACAACAGGCTTGGCAGCTTGCATTTCTGAAAATTTTTCTCAGCATAATGTAGGTGACCCTTCTCTTTGGGCATGGGAGTCACAGTCAATACAGACTGAGCCGGGACTGGGTCCGGTATGCTTCAGACCCCCACGTCTGGCTATACCCCTCTGGGGGGACATGCATATGGCAGTGCCTAGGTAGCACAATACCAGACTATCTGCCCGGCCAGTCTGGATACAGTCTTTATCATTCAGCACATTTACATTCAGCACGTCACAATCTCTTCAGCCATGTGACCAGTGTGGCAGGCATGGTCCTTTAGCTTTAAGACACAGTCTTGGGATATGGGTGATTTTCCATAAGGCTAGGGCTGAAACAATGTTTGCAGTCTCTTTTAGACAAAATCTCTTGCTCGCTTGAAAACAGAACAAGAGCCCAAGGCGTGACTCCTAGGTAGAACAGCACTTTATTTGTAGTTACTTTACTGTTTCAAATGCTTTTCAAAGCACAGTATACATTAACAAAGTCCCTCTTGGCTATGCTGACAATTGCATCTCCAACTGGACCCTTACTGTCCCCACAGGCAATGTCAGGAAGAGCCACAGGCTCTGGGTACTCCCCTTCCAGTCCTGTAGGCACTTTCAACAGTCACATCAACATTTCACAACACTGGACCCTGCTTTGGTCACTTGAGACATCAGACATCCACCCTTTTCTTGGTGCTAATCAGATGCGGGGGCAGATGGATAACTTCTGGGCCTTCTCTACCCCAAACAGTTCTTTCATTGACTTGTACTTTTAAGCAGAAGTTTACTCACTCAGATTAGTGCAGAAAGGTTTTCTTTTCTCTGAGGCTTCCTGGCATCATCAGCACTCTCACTGCTGAGGCAAAAACATTTCTTGCTTCCCTCTCACAACTGCAGGTGGATGCTGGCTTCTTTCCCACATTTTCCGAATGAAGTAAGGCAGATGCTAGCTCTGGAGGACAATTTCTGACAACCCCTAGGCTAGCGAATTCAGTTGCTCGCAACCACTTTTCTCTCTGGCAGAGGCAAAAGCCCCCCCCCCTTCACTGTGGAGGGGCTTGCACTGAAACTGAACTAGGCCCATTTTCTGGAGCAGAGGGCCTGAGCCCCCCTCCCTGTGGAGGGGCTTGCATTGAACTGAATTCAGCCTGCAATGTCCCTGGATTTTAAGGAGCTCTCTGAGGCTCCCAATTGGCTGAATCCCAATGTCTCTCAATAACATTAATATTCATGAGACTACTTCAATGCCTGATTGGCTCCCTGTTTAAATGCCTAAATTAGGTCCTTGCTTTTTCCCCACAAGTCCTTTGCACTGTTCCATAATACACTGGCAAAAGTCACAAGAGTCCTGGCTGTAAATCCTGGCTTCTGATTGACTAGCTGGCTGCTAAAATGGCTGCTAGTATTACAGTCCCCAAGCAGTCCAATGCTGTCACAACACTAAAGTTCTGGTGCAGCTAGTGTCTTTATTTTATTTACTT
This sequence comes from Neoceratodus forsteri, assembly GCA_016271365.2. NCBI lineage: Eukaryota > Metazoa > Chordata > Ceratodontiformes > Ceratodontidae > Neoceratodus > Neoceratodus forsteri. Next base: position 139,255,675 of record CM057449.1, on the reverse strand, counting down.
CTTTGCCTCATAGTTCAAAAGCCCCTTTAGTGCTTTTTCCATCACTGCCCATATTACAGTAACTGTTTTACTTGAGTTCTTAGTCTGTCACTGCTGCTGAAATGCAGTCCCCCTAGGCAGCAAGCAGGCAGCTCATTATTATGTATGGAGCACTGATGAATATTAATGAGATCCAAACCGAATGCTTCATGGCGCTCCTTATTTATTTATTTATAAAGAGGGCTCTCTTGGCCCGTATTCTGGTTACCAGTCCACTCTGTGACTTTTACAAAGGTCGGGACCACCGATACAGCATCTGTTTGACCACGATTATGGTCGGGAGTTGAGGCGCGCTTCTGTACATGCGTGAGCTGCCGACCATGAAGTGTAAGGGAAGAAGCCGGCAGCCCTGCAAGTGCTCCTGCAAGCCCATTATGGGCAAAACAAATATATGGGCCATTCTGGAGGCCCAGAGGCAACCTGGAAACTCAGGCTGTGGCACTGAAGATACGGTAATCAGGGGACACAGCAGGAACATCACGGGAGGCAATGGGAGTAACGGGAGAAAGGGCAAAAAGGTAAGCCCCCATTTAGGGGGTGTTACACGCTCCCCTGCCTGAGAAAACTTGGCATCCTTGCCAAGTCTGTGGCATGGCCTGACATACAATAAGTGACATTTAACCATTTCAAAACATTTAATAGGTCTAACTAGACACATGGCTCCCTATCTAGAACTGGTTACCTACATGCTCGACTCTAGACAGATACATCTATCTAACAGCAATAAAAACATCTGTAAGACAAGTATGAGCATTTTTAGATGTTTCACTTTCCACAGGGACCCTTTCCAGTAACAGATTTTAAAGGAGTAGTTTACCCAAAATGAGCAAAAACACATATGTTGTACATAGAGAATAATGTATGGGCAACCATACACAACAAGGCTGTGTTTCCATCGAGGGATTGAGATGACAGCAGATGAACCTCAACAGTGAAGCTCGAGAGGTCCATGCTGTCATCTCAACCCCAAGATGGAAACACATGCTGAGTTGTGTGTGGTTGCCCATATTTTATTTTTTATAGTATATGCTTTTTTACACTGGAGTGAGAGACCCCTCACTGAAGAGAAAACAAAAAAATTTTGCCATTTCTTTGTTCTACTCACATATCAAAATCAAATTTCCAGACTTTTGAAAGGTAAAAGGTATGACTTTGGACACTGGATGGTTAGAAAGTAGCTAGGTGTAGAATAAATGAGAAATTTAAAATTGTATGACCTTTGAATTGTGCATAACAACTTTTCAGAATGCACATAACAACACTTTAGAATGCGCATAATGGTTTAGAATGTGCTTAAGAAGGATTTTGATCAGGCCGATTTTTATACATAACAAAGGGTAACCATATACTATAGAGCATTTTGATTTGTGTGTGAAGTCCTAGTGTGTCCTTCCCTCTGTCTGCTATTAGGAGTTTTTCCTAAATTAGTCTGCTAGCTTTATGGTAGTTCAACAACCCCTAGGGATCTCTATCTCAGCAAGTTTATTGCTTTTCTTGTTCCTACAATGCATCCTGTCCCATGTGACAGTGAAGTAGCGGAGACCATAGATGCATCAGCAAGCACTGCTTTAGAATCAGTTCTCAACAGCAGAGCTGTGTAACTTTTCTTATTCAGTGAGCACAAATGGCTACATTTACAGTTTACCAGATACCTGAGACCTAACTGAGTTGGTTTTCTGTAAGAAAACACATAATAAATAGTGATAATTCAATATTTTTGTTTTCTGTGTGTGTCAGGTTCAGCTAGCAGGAGTGCTTTGACTTTAAAACTTTCAAATTCATCAAAATACACACAGCCATAAAAATCACAGAACTCACCTCAAATCACCAATGCTATAATTAGTAAAGACTCTAGCTGTTTTTTTACAGAAATATCCACTCGGTTAGCTCTCAAGTATTTGCTAAATTGTAAATGTAGGTACCAGCATTCTGTTAGGTAGAACTGGCAGTTAGTACTGACTTTGCTCTGTGATGTGATCAATTTTTTTTTTGTTTTACAAAAGTGAAGTATTTTTTAATAAAGTGTTTCTTTCTTATTAAAGATCAAAGTGTGTATGTGTGAGTTATTTAATTAGACTGGCGAATAAAATACAAAGCAAGTGTGGCTTTATCATTTGAAAAAGTGTGATACGCTGATGTAACCCCTATGTGGCGCTATCCCAAGGGCTACTACCCCTGCCTGCTTGGCTAGTAGCAGGTTAAGGGGCCTGAGTTCTGAAACGGGTACCTCCACCCAGAGGTCAGGGTTGGTAGTGGTCAAGCTAACCTAGGCACAGCCCTCCGGGACACTGTAACCCCCTCTTTCCCCTCTAGTGGCCTGAACACTGTACAATAATCACTTTCACAATACCCCTGGTACACCACATAAGTACCCACACTGTTTGCACTTACCACCAGGGCTGGTTCCTCTGGCTCAACCCTGGGGACCCCCTGTAAAACAAGGTTATGCACAGCAAATGGCAACAGTACAGTCCTTTGAGCACAAACTGGAACCACAGTCAGATTACATGCAAAAATAGTTAGATCTGATTTATTCAGGGGACTTGAACAAGGGAGGGGCAAAATCAGGTTAATTAGCTTAAAGGTTATATCAATCAAGCAGTTATGCATGCGCTTTGAGTCCCACCACACAGTCCACCTCTGGGTACCCAGGTGGAGAAGAGATGGGCTAGCCAGGACTGATGCCTGGGGTTGCAGCTGGTTGGGGCCCTGTGATGGAAAACACAACATGCACAGTACACAATATTTGTAATCCGGAGCCAGAGGGCTCAGTTCATAAGGAACCGAAACAACAAGACAATCAGATGACACACTCAGAGGTTAAGCTGTTGTTGCATGGAGCTACCCTGGTATTTACTCACGATACCAAAGACTGGACACAGGCTGGACAAAAATCGGGACTGTAGGTGGTTAATCTGGAATGCCAGGAGAAGCAGGGCCCACATGAGTCACAGAGGCATCGTTCCTGTTCAGGTGTGGAGCAGAGGGCTGATCCCCAGGCAGGTCCCTCGTCGATAGCTTCTCTGTGCAGTGGGTAGTCTAGCTGAGCCAGTCTGGCAAGGCCCAGACCGCATGGAGACAAATTCGGATGTAGTCCATTTTGGGCTGGATACAGCTTCCAGCAAGCAGAACACAGTTCACACAGTGGGGGACTAATTCACGACCCACTAGCAGCTCAAAGCACATTTACATGTAAAGGAATTCTACTGTACCAGGCAAAGTGCTCCCCAGTCACAATCGCAAAGTCTCTGCACACATCGGGAGCTTAGGAGTAGCTGGAACTCCTGACAGGTCGATTGCATTCAGCAAAAGCTTCGGTCTTCTTCAGGCTGAGCCTGGCCGACTTCAGTAGCTTACTTTAGTCACACAAACATGGATTTAGTCCAAAATAATTCTCTTCTCTCCCTCTCAGGAGCAGCACACCGACATGCAGACCAAAAACTTAGCCTTTTCACAGTTTTCCCAAGCAAATCCACTCAGGACTGCTGCCCAAAATCACTTCAGCTCCTCTCATTTCACTTCCCAGCTCAGAAATAACTGAAAACTGCAAGCAGCCCGGGACTTCCCCAAGATCCAAAAGATTTGGTTGGCTGATTTGGCTGTCAGTCAAAGCAAGAGCTCCCCTTTCAGTTGCAAAAAAGGCGCAAAAAGAAGCTCCAAACTAAAGTTCCTACAGATTTTGAATTCAGACAGCTCCTGTAGTCCAGCTACATTTTAGGTCCCACCAGTACTGATTGGTCCAATTTGCAGTCCAGGATCAAGATAGTGGAGACAAACAAAACAGTCCTTGCTACAAAGAAAGCAGGTTAGACAAACTACATTATCATTATCACTCTAAATGATTTTCAGTAAATAGTTACATCTTTCAACAGAGCTTCCTCTCAGATTACTTAAACTGCAATTAGGCAGCTCTTAAAGAGACAGTACACAGAGGCTATACAGGCTCTGGTAATCACATTTAAACTGTTGAAACGCAGGACACCAGCCTGGCAGTGAGCATTTAGGCAAGCTCAAGGAAGGCTTTTTGGGAACCCCCATTTGTAGGGGTTACACCCTTCCCTGCCTGAGAAAACTTGGCGTCCGCATCAATTCTGTACCATAATAACATTGAAAATGCAACATAAACAAAACATTTATACCATTAGTATGCTATACAAGTACTATCTGATTCATCAATTGGCATAACTTTTCACTTTATTATATATTTCAGTGTACTCCACTATAACATTTCCATTCTGACAATACATTATGCATATTACACACAGGTAAATTGAACATTACTATACAGAATCATGTAATAACTTCTTGTACTCTAAACAATGCAAGAGGGGCCCTTCCCCATTAGCTAACTTGTGGCTGGATGAGGCAGGGGCACCATGGTGAGAGGGCAGAACAAGTAACCTGGAATGGACCGTCAAGCTCAATTTGGGCAGTGAGCTTTGAGAGACATAAACACCTTTGTGGACTACATTGAGAGGCAAATCCACTGGCCTCCCGGAGGAATCATAACCGAAGCATACAACTGTCTTGACAGCTCAGCCAGTCTTTCTGGGGTGAACAACCACAGTCTCTGTACTTTCAGCAATGGTCTTGGAGCTTTCATCACTTGTGAGGGGTACCTCTGCATGAAGGGGAATGTCCAAGCTGGGAGCACTGTCAGACCCTTGCTCTGTAGTCTATGTTTCTACAACACTTGGCTCATTTTGAAGACACTTTGGCACTGAAGGGGGTTGTCGTCACTCTCATAGTGTTCCTCATGTTCAGGCATGTCACCAAAAAGACTCGTACCATCAGCCTCTCCTTCAGGCAAATCATACAGTTCCACAATACACAAAGACTCAGCATCCTCAGACGTGATACTTTGCACTTCACCTTCAGGGAGCATTGGCTCCAAGGATGATGCCAGGGCATTAGGCATTCCAGAAGGCCCAGCTTCATCCCCATAATTCAACATACGATTTCCATGAAACAACTGACTCAGTTCATATGAGGGGTAATAGGCATTATCACACTCACTGTCATCTGAGTTAGACTGGCAGTCACTATCATTCTGGGCCTGCTGCGGGGGAAGTCTTAAATCAGCAACCACGGGGGCAGGCTGACTCTGTTTCTTTATTGCAGCAGCATGAGTCACTGGTCCAGGGGAATCAATCTCAGTGGGTTCAGCCTCAATTATAACTTGACCAATAGGCAGCAAGTGGTTACGGTGCATGGTCTTGACAGCTTTAGAGTTATTCTCTGGGTGCACTTTGTACACTGGCAATTCATCCAACTTTCCAACTATGACATGGGGAAGACGGTGCCATCGATCAGCAATTTTTGTGTTTACCATGCAATCCTAAATTTTACAACAAGACACGGTCTCCAGGCCTTAGCTCTTGAGCCTTTACTTTTCTATCATGTCTCTCTTTGTTGGCTAGATTTCTTTTGGCAGCCATTGTCTGGGCCAGTTGATAGGCATGGTTCAATTGAGCTTTCAGTTTTTGTACATATTGCAGGTAATCTTTGGCTTGGACCCCATCGGGAGAAACCCCAAAACAGACATCAACAGGCAGCCGGGCCTCTCTCCCGAACATGAGGCGGTAGGGAGAGAACCTGATAGCATCATTCTTCATACAATTGTATGCATGTACCAAGGTGCTAATCTGCTGGCTCCATTTATGCTTATCTTTTGGGTGGAGGGTGCCTAGCATGTCTAGCAGGATGCAGTTAAAGCATTCTGGTTGAGGATCCCCCTGTGGGTGATAAGGGGTGGTATTTGACTTTCGCAACCCCATAGACAGAACATTTCTTTGATTAGCCAACTCTCAAAGTCCCGGCCCGGATCAGAGTGAATTCGCGGGGGGGCACCATAGTGGACAAATAAATTTTCCACTAGCACCTTGGCCACGGTAGATGCTTTTTGATCTTTGGTAGGAAAAGCTTGTGCATACCGTGTGAAATGGTCCGTACCACTAACACATTGCCAATGTTTCGCTGATCAGGCTCTAAACTCAAGAAGTCTATGCAGACTAGTTCCATTGGGGTGCTGGTAGTAATGTTGACAAGGGGGGAAGCCCTCTGAGGCAGAGCTTTTCTCTGCAGGCAGCGACTGCAAGTCCTTACATGGTGCTCAACATCGGCCCCCATCTTGGACCAGTAGAATCGAGATCATACTAGGTCAAGGGTCCAGTCAATACCGAGGTGGCCCATATGATTGTGGAGGGACCTCAGTACCAAATCTTTGAAGGCTGTGGGCAGGACCAATTGTTGCTTGTCTATTTGGCCACCCCAATCTACCGTCTCTCTATACAACAACTGATTAAGCAGCTTCAACCTGGGGCCTTCTTTAAACAATAAAGTGGTTCACAGATCAGAGGAACGCAACTTGGACACATCTTTTCCTGCACGAAAGGCGTCAAGTGCTGGCTGAATAATAGGATCTCGGGATTGAGCCCATTGAATGCTGTCATTGTCAAACTGAGGTAGTGCACTAATATCTAGATGTCGTACCTCCATGGGTCAGTGGTCCTTTATTTATAGAGCCACTCAATGGTTCAATTCCCTCAATAAAGAAGCACTTTCCTCTACTACACTTGGACCTTTCAAAAGGAATCTCAAACGTTACCTCTCCTCTACCACTCAATGTGACTGCTTCTCTGAACAGAGATCTCTCTAAATACCTCCCAGCTCACTCATGTCTCACAGCCCGCCCTTTCCTAGTCTCATTCCCTCTGGCACCGGGCCTTCCTTGTGACTCCTTTCCTGCTTCGCATCACCACTGGTACAAGACATTTTCCACCACCATCGGACAGTGGCCCATTAGCCTGCCAACTTCCTCTCCCAGTTGCACGCCTGCAATACTAACTGCCTATGGTGCCCTCTATCTCTTATTGTTACTGCAGCCAGATGCCTACTCAAGCTGCTCGTTATATGAATATTATCTCAAAGTATGTTATAACTGAGTATCTTTATTTTTTCTTTTAGTTGTTTTGGTTGTTTATTGTGCATTCTTTTACTACCTCTGTATGTATGTTGACCCTCATCCTTTGACGTGGAACCTTTGTAAACGAGCAGTTTCTGCTCAAAGGTATTTGTAATCCGAGAATTTAATAAATAAAAAAATAAATAAATAAAATCTAGAGCAGAAAAGTGACAATACGCAGCCGGTATGCAGGTGTCAGAGGGGCCCAAGCAATCTGCTAAGCAGTCCGCTATGTCCGTAGACATCTGTTCATTTCTATCAAACTTTTGGCACAGTGCTCAGATGTCAGGTTCAGACAGCCTGACCCAGTCACTCTTGGAAATGGGCCTCCGGGATAGGGCGTCAGCATCAATGTGATTCAGGCCAGTTCTGTATTCGACAGCATAATCATATGTTGACAATGCAGAAAGCCACTGGTGCCCCGTGACGTCTAACTTAGCTGAAGTCTGTACATAGGTCAATGGGTTATTGTCAGTCTTCACCAATATTTTTTCCCCATAGAGGTAATCATGAAACTGGTCGACAATGGCCCATTTTAAAGCAAGGATCTCCAACTTGTGCACAGGGTAGTTTTGCTCTGACGGGGTCAAGCTCCTACTGGCGAATGCCACTGGTCTCAAACCATCCTCATGGTCTTGATACAGTACAGCTCCTAGACCCTGCAGACTGGCGTCAGTATGCAGCACATAGGGTTTGGTGGGATCAGCATAAGCGAGGATGGGGGCATGGGTGAGCTGGTATATGACTTTGTGGAAAGTTGCTTCATAGTCAGGTGTCCAACGGAACCCGAAAATTTCACCTGGGTGGAAATATGCTTTGTCTGGTTCTTTGATGGCCCCTTTTTTGTATTTTTGATTGGTAGGAGGGTAACCCTGGGTAAGATTCGAGAGTGGCCGAATCACTTTGGAATAGTCCTTTATGAACCGGCGGTAGTAGCCACAGAATCCCAGGAAATGTTGTAGTTCTTTCAAATTGTGGGGCTGGGGCCAAGTAGTCAAGGCTTCAACTTTAATAGGATCAGTCTCTAGCCTCTCTGTAGACTCTATGTGCCCCACATACTTCACAGAGGTTTGGAAAAACTGCACTTGTCAATGGACAGCTTGAGGCTGAAATCTTCCAGTCGGTCTAGTACTTTGAACAGTCGACTCTCATGTTCCTCTAGGGAGCTCCCAAACACAATGACATCGTCCAAGTACACCAGGCATTCCAGCAAATTCTTGTCTTCCACAGCTCATTCCATCAGTTGCTGGAAGGTGGCTGGGGCGCCCGATATCCCCTGTGGCATTCTCAAGAATTCATAGAACCTCAAAGGACAGATGAAGGCTGTCTTCTCACGGTCCTCCAGAGCCATCGGAATCTGGTAATATCCACTGTGAAGATCCAACACCAAGAACCATTTGCTCCCATTCAAACAATCCAGAGCATCTTGTATACGGGGCATGGTGTATTGATCAGGGATGGTCCGCCTGTTGAGGGTCCGATAATTTACACACATTCATACTGTTCCATTCTTCTTACGCATAACCACACTGGGAGAAGCATATGGGCTCCTGGATTCTTGTATCACACCGGCTGTAAGCATTTCCTGCAAGTGTCTTCTCACATCGTCTATGTCTGCAGGGGCTAGGTGTCAAGACCTCTCTCGAAATAGCCATTCATCGTGCAGGCATATGTGATGCTCTGCACCCTGGACACATCCCACATCCCATTCCTTCAATGAAAACACTTGATTTCTCTGGGCAAGTTTCTGGCTAATTCTAGTCTTCCATTCAGCTGGCAATGGAGAGTCACCAAAATCAAACAAGTTGGGAGTCACTCTATCTGTCTTGCCAGGGGGTTTGTTGCTGGGCAACACTGCAGTGTCTGCGCAGTGTACCGTAGCTAGGGTGCATCCTCTGTTCACCTGGATCTCCCAATCTGACACATGAATCTGGACCATCACTCATCATGCATAGGCATGAGGACGAGCTGGCAAGATGCTGGGCTTAACCAATAATCCTTCCGGCAATTTTCCATCGCCTGGCGCATCCAACATCAGTATTTTGTTCTTGGTATGTTTGCGGAGGCAGACCTCCCCTTGAACGGTACACTGGGCATTAAGGGCCAGTACCATTGAATCGGGATCCTTCTTCCACACAACCCCTACCGGTTCATCTTGGTACACTCCCTTGGGGTTCTGTTGCAAATCATAGGCCCTCTTGATCAGAGCGGGAATTCTTAGGGCCCTCCCAGTCCGTCACCCTTGTTTCTCATGACAGAGTTGTGCCAGTCTCCCAAACATATGGGCATTGGCCCCAATTAACAGGGGAACCCCATCATACAGTCCAGTAGGGGGACGCACTAAGGCCAGTGTCTCGACTTGCTCCTCTACACCAGTTACAGCTGCTGGAAATGACAACCAGAGGTGGACATATCCTAGGTAGGGATAAGACTTGTTACTGAGCCCCCACACATGTAGGCCTTCCAGGGGTTGTAAGAGCACAGCAGATAAGTGTTTGTTATACCAGTCCTTAAATACAATGGTCACTTGCGACCCACTGTCCAGCACCACCCGAGTAGGAATACCATTCACAGCCATGCTAGTCTCCATTGAAGGGCCCATTATTTTGGACCAGTCTGGAGGGACAGCAGCAGGCGCCTGGACAGATGATTTAGCCACATAAGGATTTGAGTCACTACTTCTTGAACCCTCACGGTCATTTTGGGCACTCCTCGACCGCTGATTCATTCTCCGAAGCACTCCTTGAAGCCTATGTACAACTTTATCTAGCTCTTTTGTGGACTGGTATTCTCTCTTCATGTGCCCATCCTTCCCACAATTATGGCAAAATATGTTTTCTGGGATTTGGAGTGGCCGAGGCATCACACTGGGAGCTGGGGCAGTGGTAGTACCAACTGAAAACCTTGGTGCCATTCCTGTCTGCTGTGTAGTGAGCATTTGGAGACATCTTGTCAATTCTCTTACTTCCATAGTCAAGACATCGAGTTTCGAGCTGCTGTCAGCAGGAGATGCCTGGGTGGACACCCTCACCCCCATAGCAGATGCAGTTGGATAAGGGTCGGTGCCTGTACTTGCAGGAGCGGCCTTCATAAAGAGACTGTTTTTTGTTTCCCTGAACTCCCTCAGCAGTTCATCCCATGGCGGCACACCCTCATTGGTCCCCACTGCGGAAGGGCCTTCCGATGCTGTGATCACTTGGGTTGCACTCACCCTAGAATTACAATTCTCCTCTTCATCTTCAACCTCCCAGAGTTCTTTTATCAAGTCACAATAGTCCGTTGGGTTACCCCTTCTATCTGGGAGCCTTAGTTGAAGGAGCTGCAATTGAGAATGCTTTGCATGTTGCAGTATGTGCCCCAACCTCACATGGTTTAAGTCACTGGCAGCTACCCCACCTTTTTGGTAAGCCTTCTGCAGCGCTCTTTCCAGATGAGTAACATATGCAGACAAACTTTCCCCTGGCCATTGTTTTGTACCTTAACATTTCCACATCAATTTCTCCCCTGACTCAGTGCTCCCAAAATTGCCTTTGAGCGCAGATAGGTACTTCTGTGCAGATGCATCAGGGTTTGTGGACCTCAGAAATTTAATGTCCTCTAGGGCGGGACCCCTCAAACTTTCTATGATCCTTTTCTGTTTCTCAGTCTCCGCACACTGCCATTCAGGTACCAAAGGGGCAACACAATCTATCCAGGTCTCCCAATCATCCTCCCCTTGGGGGGTTGGGAGGGTGCCGGAGAAGATTCTCAGCCTTCGGTAAGAGTCGTGACTAATGGCAGATACAGACTTAGGAGCCAGTATTGGCACGGGCACAGAAGGAGGGGCAATAACAGATGCTGGAGTGGGAGGGGATGTTGGGGGAGGAACACCCCCAGTTGGCAGGAATAGTTTCTTTAAGTCCTCCACAGTTTTCCCTTCTTCCAGCAACAACTTAATAAATTTCTCCTCAAAAGTCTCAGATAGTGGGGGGGGGGTTCATTCTCCCAGGGGTCTTTACTGTCTTTAGTTATCACTCTCCAGGCAGTGAGGGCTCCTTTGGGGGTGATAGTCCGTGGCACTTTGGAACTGTCTACTGGGACCTTATACTCTACTAACGCCATGAAACTTTGGTCGAGCAGATTAGCCTGTCGAACCACCACCACAGGGTTTTGTAAACATTCAACCTTGGAAAGTACTCCCTGTACAGTGCCCTTATTGGTACCCAGGGGAATATCCAGGATAAGTATAGCATTTTGGGGGTCAATCTCCTGCCCAGTACACCACCCCACCAACTGGTGTACAGCCACTTATGTTGGGGTAGCCATTTATTTTTAACAGCAATTCACAAATTTGGCCACTAGAAGACACAAAACCCCAGCAGTGAGCCTCCAAGATATAACCCCTATGTGGCGCTATCCCAAGGGCTACTACCCCTGCCTGCTTGGCTAGTAGCAGGTTAAGGGGCCTGAGTTCTGAAACGGGTGCCTCCACCCAGAGGTCAGGGTTGGTAGTGGTCAAGCTAACCTGGGCCCAGCCCTCCGGGACACTGTAACCCCCCTCTTTCCCCTCTAGTGGCCTGAACACTGTACAATAATCACTTTCACAATACCCCTGGTACACCACACAAGTACCCACACTGTTTGCACTTACCACCAGGGCTGGTTCCTCTGGCTCGACCCTGGGAACCCCGTGTAAAACAAGGTTATGCACAGCAAATAGCAACAGTACAGTACTTTGAGCACAAACTGGAACCACAGTCAGATTACATGCAGAAATAGTTAGATCTGATTTATTCAGGGGACTTGAACAAGGGAAGGGTAAAATCAGGTTAATTAGCTTAAAGGTTATATCAATCAAGCAGTTATGCATGCGCTTTGAGTCCCCCCACACAGTCCACCTCTGGGTACCCAGGTGGAGAAGAGATGGGCTAGCTAGGACCGATGCCCGGGGTTGCAGCTGGTTGGGGCCCTGTGATGGAAAACACAACATGCACAGTACAAAATATTTGTAATCCAGAGCCAGAGGGCTCAGTTCATAAAGGAACCGAAACAAAACAATCAGATGACACACTCAGAGATTAAGCTGTTGTTGCAGGGAGCTACCCTGGTATTTACTCATGATACCCAAGAGTGGACACAGGCTGGACGAAAATTGAGACTGCAGGTGGTTGATCTGGAATGCCAGGAGAAGCAGGGCCCACATGAGTCGCAGAGGCGTCGTTCCTGTTCAAGCGTGGAGCAGAGGGCTGATCCTCAGGCAGGTCTCTCGTCGATAGCTTCTCTGTGCAATGGGTAGTCTGGCTGGGCCAGTCTGGCAAGGCCCAGGTCGCCTGGAGACAACTTCGGATGCAGTCCGTTTTGGGCTGGATACAGCTTCCAGCAAGCAGAACACAGTTCACACAGTGGGGGACTAACTTACGACCCACTAGCAGCTCATAGCACATTTACATGTAAGGGAATTCTACTGTACCAGGCAAAGCACTTCCCAGTCACAATTGCAAAGTCTCTGCACACACTGGGAGCTTAGGGGTAGCTGGAACTCCTGACAGGCCAATCGCATTTAGCAAAATCTTCGGTCTTCTTCAGGTTGAGCCTGTCCAACTTCAGTAGCTTACTTTAGTCACACAAACTTGGATTTAGTCCAAAATAATTCTCTTCTCTCCCTCTCAGGAGCAGCACACCGACATGCAGGCCAAAAACTTAGCCTTTTCAGTTTTCCCATGCGAATCCACTCAGGATTGCTGCCCAAAATCACTTCAGCTCCTCTCATTTCACTTCCCAGCTCAGAAATAACTGAAAACTGCAAGCAGCCCGGGACTTCCCCAAGCACCTATAGATTTGGTTGGCTGATTTGGCTGTCAGTCAAAGCAAGAGCTCCCCCTTCAGTTGCAAAAAAGGCGCAAAAAGAAGCTCCAAACTGAAGTTCCCACAGATTTTGAATTCAGACAGCTCCTGTAGTCCGGCTACATTTTAGGTTCCACCAGTACTGTTTGGTCCAATTTGCAGTCCAGGACCAAGATAGTAGAGACAAACAAAACAGTCCTTGCTACAAAGAAAGCAGGTTAGACAAACTACATTATCATTATCACTCTAAATGATTTTCAGTAAATAGTTACATCTTTCAACAGAGCTCCCTCTCAGATTACTTAAACTGCAATTAGGCAGCTCTTAAACAGACAGTACACAGAGACTATACAGGCTCTGGTAATCACATTTAAACTGCTAAAACGCAGGACACCAGCCTGGCAGTGAGCATTTTGGCAGGCTCAGGGAAGACCTTTTGAGAACCCCCATTTATAGGGGGGTTACACCAAGTTTACAGTGCAGTGAACCATCGTGAAATGGAATCAAATGTGTAGCCGAAATAGTCACTGTCAGTTTGGCATCCTGTTGTTTTCGTGCCATACCATACACAGGAGTGAAACTCACTTCAAAGTATTTAGCAGTTTCTAGGCTGCAGGTTCATACCATACACTTCATATATTTGTTCAGTAAAAATGTATGAAATAGGCTAGCCCAGTGGTGCTGAGGGTTGAGGAGCTGGACTCCACAAATCGCACTGCGCTGGCGACCTGGGTTCGGGAACATGCTTGGGACGTCGGAGGTCGGTGGGGGATGGGGAAGGGAGGAGCTGGGTTGAGCTGTCATCTGACAGCTCTCCTCTCCATGGGAGAGCTTGGCACTGCGGCGGATAGCGGAAGGTGTCAGGAGGGGGAGGGTGCTGTTGGGTGCTTGCCGGCAGCTGTGTCTCAGCATGGCTTCCCATCTGGACCTTGGTTCTTCATGCTTGCGCCCTCGGTAGGGGGCTTAAGGACCACGATGTATCTCCTACACCAGGAGAAAAAGGGGGAAAAGTCCACCAAGTCCTGCAGCGAGCAGGGTGCTGTACTGCTCATGCGCTACAACCGCCAAAGTCGGACCTGGAATTCAGGAACATCAGCGGATTGCCACAGAGAAGGGGCTGTTACGGCTTTCTCTAACTTTTGTTTTAGGAGGGAGAACATAAAGTTATGTAGTGCTTTGATTTTTTCCACCAAATCAACCTGTGTCAATGAAGCACGCAACCGGCAATTACAGTCAGCATAGTCCAGTGAAGCCACTCATCTTGGGGGAAAAGATTGGGGATGAAATGGCTGTGTCATGATTTCTGACTCTGTTATGTGGTTACCTGTGTGCCTGGTCTTCATAGAGTGGTGTTATTGGGTAATAACTTTACTGTTCCAGGTACCCACTGAGTCACTGACCAATCAGGGCACAGGAAATGTCCTTGCCATTGTATAATATAATGTAGCACATGAGTCTCAAAAGCAGAAAAAAAGTTTACAAAATTCCATAACATAGAGAATACTGGATGGGCAACCATGCTGAACCAGTGTGTCCTGCCATGGAGGGGTTCTGATTCTCTGTGACCTTGAGAAGTCCTTGGAATCAAAGCCCCAAGGTGGCAAATACAGTGGTTTGGCATAGGGTGGCCCATCAAGTATTTTTTCATAATGTATAGTTCCCTTTTAAATAATTACTTTTAGCAATTTTTATACTTTTTATATATAGAAAATAAACTGTTCAGTGCCCTGTCTTATTTCAGGACTTAAGACTAGTTGCTATGGTGAGTTGTGTGGTTGCTAGGGACTAGACATCCCTATGTTAGTAGCACACACTCCCATTGGTTATCTATCAGGTTTGGGTGGGGTTCCCCCCCCCCCCAAAAAAAAATTGCATCTTTGATTCTCTGTTAGTGAGCAGAGGATCGGCATCTATTTTTGTAAGTTTTTATAAATATCTGGTTGATCCTGCATATTTGTTAAAGTTCTGGTTGATTCTGCATTTGCCGGTCTGGTCGAGTTTCTGTCCATGCTGTCACAGGGTCGGGTCCCCCCCTTCCCCTGACAATCCCTTGTGTTTGTCCCAGGCCCACTTGAAATCTTCCACTGTACTGGCCCCCACCACCTACACTGGCAGTCCGTTCCAGGGCTCAACCACCCTCTCTGTGAAGTAATACTTCCTAATGTTTCCATTAAACCTTCCCCCCTTCAATCTTGATCCATGCCCCCTAGTTCTTGTATCTACCTTCCCTGTAAGCAGGCTCTCCCCCAATTTATTGATCTCCTTCACATACCTGAATGTTTCAATCATGTCCCCTCTCTCCCTTCTTGTCTCCAGAGGATACAAATCCAGCTCCTTCAACCTCTTCTCGTATGACTTCCCCCTTAGCCCGTGCACCATTTTAGTGGCCCTTCTCTGCACCCTTTCTATGCCAGCTATGTCTTTTTGTAGATGAGGCCTCCAGAACTGCACCCCATACTCCAAGTGTGGCCTAACCACGGAACTGTAGAGTGGCATCAGCACCTCTTTCCTTCTGCTGGTTATCCCCCTCCCTATGCATGCCAGCATCCAATTAGCTTTGCCCACTGCCTTGCTGCACTGGGTCTCCACCCTAAGGTCATCAATGATTATAAATCCTAGATCCTTCTGCTGTCTGGTTGCAGCCATTATTTCCCCCCCAGTGTGTATGTGGCATTTGGATTCCTCCTCCCCAGATGCATCACTGTGCATTTTCTGGCATTGAACTTGAGCTGCCACATTTCCGAACAGTCTTCCATCAATTTTAGATCTTTTATCATTGCCTCTCCACCCCCCCCGTGTCTACTCTGTTGCTGAGTTTTGTACCATTTACAAAAAGGCAGACCTTCCCCTGAAGCCCCTCTGCAATGTCGCAGACATAGACATTAAATAGAATGGTCCCCAGCACCGACCCCTGGGGTACCTCACTCGTAACCCTTGTCTCCATAGAGTGCACCCCATTGACCACCACCCTTTGGCTTCTACCCATCAGCTAGCTCTCCGCCCATCTTGTTTTCTGCCCCACCCTCAGACTCCCCAACTTATTGACCAGTCTTTTGTGGGGCACCGTGTTGAAGGGATTCCTGAAGTCCAGGTAGGCCATGTCCACTGCCCCACCCTGATCAACCACCCTTGTCACCTCATCAAAGAATTCAATCAGGTTCATCTGCCATGACCGACCTTGAGTGAAGTCATGCTGCCAGACGTCTTGTAGCCCCTCTGCCTCCAGACAACTGACCACCCTTTGCTTCAATATTGTCTCCATTACTTTACCCACCACTGATGTGAGACTGACCAGTCGATAATTGCCCGCCTCTTCCCTGCTGCCTCCCTTATGGATTGTCACTACGCCTGCCTTCTTCTAGTCCTCAGGTACCCATCCCATATCCAGGGACCAGTTAAATAGCCCCGCCAATGGTTCCATCAGTACCCCCCTTAACTCTCTGAGCACCCTAGGGTGTAGGCCATCCGAGCTCATGGCCTTGTTCACCCTCAGCTTACCTAATTCCTCCCTTCCCTGTTCTGCACTGATTGGGCTAGGATCCACCCCCACTCCCCCCTTTCCATTTTCCCTCAGTGCTGGTCCCCTTCCCTCCCACTCTGTTGTGAAAACTAAGCTGAAGTATTCATTCAGCACCTCTGCTTTCTCGAAATCTCCTTCCACCTGCTGTCCCCCCTTCCCCTTAATCCTTACTATCCCCTGCCTTACCTTCCTCCTTTCCCCTATGTACCAAAGAATTGTCTTGTTCCCCTATTTGGCCTGCCTAGCAATTCTCTTCTCTGCTTCGGCTTTAGCCTTCCTAATCCTCTGCCCTGCCACTCTTCGCTTCTCTTTGTCAGTTTCCCTATCCTCCCACCCCTTCGTCCTCTTGTATTTCCTGAAAGTCCTTTACTTCTCCCCAGTTGTTTCCCTCACCTCCCTACTGAACCACAGTGGCCACCGCCTTCTTTGGTTCTTCCTCACCCTCCTTATACATTCCTTTGTCACTTTAAGGAGACCTCCCCCTTGATCTTCTACAGGCAAGGTACCCAGGGACCGGGTGAGCCTACCCTCCAAGCTAGTAAGAAGGTACTTGGGGATTTAGTCCAGAAGGGGAGGGTGGGGAGGGGATCTGGAAAAGAAAGGAAGGGTGACAGGGTAAGAGGTGGTCTCGATGAATGTAAGAAGCCTTGGTAACAAGGTGGCTGAGTTTCAGGCGCTCTTGGCTGTAGGGAGGGTGGACATCGGGGCCATCACAGAAACGTGGTCCACAGAGCACCGGGACTGGGACCTGGCAATCCCAGGGTTCAGACTGTACAGAAAGGACCATGGGGAAGGGGGGGTGGCTGTCTATGTGCAGGAGGGGATTAAATGTACAAGGGATGGAAAGGAAGAGAGGGATAAGGAGGCAATGTGATTACAGCTCATGGACTCCAGGGAAAGGAAGTTGAGATTTGGGGTGGTGTATAGGTTGCCATCCCAGACAGCGGAAAGGGACTGGGAACTGGCAGAACAAATCCGTAGGGTGTGTAGGAGGGAAGAGGTGGTCATAGTGGGGGATTTCAACCTGCCGGGGGTGGACTGGACCGTGCTAGTCACCTCCAGTGACAGAGGGTCCTCTTGGATGCATTCCAGGAGGGGTTTCTGACACAGCTGGTTGCCGAACCCACAAGACTGGGGAACACGCTGGACCTGGTACTATCTAACAGTGAGGCAGTGAGGGATATAAGGGTGGAGGATACGTTAGCTGACAGCGATCATCAAACGGTGTGGTTTAACATCACAATGAGTAGGGAGCCGGAAGGATCCGTAACAAAGGTTGTGGATTTCAGGAAGATGGACTTCGGGAAAATGGGGGAATTGCTGAAGGGGAAACTCAAAAGAATAAAGCGGGGGATGGGGACAGCGCATAAGTGGGACATAATAAAGCAAGGAATCATAGAGGCAACGGAAACATGCACCAGGCTACAGAGTAAGAAGAATAGGGCAAAGAGACCATGCTGGCTGAACAGGGAGGTGATAGAGGTGGTGACAGCAAAAAGAGCAGTGTACCAGAGGTTCAGAAGGACGGAGAAGGGGGAGGATAGGGAGGAGTACACCAAATGGTCCAAGGAGGTGACCAAGAGGGTAAGGGGTGCGAAAGCCACTAGGGAATTCAGATTAGTGCAGGGAATTAAAGGAGAGGAGAAAGACTTTTTTAGATACATCAGGGAGAAAAGGAAGTGCAGGGACAGTATATTGAGGATAAAAAGGGGGACTGAGTAGGTAGAAAACGGGAAGGAACAAGCAGAAACACTGAATGAGTACTTCTGCTCAGTGTTCACAAGCGAGGAAGGGGGTCCATTACCACCCTGGTCAGGGGGGATGGGGGTGTGAGTTAACAGATGGTAGGATAGAGGGTAGCAGAGTTTTGCAGGTGCTGAGGGCACTGAAGGTGAGTAAAGCACCGGGGCCAGATGGTATCCACCCCAGAGTATTGAGGGAGATGGCAGAGATTCTAGCAGAACCACTGGCGAACCTGTTCAGCACCTCTCTGGAAATGGGGAGGTGCCTCAGGACTGGAGGATGGTCCATGTGGTACCATTATATAACAGCAGTTCAAGAGATGAGCCAGGGAACTATAGGTCAGTCAGTCTGACGTCCATAGCGGGAAAACTCATGGAGACAATACTAAAGGACAGGCTGGTGGCATTTCTGGAGGGCAACAACCTGCAGGACGGGAGGCAGCATGGGTTCATTTCAGGGAGATCCTGCCAGACTAATATTATACAGTACTATGACTGGGTGATGAGGGAGTTGGATGGGGGCCATGCTGTGGATGTGCTGTACTTGGATTTCAGCAAGGTCTTCGATTCAGTGCCCCATGGGAGACTAGGGGTGAAGTTATCCGGGGTGGGAGTGGGGACGAAGATGGCATGTTAGATCTCAAACTGGCTAAAGGGTAGACTGCAGAGGGTGGTGGTGCTGGACGGGGTCTCAGAGCCTAGCTTTGTGATGAGTGGGGTGCCACAGGGCTCAGTGCTGGGCCTGGTGCTGTTCGGGTTATTCATCTCAGACACTGCGCAGGGGGTGGTGAGCAGGATTAGCCTGTTCACCACTGACACCAAAATGATTTCAGTAGTAGATGATGAAGAGGGATGGATGCAACTACAGAGGGACTTGACAAAGTTAGAGGGAATAATCAGGGAAGTGACAGCTGGGGTTCAATGCAAAAAAATGCAAGGTGTTGCATTTTGGGGCAAGGAACCCAAGGAGAGAATACTGGCTGGGGGGATCAAGCTGGGGAGCACCAAGGAGGAAAAGGACCTCTGAGTATTGATAACAGCAAGCATGAACAATACTGCCCAATCTCAGGAGGGCAGCAGTGAAAGCAAACAGGATGCTAGGGTGCATAGCACACGGATTCACGTCCAGTCACAGGGAGGTGATTTTGCCCCTGTACATGGTGCTGATTAGGCCTCACTTGGAGTACTGTGTGCAGTTCTGGAGGCCGTACCTGAGCCGGGATGTCAAGTTGCTGGAAGGAGTGTAGCGAAGGGCGATGAGGATGATTCAGGAGACGGAGGGAATGGATAATGAGAAAAGGCTAAAGGAACTGAATATGTACACACTTGAAGAGAGGCAGGAGAGGGGGGACATGATCGAGACTTTCAAGTGCCTGAGGGGTATCTACAAATGGAGGGTGGAAGGGGTGTTGAAACTAAGGAGCAGCAGGAAGACTAGGGGGCATGGGCTAATAATAGAGGGGGAGAATCCAGGAGGGAGATGAGGAGGCATTACTCACAGGGAGAGTAGTTGTGAGGTGGAACACACTACCAGAAGGGATGATATCATGCAAAAATGTGGCTGGCTTCAAGAACACTTGGGACAGGGTACAGGGGTGAGTAAGGGTGGGTGAGAAGGACAACAATGGGAAGTTAAGGGGTTGGGGAGGGGCAGCTGCCTGCTAGGGAGCTGGTTGCACAATTGAGCAGACTTTGAAAGACCAGTAGGTCTGTTCTGCTGGTACCTTTGCATGTTCTTCCAAAGTTTCTCCGCCCTTCCCTCCATCCTCTCCCACTCCCCCACTTCCTCCTGGAATATCCCCCTCATCCTGGTGAAATCTTCCCCCCATTACCTGCTATTGTTTTTCAAACCTTGTTGCCTGATTTCAGTTAGTATTTTCGTTACATCTAGTGTAAGGGGTCTAGTAGGAATTCCTGACACATCACTTGCCAACAATGAATATCCAGACTCCAAGTGCCTGATTTGCAGCTTACCGTCAGATCAATTTAACCGAAAAACAAAATCCCGACAAAAGGTCCCAAACAGTAACAGTGGGTTTGTGACTTACTGTCTTGTCAGATTTTTGGCTTACCAATGGGTCAGCAAGCAAGTTCACCCTGAGCCCCCTCAATGAACTGAGCTTCTCCTCATTTTTACGACTGTGGGTGGAGCCTACAGGAGTATTGCATGTACAAAAGGAGTGATGTCATGTTTTCTGTCCATGGAACTGCCTGAAGGTGTAAATAGTCTCCTCTGCCTTACCCTCCTCCAAGAAATGTTTTCCGCCCTCAAATAAATATGCTTTCATGTTAGTCAATGGTTGCAGGGTACTATTTTCTTTCTTAAATGAGCGGTACACGAACTGGAACCTGAGTAGTGGGAGGCCGCATTGTTTTTTGGGGGGAAGTAAGATCCAACCCACCTTCACCAAGAAGCTCCTAAAAATCCAGCCCACCTTTTTTTTATTCATGTGGGAGGGGCATGAGGTGGATCCTATTATGCTGAAAGAAGAGTCACTAGTTTGGTATCTGGCCTAGGAACAGAACAAATCTGTGCAGTCCCTGCATTTTGTTAAGGACTAGGAAAACAGATAATATTTAATGTGTTCAAACTGACTTAAAAACCCTTGGAACAAATGATTATTACAGTCACCTGGTGTCTCAAAAGGAAAGACTCAGCTTTCAGGTATTTCTTAAACATTTATATACTGAAAACAAAGTTCAGCTTTTGGGATTAACAATATTTGTTTACCGTATTCTTTCTATCTATCTATCTATCTATCTATCTATCTATCTATATAACATTTATTTTAGTAATGCATTTAGAAATACATTTTTAATTGTCTTTACAGATAAATCATGCAGGTTCATGTACTTGGTGTAAACAGTCTGTGATGAAATGTATTTTAATTTTTTCTTCGCTCAGTTTCTAACAGTGAAAAAACTATCAGAGCTGCCACCCCCCTAACATTCCTGCTGAGTTTATACTCATTGGAACCTGTCGTTCCAGTTTCTGTGCCTGTGTGTAGTATATAGGAAGCTTCAGAGCATTATTTTTCTTCTGGCTTGAGGAGTTAATTGAGACCACAGAAAGTTAAAGGAGTAGTCCACCCAGAATGTGCAAAAAACATATGTTATGTAGAGTGTTTTGATACGTATGTTAAATCCTAGTGTGTCATTCCCTCTGTCTGCTATTAGGAGTTGTATGGTAGTTCTACGACCCCTGGGGATCTCCATAACAAATAGTTTTATTGGCTTTCTTTCTCCTACGATGTCCCCTGTCTCATGTGACAGTGATGTAGCCATGCCCTTAGATTTAGCATGTGTGGTGCTTTAAAATTAGTGTATGCAACACCCTTTATGTGAACACTCTGGGCTTCTCTTTGACTCCTGATGTCTATTTGCTTTAGCTGTTGTATATTGTTTGAACTGCTTTGGTCTTCTTGATGTGATGCCTATGTAAATGAGTATCTGACTCAAAGGTTTGTAAATCTGATATTTTTTAAATAAATGTTTATGTTTAAGCCCATGAAACACCCTTATCTAGTTAATGCATTCACATTCATAGTGGCTCTGCCAGAACTTGTTCTTTTTGTTATCTGTACTTTTTGTGGTTACTCAGAGAACCACATACACTCAGCAGCACATTAAAACAGTCTGACAAGCTGCAGTCCCCGCCCGTGCCCGATCCCCAGAAATTTCACAAGTTTAACGCTCTCCATCCAGAGCAAGCCCAACCTCTGATCAGAGCAGTCCTCTCCCACTGTGGATTTGCAGTTTACCGTCAGGTCAGTTTACCTCACAATCAGCACTAATCTGAGACTTGTGGACAGCAAAGTTGGGGTTGGGTTAACATAAACTTATTTGTACAGAAATAGTCAGGATGAAAACTGATAGCATGTTTATAAACATTTTTTTTTTAATTTATTTTAGTTCCATCACAATCAGAACATTACTACTTTGTGTAATAATATATACAGGTATGTGCTATTTCATAATAAAATGAACGCTGTGTGCTCAAATGAATGCTCTGTGTTCTTTTTTATTTTTAATTTGTGTAAATGTGTAAATGTCGGGAACAGTACCATCGGGTTATTTGTTGTCGGTAAAAGAATTGTCAGGATGCACACCTTGAAGGGCAGACGGAGTCAGGGAAATAGTTGGCAGGCACATATATGTCGGGAAAATGTATGGATTCCAGTGCAAGCAGTCAATGTAATTAATCTGTTTGCTTGGCTCTGTTAAATGGCTTGTTCTTAGTCTGTAAACATTGTTATGTTTTGTTCTCATTTCATGCTGTGCCATGAAGAGTGTCACTCAGGTTTGTACTTTGTTTCTCATGTTACGTACTCTTCCGGGTCGTGCCACAATGTAGGCAATACTCTTGTCTAGTGTACTTACCTGGTAATCAAAAACTAAATAAATAAAATAAATCTGTTAGATCCTGCTGTTTATAAGTGTGGCTCACACGATTTTTAACTGAGCTGGAACACCGTTCTGCCACAGAAGGGTTGAACAGCATTCCATCACTTTTGCACTGTGGTAGAACAGTGTTTTAGTGCAACTGAATAATCAGGTTAGAACGACGTACCACCATATACTATATAAGAGTTTAGTATGAAGAAAAGCATTTTGCTGAATGTTCTAGTAAGTATCAGAGGGACTGCAGGGTTAATAGCCTTGCTGACCATGGGGAACAGGTTAATCTGGTTTGCAGGTAGTGTCATTTTTATTTTTTTATTAAAAACAGGGCCGGTGAGGGTGTGGCTTGCAGCCGACTGAACTGGTTGCATACTCGAGAACACTCTCCGATTTATTATAAAAATGGCAAGAATATTTAATTTCAACTGCCTAGACTTATCTCATACCAATATACTTTTAAAAAGCAAGCTCAGCATTACTAAAACCTGCGAGCATTCTGACAGAAGATGTGGTGAATCCTCGAAAAACAGGGCAGCAAAATTCGGGCGAAGGGAAGCATGGCAGGCAGCCCGATGGTGCAGGATCCAGCGGCCTTGCAACGGGAGCAGGTGGTGACCCTGAACCCACTAACAGCGCTGTACTTCAGGCTGTTAAGGCTCTTGACACATCAATGAAAGCCCTTGATGCTAAACTGGACATATATAACAACCAGGTATCTGCACTAGAAACTAAAACAGAGACCATCGCAGTAGAAGCACGCCTTGCAAAAGAGTCGCCCGACAGGACATCGGTGGTGACTGCGGGTTTAATTACTGAGCACAAACTGCTCCAGTTGCATCTAGAGCAAGTGGAAAATGGGGCCCGCTTGGCTCATGTTCATCTGTTTGGTATACCAGAAGGTGCGAAGGGGGACGATCTGCTACTTTATGTGGGTAAGCTTCTGCAGAGTATGCTGGGTTTTGAACTTTTGGAGACAATCTTCAAGGTTTACAGAATTACACCATGCAAACCAGCACTTGACTTTAATCTACCATGCACCATCCTGATACTGACTACAGGGCAACAGATAGAGGATCAGATCCTTCATTTGGCTTTCAGCTGAACTTCCCCTCCCATGCTGTAACACCGGGAGATAAGAAAATGATCCTGTATAATCTGTATACCTATATTCATTTCTGCGCCTTGGAATAGTGTCCTTTCATGTCAGTTTCTGATATAATGAATAAAAATAACATGTTAAAAAAAAAAAAAAAAAAGGGCAGTTGGCAGGATTTTTGCATCTTTTTTTATGTCTGTGACTTTTTCAGTAAAGTCAGGGGTCTGGGGGCCATCAGGCCCCTAGAAGCCCTAGGGTCCTAGATGTTCTGTGGTGCATTTTGTGGTTTATTTTGAAGATAAACAACTCATATTTGAGCTCTCATCTACCCCTTGCTCAAAGGGAAAGTATTATTATAAGCTAGCTAGCTTGGATTTTTGTGGGGGGGCAGTATTTTAGTGAGAGGTTGAGCTGTGTTGCACTCATAGCATGAAAACATGTGTTGCAAAAAGCCAGGGTGAGTTAAACTTTGGGGTTTTAGGTGCTTTGTGGTGCATTTTAAGGCTTAAACTGAAGATAAAATAAAGTACTGTTAGGTCTCCCTCACCCTTGACTCCAAGGAGAAAAGAATATAATTCTGTGGCTGGCCTCAGCTACCATGAGGTTCCAAAACAAATTATGCAAGTTTATTTCAAAAATGTACAGGAATAATAAAAAGTAAACGTACTACTGTACATTAGGTGTTGTCTGCTAAGTATTATAATGGCATCTAACTATTTGTAATGATCTTATCGCAAATCACACCAGATTAGCAATTGGTTTACACCACTGCAGCATATTTTGTCTCAGCAGAATGTGCCTGGCAGCCCCTCACTTGGAGTAGCAATGCAATATATGGTAGTTCAACTGCAACTTCTAAGACTTGTAA
The DNA here is from genome assembly GCA_016271365.2 of Neoceratodus forsteri. Taxonomy (NCBI): domain Eukaryota; kingdom Metazoa; phylum Chordata; order Ceratodontiformes; family Ceratodontidae; genus Neoceratodus; species Neoceratodus forsteri. The sequence goes on along the minus strand of CM057449.1, from coordinate 139,231,222 downwards.
TACCATCAAAATATTTGAAATGGTTATCAGTTACACCATGCATTGCCTGCTGTTTTGTGCTCCAACAGAACTTTCTGTTTTTTTTTTGTTTGTTTGTTTTGCCTTTTTTTTCAAATTGTAATGCAGGCACCACCTTTTAAAAGATGTCTTCAGATCGGTTTATCAAGTGTGCTCTAGTGTCTAGCAGTCTACCAGATGACCAGCTACTCCTTGCTTTCAACAAAAAAAATGCTTACTAACAGACATTATAAACACAGGGAGTGCTAGCAAACCAAATAGTGTAACAACATATCGCAGGTTTTAAAATCAGGAGCAGTCAACTGTAACAGGCTACCTGTATTCTAATCCTCCAGCTGTACTTTCTGTACTTAAAGATCATGTGCAACGGTTTTTACATATTTTTAATAAAAGCTTAAAAAGTTGTAGTTCAAGTCCTTGTGTCACGATTAGTGTTTCCTGAAAATTTCATGCTGCTTGGTTTTGTAGTTTTCTTTAAATCAGCATTTGTTAACTTGTTCTACAGTGGCTGAAAACAGTGGAGTTATTTATGTCCTCTCAGTCAAACTTAGAGTGTGATGACATCATTTTGGAGTAGCTTGCTGTTTCAGATTCCCAATCAGAGCAGCACTCTGTAGAATTTATGGTTTGCTGAGCTCTCCAGGTTTCTTATAAACCTTGTCTCTGGTTTGCGTTTAGATAGATCAGCTTAAAATATATAATTCTCTTCCTTTAAAAAGCTGATCATTTCAATTTCAATGCTGAATTGAAGTAGTGGAAATCTTTTTCTGTGAGAAATCAGCTTGTCTGTATCACAGCTTTGTTCTTTCTAATCAAACCTCAATTTTTTTTCTAACTATATAACACAGGGCTGTTTAATGAATATTAAATAAATCTAAATTTTGTTCATTCACAGAAAGTTTGATTTTGATGTAGCCTTCAGAAATATAATCATGTAAGAACATTTTGTTCTTGTCAGATTAACAAACAGGTGCTTGTCACATTCTGCTACAGTATTTCAAGCACATGTACTGTCAGAACTCACAAATTTCAGTTCTTTGGTGGTTTCTGTGTGAAAATACATCATGTATGTGTATAACCAAAAACACTATGTGGCATTCCGATGCACCATGTCTCTGCCCCACAATTGAGGCAGCTGCAATCTACTGCCACCAGTCCCCTGTCCCACAAGCCCCTTGCCTTTTGCTCCACATTCGAGGCTGCTGCACCCTACTGCCCACTGTCTTCTCACACACAATCAGGGATTGTGGACCCTGCTGCCTCCATCCCTTGCCTAAAGAATCAGGACTACTGCACCCTGCCCCCCCAGCCCAAACAATTGGGGTTGCTGCACCCTGCTGCCCTCTCTCCCCCACCCTCACAGTTAGGGATGCTGCACCAGTTGCCCCCTGTTCTTGTCTCCACAGTCCGGGCTGCTGTGCTGTGCTAAGCCCTAGAGTGCCAGATTCCCTCCCTCCACAGCTGGGGCTGCTGCACCATGCTGCCCTAGCACCAGAGGTGGGGCTTTAATGCACCCTGCTACCCACTTCCATTGCCCCAGATGGTCAGGGCTGCTGCACCACATGTACCCCATCTCACAGTCAGGGCTGCTGCACCACATGTACCCCATCTCACAGTCAGGGCTGCTGTACCACATGTACCCCATCTCACAGTCAGGGCTGCTGCACCACATGTACCCCATCCCACAGTCAGGGCTGCTGCACCACATGTACCCCATCTCACAGTCAGGGCTGCTGTACTCTGATGCTCCATGTGTCCTACCCCACAGTTGAGGCTTCTGCACCATGCTGTCTTCTGTCCCCTGTCACCACTGACAGGGCTGCTGCAGTCTGCTCCTTTCTACACAGTTGGGGTTGCTGTGGCCTGCTGTGCCCTAGAGCCCCATGCCTCTGCAGTTAGGGCTGCTGCACCATGCTGCCACTTGCCACAAGATTCAGGGCATTTGCTGCACCCTGTTGCATGCCTCCACAGTTGAGTCAGTTGCACTCTGCTGCCTCCCTGCCACCAGAGTCAGATCCTTTGCTACACCCTGCTGAGACAGGAACAGGGAGCAACATGTGCAGTGTCCCTGACTGTGAAGGTGAGAGAGAGAGAGAGAGAGAGAGAGAGAGAGTAGCAGGGTGCAGCAACCCCAGTTGTTCAGGAAGGGTGCAGCACAAGAGTAAAGGCATTTGCTGCACTCTGTCCCCTGCCTGTGGAGGCAAGCGGTTCTGTGGTGCAGCAGGGCACAATGTTGGCAAGGTACAAAGAACAGCATGGTGAAGAAGACCTGACTGTGGGGCAGGACACAGGTGGGCATCAGGGTACAGCAGCCCTGACAATAGCACAGGGTACACATTGTGCAGTAGCCCAGACCATTTGGGGCAATGGAAGTGCATAGCAGGGTTCAGCAGCCCCAACTGTGGATGCAGGCAGCATGAGACTCTAGGGTATAGCACAGCACAGCAGCCCTGACTGTGGAGATAGGAACAGGGGGCAAAAGGGGGCCATGGCCCTGACTGTGGGTGTGGGGACAGAGGGCAGCAGGGTCAGCAGCCCTGAATGTTCAGGCAGGAGATAGGGTGGCAACAGGATACAGCAGCCCAAACTGTGGGACAGGGTGCAACAGTCATGCCTGTTTGGGACAAGGGATGTGGGGAGCAGGGTGTAGCAAAAGATTTGACTCTGATAGCAGGGGGACAGCGGGGTGCAACTGCCTCAACTGTGGAGGCATGCAACAGGGTGCAGCAAATGCCCTGGATCATGTGGCAAGTGGCAGCATGGTGCAGCAGCCCTAACTGCAGAGGCATGGGGCTCTAGAGCACAGCAGGCCATAGCAACCCCCACTGTGTAGAAGGGAGCAGGGTGCAGCAGCCCTGTCTCTGGTGACAGGGGATAGAGAACAGCATGGTGCAGAAGCCTTGGCTGTGGTGCAGAACATAGGGGGGCAACAGGGTACAGCAGCCCTGACTGTGAGATGTGGTACACATGGTGCAGCAGCTCTGACCATTTTGGGCAATGGAAGTGGATAGCAGGGTGTAGCAAAAGCCCCACCTGTGGTGGCTAGGGCAGTATGGTACAGCAGCCCCAGCTGTGGAGGCAGGGAACCTGGCACTCTAGGGCTTAGCACAGCACAGCAGCCCTGATTGTGGAGACAGGAACAAGGGGCAATAGGTTCAGCTTCCCTAACTGTGAGGGTGGGGGAGAGAGGACAGCAGGATGCAGCAATCCCAATTGTTTAGGCAGGGAGAGGCAGGGTACAGCTGCCCTGATTCTTTAGGCAGGGGATGGAGGCAGCAGGATGCACAGTCCTTGACTGTGTGTGAGAAGATGGTGGAAAGCAGGATGCAGCAGCCTCAAATGTGGAGCAGAAGGAAGGGGGCGTGTGGGGCAAGGACAGGCAGCAGTAGGCTGCAGCTGCCTAAGCTGTGAGGCAGAGACATGGTGCATCAGGATGCCACATAGTGTTTCTAGTTATACCTAACATAATGTATTTTCACACAGAAACCACCAAAGAACTGAAATTTGTGAGTTCTGACATGTGACACTGCTACAGTATTTCAAGCACATGTACTGTTTGTCAATCTGACATGAAAAAAAACATTTTCTTACATGAAATCTATTTATGGAGGCTACATCAAAGACAAACTGTTTCTGTGAATGAACAAAATTTAGATTTATTTTGTATGCATTTAATAGCCCTGTGTTATATAGTTAGAAAAACAATCTCAGTTGTGATTAGAAAGAACTGAGAGCTCTCATAAAGATTTCCACTACTTCTATTCAGCATTGAAATTAAAATGAACAGCTTTTTATGAGAAGATAATGTTATATTTTAAGCTGATCTATCTAATCACAAGCCAGAGACTGTGTTTGTAAGAAACGTGGAGAGCTCAGCAAACCATTAACTCTATAAACTACTGCTCTGACGGGGAATCTGAAACAGCAAGCTACTCCAAAATGATGTCATTGCACTATAAGTTTGACTGAAAGGACAGAAATAACTCCACTGTTTTCAGCCACTGCAGAGCAAGTTAACAAATGCGGCTTTAAAGAAAACCACAAAACCAAATAGCATGGAATTATCAGGAAACACTAATCATGACATAGGGACTTGAATTTCAGCTTTTCAAGCTTTTTAAAAAAATATGTAAAAACCATTGCACATGATCTTTAATGTGCATGTACTAGAGCTGTGCAGAATGAGAAAATTCTGAATCCATGGAATTTCTGTGAAATTTCACAAAATTCCGTGGAACTGCATCACAATTTTGTGGAATTTTTAAAATTTAGTAATTTGGTTATAACTCAATATCTGGTCAAGCTAGAGGTGTATAATGTGGAATATGCACTCTTTGGGATAATGACCATACACATGCCAAATATCATGTAATTTGGTGGGATAGTTTCAAAATTATAGGGGCTCAAATGTTGCCATTTTATTGCTTGCGCAAAATTTCACGAAAATTTTTTATCTGCATATACCTTAACCGTCTATTGGGTCATGGTTCTTAAATTTGGAAGGCTTTCTTGATGATAGGTGTTCTAACAATGTGCCAGATTTCATGACAATATGATGCATCATCTCAAAATTATACGTGCTCAAAATATGTCAATTTATTTCTTTCAGGAAATTTCATGAACAAATTACATCTAGATATAACTCAGGCACCTTTGGAGCTAGACATGTGTTTATTAGTATGGATAACCTTTTTGCAATGCTTATAGAATGATCTAAATATGGAATGAATCAGATAAGAGATTTTGAGGTTAAAGGGTTCAAAACTTTACTATGTAAATATTTGCAAAACTTTCTGAAAACTATCAAAAATGTGAATGTTGGTAACTTCTCTGCTCTTGCATGCATATAGTTAACATTTGACATGCATATCCATAGTCTGTGTATCCTGGTGTCTGACACAACTGGATAAATTGAGTAAGCAGTTTAAATTTTGCAGAAGAAAAAAAATGATTAGTAACATTTTCTCACATATTTATGATAGCATATTCTGCAGATGAAGCATACAGAATTATTTTTTGTGGAATTTAACATAAACAATGCATATAACACTACTTCATTTGATAAGCTGGGCTGCACTTTTTGCATTCCTGCTGTTCCGCACTGGGTGACTATCCACCCCCCCACCTTCTATTTTGGATTAGACAGATTGACTCAGTAGAACTACTGATCCCACTGATAACCACTTTCTTCTTTTCAATGACAAACTTCCTTAAACCGTGAATTACCTACTCCCTTTCCTTCACCCTGCTCCATTGGAATAGCCAGCATTCTTTCTTCCTGCTATCCAACACACTGTCTTCCTCTACTAAATGTTTTTGAGTACCTCTAAGTCCTAGACTTGCATGTACACCAGGCTCCCTGGAGTATAACTTTACTGGATGTGATCCTTAAATATCCTGCATTAAGGTAGGAATTGTTGACACTCTGTGCTTTCTTGCTCCAACCTGGGGGTCTACCACTGTTGTGCTACCCAGCTCAGTTGTCCATTTCTTGATCAAACTGTGCATCTAACATCTGAACCTGGTGATTCCCTACACTACCTGCCTGTTATACCCCTATCCTTTAATTAGACCCGATAAGGCTGAGTGAAATTAGAAAATTTCACTTTTATGGAATTTTTCATGAAATGCTGCAATTTTCACAAAGACTTATGGGATTTGACTTGAAGTACAAGTGTTATTTTGCAATTTCCCACAGCAAGCTATTAATAAAATTGGCACACACAGTCCCCTTGTAAGGTCAATGTACCTGCCAAATTTAATGGTATTGCATTTTCTAGATTTAATGTTTCAGGGGTTTATAAATTTGTAGTTTACATTATTGCAAAATTACATTTTTAAATGTTGTTAAAGTTTGACTTCTTTTCATTTAATTCCATTTAAAGCTGAAAATATGAACTTTTTCAGAAATGACCATGTGGTATAGTAGTTTAAATGTTTCAACTCTGGTTAAATGTGGATATGTACTTTTGTTCGTTTGTTTTTTATATTTCTATTTATCCCTCCTACGTCCCTACCAGAGCTGCCCCATCAGGAGTCACCAATGAAGCTTGTCCCTGACAACGTCTTACCTGACAGCCCCCAGTCCCTCCATCCAGCCTCGGACTGCCCCCTGGGTGAGGTCAGGGTGGGGCAGGACACCCCTGAACCTTGTAGTCTCGTCAGGTCCCTGGACAGCAGGCAGAATGTTGACACATCGGGACCAAGCTTGGCACTCCAGCTTCCTGGATCTGGAGGGTGGTTTTCCCTGTTCTATGAGCACGTTGCATGCCATGACATCAAGGCTCACGTGCCAATGTTCGCAATGTCCTCCCCCTCAGTGGTACAGCCCCTGGAGCTGATTAGTCCTTAGGCCTATGCCTGTGACCAATCAGGCCCCTTAAGCTCTGACTTGCTGTCGTGCCCCCAGCCTCCACCAGGGGTCATTGCTCATCGGGTTGAATCACCTTCCTCCCCCTGGACAAGGCGAGCTGTCATCGGACACTCCAGCCTTTCTCCCCCCAGCTGACCCTCGGTGGCCCAAGTCTGCTCCCGAACCCAGGTCACCAGTGTGGTGTGAGGTGTGGCATCCAGCACCTCAAACCTCAGTGCCACCGGGGCTGGTGTGGATATGTAGTTTTAAAATTAGAGGGAACTAACCATAATTTAAATTTTAGCAACATGTTTGGCAGGCTATAACGCAGTCCCATTTAAAGCTAGAAATCTGAAACTATGTGCATATATAAATGTAGTACAAACTTGTATACCTGCCAATTTTTTATAATATTTTAATGAATACTATCAAAGTTATACTAAAATTATAAAAATCCAAATTTTGGCAAAATATTTGACAACTCAGCTCTTATTAAAGCTTGAGACTTAAAACATGGTGCATATATGCATTCTATGTGCTTCTCTAAATTCTGATATTGTGGAGAAATTTGGGAAAGACATTTTAAAATTATTTCAAAATAACTGAAAACGGAATTTGGTTAAATGTTTGGCAACTCATAACTCTGCTCGGTTTTAATGTGTGACTCTGACATTCAGTACACATTTGTAAGACTTAGGGTACTGCTTATGTTCCAATTTTGGTGTTATTTGGTTGCGTACTTTTAACATTATAGTGAAATAACTGAAATTTAAAATTTTACTAAATTCCACAGAATTTTCATGAAAATTCCATGGAATTCCATGGAATCAGAATGGTCATTCTGCAGGCATTCTGCAGGCAGAATTTTATGTTCTGCACAACTCTAGCGTGTACTCATACATTACCAATGTATTTATACTGTGTGTTAACTCCCTGCTCCTCACCCCCCCTTCCCGATTTCTGTACATAATGGCTTGGATATTCAAAGCAGTTTCACATGGGACAACTGGGTAGCGCATGTGCAACTGCAGAAATGCACCATGGAGCGATATTCAGTGGGAGCCAGTGCACAGCACAAGTAGCAGTGCGCCAATGCGCAACTGTAATGAATGCATGCGCAAGGGCAGAGGGTGTTCCCATGAATATGAGGCACAGTGCGATATTCAACCCTCAACCCATGGTGCAAGTGTGGAGCAATGGCCAGATGCGCCGAGCAGACTTGAGCCTATAAAAACAGGGAGCAAGCACTGGGACAGCACTTGCACCAGAGGGGAGCAACACAGAGAGAGACAGAAAGGCAGACAGCGAGAGACAGACAGAGAGACAGAGAGAGGGGGGGAGAGTGAGAGAGAGACAGACAGACAGAGAGAGAATGTGAGAGACAGGGAGACAGACAGAGTGAGAGTGAAAGAGTGAGAGAGAAGGAGCCACCAGACCCCGAATGGAGTGACAAGGGCATCCACAGGGGCATGTGACAGAGGTCACAGGCAACTGCAAGCCAAGGGCAGGTGACACAAGAGGGAGCCCAGCAGAGGGAAAGACACTGCCCCACGGAGGCAAGTGGTCCACTGGAGCAGGATGCCCGGGGGAGACAGGACAACAGGGGCCATGGCCAGTGCACCCTTCTAGATGGAGATCATAATGAGAGGTGTGAGGAGGCAGGAGGCAGAGCAACGTGACCGTGGAAAGGTCCATTGGTGGTACACTGATATGGAGATCGTGGGTCAGTATCGCTTGAACTGGGCGATTCTGAGGCAGCTCTGTGAGCTGTGCAGTGAGAAGATGCAGTCACCCACTAGACGGAGCCACGCCCTGACAGTGGAGATGAAAGTGACAGCCGTCATGTGCCTGCTCACCACAGGCACCTTCCAGAGACCAACAGGGGATGCCACAGGCATAACCCAGTTGGCCATGTCACGGCTCCTCACACAATTCCTCAGCATCTGCTGCCACATGCTGTGGACTACATCCATTTCCCCAGCACACAGGCAGAACATACAGCAACCATGCTGGAGTTCCACAGGGTAGCATGGATGCCTGGCATGCTAGGAGCCATCGACTGCACCCATGTGGGCATCCGCATGTCACCTGGCCCGAAGGTGGTCATATAAGTGAATAGGAAGGGCTACCCCAGTGTCAACTGCCTGGTGGTGTGTGATGCAAGGGGGTGCATAACCAATGTCTGTGCCACACACCCTGGAAGCACACATGACACATTCATCTGGTACAGCTCAGCACTGTGCCACAGGTTCGAGAGTAGGGATATCCCCATGGGCCACCTAGTGGGTGAGTATGGGAAGACAATGGGCAGCTGGGTACAGCAGGGCATGGGAGGGGGTGGGCAGGGCAGGTGCACAGGCAGGACTGCCAGGAATGGGCAAAGGGCACAGTGACAGAGGACACCAGGCTAACCATATATTTGTCCACACAGGTGACAGTGGCTACCTACTCAGGCCCTGGCTGCTCACCCCCTACCAGCGCCCATCATCCCCAGCAGAGGATCAGCACAATGAGGCACATGCCAGCATGTGGAACATCATTGAGCATGTGTTCAGGATGCTGAAGGCATGATTCCGTTGCCTAGACAGGTCGGGCGGTGCCCTACAATACAGCCCCTCGAAGGCCTGTGGCCTATTCCTGGCCTGCTGCATGCTGCACAACATGGCCATTCACCATAGGATAGCTGTCGAGGCTGATGAGGGGAACAGCAGTGGGGACAATGTGAGCAATGGGCAGGGGGGTGGTGGGCAGCCCCCCCCGGATGGAGGGATCCCCGGCTCCTCAGGAAGGCACACCAGTGTCGGGACACAATTGCACAGGAGCACTTCAGCGCAGGCAGGTAGGTGGACAAACACCCATGCAATGAACAGACACAATGGCACAGCGCACAGACATGGGTGGGCATGGCAATGGGCAGGCACACACAGGCGTGGGGCAGGGGTGGGGGGGCGGTGCCACACAGCCAAACACAACACCACACAGCACTGTACAGCAACACACACACACACACACACACTGGCACACGCAGGCACGTGCTCAGGTGTTAGCATGGCGTGGATCAGATGCAGGGCACCAGTGCAGAGCACAACCAGAGCTGTGCTGCCATCATCCTAGTACCACACTGGCCAGCGGCGGAGTCCACATGGGCAGCATGTGGCGCGACACACAGGTGCCACAACTGTGTTATGCACACACACACATCACCCATGTTCACACAGGGTGGTGGCAGCTGACTGCAGACAGGGTGGCGCGCACATCAGGTCCGCTGCGCAGACACACAGCCACCACAGACACTTGGGAGCCATGCCGCAGCTGCTCCGCAGCCACGAGCTGCTCAACGGCAAAAGGGGGGGTATGCAACTGCCACCCAAGGGTCGAACTGCAGGAATGTGATCGGGTCCTGGCAGAGGTCCGTAAGCACCCAAACAGGCCCGTCCCAGGTGTGTCTGGGATGCTGACAGCGGAACCCAGCATCGACATTGAGGGTGTCGCTCGACGCTGGGTCCGTGGGGTGAACAGTGCACTCCACGGTGGGCATGTCACCATCCCACTGGTGGTGTATGACCATGCTGCATGGCCCCCCGCTCAGGTGGACACTGCACAGCGGGGTCCCCATAGGGTAGGTCATTGTCAGGCGCACCGGCGGCGGATGCTGTGCCCGGCCTCCCATCATCCCCAGCCATCTGCTGCTTCTGCCCCTCCAGCCTCTGTACAGTGGCCAGTGCTTGGGCAGTTGTACCACCACCACCACCCAGCGCCGCTGTGTCTGTGCACACAACGGAACCAGGGGCAGCGGTGGGCAGCTGTTCCACCGCCAACAGGTCACTGGCCGAGCTGCCAGTGATGGTGTGAGTGTCTCCCCCATGACAACACCCTCCCTGTCCAGGATGATGGTCATGTCGTCATCGGTGTCAGGCCCCGTCTTGATCTGTGTCTCTACGCAGAGCACGCCATGGCTGGCATCCTGCTGGAACACAGCCAGGGCCTTGTCTGCCACCAAGCCCAGGACATCCAGCTGGATAGCAGTAGTGCGCTGCAGCTGATCGGGCCCCCGGATGCCCATGGAGGTGGATGGCTGGTCCTCCGGGGCTGGACCTGCCCCCATGGCAGCCACAGGCACCCCTGCCACTGCATGCTGGCGTTCCATGCTGTAAGGGAAAACAGATGTGTTAGTGTCACCATACCAGCCACCCCCCGGCATACCTACCATGCAGTGATGGGTTCCCTCCTGTCTGGAAGCCACTGCCCGGCACACCTTTAACTGCGTTGTGCCACATGGTGACCGCTACCAGCTCCACTTGTGCTGTGAGCTGTGGCACAGCAGCATAACCCCCACCAGTGGCTGTCCTGGCAGCCCATATGGTCACCACCTTCTACTTTATCTGGTGTTTGTCAGTGCCCACCTTCTTTCTGCACTCCTGTGCAGAATGCTGGTGGCTGCCCTACTCATTCCCGGCCACTGCCACCTCCACCCAGGCTGTGGCCCTGGCCTGTGGTGTGCCAGTGGTGCCTCTCAGCAATGACTCCCTGTTGAGGTAGGCCTCAAACAGGGCATCGGCTACTGCCTTATTAAAGTTGGGCCTGCGCTTGCAGGCAGGCCCATGCTCCTTGCTCTCCTCATGCTCAGATATGGTGCTACCTGTGGACATGGACATGATGTTACTGGCTGCAGTGGCCCACCCCATCCATCCTGCTGTGCTGGCTGTCCTTACAGCATGCGCAACTTACTTCAGATGGTTGCAATATTGGTCCATGGCCTGTGCTGCTGTGCGGCACCTTTATAGCACATTGCATGCAAATGAGCTGTTGCACAACGGTAATGGCATGCTAATATCCCCAGTGCACCACGGACAGGCTGATGAGCTCATTTGCATGTGATGGCTGAATATCATGCACTTGCTCCTTGTGCAATAGAAATGCTCCGGCGCATGTCGTGGTGCAATGCCGTGACATGTGCAGTGTGCTGACCACAATACACATGCACCGTGGCTTGTGTTACCGCCAATTGCACACTGTGTGCTAGGAGCGCTATAGGGGCCATAGCGCCTAATGCACCATGGACCCTATAGCACCCAGGTGCTATATGGCCCATGGCGCTCAAGCGCTATTAGGCCTATGATGCTCAGGCACTATAGCGACCATGACGCTCGGGCACTTTCAGGCCTATGGTGCTCTGGCACTATAGGGCCCATGGTGCATGGTGCGCTATAGGGCCCATGGCGCTCAGGCGCTATAGGCCCTATTGCGCACTATGCATTATAGGCCCTATAGCACCCATGTGCACATTCTGTGTGTTGACCCCTGAACCCTGCCCTGACCCTATGCCCCCATGGGACTCCTGCTACACGTGCCAGGTGGGCCATGCCCATACCGCACATCCATGGTGATGCACGATTGGTGGATGCCGCGAAACCGTCCATGGAGCATGCATCCCACGTACGTTGTGGACGTGCACTACTGGGCACCATTTTGTATCACCACTCGTATAGGCAGCATGGCGCAGTGTGGGGTGCGATGTGCTCACAACTGGAGCCAGGTGGAACTTGTAAACCTTGTGGCACAGGTTGAGCCACATGCAGCAGACCTGTTTGGGCAGCAGCCCATGCAGTAGGCCAGATCGGATGTGTAGCAGGCCATTGCTGCTGGCCTGGTCCAGGCCATAGGAGTGCAATGCACTGGGGAGCAGTGCCACTACCGATACAGTGACCTAATGCGGAGGGACCCTGAGCGGCTGAGGGCGCTGCAGGCACATGTTCGCAGGGGGACCGTGCCATGGCCAGGTAAGTCAGCACATGCTACTCCTGTGTAGTGTTGGCTGGACTGCCTGCCATGCCTGGGGGGTACTGTCAGTGTGTGCCTTGTGGTGTGGCATTACCAGACACGGGTGCGCTGCACCACTGTCCTGTGGGTCATGCCTAGCTGGGGCGCACACTGTGCATTGGGGTGGGAGCAGTGGGCTCATGCTGTGGCTGTGTTCTGATGTGTGCCTGTCTGTGTTCCTTTCCTAGGGCCTGAGGATCGATGCCATGCCAGGGCATCAGGGGTGCCTGGTGGGCTGCAGCAGGCCGCTGCAGGACAACTGGCTGGGGGAGCTGGCCCACGTGGAGGAGGTGAAGCGGCTATGGGACCAGCGCATGCAGCACTGCAGTGGGCAGGTAGGCAATGTTCTGTTCCTCTACTCCTTACCAGGTAGTCGGCAGGGGTGGGGGTGCGGCCATGGCCATCTGTGCCATGTACCATGTCAGCTGTGTGCAGCACACTGTGCGGTGTGCATGCCACCGTGGAGCGGCCATTGTACATGTGTGGCAGCTGTTGGTGGGATGGGTGTGTGTCTGGCTGCCACCAGTGCTGCTGCTGTGGTGCTGTTGCATCACTGTGCCACCTGCCTGCCACTGAGCGGTCAGGTGGCCCTTGGGCGGCGGTGTCCACCGCTGTGCACTGTCGTGTCATGCTGGGGTATCAGCAGGCATTGGCCCAACCACTGTGGGTGGCCAGGGCGCCACTCCAGGGGTGTGTGTTCCCACTGTCTGCTGCGCACAGTGGGAGGGCATGGTTTCTATGGACATGCACTGATCACTTGTCCATTCTTTTGTCATAGGCATCCGGAGGAGATCCCGGCTGCCGCTGTACTGCCAGCTCCTGCGGCAGATCATTCTGATTACCTCCACCATGTTGGAAGTTGCACAACAGACATGGAGGATGGTGCTGTGTGACAGGCAGAGATGGAGGCACCAGACGGCGGCAGACCATGGCCGCCCGCAGTGGGCACCATACATCCTACTTGCCCCTGCCTTCCCTTCCCCTACCTTCCCCCATCCCACTGTACAGACCCTGTCCCTTGTCCCCATCCCTCACTCTCCTACCTTATCCCCTCTTGTTTTATTGTATATAGTTCTATAATACATTTTACAACCTTACCTGCCTGTGTCCATGTCTGCTTTGCAGCTAGCGAGTGGAACCATGCTGCAGTGGTGTGGTGGGTGTCTGTGTGGTGTGCCTGTGTCATTGTGCCGGTCGTGCATGGGGGTGTCCTGTCCCTCAGTCAGTGGCTGTGCCTTGGGGTGGCCATGGGCTGGCTGTACAGGATGTGTGGCATGTATGTTGGGCACTGAGTACCAGGGTGTGGCTTGCCGTGGTGTGGGTGGGGGCATGCCGTCCAGTGGGGGGGGCCGGTGGCAGCTCACCCTTCGCTGATGGTGCCACCTGTTCCCTGCATCCACTGCCATGGTGCTGGGGGGTGCGGGGCCGGGTGGCTGTGTGTGCCCTGCGGGCGGTAGTCCCCTGTGGCCCACTGCTGTGCATCCCTGCCATTCTTCCCGTCTGGGCTCCACTGCCTCCCTGTGCTGCCCCACCCCATCTTGCTCCCAGCGGTGCCTAGGTAGGGCTGGTCCTTCAGTGCCTTGGTACATCTTCCTTTGCTCCCTTGCGCATCTCTGGTTGTACTATGGCGCAGGTCAGGTTGCTCCCTGGTGCACCTCTGGATGTGCCATAGCACATCCCTGTGATATTCAACCATGTTGCGCTGGTGCATGTCACCATGCGCAACCGTTGAATATCGCAGTCACTGCACCATGGTGCACTTGAGTTGCGCTGCGCTGGGATTGCACTGGCCTTTGGCGCATTTCTGAATATCCGGTCCATAGTGTTTTGTAATCATGCATTTTACTGATGCATTCTGCTCTGTGATGCCTCCCTTGCTCCCCACCCCCTAGGACATGTCTGGAATTGAGAAGTAGTCTGGCTCAGCATGCTTTCCTGGTAAAACATTTAAATAAATAAACAGGAGCAAAATAGAAAGAAGAGCAATACAAATTAAGCACAGTAGCAGCATGACTGTTGTCAGTTTTGTAAAGATGAAATTAACCAGGACTGTAGAATAGACCCACTTGAAAGTATTCTATTCAGGAAGAGCAAGAATTAAGCTAGACGAATGATACTTATCCAAAAGTGCAATGAACTTTTGAAACAACTTTGCATAAAGTGAAGCATATGCTTTTACACCGTAGGTACAAATACTGTACACCCATGTGCCATAAAAATGTACCCAAGGTGACTGTGTCCATATTTCTATGAAATACAAAATCACACATGCCTCTGTAATGCAAAGCATCATGGGTTGTATATGCAAATCACCACATAATGTTATACTGGTTCAACTTTAAACAAGAATGCATGGTGCCGAAAGGCCTCTCATGCAGTCTGCAAAGGGTGCCAACAGAAGACACAGACACGTGTTTTGTCCTGCCAGCACTCATCAGTATGCCTCATCTGTATGACACCCCAGTGGAATGAACCAGCTACCCTAAGTTGGTCTATTGGATTTGGGTTGTGGTGAGCCCAAAAAAAACAAAAAACAAGCTAAAAGACAAAGAACCTAAGTGCATAAACAGTGAGGCAAGGGTTACCCCAAAGGGCACTGACCAGGAAACCAGGTTTCAAAGAAATACAAAATCACACATACCCCCATAATGCAAAGCATCATGGGATGTATATGCAAATCACCACAAAATGTTATGCTGGTTCAACGTTAAGCAAGAATGCATTGTGCCGAATGAACTTCTGTGAAGCTGTTACAGAGACTCATTATGCTGTCATGGCTCAGATAAACTAAAAATGACCTGCAAGTGTGATTGAAGCAGTTCTAATTGTGGGCCTCTGCCAGAAAACAGATTAAAGGCTGCTGCAAGGAGGACCCCAGAAATCGGGCAACTGGTAGTTACAGGTGAAAGGGTTAAAAAAGAGCTTATAGCCCTAAAAACAGATGTGGCCCAGGGTTGGATAGGATGCACACAAGGGTGCTGAGGGAATTGGCATTGGAACTGGCTGATCCCTGGCAGGGCTTTTTCACAGTTACTCCATTCGCCGCTATGCCAGGGACCCTACACCACATTCCAAGAGCGGCAGGGTCCTGACACTTGCAACATGCGGGATATGCCATGCGGAGGCTAATGCCACATGCATGGCATATATGCCCCCCATGTCACAAATTGCGGCTGGTGACTAACAGCCCCCCCAAAGTCCCCCGCCCCAGACCACCATGGCACACACCAGGGAGCATGAGGGGGGCAGGACAGATGGCACAGGTGTCCGGAGGCACACCATAGATCAGACCCTTGGGGCTCCCCGATGATCAGGGGGGTGTGGGCAGCGGGTGCTTGTGGGGACTCGGGGGCAGTATGGCGCCATTGCCGCAGCATTGTGTGGTGGCATCCGACAGTACCAGCCGTTGGCTGTCCCTTAGGACAGCTGCAAGCTGCCATAAGGTAGCTATGCAAGTGCGGCTTTTGGAATCACAATGGCGGGTTATGACAGCAGTCCTCCTAGACTTGGGTGAGGTTGCTGTCATAACCCACACTTGTGCCATGTCGTTGCAGGCTGCGGCGTAGTGGGTGGCATAGCCCATGATTGTCATAGCCTGCATCCGACATGGCACAGGGTGCCTCCTGGAATAGGGGCTGGCATAACACATGAGATACGCCAAGGGGGTTTAGCGTATCTCAGCTTACGCCGGCGTAGCCCCTCTTGGAATCATGTCCCAGAAAACTACAGGCCCATCAGTAATCTACTTCCATTGTAGGTAGAACAAAAGGGGGAGGGGGTTCTAGGCTTCACACCTCAATGGGTTTTTATTATGTACGGTGGTACTAGCACTTCCACAGGGGATACACAGGCATAAGACCACTGAATGGCATCAGTTAGAAACTCTTGAAAAACAGCACAATCATTTGTTTTATACTTCCTCCCATCCTCCAGTATATCCACTACAAAATTGTTGCTTGGCACAAACAATAAATATTCAACAAAGTCCAATACTCCAAAAAAATATGATCCTGGACCACCCACGCCCCCCCTCCCAATCTCTCCTCATTAACTGAGGCAACAGGCACAACCGATCTTGTAGCCACCAGCAGCCACATCTACCTGCTCACTGACAGAAATGTCGTTACAAGGCCCAGCCGCAGCCGACATCTTTGCCTTTTCTTGGCCAGTAAGGGTTTCCTCTAGACTGCGTCAAAGCCGCTACACTCTATCCTCACTCACACAGCAGTGAAGTGGGGAATTCTAGGCAACACCCTGATACACTGTGGGCATGCTCACATCCTGATAATGAGCTGATTGGCCAGCCGATGATGGGAGGGGGGTGGAGCGGTGCAAAAAACTGAGGGAGCAGTTGAGGTGCAGATCGGGGAAGGGCAGGCATCCATCATTGGGTCTAATGGGGGTTTTATGGGGTAGCACAACATCTTTAGCCCTAAGGGAGCAGAGCTCATTAGCAAGGGCATGAGCATGTCAGAGTTTGGGAAGCCAAGACTCTTTCACAGTCCTCTAATTTTTAAATCGACAGTATACAAAAAGAGGAACAAATATTAATTAAAAAAAGGAGGTTTCTGGGGGGAGGGGGTTCGTTCAAACCTGATGAACCCCAGCTGGCAACGGTCCCGAAAAAAAAAATGCTACAACTTACAGTTTGAGTATAGCAAATGTACCATGCAAGTTTTTACAGTATTTTTTCCAAATTTTAATCAAAACATTCTAAGCTTTAATTTAATATAAATATTGCTGTTGTAATTTTAAACAGTTTATTAGAAATTTATGATTTTATGTAAAAAATTGGCTTTAAAACAGTTATTTTATAGGTTTGTTTTTGTACTTGTCTCTTGCCTTGGCCCCAGGGTTACCTCCACCAGCCCCAGTATTCAGCTGGGTCCCGGCAGTCCAGGATCCCGGTATCATAGATTGTGATGCCAGGTAGCTGTTTGTGGTTTTTCCTCTCCTCTTCTTTTTCTCCTGGTGCAGGAGCTATGTCATGGTCCCTAACCCCTCCCCAGAGGGTGCCAGCATGAAGGACCAAGGTGCAGGTGGGAAGCCGTGCTTGCCACCAAGCACCCAACAGCACCCTCCCCCTCCTGACACTGTCCGCTATCCAACATGGTGCCAAGCCCTCCCATGGAGAGGAGAGCTGTCTGATGACACCTCAATCCCGCTCCTCCCCCCCAACCACCGATGTCCAGGGCTTGTTCCCAAACTTGGGTCACCAGTGCATCACAAGTTGTGGTGTTTGGCACCTCAACCCTCAGCTCCAATGGCCCGGCCTATTTCATACATTTTTACTGAACAAATATAGGAAGTGTATGGTATGAATCTGCAGCCTAGAAACTGCAAAATACTTTGAATTCAGTTTCACTCCTGTGTGTGTTATGGCACGAAAGCAACAGGATGCCAAACTGACAGTGACTATTTCAGTGACACATTTAATTCCATTTTACAATGGTTCACTGCACTACAAACTTAGTGTATAGAATTTTTTTCAAATGATAATAAAACACTTGTTTTGTATTTTATTTGTCAATCTAAATAGCTCACACATATACACTTTTATCTTTAACAAGAAATAAATACTTTATTACAAAAAGACTTCACTTTTGTGAAAAAAATTGAAAACATGTCACAGAGCAAAATGGTATGCCGTTACTACAGTGACAACATTACCATGACCGACACTTCAGCTACAACAGAGCCAGGTCACTGTAGTGTCAGCGCGGGACCCCGGCACTGCTTTCTGGGGGTCTTGCACTACCTCCCCAATCAACTCTGACTCAGAATTGATTAATTTAGTTAGGGAATGCAGGGGGCAAAGCCCTCTGAAGAAAACACAGTCTGAAGTGACTGCCTTTATGCTGACCGCAAGTGCGGTTTACATAAAGGAGTCGCAGTATTGTCGGTAGACAACAAATTTGTTGACCGACTGTTATGGATCCAGCAAAATCAGCACTAACTGCCAGTTCTACATAACAGAATGCTGGTACCCACATTTACAGTTTAGCAAATACTTGAGAGCTAACTAAGTGGGATTTTCCGTAAGAAAACAGCTAGGTTCTTTGCTAATTATGGCACTGATGATCTGGGATGATTTCTGTGCTTTTTATGGTTATGTGTAGTTTGATGAAAGTAAAAGTTTTAAAATCAAAACACCTACTCCTGCTAGCTAAATCTGACACACATAGAAAACAGAAATATTGAATTATCACTATTTATTAGCTGTTTTCTTACAGAAAACCAACTCAGTTAGCTCTCGTGTATCTGGTAAACTGTAAATATAGCCATTTGTGCTCACTGGATAAAAAAAGTTACACGGCCCTGCTGTTATGAACTGATTCTAAAGCAGTTCTTCCTGCTGAATCTAAGGTCTATCTCACTGTTGCATGAGACAGGATGTATTGTAGGAACAAGAAAAGCAATAAACTTGCTGAGATGGAGATCCCCAGGGGTTGTAAAACTACCATAAAGCTAGCAGACTAATTTAGGAAAAACTCCTAATAGCACATGGGGGGGAGGACACACTAGGACTTCACACACAAATCAAAACACTCTGCACAACATATGTTTTTGCAAATTCTGGGTATACTATTCCTTTAACCCAAGTGACTGCCTTTATGCCGACCACAAATGCGGTTGACATAAAGGAATCGCTGTAATGTCAGTAGACAACGAACCAGGCACTTGGGTTAAATCCCAATATTGACACTGAAGTGCAGCATGGGGGGGTGCTGCACTCCTGAGGTGCCATCTTTCAGTTGAGATGTTAAACCGAGGTCTTATCTGCCTAGTCTGGTGGTATTTTAGGTGGATGTTAAAGATCCCATGGCACTTCTCAAAAAAGAGTAGGGGAATATTTTATTGAAAAACACATAAGATACAAATTCAAAAAAGATATAAAAAGAATATTTTAAGCAGAGCACTAGATCAGCCAAAACAAACAAGACCTAAAACCAAGTCTCAAGTAAAAGCTGCTTTTATTCCTGGTACAAAAAGCTAAACATTTCAGCATGGGCAACAGTAGCACTGTTGCCGCAACTGTTGCCTATGCTGAAAGTTTCAGCTTTTTGTACCAGGAATAAAAGCAGTTTTTACTTGAGACCTGGTTTTAGGTCTTTTTTGTTTTGGCTGATCTAGTGCTCCCCTTAAAACATACACATTACTCTTGTGGGGTAGTTGCTTGCTCTTCTTTGTTTGGGGTTTCCTCTTCCTGGGGGTTGGGTTTGTTGGCCGCTTGTTGGGCCTTCCGTATGAGATCATCAGGATTCATTTTATCTGCTCTATTTTTTGAAGCCCATGGGCATTTGTGAAACAGATGCCCAGTTTCATCACAGAGTGTACATCTGGTATGATTCATACAATGCATGCTGATATGCCTTACTTCTCCACATATACCACATCGAGGTTTGTCACAGACATATGATAGGTGTGTTCGTGATCCACATTTGTAGCAGGCTTTCTGTTGGCCTGCGTAGAAAAACAACTCCTTGATCTCGTCCTAGATAAAAACAATCTGGGATATGGGTGATACCCTTCTCATTCTGATATAACTTTACTTTATATTTCCACTCCCCCCATCCAGAATTGTTCTGCATCTAGAATAGCTTCTGGAGAACTCAGTACAGTCCATCACTGTTGCAACCACTTGGTAATGTCCTCTACATGTACCCCTTCATTTCTGAACATTATGGTAACAAATTTTATCAGAGGCTTCGTAAGGGATATCGCCATAAAGGGAGCCCAGAGGGATGAAAATTTGACCTGATTGTATTGCATCCAGAAAAGTTCTAGCAGATGGCGGGAATGAGAACGAATGTCATAATTGTCTTCTCCCAAAATGTTTATAAATGCAAAGATATGGTCAATTCTTCGTAACATCAGATCTAGAAAACAAGAAGTACTGCTACCTTTGTTTAGAGCATATGTCAGACCTCACCTGGAATATGCGTCTCAGCTTTAGAACCCTTATAAAACATTGGAAGGTCACCTGCTAGAGAGAGCTCAAAGGAAATTTACCGAAAAAATATCTGGGCTTGAAAAGGTACCGTATGGAGACAGGTTAGATTCCCTAAAACTTATGCCCCTTTCTACCCGCTGTCTTAGAGGTGACCTCATGCTTCTGTATGGTATTGTTCAAGATCCATATCTTATGTGTGAATTGGGTCTGGAATTTAAAAATCATTTCCATGAGATTAGGGGTCACCCCCTACAGCTAATAAGGAAATCATTTAATCACACCAATAGGAAATACTTTTATACTATTAGAGTGATTGGTCCTTGGAACAAATTGCCACTTCATGTGGTCATTAGTGAGACCAAAACATTTTTAAGTATCGACTTGATGCATTAATAAGTGCTGGTTACAATCTGTCTTATTTTTCTTTGGCTTCGCATAGGAGCAATATGGGCCTAGACCTTCTCGCTCTTGAATCCACCTTAGTATGAACCTTAGTATGAACATCAGAAGAAGTAAAATTCAAGGATTCTTTTCAAAGTAATTTTCCAACATAGTATCTGTCAGGGCGTGTTTCCAGGCCACCTTTATAATGCAGGTGTATTGCATTTCTTCTTGGGGCTACTTCAGTTTTATTAAAAAAAATTGGAATATGCCAGCCCAGTGGCACTGATGGCTGAGGTGCTGGATGACTTACCTTGCGTTGTGCCAGCAACCCATATTCAGGAATGAGCATGGGCCATCTGGGGGTTGGCAGGGGAGATGAAGGATTCAGCATCCACTGGACTGCTCTCCTTCTCCAGGGAGGGGGGTCCACAGTGGTTGGCGCTCTCCTGCCCTCTAGCAGAGGCTGGGGGACAGAGAGCCATGCTGCAAAATGGGGATAAGTTGGGGCAGATGCTTGGAGAGAGCACATGCGGAAGTACGTGCACTCCTCTCCGTGGGTGTCATTGCACGTCCCAGCTCCTGGGGAGCAAAAGAAGAAAAAGCATGGTCATGCAGCTTGATGACCATCCCGGGATGTCTCTACTGGCTCTGAGGTCACCCCCCCAGTGTACTGGATCTGTTCCTGGTGCTGAGTGAGGGGAGCTTGCTGCCTCCCCATCATGGGGGGCAAGCCATGGAGGTGCTGCTGGGGGGGCCTTAATTAGAGCCAGAAGTGCACCAGGACGGTGGCTGGATGTTGGCGGACTGTGAGGGGTGCATAAAGAAATAACAACAAAAAAAAAAAAACAGAATACTTTTGTTGTTTTTCTTGTGGCCCTGTATCTTTTTTATTGTCTTGTTTATTATTTTCCTCTTGTTCATTTGGTTTTTCCTCTGACCGTCCATTACCTAAGTGGTTTGTATTTTGTTCAAAAGCTGTATTTTGTGCTGTTGTAGTACCTTTGGGGCGTTATGTCCCTTCCCTGGGGGGTTTAGGCAGATCATCGTTTTTATCTTGCCCCCGTTTAGTTATTTCAGGCTGAGGGTGCCACTGTGGGTCATTTTAACATAATGGTGTTGGATCCCAGTCAGGGTCTGTGTACCACTGACCTGTTTTGCTTTGTTTCCACCCAGCCTGTTCTAATGCTATGCCTGGGGACCAAAGTGCAGTAGAATCACTGTCAATAGTCCTTGTGTCCTCTCTTCTCACCAAGGGTTTTGTCTGTTGGAGTTGGGGGATAATGTCTGGGCTCCCCAAAAAAACTTCTTTTGTTTTCCATCCTTATGTTTTTCCCCTCCGTTTGTTTATTAGTTTGCCCACTGCTATCCTTTTGTGACCTTAGTTCATTTTTTCTTTGTCGCACCTCGTCGTCCTGTATTAATTCTAACAAAGCAATTTATTTATTTTCTAAACCCTTTCCTAGGAGCGAATCTTCGTTTCCTTTTAAACCCTGAGTAATGTCAGCAGGGTTTTCCTGCAATCCTTTACTTTTATTGTCCATTCCAACAGTTTGTTTTATTTCAGTACTGTTGGTAGTAAGAGGTTCTGTCAGGAAAAGAGCCTGATTGCTATGGTTTGTGGTACCCGGCTGTAAACAAGGCCATGCTATTGGGACTATAAACGGATGTGAGACATCATCTTTCTTATTACTTCATGCTGTAAAGGTAAAAATAGTGGCATTACTTTGATTTTGTGCAGTTTGAAAAATAACATTACCTTGTGCTGTTGTAAATTTTGTATTCTTTGAAGACTGTATTGCTAGGATCCTTGGGGTTTTGGGTTTGCTGAGGCTCTGCCGATGACGTAGCAATTTGAGAAACATCTGTATGCACCTTCTGTATTGCTTTCTCTAATTCTTGCTGCTTTATTTTAAATTTCTTTTCCTCTGCTTCCAGGAGCATATACAAGTATTTTTCATCCACATCTGGTACTGTTTCCATTTTCTGGTTGTGAAAATTTTTTTTTAATTCTCCAAACTTAAATCTGAGTGATTGTCTCTTTGGATGTGAAACACAAAAAAAGTTTGGACACTCACCACCACATATCATGCTGAACACCGAAAAAAGTTAAAATTCTGTATTATGTGATGTATTACATTAACTTTTTTTGGTGTTCAGTGTGACATGTGGTGGAGAGTGCCCAAACATTTTTTTGTGTTTCAGTCTCTTTTGTGTTTGAGAGCACCACAACTTCTTGTGCACACCCTGAATGTTTGTAAATTTTCTCTTTGGATGTACATACTTTCATCCTCTTCTCCACCAGGAGGTAAATTTTCCCTAGCATCATGAAATTCTTCAGCCTCTGGAAAATGCAAGGCAGGGGAGCAGGCCCACTCCCCAGACCCTTCCACACCCATCCCTGCCTGAGTTGCAGGAGACGTGGTCATATCTCCATCCCTTGTACTCTTCCCTAAGCTGAAGTACTAGGCACTCAGGCATAGCACAACCTGCTCCTCCTCTGTCCGGCTCCAAACTGAGTAGGGGAATTATTTATTTCAAAACAATAACATCAGGAAAAAATAACAATTCACCAGAAAAAATACATAGAGAAAATCACAGAAAATAAAAAAGGAGGGAGAGAAAAAACACAACAAACTGAGTAATACACTGGAGAAAAATAAAAAAAAATCTCTTCAAATCCAAGGAACGTTTCTCCAGTAAGACTGGAAAAGACTAGAGTCCAAGATGGCATGTTCTCTCTCCTTTTGTTGTACCAAAGCTTTTTCGATTTGTGTAATCAATAGTAACAGAGGAGTGTTCACATGCTGTAAAGAAAAACGACAGCGTGCCTGCCATAAGTAAAACTTAACATAGGCAAAAATAACATTCAAAGTACTGTAATGATACCAGGAACCAAACCCAGTATAGTCCCCCAAAATCAAACATTCATAGGAAATATTATACACTGGACGCTAGTTCTAGCGAGCAACTAAATCATGCCAAAACATAGTAGTAAAGGAACACAGTAGAAAAAAATGTTCTAAAGTTTCTTCTATACCCCCACATTCTTCTCTAATGCACTGTCATTCAGTAAGCAGTTTTTGCTTAAGGTTACCCTTAACCCCAAGTTTCCCGTGGCAACATAACCACCTAATGTCCCACATAGTAGCAGGAATTTGTTTATCATTCAAAAGCCTCAAAGCAGTCTTTAGTTTTGTAGGCAACCATTTCGGAATATCTACCTGAGCAGTAAAATTTTGCTTCATTACTGCCATATACAGGGATTTTCTATTCAAAGTGTGTAACATCATTTTCATAATACACCAAGAGTTACATTTTCTCAAAGCAGGAATAGCAAATTCAGGAACTTGCAGAGCAGGGGTAATTCAAGGAAAAACTGAGCCCCATCTCTGAAAAAAAAGGGAATAAACAAAAAAGATGTCCAAGGAGACCAAAAATTACTCCCTCCTGTTCCAAAATTAAACTATAGAAAAAAAGAAAAACAAAACACTATAGGATTAATCATTCCCAGACCTCCTTGGGTTAATTTCAAATATGTAAAATCCCGTTTAATGGGATTCAAACGGTTACCCCAAATCATTTGAAAAAAAAAACAGCTCAAAACCCGAGTGTCTAAATGTAAAGGAATGGGAAACATCACACTAATATATAGAAATATTGGTAGCAAAAATGTTTTAATAATTAAAACCCACTTCTTTTTTGACAAAGAGCAGGACTTCCACACCTGTACTTTTCTTTTCCCGATCTCAAGCTTCTCCATCCAATTAATAGCTGCCAAATCCCCGTTACCAAAAAGACAACCCAATATTTTAATAGGAGAAGCAGAAATATGAATCTGCCCAATAGTAGAAACAAAAGGCCCATCCCCAATAAAAAACACTTGAACTCTTATCAAAGTTAATCTCTGCTCCTGAAATCCTGGAATATAAGCGAAGAACATCCATGCATCTGAAAACAGAGTCCACAGTTGGAACAGTGAGACAGACATCATCAGCATAAACGGCGATTTTTTGAGGTACAATCTCTAAAGCAGGGGAAAGACCCCAAATGTTATTATCATTAATAATCAATCATACCACAGGGTCTAAAAAAAAACACATATAGCAGGGGACTGAAAGGACAACCCTGTCACAGCCCCTGGAGACTAGGAACACCCTTCCCAAGTAAACCGTTAATAACAGGGCATACAATAGCATCATTATACAAAAGCTGTATCCAGGATCTAAATGCTACAGGCAGCCCATATTTTTGCAAAACCAGGTGGAGAAAAGCATGAGAAACGTTATCAAACGCTTTGGTCTGATCCAAAGCTATTAAATAACGAGAAAATCTTTTCTGTTTACTAAAAGCACAAATATCCATCAAAAAGACAAGATTCTGCTGAATAGACCAATTAGGAATGGAACAGGTCTGTGCAGGATGTGTAACCGCCATTGCTATACGCTGAAGCCTATGACATAAAATAGATGCTAAAGTTTTATAATCAGTGTTCAAAAGACTGACAGGTCTCCAATTTTCCAAATGGTGTCTAGACCCTCTTTTGTACAAGAAAATTACAAAGGCAGCAGCAAACCGAGGAAAAATCTTCCCAGACCCTAATATTTCATTATACAGCTGACATAAAACTTCACTGAGAACATCTGAAAAACATTTATAAAATTCATTTGTAATACCATCCTCACCAGGAGAAACCCCTAATTTTAAATGAGCTATATTCTGCTTAATTTCAGCAACTGTAGTGGGACGCGTAAGCTCCACAGCTTGATCTTGTGTTACCCCGGGAGAGATAAAATTAAAGACCTCCTCCCAGACCATATTTGAAAAAAAAGGAGACCCATGTTGCTTCAATAAATAACCTTCCATTACATCTAACATTTTGACATCAGTCAATTTCAAAACCCCATCAACATCAAACAGACCAGCCATCAATTTAGTGTCCACAGCCTTTTTGCAGGCTGAAAAAGGGTCAGCAGGAGACTTTTGTAACCCAAAACGCATTTCCGCCTGTAAAGAGACAGCTCTATCATATTGATATTGACGCATAGCAGACTTAATGGTATCAAGCTGGTTACGAATCCTCACCTCGGAAATATCCGGAAAAGACACAAGGCGATAAAATTGATCCCGAAGCCCTGAATATCTAATATAATCAGTCAGCTGTCTGGTATGGTCTAAAGTAACAAAAAACTGCTTGATGTCTGTCTTGGTATCCACCCACCGAGTACCCAAATCATCATACATATCAATAACAGAAAGTCTTGAATGTAAAACATACAAACAATTACTCTTAACATCATCCTGTTCCAATAAGGAAGAATTAAATTTCCACCGACCAGAGACTGAAAGAAACGGTGGTGGAACCACAGAAAGGCCTACCGTACAAACTAAAGCCATATGATCCGAAACTTCACAAAGCCTCAAAGAAAATTGGGTGGGCAATAAATAGCTGAAAAGAAAAAAGTAATCAATGCGTGAGGAAAAAACACTTCTCTTATAAGTAGCCCCTTCATCCTGAGAAAGCTGCCTGTAAGCATCAGTCAAAACTGCAGTCTTAAGGACATCCTGCAATGCATGAGTATCACAATATGTCTTCCTCTGAATTTGATCCTTAACTTTCAGATCCAAACTGCAATTAAAATCCCCACCCCAAACCACATGTAATTTGGTAAACAGAAAAGGTTTAACTAAATTGAAAAGGTCGATATGAGCAATTTTAACTTGGGGCGCATAAACATTAATGAGACGATGTAAAGAAAAACCACGCAGTAAATCAACCAAATGGAGAACCTGAACCTGTGTATTAGTAAAAAGAATTCCCAAACCATCTGACACATCCTCCCCATAAGACCAGAAAGAAGGACCAGTCACCCAAGATCTTTTTGCCAAAGTGACATCATTCAAAGTGCTAAACCTAGTCTCTTGCAAAAAAAATAATAGCAGCACCCAAACCTCTGCAGTAATTCAAACAAGCCAGCCTCTTTTTATAATGCGTCATACTACAGATGTTAAGGGAGACTAGGTTCAAAGATGCCATCAAAAGTTAAGATAATTATTTGTCTTTCTTTCTCTTTTTCCTAGCTTTTTTTAGGTTTTGGAAGCCCCAGATCTTGTCCACCATCCTCCTCGATTTCCATTTCAGAAAGCCTTCCAGATCTGGAAGAAACATCTGAGTCTGAGTCCTAATCCTGTAGAACTTGAAAAGGGTTGGTAGAGAGAATTGCAACAGGAGTACCAGCTTTACTAGAAGCTCTAGTAACTCTCTTGGGGTGTGGAGTGTGGAATTCAGGTTGGGGGGGCACTGAGTCTGAGACTAGAGGTTCAGCAGTGGTCGGACTGCCCTGCTTATCCACCTGGGGAAACGTCTCCGTGGGCTGTGTAGCTGGAGCAGGTTGATCAGGCCTAACCTCAGGATCAGTCTGTGCAGAAGGCCTAGAGTGGTGTGAATCCTGGGCATCAGGAGGAGGCCTGTGGGTTTCTTGGGCCTTATTAATTAAATCATCTTTATTCATACCGCCCTGTCTATTCTGCCCAGCCCAGGGACACTGATGATATGTGTGTCCCTGTTCATCTCATAAGTTACACCGAAAGGTGTTGCGACAAACCCCCACTGTCGTGGTCGAAATCCCCACATAAAGCACATTTTAACCGGTCACAGACACTACTAAGGTGTCTACGACTACCACATTTGTAACAGGCTTTAGGCTGTCCTGGGTTAAAACAAACCCCCCGTCTTTACCCAGAAAAAACTATTGGGGATATGTAATACTTCATTTTCAACTATATGCAGTTTCACTTTAAACTTCTAACTACCTGTCCAAATACCATCGTCATCAATAACAGCTTCTGGCGAGTCTCAAAACATGACATTTATGCTCGAGCCAAAATTGAATATCCTCCACATTTACACCCGCATTCATAAACGTGATATGCAAGATCTTAAATAAAGGCTTAGTAAGAGGAATGGCAAAAAAAGGAATCCACAGCGGTGAAGATTTACAGGACTCATAAAGCTGCCAAAATTTGTCTAAACCAGAAAAGGACCAGAAACTAATGCCAAAAGTGTCCTCCCCCTGACATTAATCAACGCATAAATGTCTGAGGCAAGAAAACGCATGGACTCCTTCAGGAGTTGTCTGGCAACAAAAGTCCTGTCAGGATGTTCAGGTAGGCC
Organism: Neoceratodus forsteri; assembly: GCA_016271365.2. Lineage (NCBI taxonomy): Eukaryota > Metazoa > Chordata > Ceratodontiformes > Ceratodontidae > Neoceratodus > Neoceratodus forsteri. The sequence goes on along the minus strand of CM057449.1, from coordinate 139,203,523 downwards.
ACCCCGATACCTGAGACGGACAGCATTGCGTCTGGGGGCTTGCTCCAATCGATTGCGTTTAAAAAAATCCAAAAACTGAGTCTCCAGTCGACTGGAATCCCTTTGAGGAGAAGGAGGGGGTGAAACAGTCGGGGGAACATTCAGGAGAGAATCATCAACAGGCTCAGGTCCACAAGTATCCTCTATACTAGCTGTATGCAGACTAACAGGGTCTTGTAGGTTCTGACCTGAATCAGGACCAGCAGCAATATGCCCCCGAGAATCCGCTTGAGAAGGAGAAAAAGACTCCCAGTTAGAGTCAGGAATCCATTTGCTGTCCACACACATCCAGCCTGCATTCAACAAAGCTTGCTCCTTCAACCAGCGGCCATCATCGTCGGCATCCAACTGCTTCCGCATACCATCGCGGGTTACGTCAGTATCAGGATGCACACCATCAGACATGGAAACTGCCACCGGCTCTAAAACAGCCTCAGAGCTCTGCTCCTCCACAGGCAGAACCACCGACTGCATTACAGAATGCTGTGCAGAATCAGGAAAAAAATGATCAGAAACGGTCTCATCCACACCTCCCGCTGCATGAGACTCATCATGCAAATCACCTCAGAACACGGGTCGAACTCCTGCCACTATAGGGTGTGTAGCACCTCTCAAAAGTTCCTCAGCCTGCTCCACAGCAACAACATCCATCTCCTCCAACGTCTGGCCACCGTCTGCCATACTACAAGCAGCACAGCAGCTCCCCCTACCAACGAGTGGGGAAGCTTCCCCAGTGCTCTGGCCAAATTTCCCCCGTTCACTAAAAATACCACCAACAGCTTAATCTGGTCGAAGGTCAGTTGGCATTCATCTGTATCCCCCTCCCCCGGGTCATGCCTGAAAATAGGCAGAATTTGTCTAGTGCACTTACCCGGTCAACAAAAACTAAACAAAAATAAAATAAAAATGGAGTGACTTTCTGGTGCATTTCCACTGTTGGCCACTAGAGGGTAGGCACTCACCACTAACATTCAGTGACCAGCAATGAAGTAAGCAATAACCCACGACAGGGTGTGTGGTTACTGGGGATTAATCAACACCCTGGGTGCACTGTGAGGCACGAGGGAGAAGCCAGAGTGTCCTGACAGCACCCAGGGTGTTGATTAATACCCAATAACCACACACCCTGGAGTGGCTTATTGCACTTATAACATGGGCTTACTAGACTGCGATAAATATTAATGTTTTTATTTTAGACGGCTTGAATTGTATTGCTTTTGTAATGTATCCTTCCCCTTAATAAAGTAGTACCTGTGGAAAAAATGAACACTGTGCTTTTTTTTACATTTCAACTGTACTGCAATTCAGTATGTCTGTTCATATACGAATCTGACACATTATCTGTTTACAATAAATGTTTTAATAAAAATTAGACATACCTGATGGAATGTCAGGTTACACACTGTCAAAGACGGGAAATGAGTTGTCAGGACTGAAACGAGTCGTCACGACATTTATTAATACAGTTCCCAATAACGATTTAAAGATGTGCTAACAACATCTTTACACTCTGTTAACCAAATAATAACAAAAATGTGCACTGAAAATATTTATTACAGATCAAGTTCTTTGGAAAACTGAGGAACACATTTTTGGTTGCTGCACTGTGCTCATACAATTTCAGCGCTATGGAAACAGCAGAGATGTGCTCGGTTCCACCTCAGTACGAGCACAAATGGAAGGTTCAGACATTTTAAATGCTCACTTCTACTTGAGTGCGAGCGAGCATACATGCAAATTTTATGCGTTTGCTACTTGCGGCTTCCCCGTAAACCTCTTGCCACTCTCCTTGTCTCACCGCTCCCCTCCTACTGCTGCTCTAATTCTGTCAACACTCTCTCCTGCGTGCCAACTGGGCACCTCACAGCCCTCTTCTCCCACCCCCAACTGGCCAGGAGACGAAAACACATTGACAACTACAGTGTCCGCTGGAACAGGTGGGTGGGGAAACAACAAGCCTCACTCTCCGCACTGGTGCCCATATCTCCGCCCGGGGCTCGCAACTCGCAGCTTTCTGGTACTCGTACTGCCGCTCTCATTCTGTCAACTCTTTCTCCTGCACTATCCATCTGGGTGGGTAGGTGCCACTTGTTTGTTTACCACAGTGACCGTGGCAGCACCATGGAAGCAACAGGACAGAACACATTGCTGCCGCACATAACAAGAAGACACTGGGTTCCCGGGAGTTCAGCTGCCAACATCCTCTGTGGATCGACGGCAGTGGATGGAGAAATACAGTTACACAGGGAATGGACTCCCCGGATGTAAACAACTCCCGACTACCCTGTCCATATACCTAACAGCTACACGTAAGCAGGGATTTCACATAAAACCTGCTCACTCTAGCTGTTGGTATAACAGGCATTAATGTATGGCTACGCACAGTCAGTCCACCAATCACCCTGCACGTTTTAAGGTGCCCATGTTATAATAATAGTTAGAGCAGATTTTGGCACCAAAACACTTCTCCATTACTTTATATAGGCAACAGCCATTTTTTTTCTATATGTACTTTATAGTGCTTTTTCCATTTTTTCTCTCCCAGTCCCCTGCCTCGGAGGCGTGTGCACGCATGCGGAGGCATGCGCATGCCGTGTCTCAAGGTGCCCTCCCTACGTATCACCCCCTCCACCTACGCTAGCCACTGGACCTCCATCTGGTGGCAATGGGACTTTGGGGGGGGGCCGCAACCACCCCAGGAGAGGAAAGCTGCCTTCCAGCTGATCAATCCTGCTCCTGCTCTCCCTACAATGCTGGCACCCCAACGACCTGAGTCTATTCCTAAACCTGGGTCACCGGCATACCGCAAGGTAAGGTGTCCAGCGCCTCAGCCCTCAGCGCCACCAGACCGGCATGGTGGCAGCCATTTCAAGGGTCACCATGCTTAGTGAGCTGGGGGGGTGGTCCATGCTGGCCGTGATATGGTTAACAGGAGATCCCAGCGGCACCAGGGTTACAGTAGTGCCATGTGTCTCCTCAGAGCAAGACACAGAAGTGCATCCGGATCGCAGTAAACAGGTGAGGCACAATGAAGTGGAAGACTTCCAACTGTCCAGCCCTTGTTGAGATGTTGTCATTCCCTGTCCCTGGCAGAGAGTCAGAGGAGCAACACACATGAGTTAATCTCCCTTGCAGTAGTGACAGGTGTCTTCCCACTGGCTCTCTGCACAGTAATGGGCCCCCCGGCAGCAGCATCATGATCAGCGGCCTGGCAAGGGAGTGTGAGCACAGTATGGGGAAGAGGTGGTGACTTCTGAGATAGAGCGAAACAGTGCCCCCCCACCTCCAGCCAGTGATGCGTGCTTCCCGTTGTTTGGTCACCGACAGAGGGACATGTAGTTCGTGGCAGTCAGGTATCTGTGTAGTTCCCCAGCAGTAGTGACTGGTGTCTTCCCCGCTGGCTGTCTGCACAGTAATGCTACTCCTCACGTCACCACCATGATCAGCAGTCGGGAAAGTGATATCTACTGTGCCCAGCGAGTGTGGTGTCCCCTGCCTCCCATGTCATGTAGAGCTGCACTGGCCATCCAGCTCTTGTCGAGATGTTGTCATTCGCCATCCCTGGAAGAGAGTCAAAGGAGCAATACAGATGAGTTACCCTCTCTTGCAGTGGTGATAGGTGTCTTCCCCCTGGCTCTCTGCACACTGCATGCCATCCTTCTCCCGTTGCAGCTTGTCAACGAGAATCCAAGGGAAGTGGGAGGGTGGTGGCACAGAAATGTTTTGGGCAGTACCCCAGGTAACAAGCACTGAAACACACTGAATTTTAAATGCCAGTCTGACCTTCATTTTTATTTTCTACATGAAACTTCCTGTTATCCAGCTGATCCATAGCTGCTACTATCAACTCAGTAGCTTGACGACAAATACCCGCTCCATTCCTTGACTTCTCCCAGGTTACTGGTGCATTCCTCGACAACAGCGTAACCGCCCCTCACCAAAACGTAATGCAGGGTCGCTTGTTTCCACCATGTGTAGTCATTGTGCCCAATCCTGCCAGCTACCCCTCTACATCCATGAGAGGAAAAACACAATAAAATTTAAAATCATCTATGTGTCAGGGCACCACACAGCAGAACTTACTGTTTGAAACGGGGGTTTGAAAATACGTGAATCGGAAGGCAGATTGTATTGAAGGCGGGAAGGGACACACTCGCTCTCACAAGTAAGCCACTGGTAGTAAACAAAATCTAAATAATTAAAAACAAAATCTATCTGTGTTGGGGGAGAGAGGAGTTTTTAGGGAAGAGACACAGACACCACCACCCTGTACTCATTCCATATGATGTGCTGACTGCAGCCTGCAACTTAACAACCCTCTCCCCCCAAAAAAAACGTAGAGTAAATAGAAAAATTAAAGAAGTCTTTATTGAGGGAGAGAAAGAGTTGTGGAAAACAGACACTGACACCAATGCCCTCTATTCAGACCATGATGCAGTATATACAGTGTGCAGTTCTGCAGTACATATCGGACTATTTTCTCTCTTTTCTATACTAAACATTTTTCAGCATTTTTTTTTTAAATAATAATTTATTTATTTATTACTAGGGTTTTCCTGAAGCGGTGCCCATTTTATAAGCACAATAAGACACTCCGAGGTGTGGGTTATGGCCTGATAAGAGCACTTCCCAGGTGCTAAAGGCACTCGGCGCAAGCGCCTCATGCCTCATAATGCACCTGGGACGTGCTCTTATCAGGCCATAACCCACACCTCGTTGTGTCTTATTGCTGGCTTAATCAACACCCCGGGTGCTGTGAGGACACTCTACCTACAGCCTCATGCTTCATAGTGCAGCTGGGGTGTTTATTAATCCCCAATACTGAATGGGTGTTCAACGGAATACACTGATGAAATCCTGCACTGAGCCATAGTAAAAGGAGTAGCACGCCTTTTATTATTTCAAATGTTGCAAAAAGTGCTAAAACAATCTCAAAATGCGAATAGAAAGGTATCCCAAAAGACAGTTGGTAAGGGGCAATCCAAAATGGTGTAAAAAAGTATAGGTCAAACTTTTCATCGCTAACACTGCTGCTTTCAGTCAGCAAACCTGTAAAAGTTGAAAGAAAAAAAGGCAGTGTTCTCATAGAATGCTCATTTCAGGAATGGAATGTTCAGCTTGAAACTGTGTTTGAACTGAACTGACAGTTTTTCAGCGCAGCTCTGACTGAGGGGAGAGAGAGAGAGAGGGAGAGAGTACAGTGAACAAACAGCATGTCACTGCTTTCAACTCTCATGTCCCATCATGAGACAGAGACAGTACAGTATTTGTGTGGAAAGTGGCTAGCAGCAGAGAAGCCCATGAAGAAAAAACAGCAGCAAAAAACAAAGATGGAAAGAAACAGAATGAAGGTACTGTACACATGTGTAAAGAGAAGTATAATGAAAACAGTAAAAAGTGAAATGAAGTCTAGGGGTAGTTTAGATTGTCTGACATGCACTGTCAAATCCAACATGGCAGCTGAGATTTCAGGACCAGATTTCACCAGCAGTTTATTTTTTTATTGATGTATTGGGTTGGTATGTACTGACCAATTGTGTTTAAGCAGTAAATGTGGGTTTGGGGTGGGGTGGGGGCACGATCTTAAAATAAATCAGTACTTTTTGGACTTTTCAACTGAATCCTCGACCGGAAATCTTGGTCGCCATATTGGATTTATACTTGCATGTCTCAGTCCATAGTTCTTCTAACTATTGAAATAAAAGTGACAAAAACATCACAGACAAAATGTTAACATAGAAACATAGACTTTGACGGCAGATAAGGACCGCTTGGCCCACCTAGTCTGCCCATTTCCCTACCTATTGGATAAGCTGCAGATCCTAGTTAACCAACAGCCTATTTCTTCCTAATCCCCACAAGAATTGCATTACGTCTGTCCCATGTATTCTTGAATTCTCCCACAGTTTTAAGTGAGTAAAGGGACATGTAAAAGGAAATAGAATTGAAGAAATAAGAAAAGAAAACCAATGACAAGATAAAGAGTTAAACAGATCAGGGCTGAGTGCAGAATCAGATTGCCTTTTCAAAATGGTGGCTGAGATTTGGAACAAAACTGTAGTTCACAGCATCACTGTTTAATGCTGCCCGATAAGTGCAACCAGCCCAAGGGGTACCAAAAGGGCACTCTGCAGCTTACTTGGCAAAGTCTGGCAGCCCCCAGGCCTGTCCCTCCAAACAGGCCTTACACTGGTAAAGTTCCCCTTGGCTCTCCTCACCAATGTATCCAGGCCGCCTTGCCACCCGAACTGCAGAGGCCCTGCCACAACCTACTGCAGCCCCGATGACCCAGGCACACTAACAATGTACTACCGGGGCCTACCTATCCTGCACCTCCTTCCTGATGGCCAACCATTCTCCCCTCCACCCCCCCCCAGAGCCCAGGCCCCCAAACCATGCAGCCGCAGCTACCTCTCTTGGTGCCCTCCCATGGATGCTCTCACAGGGAACCCGCCACGTCACCACTGTAGAAGCTGGCCTGCATAAAGTGTGTGGGGGGGTCCCCCACCCTGTCTAAAGTGTGGGGGGTCCCCCACCCTGCACTGCCCTGTAGTGCCCGCCAGTCTCTCCTGCTCTCATCTCCGCCAAAGACTTTAGCCCCCCCACCCGAAAACCTCTAGTTCCTCCCTTATATACTGCCCAGAAACTGGTCTCCACTGCCACCACATGTCGGCAAGCGGAAACTGCGCCCCCAGAGCACTAACAATCCCTAAACTCTGGGGACAACTAAGATAAAAAAAGGGGTCCCTAAAGGGAGCATAAGCCCCTCTCAAAAGAGAGGGGGATTTACATGTCGATCCTTACAGCTTAAGGAAGAGCAGTCTGTGGAGACGGTGGATGTCAATCCAGTTCTGTTTCTGTCCTCCTCTGCTCCAAAATATTTTCCAGATTTTATTCATTGTGACCAAATCTTTGAGCAAGAATGGGCTAGTGTGGATCAGAGAAAAAATCTTCCCAAACCAAAAATTTGGAATTATCGTTTCTTAGTGGAAGGGTCTCGCATGTGGGACTCTCCCCCTCTGGCAGACTAGGCTGTTTATAATTCTATAAAACACGCCACCATTCCAATTGAGGGTGCTCTGGCACCATCACATGCACATGATAAGCAGATGGACACTGCACGCAGGACGGCTTTAGCCTCTACAGGCACAAACATTCATACCTTCTAAGCTTCCTTTATTGTTGCCAGAGCCTTAAACCTTTGGGTCAGTATGCTAACTGACTTTGTTCCTCCTGATTCGGAAGGTGCAAGCATTTTGCAGTTGGTGTCCATGGCATCCTCCTTCCTTGGTAACATAGAAACATAGAAGTTGACGGTAGAAGGAGACCGCTAGGTCCATTTAGTCTGCCCATTTGTTTTAGCCCTATTTTGACACTCTAGTTAGGTAATTCCACAGTGGACAATTTATGCATGTCAGCCCGTTTGGCCTACCACATTGCATCGGCCATGAGGGCCGTGTGGCTCAGACATTAGTCTGCTGATCAGATTTCTAAGGTGAACCTGTTGTTGGACTGGTGGCACTGAGGGCTGAGGTGCTGGACACCACACTTTGCGCTACGCTGATGACCTGGGTTTCGGAACGAGCCCAGGCCATCAGGGGTCGTGGGGGGGGGCAGGAGATGGATCGAGCAGCTGTAGGATGGCTCGCCACTCCTGGGTGGGGATTCAGCCACTCATGCTGCAAGGCTGCCGCTGGGTGGAGGCTCAGAGGTAATGCAGATGGGAGCGACTAGGCAAGGGAGGGTGCCGTGGGTTATTGCGTGCGCGTACCTCCACATGCATGCGAGCACCATGGCAAAGGAAGGGGAGAAAACAAGGTGGAAAATGGAGCTACCAGGCTCCATGATGGCCCACAGCACCCATACCAGCCCCTCCAGAATCTGGATGTTGGTCTATGGGGGGGAGTCAAAGCCCTCCACCTCAGCCCTGTCACAGGGGGGTAACCCATGGGGGGTCACTGGATGGGCTGGGTGCACAGATGTTACAACCAGAGACTCCAGAGTCACCTGCCAGGCTCCAGGAGGAGGATGAAAATGCAAAAAAAAAAAGCAAAGCTGTTTGAAGGACGTTTGCTGTTTGGTTCTGGTCTGGATTCTATCTTGCAGGATGTGCAGGATAAGAAGGGCCACCTCCTGGTTATCTAAACAGCAATGCAAGGCCACAGCTCCTCAATGGGGTCAGGGTGATGGCTGGTTCGGGCAGTGCCGGGGGAAGGGACGATTGAGCAGGCAGTCCTGGGGGAAGGGGTATCGTCCCTTTTGGAACTTTAGAATAAAAAAAAAAACCAGAGGTGCCTAGTCAGGAAAAGAAGTTTTGGCAATAGAGAATCCTTCCCAGACGTCAGACCAGGAGGACTAGTATAAAGGCTTGCTACCTCACAGTGATGGTACGTGGGCCCATCCCTGCCGCCCTTCCTTTGGTGGAAGACTACAGGAATTTCTTGTGTAATGGCCCCAGACAACATCAGACATCTGGGTTCTGGAAATCCCTCAAGTGGGCTGTGCCATAGACTTCTTATCGGGTCCCTCAAAGGGACGTTTTCTGCTGGCTCCGGTTTCAAAGCAAATGGCAAAACACCAAGCAGTGTCAGACACTCTGACCCATCTCATTCAAATCGAGGCCATTGTAACGGTTCCCCCAAATGAGCAGGGTCAAGGGTTCTACTCCCTCTATTTCATAGTCCCCAACAAGTCCGGGAGGTTCAGACCCATTTTGGATCTGAAGCATCTGAACACGTATGTTCACCACAAGACTTTCAAGATGGAGTCTCCGAGGTCAATATGGATGTTCAACCAGGGGACTTCTTAGCCTCAGTAGATCTGACGGATGCTTACCTTCACATCCCCATCCATTCGTCCCGCCATGGGCTGGCATTTCCAGTACAAGGCACTCCCGTTCAGCCTTGCAATGGCCCCTCAAGTTTTCTCAAAGGTGTTGATAGTTCTGGCGACTCAACTATGACATGAGGGTAGTCATGTCTACCTTTATCTGGATGACCCGCTCATTCCAGCACCAACGTTGCTTTGCTCCTCCGGGAGGGCAAAACTTCACATCTGGATGGCACAGAATGCTGTATCAGAATAAAAAAAAGCGGGAAAAAACAAGAATATATAACCTATCTCTTGCGGCAGCCATGAAAATATTGATTTTATTATTAATATGCTCAGGAAATGTGGAACTTAATCCAGGGCTCCCAGAGGCTATTACTGCACCATCAGATCTAGCCAAGATTAAAGGATTTAAGCTTCCTCCACATTAATGTGTGCAGCCTGCTAAAAAAGATCACGATGATCCAAGCCTGGGCTAACCATGCCTTACCAGATATATTGGTAGTGTCCAAGACATGGCTTAAGCCTGCCACAGCTGACAAAGATGTAAATTTACCCAATTATCAACTATTCAGAGCTGACCGACAATCCAGGGGAAGGGGTGTAGCTATATATGTAAAGGACAACCTAACAGCCACCTGCCTCACCTCATCTTCTATGGCAAAAGAATTTGAATGCCTATCCCTCAAAGTGGCTCTCTCCCATACTGCATCGTTGCAGATAATTGGCTGCTATAGGCCTCCTTCTGCTGGTCTCAAGCTACTATCCCATCTGGGTGACTTAATAAAAAGGAGACTGAAGAAACTATAGTTATAGGAGACTTAAATCTAAACTGGCTCTCCAAGGCAGCTACCCCATTAATATCATTCTGTGACACATATGGGCTTACACAGCTCATAAATGAGCCTACCAGAATCAACAAAAAGACTACAAGTAACTGCACATTATTAGATGTTATTCTAGTGAGTAAACCTCACCTTTTCTCACACGTTGGAGTCCTGTTCAATGATATCAGCGACCACTGCCTTATTGCAGGCGTAAGAGCATCCTGCAAACCTACATCCCCCACTAAGTTCACAGTGAGGAGATCAAAACAAAATTTTAACATTAATGCATATCTGGAAGAGATAAAGTACTTCACACGATGGCAAGAGTTTTACTCAGCAAATACAGTGGAGATAGCATATGATGTTCTAAATGGCATTATCACAGGAGCCCTTAACGTTCATGCACCAGTATCTAAAGTGCGTATTAAAAATAAAACCTGTCATTGGTTCACATCAGACCTTAAATCCGCCCTCCTAGACAGAGACAAGCTATGGAAAAAGGAGCGCAAAACTAAGACAACATCAGATTGGGAGCAGTTCAAAAAAGCCAGAAATATCTGTACCAGGAAAGTAAGAGATGCTAAAGCTGCTTACTATATGGCTGAACTAGACTCCTCTTGCCACAACCCCGCCAAATTCTGGAACACTATAAAAGACATAGCAGGACATAACCCAAGTAACTCACTCCCAGCCAAGATATACTTTGGAACGAAAATCATCAATGATAGACTGGAAGTCTTGGAGTCCTTTAACAATCACTTTACAACTGCAGGGCTAGCATTTGACACCTCTGCAGTTAACCAAATGCGCTCCCAACTAGGTATACAGAACACTAAAGCACTGGTAACCAGCTCTACCTTCTCCTCCATACCAGCCACTCTGAAGCAAGTGGAAGAACTAACATCACAACTGGACATCAAAAAAAGTGTAGGTGCAGACTCCCTCGACCACTACTTTTTAAAAATTGCCGTACAAGTATTAGCAGTACCAATAACACACCTATTTAACCTTTCATTACAACTAGGAACTATCTCATCGATCAGGAAAACCGCTCAAGTTATTCCACTATTGAAAGCAGGGGACCCCCTCGGACCTCAACAACTACAGACCGATTTCCATTCTCCCTGTGCTGTCCAAACTTCTGGAAAAAATCGTGAGCACCCAGCTAAGAGGATACCTTGAAGTGGCTAATCTTTTAAATCCAGCACAATCTGGATTTAGAGCCAAACACAGTACCATTATAGCCCTTGCAAAAGAAACCAACGATTGGCAACTCGAACTGGATAAAAAAATTGTTTATGTGCTGTGTTTTTAGACCTGAGTAAAGCCTTCGATACGGTCGAACACGAACTGCTCCTCTCCTCCCTGAAATCCACAGGACTCGATTCAAACTCCCTTAGTTGGTTTAACAACTATCTTACGGGAAGAACCCAGCAGGTGAAGGCCGAAGGAGATCTAGCCCCACTCAAACAACTACAAAGAGGAGTACCCCAAGGCTCTATCCTCAGTCCAATCTTCTTTGCCATCTATATCAATAGCATCGACAATAACCTTACCAAAGCCACTGTACACCTGTTTGCTGATGATACAGTACTGTATGTCAGCCACCCTTCTCCTGTGATAGCATGCATAGAACTACAAGCGGAATTCAGCCTACTCCAACATCAACTACTGGGAAAAAAACTTCTGCTAAAAGCAAAAAAAAAGAAGGCAATGTTTTTCCCTTCCCAAACACAAGCAGGATACTCCATACCAAGCAATCTCCCTCACATATCCACTGTTCTTGGTGAAAACCTTGAATATATCACAAAATTCCAAATACCTGGGTGTCTGGCTAGACAGCAGACTTGACTACATAGAACATCTGGAAGAATTGTTAAAAAAACTTCAACAGAGACTTGGACTATATTACAGAATAAATCATTTTCTCACAAGCGAATCTAAAAAGAAGATGGTCCAGGCCACATTTCTCTCAGTAATCGACTACGCTGACTTCTTATATGGACGTTGCCCCATCTCATATCTGAATAAACTGGATACACTCTACTACAGAGCACTGAGGTTTATTACAGAACTACCTTACAACACTCACCACTGTTCACTCTATGCTGCAGTTGGATGGACCTCGCTCCACTTTAGAAGAGACAGAAATGCCACATTATGGATTTACAGAGCCCTAACCCAGATGTTACCAAAATATGTCTCAGACTGCTTCATACAAGCCTCGTCAAGTAAATATGCCCTAAGAAGTTACAATTTCATCATGCTTAAAGTGCCCAAATTCAACTCTCGCTATGGTAGATCTGCCAGTAGTTATGTGTTATCCTCCTTATGGAACACTATGCAGAAGTTACTGAAAGTGAACAAACCCATATCAATTGCATCCTTCAAATCTCTGTACTCTAGACTTATCAAAGAAAAATGTAATTGTTTCCGCCAACAGTAGAGTAATCCTATCCATCTCCCTCCCCTCCTAGCTGTCTCATCTGCGTAGGCTATCCGCCATTCCTAAGATTCATCACCTTTACAGTCCCCACATTTCTCCTTTCATCCTTTTCTCTTTATTCTTTCATTATGCATCACCGCTCTATGCCCCCTGTTATTCCTTACCCCAGTACCAGCTTCCTTCCTTTCTCCCTCACTACCCACTTACACACCACCCCTCTCTCCTTCTCCTCACCCCCTCCTATAGCCGCTGATAAGGCTATAATTTATCTATCTCTACTGCCACCTGTCCCTTCTTGTAAATACCCCCAACTTACCTCTCCTCGTAGAAACACCGTATCACCTGCCCAGACCGCGCATCATCCTTTTCCCAAACCTCCGGCAAATCCCGTTACCTTATACTTTAGACCTTAATCCACATGTATTCTCTCTTCAACCAAGTAAATGAGCTGTCTATTCCATAATCTATGTAAATATGTAAATGGTGTTAATTGCTTCTTGGCTCATTTTTTTTGGATTATACCTACAGTATATACTATTACCCTTGAAGCTATTGTATATCCTGTATAGTATGTTCCTCAAAGTGTGTGTACATTGAATTGTACTATATCTTTATGTAAATTGAACCTTGACCTTACCAGGTCCATCTTGCAAATGAGCTATGCTCAACGATGTTCGCCTGGATAAATAAAGATTTGATTGATTGATTGTGAGGAGGTCCAGGTCCAGGACCCTGTAGATCCTGGAATCACATGGCTGGATAGTGAACAGGAAGAAGAGCTCTTTCGAATCATCTCAGTCCTTGGAACACTTGGGGGCAATCTTTGACATGAAAGTAGGGAAGGTGTTCCTATCACCCAGGGAGGAGACATTGCTGTTGGAGATATGGTGACTCAGAAAGCAGTCCTCAGTGTCTGCCCACAGCCTGCTGTGGATTATTGGCCTCATGGTGGCAGCAATAGACTTAGTTCCCTGGGCCCACTTCCACAGGGGGCCCCTTCAGACGGGGCTGCTAACGGCCTAGGACCCATCATTAGAGGACTATCAAGTCAGGATTCTTTTTACCCCTCAGCTCCATCACTCCCTGAGTTGGTGGCTGAATGTGCAGAATCTCAGCAAAGGGGTTCCATTGGAACTTCCACCAGAGGTGATTCTCACAACAGATGCAAGTCTACACAGATGGGGGGCAGTCCTGGACCAGCTTCCCACTCAGGGGATTTGGTCACTATAGGAACAGCATCTCCACATAAATGTTCTGGAGATGCAAGCAGTTCACTTAGCTCTGCTTTGATTTCAGATCAGACTGAGGAATACCGCAGTAAAATTGCGGTCAGACAATGCCGTCACAGTGGCATACATAAACAACCAAGGAGGCACAAAAAGCAGCGCAATGCTTTGCGAGGCCTCCGAACTACTGAGCTGGGCAGAGAAGAACCTTCTCTGCCTGTTGGCAGTACATCTGGCAGGGGAACTGAACATTTAAGTGGACTGGCTAAGTCATGAAAATGTTCACCCCAGAGAGTGGCAGTTGGACCTGGAAGAGTTCACACTCCTAAGCAATCCATTTGGACAACCGCATATAGATCTGTTTACTTCAAGCCACAATGCCCAGACTCGCAAGTTCTTCAGTCGGTATCGGTGTCCACAGGCAGACGCAGTGGACGCTCTGACACAGATGTGATCCTTCTGCAGAGTGTATGCCTTTCCTCCACTGCCTCTCCTTCAGAAAGTCATGAGAAAAATAAGACACTCAAGCCAAAACTTTCTTCTGATAGCCTTGGAGTGGCCAAGAAGACCATGGTTCTCAGATCTAGTGAACCTAGCCCAGCAAGTTCCCTCCTGCCTTCCGGTACAAAGGGACCTCCTGCTGCAAGGCCCCATTCTTCACCCGAACCCAGGCACAATGCAACTCACAGCCTGGCTCCTGAAAGGGGGAGACTCCTAAAATTAGGTTTAACCCCAAAGGTAGTTGAAACCTTGAGGGCAGCAAGAAAAAAACTCTACTTCAGCTGCTTACGCCCGAGTCTGGACAATATTTTCTTCTTGATCCAGAGGGAAAGGATTTAAACTTTTGAAAGCCTCCATTGCTCAAATCCTGGACTTCCTTCAGAATGATTCAGGAGAATAATTTGTTAGTGAATTCAATTTGCAAATGTTTTACTTAATGTACATGTATTGATTGTTACTGTTTTGTAAAGTCTGCTGTGTTATATTTGTTGTAAAAACTGGTCGTTTGAGAAAATGGGCTTGTCCCACAAACCTACCAGTATAAAAATAAATGAAATGAAATGAAAAATGAAATGATGTGGGGTAAAGGCCTGGCATTGAGCACACTGAAAAGTCATGTTTCTGCTGTCGGAGTTTCCTTGGGGGTTCTCCCTAGGAACTAATAGGTTATCTGTTTTTTTTGTGCACGGTTGGCAGGAGCGAACCGCTGTTTCGATCCCCGGTTCTCCTGTGGGATCTTAACTTGGTTCTGATTGCTGTCAGTCTTGAACCCTTTGAACTGCTGTCATCCATGCCACTGTGTTGTCTTATAAGGTCTGTTTCATAGTGGCCATGTGTTCAACCAGGAGAGTGGGTGAACTCCAGACCTTTAAGGAGCCTTACCTTATGCATAAGGACAAATAAGTACTTAGGACGGTTCCATCCTTCATCCCTGAAGTGCCCACGGCCTTTCATGTGAACCAGGAAATTGCCTTCCATCCTTCTGCCCATATCCTTCTCACCCCAAGGAGAAGGAGTTGCATAAACTGGACCTGAGGCGGGCAGTTAAGATCTACCTTAAAAGTACGTCTGAATTTCATAAATCTAACAGTCTATTTGTGCTTTTTGGGGCAGTCAAACAAGGACAAAAGGCTTCCAAACCCACCCTAGGTAGGTGGGTATGGGCCTGTGTTGCTAAGGCCTGTGTGGCAAAAAAGAAGAGGCCTCCGACTCTTATCAAGGCTCACTCCACCAGGGTGATGGCAACTTCCTGGGCAGAGAGGGGCAAGGCCACAATTTCAAATCTATGCAAGGCAGCTACATGTTCTTCAGTTACATATTCACAAAACATTATAAACTGGATGTTCAGAGTTCTGCTGATGCAGCTTTTGGTAACAGAATGCTGCAGGCAGCAGTTCACAAGTAATTCTGAAGCATCTGGCTATGGGATAATATTCTCCCCCTTCCAGTTTTTGTCTCATCTCAGTTTCCTAGTATCCAAGTTCTGCTAGTCCTAAGCACCCCAGATCCACAGTCCAAATGCCACCCGAGATTGCCTGCAGAACTGTGAGTAAACGCAGGGATTGCTCAGCACCTTGTGGTTGTAAATAATTTGCTAACAGGGTATGTTCATGGAAACAGAGTACCAACTTAGAGATTAACTTCTCCAGCCTATAACTGGCACAACAAGTGATTAGTAGCAACAATTTGTATATTGGGCTGTTGCTGATACTGAGCAGAGATAAAAAAGATAAAATGAAAATCCTAGCACAACAGCCTTTTTTGGTTTTTATACGTAATATCCAAAAGGTGTCATGTATTTCTAGGCTGAAATGTGACATTAAAACCTATGACATTTGTACTGTATGTACGCTTGTGAATAATCATTATTTGTAAATAAATCAGTGCTGAAATCCAAGATGTCTTGTGTTTTACTTATTTATTTTAGTTTACAGCCCTTGATGGTGTTCACAGGGATATTAATGTTTTGCAGCCAAATTCCCCGTGGTGAATGTACTGATGGTGTCAACAAGGCTAGGCATGGTTCTGATTTAGTTTGCAGCTGTTTGCTCTAAAACTGCTGTTTTTTCAATTCTCTCCCTCCTTCCCCCCACCCCATACTGTGTAAACACCCTCCCTGTTGTTTTAATATCCTAACCCCCATCTCCTCCCGAATGACTTTTGACACACCCCAACCATGGTGTCCAGCTCTTGAAGATGTACATACACCCGATCAGGAGTTGGGAACCGGCATTAGTAACCTAAGGAAGCCTAAGTTTCTGCCAAGTTCAGTGGTTACGTGCTAATTGTGGCTAAGTTTTAAGTTTGCCAGCCTATCTACAGTATTAAGCCCAGCAAGGATGTTGCGGAAGCCCAAAGAGAGGCAAAAGTTAATTTGTTTCAAGTGCACCAACACCAGCCAACCATCACATTCAACACCCAGGTGGAGGTATGCGAAATTTGGAAAGCTTCGATCTGCACTAACTTTGCAAAGACCCACAGCTTCGGAGTTATACACACTTTGCAAAATCAAACTTCAAGGTATTGATAACTTTGTGAAGTCGGAATTTACAACTTCATTGGTGATGCTCATTGGGACTTTGCAAAATGGTCGAGTCGTTCAGTGCTATTGCTGCACCATGTGACTTGCAGATCACATGGTTACACTGCAGCAGGAAACAGACCACAAACTTAGACCACAGTTTTGATTCAATTTGTGCTGCTGTTCAGTGCATAAAACAAACTTTTTTTAAACTCTGTTCTACCTGGTGTTCTGCATCGCAGACTTCATGTTGAATGTTTTTGCCAGCAGTGTATTTAACTGTTTTCCTTTCTCTTTCTGTGTGGTGCTGCTTTGCTGAACTAGTGCTGTGTTGGGGTAGGGTCAGGCTTTTGTCTGCTGCCAGCAACAGCTTTATAGTTTCGGAAGCTTTCAGTGTACTGTGCATTTTCAGTTTTTGTCATCACTCTCAGACAATTCATTTTTCTCAAGTACTGAAAATCTCATTTCCCATTTTTTTCTCAAGTCCCCTAATTTCGGTACACTGTCAGTGTTCCAGTGCTGCTAAAATGCTAACGTCTGTCCAAGACTCTGGCAGATACTTATTAATATTTTTGATTATTATTTTTCTAATAATTTAACCCTTTCATTGTCATTTTGAAATATTTTATTAATTTAATTTGATTGTGACGGTTTTACTATTTACAGTACTTTTATTATTGTTCAAGCCACTAGTACTGCTACATATTACCATGACAGAATGAGCAGTAGAGGGAAAGGAAAGGGTAGAGAGGGAGGGAAGGAAGGCAGCAGTGGTGGCTACTAGATGAGGTGGATGAAGGGTGTGGGATGGATGGAAGAGGTAAGTATCTGCAGTGTGTGACGGTAGTGGTGCTTTTACAAAAAAAGCTTACAGCACTTGATTTGCGCTCTCTTAGTTAAGGAGGCAGCAGCCAGAGCCAAGATCTGTTATCTGAAATAGCCTCAACCCCATCCACACCAGTGAGTAAACATGGCAGTGTTGAAAAATATCAAAAAAGAGTCCCCAGTGGTTCGGGGTAATGGACCTGAGCCCCAGGATGATGCAGCGGCAGAGTTGCATGTATGGTACCACTGCTATCTCAGAAAATTGTGGAAGAGGAGGACGTGGGAAAGAACGAGGAGGACGTGAAGAGTGAAGGTGAGTATGTCTCTGTCATTGACCCTTTGTTGGAGCCTAAAAAGAAAAAAACAAAGGGTGACAGTAAAGTGTACACATTTTTCCAGTAGAAGGGTAGGCAACCTCTCTCACAAAAGATAATGTGTTATGACACATATCCCAGAACAGAAGCAAGTGTGGGTGTGGTGGCCACCACAACTGGTGCTTCATGTAAATGTGTGCGTCCTTCAAAATCCCTTGTGTGGGACTTGTATTACTGATCCAAAAGATGAGTAAGCTGTGGCAAGAAAGCATTTCATGTTGGCACAAGTCGACAGCACACCCATCTTAAACTCAGACATATGGCTAGGTGGCAAGCACGTCAGCAGAAAGTGTCTGTAGGAGGACTGGGAGGTAGAGATGAGGTGGAGGATATTGTGGAAGAAGAGATGGGCAAGGAGGCAGAGGAGGAGGAGGTCAGTAGTACCCTGGAAATATGTAAATCACTGATGAGCAACAACAGCAGGAGCAGCAACATCACACTGACAAAACCCCTCTGCCAAGACACAAGTTTCTTGACACTGTCTCCCATCTGTGATATCCTCTGAGAGACGTGGTGCCTGCACAAAATTGTTTCCAAAAAGCACCTGCCCAAAAAGGATCCAGGCAACTGTTACTAGCATTCTATCTAAGCAATGTAAATTCCTCCCAGTCATTCAGAGGCCAGGGAATTGAATGCTGCTGTGACAGTGATGATCACTATTGATCTTCTCCTGTTTTCTTTTGTGGAAAAGACTGGTTTAATTCATTTTATGTCTGTAACCCCCTCTCCGGCACCGTCCAGGAGAGGGTCACTGCCCCTGCCTTGCTGGCCAGACCAAGGACCAGGGGCCTGGGTTCCCATAACTGATCTACAGAGGTCCTTTCCCAAAAGTTAACATAAAATGGCGGTGACTCTGCCTACAGTACATTTTCAGTGGGTCTCATTCACCAATGTATGACCCCCTGGGATGTCGTACCAACCCTCCTCCCCAACAGTTACCCCAGGCATGGACTTACCAGGATTCGAACCTCGGCACATTCAGTTACAGCATTTACCCTTCCATTTCATCAGTACACAGGCTCACTAAAATCAGGCTCTGGCTCCATTTTCTGCTGCAAAACAATAACTCCAGGTTTATTTACAGGGGGAAGGCTTAGGAGTGGAGTAGAGGAATAGAGTTCAAACAAGCATTAGTGTAACCCTCCCATCGACCCCCTTGTTTAACTAGTAGGGCACACCTCTCTGCATACCAAAAACACATAAGCTCCAGGTGCATGACAAGAAAAGAGAGGGGTGGGGGTCACATACGAAATACTAGAAATGGCACATAACACCAAAGGTTCTTCCTTTTTGCAGAAAGAGAAGGTACACAAAAAGGTACCTTCAAACTGTGTCTGATTGTCCACCATAGACAAGATGGGACCAATACAGAAAACAACCAGGTGTGGCACTAAACTACTTGGCACACACCGGGTGGGATCAATGTGTGGCCAACAACCCGGGTCCCGGGGAGAAAACATTTGCTTCATGGCTATGCTAGGTTTGCACTTCTGACAGGGGTACCCAAAGTAAATCCACTTGGGGAGCAATAACAAGAAAGTCCATACCAGGTTGGGATTCTAGAGTGTGGCTTTATTCCATAACACATGCAGGAACAATACAAAGCAACCGATGGTCCCCCAAGGATTACACATACAGTAAATGCAGGCATTCAGGGTACAGAAATCCAAAAATTTCCATTTATCACAGGATGAAGATGATTTGTGGACTTGCCACCAAAAAGAACACTTTACGGATGAGTAGGCACATATGGCCAATACTTGGACATTTCCCTTCACTAGGCACACACGGCCAGTACTTGGACATTTCCCTTGACTAGGCACACATGGCCAGTTCTTGGACATTTCCCTTGACTAGGCACACACGGCCAGTACTTGGACATTTCCCTTCACTAGGCACACACGGCCAGTACTTGGACATTTCCCTTGACTAGGCACACATGGCCAGTTCTTGGACATTTCCCTTGACTAGGCACACACGGCCAGTACTTGGACATTTCCCTTGACTAGGCACACACGGCCAGTACTTGGACATTTCCCTTGACTAGGCACACACGGCCAGTACTTGGACATTTCCCTTGACTAGGCACGCACGGCCAGTACTTGGAAATTTCCTATTTGGCATAGGATGAGGTGGTACATGGACCACACAGAGGCACCAATACTGCATGCAACACACCAGGTGCGGTCTAACTAATGATCTATACAGTGGCAGAATCACCTCCACCCACCTCGAGGATATAACCCTTGCGATGCAACCCAGCATTTTGTCGGCCTTTGCAGTTGCCTTCCTACATTGTGCCAAGTTGTTAATTGACCCCATAATGAACACCCCCAGATCTTTCTCCTCCTCTGCCTCGGCTAGCTGCACTCCCCCCAGCTGGGAACTCCTCCTTGTGTTTTTTGCCCCAAAATGCAACACCTTGCACTTTTTGCCATTGAACCCCAGTTGCCAGGTGTCCTACCAGGTTTCCATCTTTGCCAGATCATCCTGCAACCCCTGTCATCCCCCTAGGTTGTCCACCACCGCTCCCATTTTGGTGTCATCAGCAAACAGACTGGTCTTGATCTTGATGCCCAATGATATGTCTGCAATGAATATCCCAAACAACACTGGTCCCAACACTGAACCCTACGGAATACCACTCATCACTACCCTTTGGGATGAGAGCTGCCCACCCACCACCACCTTCTGTTGCCTTTCCTGAAGTCAGATCCCCCCCTATCTCACCAGCTTTGCACCCGGCCATGTGCCTTCTAACTTACTTCCCAGCCTCCCATGCAGCACCGAGTCGAATGCCTTACTGAAGTCCAGTTACAGGACATCCACTGCATGGCCCCCATCCAATTGCCTAGTTACCCAGTCATAGAACTCCACCAGGTTGGTTTGGCAGGATCTGCTGCTTACGAAGCCATGCTGTCTGCTGTCCTGTAGCCCTTTGGCCTCCAGGAAGGCCACCAGCCTCTCCTTCAGGATAGTCTCCATCAGCTTACCCACGATGGATGTGAGGCTCACCGGTCTGTAGTTCCCCGGTTCATCCTTGGCGCCACTCTTGTTGAGGGGCACCACATGAGCCATCCTCTGGTCCTGAGGTACACACCCTGAGTATACTGAGATGTTGAATAGGTCTGCCAAAGGTCCCATCAGGATCTCTGCCAGCTTCTTCAGTACCCTGGGGTGGATGCCATCTGGGCCTGGCACCTTGTCACCCTCAGTGCCCTCAAACCTTCCAGAACCCTGCCTTCTGTGATTTTCCCATCCATCACCCCTCCCCCCTCTGTTTCTGCCCTTCCTCCTAAAGCATCACCCCCCTCTTCTCCTTAGTAAATACCGAGCAGAGGTAATCTGTCACTGGGCGTGGGTTTAGGACAATACAATTTCAGGCAGACCATAAGTCAGGTGCATAAAACATGCATGGTTGCATTTATCATTTTATTTTCATAAAGCAAAATATACAGAAAGCAAAATGGTAAGTCAGACAACTGCTTAGCTTCAACAGTTTCTAAGGCGTTTCTTCAGCCTAACAGTGTGAAAGCACACACTACCATGAGGCCTTCCACCTTCCTTAGTCGGTATTCAACTGGCTACCCTATCTATCCTCTCTCAGCACTGAGGTAGGGCTTTTTATAAGCTCACTAGAAGATGGAAACATTTTCCACTGTCTTTTGATTAACAGCAGACATAACATAAAACTAGCCACTAGGGGATACTGTCACACCACAGAGAACAGTTATTTGACACCTGGAGTACATTACATAACTTGTTTCAACATTGTTAAAAGTCAGAACTGAGATCAGAACATTGTTTGCTCTCCTAAACTCTCCTGCAGGGTCATATTACTTCATGCTGTCTGCAGCAAAATATATCTTAGAAGGGGGCTGCTAACATCTAGAAAAAGCAGATACAAACTTCCGCTATTCTTATACCAAAATTGCCCTTAGTGTTGTTTTTAGGTCAATATGCACAGAAAGGCCAGCCTGGTGGAGCTGAGGGTTGAGGCGCTGGACGTCACACCTCATGCCACGCCAGCGACCCAGGTTCAGGAACAAGCCAGGGCCGCCGGGGGATGGCAGGGGAGGGAATGGATTGAGCATCTGGAGGACAGTTCTCCCTTCCCTGGGAGGGTTCCGGGGGTTGCACCGCTCTGTAGTGGCACCATGCAGCAGTCCAGTGCAGCACAAGCAGATGGTGCATGCTTCAGCATGCTTCTTTGCCCTAGCCTTCTTGCTCTGGGCCTTGCTGCAGGTTCTGGTTGGCTCCACTATCCCTAGCTTTATGAGCTCCCACCTCTGGTTAGTGCCCATGCTAGGCTACATTCTGGTCAGGCACCTTTTTACCACTTCCCCCATCCTCCCGAAGTTGGCCCTCCTGAAGTCCAGCACCCTTGTGCCGGATTCCACTCTTTGCTTCCCCATATCCAACATGAACCATACTGAGTGGTGGTCACTTCCCACCAGCAGTTCTTCCACCCTCAGTTCCCTCACAAACTCCCCATCTGCCAGCACAAGGTCAAAGGTATTCCCTAACCTGGTTAGTTCACTGGTCATTTGCATCAGGAAGCTGTCCTGGAAGGCATCCAGCAGTACCTGATCCATTCTGTTTGTTGTTGTTGGTGTACTCAATCCACTCCTGGCATGTTGAAGTCCCCCACAATCACCACACTACCCTTCTCACAGGTCCTCCCTGATCTGTCCTGCTAGTTCCCCTTCTAGCTCCTCTGTCTGAGAAAGCAGCCTATACACCACTCCCATCCTGTGAGTCCTATTCTTGGAGTCTATTTGTATCCATAGTGACTTCATATGACCGTCCTCCCCTTCCTTCTGTACACACTTCAATCCTTACCCCACATATAGTACCACCACCCCCCTTTCTCAATCACTCTATCCCTATGAAATATCCTATACCCTGGTATCGACAGGTCCCAGTCATTGTACTGGGTGGCCCATGTTTCGGTGATTGCTGCCATGTCCACGTCCCCCTCTGCCATGAGAGTCTGTAGCTCTGTAGTTTTCTTCCCAAGGCTCCTAGCATTCAGGGTGTTCACCTTCCACTCCTTCCCCATTCTCTTCCGTCCCCTTCTGCCATACTTTACTAGTATCACCACTAGTACTTGCCCTTTGTCACTGTTATGGGGGTAAGTTCATATGGCTTCCCAACCTGTGGTCTCTGCATTTCCCTTGCCACTTGCCAACCCCTGCTCCTATTTTAAAATTTCTAATTACCTCTATGTACTACTCCATCCTCTGTTTCAAAACTTTCTTTCCCTCCTCACTCAAGTGTAGTCTATCCTTGGCATACAGACTACTGTCCTCCCAGGTCCCTCCCCACCCCCCACCAGCCCATACCCTTTAGCATAACACCAGGTTCTTAGCCATTCACTAAAATCCTTTATTCTCAGCTTTCTTGCTGTGCTTGCTCTGAGCACTGGAAAGTGCACTGGGCACTGAGAAAGTTACTTATCTTTCTGCGCTGTCACATAATTGTCCTAGTTCCTCAGACCTCCTCTGGACTATATCTACCATCTTGTCAGCCAGGTCGTTTGTCCCCAAATGTATAATTAAATGAGGCTTCTCCCTACCCCTTCTAACATATTTTAGAACAGACTGTCCAACCCTTTCCGCTGTCATTCCCGGCATGGCCTCCACCCAAATGCGAGTATGCCTCTCCCTTTGCTACCCCACCTGGCTCCTCTTGATATTGAGTCCCCAAGAACTAAGATTCTACCCTTCTTACTAACTGCTTGCTTCCCTTTCTCCCCACCTCTCGTTCCCAGCTCCTCCTCTTCCTCCTGCATAGTAGTTCCCCCTTCCACCTCTGTTATAATTCCCCTAGTAGAATTCCCCTATTACAGTTTCATCCAGACTTCTATCAGTTACTCCTCCAATTTCATCACCTCCCTCCTTCTCCTTTCCCTCTAGTACTGCAAAATGATTTTCTGAAGACACTTTTCCTATGCCTACTTCCTCCCTCTTCATACTAGCCAGTTTCCTCCTTTCGACTCCATGACTGTTGCCAGTTCTCCTCCTCCCCTCACCTGTTGTCTTTTTTCCCCCGACCTGGGTTCCCCCAACACCATTCCTCTTTGCCTGGGCCCCCTGTCTCTACTTCCCTTCCCTTCTTCTGACCCTCTCCTCCCCCCTGTTGGCCCAAATTGCCCTCCTTCCTCATCTCCCTTCCTCCCTCCCTCCCTCTAATGTTGGGCTATAACCTCCCCCAGTCTGTCTTGCCTGTCTTAGCTGCCGCTGCAGACCCTCAATCTCCTTTTTATGTTTCTCTGTTTGGTTGTACACTAAACATCCCCCACCCTCCATGCAATTTTTAGAAAGCTTGGTGCACTGTAGTTGTTGCAGCCTACCACCCTACCCACTGCTCTCGTCACCTACCAGCGACCAGCCAGTGCCCTCCAGAAACAATTAGGTAGCTGAGGCTCCTGGTCAGACAATTAGCACTCTTCCCCAACTATGCACTAAACTTTGCAGCTAGTGAAGACAGCAAAAAACAATCACAACCCTTGTAAAAGCACAAACAAATAGGTTTGATACCAGAAGAAACAGGTCTTCAATTCAAACAACAGCCTCACCAACAACCAAAATAGACTTGAAATTAGAAGATATACAGTAGGTTTCCAATTCAAAGAAACAGTACCATCAGAACAGCCCCAATAAAAGCACACCAAAATAGGTTTGAAATCAGAGGAATCATAAGACACAGGTCTCTAATTTAAAGAAATGACAGCCCCACTTAAAGCACACCAAAACAGGTCTCAAAGTTTCAACAGCTTCCAAACAGTTCCCTGCTAGCCCCTTTTAAGAAGTAGGAAAAACTCAGCCTGCTTCCAAGTGAAAAAACAAGACAAATCAGCCCACTTACAGCACACCAAAATAGGTTTAAAATCTCCAGTAGCCCCAAAACAATGCCCTGCTAGCCCCTTAGAAGTAGTAAGAAAAAAACATAACCTGCTACCAAGTGAAATCAACAAGAAGCAATTTAAGAGCAGCAAGGAGCAGCAACTGAAATGGATCTGATCCCTTCCCCTTCTAGTGTCTTCTTCTCTATTATTATTGATGGGGTTCTGTTAGGGGGTATGCCCCCCGAACAGTGACATTTCTACAGCAGCATGCGTCAATATCGACAACAGCGCCATGCTGTCGTAAAAGTGCGTCTGGGACCCGGCAACACATTCCCCCAGCCTGCACCCCCTCCCCGAACCAACTCTGACTCAGAGTTGGTATCTATATTTATGGAGGGTGTGGGGAGCATAACCCCTGCATAGTTCAGGGCAAAGCCCCCCAAAGAAAAAACACACTCCGATGTGTGCAGTTCCATGCTGACTGCAAATCGCGGTTGACATGGAGACTGGCACTGTAATGCTGGTCAACGTGTTTGTTGTTAAACTGGCATCGTAGAGCCCTGTTAGGGTGCCCTGCTTTGCACAATGTCTAAACCTGGTTGTGCAAGAGTTCTTGTCACAATGTTTTTTTTAAACATATAGGGCTGGGTTGTCAAACAGGTCGGAATGGTGCAGGCCCCGGATGCTACGAACAGACGGTGCATGGGGCTTGAGGCATTCTCTCAGCTGATGATCAGGATTTTCCATCCTGTGTGCCATTTGCTACAAGATAGAATAGCTTTTTCTGGTCTAGCCTGCAGCAATCCTGGTTACCCTTTTTAAGGGGCTTGTGCCAAATATTTGGTGCAAGTTGCCTGAATCAGGTAAAGTGTCACAAGTGCACCCAACCTACTAAAATCGGGCAAAGGAGGTTTGGCAAAGCTACACAAAAAAATGGGTTTCACAAAGAGTTTGGCACAAGTCCTGCATCGCCCTCTGAAAACCGGACCCATAGTTTTTATTGATTTTATCTGGACACGGAATTCAAACATTACAAAAAAATATAACTTAACTTGGTCAATTCCATTCATGCAATTTTAGCTTTAACATGTTAACACAGCAGGCAAATTTATAAAATTCTTCAATTATTATTACATTTAGGGAAGTAAATTAACTTCAAGAAATAAGTTAAAAATAGAGTCTATTCTACAGCATATTAAATACAGGCATGATCTAATACTGATGTACAGGTGCCCATCCCTCACAATATTTGTTTATATGGTTGGTCATTAAAAAGTAGTTTTTCTTCCCCAAACACATGCATTCTAATACAATATTCAGTCATAGATCTTATGTGGGAGGCACGTGGTCCTTGCAAAGGCTTGCTGCACATCTTGTAGCATTTATCATGATAAAATATAAAAGTTTTTGGTTTGGTCTCTCTGGATGGCTTTGATAAGAAGTTGTACCATATAAACATAGTTCCATTTCTTTTTAATGATTTATGTGTAATATATATGCGTGTGTGTATATATATATATATATATATATATATATATATATATATATATATATATAAGAGACAAAGAACCTCTGTGCGCAAACACTGAGGCAAGGGTTACCCCAAAGGGCATTTGGCTGGGAAGCCAAGTTTCAAGAAAATACAAAATCACACATGCCCCCACAATGCAAAGCATCATGGGCTGCATATGCAAATCACCACAGAATGTTATGCTGGTCCAACTTTAAGCAGAATTGCATGGTGCCGAAAGGCCTCTCACACAGTTTGCAAAGGAAAGTAACAGAAGACATAGACATGTGTTTCGTTCTACCAGGACTCATCAGTATGCCTCGTCTGTTTGACACCCCAGTGGAATATATATATATATATATATATATATATATATATATATACACACACACAGCATTTTTCCCTCCTACCAGGGAGGGATGCTCCTTCCACTAACCCCCAGCCCCGTCACCATGCATCCACAGGACTTACCTCCAGTCCAATCTGCCACCACAGGTTGCCTCCCATGGCGTGACTCGTCAGCACCCACCTG
The DNA here is from genome assembly GCA_016271365.2 of Neoceratodus forsteri. NCBI lineage: Eukaryota > Metazoa > Chordata > Ceratodontiformes > Ceratodontidae > Neoceratodus > Neoceratodus forsteri. The sequence goes on along the minus strand of CM057449.1, from coordinate 139,177,043 downwards.
CCTATGGTCAAGATCCAGTTTCTGGGAGATGGCCCTGTAGGCTGGGTGCAGAGCCTGTGAGGGGTCAGTGTCAGCCTACCTGGCCGCAGGCCATTTTCCACTTTTCTCCCCAGTGCAGAGCAAATGGTGTGCATAGATGCCCATGGTGGTGCTCCGTATGTTCCTGTGCGTAGCACGGCAGGCATCTACCCTGTCTCCGCTCCCCCATTATACAGTGTCGATGTGCCACCCCCCAGCCACCACTAGGGGCCAGGCTAACACCAGCGGGTGATCCCTTCCATCCCTGGAGGAGGAGAGCGGTTCTTGGGATGCTCAATCCTGCTCCCTGCTCCCTGTGGCCCTCTGACTCCAAAAGTCCCTCCTGGCCTTGGGTCATCGGTGCCGCAAGCGATAGCGCTACCATTTCGCCGGTGGGCAGGCTCATGTGTAATATATTACTTATAGTCTCAAACATTGTTTTCCAAAATAGCTGCAATTTAGGGCATGATACAAAAATATCAGATGAAGGTGCCACTTCCTTCTTACACTGATAATAAAAAAAGGTGAAATAGAGGGACTATACTTGTTACAAAAATACAGAGTGTAATATGTTTTGTGAAAAATGCAAAACTGAATTTATTTAATATATTGTTCTTTGAAACCTTCCAGAAGGAGCAACCCATTTCTCATTTTTCTTGAGTAAAAGGTTACATGAAGTTCTGTTTTCCAGCATTGTTTTTATATTATATCTAATCTCACCACTATGGGACCAATAACGTATGCCAACATTTTAGAGATCAATTTTAGTTCCATTGGGAGCATTACTTATAATATCAAATATTTCATATCCATTGGCAGTAAACTTATGTCTGGATATCAGTTTCTCAAGTACTGATCTTATTTGTAAATAACGAAAAAAACGATCACTTAGGAATTTCATATTGCACTTCAAGTTGCGAAAAAGATTTCAGTATGTCTACTGTAGTACGTAACCTGCAAGATCTCCTTCGCCCTTACTGCCCCTCCCATCCTCTCCAATCCACCGATGAGGGATGGCTAGAGATTCCCAAGGTTTGTTTAAAGACATCGGGGGCCCGATCTTTTGCTTTTCCAGCCCTGACCCTGTGGAATTCTCTACCTCATTGGATAAGAGATTGCCTGACTGTCCAGAGTTTTAAGACAGCACTTAAAACATATTTATTTAACCTGGCATATTCAGATTAGTCTTTAATTCGACTGAGTCTGGCACAGTTAGATTTTATTGAAGTTAATATTTATGATATTGTAATTTTATGCGTAACCCCTAGGTGGCGCTATCCCACGGGCTACTACCCCTGCCTGATTGGCTAGTAGCAGGTTAAGGGGCCTGAGTTCTGAAACGGGTGCCTCCACCCAGAGGTCAGGGTTGGTAGTGATCAAGCTAACCGGGGCACAGCCCTCCGGGACACTGTAACCCCCATCTTTCCTTACTAGTGGCCAGAACAATACACAATAATCACTTTCACAATACCCCTGATACACCACACAAGTACCCACACTGTTTGCACTTACCACCAGGGCTTTCCTCTGGCCCGGCCCTGGGGACCCCCTGTAAAACAAGGTTATACACAGCAAATAACAGCAGTATAGTACTCTTGCACAAACTGAAACCACAGTCAGGGTAAATGCAAAAAAGAGTTAGATCTGATTTATTTAAGGGGCTTGAACAAGGGAGGGGCATAATCAGGTTAATTTGCTTAAAGGCTCTATCAATCAAACAGTTATGTATGCACTTTAAGGTCCATAAAAAGTCACACACTCTGGGTACCCAGATGGAGAATGGTGGGCTGGCCAGGAACGTTGCAGCTGGTTGGGGCCCTGTGATGGAAGAAAACAATATGCACAACACACACTATTTGTAATCTGGAGCCGGAGGGCTCAGTTCGTGAATAGAAATCAACAAGACAATCAGATGACACACTTTTAGATTAGGCTGTCGTTGCAGGGAGCTACCCTGATGATTACTCAGGATACCCAAGACTGGACACAGGCTGGACGAAAATCGAGACAGCAGGTGGTTAATCTGGAGTGCTAGGAGAAGCAGTGCACATAGGATTCACAGAGATGTTGTTCCTGTTCAAGCATAGTGTCAGTGGCTCAGCAGGTAGCACACTCGCCTCTGAGGCCAGGAGATCAGAGGGCTGTGGGTTCAGTTCCCACATCTGGCACTTGGGTTAATATCCCAATACTGACACTGTAGTGCAGCATGAGAGGGGTGCTGCACTTCTGAGGTGCCGTCCTTCGGATGAGACGTTAAACCGAGGTCCCATCTGCCTGGATTGGTGGTAGTTCAGGTGGATGTTAAAGATCCCATGGCACTTATCGAAAAGAGTAGGTGAATTTCCCCAGTGTCCTGGTCAAATTTCCCTCATTCACTAAAAATACCACCAACAGCCTTATCTGGTTCAAGTTCAGTTGGCATTCATCTGTATTCCCCCTCCCCCGGGTCGTGCCTGAAAATAGGCAGGATTTGTCTAGTGCACTTACCCGGTCAACAAAAACTAAATAAATAAATAGAGCAGGGGGCTGATCCCCAGTCAGGTCTTTCATCTGTGGCTTTCTCTGTGCAGTGGGGTTGTCTGGCAGGGACAGCGTGGCATGGCCCAGGCAGAAAGGAGATGAACGTGGATTCAGTCCGATTAGGCTGGATAAAGCTTCCAGCAAGCAGAACACAGTTCACAGTGAGGAACCAAATCACGACCCACCTTCAATACGCATCACATTTACATGTAAGGAAATTCTACTGTACCAGGCAAACCACTCTCCGGTCACGATTGCAAAGTCTCTGCACAAATCGGGGATTCAAAAGCAGCTGGAAATCCTGACAGGCCAATCGCATTCAGCAAATCTTCGGTCTTCTTCAGGTTAAAGCCTGGTCACAGTCCAGTGGCTTAAACAGTCCTCACAACTCGGATTCAGTCCGAAAAAATTCTATTTTCCCTCTCAAGGACAGCAGGCAGACAGGCAGGCCAAAACTCGGCCCTTTCACAGTTCTCCCATGCAAAACTACACAGAACTGCTGCTCAAAATCACTTGAGCTGTTACTGCTTCACTTCTCAGCTCAAAACTGGAACTAGCTGCAGCAGTCTGGGAAATTCCCCAAGATCCAAAAGGTTCGGTTGGCTGATTCTCCTGTCAGTCACAACAAAGGCTCCCCCTTCAGCTGCAAAAAGGCACAAAAAGCCCTAAACTACAATTCCTACAGATTTTGACTCCAGACAGCTCCTGTAGTCCAGCTCCATTTTAGGTCCCACCAGTACTGATTGGTCCAATTCACAGTCCAGGACCAAGATAGTGGAGATAAACAAAACAGTCCTTGCTGCAAAGAAGGCAGATTAGACAAACTACATTATCATTCTAAATGATTTTCAGCAAATAGTTACATCTTTCAACAGAGCTCCCTCTCAGATTACTTATGACTGCAATCCAGGCAGCTCTTAAAGAGACAGTACACAGAGGCTATACAGGCACTCTCTGGCAATCACATTTAAACTGCTAAAACGCAGAACACCAGTCTGGCAGTGAGCATTTAGGCAAGCTCAAGGAAGACTTTTTGGGAACTCCCATTTGTAGGGGGGTTACACCCTTCCCTGCCTGGAGAAAACTTGGCTACCGCATCAAGTCTGTACCATCATGCATCAGTTAACATAAACTTATTACTTTACTATACATATTCACTACACTTCATGATACTATATCCATTCTGACAACCCATTGTGCATATTTTACACAGGTAAATTGAACATTACTATACTGAATCAGGTCTTAACTTCTTGTACCTTAAACAATGCAAAAGGGGCCCTTCCCTATCAGCTAACTTGGGGCTAGAGGGGGCAGGGGCACCGTGGTGAGAGGGAAAGACAAGTAACCTAGAATTGGCTGTCAAGCTCAATTAGGGCAGTGAGCTTGGTGAGACATAAACACCTTTGTGCACCACATTGAGAGGTAAATCCACTGGCCTCCTGGGAGAATCATAAGTCAGACATACTACTGGCTTGACAGCTCGGCCAGTCTTTCTGAGGGGACAACTACAGTCTCTGAACTCTCGGCAGTGGTCTGGGGAATCTCGTCACATATGAGGGGTGCCTCTGCCTGGGTGGGAACATCCAAACTTGGGGCACTGTCAGCTCCTTGCTCTGCAGGCTCTGTTTCTACAACACTTGACTCATATTGAGAAGGCTCAGGCATAATCAAGCTTTGAGGCACTGAAGGGGGGTGGTCAGCACTCTCATAGTGTTCTTCAAGTTCTGGTATGTCACCAGAAAGACTCAAACCCTCAGTCCCTTCTTCAGGCAAATCATACAGTTCCACAATACACAGACTCAACATCTTCAGACGTGATACTTTGCACTTCACTTTCTGGGAGCAATGGCTCCAAGGATGAAGCTGGGGGGTAAGGCAGTCCAGAAGGCCCAGCTTCATCCCCACAATTTATAAGGGGGTTACCTCGAAACAGCTGACTCAGTTCATAAGAAGGGTAGTAGGCTTGGTCGTATTCACTTTCGTCAGAAGTGGACTGACAGTCACTATCATTCTGGGGCTGCTGCGGAGGAAACTTTACAGTAAATCTGTGACCACTGGGGTAGGTTGACTCTGTCTCTTTCTTGCAGCAGCACAAGTTGCCAGCCCAAGGGGCTCAATTTCTGGGGGTTCAGCCTCAATCGTGACTTGGCCGATAGGTAGCAAGTGGTTACAGTGCATGGCCTTGACAGCTTTGGAGTTGTTCTCTGGGTGCACCTTCTACACAGGTAAATCATCCAACTTTCCAACTACTACATGGGGAAGATGGTGCCACCGATCAGCAATTTTGTATTTACTATGCAGTCCCAAATTGCGTAACAACACACGGTCTCCAGGTCGAAGCTCTTGAGCATTTACTTTTTTATCATGCCTCTCTTTGTTGGCTAGATTTCACTTGGCAGCCATTGTCTGGGCCAGTTGATAGGCATGGTACAATTGAGCTTTCAGTTTTTGTACATATTGCAAGTAATTTTCAGCTTGGACCCCATCTAGAGAGACCCCACCCCAGACATCAACTGGCAGCCGGGCCTCTCTCCTGAACATGTGGCAGTAGGGGGAGAACCCAGTAGCATCATTTTTCATGCAATTGTATGCGTGTACCAAGGTGCTAATCTGCTGGCTCCATTTATGCTTGTCTTTTGGGTGGAGGGTGCCCAGCATGTCTAGAAGGGTGCAGTTAAAATGTTCTGGTTGAGGGTCTCCCTGCAGGTGATAGGGGGTGGTTCTTGACTTTCACCCCCATAGAGAGCATTTCTTTGATTAGCCGACTCTCAAAGTCTCTGCCTTGATCAGAATGAATCCGCTTGGGGGCACCATAGTGGACGAAGAAATTTTCCACTAGCACCTTGGCCAAGGTAGATGCCTTTTGATCTTTGGTGGGAAAAGCTTGTGCATACCATGTGAAATGATCTGTAACCACTAACACATTGCCAATGTTCTGCTGATCAGGTTCTAAGCACAAGAAGTCTATGCAGACTAGTTCCATGGGGGTGCTGGTAGTAATATTAACAAGGGGGCATCCCTCTGAGGCAGGGCTTTTCTTTGCAGGCAGCAACAACAAGTCTTTACGTGGTGTTCAACATTGGCCCCCATTTTGGGCCAGTAGAAGCGAGATCATACCAGGTTAAGGGTTCTGTCAATACCGAGGTGCCCCATGTGATTGTTGAGGGACCTCAGTACCAAATCTTTAAAGGCCATGGGAAGGACCAATTGTTGCTTGTCTGCTTTGCCACGATGATCTACTGTCTCTCTATACAACAGCTGATTGAGCAACTTCAATCTGGGGCCTTCTTTAAACAATAAAGCAGTTCACAAGTCAGTGGAACGTAACTTAGATGCATCTTTCCCCGCATGCAGGGCATCAAGTGCTGGCTGAATCATAGGATCTTGGGATTGAGCCCACTGCAGGTTGTCATTGTCAGATTGAGGTAGTGCACTAATATCTAGAGCAGAGAAGTGGCAATAAGCAGCTCGTATGCAGGTGTCAGAAGGGCCCAAGCAATCTACTAAACAGTCCACTGTGTCCGCAGACATCTGTTCATCTCTATCAAACTTTTGGTGCAATACTTGAATGTCAGGTTCAGACAACCTGACCTAATCACTCTTGGAAGTGGGCCTTCGTGATAGGGCGTCAGCATCAATATGGTTCAGGCCCAGTCTGTATTCGACAGCATAATCATAGGTTGATAATGCAGAAAGCCACCGGTGCCCAGAGGCATCTAACTTAACTGAAGTCTGTACATAGGTCAACAGGTTATTGTCAGTCGTCACCAATATCTTTGCCCCACAGAGGCATTCATGAAGCTGGTCAATGATGGCTCATTTCAGCGCAAGGAACTCCAACTTATGCACAGGGTAGTTTCGTCCGAACGGAGTCAAGCTCCTACTGGAGAAAGCTACTGGTCTCAGGCCATCCTCATGGTCTTGATACAGCACCGCTCCTAGATCCTGCAGACTAGCATCCATATGCAGCACATAGGGTTTGGTGGGGTCAGCATAGGCAAGGATGAGGGTGTGGGTGAGCTGGTATATGATCTCATAGAAGTCTGCTTCACAGTCAGGCATCCAGCAGGGCCTGAAGAGTTCACCTGGGTGGAAGTATACTTTTTCTAGTTCTTTAACGGACCCTTTTTTGTATTTACAATTGGAAGGAGGGTAACCCTGGGTAAGGTTCAAGAGTGGGCGAATCACCTTCGAATGGTCTTTTATGAACCTGTGAAAGTAGCCACAGAACCCCAGGAAATGTTGTAGTTCTTTCAGATTATGGGGCTGGGTCCAAGTAGTCAGTGCTTCAACCTTACTGGGATCAGTCTCTATCCCTTTTGTAGATACTATGTGCCCCACATACTTCACGGAGGTTTGGAAAAACTGGTACTTGTCAATGGACAGCTTGAGGCCGAAGTCTTCCAGTCGGTCTAGGACTTTAAACAGTTGGTTCTCATGCTCCTCTAAGGTGCTCCCAAACACAATGACATTGTCCAAGTACACCAGGCATTCCAGCAAATTTCATATCTCCCACCGCATGTTCCATCAATCACTGAAAGGTGGCCGGGGTGCCCGATATCCCCTGTGGCATCCTCAGAAACTCATAGAACCCCAATGGACAGATGAAGGCCACTATCTCATGGTCTTCCAGGGTCATCGGGATCTGGTAGCATCCACTGCGAAGATCCAACACCGAGAACCATTGGCTCCCATTCAAGCAGTCCAGGGCATCTTGTATATGAGACATAGTGTATTGGTCTGGGATGGTCTGCCAGTTCAAGTTTCGATAATCAACTCACATCCTCACAGACCCATTCTTCTTATGCACAACCACAATGGGAGAGGCGTATGGGCTCCTAGATTCTTGTATCTCGCCAGCAGCGAGCATTTCCTGCTGTGTCTTCTCACATCATCTATGTCTGCTGGGGCTAGGCGTCGGGACCTCTCTCGAAATGGTCATTCATCGTGCAGGTGTATGTGATGCTCCGCACCCTCGGCACATCCCACATCCCCTTCCTTCAACGAAAACACTTGGTCTCTCTGGGCAAGTCTCTTGCTAATTCTAGCCTTCCATTCAGCTGGCAACGGGGAGTCACTAAAGTAAAACAAGTCTGGGGTCACTCTCTCCTTCTTCAGGGTGCTTGTTGCTAGGCAATACTGCAGTGTCTGCACAGTGTACCATAGCTAGGGTGCACCCTCTGTTCACCCGGATCTCCTGATCTGACACATTGTGAATCTGGACCATCGCTCGTCATGCATAGGCATGGGCATGAGCAGGCAAGATGCTGGGCTTGACCAATAATCCTTCTGGCAATTTTCCATCGCCTGGTGCATCCAACATCAGTATTTTGTTCTTGTCATCTTTCTGGAGGTGGACCTCCCCTTGAATGGTACACTGGGCGTTAGGGGCCAGTACCATTGAATCAGAATCCTTCTTCCACATGATCCCCACTGGTTCATCCTAGTCTACTTCCTCGGGTTTCTGTTGCAAATCATAGGCCCTCTTGATCAGAGCCAGAATTCTCAGGGCCCTCCCAGTATGTCGCCCTTGTTTCTTGTGACAGAGTTGCTCCAGTCTCCCAAACATATGGGCGTTTGTCCCAATTAACAGGGGGACCCCATCATACAGTCCGGTGGGGGAACGCACTAGGGCCAATGTCTCTACTCGCTCCTCTACACCCGTTACAGTTACGGAAAAAGACAACCAGAGGTGGACATACCCTAGGTAGGGATAAGACTTGTCGCTCAGGCCCCACACATGTAGGCCTTCCAGGGATTGCAAAGGCACATCAGATAAGTGTTTGTCATACCAGTCCTGGAATACAATGGTCACTTGCGACCCACTGTCAAGCACAGCCTGAGTATGAATACCATTCACAGTCACCGTAGTCTCCAGTGAAGGGCCCACTATTTTGGACCAGTCTGGAGAGGCAGTAGCAGAGGCCTGGACAGACGATTTAGCCACAAAGAAATTTGAGTTAGGGTTTCTCGAACCTTCATTGCGGTAATTTCGGGCACCCCTTGGCCATTGATTTGCAGTTTGGAGCTCCCCTTGGAGACTGTTTACTACTCTTTCTAAGTCCTTCTGAGACTGGCATTCTCTTTTCATATGGTCATCCTTTCGACAGTTGTGACAAATGATAGACTCCTGGGTCATCCTGGGAGAGAACATCGTATGAGGACTGAAGCAGTAGTAAGAGATTGGGGTCTAGTATCTGCTTGCAGTGGTGAGAGTGGTGCAATGTGTCTTAACAGTGCCTTTAGAGTGGCAGTCAATCCGGTGATCTCAGCCTTGGAGCCACCCTCGGTAGCGGATGCCTGAGGGTGCACCCCAACCCCATGGCAGTTAAGTCCTGAAAGGGACCAGAATCTTGTTCCATGGGGGAAACCCTTGCAGAGGCACCCATCTTCAACTCTCGGACTTCCTTTAGTAGCTCATCTTTCCAATGCTGGGCCCAGGGCGGGAAGTCCTTTGCATTCTCAGAGTGCTCATAAAGTGCCGACTTTTGCCCCTGAGCCTCACTTGGCTGATCACTCTCGGTCACTTGCACAGCAGCAGCAGATATGGGTGCAGTTCCCGCATGGGGTCGCCTTTGCTCAACACCCCCGAATTTCTTTCATTAGCTCGTCATAGTCGGGGGCCGATTCCAGTTGGGTGGCAAGGCGCAACTGAAGCAGTAACAATTTTGAAAATGGAGCAGACTTAAGGATCCAGCCTAGTTCAATCTAATTCATTTGATGGCAGACTACCCTTTCCAAGGCACTCTTGTAGCAGCTTTTGAAGCCAAGGTACATACACAGACAATGGCTCCCCTGGGTACTGCTGAGCATTTCTTACTCTCCACTACAGATCCTCATCTGAATCCGGGCTCCCATACACATTTTCCAATGCATCAAGATAGTCCTGTGCAGTTGCTTTGGGGTTATTGGCCCTCTTGGCACAGATGGTAGCCAGGGCAGGACCTCGGAGGCTCTCACTCAACCTCTTTCATTTCTCTGCTTCTGAGCATTGCCATTCAAGTACTAGAGGGGCAACATAGTCTATCCAGGTCTCCCAGTCATCCTCCCCCTTGGGGGTGGGGAAGGTGCCCGAGAAGATTCTCAGCCTTCGGTAGGAGTCGTGACTAATGGCAGGTACAGATATAGGAGCCAGCATTGGCACGGGCACAGAAGGTGGGGCAGTAACAGGTGCTGGAGTGGGAGGGGATGTTGGGGAAGGAACACCCCCAGGTGGCAGGAATAGTTTCTTAAAGTCCTGTACGGTTTTCTCCTTCCTCCAGCAACAAGTTAGCAAATTTCTCCTCAAAAGTCTCAGATAATGGTGGGAGCTCATCCTCCCCGGGGTCTTTACTGTCTTTTGTTATCACTCTCCAGGCAGCTGGGGCAATAGTCTGTGGCACTTTAGAGCTGTCCACGAGGTCACTACGCTCTACCAAGGCTATGAAAGTTTGGGCGATCAAATCAGCCTGTCGACCCACCACCACAGGGTTTTTTAAACATTCAACTTTGGAGAGTGCCCCCACTACAGTGTCTTTACTGGTACCCAGGGGGATATCCAGTATAAGTAGAGCATTTTTGGGGTCGATCTCCTGCCCAGTACACCACCCCACCAACTGGTGTACAGCCATTTCTACTGGGATAGCCATTAATCTTTAACAATAATTTGTAATGTTTGGCCACTAGAAGGCACAAAATCCCAGCGGTGAGCCTCCAAAATGTAACCCCTAGGTGGCACTATGCCAAGGGCTACTACCCCTGCCTGCTTGGCTAGTAGCAGGTTAAGGGGCCTGAGTTCTGAAACAGGTGCCTCCACCTTGGAAGTCAGGGTTGGTAGTGGTCAAGCTAACCTGGGTACAGCCCTCCGGGACACTGTAACCCCCCTCTTTCTTTACTAGTGGCCAGAACAATACACAATAATCACTTTCACAATACCCTGATACACCACATAAGTACCCACACTGTTTGTGCTTACCACCAGGGCTTTCCTCTGGCCCGGCCCTGGGGATCCCCTGTAAAACAAGGTTATACACAGCAAATAACAGCAGTACAGTACTCTTGCACAAACTGGAACCACAGTCAGGGTAAATGCAAAAAAGATTTAGATCTGATTTATTTAAGGGGCTTGAACAAGGGAGGGGTGTAATCAGGTTAATTTGCTTAAAGGCTCTATCAATCAAACAGTTATGTATGCACTTCAGGGTTCAAAAACAGTCACACACTCTGGGTACCCAGATGCAGAATGATGGGCTAGCCAGGAATGTTGCAGCTGGTTGGGGCCCTGTGATGGAAGAAAACAACATGCACAACACACACTATTTGTAATCCGGAGCCGGAGGGCTCAGTTCGTGAAAAGAAAACAACAAGACAATCAGATGACACACTTTTAGATTAGGCTGTTGTTGCAGGGAGCTACCCTGATGATTACTCATGATACCCAAGACTGGACACAGGCTGGACGAAAATCGAGACAGTAGGTGGTTAATCTGGAGTGCCAGGAAAAGCAGGGTCCACACTATGTGCCGAGGCGTCATTCCTGTTCAAGTGTGGAGCAGGAGGCTGATTCCCAGGAAGGTCTCTCGTCGGTGGCTTTCTCTGTGCAGTGTGGTAGTCTGGCAGGGCCAGCGTGGTATGGCCCAGGCCGAATGGAGATGAACGTGAATTCAGTCCGATTAGGCTAGATAAAGCTTCCAGCAAGCAGAACACAGTCCATACAGTGGGGAACCAAATCATGAAACACTTTCAATACACAGCACATTTACATGTAAAGGATTCTACAGTACCAGCAAGCAGAACACAGTTCACACAGTGGAGGACCAAATCACAACCCACTTTCAATACACAGCACATTTACATGTAAAGGATTCTACGGTACCAGCAAGCAGAACACAGTTCACAAAGTGGGGAACCAAATCACAGCCCACTTTCAATACACAGCACATTTACATGTAATGGGTTTTACGGTACCAGCAAGCAGAACACAGTTCACAGAGTGGGGAACCAAATCACGACCCACTTTCAATACGTAGCACATTTACATGTAAGGAAATTCTACTGTACCAGGCAAACCACTCTCCGGTCACGATCGCAAAGTCTCTGCACAAACTGGGGATTCAAAAGCAGCTGGAAATCCTGACAGGCCGATCGCATTCAGCAAATCTTCTTGATCTTCTTCAAGTTAAAGCCTGGTCACAGTCCAGTGGCATAAATAGTCCTCACAACTCGGATTCAGTGCGAATAAACTCTTTGTTCCCTCTCAGGGACAGAAGGCAGACAGGTAGGCCAAAACTCAGCCCTTTCACAGTTCTCCCATGCAAAACTACACAGAACTGCTGCTCAAAATCACTTGAGCTGTTACTTCTTCACTTCTCAGCTCAAAACTGAAACTAGCTGCAGCAGCCTGGGAAATTCCCCCAAGGTTCGGTTGGCTGATTCTCCTGTCATTCACAACAAAGGCTCCCCCTTCAGCTGCAAAAAAGGTGCAAAAAGCCCAAAACTACAATTCCTACAGATTTTGACTCCAGACAGCTCCTGTAGTCCGGCTCCATTTTAGGTCCCACCAGTACTGATTGGTCCAATTTGCAGTCCAGGACCAAGATAGTGGAGATAAACAAAACAGTCCTTGCTGCAAAGAAGGCAGGTTAGACAAACTACATTATCATTATCACTCTAAATGATTTTCAGCAAATAGTTACATCTTTCAACAGAGCTCCCTCTCAGATTACTTATGGCTGCAATCTAGGCTATACAGGTACTCTCTGGCAATCACATTTAAACTGTTAAAATGCAGGACACCAGCCTGGCAGTGAGCATTTAGGCAAGCTCAAGGAAGACTTTTCCAGAGCCCCCAATTTAAAGGGGGTTACATATGGGTTTTAATATTTGATCATAATGTGTGTTTTAAATTATTTTATTTGTTTTATGTACAGCGCCTTGTGGTGAGCACATTTCTTAAAAATACTTTCTGGTATGCTATAATATGTTTTTTTGTTAAAATAATGTACAGAACCAAATAGATCTTATCTGTATCAGTCTTTACCATTCATCACTGGTGGGTCTATACCGGTGGCACTAGAACCCCCTTGTGAGCCTCTAAGAAAGGCTTTGAAAAAGCTGGGGGAGGAGCCGATGTTGGGGATAGCATTGCCTGTGAGGTCAACGTACTACATGGCGCTCATGGGTTGGCCAGAGACCGATGCTGACTCCTTTCATACCTCAGTTCTGCTTCTTCCGCCATCGAGCGCACATTGACCTTGTGCGGAGCCAAAAAATTCTGCTGTGCCGTTGTGGCCTACCTCTCATCGAAGCCTCAAGTTCTGCCACTACCGCTTTACTAGGTGACATTTCTGACTCCAAATCTTTGATACTGGTAAGATCTACCTTTTTATTCTTTCTTTCATCATTCAGCGCCGAGTCTTTTTTCTTGTGATTTGTTTTATTTTCAGCAATGGTCATGCCAGGTTTGAGGGACAAGAAGAAAAAGAAGGACAAGAAGTCTTCCAAAGCAGGCTGGCCCCTGATGCGTCGGTGTCCCTGTGGCTGGAGTATGACCGTGATGGACCAACATGACCGATGCCTGGTCTGTCTTGGTCCAAACCATGACATTGACCACTGCAACGCCTGCTTCTCGATGCACCACTGTGTGTTGGAGTACCGCACATTTATGGTCAGCAGCGCACTGACAATCTTCAGGGGCAGTGTTGCACATGGGTCTCTTGACCCTCCTGGTATTACATGCACTGCGGAAGAGGGGGTCTCCACCACTTCAAACCTGCCAGGGCGGAGGTCGCTTCCACGGAGCTGGAGGGATGGTCAGGCTCCTCCGGGGGCCTGGCTGGGGGCACCGTTCTGGCTGTCACCTTCTCAGAGGTGAGAAAAAGAGAAAATCAGTGCATCCCCCCCAAAGATAAAAATATTTGGGAATATATAACAGTGAACATTAATCAGCCTGGGTTGGCTATTTACTAATTGAATTTCAAACCCAAAGTTTAAGAAAAAAATTACAACAATAAACATTTTCATGCCTAAATTGGCTACTTACTAATTTAATATTAAAAGAAGTGGGTGTCTCTCAGTATTCACTACAGCGCCCTATTGTGAAGTTGCCCAGCTACCAACGTCAAGGTAGACCACCCTCAGCTGGGTCCCTCTTTCACATAGGCCCTGTCCACACTACACCGCTCTGGCCCGGTAACGGATGCAATCCGTTACGGCCGGGGAGCGGTGCAGTGTGTCCCCACCTCAGTGGTGTCTGTTATGGGACCGGCACTGCCAGTCCACACATCGGGAGCCGGGCAACTGTTACGGCGGCGCCCAATCCCACAATGCAGCTCGCGCTGCGCTTCGGTCCCTGCAGGGGACCGTTACCACCTGTCCACACTACCGCCGGTAACGTTACCACGGCGGGACCGGTCTCATAACCGTTGTTGAAACCACTTCATATGTGGTTTCAACAACGGTTACGAAAACACCTCCTGTAACGTTACAGGTGTAAACGCAAACCATTGTGGTAATGGTTTGGGCACTCTGTAATGTTACAGAGGCGTAGTGTGGACAGGGCCTTAGTTAAAAGGGCTTTTAATGGAGTGCTACTGCATATGGTTAACAATATCAGAAAAAGAGAATCAGTGCATTCCCCCCCCCCAAAGACAAAAACATTTGGGTATATATATAACAGTGAACATTAATCAGCCTGGATTGGCTATTTACTAATTTCATTTCGGATCCATGACTGGTTGTCGACAAAATATTTGCTGCACGACTAGACAGCAAAACCAGCAGGTCAAGCGCTTTTTGTCGTCGGCTGCCAGTTTCACAGAATTCAAACTGTTTTCTTTAGGGGCTTTGCCCCCCGGCCCCCACACTAAATATAATCATCTCCGAGTCGGAGCTGATTGGGGTTGGTGCAAGACCCCCAACAGACAGTGCCAGGTTCCAGCACGGACACTACAGTGACGTGGCACTGAAGTCGCTGTAGTGTCGTTCGCTGCACCGGTGTCACTGTCAGGTGGGTATACATTTAATTTCAAACCCAAAGTTTAAGAAAAAAATTACAACAATAAACATTTCCACGCCTGATTGGCTACTTACTAATTTATTATTAAAAGAAGTGGGTGTCTCTCAGTATTCACTACAGTGCCCTATTGTGAAGTTGCCCAGCTACCAACATCGAGGTAGACCGTCCTCAACTTGGTCCCTAACCAAAATGCCTCTGCTTCAAGTAGCTTCCTTTATATAGAGTGCATCAGCCTGCAATGGGCTTAACTAAGGTGTGGTTCCCAGCCAAGTGAACAGGTAACAGATGGGGAGCGAGCTAAATGGGAGAGCCTTACTACTCCCAGGGCTAGTCAGCTGCTTCACCCTTGCTCTTTCACATAGTTAAAAGGGCTTCTAGTGGGGTGCTACTTCATATGGCTAACAACATCAGAAAAAGGAAAAATCAGTGCACCCCCCCCAAAGATAAAAGCATTTGGGTATATATAACAGTGAACATTAATCAGCCTGGATTGGCTATTTACTAATTTAATTTCAAACCCAAAGTTTAAGAAAAATTTACAACAATAAACATTTTCATGCCTGAACTGGCCACTTACTAATTTAATATCAAAAGAAGTGGGGGTCTTTTGGTATTCACTACAGGGCCCTATTGTGAAGTCGCCCAGCTACCAACGTCAAGGTAGACCACCCTCAGCTGGGTCCCTAACCAAAATGCCACTGCTTCAAGTAGCTTCCTCAGAGGTGCAGGCTCCCCTGGAGTCATGGCCTATGTCTGCTAGGCCTGGTTCGGTGGTTTCCTTGGCACCACCCACCAGCACTGCTGCTGATGCCAGAGCCGTTTGCACCTCTAGTGAGCAGGGTGGCACCGCATCTGTGCCGGGACTCCCCGCAGGGCCACTCACGGAGCCGAGGGAAGGCTTTGGGGTAGCCACTCTGGTGATCTCCTCCTTTTCATGGGAGGATGATTGAGACCCAGACCCAGACTGGCTACCTGACTCTACATGGTCCCGAGGCTCTCCTTTGCCCAGCACTAAGGTGCTCCCTAATCTTACACTCTTTCCTTGGATAGGTGGTCACTATCTATGCAGGCCTTGGCTCTGATCCCGGTGCTGCGAGCCCCACAGGAGCCGCTCATGGCACCGAGGGGGAGCCTCATATTGAGAGTGGCACTGTTCCTATAGAGATCGAGTCATCCGGTGCCGAGGTCGGAGCTGGCACCAAATCTGGCACCATTCTGCCCTCTGGCACCAGAAAGGGGACTGTCATGTCTGCCGTTCCTCCAGTGAATGAGGCAGATGTGGTAGCACCCTTAAAATTAATGTCGAGGACCAGGTTCCTCTTGGAGTTGGAGGGGGTGAGGGGCCGGGGTGATGTGCGGCAGCCTTCCCCTGGAGCCCTACAGGGCTCAGAGAGGAGCCACAGTGCTGAACCTTCCTTCTCTCCTTCCTCCATTTTGGGTGGGACCCCTGTGGGTGGGACTAGGAGCCACTCTTCTGGACCTACATGGCTCTGGTCGCCCCACATGGGGGGGTTCTTCTACTGGGCTCAGTCTAGACTGCTTTAGTTTGGTTGAGCAGCCATTGATGGAGGAGACCAGTGGATCTCACCTTAGAGTTGGAACATCTGCCAGGTCTCACAGCTCTAGCAGAGGGCTTTCTCACCCAGTGAGCATGCCCCCCCCCCGCCTCCTCCTCCTCCACCCTCTTTCTTGGGCCATGTAGGTCCTTCGGGGCCCTTGACCTGGGAGCAATTCAGAGCCACTGTTGATGCCTTTCCCGGGCATGGACAAAAAGATCTTCCACCTGTCCTCCCAGGAGCAGCTGGACTGTAGATCCTTGGACTCATCAGCCTCTTTGTCTTCCTCCCCTGAGGAAGAGGATTCTTCTATCCACCTTTCCTCTGATGCTGATCAGACCTCGTATCAGTGTTTCCTGCAGAGGGTGGTTGATGAGCTCCATATCTCCCATATGCAAGACACAATCCTGAGTGGGTGACATGTGCCTTCGTGGGTAAATGCAGTGCAGACCACCTGGTGGTGCCTGCCTGACTGGTCCCCTTCTGGGAAGCATCGTACCATTACTGACAGTGTCCCTCAGCCCCTTCTCCAACCTCAAGGGACTGCCAGTACAAGTATTGCACTCTCCAGTAGATTTGCCTCATCCTTTTTCTGGAGTGAGGCTCCTGGACACCCCTACCGGGCATAGAAGCCTGAGGTGTGACGGACCTCCAGAGGCTGACTCCGTGGAGTTCGACCACTGTGAGAGGAAAGTTTTCTCCTTGGCTTGCCTCATGCTGTCTGTTGCATCACATCAAGTCCATCATTCTGCCAGCAGGAGCTTATGGTCAATGCTAGGCCAGCTGCTAGCATCAATGCCTGATTCAGCAGAAACCAGCAAGCCACCACCCTCACCGCCCATGGCCCGGAAGCTTGCGAGGCACCAAGCAAGGGCATTGTACAATGCCAATGAAGTGGCATCCAGGTTAGTGGAGACAGCGATCTGCATCCAGCGGATGGCGTGGCTTCACCTTTCCCGGTTGTGGCCCGGCATAGGTGATTGCCTTCACTTTCCGGGGAACCACCTTTTCTCCCACAGGGTGAGGCGGGAGCTTCAAGGGCGACTTCCTTCTCCCAGGCAATGGGAGACCCCACCTCACCCTGACCAGTCACAGGCCTCACCTGGCCAGGGAGGAGTCCCCTCTCTCTGTGTATCCCCCACAGGGGGCTGAGGGAACCCCTTTCCCTCAGGGAGATGCCAGGTCCCCTTTCGGGGGGCTTGGTACTCACCCACTAGTGATTAATGGTGAAGACTGATACAGATAAGATATGAAAATTACATACCTACCATAATTGTTGATCTTTTTGTTTATCTTCACCATTAAGCACTGCTTCCCACCCACCATCCCCTCCTGAACTACAGCTTCTGGGCAGAGCCACCTCCCTGCTTGCCTTCCCCCCAGTTGAGCCTAAATGTGGGCACAGTCCCAGTGGCACCTCCAGGATCCCCAATTCCTCCCTGAAGTGCTGGGGCCTCACCTGTGGGGGGAGGACAAGCAGGACCTCTTGCCCTCTATGCCTGGAGTCTCCAGAGCCCTCTCCCGCCTGTGCATTTCCTATGTTCTACTCTGCTCTTGTGGAACATGCTCAGGTCCCCCCCAGTTCAGGGGGGAGAGCCCCGATGACTTCTTCACTATCTCATTTTCCACAATCCCTGTGTAGGGATTCTCCTAGTGCCTCTCCTGCCTTGTGCAAGACTTCTGTTTCCACAGACACTGGAGTGTCTGCTCTCTACAATATGTCCCGGTGTTTCAGATTTCTATCACCAGGACCTTCAAAAACAGGAAAAAAGTCAGAGAGGGGCTGATCTTTTGGTGTGGGGCACCTTCCCCACTTCCCTATTGTGAGATATTGCTCCTCTCTCTCAACCTGGTGTGTGGGGAGAGGGCCCTCTTAGGGAGAATGGACTCATCCCCTCTACCTCTACTCTACCATTCAGCTCTTTCTCTCATTCTTACCACCTGTTTTTATCCTTCTCTTTCCAGAAAATGAAAACTTTTCAGAAAGGAGACAACAGGTTGGAAGTTCCTTCAGGGAGAATAAATGATTGTACTCCTATAAGTGTCTCAGATCCCAGCTGAGGGGTATGTAGCTGTTTGGAGGGGTGCTTTGCTTTCCCCTCCATCTCTGTCCTCCTTTCTCCCTCTATGTCTCACTCCTGCCAAGAGTGGCTCTTGCCCCCTCCCTGCACACCACTTCTCTTTTTGCCTTTTTACTTTTCTTTCCTTTCTTCTTTCTCATTCTTTCTTCTCTTGCCTAGTGGTTGGGGCCATTCTCCTTACTCCTTAAGTCCAGACTCTACCTCTGTCCTATCTGTCGGCCTTAATCCTTTTCAGTTCATTTCCTTTCCTTTGTCCATCTCTTGGCCCTTGCCCCCACCCTTCTTTCTCTAGTTCTTTTCTCACTCTGTAGTGAGCAGAATTGAAAGGCTTGCCTGGAGTTCAATGGCCAAGCAGCCAGCCTCTCCCACTTCCTGAACTACATAAGAAGTTCCTCTCAGCCTCATTATGAAGAACTTTTTCTTTGCAGCTGAAGGCTCTGTCTGTCTGTCCTCTGAGCTGGTTGGGACCTACCCCCCGCCTTGCTGCTCCTGCTTGTCTGTTGGATTCTGTGTTTCTTTCCTGCTTCTAGTTTGTATTTTGCCTTCGGCTGTGTGTGCTTCTCCTGTCTTTGTTCCCTGTTTTCTCTGTTTGTGTGTTTTTGGTTTGTTTTTTCTGGGGGGCTTTTGTTTCCAAGCTCCTAGCATATTGCTCCTGAGCTCCTACTATTGCACTGTTGCTCAAACCTCTCAGCCTACTGCAATGCAAATGCAATCACTATCTGTGTGTTTCAGTTCAACCATAGCTGCTCCACGTTGCATACTCAGTCGTTTTCACTTTGCTTCCCAGTATTACTGCTTCCCCGGCTACAGAATTAATTGCTCCCTATGCTATCAAGTTTGATTGTTTTCACCTGATTCAAGCTCTGAACCTTGCTATGCAGTTCAAGCATGCTATTCCCTGTTTGTACACTGCTGTTTCACTCTGAGGTCAGCTAAATTCCTGCTGAGGCTGTTAAACTAGCTTTAATATCTGCACGTGGTTCTCAGCCCTTCCATCACTTTCTTGTTTGTCCTACAGCGGGGACTGGGAAGTGTTTGGGGAGTCATGGCCCCATGTAACTAATTCTTTTGTTTTACATCCTGCCTTCACCGCTGAAAATCCTCAGAGTATTTGTCAGCTATTCTATTCTGGCACAGGGTTCCTGCAGCCGACGGTCTTGCTCTGCATTTAGTCCGCATCTTGAGCATGTCCAACTTGGGGTGGGATCCTTCTCACCTGGCCCATAGCTGGGAGTGTTTTCACCCCAGGCTTGGCTTTAGCTGCCTGCTACACAAAAGCAACTCCTGGTGTAGAATTTAGGACTAGCGATGAAGGATGGAAAAAGTTACCTCCTTTGGCTCTAGTGTTCCACTATAATGGTTATCCATTGGCTTTAGTAGTTTCCTTAGCAAGGTACCTTCACTGCATTCTCCCTACGACTGCCTCTGGTTCCCCTAGTTTGAGTTTAGGGTGGGTCGGCCTGGTGAGTGCCGCAGCAGTCATTGCTCTCCTCCTCCCGCACATATTGTTGCAGAGTTTTCTCGCAACCTTCCACGGCGTTCCCGCTAGCGGGTTTGAGTGAGAGCCTTCCTCCAAATTGGAATATATTCCACCTCCCTTTAATTGGGTTTTTCAAATTGCAGCTGCAGAGCCGTCACTAAATAAAATGTCCCAAGCCTGGAGGGAAGGCGACCTAGGCCTTAGATTCCCTGAGATTTACTCCTCAAAGGTTTTTTTTTCCCTCTCCTCTATTGCCTCAGGTCATAACTGGGTCTCTGACTACCTATATGGCAGAAAACAACTAACTAAATTCAATAAAGTCCTCTCTGCCCCCCGGCCTGTCACCTCTGGTGTCCCTCAGGGCTCCGTGCTGGGTCCCCTATTCTTTTCCCTGTTCATCAACAATCTCCCTGATGTGGTCTCCAGCTGCCGTGTCATCATGTATGCGGATGACCTGGTTCTCCTGGCCCACTCCTGTGATACAGCCACACTAAACCGGCACTTATCTGAAGACCTCTGGAACATCCAGGCATGGCTCTCCAACCATAAATTGGTCCTAAATCAAAACAAACTCAGGCTATGTTCTTCGGTTCCTCTGCCAAAATACGAGCCTCTTCAACTCCCCTACATATCAACTACGAAGATGGCTCCCTCTCCTACTGTGACCTCCTCAAATATCTTGGAGTGACGCTGATCCCCAATTGGACCTTGGTAGTCATATCCATAATGCCTGCAGTGGGTAAACCGCAAACTGGGATGCTGGCTTACAGGGCTCGCACAACCTCACCCAGCGTCACAGCTCTGCCAGGGAGTACTACTCTCCCTCAGCTACTGCCTCATATTTGCTCATGCTTCTAAGACCCTCCTAAGCAGTGGAGCACAATGTACAACAACATCTGTCGCTTTTGCCCTGGCCGCCTCCCCCACCTCACCCATCACTGCGAGCTCTACGAGAAGCTTGGCTGGCTATCCCCGCTCAATCACCTTAACTTTAGCACTGGGTGCCTCGTGAGTAAAGTACTTAGCTCCGGCACCCCTCCGGAACTGGCCCGGTTTCTTGCTCCTGCTGACCTCTCCCCCTACCTGCTTAGATCCCAAGGCCCCGGCCTACTAAGTGTACCTACTTCCCGCACCAAAATGGGGGACCAGAGTTTTGCTGTCCATGGCCCCAGGCTCTGGAACTCCTCTCCTGAAAGAGTCCATACTGCCTCCTCTCACAAGAGTTTCCGGACCTCTCTGTGGGATCATCTTAAGGTGGCTCGCTGTGAATGTCCTAAGCCTCCTTAGCCTCCCGGTGTCCACTGGTGCCGGCTTCTTCTCTCCTGCTCTGGCGCCACCACTTGCGCTATGTCCTCGTCCAAACTCTCCCTTGCTTGACTGACGCTATGATGTTACTATGCTCATAATCCTCACCAGCCCTGTTGGTCATTGAATTTATCTCTAACTTATACCTTGCCCCAGCACTGTATCTGGGTGTTATCTTCCACGTAAATATAAAAACTGTAAAAATTGTCTTTTCTCCTGTTTTTGTACCTGAATGTATTCATCTGAACCAATTACTGTATCAATGTACCTGTTGTACCCTTTTGTACTCTCCCGGGTCGTTCCTGAAAATAGGCATAAAACTTGTCTAGTGTACTTACCCGGTAAACAAAAACTAAATAAATAAAAAATAAATAACTGTTAGTTAGCATAGTAGTGTCCCTAGTTTCTTTAGGTAGGTTCCACTGTTAGATGGTGGTGGGTGGTGTCCCCTGCTGTTCCCTCTCTCCTCAGAGGATCCCCCTAATTCTCAACGTAAACCTTCAGTATTGTGCTACGCAACCTGGGCATCTCATTACGTTATCAACCTGGGCATCTCATTACGTTATCAACCTGGGCATCTCATTACGTTATCAAACTGGGCATCTCATTACGTTATCAACCTGGGCATCTCATTACGTTATCAAACTGAGCATCTCATTACGTTATCAACCTGGGCATCTCATTACGTTATCAACCTGGGCATCTCATTATGTTATCAACCTGGGCATCTCATTACATTATCAACCTGGGCATCTCATTACGTTATCAACCTGAGCATCTCATTACGTTATCAACCTGGGCATCTCATTACGTTATCAAACTGAGCATCTCATTACGTTATCAACCTGGGCATCTCATTACATTATCAACCTGGGCATCTCATTACGTTATCAAACTGGGTATCTCATTACATTATCAACCTGGGCATCTCATTACATTATCAAACTGAGCATCTCATTACGTTATCAACCTGGGCATCTCATTACGTTATCAAACTGAGCATCTCATTACGTTATCAAACTGTCTATGCTCTCTACTGCAATGTCACAGTTACTACTACTATGTCACAGTTACTGCTTACTTATATGATTCATGTCACCTCATTCTTTTGGGATATGCTTGTACTACATTTCTTTTTTGGGGATTCCTAAGGTACCTTTAGCCATGGGAATCATCTCGTGGCACCTCTAGGGGTGGAACACTCTCCGAGGGTTCCTTGCCTTTGGTACCCCTACAGTGTGATAATTCCTCTGGAATAGAGTGTGAATGGCCAGAATCAAACTAACACAGTTGCACAAGCATAATACTATACTGGCTGTGCGGGACATTGAATTGGAAAGGCTTTGCCTGGAGTTCGATGGCCAAGCAGCCAGCCACTCCCACTTCCTGAGCTATATAAGCAGTTCCTCTCATCCTCATTGTGAAACACTTTTTCTTTGCCCCTCCATCCTCCCCTCCTCCTCCAGTGGCAGCACTTCTCTCCTTAGGGGGATTCCTAAGGTACCTTTAGCCACGGGAATCGTTCCGTGGCACCTCTAGGAGTGTGAACGGCCAAAACCAAACTAACACACTTGCTACACACCTGCTCAAACCTCCTATCTGCATTTGTTTTTGCTAACCCAGTACCTTATCTACTCTTAAAATTAATAATCACAGGAGCTTATTTTAATAGTATTTCTCAATACATGCCCACTCTCTGCCCTATTATGAACTTCCTAGCCCCATTATTTTTATATTGGCTCACGCTTGTGCACCAGCCAACATATTGCATTAGTAGCAGATTTGGAGGTGTGGTCACTGTGGGTGAATGCAGGGCACGCATCAGTAGGTGCGTCCCTCATTCCCCAATAAGATAACATGCAGGCGCCACACCAGCAATACGTAAACTGGCCACCAGATCAAAGAAGAGATCTGCTGCAATGAGAGCCGCCAAGCTCCTCACGCAGTGTGCCTTTTCTGGTGAAGCAGTTTACAAAACAAGGCGACACGTAGCTGCTTCATTTGCCAACGGGAAGCCCACTCCCATCGGCATTATGTTCCCCTCCCATCCTGAAGTGTGTGCCGAGGTGCCCAACTCGGCATCATGGCACCCCCAACAGTCTTTCCTTGCCGATGGGGCATCCCTTTCCCCATTGGCTTCAGTCCCCCGTGTCAAGTTCAGTTTGCTGATGGGGGAGCCCACTCCCCATCAGCATAATGTCCCCTGCCCCCATGTGTGCTGTGTGCCAAGGGGGTGCCCAATCCCCCTTGGCATCATGCGCGCCCCCTCACCCGTTTCTGTGCTGACAGGGGGGGCCCAATCCCCGACGGCTGTGAACCCCCTCCCCGTTATGCAGGTGGTATACTGGGAGCCCACCCCAGTGTACCAAACACCTGCAAAAAAAGAAAACCGATCCTCATCGCCTTTTTTTTAACCTCTAAAAGAAGAAAACGATCTTTCACAGTCTCTTCTGCCCCTCCCCAACCCGCGCCCACCCTCTGCGCACCCACCTCGCCACACACCCCCACCCCATACTTACATCCGGAGTACGGCGCGACAATCTTCAGTGGACCTGGAACATGTCTGCACTCTTCAAAGCCGACCGCGAACTGAAGAAATGCCGGTAAGCTGTATAATGGAATAAATAGGGTTTTTTCAACTTTGGTGCATATCTCAGCCATTTTTGGAAATGTTGGCACCACATTTTCAACATGGGGTTATTAGAACCCTCCTCATGAATTTAGTCACTGTCATGGTGTTTTTCAGTCTCGAAGGTGATTTTGTGCGGTCACTGCGCAGAATCACCTTTTGGGACCGATTACAAATGACAGTGCCACTGTTCATGAGGGGCTCTCAAAAAGCCTATGTTGCAAATCTGGTGAAAAAAATCCAAAACCTGGCTGTTTTATGAGCATGCATTGCGCAGTTTCCACACATGCTCGTAACTTCGTGAATGTGTAATATTTTCACTCCAGATTTCCAAAATTGGCATTTTACCACATCTCATTGTGAACAGTACAGCTGTCATTTTACATATCCTGGCCGAAATGTGTTTTTGCACATCCAGCACAGAATACTGTGGTCGCAGTGCAAAATCAGTTTTCGGGACAGTTTGAGAAAATGACGGTGACACTGTTCATGAGGGAAGGTCTCAAAATGCCTATGTTGAAAATGTGGTTAAAAAAATCCTCAGAATAATTGGGATACAGACGTGTGTTGTGCAGTTTCTATGCCTGCTCATGACTTCACCAATTTTCATATTGTCACTCCAGATTTTCAACGTTGCCATTTTTTTACACCTCCTCATGAACAATACAGTTGTCATTTTTCACACCCTGCCCAAAATGTGTTTTCGTGCCTGTGTCGCCAAATAGTAGTAGTAGTAGTAAAAATTTTATTTATACAGTATAACACCATTAGGAAAATGAATGCCCTATTTACAAGGTGTACCTGTGCGGCAAACATTATATACAAATTTCAAGTTTCCACAGATTACAATAGGCTTAGGAACATACCTTATAAATCATAAGTCAATAGTACAAACACACAGTTATGACATATGTAATAAACATTACTACAAACAGTAAAGACTATACAAGTTGTTCAGTTACACCCACATCTGAGACTAAAATGCTGTCCAATCTTTGTTTTAAAACTAAATTTCGAAAGTTCTAAATCTCTTAAATCTGGGGGCAATGCATTCCATGTACTAGCTACACTATATTCATAGGTCATTTTACCAACGTTATTTGTCATCCTAGGCTATAACAAATCCCTAGCCCCATTTTTCCTTAAATTTAAACTATGTTTAGGTCTTTGAATCTTCTGTACCAAGTGCTGGGGTGTATTATTTCTAAGCATTGTCCAAACTAAATTAGTCCAAATACAGTTACGCTTCAGATCAAGTGATTTCCCGTCCAACTTATTGTACATTGTACAATGGTGGGTGTTATAGCTGCACCTCAATACATATCTTGCCAAGCTATTATAAAGATGGTAAAGTTTTCCTAGCTGCTGCTTATTGGAGTATCTGTAAATATGACTTCCATAATCAATTATTAGCAGAATAAGCTGATTTGTAATTATTAAACGTACAGATTTAGTTGTGCTCATCAAGAACCTTCTTGCTGCCCCGATACGACCATTTACTCTTTTTACCAAATCTGAAATATGATGATCAAAACTCAAATGCTGATCTATGTCATAAATGTCTGTGTCTGAAATGGCATAGTCGCTGTGCAAAACCACCTTTCGGCTAACAAACTAACAGTGCCGTTCTTCATGAGGTGGGGTCACAAAAAGCCCATGTTGAAAATTTGCAGTGAAAATACCAACAAACGTTTACAGCATTAGGGTTTCCAACTGTAACACCCCTACCGTGTAGAGACTGACAGGCATCAGAGGTGTGACTTGAGATCATTCGCTGTAATGCTCACGTCATTCCACCCCCACTTCCACCCTGTAGCTAGTCACAGGCATCAAGCTATGACTTGGAGTCTTCGGCCCTAAAGTACACCCCAATCTTCTACACTGTACCCATCTCAGCGTATTTTCTTATGCAATGGGTAAGTATAAGGCCCCAAAGCACACCACGACACTTGTCAGTGTCTACTGGGTAGAGTGAGGTTAAATGCCATGAACGTTACAGCTGATGACCGAAAGGCACACCCCAATGCCTGTCACTCTCTGCAGGGAGGGGGTGAGGTTGGCGTCAGTTCAATACTTCACTGCCATTCCTATTATGCATCTCTAACTCCTGCACTACCAATGCCAGCGAGACAACATCCGGCATTGACAAATGCTTGTTCTTTATTCTGCTGACAAAATCTTAATTGAATCCAATACACAGAAATTCTGTAAATGTTTATATTTTCCGTGAATCTGTATAATATCACTGCAAATAACTCTGTAATGTACGTGTTGTATTTACTCACTGTAGCAACTTTTGGTACCTCGTCTTCCCCCCACTTGGGTACACTCATTGCTGTTCTGATGCCCTCATTGACTGTTCACTGAATATATGTTTTCTGTTCATATCTTCTCTTCTCTTTGTATTGTAATGGAATGTATTGTATTGTACTATTGTCTGCCCGGGTTGCCCCTGAAAAAGGCACTGTATGGTCTCAGTGGGCTCACCCAGTTACCAAAATCCAAATAAAATAAAATAAATAAATAAATTGGGGGTCAGCTGGGGTGGAAGAGGATTGAGTGTCTGGAGGACTGCTCTCCTCTCCTCTCCTAGGGTGGGGAGGTATGCCAGCCCAACCTAGGCTAGACGCAGGTGGAGGCCTGTGGGTAGAGCAGCATCAGGGCAGCATGTAAAAGGAGGGGATTGTGGGGCACATCGGATGAGTTCACCTCCATGCACAAGTCCAATCCTTCACAGTGGGGTAGGATTAAAAACAGAAACTGGAGTGGAAGGGGATTAATGAAGCCCAGCCCAGCTGTCTCCAACCCTGTACCGCCACTCAGTCAATGACCTGGTGCACTGCAGATTTGTTGCACTGAGGGGAGGACTGCCCTCCCTCTCCAGCCCTGCCATGACAGGGGAACTCATGGGGAGATCCACTGAACAGGTAAGCTTACCAAGGGAGGTGGGGGGCTAGTTTGGAGGATCTGGGAACTGGGCTGATGCAGCCACCCCTCGACGCAAGGAGGAAAAACATCTATATGGATAAAGAAAGCTGAAGCATCTGCAAAGATTGCTGATCAGGTGTCTACATGATTTGCAAATGCAAAAAAAACCAACAGCATATTTAGATGAGACACAGTGTGTCACATGCAGCAGCAGTCAGCAAGGGAAATAAGAGATGTGGTGATACAGCTTCGACATCTACCAGTAAGATAACCAGAAAATCACTTCCAAAATCAAATCCTGTATGGACAGTTTTTGCACAGGTTGGCATTGTAGATTGTGAGGAGAAGAAAGAGGAGGAACCATGGCTTCCATTCAGGCCATAGCACCACCACAGCCCTCCTAGAATTCACCAACTTCCTACACTCCTCCCTAAACTCCAGTAATATTGCTGGAGCTGTGTTCATAGACCTTTCCAAGGCCTTCGACACGGTTTGCCATCCTCTCCTTCTTGACTCCCTCTGCCAACTTGGTTTCTCTACAAGTCCACTGGCATGGTGTGCCAGTTACTTCTCCACTTAGTCCCAATGCATCAAAATAAATGGGACACTATCCGACACTCTACCTGTCTGCTCTGGGGTGCCACAGGGCTCCATCCTGGGTCCACTTCTTTTCCCCTCCACCTAAACTCCTTGCCAAAGGCCTGCTCCAAAAAAATACTACTGTATGCAGATGATGCAGTGCTCTATTCCTCGCATCATAAACCCACTGCCCTCCAGCACTCCCTCCAACATGCCTTCTTCCAGGCCGAAACATGGTTCAAGGACTGTAGACTGGTCATAAACCTGAAAAAAGACGAAATTGATGATTTTCTTCCACCATCAAAACAAAGCGAAAAGTGCACCTCTCTCCTCATCCTCCCCAGCACCCAGCACCCCCTTGAACAGGTATCCATCTACAAATATCTTGGACTTACCCTTGACTCTGCCCTTACCTTCCATGACCACATAAACACCCTAGCGGCCGCCACTAACACTCGGATTGGACTCCTTAGCTGTAGAGTCAAGCCACACAAAAGTGAAGGTACTGTACCGGACTTCAGGAGGGCTTATTTTGTCAAAATGAGCGAGTGCCTCAGAAAAGCACTAGCAAACAGACAAGAAGGTGGGGTGAAGCAACAATGGGGAAACATCAAAACTGCCATCGCAGAGGCAACAAGCCTTTGTGTGAAGCAAATAAACAAATCAAAATGAAAGAAAAAAACCACTATGGTCCAAAGCACCATCACTAGTGCACCCAAGATCGCCCATTTCAATACCACTCTTCGCAACCACCTCTTCAATATCTGCTCCTGCAACTGCTTCTAATTCTTTCACTCTCTTACCCACTCTGATCCAATATTCTCTGACAAAGTCCATTATGGATTGCAACCTCCATCTTTAACACCCAACCCATGATTAGGTCTGACTACTATGTTTAGATGCATTCTCAAGCTTATAATGCCTCACTGCTGTCATGTTGTAAATATCATCATCCAAAGGTTATAAATAATGTCAGAAAATACCTACTTCCAAATCTTGTAAATACTGTCTGTGACAAATGTCTGTAACACATGCTTAATGTAACCACTGTTATACCATGTATCTCATGTTTAATGTAATTGTTGTTATACCTACTCTATGTTTCCATCTGTCTTACATGTGATGAGGTACCTTTGCAAATCAGCCTCTGGCTCAAAGGTTGTAAACCGATATATTAAATAAATAAAATAAAAATAAATAAACAAAAGAAGCGGTGGGGAAGGTAAGGGAGAAAAAGATAGCATTCAGGAAATATAAGGAAACACAGAAGGAGCAGGACAGAGAACTATACCAGATAAAGCAGAAGGAAGTGGTGAAGGCAGTCAGAACAGCAAAGGCCCAAACTGAGGAAAATATAGCCAACTTGGTTAAGAAGGGGGATAAAACCTTTTATAGGTACATTAGGGAGCAAAGAAAGACGAAGGCAGGGATACTGAGGCTGAATAAAGAGGAAGGTGGTTGGGCAGAGAGCGACAGTGAAAAAGCAGGAATACTGAACGAATATTTCTGCTCATAATTCAAAATGGAAAATCAGGAGGGGAGAGACCTAATCCAGTCAATAGAAGCACTCTGGATAGGGGGGGTGATAATAGTCCTTTCACAGAAGAAAGGGTTCTGAAAGAACTCTTAAAACTGAAGGTGGATAAAGCAATGGGGCCTGATGGGATTCACCCTAGAACTCTAAAAGAACTAAGGGAAGAACTAGTAACACCACTGACTACCCTTTTTAATAAATCATGGGAGGATGATATGGTACCTGAGGACTGGAGAAGGGCGGATGTGATTCCCCTCACAAAAGTGGGAGCAAGACAGAGGCAGGAAACTACAGACCTGTCAGTTTGACCTCAGTGGTAAGGAAAATGATGGAATCATTTCTGAAGGAAAGAACTGTTGAGTACCTAGAGGCCAGTGGGGCACAGGACCCAAGGCAGCATGGATTCACAGCAGGAAGGTAATTTCAAACAAATCTAATTGATTTCTTTGACTGGGTGACCAAAATAGTAGACCAGGGAGGGGCTGTGGACATGGCCTACCTAGACTTTAGCAAGGCATTTGACACAGTCCCACACAAAAGATTAATAAACAAATTAGCCAGCCTGGGAGTGGGTCCAAGGGTGGTAGCCTGGGTAAAACACTGGCTGGACAACAGGACTCAGAGGGTAATAGTAAATGGAGTCCACAGTGAGGAAAGGAGGGTTACTAGTGGGGTACCACAGGGTTCAGTACTGGGGCCAGTCCTTTTTAATGTCTTTATAAGTGACATTGCGGAGGGACTGGAGGGGAAGGTATGTCTCTTTGCAGATGACACAAAGATTCTGCAACAGGGTTGATACGCAAGGTGGGGTGGAAAGGATGAAAAGGGACTTGGCAAGGTTGGAGCAATGGTCAAATGTATGGCAGCTTAGATTCAACGCAAAGAAGTGCAAAGTGATGCACCTGGGAAACAAAAACCCAGGGCAAGAGTACACAATGGGTGGTGAGATACGGACAACATCAAAAATGGAAAGAGACCTGGGGGTAGTCATATCAGATGACCTAAAGGTGGGCCAGCAATGTGAGAAGGCAGTAAGGAGGGCTGGCGGGATACTGGAATGTATTGGGAGAGGCATCACCAGTAGAAAACAGGAAGTTGTTGGCCCTCTGTACAGACAGTTGGTAAGACCACATCTGGAGTACTGTGTACATTTCTGGAGAACCCATCTCTGCAAAGACATAGACAGGGTGGAGGCTGTCCAGAGGAGGGCAACCAAAATGGTGCAGGGTCTGCACCAGAAGACATATGAAGAAAGACTAAAGGAGCTTAAGCTGTATAGCCTCGAGGAAAGGAGGGAGAGGGGGGACATGATACAAACTTTCAAATACCTCAAGAGAATCAACAAAGTCCAATGAGGGTAGCATCTTTCAAAAAAAGAGATGTGCAAGAACATGGGGGCACAATTTGAAGATAGAGGGGAGACGGCTCAGAGGTAATATGAGGAAGTATTTCTTCACAGAGAGGGTTGTAGATGCATGGAACAGCCTTCCTGAGGAGGTCATAGAGTCAAAAACAGTGAGGTAATTCAAGAATGCATGGGACAGACATAAAGCAATTCTAGTGGGGGGTAGGAAGAAGTAGGCTGTTGGTTAACTAGGATCTGCAGCTTATCCGTTAGGTAGGGAAATGGGCAGACTAGGTGGGCCAAGCGGTCCTTATCTGCCATCAGATTCTATGTTTCTATGTTTCTCCTTTACCGGCACAGGGCCTGCCTCCCTCCTGATGCCTTTAGGCTTGCCATTACTTCCTCAATACTGTCCCTAGTGGACTATGGGCTCCCTGTGTATGGGGCAGCAGATAATTCTGCACTCCAGAAAATTCAAGTCTCCCTCAACAAGGTGTGCAGGCTCCTAACTGGTGCCCCTAGGCTCACCCACACCTGCTCCCTCTATTTCTCTGCCAGTCTTCTCAACCTCGATGAAAGACTCCACTACCAGATCTTCCTACTGACCAAGAAAATCCTGCTCGGTCACTCCCCTCCTGGGGTCACCGCCTTTCTCCAACTTGCCACTCCCTCTATCTCCACCCGGAACTCAGACAAAGCTATACTGGCAGTACCCAGGGTAAAAACCTCCCTTGCCCAGAGATCCTTCCACTACAGGGCCCCTGTTTGGTTTAATGCACTTCCAGCCACCATTAGCAGC
Organism: Neoceratodus forsteri; assembly: GCA_016271365.2. Classification (NCBI taxonomy): domain Eukaryota; kingdom Metazoa; phylum Chordata; order Ceratodontiformes; family Ceratodontidae; genus Neoceratodus; species Neoceratodus forsteri. The sequence goes on along the minus strand of CM057449.1, from coordinate 139,146,271 downwards.
ACACCCAAGATTGCCCATTTCAAAGTCGCTCACCGCAACCACCTCCTCAATGTCCGCTCCTGTAACTGTAACTAGCCTGTGCTCTCCTGCCCACAATGACCCAAACCTCTGACAAAGTCCATTATGGACTGCAACCTCTTACAACAATGTCTGGCCCATGATTGTGATGGACTATACTATAACGGATGCTCACTTATGTTAACAATGTTTTTCTGCTATGCTTATGTAAATATCTGTATCCAAAACTGTATATAATGTCTGTAAACAATGTCTGTAACCCATACATGGTGGCTATTTCCTTTGTAAATTGTACCCTGTCTGTTTTTATTCTGTCCTCCATGTGACGAGGTACCTTTGTAAATGAGCTATCTGGCTCAAAGGTTGTAAATCTGATATTTCAAATAAATAAATAAATATCAGACTAAAGGCAGCTGCCAGCTTTGTTGAGACATATATGACAGACCCCAAACACCTTGGAGCTGATGATGAACCCCTGCTGTACTGGAACAGGGAAGGAGGAATGGAAGTGAACATTGTTTAACCAGGAGTAGCACACTAAGCCAAAGCTTGTTTCTAGATGTGACCTGGGAGCACCTGCCCTGCTCCCTTAAAAATCTATGGATCTGATGGTACCCTCCTGCAGGCCGTGGATTCAGTCAAGTATCTGGGAGTAACCCTTGACCTGCAACTGGACCTCACCCTGCACATTAGGAATGTATGCAAGCCAACCAATGGCAAGCTCGGATTTGCCTACAGAGCAAAAAGTTGTCTCACCCCGGCCACACGGGTTGTCTTAGCCAGGGGGGTCCTCCTGCCCACGCTGTGCTATGGGCTTGTATCCTTTGCCCCAGTCCTGAAATCAAGTCTCACAAAATGGGACACTGCATACAATAATATATGCCGCTTTGTGCTCTCTGCACCTTGCCTCATGCATCGCTGTGATCTATACTCGTGGCTGGAGTGGCTCTACCCAGAAAAGAACTGCGTTTTTGTACTCGGCAATTTCATTGACAACACTGTTAGAACGGCTACCCCTTCTGCACTTGCCCTTCCCCTCAAACATGAAACCCCTGCCTACCACCTAAGATCCAGTGCCGCACTGGACCGCCAGGTTCCCAGGACCCGTACCCTTGCTGGGGATCGAGCCTTCTCCGTCCATGCGCCTAGGGTGTGGAACTGCCTTCCAGCATCAACTCGCTCCTCCCTCTCCCATCCCTGCTTCAAAGCCTCCCTATGGAGCTTCCTAAAATCCGCCTCCGCCTGTCTATGTGCCATATAGACCCCAGCTGTGGCAATCTGTTCCCAAACTGACTGATGTGGGGTCACACTCCTGTGCGCTTGTTCCCACAATATGCTGAAATTTGCCCTGGGCCTTTTTTCCCTTCCTACTTGTCCCTGAGTGGGGTCCCATGTGGCTTAACCCATATCATTAACCTTGTGGACAGTGTCTGTATATTGTTGTTGCTCTAGCTATACATTATGTATTTTTTTGCTATCTTCCAATCAATCTGTTATGCCTGTAATCCCACGTACCGTTTATTTACCTATCCACTTGCTATGCTGGATGATCCTGTATGTTACCTTGACGACGCTTGATGCTTTGTATGTACCTGAAAATAGGCACTTGGCTGTCTAGTGTGCTTACCTGGTAAACAAAAGCAAATAAAAATAATAAATAAGTGACTTGCTCAGGATCATACAGTAATGCACCTAGGCGGCTGTGGGATTCAAACCCAGGTCTCCAGATCTGCAGCTCAGAGCTTTAACCCACTACGACATACTGCCTCCAATACAATAGAGTTAAAGAGTGGCCTGCACTGGCAGATGTGGCTTTTGAAAGTTTAACAAAACAAAATGGTTATATTAAATGCACACTGAAAATAGAAAATAAGAGTTAAAAATCAACGTTTCGACCATAGGTCTTCTTCAGGAAATATCCAAAAGGGAAAAAGCAAAATTAGTGTAGAGGAGAGGTAAAATAAGGAAAATATATATGGGGAAAGAAAAAAGGGGGAGGCTCTGGGAGAAGAAGTGATAAATGGCAAGATAAAGACGGTCAAATGATGTAGATGGCAGAGCAAGCAGGCAACGATAGGACCTAATGAGAGGAATGCAGGATTGAAGCGAAGGCTCGAGCAAGCGATGGCAGGAATTGTCTAAAGCTGATCAGATATGGCTCACGGTGCCACCACCTAGTCAGTAGGAGAACTTGCCTACGATAGAGTAGGAATCCTCCTTAGTAAATACAGAGTGAATCGTACCCCTACCAGGTCATAATGTTGTACGCTTAATAGCGTATGACATTATTGCTAACCCGTAATAGTGCTGTCTAGGACAGCAAGTGGTACAATACTGCGTATACTGCTGTACACAGTATTGCACCATTCACACACTCCTAGACAGAGAATAAGATCTCTGCTGGGAGTGAGTTCTGCCGAGCAGCTGCTGTGGCTCACTGAACAGAGCCACAGCAGCAGGAACCCAGGCACTGCGTCTGGGACCGGGTTTGATTCCCTGTCCCAGAAATGTTATTTTTTTTTAAGTCTTTGTGCGCTACCCAAGTTGGAACCCCCCTGGAGTTAAGAATCTTTAGTGGGGTGGGGTCCGGGGGGGGTTCAGCCCCCCGCAACGGGGGGTGGAGCCCCCCAAAGAAAAAAGAGTTATGCTGCATGGCATAAATCGTGCTGCATTGGCAGCGCGAGTTAGCCATGCAGCACAATGTTTTGCGATATTATGACCCCATGCCAATCGTACCAAACTGGTAGAGAGATTGGCCAGGTAGGGCTGAGCAAGTAGACATATAAAGAAAGCCCAGCAGATTACACCTGATGATGGAATATGGTGCTGCAGGGGTGCATCGGTCAATGAGGACAGGTGGGGGCACCAATTAGCATGCCCTGATGTAATAACAGGGACTAAGAATGCTCTAGAGCAGAGGTGCTGATTGGTTACAGAGTAAGTGAGCCCAGAAGTTGGCCAAATTGTAACGTGGAAACACACTCAAAAGGAATACAGAAATAATTTAACACGCTGTTGCCGAAAGCACCACACAGCATGATTCATTTCCCATTGTACAAGAGGCATCTCTAAGCATTCAGCCTTGGTGCAAAAACCATTTGTAGAATGTCTGGTGTATAAGAATTAGCAAACAGGAAAGAAACAGGCAGTAATAGCGCTCACCTTGGGACACAGCAGTTGAATGTAGAATGCAGATGGGGAAACAGCAGAGCTTCGAGAAGCAGGAAAACTAAAGTGCAGCAGGAGACAGGAGACAGGACTAGTCCGCACTGCAAAGCGAGCTGGGCCAACCCGAAAAAGAAACAGCAACCCAGACGTGATGGGGTAAACGGCAATATGGGCAGATGGTGAGAAGCACCCAGAAATGCTGAAGGAGAAGGGACTGGCAGCCCCGAATGGAGCGGGACACAGAACCGAAGCAGCACCTCAAGGATGGAACACTGCGGAGTGAGCAGCAGAATGAGGTGGGAGCCAGCACTCCATCTTCCCTATGACAACAGGGAGGCAATCCGGGGAGACAGAATACCGCACATTGCTAGAAGCAATGCCAGGGCGCTAGAGCGGAGGTGAGAGCAAGTAGCAGGTAGAGAGAATGTCTGTCATTCGGAGATGTGCCAGACAGGAGGAAAAGTCCCAGTGAGTGGTGCGCACGTGAGTGGCAGAAGAAATGAAAGTGATCAAGGGAGAAGGCAGCGAGTTGGCGGCGCCAAAACAGAACACACCAAGGTTTGGGAGGACTGAATAGGGATGAGAAAGGTGGCGCCTCCGGCCACAACGAAAAAGAATTCTGGCGAGGCCCAGGATGTTGTGACCTTTTAAGCTCGATGGGGAGTGACACTGTTGCTCCGTCCATCGCCCCTCGGGCTTAAAGCCCTCCCATTGTGAATTGTGTTTTATGAATAGTCTATTGTGTATGATGTTTGGGGTACAGTACTCTGAGCCCCCAGGATGGGGCGCTATATAAATAACATTTTGCTTGCTTGCTTGATCTATGATCAATTCTGACAACTGTGCACCTCGCCGTTGCTCGCTGCGCCACCTTCTGTGGCACAGAAGGATCACTAGCAGTGATACCGCCATCACCTCTCTCAGCCAACTTCTTGTATTCCTCCCACGAACAGCGGTGCTTTACAATAAGGTGGGTATGCTGCCCAGCAATGGCCAAGTTTGTGCCCTCTTTCCCATGCCAAACAACTGTTTGGCATAGTTTGTATGTCACAACGCTGTTGCTGGCAGCATACAACAGCATCATGTATTATTTCTGTGACTTGAGAAGAATGCTGTTGTGGGGAACTGACTGACACAGTGTAGCATCATGTAGCAAGTATTTACAATTTCTGGGACATGAAAAAAATGGGAAATTAGATTTTCATATAGTGTATTTCTAAGTACTAAAGTGAATTACAAGTTATCCATTAGTTAATGAAATGGGCAGACTAGTGGGCCAAGTGGTCCTTATCTGCCGTAAAATTCTATGTTTCTATGTTAGAGGTGCTGTTGCAGTGGTGGAAGACTGACTGACACAACGCGGCAACATGTAGCAAGTAAAGTCTAAAACATCAAAAAAAATTGGAAATGATGAAATTGACATATAGTTCATTTCTCGGCACTGAAACGAATCACAAGTTAAAGGTGCCGTTGCTGTGGTGAGAGACAGACTGACAGCACAACACAGCAGCATGTGGCAAGTAATTTCTGGGACATGACAAAAAATGTGAAATGAGGCGATTTTCATATAGTGTATTTCTGGACACCAAAGTGAATTACTAGAATTGCACGAGAAAAATAGGGGAAATAAGAACGGAAGATATGTGGTATTGTTATTTCTATGGCCTTGGTGGGACAGAGGGGGCATCCCCTACAGAGTTCTGCTGTTCTCTCAAGCAGTGTCTGCTGATCTTCCAGGAATGTATTTTCACCATTTATTCACACTAATGGATCTGAGCCAGAGGCACTAGGATCCCACGGGAACCAGAACTTTTCAGGAGTGCTGGTGCAGAGGCAAGACATGCACATGCACAGTACTGTGAGAGTGGTTCATGGCACCAGGCTTATCTTGGCACCAACCCCTAACCGCCTCAGTTCCTTTTTTCCCACCGTTGAGTGCATTTCAGTGACAACGTCGCTCGCTCTTCAGGAATCAGAACTTCACGTCTATATGTCAGACGCTTCAGATTGTTTCAGTTTTTAGTTGTTTTAAGCTAGAATTTATCATTTTTGTATCAGTTTTGTTATTTTATGAAACATTTTCTGTCAGTTTTCTCTCAGCCCTACCGGACCTCATCAGGACATCTCTGCAGGATTACAGTAGGGAGCCTTCCCTGCATTTGACCCAACGCCATGTTTGGCCAGGTGCCATGCTGACCCGGTGCCATGTTTGGCCCGACACCATGTTTGACTTGGCGCTGTGTTTAGCTGGAACCATGTTGGGCCCAGAGCTGTGTTTGGCCTGGTGCTGCGTTGGCTTAGCACCGTGGTGCGCAGACTGCTCTGGCAGTGGGGGCCATGCCCAGTGCACTTTTCTGTGAGGGAAGGGTTCTTACCACAGGTGGTCCCATGCTTGAGGGAAGGGCAGTCCTCCGGAGCATGAAGGAGTGAGCTGGTTCCTGATTCTGGTTGGGTTCTTGGCTCCTCTAGGCCTCAAGTTCTTTCTCTCCCCTTGGAGAGAAAGTGAAAAAGTACCACTCAAGGTCACCCTCCGGGAAGTCTTCAATGAGACCCTCGGTTCCTGGGCTGTGGCCCTTTGGCAGCATCTATGTCGCCCTGGGCCTTAGTACCAAGACACTCAGACCTTGGGCCTAGAGTCCCCCCTCTGTCCTTAGCGGGGTTCTCAGTACGCAGTCTTCCTTGGGCAGCTCTTTGGAGCAGCGGGTGTAGCAACAGGCTGGGGTGTCACTTCTTGTGGGTTCGGTCCCTGGTCCTTGTAGGTTGGTGGCACTGAATCCACAAGCAAGGCCCCCTAAGCCAGGTACAGCATTTGGCTCCAGTACTGGCCTTCTACCCTTGCTGGTGACAGTGCTGTCAACTCTTGCCCCACTGGCTGCACCCCCACCTTGTATCATTTGGTGGCACCTGCCAGGTACCACTGCCAGTCAGTTTGATGCTGGCTGGGTCACTGGTGCAGGCTCTGATTCTGGTATCAGTGCCGGGTTGGGTCCTTGGACCTGATCTGGTGCCACTACTAGTGCTGATCCCGGTGCCGGGCCAACCCTTCTTCAGCGTCATGTCGGCTCATGCTGGTGTCAGGTTGACAGGATCTCTTGGTGTCATTCTCTGCCCTCCCTGACCATTGTGGCCTGTGTGGGTGCCGGTTCCAGTGCTCCAGGCATGGGGTAATTTCTTGTCGGTGCCAGTTCAGCTCCAAGGGTTCCTGGTGCCAGGCACCAGTTCGGTTCCTTCTGGCATTGTCCCCCTTGACTCCACTGGTTCCAGTGTCATTCAATGCCAGGTCAGTGCCAGGGATCCTCTGGCACCACATGTAGTTATCCTGGTACCACCTCTTGCAGTGCTGCCCCCCTACGCTGTCTCTCTTATTCTCTTGGTGCATGTTCCAGGTGCTGTTTGTCTAGGGACCGATGCCTGATCCAGCACCTGATACAGCACCTGGCCTGCTGCCATGTCCAGCATGTGGCATGGCATCATGTCCAGCACTGGGCCTGGCAATGTCTGGTGTTGTGCCTGGTACAGGATCTGGGCTGGGTCTGGCGCTGGGTCTCTACACTGTTCCTTGTGCCACCTCCAGCTTCCTCTCTGGTGTACTGTCTAGCACTCGATTGATGCCAGAGGTTCCCACTTAGGGGAACCTCTTTACTTCTCCCCCCGGGGGATATAGAGAAAGGTAAGTCTTACTCCTACCTCATCTCTTCTGAGTGTGGCGATGTGACTTCTTAGCCTGGATTCTTCAGACCCAGGTACGTTTTCTGTGCCTCAGGGCATGCTCTTGTGGTTGCTAGCTCCCAGGGTATTCTTCCCTTTGTGTCTGTCTCTTGCAGGTTGCCTAGCTCCTGGCACAGGTTAAAAAAAGAGAAAGGGACTGCCATTTACAGGATTTTATTCAAGCAGTCACCAGTTCTTTTATTTCTCCGAGATTGGTTAACTCCGTGGAAATGCAAGCTTCTAGGTCTTGCCCACTACGCTCTCTTGGTGCATCCAAGATATTATGATTCCTAGTTTCCCTTTCTAACCCCAGTGATACTCAGGAATTCCTAACTATCTGTAGTGTCCCTTTAAGACAGACCTGACCAGAGAGATGGAACGTATGGAAATAATGGAATCTTTTGCATGACCCACTTTTTCAAATGCTGCCTTCTACTAACTGCCTTAGGTCCACGGATATGTTATGGTATCTAGAAACTCAGTATCCTGATGCTCAGGATACTGAGTACAGATGCCTGAAATCCAGAGACCTGATGGCACCACTCCTCCAATGTAATGTCAGGCAACACAGCAACATATGCCATATGTTACGATGCTTGGGGCTGCCCCCCAGCACCTCCCATAACTAATATATCTACCTCTAAGGGAGCGGACCCCAGAGTAAAAAATATATCTGTTGGGGGGGCTGGGCAAAAGGATTTGGCCAGACCAGAACCTGGGTCCAATGGAGCACACTGGCCAAGCTGCCTGTGCTTTAGCCCACCACACCACAGGGGTAGCTTGGCCAGCTTCCAGGTCCTACAGTGTTTTCAGGGGTTAGGTAGCAACCCCCCACATTCACTACCTTACCCCCTCCCATAACACTGTTGGGCATGTATCCATCAGGATTATCTTTGTCGGGACACTACACCTGTTGGGCAATGCTGCCCAGGCAGATGCGTGTCGGGATTGTGAGCCATGGGAACCTGTAAGGGACCAGTTCTAAACCCCTCAGATTTCTCTCTCTGCCTGTCAAGACTAGATAGTTGGAGATCCTCGCCTCATCATCTTGTTCTGATATGATAAAACTTATAAAATGTATATTCTTTACATTTCATTTGCTGCCTTTTACTTTCTGTAATTTTAAGTTAAACCATAGTTTTAGTGTTTAGTGTAAAAAGGATGTGGCAGATGGGGTCTTTAAGTTAAGGAGGGGGAGGGTCACCAGGGGGCACGGGCTAAGAATAGAGGGGGGAAGATTTAGGAAGGATACGAGGAGAAACTATTTCACAGAGAGGGTGGTAGCAAATGGAACTCCCTACCAGAATGGGTGGTATCATGTAAATCTGTGAACAGCTTCAAAAGGGCATGGAACACACACACTTCACGTTTATGAGAAATGATTGGGCTGACACCCACTAAAAAGCTTCTCTTTCCTGTAAATAAATTCTTCAAGAAAGATACTTTAAAGATTTTACAAACTCCAAGCTCTGTTCCCCTTCTTGATAAGAGGCTGGATAAGAAATATCAGCTGGACAGGGAGGGAGCTGAATTTTTATTCTCCCACCCTGTCCGCCAAGGAGTGGTACAAATGATAGCCTGTGACAAGGCAAAGATACCCCTGGCATCCTATCCTCCTAGCAAGGATTCCAGGAAAATTGACAACATGGCAAAAAAGGAATATTTATCAGCTTCCTTTGCCATGAGGCAGGCAAACTTTCAAGCCTACGCCTATGCTGCTCAATCCCCGGAGTCACACTGGCAGTCTGCCCTCGCTATGGCAGTCAAGGTCTAGACTCCCCTGTCAGATGATGTAGCTGAAACAGGTAAATCTGGTTTGGGAGCAGCCAAATACCACTTCAAATGGCTGTTGACTCTAGTGACACTGCTGCCAGATGGATGACAAATACAGTAGTTCCGAAGAGGTTTACCTGACTGCGAGTCACAAACCTCACTCAGGATATGCAAACCAAGAGTATGAATTTCCCAGTCGAGGGTAATTCCCTCTTTGAAGAAAAGATAAAGGCTCACATGAAAAAGGTGGATGAATACAAAATAGGCTTACCACCTTTTAAGAAGCCCAAAGTGGGACATTTCTTACTGAAACATAATTTTTCGCTGGACAATATGTAACCTCGACCAATGCAACAGACTTGTTTTCTCTAAATAATCAGAATTAAGACTAAGTGTTGTAGTTTTTCAGTTGTTTCTAGTGTTTCTTATCATTTTAAGGTATTTTAGTTAAGATATTATAGTTTTTTTTGCAACATTTAAAGGAAAGTCAGAAAATATTTTTTCTACTATAAAGTCAGGACATGTAGTATTTTTCATGTTTTTTTGCAGGAAACAGCTGCCCAAATCAGGACTGTCCTGCGAAAATCGGGATACAAAACCATCTACAATAGCAATCTGCAAAAGAAAGGGCTTCCCCATCCACTAAAACCTACGGAAGGGGAGGCAGAGGCAGATCATTTCACAGCAAGCCTTTTTTATCAGGCCATGACAGTGCCTCAATATCAGTAGTACCCACAGTAGGAGTACTTCAGGGACAGGGCACAAGGGGTTCCAGGTGTGGTTTCCAGTCCCAGGCCCAGCCTCAGACAAAGCAGACACCCTGACGTGTCTCCCCAGGCTGCCTCCCCACTACCTGTAGGAGGCAGGCTGACTCACGTCTTCCAGTCTTGGCAAAAAGAAAAATCACCACAGACAAGTGGTCCTGGATGTAGTGGGTCAGGGATTGTCTTTGAGTTCAAATTCTTTCTGTAACCCCTAGGTGGCACTATCCCAAGAGCTACTACCCCTGCCTGCTTGGCTAGTAGCAGGTTAAGGGGCCTGAGTTCTGAAACGGGTGCCTCCACCCAGAGGTCAGGGTTGGTAGTGGTCAAGCTAACCTGGGCACAGCCCTCCGGGATACTGTAACCCCCCTCTTTCCCCTCTAGTGGCCTGAACACTGTACAATAATCACTTTCACAATACCCTTGGTACACCACACAAGTACCCACACTGTTTGCACTTACCACCAGGGCTGGTTCCTCTGGCTCGGCCCTGGGGACCCCCTGTAAAACAAGGTTAAGCACAGCAAATAGCAACAGTACAGTACTTTGAGCACAAACTGGAACCACAGACAGATTACATGCAGAAAAAGTTAGATCAGATTTATTCAGGGGACTTGAACAAGAGAGGGGCAAAATCAGGTTAATTAGCTTAAAGGTTATATCAATCAAGCAGTTATGCATGCGCTTTGAGTCCCCCCACATAGTCTACCTCTGGGTACCCAGGTGGAGAAGAGATGGGCTAGCCAGGACTGTTGCCCGGGGTTGCAGCTGGTTGGGGCCTTATGATGGAAAACACAACTTGCACAGTACACCATATTTGTAATCCAGAGCCAGAGGGCTCAGTTTGTAAAGGAAACGAAACAACAAGACAATCAGATGACACACTTAGATTAAGCTGTTGGTGCAGGGAGCTACCCTAGTATTTACTCACGATACCCAAGACTGGACACAGGCTGGATGAAAATCAAGACTGCAGGTGGTTGATCTGGAATGCCAAGAGAAGCAGGGCCCACACAAGTCGCAGAGGCGTCGTTCCTGTTCAAGAGTGGAGCTAGGGGGCTGATCGCCAGAGAGGTCTCTCAGTGATGGCTTCTCTGTGCAGTGGGTAGTCTGGCTGGGCCAGTCTGGCAAAGCCCAGACAGCATGGAGACAAGTTCGGATGCAGTCCGTTTTGGGCTGGATACAGCTTCCAGCAAGCAGAACACAGTTCACACAGTGGGGAACTAACTCACAACCCACTAGCAGCTCATAGCACATTTACATGTATGAATTCTACTGTACCAGGCAAAGTGCTCCCCGGTCACAATTGCAAAGTCTCCGCACACACCGGGAGTTGAGGGGTAGTTGGAACTCCTGACAGGCCAATTGCATTCAGCAAAAATATTCGGTCTTCTTCAGGTTGAGCCTGGCCCACTTCAGTAGCTTACTTTAGTCACACAAACTTGGATTTAGTCCAAAATAATTCTCTTCTCTCCTTTTCATGGAGCAGCAGCAGACATGCAGCCAAAAACTCAGCCCTTTCACAGCTTTCCCATGCGAATCCACTCAGGATTTCTGCCCCAAATTACTTCAGCTCCTTCTTCTTGAGATTCCAGCTCAGAACTAAACTGAAAACTGCAAGCAGCCCGGGACTTCCCCAAGATCCAAAAGATCTGGTGGCTGATTTGGCTGTCAGTCAAAGCAAGAGCTCCCCCTTCAGTTGCAAAAAAAGGCACAAAAACTCAAACCACAGTTCCTATAGATTTTGAATTCAGACAGCTCCTGTAGTCAGGCTACATTTTAGGTCCCACCAGAACTGATTGGTCCAATTTGCAGTCCAGGCCCAAGATAGTGGAGACAAACAAAACAGTCCTTGCTACAAAGAAAGCAGGTTAGATAAACTACATTATCATTATCATTCTAAATGGTTTTCAGCAAATAGTTACATCTTTCAACAGAGGTCCATCTCAGATTACTTACTCTGCAATTAAGCAGCTCTTAAAGAGACAGTACACAGAGACTATACCAGCTCTGGTAATCACATTTAAACTGCTAAAACGCAGGACACCAGCCTGGCAGTGAGCATTTAGGCAAGCTCAAGGAAGACTTTTTGGGAACCCCCATTTGTAGGGGGGTTACACCCTTCCCTGCCTGGGAAAACTTAGCGTCCGCGTCAAGTCTGTACCATCATAACATTGAAAATGCAACATATACAAGATATTTATACCATTAGCATGCTATACCACTACGATCTGATTCATCAGTTGGCATAACTTGTCACTTTACTATACATTTCATTTCCATTCTGACAATACATTATGGATATTTCACACAGGTAAATTGAACATTACTATACAGAATCATGTAATAACTTCTTGTACTCTAAACAATGCAAGAGGGGGCCCTTCCCTATCAGCTAACTTGGGGCTGGATGGGGCAGGAGCACCATGGTGAGAGGGCAGGACAAGTAACATGGAATGGGCCGTCAAGCTCAATTTGGGCAGTAAGCTCTGAGAAATATAAACACCTTTGTGGACTACATTGAGAGGCAAATCCACAGGCCTCCTGGAGGAATCGTAACTGAAGTGCACCACTGGCTTGACATCTCAGCCAGTCTTTCTGGGGTGAACAACCACAGTCTCTGTACTTTCAGCAATGGTCTTGGAGCTTCCATCACTTGTGAGGGGTGCCTGTGCATGAAGGGGAATGCCCAAGCTGGGAGCACTGTCAGCCCCTTGCTCTGTAGTCTCTGTTTCTACAACTCTTGGCTCATTTTGAAGACACTCTGGCACTGAAGGGGGGTTATCAGCACTCTCATAGTGTTCCTCAAGTTCTGGCATGTCACCAGAAAGACTCATACCATCAGCCTCTCCTTCAGGCAAATCATACAGTTCCATGATACACGAAGACTCAGCATCCTCAGACGTGATACTTTGCACTTCACCTTCAGGGAGCATTGGCTCCAAGGATGATGCCGGGGTGTTAGGCAGTCCAGAAGGCCCAGCTTCATCCCTATAATTCAACATACGATTTCCACGAAACAACTGACTCAGATCATATGAGGGGTAATAGGCATTATCACATTCACTGTCATCCAAGTTAGACTAGCAGTCACTATCATTCTGGGCCTGCTGCGCGGGAAGTCTTAAATCGGCAACCACAGGGGCAGGCTGACTCTGTTTCTTTCTTGCAACAGCACGAGTCACTGGTCCAGGGGAATCAATCTCGGTGGGTTCAGCCTCAATTATAACTTGACCAATAGGTAGCAAGTGGTTACGGTGCATGGTCTTGACAGCTTTGGAGTTATTCTCTGGGCGCACTTTGTACACTGGCAAATCATCCAGCTTTCCTACTATGATATGGGGAAGATGGTGCCATAGATCAGCAATTTTGTGTTTACATGCAATCCTAAAATTTGCAACAACACACAGTCTCCAGGCCTAAGCACTTGAGCCTTTACTTTTTTTATCATGTCTCTTTGTTGGCTAGATTTCTTTTGGCGGCCATTGTCTGGGCCAGTTGATAGGCATGGTTCAATTGAGCTTTAAGTTTTTGTACATATTGTAGGTAATCTCCGGCTCAGACCCCATCGGGAGAAACCCCAAAACAGACATCAACAGGCAGCCAGGCCTCTCTCCCAAATATGAGGCGGTAGAGAGAGAACCCGGTAGCATCATTCTTTGTGCAATTGTATGCGTGTACCAAGGTGCTAATCTGCTGGCTCCATTTATGGTTATCTTTTGGGTGGAGGGTGCCTAGTATGTCTAGTAGGGTGCGGTTAAAGCGTTCAGGTTGAGAATCCCCCTGTGGGTGATAAGGGGTGGTTCTTGACTTTCACAACCCCCATAGTGAGAGCATTTCTTTGATTAGCTGACTCTCAAAGTCCCGGCTCTGATCAGAGTGAATTCGCTGGGGGGCACCATAGTGGACGAAGAAATTTTCCGCTAGCACCTTGGCCACGGTAGATGCTTTTTGATCTTTGGTGGGAAAAACTTGTGCATACTGTGTGAAATGGTCCGTAACCACTAACACATTGCCAATGTTTCGCTGATCAGGCTCTAAACTCAAGAAGTCTATGCAGACTAGTTCCATTTGGGTGCAGGTAGTAATGTTGACAAGGGGGTGCAGCCCTCTGAGGCAGGGCTTTTCTCTGCAGGCAGTGACTACAAGTCCTTACATGGTGCTCAACATCAGCCCCCATCTTGGGCCAGTAGAATCAAGATCGTACTACGTCAAGGGTCTGGTCAATATCGAATTGGCCCATATGATTGTGGAGGGACATCAGTATCAAATCTTTGAAGGCTGTGGGCAGGACCAATTGTTGCTTGTTTATTTGGCCTCCCGGATCTACAGTCTCTCTATACAACAACTGATTAAGCAGTTTCAACCCGGGGCCTTCTTTAAACAATAAAGCGGTTCGCAGATCAGAGGAAAGCAACTTGGACACTTCTTTTCCTGCACGAAGGGCGTCAAGTGCTGGCTGAATCATAGGATCTCAAGATTGAGCCCACTGAATGCTGTCATTGTCAAACTGAGGTAGTGCACTAATATCTAGAGCACAGAAGTAGAAATACACAGCCGGTATGCAGGTGTCAGAGGGGCCCAAGCATTCTACTAAGCAGTCCGCTGTGTCTGTAGACATCTGTTCATTTCTATCAAACTTTTGGCACAATGCTCAGATGTCAGGTTCAGACAGCCTGACCCAGTCACTCTTGGAAATGGGCCTCCGAGATAGGGCATCAGCATCAATATGATCCAGGCCTGGTCTATATTCGACAGCATAATCATATGAAATACAAAATCACACATGCCCACACAATGCAAAGCATCATGGGCTACATATGCAAATCACCACAGAATATTATGCTGGTTCAGCTTTAAGCAGAATTGCATGGTGCCAAAAGGCCTCTCACACAGTTTGCAAAGGGTGCTAACAGATGACAGACACGTGTTTCGTCCTACCAGGACTCATCAGTATGCCTCATCTGTTTGACACCCCAGTGGAATGAACCAGCTACCCTAAGACGGTCTGTCTGGGTTATGTTGTGGTGAACCTCATTAAAACAAAAAAACTATTTAAAAGACAAAGAACCTCTGTGCGCAAACACTGAGGCAAGCATAATCATATGTTGACAATGCAGAAAGCCACCGGTGCCCCGTGGCATCTAACTTAGCTGAAATCTGTGCATAGGTCAATGGGTTATTGTCAGTCCTCACCAATAATTTTGCCCCATAGAGGTAATTATGAAACTGGTCGACAATGGTCCATTTTAACGCAAGGAACTCCAACTTGTGCATAGGGTAGTTTCGCTCTGACGGGGTCAAGCTCCTACTGGTGAATGCCACTGGTCTCAAACCATCCTCACGGTCTTGATACAGTACAGCTCCTAGACTCTGCAGACTGGCGTCAGTATGAAGCACATAGGGTTTGGTGGGATCAGCATAAGCGAGGATGGGGGCATGGGTGAGCTGGTATATGACTTCGTGGAAAGCTGCTTCACAGTCAGGCATCCAACGGGACCCAAAAAGTTCACCTGGGTGGAAATATGCTTTGTCTGGTTCTTTGATGGACCCTTTTTCGCATTTCCGATTGGTAGGAGGGTAACCCTGGGTAAGATTCAAGAGTGGCCGAATCACTTTGGAATAGTCCTTTATGAACCGGCGGTAGTAGCCACAGAATCCCAGGAAACATTGTAGTTCTTTCAAATTGTGGGTCTGGGGCCAAGTAGTCAAGGATTCAACTTTACTAGGATCAGTCTCTATCCCCTCTGTAGACACTATGTGCCCCACATACTTCACAGAGGTTTGGAAAAACTGGCACTTGTCGATGGACAGCTTGAGGCCGAAATCTTCCAGTTGGTCTAGTACTTTGAACAGTCGACTCTCATGTTCCTCTAGGGAACTCCCAAACACAATGACATCGTCCAAGTACACCAGGCATTCCAGCAAATTCATGTCTTCCACTGCTCGTTCCATCAGTCACTGGAAGGTGGCTGGGGCACCCGATATCCCCTCTGGCATTCTCAGAAATTCATAGAACCCCAAAGGACAGATGAAGGCTGTCTTCTCATGGTCCTTCAGAGCCATCGGAATCTGGTAATATCCACTGTGAAGATCCAACACCGAGAACCATTTGTTCCCATTCAAACAATCCAGAGCATCTTGTATACGGGGTATGGTGTATTGATCATGGATGGTCCGCCAATTCAGAGTTCGATAATCAACACACATTCTCACAGATCCGTTCTTCTTACGCACAACCACAATGGGAGAAGCATATGGGTTCCTGGATTCTTGTATCACACCAGCTGCGAGCATTTCCTGCAAGTGTCTTCTCACATTGTCTATGTCTGCAGGGGCTAGGCGTCGAGACCTCCCTCGAAATGGCCATTCATCGTGCAGGCGTATGTGATGCTCCACACCCTGGACACATCCTACATCCCATTCCTTCAACGAAAACACTTGATCTCTCTGGGCAAGTTTCTGGCTAATCCTAGTCTTCCATTCAGCTGGCAATGGGGAGTCACCAAAATCAAGCAAGTCGGGAGTCACTCTATCTGTCTTGCCAGAGTGCTTGTTGCTGGGCAACACTGCAGTGCCTGCACAGTGTACCATAGCTAGGGTGCATCCTCTGTTCACCCGGATCTCCCGATCTGACACATTATGAATCTGCACCATCACTCGTCATGCATAGGCATGAGCATGAGCTGGCAAGCTGCTGGGCTTAACCAATACTCCTTCTGGCAATTTTCCATCGCCTGGTGCGTCCAACATCAGTATTTTGTTCTTGACATCTTTGCAGAGGCGGACCTCCCCTTGAACGGTACACTGGGTATTAGGGGCCAGTACCATTGAATCGGGATCCTTCTTCCACATGACCCCTACCGGTTCATCCTGGTGCACTCCCTTGGGGTTTTGTTGCAAATCATAGGCCCTCTTGATCAGAGCGGGAATTCTTAGGGCCCTCCCAGTCTGTCGCCCTTGTTTCTCGCGACAGAGTTGTGCCAGTCTCCCAAACATATGGGCGTTGGTCCCAATTAACAGGGGAACCCCATCATACAGTCCAGTAGGGGGACACACTAAGGCCAGTGTCTCGACTTGCTCCTCTACACCAGTTACAGCTGCAGGAAATGACAACCAGAGGTGGACACATCCTAGGTAGGGATAAGACTTGTCGCTCAGCCTCCACACATGTAGGCCTTCCAGGGAATGTAAGGGCACAGAAGATAAGTGTTTGTCATACCAGTCCTTAAATACAATGGTCACTTGCGACCCACTGTCTAGCACAGCCCAAGTAGGAATACCATTCACAGCCACGGTAGTCTCCATTGAAGGGCCCACTATTTTGGACCAGTCTGGAGGGACAGCAGCAGGGGCCTAGATAGATGATTTAGCCACATAGGGATTTGAGTTAATACTTCTTGAACCCTCACTGCGGTCATTTTGGGTACTCCTTGACCACTGATTCGTTCTCCGAAGCTCTCCTTGAAGCCTGTATACAACTTTATCTAGGTCTTTTGTGGACTGGCATTCTCTCTTTATGTCCCCATCCTTCCCACAGTTATGACAAAATATGTTTTCTGGGATTTAGGGTGGCCGAGGCACCACACTGGGAGCTGCGGCAGTGGTACTACCAACTGAAAACCTTAGTGCCATCTCTGTCTGCTGTGTGGTGAACATTTGGAGACATCTCGTTAATTCTCTTACTTCTATAGTCAAGGCATTGAGTTTCGAGCTGTCGTCAGCAGGAGATGCCTGGGTGGACACCCCCAACCCCATAGCAGATGCAGTTAGATAAGGGTCAGTGCCTGTACTTGCAGGAGCGGCCTTCATAAAGAGACTGTTTTTTATTTCCCTGAACTCCCTCAGCAGTTCATCCCATGGCGGCACACCCTCATTGGTCCCCACTTCGGAAGAGCCTTCCGATGCCGTGATCACTTCGGCTGCGCTCACCCTAGAATTACAATCCCTCTCTTCATCTGCAACCTCCCGGAGTTCTTTTATCAAGTCACAATAGTCCGGTGGGTTACCCCTTCTATTTGGGAGCCTTAATTGAAGGAGCTGCAATTTAGAATGTTTTGCATGTTGCAGTATGTGCCCCAACCTCACATGGTTTAAGTCACTGGCGGCTACCCCACCTTTCGGTAAGCCTTTTGCAGCGCTCTTTCCAGATGAGTAACATATGCAGACAAATTTTCCCCCGCCGTTGCTTTGTACCTTGAAATTTCCACATCAAGTTCTCCCCTGACTCAATGCTCCCAAAATTGCCTTTGAGTGCAGATAGGTACTTCTGGGCAGATGCATCAGGGTTTGTGGACCTCAGAAATTTAATGGCCTCTAGTGCGGGACCCCTTAAACTTTCTATGATCCTTTTCCATTTCTCAGCCTCCGCACACTGCCATTCAGGTACCAATGGGGCGACACAATCTATCCAGGTGTCCCAATCATCCTCCCCTTGGGGGGTGGGGAGGGTGCCAGAGAAGATTCTCAACTTTCGGTAAGAGTCGTGACTAATGGCAGGTACAGACATAGGAGCCAGCATTGGCATGGGCACAGAAGGAGGGGTAAAAATGGGTGCTGGAGCAGAAGGGGATGTTGGGGTAGGAACAACCCCAGGTGGCAGGAATAGTTTCTTTAAGTCCTCCACAGTTTTCCCTTCCTCCAGCAACAACTTAGCAAATTTCTCCTCAAAAGTCTCAGATAGTGGATGGGGGGCTCATTCTCCTCGGGGTCTTTACTGTCTTTCGTTATCACTCTCCAGGCAGTGAGGGCTCCTTCAGGGGTGATAGTCCATGGCACTTTGGAACTGTCTACTAGGTCCTTACACTCTGCTAACGCCATGAAACTTTGGGCGAGCAGATTAGCCTGTCGACCCACCATCACAGGGTTTTTTAAACATTCAACCTTGGAAAGTACTCCCTCTACAGTGTCCTTATTGGTACCCAGGGGAATATCCAGGATAAGTATAGCATTCTGGGGGTCGATCTCCTGCCCAGAACACCACCCCACCAACTGGTGTACAGCCACTTCTCTTGGGGTAGCCATTTATTTTTAACAGCAATTCGCAAATTTGGCCACTAGAAGACACAAAATCCCAGCGGTGAGCCTCCAAGATGTAACCCCTAGGTGGCGCTATCCCAAGGGTTACTACCCCTGCCTGCTTGGCTAGTAGCAGGTTAAGGGGCCTGAGTTCTGAAACGGGTGCCTCCACCCAGAGGTCAGGGTTGGTAGTGGTCAAGCTAACCTGGTCACAGCCCTCCAGGATACTGTAACCCCCCTCTTTCCCCTCTAGTGGTCTGAAAACTGTACAATAATCACTTTCACAATACCCCGGTACACCACACAAGCACCCACACTGTTTGCACTTTCCACCAGGGCTGATTCCTCTGGCTCGACCCTGGGGACCCCCTGTAAAACAAGGTTAAGCACAGCAAATAGCAACAGTACAGTACTTTGAGCACAAACTGGAACCACAGTCAGATTACATGCAGAAAAAGTTAGATCTGATTCCTTCAGGGGACTTGAACAAGGAAGGAGCAAAATCAGGTTAATTATCTTAAAGGTTATAGTAATCAAACAGTTATGCATGCGCTTTGAGTCCCCCCACACAGTCCACCTCTAGGTACCCAGGTGGAAAAGAGATGGGCTAGCCAGGCAGTTGCCCGGGGTTGCAGCTGGTTGGGCCCTGTGGTGGAAAACACAACATGCACAGTACACAATATTTGTAATCCGGAGCCAGAGGGCTCAGTTCGTAAAGGAAACGAAACAACAAGACAATCAGATGACACACTTAGATTAAGCTGTTGGTGCAGGGAGCTACCCTGGTATTTACTCACGATACCCAAGACTGGACACAGGCTGGATGAAAATCGAGACTGCAGGCGGTTGATCTGGAATGCCAGGAGAAGTAGGGCCTACACAAGTCACAGAGGCATCATTCCTGTTCAAGCGTGGAGCAGGGGGGCTGATCCCCAGGCAGGTCTCTCATCGATGGCTTCTCTGTGCAGTGGGTAGTCTGGCTGGGCCAGTCTGGCAAAGCTCAGACCGCATGGAGACAAATTCGGATGCAGTCCGCTTTGGGCTGGATACAGCTTCCAGCAAGCAGAACACAGTTCACACAGTGGGGAACTAACTCACAACCCACTAGCAGCTCATAGCACATGTACATGTACGAGAATTCTACTGTACCAGGCAAATTGCTCCCCGGTCACAATCGCAAAGTCTCTGCACACACCAGGAGCTTAGGGGTAGTTGGAACTCCTGACAGGCCGATCGCATTCAGCAAAAATATTCGGTCTTCTTCAGGTTGAGCCTGGCCCACTTCAGTAGCTTACTTTAGTCACACAAACTTGGATTTAGTCCAAAATAATTCTCTTCTCTCCCTCTCATGGAGCAGCAGCAGACATGCAGGCAAAAACTCAGCCCTTTCACAGTTTTCCCATGCGAATCCACTCAAGATTTCTGCCCCAAATTACTTCAGCTCCTTCTTCTTGAGCTTCCAGCTCAGAACTAAACTGAAAACTGCAAGCAGCCCGGGACTTCCCCAAGATCCAAAAGATTTGGTTGGCTGATTTGGCTGTCAGTCAAAGCAAGAGCTCCCCCTTCAGTTGCAAAAAAGGCTCAAAGACTCAAACCACAGTTCCTATAGATTTTGAATTCAGACAGCTCCTGTAGTCTGGCTACATTTTAGGTCCCACCAGAACTGATTGGTCCAATTTGCTGTCCAGGACCAAGATAGTGGAGACAAACAAAACAGTCCTTGCTACAAAGAAATCAGGTTAGACAAACTACATTATCATTATCATTCTAAATGGTTCTCAGCAAATAGTTACATCTTTCAACAGAGCTCCATTTCAGATTACTTATGCTGCAATCAAGCAGCTCTTAAAGTGACAGTACACAAAGGCTATACAAGCTCTGGTAATCACATTTAAACTGCTAAAACGCAGGACACCAGCCTGGCAGTGAGTATTTAGGTAAGCTCAAGGAAGACTTTTTGGGAACCCCCATTTGTAGAAGGGTTACATGTTCCAGCATTGAAAACAAAAGTTTTCAAACCATCTACAAATGTAGAGAGAAAACTCCTGAAAAAGAGGTTCAAGACCTGTTACTGTCAAAGGCAGTGCAGCCTGTCCTAGTACAGCAAAAGGTACCACAAAGAAAATGGGGAGTGGCAGCCTATCTTAGACTTCAGGGTACAAAACAGGCACTTAACAAAGCCAAAGTTCAAAATGGTAACTTTGTCACTGATTCTGCCAACACTCCAAAAAGGGGAATGGTTGGCAGCACTGGACTTAAAGGACATTTATTTCTACATCCCCATAAGGGAGTCTCACAGAAAGTACCTCAGGTTCAGACTCCCATCAGGTCACTACCAGTTTTCAGCCCTGCCTTCTGGTCTCACTTCAGCTCCAAGAGTGTATAAAAAGTGCTTGGCAGTGGTTGTGGCACACCTTCGAAGACAAGGTGTCACAGTTTTCCCATAACTAGACGACTGGCTGATGGTTGGAAAATCACTCCAGCAAGTGAGGGAGCTTCTGCAACTCTCCCAGGGGCTCCTGGATGCTCTAGGGCTCCTGGATGCTCTAGAGTTCCTGATAAATCTAAAGAAAGTCTGTCTTTTAGCCTGCTCAGCCACTACAGTTCAAAGGAGCAGAGCTAAATACCCTGCAAGGCAGAGCCTGCCTGCCTCTAGGCAGAGCAAGAAGTATTCCACTGATAGAGGGCTCATTCAGCCTGAACAAACCAAAAAGTGCCCAAAAACTGCAGAGACAGTTTCTTCAGCTACTGACCACATGGCAGCTGCCACTGGCACTGTCCTGGAATCCAGATTACAGATGAGGGGCATTCAATTTCACCTCAGGGCATACTGGTGTCAGAGAAAGGATCCTCTCTCAAAACTAATTCTAGTAACAAAAAAACATTGTTACAGGCCCTCCAATGGTGGAAAGAGGAAACCAACATAAGGCAAGAGGTTGCTTTTCAGCAAGAGTCCCCATCAGTTGTTCTGACAACAGATACATCTCTACTAGGGTGGGGCACCCATCTGGGGATTCACACCACCCAAGGCACGTGGTCAAGTGCAGAGTCACTCCTGTGCATAAACCTGCTGGAACTAAGAGCAGTGTTACTGGCACTAAAGGCTTCACACAACTAGTACAGGGGAAGGTGGTACAGGTCAGAACAGACAATACCACCACAATGTACTACATAAACAAGCAGGGAGGGACAAGGTCAAGCTCTCCCTGTATAGAAGTCATGAAAATATGGAGCCCAGCTGGGAGCCCACCATGCTCCATGGGGGTTGCCCTGCAGGCTATTCATCTGCCAGGCAAGGACAATGCCTTGGCAGATACCCTGACTCAAATCAACCAGACCCATCACGAATGGGCCTCGAACAGTCAGGTGGTGCAAACGATCTTCAGGAGGTGGGGCACCTCAGAGGTAGACTTGTTCGCATCCCACCAGAACAACCACCTGCCACAGTACTACAGCATGTGACGGATAGCCAATCTGCTTGTCATTATTTGTATTATATTTGTAATATAAATATATGTTCCTTTGAATTTCTGCTTGAGGAGTATTGTGGTCAGCACATGGCATCATGGGATATTGGATTTTTAAAAGAAAAAAAAATGTGCTGGCCTTGCTTGTTGTCACCTCTAGCTTATAAAAGCTGACTTCCTGGGACTATAATTGTAACCCCTAGGTGGTGCTAACCCAAGGGCTACTACCCCTGCCTGCTTGGCTAGTAGCAGGTTAAGGGGCCTGAGTTCTGAAACGGGTGCCTCCACCCGGAGGTCAGGGTTGGTAGTGGTCAAGCTAACCTGGGCATAGCCCTCCGGGATATTGTAACCCCCCTCTTTCCCCTATAGTGGCCTAAACACTGTACAATAATCACTTTCACAATACCCCTGGTACACCACACAAGTACCCACACTGTTTGCACTTACCACCAGGGCTGGTCCCCTGGCTCAACCCTGGGGACCCCCTGTAAAACAAGGTTATGCACAGCAAATAGCAACAGTACAGTACTTTGAGCACAAACTGGAACCACAGTCAGATTACATGCAGAAGAAGTTAGATCTGATTTATTCAGGGGACTTGAACAAGGAAGGGGCAAAATCAGGTTAATTAGCTTAAAGGCTATATCAATCAAGCAGTTAGGCATGCGCTTTGAGTCCCCCCACACAGTCCACCTCTGGGTACCCAGGTGGAGAAGAGATGGGCTAGCCAGGACTGTTGCCCGGGGTTGCAGCTGATTGGGGCCCTGTGATGGAAAACACAACATGCACAGTACACAATATTTGTAATCCAGAGCCAGAGGGCTCAGTTCGTAAAGGAAAGGAAAGAACAAGACAATCAGATGACACACTCAGATTAAGCTGTTGTTGCAGGGAGTTACCCTGGTATTTACTCACGATACCCAAGACTGGACACAGGCTGGATGAAAATTGAGACTACAGGTGGTTGATCTGGAATGCCAGGAGAAGCAGGGCCTACACGAGTCACAGAGGCATCATTCCTGTTCAAGCATGGCGCAGCGGGCTGATCCCCAGGCAGGTCTCTCATCGATGGCTTCTCTGTGCAGTAGGTAGCCTGGCTGGGCCAGTCTGACAAAGCCCAGACCGCATGGAGACAAATTCAGATGCAGCCCGTTTTGGGCTGGATACAGCTTCCAGCAAGCAGAACACAGTTCACACAGTGGGGAACTAACTCACAACCCACTAGCAGCTCATAGCACATTTACATGTACAGGAATTCTACTGTACCAGACAAAGAGCTCCCTGGTCACAATCGCAAAGTCTCTGCACACACCCGGGAGCTTAGGGGTAGCTGGAACTCCTGACAGGCTGATCGCATTCAGCAAAATCTTCGTACTTCTTCAGGTTGAGCCTGGCCTACTTCAGTAGCTTACTTTATTCACACAAACTTGGATTTAGTCCACAGTATTTCTCTTCACTCCCTCTCAGGAGCAGCAGACAAACATGTAAGCCAAAAACAGCCTTTTCACAGTCCTCCCATGCGAATCAACTCAGGATTGCTGCTCAAAATCACTTCAGCTCCTCTCATTTCACTTCCCAGCTCAGAACTAACTGAAAACTGCAAGCAGCCCGGGACTTCCCCAAGATCCAAAAAGTTTGGTTGGCTGATTCGGCTGTCAGTCAAAGCAAGAGCTCCCCCTTCAGCTGCAAAAAAGACGCCAAAAAGTTCAAAACTACAAATCCTTCAGATTTTGACTTCAGACAGCTCCTGTAGTCTGACTGCATTTTAGGTCCCACCAGTACTGTTTGGTCCAATTTGCAGTCCAGGACCAAGATAGTGGAGACAAACAAAACAGTCCTTGCTACAAAGAAAGCAGGTTAGACAAACTACATTATCATTATCACTCTAAATGATTTTCAGTAAATAGTTACATCTTTCAACAGAGCTCCCTCTCAGATTGCTTAAGCTGCAATAGGCAGCTCTTAAAGAGACAGTACACAGAGGCTATACAGGCTCTGGTAGTCACATTTAAACTGCTAAAACACAGGAAACCAGCCTGGCAGTGAGCATTTAGGCAAGCTCAAGGAAGACTTTTTGGGAACCCCCATTTGTTGGGGGGCTACATAATAAAACCAGGTTGTATAGGTTGTAAACCAGGCACTTGTATAAAGTATTACATTTTATGACCTATTAGGAGGAAAGCAACCTCTGACAGATACCTGTGAGACTCTTCACACAAATAGGAGAAATAGCTGTCAGGACATTCCTCTGAAGAGCAAAGGGATAATTCTTACCTGCCATAAAGAAGGCTCACTAATTAAATATGTAACCCCCCCACAAATGGGGGTTCCGAAAAGTCTTCCTTGAGCTTGCCTAAATGCTCACTGCCAGGCTGGTGTCCTGCATTTTTGCAGTTTAAATGTATTGCCAGAGAGTGCATGTATAGCCTCTGCATACTGCCTCTTTAAGAGCTGCCTGGATTGCAGTCATAATTAATCTGGGAGGGGGCTGAGTGTTTCTATGCTCAAGTCCCACCAGGGCTGTCAGATAATTGCTCTGTTCTGCCGTCGCTACTTGTGCAGAGGGAGCTCTGTTAGGAGATGTACTTGTTTGCTGATCATTTATTAGAAAAGTAATAATATTGCAGTTTGTTTAACCTGCCTTCTTTGCAGCATGGACATGTCTGTTTATCTCTGCCATCTTGGTCCTGGACTGCTGAAATGGGTCAATCAGTACCTTTGGGGACTCTAAAATGGAGCCTGTCCCCAGGGGCTTTGTGGGAGCAAAAGTCTGTAGGAATTGTAGTTTTGGGCTTTTGGCACCTAAATGAACCTGGAGGGGGAGCCCTTGTTGTGACGGACAGAGGAATCAGCCAACCAAACCTTTTGGATCCTGGGGAAAGTCCCAGACTGCTTGCAGTTTCAGGTCAGTCTGAACTGGAAAGTGAAGGTGGCAACAGCTTAGGTGATTCAAGCAGCAGCCCCTGTGTAATTTGCTCAGGAGAATTGTGAAAGGGCTAAGTTTTGACCTGCCTGTCTGCCTGCTGTCCCTGAGAGGGAAAACAGAGCTTATTTGGTCTGAATCCGAGTTGTGAGAACGATTTAAGCTACTGCACTGTGACCAGGCTTTAACCTGAAGAAGACCAAAGTTTTGCTGAATGCGATTTGCCTATCAGGATTTCCAGCCACCTCTGAACTCCTGGTTTGTGCAGAGACTCTGTAATTGCAACCGGATAGCAATCTGCCTGGAACAGTGGAATTTCTTACATGTAAATGTGCTGTGTGCTGTTAGTGGGTGGTGATTTGGTTCCCCACTGTGTGCTGAACTGTGTTCTGCTTGCTGGAGGCTGCATCCAGCTCCCATGGACTGAATCCTTATTCATCTCCATTGGGCCTGGGCCTTGCCACACTTGCCCAGCCAGACTACCTGCTGCACAGAGAAAGCCATCGACGAGAGACTTGCTTGGGGATCAGCCCCCTGCTCACGCTTTGAACAGGAATGACGCCTCGGTGATTCATGTGGGCCTGCTTCTCCTGGCACTCTAGTTCAACAACCTGCTTTCTCGACTTTGTCCTGCCTGTGCCCTGTATTGGGTATCGTGAGTAAAGATCAGGGTAGCTTCCTGCAACAACAGCTAAATCTAAAGTCTTGTCATCTGATTGCTTTGTTGTCTTTTCTGTCACGAACTGAGCCCTGCGGCTCCAGATTACAAATAGTGTGTGTTGCACATGTTGCTTTCTTCTATCACAGGGCCCCAACCAGCTACAAGCTGGCCTACCCCGGGGAACGTTCCAGGCTAGCCCACCGTTTTCCTACCTGGGTACCCAGAGTGTGTGACTGTGTAGGGACTCTGAAGTGCATGCATAACTGTCTGATTAATATAGTCTTTAAGCAAATCAACCTGATTATGCCCCTCCTTTGTTCAAGTCCCCTGAATAAATCAGATCTAACTCTTTTTACATTTAACCTGACTGTGGTACCAGTTTGTGCCAAGAGTACTGTACTGTTGCTATTTGCTTTGCATAACCTTGTTTTACAGGGGGTCCCCAGGGTCGAGCTAGAGGAACCAGCCCTGGTGGTAAGTGCAAACAGTGTGAGTAATTGCATGGTGAATAAGGGTCATTGTGAAAGTGATTATAGTATTCAGGCCACTAGAAGGGAAAGAGGGGGGTTACAGTGTCCCAGAGGGCTGTGCCCAGGTTAACTTGACCACTAACAACCCTGACTTCCGGGTGGAGGCACCTGTTTCAGTACACAGGCCCCTTAACCTGCTACAAGCCAAGCAGGCAGGGGTAGTAGCTCTTGGGATAGCGCCACCCAGGGGTTACATCTTGGAGTCTCACCGCTGGAATTTTATGTCTTCTAGTGGCCGAAATTATGAATTATTGTCAAACATAAATTCCTACCCCAATAGAAGTGGCTGTGCACCAGTTGGTGGGGTGGTGTACCGGGCAAGAGATTGACCCCCATAATGCTTTGCTAATACTGGATATACCTATGGGCATTAGTAAGGACACTGTTGAAGGGGCACTTTCTAAAGCTGAATGTTTGAAAAAAGCTGTAGTGGTGGGTTGACAGGCTGATTTAACTGCCCAAACTCTCATGGCCTTGATGGAGTGTAGTGACCCCCTGGACAGTTCAAAGGTGCCCCTGACTATCACTCCAGAAGGGTTCCCAGCGGCCTGGAGGGTGATAACCAAAGATAGCAAGGATACCTTAGAGGAAGAGCCCCCACTGTTATCTGAGTCTTTTGAGGAGAAGTTTACCAAGTTGTTACTGGAGGAGGGCAAAACTGTGGAGGAGTTAAAAAAATTATTCCTGCCACCTGGGAGTGTCACCTCTCCACTGTCCACACCCGCCCCATACCTGTCCTTTCACCAACTTCTGTACCTGCCTCTGAGCCAGCAAGTAGTCATGGCCTTACCACAAGGTCAAGGTATTCTCTGGCATCCGTCCTTCTCCTAATGGTGAAGTCGACCTGGAG
This sequence comes from Neoceratodus forsteri, assembly GCA_016271365.2. Lineage (NCBI taxonomy): Eukaryota > Metazoa > Chordata > Ceratodontiformes > Ceratodontidae > Neoceratodus > Neoceratodus forsteri. The sequence goes on along the minus strand of CM057449.1, from coordinate 139,119,394 downwards.
ACCTGGATAGACTCTGCTACTCTTGCGGTACAAGACTGGCAATGCTCAAAGGCCGAAAAAAGGGCCCGCCTGGGGAAAAAGCCTCCGGGGACCCACCCTACATACTTTTCACTCCCTGAGGTCCTCTGACAATGACGCCAAAGCCCAAGAGTATATAGTCGCCCTTGAAAATGTGTTTGGGGGCACCACTAGTGTTGAGGCCTTGAAAAGGAAACTTAAATATGTTAGACAACAGCTGGGGGAATTGTTATCTGCCTACATGGATCAAAATTAGAAGGAATCCTACAAACCATTTTTTTCGAAAGGAGGCTGGGCCTCTAGTGAAGTGGACTGGGTAAGACTGGATCATATGCTCTGCTCTGCCCAGCACTGCAGCTGGGTGTTGCTCAAATTGCAACTGCATCAAAGGAAATCTGGTCCCTTGCCCTTCCATGTGTTGATGAAGGAGGTATGGGAAGTTGAGGAGGAGGAAGGCTTTTCAGAGCCCTGAGTAGTTGTAGCTGCTGCAACCCCTGCTCGAGGCGCGGGGTCGGTCGCTGATGGCCTGGAATCACCGCAATCACATGACGGAATCTGAGAACTAAATGTCAACCCCAGGGGGCCCAGCCAGTGAGGGACTGCTACGGATGCTCCGCCATGGGATGAACTGCTGAGGGAGTTCAGAGAAACAAAAAACAGTCTCTTTATGCAGGCCACTTCTGTGAGTACAGGCCCTGATCCTTATCCGACTACATCTGCTATGGGGTGGGGGTGCACACGCAGGCATCTCCTGCTGACAGCAGCTCAAAAATTGATGTCTTGACTATGGAAGTGAGAGAATTGACAAGATGTCTCCAAATGCTCTCCACACCGCAGACAGAAGTGGAACCAAGGTTTTCTGTTGGTAGTACCCCCACCTCAGCTCACAATGTGATGTCTTGGCCACACCAGACCCCAGAAAGCATATTTTGCCAAAATTGTGGGAAGGATGGGCACATGAAGAGAGAATGCCAGTCCCCAAAAGACCTAGAAAAAGTTGTATACAGACTTCAAGGGGAGATTCGGAAAGCGAGACCATGGACGAGGAGTGCCGGAAATGACCACAGAGCAGGATTGAGAAATCCTAACTCCAGGGTTTTAAATAATTGATTAGCAGTTTTTTTTCTTGGGACTATACTAACTGTACAGAAAGTATTTATATAGATTTTCTAGAAGTGTTGTGTTTGTTAAACACAGTGAGGCAGGAGCTATGCATTTTCACAAAGATTTAGCACTTTTATGAGCAAAACGCTAATCAATTTTTAGAGTTAAATAAATCCCTGTAACTCATATTTCTTTGTGGCTAAATCATCTGTCCAGGCCTCTGCTACTGCATTTCCAGACTGGTCTAGAACAGTGGGCCCTTCGATGGAGACTTCTGTGACTGCCAATGGTATCCATGCTTGGGCTGTGCTCAATAGCGGGTCGCAAGTGACCATTGTATTCCAGGACTGCTATGACAAACACTTATCTGATGGGCCACTACAATCTCTGGAAGGTTTGCTTGTGTGGGGCCTGAGTGACAAGTCTTATCCCTACCTAGGATATGTCCAGCTCTGGTTGTCTTTCCCTGTGACCGTAACTGGTGTAGGTGAACAAGTAGAGACACTAGCCCTGGTGTGCCCTCCTACGGGATTGTATGATGGGATTCTCTTGCTCATTGGAACCAACGCCCACATGTTTGGAAGACTAGCACAGTTGTGTCACGAATAACAAGGGCAATGGACTAGGTGGGCACTGAGAATCCCAGCCCTGATAATGAGAGCCTATGATCTGCAAAAACAGACTACCGAAGCTGATGGAGATGAGCCAGTGGGGACAGTGTGGAAGAAAGATCCTGATTCTCTGGTACTCCCTCCCAAAGCTCAGTACGCCATTCAGGGAGAGGTTCATATTAGAAAGGAAGTTAAAAATAAAATATTAATGTTGGATGCACCGGGTGATGGAAAGCTGCCAGAGGGATTATTAGTTAAACCCAGCATTTTGCCTGCCCGTGCCCACACCTATGCACAATGAGTGATGGTCCAGATTCAGAATGTGTCAGATCAGGAGGTCCGGTTGAACAGAGGGTGCACCCTACCTACAGTACACTGTGCAGACACCACTGTATTACCCAGCAACAAGTACTCTGGTGAAAAGGAAAGAGTGACCCAGGACTTATTCGACTTTGGTGATTCCCCTTTGCCAGCTGAATGGAAGGCTACAATTAGCAAGAAACTCACCCAGAGAGACCAAGTGTTTTCATTAAAAGAATGGGATGTGGGGTGTGTCCAGGGTGCAGAGCATCACATATGCCTGCATGATGATTGGCCATTTCGAGAGTGATCCTGACGCCTTGCCCCATCGGATATAGATAGTGTTAGGAGGCACCTGCAGGAAATGCTCACTGCTGGCATTATACAAGAATTAAGGAGCCCGTATGCTGCTCCCATTGTGGCTGTGCATAAGAAGAATTGGTCCATGAGAATGTGTATTGATTATCAAACCCTGAACCGGCGGACCATCCCAGATCAATGCACCATGCCCTGTATACAAGATGCCCTGGGTTGCTTGAATGGGAGCAAATGGTTCTCGGTATTGGATCTTCGCAGCGGATATTACCAGATTCCGATGGCCCCGGAGGACCATGAGAAAACAATCTTCATCTGTCCTTTGGGGTTCTACAAATTCCTGAGAATGCCACAGGGGATTTTGGATGCTCCAGCCACCTTTCAGTGACTGATAGAACGTGCGGTGGGAGATATGAACTTGCTAGAATGTCTAGTGTACCAAGATGATGTCATTGTGTTCGGACGCACATTAGAGGAGCATGAGACCCGACTGTTTAAAGTGCTGGACCGATTGGCTGACTTTGGCCTTAAGCTGTCCATCAACAAGGGCCAGTTTTTTCAACCCCCCCGTGAAGTATGTTGGGCACATAGTATCTGCAGAAGGAATAGAGACCGATCCCAGTAAGGTTGAGTCACTGACTACTTGGCCCCAGCCCCATAACTTGAAAGAACTACAACATTTTCTGGGGTTGCTACCACAGGTTCATAAAAGACTATTCAAAAGTGATTCACCCACTCCTGAATCTTACCCAGGGTTACCCCCCTACCAACCGTAAATACAAGAAAGGGTCTGTCAAAGAACCAGAGACAGTGTATTTCCACACAGGTGAACCTTTTGGGCCTCGCTGGACACCCAAATGTGAAGCAGCCTTCCACAAAGTCATATACCAGCTCACCCATGCCCCCATCCTCGCCTATGCTGACCCTACTAAGCCCTATGTGCTGCATACGGACGCTAGTCTGCAGGGCCTAGGAGCTGTGCTGTATCAAGACCATGAGGATGGGTTGACACCGGTAGCTTTTGCCAGCAGGAGTTTGACCCCGTTAGAGTGAAACTATCCTGTGCACAATCTGGAGTTCCTTGCCTAAAATGGGCCATCATTGATCAGTTTCATGAGTACCTCTATGGGGCAAAGATATTGGTGAAGACCGACAATAACCCATTGACCTATGTACAGACTTCAGCTAAGTTAGATGCCACTGGGCACTGGTGGCTCTCTGCCTTATCAACCTACAGTATGATTATACTGTCGAATACAGACCGGGACTGAACCATATTGATGCTGATGCCCTGTTACGAAGGCCCGCTTCCAAGAGTGATTGGGTCAGGTTGTCTGAACCTGACATCCGAGCATTGTGCCAAAAGTTTGACAGAGATGAACAGATGTCTGCGGACACAGTGGACTGTCTAGTAGATTGCTTGGGCACTCCTGATACCTGCATGCTGGCTGCCTATTGCCATTTCTCTGCTCTAGATATTAGTGCACTACCTCAACTTGACAATGAGAATATTCAGTGGGTTCAATCCCAAGATCCTATGATTCAACCTGTACTTGATGCCCTGCATGTAGGGAAAGATGTGTATAAGTTGCATTCCCCTGACTTGCGAACTACCCTGTTGTTTAAAGAAGGCCCCAGGTTGAAGTTACTCAATCAGCTGTTATACAGAGAGACAGTGGATCATAGTGATCAAGTAGACAAGCAAAAATTGGTCCTGCGCACGTCCTTTAAACACTTGGTACTGGGTCCCTCCACAATCACATGGGGCACCTCGGTATTAACAGGACTCTTGACCTGCTACAATCTCGATTCTACTGGCCCAAGATGGGGGCCGATGTTGATAAGCACCATGTAAAGACCTGTAGTCGTTGCCTCCAAAGAACAGCCCTGCCTCAGAGGGCTGCACCCCTTGTCAATATCATTACCAGCACCCCCATGTAACTGTTCTGCATAGAATTTTTGTGTTTAGAACCTGATCAACGGAATATTGGCAATGTGTTAGTGTTTATGGATCATTTCACACGTATGCACAAGGTTTTCCAACTAAAGATCAAAAAGCCTCTACCGTGGCCAAGGTGCTAGTGGAAAAATTCTTCACCCACTATGGTGCCTCGCCAGCGGATCCACTCTGACCATGGCAGAGACTTTGAAAGTAGGCTAATCAATGAAATGCTCTCTCTGTGGTGGGGTGTGGAAGTCAAGAACCACCCCTTCAAACAATATGAAGTCTTGCTGTATTCTGACTATTGCAGTTAGGTCCTGCCTTTCAACTGCCCCGGAGAACAAAGAGTTAACTTTCCATGGCCAGCATAGAACGTTGAGCATGAGCTCAGTTGAAGCCCCTGTCTGCTGTTGTTTAAACTCCAACCATCAGATTCTTTAATCTGCCTCACTGAACAGTCACTCCGGAGATTTCTCCTTTGCTGGGTTCAAAAAAGTCGGATAAAGTGTCTTTTTTTTGTTCGGTTTCTACCGAATTTCTGCTACCGAATCTGTCGGTTTAAGACTCTGTCTGTGGTTCCGTGAGTACTAGGTAGGTTTTAGATTTAGTTTCTGTGTGGAACTTGTAAATTTGGGATCGGTTCGGTTTGAACCGATCAGATTGGTCTTTAAAAGTTTTGAATTTATTAGAGTGTGGTAACCGGTCCGTATCAGTTCTAAAAAAAACGGATTTAATTAAGGTTTCTTCCAAGACCCGTAACACGATCAGGAACCAATAGGGGTGTCTTGCCTGAGGGACTGCCGAAAAAAGGGTAAGTTTTGGATAGGATTGGCCATGTCTGAGAAACCCAAGAAAAAAACCGGGCCCACGGGTTTCAACACTGCAGTGTGTGTGGGGAAGCCTTTGCTAAGGCAGATCCCCACACCACCTGTGTTTATTGTCTGGGGTTTGACCACCTCGACTCAGACTGCCAAATTTGTAAAAGTTTTCCCAAAACTACCCTGGATAAGAAAGTAGGTAGACTGAGAGAAAGGGAGGCCAAGAAGTCCGCTGACCCGGATGGCCAGCCTGGTTCGGTTCCGACCGTACCAGAAGGAGTGCCCTCTGACCAGGGCAAAACTTCTTCGGGCAAAAGAAGAGCCAATTCTGAGGAGTCGGTTCCGGCCAAAAGAAAGAGAAGAGAAAAATGATCCAGTTCTGATCCACAAATTCTTTCTCCGACCGTTGATGAAATAGCCAAAGTGATAAGGATAGTTCAATCGCTAACTTCGGTTCTGGCCGAACCGGCACCATCTGGCAGGGTCTCGGTTCGGTCGGTTCCCCCGGTTCCGGATTATACTTAAGAAGAATTTTATGAACCAGAGGAGGAGGAGGGAGAGTATGAGGATAATGATGATGATGGTGATTATGAAAGTCTGGATGTGCCTATTGACCCGGAGATCTCCGCAGACAGACCTTCAGGTGTTTCTCCTCCCAGGCTTTCTGAGTCCCCTTCCCACTTTATGTTTTACAAGAAAGTGGCTGAAACCCTCCAGCTTCCAATGGAAGAAGCAGTGGAGGATCAGGAGGAGCCTGATTTTGTCAAAATGATGGACATCCCAGAGTCCAGGAGACTGTCTATTCCCCTCCATAAATCTTTTGGGAAACAGACATTTAAAATTCTAAAGACTCCTAACTCCATACCTCCTGTGGACAAATGAATGGACAAGAGGCATACCCTTTCAGGCTCGGACACGGAGTTCCTTTCTCAACAATGCAGCCATGTTGGGGTAGTGCAGGTTGCTGCCTGTGATAAGGCAAATATTCCCTTGGCATCACGCCCCCCAGATAAGGACTCCAGGAGGATTGATGCCATGGCAAAGAAACAATACATGGCAGCATCTTTGGGGCTCAGGCAGGCTAACTATATGGCCTACACAGCTAGATACCAGAAGTCCAGGTGGGACACTGTGCTGGCTCTGGCTAAACAGGCCCCTGACCAGCTTGCCAATAAGCTGGAGCAGGTGGCTGCGGATGGGATTGAGGCATCCAAGGTGCAATTTCATGCTGCTGTGGACTCCAATGATGTTTCATCTAGAGTCATGGCTACATCTGTGGCCCTTTGGAGAATGGCTTGGCTCAGATGTATTAGCCTATCACAGGATACCCAGGCTAAGGCCATGGATTTCCCTGTCATTGGTAATTCTCTGTTTGGGGAGCAGACAGAGAACTACATGAAAAAGATGGATGAATACAGGACCACCTACAGGAGTGCTCAGGCCAAAGAAAGGCAAGCCACTCCTCAGAGACAGTGCTCCAGGGGCAGGGACAGGCCCTTTCAAAGGTCTTTTTACCAAGCCCAGGCCTCCTCTTCTGCTTTTGCTCAGAGGGGGTTCTTCAGAGGGAGAGGCAGATGGGGAATGAGCAGGCCTGCTTCCACCCCTCAGCCTAAAGCCCCTGCCAAGCAGACACCCTGATGGGTCTGCCCGGGCCAATTCTCCACTACCGGTAGGGGGCAGGCTGGCTTACTTTGTCCAGGACTGGAAGTCTCTGACATCAGACAAGTGGGTTCTGGAAGTAGTAAGCCAGGGACTGGTTCTCGGCTTCAAAAAATTTCCCAAGATGAGAACCAGATCCTTTCCACCTGCAAATCCATCAGGGACCCTTGCCCTGGAGGCAGAGGTTTCTTCCCTCCTGGCTCTCAGAGCCATAGAAAGGGTTCCAGCCATACACAAGGGCAAAGGATTGTACTCCAGGTACTTCCTAACCCCCCAAAAAACAGGAGAATGGTGAATATCCTGGATCTAAGATATCTGAACAAGCACCTTTTAAAACCAAAGTTCAAAATGGTGACTCTGGGAATAATTCTGCCCTCTCTAAGGCCAGGGGACTGGCTAGCCTCCCTGGACTTCAAAGATGCCTGTTTTCACATTCCCATCAGGTGCTCCCACAGAAAGTACCTCAGGTTCGAGTTGCCCTCAGGCCACTATCAGTTCAGAGCAATGCCCTTTGGCCTAACATCAGCCCCAAGGGTGTTCACAAAGTGCCTGGCAGTAGTGGTTGCTTTCCTAAGGAGAAAAGATCTCCATCTTTCCATACTTGGACGACTGGCTCATAGTGGGTCAGTCTCAGACCAGAATCAAGTCACATCTGCAAATAACTCGGCAAGTGCTCACTTCCTTAGGATTCCTCCTCAACCTTCCAAAGTCAGTTCTCGAGCCAGTACAGCTCCTTACCTTCATAGGCGGAGCTGATACAATAGGCAAAAGCCTTCCTTCCCCTGGACAGGGCAAGGACTCTTATGGAACTGGCCTCTTCATTCACCCTTCAGGTGTCTCGACCAGCAAGGCACTTCCTGCAGCTCCTGGGCCTCATGGCAGCCTCTACAGCAGTGGTCCAGGGAGCAGGATTTCAGATGAGGGACATTCAGTTCCACTTAAGAGCCTTCTGGTCCCAAAGAAAGGATTCCCTTACCAAACTGGTCCCAGTGACTCAAACCCTGATCCAGGCTCTGTAATGGTGGCAGGATCAGGACAATTTGAGACAAGGAGTTCCTTTTGTCACTCAGTCTCATTCAGTGATACTCACCACAGATGCCTCCCTGCTCAGCTGGGGAGCGTACCTGAGGGATCTTACCACCCAAGGGCTGTGGTCACCTCAAGAATCTCTGCTTCACATCAATCTCTTGGAACTCAGAGCAGTGTTTCTGGCACTGCAAGCCTTATCCAGATCTGTACAGAACAAGGTGGTCCAGATCAGAACAGACAATACCACCACAATGTGGTACATCAACAAGCAAGGAGGCACTCGGTCTATGGCCTTGTGCACAGAAGCAATGAAGTTGTGGTCCCTGGCCTATTCCCTGCAAACCTCTCTGATAGCAGTTCACCTCCCAGGGAAGGACAATGTCCTAGCAGATGCTCTCAGCAGGATATCCCAGTGCCATCATGAATGGACCCAAGATCCCCTAGTTTTGAAAGTGATTTTCTCGAGATGGGGCACTCCACAGATAGATCTTTTTGCAGCCCCAGACAATCACCAGCTTCCTCTCTTTTGTTGCAGACCCCCAGTCTTGGGCTCAGTCCCCCTGGATGCTCTGATTCTGAATTGGGAAGGGAGATTTCTGTATGCTTTCCCCCCTTCCCTCTCTTTTCAAAGTGTTAGTCAAGATCAGGTCTCAGCCATGCAAAGTGATTCTGATTGCTCCAGACTGGGCCAGACAGCCCTGGTACCCACTGTTGCTGTCCTTAGCAGTCCACCTTCCCCTGTCTCGTTTCAGGAATTACAACCTGTTGACATCCTTTCAGGGGAGGATTTGGTATCCGAACCTCAAATCTCTCAATCTCAAGGCCTGGCTCTTGAAGAGTTAGAGTTTGCTGATCTGCACCTCTCTCAATGGGTTCTGGATATCCTTAAGGCTTCTCAAAAGCCTTCCACCAGAAAGGCTTACAACTCCAAATGGAAAAGGTTCACTATTTGGTGCTCTAATAAACATATTTCTCCAGAGTCTGCTGGGTTTCCTACAGTCCTGGACTATATGGTTCATCTTAATGGCTTAGGACTTAGGCCGGGCTACACTTAAAGTGCATCTGGCAGCTGTTTCTGCCTTCTTGTCAGTAGGCAAGCCCTCTCCTCTGTCAGCCCATCCTGTGTTTTGTAAGTTCTTCAAGGGATTGCTGCACAATCCCCCTTTAGGGACCCTGCTCCTGCTTGGGACCTTAATGTTTGCATTGCTCAGCTTATGCAACCACCCTTTGAGCCTTTGTCCTCTGCAGAGCTTGAGTACTTGACTTGGAAAACTGTGTTTTTGGTAGCCATTACCTCTGCCAGGCATATCAGTGAATTGCAAGCCCTGTCAGTGGAACCTGATGTCATCTCTTTCCATAGAGATAAAGCGGTCCTAAGAACTAACAGGAAGTTTTTACCTAAGGTGGCTTCAGATTTCCACCTTAATCAGTCTATGTCTCTCCCTGTTTTCTTCACTGACCATTCCTCCTCTGGAGAGAGGAGATTGCACAGCTTGGATGTTAAGAGGGTCCTCAGCTACTACACAGAGCGCACCAAGGGTCACAGGTTTGAGTCCCTCCAGTTGTTCCTCATGTATGGAGAGGTCGGTAAGGGCAAACCTGCTACTAGGAGATCTATTGCTAGGTGGATTGTCTCTTGTATACAATTCTGCTATGAAAAGCTGGGTAGAACCCCACCCTCAGACCTGAGGGCTCACTCTACTAGAGGTACAGCTGCTTGCCTGGCTGCTGCCAGGGATATTCCTATCTTAGAAATTTGTCAAGCAGCCACTTGGAAAACAGTCCATACATTCACCAAGCATTACTTTCTGGATATCCAGGATAGGAGTGATGCTCAGTTTGGCACAGCAGTACTTCAGAGCCTATTTCCAAAGTAGGTTCTGTCCCTCCTCGATGGAGGTACTGCTTGGTAGTCTGCAATAGTCAGAATACAGCAATACTTCATGTTGTTTGAAGAAAACATTACTCACCTTAGTAATGTTGGTTCTTCTAATGGAGTCTTGCTGTATTCTGACCTCCCCCGCCTCCTCTCAAAATCTGGTTTTGGGAAGGTGAGCAGGAGCAGTGTTGGCACCCTAGAGGTGCCCCTTTTTCACCCTCCTTTACTTTGGGTGTGTGTTGTGTTTTGTTTTTTGGCTTTCCTGACTTGAGTCTTTGCTTTGAAACCAAAAAACCCTTTTTTAATAAATTTAGTTGTCAGTTGGCTAGTATGAGTTTTACAGTTTCCACACAGAACTTCTAGTGAGTATTGCTCATAAAGATCTGACAGTTGGAGTTTAAACAATAGCAGACAGGGGCTTCAACCGAGCTCACACTGAATGTTCCATGCTGGCCATGGAAAGTTAACTCTTTGTTCTCCGGGGCAGTTGAAAGGCAGGACTTAACTGCAATAGTCAGAATACAGCAAGACTCCATTAGAAGAAACAACATTACTAAGGTGAGTAATTTTTTCTTATCGCCCGCAGGGGGACCCTCAACCAGAACGTTTTAACTGCACCCTTCTAGACATGCTGGGCACCCTCCTTCCAAAAAACAAGCATAAGTGGAGCCAGCAGATTAGTACCTTGGTACACGCATACAATTGCACCAAAAAATGATGCTACTGGGTTCTCCCCTACCGCCTGATGTTTGGGAGGGAGGGAGGCCCAACTGCCAGTTGATATCTGCTTTGTGGTCTCTCCAGATGGGGTCCAAGACGAAAACTACCTGCAGTATGTACAGAAACTGAAAGCTCAATTGAACCATACATATCAACTGGCCCAGACAATGGCCGCCAAGAGAAATCTCACCAAAAAAGAGAGGCACGACAAGAAAGTAAAGGCTCAAGAGCTACGGCCCGGAGACTGTGTGCTGTTACGCAATTTGGGACTACATGGCAAGCACAAAATTGCTGATAGATGGCACTGTCTTCCTCATGTAGTAGTTGGAAAGTTGGATGATTTGCCAGTGTACACGGTATGCCCAGAGAATAACTCCAAAGCTGTCAAGACCATGCACCATAACCACTTGCTGCCTATCGGCCAAGTTATTATTGAAGCTGAGCCAGCAGACATTGCCTCCCCTCGGCTTGTGACTCGTGCTGCTGCAAAAAAGAGACAGAATCAACCTACCCCAGTAGTTACAGATTTAAGGTTTCCCCCACAGCAGGCCCAGAATGATAATGACTGTCAGTCCACCTCTGATGAAAGTGACTATGGCAATGCCTATTATCCCTCCTATGAACTGTCAGTTGTTTCGTGGAAATCCTATGCAGAATCATGCGGATGAAGCACTGCCTTCTGGAATACCTAACCCCCCAGCTTCGTCCTTGGAGCCAATGCTCCCTGAAAGTGAAGTACAAAGTATTGCATCTGAGGTTGCGGACTCTCTGTGTTTTGTGGAACTGTGTGAATTGCCCGAAGAAGGGGCTGATAGTCTGAGTCTCCCTGGTGACACACCAGAACCTAAAAAACAATGTGAGAGTGTTGACAGCCCCCTTCAGTGCCGCAAAGCCTAACTGTGCCAGAGCCTCCTCAAAATGAGCAACCTGGGCCTTTGTCAGAAGATAATAATGAGCAAAGTGTTGTGGGAACAGAGCCTACAAAGCAAGGAGCTGACAGTGCTCCCAGTTTGGACATTCCCATCCACGCAGAGACACCCCTTACAAGTGACAAAAGCTCCAAAGTTAGTGCTGAAAGTACAGAGACTGTGGCTGTTCCCCCAGAAAGACTGGCCGAGCTGTCAAGCCCGTATTGCGCCTCAGTTATGATTCCCCTGGGAGGCCTGTGGACTTGCCTCTCAATGTGGTCCATAAAGGTGTTTACGTTTCCAAGAGCATACTGCCCAAACCGAGCTTGACGGCCAACTCCAGGTTACAGTACTTGTTCTTCCCTCTCACCATGGTGCCCCTGCCCCATCCATCCCCAAGTTAGCTGATAGGGAAGGGCCCCCTCTTACACTGTTTAATGTGCAAGAAGTTATTAGATGAATTTGTATAGTGATGTTCAAAGTATGTTAATCAGAGTGAAATCAGTATTACCTGTATGAAACATGCATAAGTATTGTCAGTACGGAAATAGTATTGTGAAGTATGCTGAAATGTATAGTGATGTGACAAGTTTGTGTTAACTGATGTATCAGATAGTATTTGCATAGCATGCTAATGTTGTATATTTATTTATTTATTGAATTGTTTCACCAGTAAAGATACACTGAGCAACTTAATGCTCATCTCACTGTACATCCTGGGGAAAGGGGGAAGGGATATACAGAGTACGAGTTCAGATAATACATACAGATGGTGTAATTATACATACAGTTATAAAACAGGAACATTGCACATGAGACATAGGCTGTTGCAGAGTTACTGTGCAGGCAGTTCCTAGGAGCAGCATACAAAATAAAATCAGTACAGGTAACAAGCAACAGGATACAAGGTTGATAATGCATACATTACAGGCAGTACACCAGTGATGCAATATGCAGCAGGGTGAACACATAGGAACCAGTCACCCCATATTTAAGAGCTAGTCTATAAGGGGAAATAGACGTATAAGTGCAAGTGGGGGGGGTAAGAAAGAGGAGATGGAGAGGAAGAGAAAAACAGAGAGGGAGACAGATATGGAAGGGGGGTCAGGAGCAAGTGCAAGAGGGTGTGAGATAGTTGTGCAATGCTGTGGTAAGGGAGTAAAGGGAGGAGGAGTGACGGATTTGTGGAGGGAGAGCATTCCACATTTTAGGAAGGTGGTAGGAGAAGGCTTTTTGGCCAGAGGAGGTGGTTCTGCAGGGGAGTGAGAGGGTGCGAGTGTCAGCCTGGGATCTCAGGGAGTAGAGGTAGAGGGTAGGGGTACCCAAGCAGGAGGAGATGTATGAGGGGAGAGATCCAAACCAGAATTTAGAGATTAATTTAGCACCATGAAGCGTTCACTGGGAGTGTAGGGGAAGTAGGTTGAGAGAGCAGTAGAGGTCACAGTGATGGGTGAGGCAAGGGTCATCAAGAGCAAAATGACAGAAGGAGTTAAAGAGAGAGCCCAGTCTAGATAGGTGGGACTGTGGGGCAACATTATAGACTATGTCACAGTAGTCGAAATGGGCATGATCATCTTTCTGTACCAGCTCACCGAAGTGCAAGCGGATGAAGCCATGTTTCTGTAAAGTGCCCCAAGCTTAGGCCTTTAGTTTTTCAGAACGGCATCAGTATGTACAGAGAAGTCAAGGTGTCTGTCCAGCCAGATACCGAGATACCTGAAAGAGGATTAGTCCTCAAGAACAGTCCCATGAAGAGTGTGGAAGGTAGGGAGGTGAGGTACCCTAGCGAGCCTCTGCCTTGTGCCAAAGGACACGGAGACCATCTTTTTGGCATTTAGAAAGAGTTGATGAGAACTAAACCAGAGTTGGACTTTGGTGAAGTCGGACTGGAGCCTAGTAGTGACATCAGCAACAGTATTACCAGAAGTAAACAATACTGTATCATCCGCATACACATGGATACTGGATGCGGTGCAAACACTGGGGAGGTAGTTTAAAAAGATATGTTTCATTTATATTGCATTTTCAATAGTGTGATGGCACAGACTTGATGCGGATGCCAAGTTTTCTCCAGGAAGGGAAGGGTGTAACCCCCCCCCCACTAATGGGGGTTCCCAAAAAGTCTTCCTTGAGCTTGCCTAAATGCTCACTGCCAGGCTGGTATCCTGCGTTTTAGCCGTTTAAATGTATTGCCAGAGAGTGCCTGTATAGCCTCTGTGTGCTGTCTCTATAAGAGTGGCCTGGATTGCAGTCATAATTAATCTGGGAGGGAGCTAACTGTTTCTATGCTCAAGTCCTGCCTGGGCTGTCGGATAATTGCTCTGTTCTGCCATCGCTACTTGTGCAGAGGGAGCTCTGTTAGAAGATGTACTTGTTTGCTGATCATTTATTATGTTGGTACGTGCTTGCGCAGCCAACATATTGCAGTAATAGCAGATTTGGAGGTATGGTCACTGTGGGCGAATGCAGGGCATGCATCAGTAGGTGTGGCCCTCATTCCCCAATAAGGCAGCTGCAGGTGCCGACACCCTCAACACATAAACTGGCCACCAGATCTAAGGAAAGGTCCACTGCAATGAAAGCCAAGCTTCTCACGCAGCGGCGTGCCTTTCTTGGTTAACCAGTTTATAAAACATCGCGGCATGCCACTGCAGAGTGCCCCGACCCATTTCATTTGCAGATGGGAGAACCCACTCCCCGTTGGCATAATGTAACCCCCCTCTCCCATTTAACGTGTGTGCCGAGGGAGTGCCCAATCCCCTTGGCATCATGTCTTCCCTCCCAGTTTAATTTGCAGATGGGCAGGGCCTCCCCGTCAGCATAATGTCCCCCATTTGTTGTGTGCGATGGGGTGCCCAATCCTCGCTCGGCTGCAGAACCTCCCAAAAAACAAACATGAGGTGCCACGCTGAGGCCACCCAGTGTGCCAAATGCCCTGTAAAAAAACGTCTCACAATTTTTTTTTTGTTAAAACCTGCAAAGCGAAAACAGTCCCTAAATCGACTCCAGTGGACCTCCCGCAACCCGCACACAACCTCTGCGCACCCTGCCTCCCCACACCCCTCTCACCCCATACTTACCACCGGAGCATGGTGAGACGATCTTCAGTGGACCAAGAACACATCTGCACTCTTCAAAGCTGACCAGGAACTGAAGAAATGCTGGTAAATTGTATAATGGCATAAATAGGGTTTTTTTCAACTTTGGTGCATATCCCGGGCATTTTTGGGAATTTTGGCACCAAATTTTCAAGATGGGGTTATTGGGACCCCTCCTCATGAATTAAGTCACTGTCATGGTGTTATTCGGTCCCAAAAGGTGATTTTGTGGTCACTGCGTGGAATCAACTTTCGGGACAGATTAATGAAACAACAGTGCCACTGCTCATGAGGTGGGCTCTCAAAAAGCCTATGTTACAAATTTGGTGAAAAAATCCAAAAAATGGCTGTATTCTGACATCGTTGCACAGTTTCCACGCACACTCGTAACTTCATGAATTTATAATATTTGCACTCCAGATTTTCAACATTGGCATTTTTTCACACCTCCTTATGAACAGTACAGCTGTCATTTTACATATCCTGGCTGAAATGTGTTTTATCGTCCGGCGAGAATAGAAACATAGAATTTGATGCAGATAAGGACCGCTGGCCCACCCAGTCTGCCCATTTTCCTACCTACTGGATAAGCTGCAGATCCTAGTTAACCAACAGCCTACTTCTTCCTACCCCACCCCTAGAATGGCCTTATGACTGTCCCATGCATGCTTGAATTCCACCACTGATTTTGACTCCACAACCTCCTCCGGAAGGCCATTCCATGCATCACAACCCTCTCTGTGAAAAATACTTCCTTAAATTATCTCTGAGCCGCCCCAATCTTCAAATTGTGCCCTCTTGTTCTTGCACACCTCTTTTTTGAAAGATGCCACCCTCTTGGACTTTGTTGATTCCCTTGAGGTACTTGAACATTTCTATCATGCCGCCCCCCTCTCCCTCCTTTCCTCGAGGTTATACATATTAAGCTCCTTTCGTCTCTCTTCATATGTCTTCCGGTGCAGACCCTGCACCATTTTAGTTGCCCTCCTCTGGACAGTTTCCATCCTGTCTATGTCTTTGCGGAGACTGGGTCTCCAGAACTGCACACAGTACTCAGATGGGGTCTCACCAGCTGTCTGTACAGAGGGATAATAATTTCCTGTTTTCTACTGGTGATGCCTCTCCTATGCATCCCAGTATCCCCAATCCTCCTTGCTGCCCTCTCCATTGCTTGCCCACCTTTAGGTCATCTGATATGACTACCCCACGTCCCTTTCCATTTTGTTGTTGTTAGTATCTCACCCCCATTGTGTACTCTTCCCTGGGTTTTGTTTCCCAGGTGCATTACCTTGCACTTCTTAGCATTGAATCTAAGCTGCCATACATTTGACCATTTCTCTAACCTTGCCAAGTCCCTTCTCATCCTTTCCACCCCACCCTGTGCATCAACTCTGTTGCAGATCTTAGTGTCATCTGCAAAGAGACATACTTTCCTTCAGTCCCTCTGCAATGTAAGCATAAAGACATTGAAGAGGACCGATCTAATACTGAACCCTGCGGTACCCATATGTTAACCCTCCTTTCTTCTGGTGGACTCCATTTACTATTACTCTCTGTCCTATTCTCCAGTCAATTCTTTACCCAGGCTGGCATCGTGGGACCCACTCCCAGGCTGGCTAACTTGTATATTAATCTTTTGTGTGGGACTGTGTCAAATGCCTTGCTAAAGTCTAGGTAGACCATGTCCACAGCCCCTCCCTGATCTACTACTTTGGTCACCCAGTCAAAGAAATCTATCAGATTTGTCTGGCATGACCTTCCTGCTGTGAATCCATGCTGCCTAGGGTCCTGTGCCCTCTGGCCTCTAGATACTTGACAATTCTTTCCTTCAGAAGTAGTTCCATCATTTCCCTATCACTGAGGTTAAACTAACAGGTCTGTAGTTTCCTGCTTCTGCCTTGCTCCCACTTTTGTGAAGGGAATCACATCTGCCCTCCTCAGTCCTCGGGTACCACCCATCCTCCAATGATTTGTTAAAAGGGTAGTCAGTGGTGTCTCTAGTTCTACCCTTAGTTCTTTTAGAATTCTGGGATGAATCCCATCAGGCACCATTGCTTTGTCCACCTTCAGTTTTAGAGTTCTTTCAGAACCCTTTCTTCTATAAATGGGCTGGTATCAACTTCTGTATCCAGAGTGTTTCTACTGTTTGTTTATGTACCTCCCCTCTTCATTTATAAATACTGAGCAAAAATATTTGTTTAGTATCTCTGCCTTTTCACAGTCTCCCTCTGCCCACCCTCCCTCCCTTTATTAAGCCTCACTATCTCTCCTTGGTCTTCCTTCACTCCCATGATGTACCCTATAAAGGTTTTATCCCCTTCTTAACTGAGTTGGCTATCTTTTCTCGGTTTGGGCCTTTGCTGTTCTGACTGCCTTCCCAGCCTCCTTTGCTTTAACTGATACAGTTCTCTGTCCTGCTCCTTCTACGATTCCTTGTACTTCCTGAATGCTTTCTTTTTCTCTTGAACCTTCACTGCACTTCCTTTGAGAACCATAGTGGTTTCTTACATCGTTTTGTTTTGTTTATTTGCTTCACACAAAGGCTTGTTACCTCTGTGATGGCAGTTTTATTATTCCCCATTGTTCTTCCACCCTCCTTCCTGTCCATTTGCTAGTGCATTCCTTAGGCACTCACCCATTTTGGCAAAGTCCAGCCCTCCTAAAGTCCAGTACTTTTGCCTTTGTATGGCTTGACTCTATTGCTGTGTTTATTGTGAACCATACTGTTCGATGGTCGCTAGTTCCCAGATGGCTACCCACTTCTACATCTGTGATCCTCTCTCCACCTCCATTTGAGAGAATCAGGTCTAATATTGCTCCCTCCCTTCTGAAGATGCTGACAAGATAAGCAGTTTTGAAAACCCCCTTTCTGAATTAAAAACTAAAATAATTAAACACAAAGCAATACCAATGTAAAAGTAAGAAAAACTTCTCTCAGATGTAAGCAAGAGAGAGAGATTAGTTACAGATATCTAGTCCAATATAGTATATCCCATGCAGCTTCTCAGTTGTTTCAAAGCACACCCAGTACACAACTTGGAAGAAGATGGACTTCTGCTGTCACTGTGCAAAATCAGTTTTCAGGACTGTTTGAGACAATGACGGTGATGCTGTTCATGAGCAGAGGTCTTAAAATGCCTATGTTGAAAATTTGATGACGAACGTCCATAAAATGACTGTGTTACAAGTGTGCATTGCACAGTTTCGACGCACCCTTGTAACTTCAAAAATCTGTATTATTTTCATGTCACATTCTCAGCACTGGCATTTGTTCACATCTCCTTATGAACAGCACAGCTGTCATTTTTCCCATCCTGCCCAAAATGTGTTTTCGCACCTGTGGCGCAGAATGGCGTGGTCGCTGTGGGAAATCAACTTTTGGGACAGATTAACACAATCATAGTGCCACTGTTCATGAGGGGAGGTCCCAAAATGTCTATGTTGAAAATGTTTCTCTTCAGGGTGGGGGTGAGGTTGGCATCAGTTCAATACTTCACTGCCATTCCTATTATGCATCTCTAACTCCTGCACTACCAATGCCAATGCCAGCGAGACAACATTCGGCATTGACAAATGCTTGTTAGAATAGTGATAATATTGCAGTTTATCTAACCTGCCTTCTTTGCAGCATGGACATTTCTGTTTATCTCCACCATCTTGGTCCTGGACTGCTGAAATGGGCCAATCAGTACCTTTGGGGACTCCAAAATGGAGCCTGTCCCTAGGGGCTTTGAGGGAGCAAAATTCTGTAGGAATTGTAGTTTTGGGCTTTTGGTGCCTAAATGAACCTGAAGGGGTAGCCCTTGTTGTGACTGACAGAGGAATCAGCCAACCAAACCTTTTGGATCCTGGGGAAAGTCCCAGATTGCTTACAGTTTCAGGTCAGTCTGAATTGGGAAGTGAAAGTGGTAACAGCTTGAATGATTCAAGCAGCAGCCCCTGTGTAATTTGCGCTGGACAACTGTGAAAGGGCTGAATTTTGGCCTTCCTGCCTGTCTGCCTGCTGTCCCTGAGAGGAAAAATAGAGCTCATTTGGACTGAATCTGAGTTGTGAGAACAATTTAAGCCACTGAACTGTGACCAGGCTTTAACCTGAAGAAGACTGAAGATTTGCTTTATGCGATTGGCCTGTCAGGATTTCCAGCCACCTTTGAACTCCCGGTTTGTGCAGAGACTCTGTAATTGCGACTGGATAGCAATCTGCCTGGTACAGTAGAATTTCTTACATGTAATTGTGCTGTGTGCTGTGTGCTGTTAGTGAGTCGTGATTTGGTTCCCCACTGTCTGCTGAACTGTGTTCTGCTTGCTGGAGGCTGCATCCAGCTCCCACAGACTGAATCCAAAATCATCTCCATTGGGCCTGGGCTTTGCCACACTGGCCCAGCCAGACTACCTGCTGCATAGAGAAAGCCATCAACGAGAGACTTGCCTGGGTATCAGCTCCCTGCTTACACTTTGAACAGGAATGACGCCTGGGTGATTCGTGTGGGCCCTGCTTCTCCTGGCATTCCAGTTCAACAACCTGCTGTCTTGATTTCATTCTGCCTGTGCCCTGTATTGGGTATCATGAGTAAACATCAGGGAAGCTCCCTGCAACAACAGCTAAATCTACAGTGTTGTCATCTGATTGCTTTGTTGTCTTTTCTGTCATGAACTGAGCCCTCTGGCTCAGGATTACAAATAGTGTGTGTTGTGCATGTTGCTTTCTTCCATCACAGGGCCCCAACCAGCTGTGAGCCAGCCTACCCTGGGGCAATGTTCCTGGCTAGCCCACTGTCTTCCTACCTGGGTACCCAGAGTGTGTGACTGTGTAGGGACTCTGAAGTGCATGTTTAACTGTTTGATTGATATAGCCTTTAAGCAAATTAACCTGATTACGCCCCTTCCTTGTTCAAGTCCCCTGAATAAATCAGATCTAACTCTTTTTGCATTTAATCTGACTGTAGTTTCAGTTTGTGCCAAGAGTACTGTACTGTTGCTATTTGCTGTGCATAACCTTGTTTTACAGGGGGTTCCCAGGGTCAAGCTAGAGGAACCAGCCCTGGTGGCAAGTGCAAAGAGTGTGGGTAATTGCATGGTGAATAAGGGTCATTGTGAAAGTGAGTATTGTATATTGTTCAGGCCACTAGAAGGGAAAGAGGGGGGGTTACAGTGTCCCAGAGGGCTGTGCCCAGGTTAGCTTGACCACTAACAACTAAGTGGGATGTTTTGCAAATGTGCAGATGCCTGTGACTACCATTCAGTTTACAGGAATTTGAGTGACCTCCCAGCCAGCATCACCACAGAGTTGTGACCTCATAAGCTGGGTGGGACCCCCCCCCCGATAGATATGGTCAAGGCTGGGGAAAAAGAGTGCTTTTGATTTCTGGACTCCTGAAAGAACACACTCTCAAGAAGCACTTCTACTAAAGTTAGGTAATTCAAAAGTTAGGTAATTCAACAAGCACTATTTATCCATTGAAACCAGGGTAGTAGTAGATACTCCATATAAGGTGGTTTGTTTAAAATTGTCCATTTATTTTTTATGGCTGTACCCTAAATGTTATATGTTCTGTGTTTTGTATTTCATTTACTATTTTTAATTTTAGTAAACTTTGTTTTCCTTGAAATTCTGCCTGAGCCTTTTCCTCATTTTGAGTGTGAATGCTGGGACAGTTTTGATAATTCTGATAGGACTGTTACGCGCTTACAGCATGTTACCATATGCACCAAGATAAAGTACCAAGGTCTCAACTGAGTTAAAATGGGGATTGTGAACCAGGTTGTGTGCCCGCTGGATTAAGTATTGCACTGCATTTCCCAGAAGGGGGTGTGATTGTTGGACCTTTTACCTGGGCGTGGTAGCGAAAAAGGGTTCATATTTGACCCCAGGACTCGAGACTGGTAGTTGATCAGACCCAAAACAGACAGGACAGTTACCCTGTTTGTCTCCTGTTCACATATTGCACTTCGAGGTATGGCATTGTGGGAGCAGAGGGCCTGACCCCCGAAATGCGTTTGTGATATGGCAGACCACCAGATCCAGAAACAATCCCCCTGGATGCTCTGGCTCTGAATTCGTCAGGGAAGCACCTGTATGTTTTTCCTTCCGCCCCTCTGGTGTACAGAGGCATTGGTCATGCTCGGATCCCAGTCAGCATCAGTGATCTTGATAGCACCAGATTGCTCCAGGCAGCCATGGTACTCTCTGCTACTCTCCATGTCTGTGACCGAACCAATAAACCTTTGTTGGAGGCACAGTCTACAGAACTCCAACCAGAGGAGGCTCCTGCACCTGAACCTCAAGTCACTCAGGCTCATGAGAACCTAGAATATGCAGGCTTGCATTTTTCTGAACGTTGGACATTTTAAGGGGTTATAGGAAGCCATCCACTAAGAAAACCTATGCTGAATAATGGAAAAAGGTTTTCTCTTTGGTGTTCAACCAGAGGAGTAATACCAGCACAGGATGGTGTCCCAGCTGTGCTGTACAATCTTACCTGTTTACATTCACTGGGCTTGCAGTCCAGTACCTTAAAGGTCCACATGACCACAGCATCTGCTTACATTTCCGTTGGACAGAATGTTTCTCTGGCCTCAGACTTATCTTCAAAAGGTTCTTTAAAGGCCTGGCCCATTTGCATCCCCTTCACAAGGAACCAGTGCCAGCATGGGACCTAACTGTGTGTATAGCTAAGCTCATGGGTCCCCTTTTTTGAGTCTATGTCTTCAGCCCATTTGAAACATGTCACATGAAAAACTGTTTTACTTGTGGTAATGACTTCTGCCAGAAGAATCAATGAGCTGCATTGAACAGGACTGCATTTTTTTTGTCACCTATTTGTCCTCCTTTGGCTACCTGACCTGCTCCCCTTACCTTGTCCTCGCAACCTACTCGGGGACATCCAACCGCCAACTGCCTATACCACGGGCACCCAGACAGCCCCCCCCCCTGCAGTGGGGCCGCAGAGAGCACCCAACTGCCCGCAGAACAAGGATCCAGGTGAGTGCCATGGCAAAACTGCAGACGGCCATCAAGCCGCTCCCATCAGGAACCATTTTTCCCTGTTTTTTGGTGCCCCAATTAGTGCATGCTCAGGTAGTGCCTCCAGTCTCCACTGGGGGCCACTGCTGAGCAATGCATTCCCTGATCCCACCCCCAGAGAGGAGAGCAGTCCTCCGGATGATCAATCCTCTCCTCCCTAAGCCAATCCCTGGTGCCCTGAGTTTGTTCCCATACCCAGGTCACTGGCATGGGTTGAGGTAAGGCACCAGTGCCTCAACCCTCTACGTCACTGGGCCGGCTAAAGAACAGGACTGCATTTCATTCCACAGAGACAAAATGGTCCTGAGAACAAATAGAATGTTTCTTCCTAAAGTGGTTTCTGATTTCCATTTGAATTGAACCATTACCTTACCTGTCGTTTTCACTGAACACTCTAGTTTTGGTGAAAGGACATAGGCAGAACAGAAAACAGCTGTTCCAGCTCTATGAGGATGTAGGAAAGGGTAACCCAGCATCAAATAGGTCCATTTCTCACTGCATAGTACATCACATCCAATTTTGTTACTGTAAGGCTGCAAAAGAACCGTCAGCAGGGTTGAGGGCCCATTCCACAAGTGGCACAGTTGCTACCATAGCAGCTTCCAGGGATGTTCCCCTGGTGGACATCTGTAAAGCAGCTACCTGGAAAACAGTACACACCTTTACAAAGCACTACAATCTGAACATTCAGTCGTCCAGAGGTGATGCCAGGTTTAGTACAGCAGTCTTGCAGAGTCTGTTTCCAATGTAGGTTCTGTGACCACCTCCAAAGGTACTGCTTAGTAGTCTGTAGATAGTTAGGAATACCTGAGTATTACTGGGGTTAGAAGAAAAAGTTACTTCGCTATAGTTAAGGCAGTAAGTTTTTCATGGACTGCGCTAATTTCACAAATCCCGTGAAAGCGCATACCGATCGTGAAAAATGTTGTAATGTTAATAAAAGTTAAGGTAACAAACTTTCCTGGTATTTAGTGCATTTTTTAATTCCTCTTGTGGTAGTGGTTGATGTGAGTATCACAGAACTAGGTTTAAAGATCAAAGAAACTAATGACCTGAGATCTCTCACTTGAGCTCTCATTGCTCTCACCTGCTAATCATTCATTCAAGTCCTACAAATGGGCTCATTGAATGTGAGCTGGAGTATCTGCTTTTCGATCTGAGACCACTTCTGTGTAAGGCACCGGGCAAAACCGCAATGTCAGTGCTTCTGAAACCACTTTCAGCATCCAAAACCGGCAATGTGTTTCCCAGACAGCGCTGCAAGCAATATGAAAATGGGGTATTTCATGTTTCTGGTGATGTGATGTTCTGCACCTGCTGCAATGTTGCAATAGACCACAAACGAAAAGCAACTTGTGACTGACACTTAGAGTCATCAACACACATTAAGAAAAAAAGAAAACTCGAGGAGAAATCGACCTCGGTGGTGGAGAAGCAAGTTACAGTAAGAGAGCTGTTCACAGCGAAAGCCGCACACCAACAAAGCAGAAAGGTATCTTTATTTAATCTTGTAGAGGTTTTTACTGCAGCAAACATTCCTCTCAATGCTCCCGATAGCCCTGTCCTACACTGCTTCTTAGAGGAGAATTTAAAATCACAGAGAAAGAGATGTTTTAAAGTACTGACTAGATTGCAGGGATCGATTCCCGAACCTGTCTAATGTTGCACTGTCTTGCCTCAGTGTTCTGGTACATAGTGCCAGTGTGGAGAGATCATTCTCTCGCTACAGTGCAATGCTCCAAGACAACAGACGCAGCATCAAATCTTCTAACTTGTGCTTGTATTCTATGCTTCAGCAAAATTGACTATTTTAAAATAGTTAATATATTCTAATAGTTGGTAGTTAATGCAGTACTGGAAGAATTGTTCTTGTATTTAGCAGTTCACCTGCTTTTTAATACAATAAAAAATGAGTTACTTTTGTATAATATAACTGTTCATGTTTTTTTCATGAAATCGGCATTTTAAGCCGTGAAGAAGCTGTGAAAAAGGCAATTTTCTAGTGAGAAAAACTTACAGCCTTAGCCATAGTAATCGTGTTTCTTCCCAGTGATACTCAGGTATTCATAACTTCCCACCCTGCCTCCCCTTCTAGAACCAGTAGTCTCTGCACTCCTAAAAACACTGTCTTCTCAAGGGTATCTGTGCCACACTCTGGCACATATGTTGTGATTGTGTTCACTATTGTTGTCCCTCCACCCTTCAGGTGATTCTGACATCATGGGGTATTCTTTTATATGTTATGCCCTCCAGTTGGAGGCCTTTTTGGGTGTTAAGGGAGTTCCAACTATAATTATTATTGTTATTACGATTAATATTGTTATTATTATTACACATAGTCCTTGTGGGCCTGTCTTTCCAAGCTTCCAGGAAATCTGAAGGGTTTAGAACTAAGGCAGTTAGTAGAAGGCAGCATTTGAAAAAGTGGCTCATGCAAAAGATTCCATCATTTGCATATGTTCCACTGCTCTGGGCAGTTCTGCCTTAAAGGGACACTGCAGATAGTTATGAATACCTGAGTATCACTGGGAAGAAATAAGATTACTATGGTAAGTAATTTTTTCTTTCTGGACAGTTGGCTGATAGCCTTTTTGTCCAGCCCGTCCCTTCTTGGAGTTCAGTTGAGTCAAGAAGTCTCAGCTCTGACCCTCACAGCAGGGCTTCATCAACTCAGATGGTGCCCATAGGCTGGAAACTTCATTCGCTCCCCCCCCCCCGTCAATTCAGGGTATGGCAACAATGCATACAGTACTGTCTTTTTGTTGTTTGCATGACTCCTGAATAAAGCACCTTTTTCACTGCACCACTTTGGCTACAGCTTTTGTTCTTGGAGTGCAGTTTTATTTTGCTTATGGATCAAGTTTGTTACTGCAACTCCATCTCAGTGGACCAGTACTGTGCATTTTTCTGTATGACAGGCTTTCGATATTTGGCATATCAGCTGCTAAATCAAATGCCATTACTGTGGTGTCTGCCTATCTTCTAGCTGCCTAGCTGGAACCCAGCTGGTCTCCTTTGCACAGAACATAGTTCAGTTTTATTGCTGTGAGGTTTGGAAGTATCTTTACTAATTTGTTAATTGGCTAGAAGTCTCTTCGGTATTTCACTAAACACTGTCTCCCTTGTGTGCAACAGCTGTTTGAAAAAACATTGGTACAATTTGCATACGGACTGCTTTGTTTCTGCCTTTCTTTAGCCCGCCAAGGCATGAGCACTGACTCAACTCAAAGCCAGAAAGTGTGGATGAAACATAACAAGAACAATCCCAGAGCACAGAGACTTTGAAAGGATGGTAGCATATATTAGATGGAGGATTTTCTCCAAAGATTTGTAAGTCAGCCTCAACCCTGAGTTGCATGAACTGGTGAAAGATCAATTTCTTTAGACTAAAAAAGCTGAAAATAAGTGAATCTAACTCACTACAGGTGTGTCTTACTGAAGAAATCCATGGAAAAGCAATGGATTCCCAGTCAGGTCTGTGCAGTGACAAAGGACAATTGGGTGGCTTTCCCAAGGATGGTTAGCACAAATCAAAGAGGGAAGAGGCACACAAACATTGTTTATTAGCTGACCCTGATCCAGGACGTTTACACAAGGAGTTAGTAACTTAGGGGGTCAACTCTTCAAATCCTTTGATATTTTCACTTACCTGAGGGAAAACCCAGCAAAAAATCAAACCTCTTCGTACTGCTCAGTGCTCCCAAAAAGCAGAAGCAATACGGTTGGTCATCAGTGCCAAGAGTTATGTTTCAGAGTCCCAACAGTGCTGATGTGCAGCAGCCCATCTGAACTAAATCAATGCTGAGTCGCTGTCCAAAAGAAAGAAATATGGCCTTCTTTCACACCGAGCACACCTGGTCCAGCATTCCCATGGCCACTGTAAGCAATTTGGTGCCAGTGAGCTTCTGAAATCCAAATGTAACCCCTAGGTAGCACTATCCCAAGGGCTACTACCCCTGCCTGCTTGGCTAGTAGCAGGTTAAGGGGCCTGAGTTCTGAAACGGGTGCCTCCACCCAGAGGTCAGGGTTGGTAGTGGTCAAGCTAACCTGGGCACAGCCCTCCGGGACACTGTAACACCCCTCTTTCCCCTATAGTGGCCTGAACACTGTACAATAATCACTTTCACAATACCCTGGTACACCATATGAGTACCCACACTGTTTGCACTTACCACCAGGGCTGGTACCTGGCTCGACCCTGGGGACCCCTGTAAAACAAGGTTATTCACAGCAAATAGCAACTGTACAGTACTTTGAGCACAAACTGGAACCACAGTCAGATTACATGCAGAAAAAGTTAGATCTGATTTATTCAGGGGACTTGAACAAGGAAGGGGCAAAATCAGGTTAATTAGCTTAAAGGTTATATCAATCAAGCAGTTATGCTTTGAGTTCCCCCACACAGTCACACCTCTGGGTACCCAGGTGGAGAAGAGATGGGCTAGCCAGGACTGTTGCCCGGGGTTGTAGCTGGTTGGGGCCCTGTGATGGAAAACACAACATGTACTTTACACAGTACACAATATTTGTAATCTGGAGCCAGAGGGCTCAGTTCATAAAGGAAATGAAACAACAAGACAATCAGATGACACACTCAGATTAAGCTGTTGTTGCAGGGAGCTACCCTGGTATTTACTCACAATACCCAAGACTGGACACAGGCTGGACGAAAATCGAGACTGCAGGTGGTTGATCTGGAATGCCAGGAGACGCAGGGCCCACACGAGTCGCAGAGGTATCATTCCTGTTCAAGTGTGGAGCAGGGGGCTGATCTCCAGGCAGGTCTCTCGTCGATGGCTTCTCTGTGCAGTAGGTAGTCTGGCTGGGCCAGTCTGGCAAGGCCCAGACCGCATGGAGACAAATCTGGATGCAGTCCGTTTTGGGCTGGATACAGCTTCCAGCAAGCAGAACACAGTTCACACAGTGGGGAACTAACTCACGACCCACCAGCAGCTCACAGCACATTTACATGTATGGGAATTCTACTGTACCAGGCAAAGCGCTCCCCGGTCACAATCGCAAAGTCTCTGCACACACCAGGAGCTTAGGGATAGCTGGAACTCCTGACAGGCCGATCGCATTCAGCAAAATCTTCGGTCTTCTTCAGGTTGAGCCTGGCCCACTTCAGTAGCTTACTTTAGTCACACAAACTTTGATTTAGTCCAAAATAATTCTCTTCTCTCCCTCTCAGGAGCAGCAGCAGACATGAAGCCAACAACTCAGCCCTTTCACAGTTTTCCAATGTGAATCCACTCAGGATTGCTGCCCAAAATACACTGAGCTCTTCTCATTTCACTTCCCAGCTCAGAACTAACTGAAAAACCGCAAGCAGCCCGGGACTTCCCCAAGATCCAAAAGGTTTGGTTGGCTGATTTGGCTGTCAGTCAAAGCAAGAGCTCCCCCTTCAGTTGCAAAAAAGGGGCAAAAAAAACCAAACTACAGTTCTACATATTTTGAATTCAGACAGCTCCTGTAGTCTGGCTACATTTTAGGTCCCACCAGAACTGATTGGTCTAATTTGCAGTCCAGGACCAAGATAGTAGAGACAAACAAAACAGTCCTTGCTACAAAGAAAGCAGGTTAGACAAACTACATTATCACTATCACTCTAAATGATTTTCAGCAAATAGTTACATCTTTCAACAGAGTTCCCTCTCAGATTACTTATGCTGCAATAGGCAGCTCTTAAAGAGACAGCACACAGAGGCCATACAGGCTCTGGTAATCACATTTAAACTGCTGAAACGCAGGACACCAGTCTGGCAGTGAGCATTTAGGCAAGCTCAAGGAAGACTTTTTGGGAACCCCCATTTGTAGGGAGGTTACACCCTTCCCTGCCTGGGAAAACCTTGGCGTCTGCGTCAAGTCTGTACCATCATAACATTGAAAATGCAACCTATACAAGACATTTATACCATTAGCATGCTATACAAGTACTAGCTAATTCATCAATTAGCATAACTTGTCACTTTACTATACATTTCAATGTACTTCACTATATCATTTCCATTCTGACAATGCATTATGCATATTTCACACAGGTAAATTGAACATTACTGTACAGAATCATGTAATAACTTCTTGTACTCTAAACAATGCAAGAGGGGGCCCTTCCCTGTCAGCTAACTTGGGGCTGGATGGGGCAGGGGCATCATGGTGAGAGGGCAAAACAAGTAACCTGGAATGGGCTGTCAAGCTCAATTTGGGCAGTGAGCTCTGAGAGACATAAACACCTATGTGGACTACATTGAGAGGCAAATCCACTGGCCTCCTGGGGCAACCGTAACTGAAGCGCACCACTGGCTTGACAGCTCGGCCAGTCTTTCTGGGGTGAACAACCACAGTCTCTGTACTTTCAGCAATGGTCTTGGAGCTTTCATCACTTGTGAAGGGTGCCTCTGCATGAAGGGGAATGTCCAGGCTGGGAGCACTGTCAGCCCCTTGCTCTGTAGTCTCTGTTGCAACAACACTTGGCTCATTTTGAAGACATTCTGGCACTGAAGGGGGGTTGTCAGCACTTAGTGTTCCTCAAGCTCTGGCAGTCACTCATACCATCAGCCTCTCCTTCAGGCAAATCATACAGTTCCACGATACACAAAGACTCAGCATCCTCAGACGTGATACTTTGCACTTCACCTTCAGGGAGCATTGGCTCCAAGGATGATGCTGGGGTGTTAGGCAGTCCAGAAGGCCCAGCTTCATCCCTATAATTCAACATAGGATTTCCACGAAACAACTGACTCAGTTCATATGAGGGGTAATAGGCATTATCACACTCACTGTCATCCGAGTTAGACTGGCAGTCACTATCATTCTGGGCCTGCTGCAGGGAAAGTCTTAAATCGGCAACCATGGGGGCAGGCTGACTCTGTTTCTTTCTTGCAGCAGCACGAGTCACTGGTCCAAGGGAATCAATCTTGGTGGGTTCAGCCTCAATTATAACTTGACCAATAGGTAGCAAGTGGTTATGGTGCATGGTCTTGACAGCTTTGGAGTTATTCTCTGGGCGCACTTTGTACACTAGCAAATCATCCAACTTTCCAACTATGACATGGGGAAGATGGTGCCATCGATGAGCAATTTTATGTTTACCATGCAATCCTAAATTTTGCAGCAACACACGGTCTCCAGGCCTAAGCTCTTGAGCCTTTACTTTTCTATCATGTCTCTCTTTGTTGGCTAGATTTCTTTTGGCTGCCATTGTCTGGACCAGTTGATAGGCATGGTTCAATTGAGCTTTCAGTTTTTGTACATATTGCAGGTAATCTTCGGCTCGGACCCCATTGGGAGAAACCCCAAAACAGACATCAACAGGCAACTGGGCCTCTCTCCTGAACATGAGGCAGTAGGGAGAGAACCCGGTAGCATCATTCTTTGTGCAATTGTACGCGTGTACCAAGGTGCTAATCTGCTGGCACGATGTATGCTTATCTTTTGGGTGGAGAGTGCCTACCATGTCTAGTAGGGTGCGGTTAAAGCGTTCTGGTTGAGGATCCTCCTGCGGGTGATAAGGGGTGGTTCTTGACTTTCGCACCCCCATAGAGAGAGCATTTCTTTGATTAGCTGACTCTCAAAGTCCCGGCCCTGATCAGAGTGAATTCGCTGGGGGGCACCATAGTGGATGAAGAAATTTTCCACTAGCACCTTGGCCACGGTAGATGCTTTTTGATCTTTGGTAGGAAAAGCTTATGCATACCGTGTGAAATGGTCCGTAACCACTAACACATTGCCAGTGTTTTGCTGATCAGGCTCTAAACTCAAGAAGTCTATGCAGACTAGTTCCATTGGGGTGCTGGTAGTAATGTTGACAAGGGGGGCAGCCCTCTGAGGCAGGGCTTTTCTCTGCAGGCAGTGACTACAAGTCCTTACATGGTGCTCAACATTGGCCCCCATCTTTGGCCAGTAGAATCGAGATCGTACTAGGTCAAGGGTCCGGTCGATACCGAGGTGGCCCATATGATTGTGGAGGGACCTCAGTACCAAATCTTTGAAGGCTGTGGGCAGGACCAAATGTTGCTTGTCTATTTGGCAACCCCAATCTACAGTCTCTCTATACAACAACTGATTAAGCAGCTTCAACCTGGGGCCTTCTTTAAACAATAAAGCGGTTTGCAGATCAGAGGAACACAACTTGGACACATCTTTTCCTGCATGAAGGGTGTCAAGTGCTGGCTGAATCATAGGATCTCGGGACTTAGCCCACTGAATGCTGTCATTGTCAAACTGAGGTAGTGCACTGATTTCTAGAGCAGAGAAGTGGCAATTCGCATCCGGTATGCAGGTGTTAGAGGGGTCCAAGCAATCTACTAAGCAGTCCGCTGTGTCTGTAGACATCTGTTCATTTCTATCAAACTTTTGGCACAATGCTCGGATGTCAGGTTCAGACAGCCTGACCCAGTCGCTCTTGGAATGGGCCTCTGGGATAGGGCTTCAGCATCAATATGATTCAGGCTTGGTCTGTATTCGACAGCATAATCATATGTTGATAATGCAGAAAGCCACCAGTGCCCCGTGGCATCTAACTTAGCTGAAGTCTGTACATAGGTCAACAGGTTATTGTCAGTCCTCACCAATATTTTTGCCCCATAGAGGTAATCATGAAACTGGTTGACAATGGCCCATTTTAATGCAAGGAACTCCAACTTATACACAGGGTAGTTTTGCTCTGATGGGGTCAAGCTCCTACTGGCGAATGCCACTGGTCTCAAACCATCCTCATGGTCTTGATACAGTACAGCTCCTAGACCTTGCAGACTTGCATCAGTAAGCAGCACATAGGGTTTGGTGGGATCAGCATAAGCGAGCATGGGGGCGTGGGTGAGCTGGTATATGACTTCGTGGAAAGCTGGTTCACAGTCAGGCATCCAATGGGACCCAAAAAGTTCAACTGGGTGGGAATATGCTTTGTCTGGTTCTTTGATGGACCCTTTTTTATATTTCCAATTGGTAGAAGGGTAACCCTGGGTAAAATTCAAGAGTGGCCGAATCACTTTGGAATAGTCCTTTATGAACCAACGGTAGTAGCCACAGAATCCCAGGAAACATTGTAGTTCTTTCAAATTGTGGGTCTGGGGCCAAGTAGTCAAGGATTCAACTTTACTAGGATCAGTCTCTATCCCCTCTGTAGACACTATGTGCCCCACATACTTCACAGAGGTTTGGAAAAACTGGCACTTGTCGATGAACAGCTTGAGGCCGAAATCTTCCAGTCGGTCTAGTACTTTGAACAGTCGATTCTCATGTTCCTCTAGGGAGCTCCTGAACACAATGACTCATCCAAGTACACCAGGTATTCTAGCAAATTCATGTCTCCCACTGCTCGTTCCATCAGTCACTGGAAGGTGGCTGGGGCACCCGATATTCCCTGTGGCATTCTCAGGAATTCGTAGAACCCCAAAGGACAGATAAAGGCAGTCTTCTCACAGTCCTCGAGAGCCATCAGAATCTGGTAATATCCACTGTGAAGATCCAACACCGAGAACCATTTGCTCCCATTCAAACAATCCAGAGCATCCTGTATACGGGGCATGGTGTATTGATCGGGGATGGTCCGCCGATTCAGAGTTCGATAATCAACACACATTCTCACAGATCTGTTCTTCTTAAGCACAACTACAATGGGAGAAGCATATGGGCTCCTGGATTCTTGTATCACACCAGCCGCGAGCATTTCCTGCAAGTATCTTCACACATCGTCTATGTCTGCAGGGGCTACGTGTCGAGACCTCTCTCGAAATGGCCATTCATCATGCAGGCGTATGTGATGCTCCACACCCTGGACACATCCCATGTCCCATTCCTTCAACGAAAACACTTGATCTCTCTGGGCAAGTTTCTGGCTAATTGTAGTCTTCCATTCTGCTGGCAACAGGGAGTCACCAAAATCAAACAAGTCGGGAGTCACTCAATCTGTCTTGCCAGGGTACTTGTTGCTGGGCAACACCGCAGTGTCTGTGCAGTGTAACGTAACTAGGGTGCATCCTCTGTTCACTCAGATCTCCCAGTCTGACACATTATGAATCTGGACCATCACTCGTCATGCATAGGCATGAGCACGAGCTAGCAGGATGCTGGGCTTAACCAATAATCCTTCTGGCAATTTTCCATTGCCTGGAGCGTCCAACATCAGTATTTTATTCTTGACATCTTTGTGGAGGTGGACCTCTCCTTGAATGGTAGACTGGGCGTTAGGTGCCAGTACCATTGAATTGGGATCCTTCTTCCACACGACCCTTACCGGTTCATCCTGGTCCACTCCCTTGGGGTTCTGTTGCGACTCATAGGCCGTCTTGATCAGAGTGGGAATTCTTAGGGCCCTCCAGTCCGTCGCCCTTGTGTCTCGTGACAGAGTTGTGCCATTCTCCCAAACATATGGGCGTTGGTCCCAATTAACAGGGGAACCCCATCATTCAGTCCAGTAGGGGGACACACTAAGGCCAGTGTCTCAACTTGCTCCTCTACACCAGTTACAGCTGCAGGAAATGACAACCAGAGGCGAACATATCCTAGGTAGGGATGAGACTTGTCACTCAGTCCCCACACATGTAGGCCTTCCAGGGATTGTAAGGGCACAGCAGATAAGTGTTTGTCATACCAGTCCTTAAATACAGTGGTCACTTGCGACCCACTGTCCAGCACAGCCCGAGTAGGAATACCATTCACAGCCATGGTAGTCTCCACTGAAGGGCCCACTATTTTGGACCAGTCTGGAGGGACAGCAGAAGGGGCCTGGACAGATGATTTAGCCACATAGGGATTTGAGTTACTACTTCTTGAACCCTCACTGCGGTCATTTTGGGCACTCCTCTACCACTAATTCATTCTCCGAAGCTCTCCTTGAAGCATGTATACAACTTTATCTAGGTCTTTTGTGGACCGGCATTCTCTCTTCATGTGCCCGTCCTTCCCACAATTATGGTAAAATATGTTTTCTGGGATTTGGGGTGACCGAGGCATCACACTGGGAGCTGGGGCGGTAGCACTACCAAGTGAAAACCTTGGTGCCATCTCTGTCTGCTGTGTGGTGAGCATTTGAAGACATCTCATCAATTCTCTTACTTTCATAGTCAAGACATCGAGTTTCAAGCTGTTGTCTGCAGGAGATGCCTGAGTGGACACCCCCAACCCCATAGCAGATGCAGTTGGATAAGGGTTGGTGTCTGTACTTGCAGGAGCGGCCTTCATAAAGAGACTGTTTTTTGTTTCACTGAACTCCCTCAGCAGTTCATCCCATGGTGGCACACCCTCATTGGTCCCCACTTCGGAAGGGCCTTCCGATGCCGTGATCACTTGGGCTGCACTCACCCTAGAATTACAGTCCCCCCTCTTCGTCTTCAACCTCCTGGAGTTCTTTTATCAAGTCACAATAGTCCGGTGGGTTACCCCTTCTGTCTGGGAGCCTTAATTGAAGGAGCTGCTATTTAGAATGCTTTGCATGTTGCAGTGTGTGCCCTAGCCTCACATGGTTTAAGTCACTGGCAGCTACCCCACCTTTTCGGTAAGACTTCTGCAGCGCTCTTTCCAGATGAGTAACATATGCAGACAAACTTTCCCCTGGCCATTGTTTTGTACCTTGAAATTTCCACATCAAGTTCTCCCCCGACTCAATGCTCCCAAAATTGCTTTCAAGTGCAGATAGGTACTTCTGGGCAGATGCATCAGGGTTTGTGGACCTCAGAAATTTAATGGCCTCTAGGGCAGGACTCCTCAAACTTTCTATGATCCTTTTCCGTTTCTCAGCCTCCGCACACTGCCATTCAGGTACCAAAGGGGCAACACAATCTATCCAGGTCTCCCAATCATCCTCCCCTTGGGGGGTGGGGAGGGTGCCGGAGAAGATCCTCAACCTTCAGTAAGAGTCATGACCAATGGCAGGTACAGACATAGGAGCCAGCATTGGCACAGGCACAGAAGGAGGGGTAATAACAGGTGCTGGAGCGGGAGGGGGTGTTGGGGGAGGAACACCCCCAGGTGGCAGGAATAGTTTCTTTAAGTCCTCCATAGTTTCCCTTCCTCCAGCAACAACTTAGCAAATTTCTCTTCAAAAGTCTCAGATAGTTGGGGGGGGGCTCATTCTCCCCGAAGTCTTTACTGTCTTTAGTTATCACTCTCCAGGCAGTGAGGGCTCCTTCGGGGTGATAGTCCGTGGCACTTTGGAACTGTCTACTGTGTTCTTACACTCTACTCACGCCATGGAACTTTGGGAGAGCAGATTAGCCTGTCGACCCACCACCACAGTGTTCTTATTAGTACCCAGGGGAATATCCGGATAAGTATAGCATTTTGCAGGTCGATCTCCTGCCCAGTACACCACCCCACCAACTGGTGTACAGCCACTTCTGTTGGGGTAGCCATTTATTTTTAACAGCAATTCACAAATTTGGCCACTAGGGGATGCTAATCCCAGCAGTGAGCCTCCAAGATGTAACCCCTAGGTGGCGCTATCCCAAGGGCTACTACCCCTGCCTGCTTGGCTAGTAGCAGGTTAAGGGGCCTGAGTTCTGAAACGGGTGCCTCCACCCAGAGGTCAGGGTTGGTAGTGGTCAAGCTAACCTGGGCACAGCCCTCCGGGACACTGTAACACCCCTCTTTCCCCTATAGTGACCTGAACACTGTACAATAATCACTTTCACAATACCCCTGGTACACCACACAAGTACCCACACTGTTTGCACTTACCACCAGGGCTGGTACCACTGGCTCGACCCTGGGGACCCCTGTAAAACAAGGTTATGCACAGCAAATAGCAACTGTACAGTACTTTGAGCACAAACTGGAACCACAGTCAGATTACATGCAGAAAAAGTTAGATCTGATTTATTCAGGGGACTTGAACAAGGAAGGGGGCAAAATCAGGTTAATTAGCTTAAAGGTTATATCAATCAAGCAGTTATGCTTTGAGTTTCCCCCACACAGTCACACCTCTGGGTACCCAGGTGGAGAAGAGATGGGCTAGCCAGGACTGTTGCCCGGGGTTGCAGCTGGTTGGGGCCCTGTGATGGAAAACACAACATGCACTGTACACAGTACACAATATTTGTAATCCGGGAGCCTGAGGGCTCAGTTCGTAAAGGAAACAAAACAACAAGACAATCAGATGACACACTCAGATTAAGCTGTTGTTGCAGGGAGCTACCCTGGTATTTACTCACGATACCCAAGACTGGACACAGGCTGGATGAAAATCAAGACTGCAGGTGGTTGATCTGGAATGCCAGGAGAAGCAGGGCCCACACAAGTCGCAGAGGTATCATTCCTGTTCAAGTGTGGAGCAGGGGGCTGATCTCCAGGCAGGTCTCTCATCGATGGTTTCTCTGTGCAGTGGGTAGTCTGGCTGGGCCAGTCTGGCAAGGCCCAGACCGCATGGAGACAAATCTGGATGCAGTCCGTTTTGGGCTGGATACAGCTTCCAGCAAGCAGAACACAGTTCACACAGTGGGGAACTAACTCACGACCCACCAGCAGCTCACAGCACATTTACATGTATGGGAATTCTACTGTACCAGGCAAAGCGCTCCCCGATCACAATCGCAAAGTCTCTGCACACACCGGGAGCTTAGGGGTAGCTGGAACTCCTGACAGGCCAATCGCATTCAGCAAAATCTTCGGTCTTCTTCAGGTTGAGCCTGGCCCACTTCAGCAGCTTACTTTAGTCACACAAACTTTGATTTAGTCCAAAATAATTCTCTTCTCTCCCTCTCAGGAGCAGCAGCAGACATGAAGCCAACAACTCAGCCCTTTCACAGTTTTCCAATGTGAATCCACTCAGGATTGCTGCCCAAAATACACTGAGCTCTTCTCATTTCACTTCCCAGCTCAGAACTAAATGAAAAACCGCAAACAGCCCGGGACTTCCCCAAGATCCAAAAGTTTTGGTTGGCTGATTTGGCTTTCAGTCAAAGCAAGAGCTCCCCCTTCAGTTGCAAAAAAGGCACAAAAAAACCCAAACTACAGTTCCTACATATTTTGAATTCAGACAGCTCCTGTAGTCCGGCTACATTTTAGGTCCCACCAAAATTGATTGGTCCAATATGCAGTCCAGGACGAAGATCGTAGAGACAAACAAAACAGTCCTTGCTACAAAGAAAGCAGGTTAGACAAACTACATTAATATTATCACTCTAAATGATTTTCAGCAAATAGTTACATCTTTCAACAGAGCTCTCGCTCAGATTACTTATGCTGCAATAGGCAGCTCTTAAAGAGACAGCACACAGAGGTCATACAGGCTCTGGTAATCACATTTAAACTGCTAAAATGCAGGACACCAGCCTGGCAGTGAGCATTTAGGCAAGCTCAAGGAAGACTTTTTGGGAACCCCCATTTTTAGGGGGGTTACACAAATCCACCGCTAATTAGGGAGGTTCGGCACCACGTCAATGAATGACGGCACAGGACTGGGAGGAAGGGACATTTGCTGCAAGGGGGAGGCAAGTGACAACTCAACATTTCGGTGAGACAGAGAGGAAGGAGGTGGGACTGAGGGGAGCCAAATGATGGCAGGGGGTCACAGTGGGATTCAGGATGGGCTTTGCTGTTTTTTGCTGGAGGTGGGCTCTGACTTATCACACTAGTTAAACATGCACTGTGTGTGTGTGTGTGTGTGTGTGTGTGTGTGTGTGTGTGTGCATGTGTGCCACAAGGTCAGGCTCCCAACACTGAGTGGACCCAGGCAGCCCCAGCAGAGACAATGAACAAGCAGTCAAAACCAGATATATTAGTGCCTTATTTGCAGGCGTCCCCTAAAGAGCTGATGCCCCAGGCTACAGCCTGCTGAGTCTATGTATAAAAACTGCCCTGCCTCATGGTAACTGCTGTTCATAGGAGTGCTCCCAGATGCAATCAGGGTCATGCCCTCCCTTTAGGGCAATATACAGATAATCCTGCAGCTAGCATGCTACATTGTGGACAGCAAATCTCT
This sequence comes from Neoceratodus forsteri, assembly GCA_016271365.2. Taxonomy (NCBI): domain Eukaryota; kingdom Metazoa; phylum Chordata; order Ceratodontiformes; family Ceratodontidae; genus Neoceratodus; species Neoceratodus forsteri. The sequence continues at coordinate 139,083,049 of CM057449.1, read as the reverse complement.
TTAAAGAGCTAGTGGAGCCAAAACAGGCAGACAAGAAAATAATACAAATAGTAATAATTAGTCATAACTTTTTATTTCTGAAGTATTTTTCCTTTTCCTTTTGCTCATCAGAAAGTCTTCTATGTGATAACATTGTGCTGGATGTGTGGAACAGCTCTTAGCCTGACAGCTGACATGTCTGGCTCTACTGCCCCACACTACATCAGCATTATGATCTCACTGACAGTGACATCACAGGTGAATGACCTGGCAGTCACTCACTTACTGCTCCTAAGTAGCAGTGATGTCACAGTCAGTGAGGTCATAATGTAATGATGTAGTGTGGGGCTGATAAATATGTCGCTGCCAGCGAACTGTTCACATCACTCCTACTTACATCAGGTACACAATCTTCTAATTAAACAAAGGGAAAATAAAAAGTACCTCCAGATCATCAGATTCCCAATCTTCTAATTAAACAAAGGGAAAATAAAAAGTACCCTCATTTGTAAAAGATAATGGTTGCATGCTTTTAAAATCTAATATTAGTTTTAGGCAGTACACTAGTTCTTTAAGCCCGCTTCATTCAACCCATGCTGGGCCTTATACCAGCTGATCAAGCCACTGGTTTGATCACTCAGTAGCCAGTCAGTGGAAAACAATCTCTTCCACAGTTTCCCTTCTCCCAATCCGGATCCCTTGGTCAACTCTCTTTTTGGAGGCCTCCTTGATGAGTAGCCCACTGTGAGTATTTCAGCTGCAATGTGTCTGGAGCCCATCAGAGTTTCATCTGCACTTCAGTGGGTTGCACACGTGAACTGTTCTGGCAAGGTCTATCAGCCCCAGTGAACCTCAACAGCTACAAAACAGTCCTTTTCCAGACAGCTGACAGTCTGCCTTGTATTGCTTGGAATGTGATAAGCACTCTTATCTTGGTTGCTGAGAAGCTATGAGGGTGTAGGGGGAAGGCCTGGAGCAGGGGAGCCTACTCCAGGCCAGTTATCTACCAGGAGCCTAGTACACACTGGCAGGTGAGCTCGGCCGAACAGGGGCCCATCTTTTCATCTGATTTTGTGAGATCACTATTCAGTGAGCGGGGCACTCCACATGTAGACTCCTTGCTCGAACTGCTCAAATCTGCTCCAGAAGGCCAAAACATGCTATTTTCTACTAGGATGCATTTAGACTGCTAAGCTCCCTAGTACTTATAATTGCAGTATAATGTGGGGAGTGGTGCAATGCAGTGGCTGTGGGGCAGCCATATTCAGGCAGACCTTTTGGACACTGAGGTGCTGCCCTATCTGCATGCATCTCTCTGGGCTGCGGGATGAGGTAGCCAGACTCAGAGCGGAAGTAAACTGGGTCAGGAGTACTATCACCCCTATCCAGAGACCACCCAGTCCAATGCAACTGCCTCAAAGGATGCAGAGAACGAGGAGCACTTGGATGACAGTGGGCTCAGGGAGGGTTAGAGCGGTCAGGCAGAGGCACATCCCAGATCCTATTCCACTCAAGAACTCATATGCCACATTGGCAAACGGGGACAACCAAGTAGAGGTACTCAGAGAAGTGGAAAGAAAGGATGTGGAGGTTAGCCAAGGCGGTGACCTCAGCGGGGAAAGCAGTGGACCCCAGAGGAGGAGGAGGAAGCGAATCCTGGTGGGGGACTCCATCATAAGAGGGATCCAGCTAGGAACACAGGAGGGGGAGGACAGGGAGGTGAGGTGCCTACCAGGTGCCACGGCATGGAGGGATGGAAGGAAGATCCTGGGGATCACTGGGAAGGCAAGATGGGAGGGTGAGCTGGATGTCATTATCCACCTAGGTACTAATGACCTGGCAAATGGGGAGCCAAAGGAAGTTCAGGAAGAGTTTAGGAAATTGGGGAGGGGGTCTCAAGCAAGTAGCTACTTCTGTCACTTTCTCAGAAGTACTACCTGTGAGAGGCAAGGGACAGCATAGGGGTGCATGCACCAGGAACTTTAACTCATGGCTGAAGAACTGGTGCTGTGAGGAAGGGTTTGGATTCATTGGTGACTAGGGACCCACCTGGAGGGATGGAGGTTTGTTCAAGCCTGATGGCCTGCATCCATCCTGGAGGGGAATCCAAGCACTCAATGATAAATTTAAATGCTACATTGACAAGCATTTAAACTAGCAAAGGGGGGTGACAGGCCAGCAAGGAGGGTACCTACTTGCTCACCCCCCTCAGCTAGCAGTGGAACCAGTGAACCAGAGGAGTGGCTATCTCTACAAAGCAGTGTGCAAAAGATGGAGATTAGCGCCCAAGAGGTGGACAGGCAGAAAAGGGGCAAAATTCAGCAGAAAGGCAGACAACAAGGAGAACCAGGGATAAAGGACAACCAATGAAGGGGCTGGAGTAGAACAGTGAAACAGTCTAGGGAGGTCAAATCATGGAAAGCCATGTGTGCAAATGCCAGGAGTCTTAGCAACAAGATGGAAGATCTGGAGGCTGTCATGGTGTAGTCAGACCTGGACATCGTGGCCATCACTGAAACTTGGTGTAATGATAACCACGACTGGGAGATGGCCATACCTGGCTACAACATATTCAGAAGAGACAGGGCAGGCAGGAAGGGAGGAGGAGTGGCACTGTATGTGAAAAATGACATAAGGGCCACAGAGATCCAGGAGGAACAAAATGGGGGAGAGATACTGTGGGTTAAGCTGGAAAGGATAATGGGGCCAGCCATCGGCACAGGTGTGCTCTACAGACCACCAGCCCAGGAGGAAGAAACAGATTTGGAGCTGATGCTAGCCATCCAAAGGATGGCAGACAAGGGTGAGGTAGTACTGGTTGGAGACTTCAATATTCCAGACGTGGACTGGAGCATCCCAGCAGCAGCATCAACTAGGAGCAGATGTATCCTGGACTCCCTTCAGGGTGCCTTCCTCAAGCAACTGGTCATGGAACCAACTCGGCAGAAGTTAAATACTGGACCTTGTGCTCACAAACAGGAACAGTGTGATGGTGCTAACAGTGGGGGAGCACCTGGGGAACAGTGACCACTAGTCATTGTGGTTTCAAATCACAGAAAGAGCAGAACCAAACCACACAAAAACACATATCCTGGATTTTAGGGGGGCAGACTTTGGAAAAATGGGGAGATACTTGAAAGAGGCATTAAGGGGAATGGGGCAGGAATCAGGGGTTGAGGAACAGTGGACAGTATTTAAAATGGGGATTACAAGAGCAACCGAATTATGCATTAAGCAGGTTAGCAAGAGGAAAAGGAAGAGGAGACCATTATGGTTTTCCAAAGAGGTAGCAAAGAAAATGAAAGCCAAAAAGATTGCATTCAGGCAATACAAAAAGACACAGGCAGAAGGGGATAGGGAGAAGTACCAGGAGAAGCAAAGGGAGGCAGGGAGGTCGGTAAGGGAAGCCAAAGCTCAGACAGAAGAATGCATTGCAAAATCAGTGGGTAGAGGGGACAAAACCTTTTACAGGTACATAAGTGAAAAAAGAAAGGCAAAGGGAGGGATAGTGAGACTGAAGGGGGAGGATGGGGGCCGCGTGGAAGATGACAACAGTAAAGCTGACATATTGAACAGGTATTTTTGCTCGGTCTTTACTGAGGAAGAGGAGGGTAATGGGTCTGAAGGGAGTACAAGGGGTGAGAATGGTACAGAAATGGACACAAGTCCCTTTACGAGAAAGGGTCCTGAAGGAACTGGAAGTAATAAGAGTTGATAAAGCAATAGGGCCAGATGGGGTGCACCCAGGGTCCTTAAAGAACTAAGAGAGGTGGTGGCTGAACCTCTGGCTATCCTGTTTAGCTGATCACTGGAAACATGGGATGTACCCAAAGACTGGAGGATAGCAGATGTAGTCCCCTTATACAAAGTGGGAACAAAGAGAGGCGGGGAACTACAGACCAGTCAGCCTCACCTCGGTAGTGGGAAGATCATGAAAGCACTACTGAAGGAGAGATTGGTGGAACATCTGGTTGTCAATGGACTACAGGACCCAAGGCAGCATAGTTTCACCAGGGGAGGTCATGTCAGACCAACCTCGTTGAATTTTTTGACTGGGTGACTAGGGAGGTGGATCAGGGAGGGCAGTGGACATGGCCTATCTGGACTTCAGCAAGGCCTTTGACACTGTGCCACATAGAAGACTATTACACAAACTGGGGAATATGGGTGTGGGCAGGACAGTAGTGTGGTGGGTAGGTAACTGGCTGGACGGCAGGACACAGAGGGTGGTGGTAAATGGCTGTCACTCCACAGAGGGAAGAGTGACCAGTGGGGTACCACAGGGATCAGTGCTGGGACCGGTCCTATTCAACATCTTCATCAGTGACATTGCGTAGGACCTAGAAGGCAGAATTTCACTGTTCGCTGATGACACAAAGCTCTGTAACAGAGTAGACACACCAGAGGGTGTAGACAGAATGAGAAGAGACATGCATAAACTTGAAGAATGATCAGGGGTTTGGCAGTTGAAATTCAATGCAAAGAAGTGCAAGATAATGCATATGGGGCACAAAAACCCTGGCACAACATATCAGTTGGGGGGTGAGGATATAGCATGCACCAAGCAGGAAAGGAATCTTGGGGTTATCATCTCTGATGACCTCAAGGTAGGGAAACAGTGTGACAAGGCAGCAGGTAAAGCAAATAGGATGCTGGGATGCACAGGCAGGAGCATCACCAGCAGGAAAAGGGAGGTCATAATTCCACTATACAAGACACTAGTGAGGCCCCACCTGGAGTACAGTGTACAGTTCTGGAGACCTTACCTATGTAAGGATGTAGACAGGGTAGAGAAGGTTCAGAGGAGGGCAACAAAAATGGTGCATGGATTGCATCACAAGTCCTATGAGGACAGCTTGAAGGAACTGAACATGTACTCCCTGGAGGAGAGGAAGGAGAGAGGGGATATGATAGAGACATACAAGTATCTTACAGGGAGGAACAGGGTGTAGGAATACACTATTTTTAAGCGAAAAAGATGTTCCAAGACTAGAGGGCATGGGATGAAGTTGGAGGGAGGATGATTCAGAAGAAACGTGAGGAAGAATTTCTTCACAGAACGGGTGGTGGACAAGTGGAACACCCTGCCAGAGGAAGTGGTGGGGGCCGAAACAATCACGGGATTTAAGAAAGCATGGGATAGACATAAAGGAATTCTGGAGGTCAGGGGTAAGGGGCAACAGACTTCTAGAAAAACATAAACTGAACTTACAAGCTCAAATGGGTAGACTGGGTGGGCCATAGGCCCTTATCTGCTGACACTGTCTATGTATTTATGTACTGGGAATATTGCTCAAACTGGACATGCTAGGGGCAAAATTACTTTGATTGCACCCTGTTGGCCATGGCAGTTATAGTTTTTCTGTAAACAGGCTATCAGTCAGTCAACAGAGGATCCTTCCTGTCCGGCTTGACATGTCTCAGGGTCTTCTAATCCATCCTAACCTGCTCTTCCTTCACCATCAGACCTGGTCCCTAGAGAGATGGAGGTGATTAGGAATGAGGTATTTCAGAGGGTTCCTGCAATACTTTTTCCTGCCTGTAAGCTTCCGCTAGGAAGTCCTATACAACCAGATCGAAAGGTTTTCTATCCTTTGCTCCATAACTCACATGGACCCCTTCCGGGGTTCAGCTTACTAGGTTCTGGAGTTCTTGCTTATAAGGACAAGGTTGTGCTCCACACTCAATATGTTCCTTCCTAAGTGGCACCAGAGTTCTCTCTCCCTCTGAAACTCCCACTGTGCTGCCTACTTTCTTTGCCTGCTTCCAGAATGATGGAGCGCTCTCTCTCCGTTATTTCCCTCCGTTATTTGAATGCTCGGTGGGGGGGGGCTCACTTCTTACCTGGACAGAACTAGGATTTCTTATTTTTTTTTTATTTATTGTTTATTTCTGCGGGGGAGGCACTTAGACAGGTATTGCGGGACCCTAGTAACCAGAGCTTATGTATTGCAGGTGGGGCATTGTCGTACATGCTCTACCCTCAATGACCTACGTACTCAGCTCCATGTGGCACAGGCCAAAATAAACTACCTCAGGATACAACTCGACCATATAACACAGAACAACACTTCAATGTATTCGACTTTCAGGCGCCAACCACAATTGTCAACTCCCTAGAGGACCAGCAGACCAAGAGCTGGCAGGTGGTGGGAATTCGGAAAGCTCAACCAAATAGCATGCCCAGGATTACTCCAACACCAATCCACTTGTCAAATAGGTTCTCTCCATTGTCATCCATTCCTACACTCAGGGCAAGCAAGCCAGAGTAGGGGGCTCTTATGCAATGCATAGAGAGTCAAACCAAAACAAAAATCGTCGAACACAACAAAAAGCTTGTACTAATAATAGAAGACTCTATGGTCCATGGAGCAGATTCTCATATCCACCAAAGCAGCCCATCAGAGATCACAGTCAGATGTCTCCCAGGAACATCGGCATGGAGGGACACAAACCGCATTGAGGGAATTGTGCGAAACGCCAAGTGAGACACGCACATTCTGATTCATATCGGCACAAATGACCTAGCTAGTTGCTCTGTGGAAGAAAGTAAGCAAAATCTTTCAAAACTAGGAGAAAAACTAGCTTCCATTTCATCCAGCATCTCCTTCTCTGAGATTCTGCCTGTGTGGGAAAAGAGAGCCAACAGGCAGAAAATCAGAGAAAAGGACATTGGCGAGCCTAATACCTGGCTTAAAAATTGATGTCAGGAAAAGGAGCATGGCAGCACTGGGAACTGGCAGAACTTTTTGGGAAAGGGAGTTCTTTAGATGCAATGGCCTGCACCTTACAAAGGAGGGGACATGAGCTCTCTGTCAAAAGTTCAACATCTTTCTCAGCCGTTTAAACAAATAGGTGGGGAAGGGGCACCTGAACCCATTGCATCATATGGGCTAGCAGATGCCCCTCCCCCGTCAAAGGTTACTCAGTCAGAGCTAAGACACTGTATCACAAGCAGCACGTGACACAAATTGCAAAATCCCACAAAGATGCCTCAAACACATTAGGAACATACAGTACACTATGGACACGGGGAGGGGAAAAAGAAAATTACTCCAAGGAAGACAGAAGCATTACAGGAAAGAGGTAATCTCAATGATCTGGAGCCAAGGAGTTACATCACAGAAACTACAGAAAGGAGGGCTTCAGAGAGAACACTCACTTGTAAAAAGAAGGAGGGTAGCACATGGAAGGGAATGGTAATTATGCCAGAAACCTGGCTAACATAATATACAACCTCATGGCCACTATAGCAGAGGATGGACTAGACTTAGTGGCTGTGACGGAAACTTGGTTTACAGGATGCCATGGACGGGACATGGTCATTCTTGGATTCAACATGTACAGGAGGGACAGAAAGGGGAAATAGGGAGGAGGGTAGCATTGTACATCTGAAAGAGCTTCTGGTCCCCTACTGCCCTGGACGATTGCTCTGCTCAGCCGACGAGGGGTTGGTAAAGACTCCGAGGGTGTGCTTGAAATCTTCAGGGGTCCATGCATTTATGCACACAGCCCCAACTCTCTGGAATTCTCTACCCTGTCGGTTACGGGAGTTCATGACCGAGGAGGGATTTAGGCAAGCTTTAAAAACACATTTGTGGGTTCAAGCTTTCGGTGAATAAATAATTTTGTGTTTTGTTTATTTGTTTTTACTATTTTAATGATCTGGATGTCTGATGTGTTTTAAATTTGTTAGGCGCCTTGATATTTTGAAAGGGGCCTTAAAAATAAAGCTATTATTATTATTATTATTATCTGTGAGGAAATCAAAACCACAGAAATCCAGGGGACCCTAGGGAACACTGAGGCACTGTGGGTAACAGCTGAGAAAGGGAACGGGGTAGCCATGAGGTTAGAAGTTAACTACAGGCCCCCGTTGTAGGGGGAAGATGTGGACAAAGAAACATTGGAGATGATACATAAAATGGCAGACAAGGGTGAGCCACTTATAGTAGGGGACTTTAACTTACCAGACATTAACTGGGGTTCTCAGACAGCATCGACAACAAGAGGCAAGGAATTTGTAATGGCTCTACAGGGGGCAGGGCTGAAGCAACTTGTTGATTCACCAACCAGAGGTGGAGCTGTCTTGAACTTGGTTTTGACCAACAGTGACAGGATAGAAAGGGTTGAGGTAGAGTGCCATCTTGGCAACATCAACCATCATATGGTCAGTTTCCAAATCAACACAACTGTGGATACCAGCCATTCCAAGATCAGAGTTTTGGACTTCAGAAAGGCAGACTTTTCCGAAATGAGAACCAGCCTAGCAGAGAAACTCAGGCATGGGGGGTGGAGGAAATGTGGCAGAACCTCAAGGGAGCTATCACGGAGGCTATCAATACGCAGAGTCAAGCAACAATACTTCAAGCATGAGCTTACAAATGCCTGGGGTAACAACAAATCCTTCTGGGGTGACATCAAAAGCCTAACAGGGAAACCCAACAAATCCTCCCTCAACATGCTTGAGGTTAATGACTCTGTCATCCAGGATCACAAAGAGACTGCTGACACCTTTAATGTTACGTTTACAGATCTTAGTGGTGTCCTTCCCCCACACTTCTTCGATGACTCCACCCTGCTCAGCTCCAATGGTAACGCTGGTCACCCCCCCCAAAAAAAAAAACTCCCTTCTACTTCAAAAGAGTGTCCCCTGCCAAATCCAGGAAGTACCTTCAAAAAGCCTTAGGTAATTCCAGATTCAGCAGTGACACCTTGGATCTTAAACTCCTTTCTCTCTCACTTGACGCTGTCTTGCTTCCCCTTACTAAACTATTAAATCTCTCACTTTCTTTCAGACAGTTCCCCCAACTCTGGAATTCCGCTAATATCACACCTGTGCACAAAAATGGTGATAGGTCCCTGCATGCCAATTACCATCCCACCTCTATCCTCCCTCCACCCTCCATGGCACTCGAGCACATAGTTGTGGACTAACTAACTGAACACTTTGATAAATATACTCTACAGTGTCCACAGTAGCATGGCTTTAGAAAAACCCATAGCATGACCACTGCCCTGCTTGAATTTACTAGCCATATACACAAGGCCCTGGACACAGAACACTTACTGGGCGCTGTGCACATAGACCTAACAAAGGCCTTTGATACCATGAATCATCAGCGTCTGTTGAACTCACTCAGCCCTTGGCCTTTCAAATGGCATTATTACATGGTTTGAAGGCTACCTCATGGGCAGGAGCCAACAAGTTAAGATCACTGACACCCTCTCCTGTAGCCACCCTGTGTACTCTGGAGTTCCCCAGAGGTCCATTCTTGGCCCACTTCTCTTCAGTCTTTTCATTAACAACCTTCCATCCACATGTGACAATAAAATGCTACTTTATGCCAACAACACAGTTCTTTTTTCTACCCACACAGACCCTACCCCCCTCAGAATCTTCAGTCTAACTTTAGTCTTGCAGAGTCCTGATTTGATCAGCATAAACTGTTGATGAATTATATAAAGAAAAAAAATAATGTTCTATAACTCCCACAACAAATTTAGAACTGCCCAACTAACCATCCTAAATAAACAACATCAACCGCTTTATCAAGTACAGGAGTTTAAATATATTGGTATTATACATGACTGCACACTCTCCTACAACTCACATGTTCACAACATCTCCAAAGCCATTAACTCAAAATTGAGGATCCTCTACTGTCATCACCACTGATTGATCACTGAAGCGATGAGCGCAGCTGTAACTAGCTCCATCTTGTCCATAATTGATTATGGGCTAGTTTTCTATGGGTCTTCCACTGATACCTCCCTAAAAAGAATCAGGACAGCCCTGAATAAGAGCTATAGACTCGTCACAGGGGCTGGCAAGCTCATGCATACCTGCAACCTCTACAAACATTCCAATTGGCTCAATCATCATGGTAGACTAACTTACCAGACTTGCCTCCTGGCAAAGAAAATCTGCCTTTGCCTCACCCCTCCCACAATGCATGCCATCATACAATCTTCTCCTAACACACATCTAACATGTAGCACTCTCAGACCTACTTACCTTGTTCCTTTCTGTTGTACCTCTCAGGCCCAACTGGCCTTCTATACTAGGGCCCTTACCATGGTCAATGGTCTTCCTCCTGAAGTCTGCAGTGAGAATAAGCTTGGACCGTACATACGCACCATGCGCCATCACCTTACAAATCTCAGCAAGTGTGACTGTAACCAATAAGTTTGATGGCCATCTCTTCTCCCTGCTGGCCCTTATTGCTTTCACATTTCCCCTCTCCTTCACTGTCTCCCATCCCCTTCCTTATTGGCAGAACCTTGCACCTCTGGCACCTCACTACTATCCTTCCTTATTGGCAGAACCTCACCTCAGGCACCCCACCCACCCCACCCCTCCTCATATGGCACACCCTCGCATTTCTGGCACCTAACTACTATCCTTCCCACTGCTTACCACCTCATCCCCTCTTCTACCCATCTTTCTCCCTCCAGCACCTTCTCCCCTGCATTCTTCCTCCTGTCTCCACCCCCCCCATAGTCCCTGCTCCTTCATCAGTTTCATCTCCCCATCCTGCCTTCCCCTTCACAAATCCCCCCTTGCACTTTTATGGCACTTAGCACTTTACGACAATGTCATAATTTTGACTGCCTTTCTCTCCTCCTCTCTTCCTTGTCTTTCCCAAATCTCTTCTTCCTTCTATCAAGTCACCTATTACTTTCCTGACCACTTTGTACAAACCTCCTACTCCCAACCTATACTTCTCCTACTCCCAATCTATATTTCAAACACCATGAAGACTTGCTGTATTCTGACATATGCAGTTAGCCCCAGCACTTGAACTGCTCCAGAGAGGAAAGAGTTAACTCTATGCAGAAGCATAGAATGTTGAGCTCGAGCTTGGTTCAAACCTCTGTCTGCAGCACTTCAAAGTGTAACTGTCAGATTCTTTATTCCGCCTAACTGAGCAGTCGCTCCGGAGATTGCTCCTTCGCATGTCGGTTCGGTTGTGTTAATACATCGGTTTAAATATTATTTTTGTCTTTTATTTTCAGCTTCTAATCCCTGTCTGCGGTATAGTAAGTGTTGTAGGTAGTGGACTTCAGTTTTATTATTGTTTTTTCTGAGTGGAAATTGTAAATCCTGTCAATAAGTCTGGTTAGGAACCGATTGGGTTAGGGTTACTTTAGTTTTCTGTGTTTTAGTGTGAAGTACCGGTTCCTATCGGTTTAAAAAAAAAGGAATTTTAAACGTTTTTTCCATGACCTGTAACATGGTTGGTAACCGATGGGGCGGGGGGTCTTACCTGGCTTTTAAACTGTAAAGGGTAAGTGGTTAGCCTGACCATGTCTGAGAAACTCAAGAAAAAAACGGGCCCACTGGGTTTCAACACTGTAGTGAGTGTGGGGATGCCTTTGCTAAGGCTGACCCCCACACTACCTGTGTTTAGTGTCTGGGGTTTGACCACCTCGATTCAGACTGCCAGATTTGCAAAAGTTTTCTCACAGCTACCCTGGAAAAGAGAGTAGGTAGGCTGAGGGAAAGGGAGGCCAAGAAGTCCGCTGACCCGGATGGCCAGCCCGGATCGGTTCCAACCGAACCAGAAGGAGTGCCCTCTGACTAGGGCAAAACTTCTTCGGGCAAAAGGAGAACCGACTCTGAGGAGTCGGTTCCGGTTAAAAGAAAAAGAAGGGATAAGTCAGCCAGTTTGGATCCACAAGTTCTTTCTCCGACCGCTGATGAAATAGCCAAAGCGATAAGGATTGTTCAATCGCTAACTTCGGTTCCGACCAAACCGGCACCATCGGTTAGGGGCTCAGTTCGGTCGGTTCACCCAGCTCCGGATTATAATTTAGAGGATTTTTATGAACCAGAGGAGGAGGAGGGAGAGTATGAGGATAATGATGATGATGGTGATTATGAAAGTCTGGATGTGCCTATTGACCCGGACATCTCCCCAGACAGACCTTCAGGTGTTTCTCCTCCTAGGCTCTCTGAGTCCCCTTCCCACTTTATGTTTTACAGAAAAGTGGCTGAAACTCTCCAGCTTCCTATGGAGGAAGCAGTAGAGAATCAGGAGGAGCCTGATTATGTTGAGATGATGGACATCCCAGAGTTCAGGAGACTGTCTATTCCCCTCCATAAGTCTTTTGGGAAACAGACATTTAAAATTTTAAAGACTCCTAATTCCATACCTCCTGTGGACAGAAGAATGGACAAGAGGTATACTCTTTCAGGCTCAGATACGGAGTTCCTTTCCCAGCAATGTAGCCATGTTGGGATAGTGCAGGCTGCTGCCTGTGATAAGGCAAACATACCCTTGGCTTCACACCCCTCAGATAAGGACTCCAGAAGGACTGATGCCATGGCAAAGAAACAGTACAGGCAGCATCCTTGGGACTCAGGCAGGCCAATTATATGGCCTATACAGCTAGATATCAGAAATCTAGATGGGACACTGTGCTGGCTCTAGCTAAACAGGTCCCTGGCCATCTTGCCAAGGAGCTGGAGCAGGTAGCTGCAGATGGTATTGAGGCATCCAAGGTGCAATTTCATGCTGCAGTGGACTCCAATGATATTTCATCTAGAGTCATGGCTACATCTGTGGCTCTTCATAGGATGGCTTGGCTCAGATGTACTATCCTGTTACAGGATTCCCAGACTAAGGCCATGGATTTTCCTGTTATTGGTAATTCTCTGTTTGGGGAGCAGACAGATAACTACATGAAGAAAATGGATGAGTACAGGACCACCTATAGGAGTGCTCAGGCCAAGGAAAGGCAAGCCACTCCCCAGAGGCAGCATTCGGGGCAGGGGCAACCTTTTCATAGGCCTTTCTACCAAGCCCAGGCCTCCTCTTCTGCCTTTGCTCAGAGGGGGTTCTTCAGAGGGAGTGGCAGACGGGGTATAAGCAGGCCTGCTACCACCCCTCAGCCTAAAGCCCCTGCCAAACAGGCACCCTGATGGGTTTGCCCGGGCCAATTCTCCACTACCCGTAGGGGGCAGGCTGGCTTACTTTGTCCAGGACTGGATGTCTTTAACATCAGACAAATGGGTCCTGGAAGTAGTAAACCAGGGACTGGTTCTCAGCTTCAAACAATTTCCCAAGATGAGAACCAGATCCTTTCCACCTGCAAATCCTTCAGAGGCCCTTGCTCTAGAGGCATAGGAATAGAAAGGGTTCCACCCCTACACAGGGGAAAAGGATTGTACTCCAGGTACTTCCTAACCCCCAAAAAGACAGGAGAATGGCAGCCCATCCTGGATCTCAGATATTTAAACAAGCACCTTTTAAAGCCAAAGTTCAAAATGGTGACTCTGGGAATAATTCTACCCTCTCTAAGACCAGGGGACTGGCTAGTCTCCCTGGACCTCAAGGATGCCTATTTCCACATTCTCATCAGATGCTCCCACAGAAAGTTCCTCGGGTTCGAGTTGTCCTCAGGCCACTATCAATTCAGAGCAATGCCCTTTGGCCTAACATCAGCTCCAAGGGTGTTCACAAAATGCCTGGCAGTAGTGGTTGCTTTCCTAAGGAGAAAAAAGATCTCCATCTTTCCATACCTGGACGACTGGCTCATAGTGGGTCAGTCTCCAGACCAAGTCAAGTCACACCTACGAAAACTCAGCAACAGATCACTTCTCTAGGATTCCTCCTAAATCTTCCAAAGTCAGTTCTGGAGCCAGTACAGCTCCTCACCTTTATAGGGGCGGAGCTGGATACAATAAGGGCAAGAGCCTTCCTTCCCATGGACAGGGCAAGGACCCTTGTGACACTAGCCTCTTCATTCAAATTCAGGTGTCTCGAACAGCAAGGCATTTTTCTGCAGCTCCTGGGCCACATGGCTGCCTCTACGGCAGTGGTCCAAGGAGCAAGATTTCAGATGAAGGACATTCAGTACTACTTAAGAGCCTTCTGGTCCCAGAGAAAGGATTCTCTGACCAAGCCAAACCCTGATCCAGGCTTTGCAATGGTGGCAGGATCAGGACAACCTAAGGCAAGGAGTTCCCTTTGTCACTCAATCTCATTCTCTAATCCTTACCACAGATGCCTCCCTCTTGGACTGGGGAGCCCACGTGGGGGATCTGACCACCCTAGGGTTGTGGTCACCTCAAGAATCTCTGCTTCACATCAATCTCTTAGAACTCAGAGCAGTGTTTCTAGCACTTCAAGTTTTTTCCAAGTCTTCAGAACAAACTAGTTCAGATCAGGACAGACAATACCACCACAATGTGGTACATCAACAAGCAAGGGGGCACTCGGTCTACGGTCTTGTGCACAGAAGCAATGAAGTTGTGGTCTCTGGCCTATTCCCTGAATACCTGTCTGATAGCAGTGCACCTCCCATGGAAGGACAATGTCCTGGCAGATGATCTCAGCAGGATATCTCAGGGCCATCACGAATGGTCCCTAGATCCCCTAATTTTGAAGGTGATCTTCTCCAGATGGGCCACTCCACAGATAGATCTTTTTGCAGCCCCAGACAATCACCAACTTCCTCTTTTTTGCTGCAGACCCCCAGTGTTGGGCTCAGTCCCCCTGGATGCTCTAGTTCTCAATTGGGAAGGGAAATTCCAGTATGTTTTTCCCCCCTTCCCTCTCCTGTTCAAGGTACTAGTCAAAATCAGGTCTCAACCCTGCAAAGTGATTCTGATTGCTCCAGACTGGGCCAGACAGCCCTGGTACCCTCTCTTGCTGTCCTTAGCAGTCCACCTTCCCCTGTCTCTTCCCAAGAATTACAACCTGTTAACATGTTCTCAGGGGAGGGTTTGGTATCCGAATCTCAAATCTCTCAATCTCAAGGCCTGGCTCTTGAAGAGTTAGAGTTTGCTGATTTGCATCTCTCTCAAGGTGTTCTGGATATTCTAAAGGCTTCTCGAAAGCCTTCCACCAGAAAGTCTTACAACTCCAAATGGAAAAGGTTTACTATTTGGTGCTCGGGAAGCATATTTCTCCAGAGTCTGTTGGGTTGCCCACAGTCCTGGACTATATGGTTCATCTCAATAGCTTGGGACTCAGACCAGATACACTTAGAGTGCATCTGGCAGCTGTCTCTGCCTTCTTGTCAGCAGGCAAGCCCTCTTCCCTTTCAGCTCATCCTGTATTCTGTAAATTCTTCAAGGGATTGCTGCATACCAATCCTTCCTTCAGGGACCCTGCCCCTGCTTTGGACCTTAATGTTTGCATTGCTCAGCGTATGCAACCCCCTTTTGAGCCTTTGTCCTCAGCAGAGCTTACGTACTTGACTTGGAAAACTGTGTTCTTGGTAGCCATTACTTCTGCCAGACGCATAAATGAGTTACAGGCCCTGTCAGTGGAGCCTAATTTTATCTCTTTCCATTGAGATAAGGTGGTCCTCAGGACTAATAGGAAGTTTTTTGCCTAAGGTGGTTTCAGATTTTCACCTTAATCAGTCTTTGTCCCTTTCTGTTTTCTTCACTGACCATTCCTCCTCTGGGGAGAGGAGGCTACACAGCCTGTTTGTGAAAAGGGCCCTTAGCTACTACATAGAGCACACCAAGGGTCACAGGTTTGACTCCCTCCAATTGTTTCTCACTTATGGTGAGGTTGGTAAGGGAAAACCTGACACTAAGAGATCTATTGCCAGGTGGATTGTCTCTTATATGTAATTCTGCTATGAAAAATTAGGTAGAATCCCACCCTCAGGCCTGAGGGCTCACTCTACTAGAGGTACAGCTGCTTCCCTGGCTGCTGCCAGGGATGTTCTTATCTTAGAGATTTGTCAAGCAGCCACCTGGAAAACAGTACATACTTTCACCAAGCATTACTCTCTGGATATCCAGGCTAGGAGTGATGCTCAGTTTGGCACAGCAGTGCTTCAGAACCTGTTCCCAAAGTAGGTTCTGTCCCTTCTCCATGGAGGTACTGCTTGGTAGTCTGCAATAGTCAGAATACAGCAAGACTTCATGTTGTTTGAAGAAAAAATTACTCACCTTAGTAATGTTGTGTCTTCTAATGGAGTCTTGCTGTATTCTGACCTCCCCCTGTGCCTCCCCTCTTAGAACCTGGGTTTTGGGATGTGGGTGAGCAGGAACAGTGTTGGCACCCTAGAGATGCCCCCTCCTTTTTCTCACCCTCCTATTTTTGGGTGTGTGTTGTGTTTTGTTTTTGGGTTTCCTGACTTGAGTCTTTGCCTTGGAACCAAAAAATCTTTTTATTAAATTTAGTTGCCAGTTGGCTAATGTGAGTTTACAGTTTCCACACAAGATGCCCAGTGAGTATAGCTCATAAAGATCTGGCGGTTTGGGTTCAAACAACAACAGACAGAGTCTCAATCGAGCTCGAGCTCAGCGTTCCATGTCTTGCATGGAAAATTAACTCTTTCCTCTCTGGGGCAGTTCAAAGGTTGGATATCACTGCAATAGTCAGAATACAGCAAGACCCCATTAGAAGAAACAACATTACTAAGGTGAGTAATTTTTTCTTCTGGAACTGGCTAAGCAGACTTCCCCCCAGCTAGCCAAGGAGCTTGAGGAGGTGGCTGTTGATGGGATTGAGGCATCTAAGATCCAATTTCATGCTGCTGTGGACTCAAATGATGTGTCATCATGAGTCATGGCTACATCTGTGTCTCTTTGGAGATTTGCTTGACTCAGATGTACTAGCCTCTCACAGGACACTCAGGCTAAGGTCATGGATTTCCCTGTGGTGGGTAATTCTCTGTTTGGGGAGCAGTCAGAGAATTACATGAAAATGATGGATGGATACAGGACCACCTATAGGAGTGCACAGGCCAAGGAAAGGTAGGCAAATCCGCAGAAGCAGTGGTCTAGGGGCAGGGGCAGGCCTTTCTACCAGGCACAGGCCTCCTCTCCTTTTCCTCAGAGGGGGTTCTTCAGAGGAAGATGCAGAAGGGATGAGCAGGGCTGCATCCTCCTCCCAGTCTAAGGCTCCTGCCAAGCAGACACCCTGATGTGTCAGCCTGGGTCGACTCCCCTATTTCAGTAGGAGGCAGGCTGGCTTACTACTTCCAGGCCTGGAAGTCTGTTACCTCAGACAGGTGGGTCCTGGAGGTAATAAGCCAGGGACTAGCCCTCAGCTTCAAAAAATTTCCAAAGCTGAGGGTCAGATCTTTTCCACCTGCAAACATCTCCAAAACCATTGCCCTAGAGGCAGAGGTTTCCTCTCTGCTGGCTATCAGAGCCATAGAGAGAGTTCCTACTCCACACAGGGGCAAGGGTTTTTACTCCAAATACTTCCTTACCCCAAAAAAGACAGAGGAGTGGCAGCCCATACTAGACCTAAGATACTTAAACAAGCACCTTGTCAATCC
The DNA here is from genome assembly GCA_016271365.2 of Neoceratodus forsteri. NCBI lineage: Eukaryota > Metazoa > Chordata > Ceratodontiformes > Ceratodontidae > Neoceratodus > Neoceratodus forsteri. The sequence goes on along the minus strand of CM057449.1, from coordinate 139,065,811 downwards.
AAGATTCAAAATGTCGACTCTGGGAGTAATTCTTCCCTCTCTGAGGCCAGGGGATTGGTTAGCCTCCCTGGACCTCAAGGATGCCTACTTTCACATTCCCATCAGGTGCTATGACAGAAAGTACCTCAGGTTCGAATTGCCTTCAGGCCATTATCAGTTCACAGCAATGCCCTTCGGACTAACATCAGCTCCAAGGGTTTTCACAAAATGCCTAGCAGTAGTAGTGGCCTTTCTCAGGAGATAAAACATCTCTATTTTTCCATATCTGGATGACTGGCTCATTGTGGGGCAGTCTGCAGACCAATTCAAGTCAAACTTGCAAGTGACACAATTGCTCACTTCCCTTGGATTCCTCCTCAAGCTACCAAAGTCAGTTCTCGAACCAGTACAACTCCTGACCTTCATAGGGATACAGTTGGATACTGTCCAAGCAAAGGGTTTTCTTCCTCTGGCAAGGGCAAATGCCTTTACAGGCCTTGCTTCTTCTTTCTGCCTTCTGGTGTCTCAACCAGCAATACATTTTCTTCAGCTCCTGGGCCACATGGCAGCTTCCACTGCAGTGGTACAGGGAGCCAGATTTCAGATGAGGGACATTCAGTTCCATCTGAAGTACTTTTGGTCTCAGAAAAAAAGATCATCTAACCAAACTGATTCCAGTGACTCAGACTCTGATCCAAGCTCTCCAATGGTGGTTGGATCAGGACAATCTCAGACAAGGAGTCCCATTCATCAGTCAGACTCATTCAGTGGTGTTAACCACAGATGCCTCTCTCCTGTGATGGGGAGCTCACTTAGCAGCCCTCACAGCACAAGGAATGTGGTCCCCTCAGGAATCTCTACTTCATATTAATCTTCTGGAGCTCAGGGCAGTATACCTGGTACTTCAAGATTTCTCAGACTCAGTGAAGAACAAGTTGGTTCAGGTCAAGACAGACAACACCACCGCCATGTGGTACATCAACAAGCAGGGAGGCACTCATTCTACGGCCTTGTGCATGGAAATCATGAAATTATGGTCTCTGGCTTATTCTCTGCAGGCATCTCTGGTAGCAGTCCACCTTCCAGGGAAGGACAATGTGCTAGCAGATGCTCTGAGCAGGATATCTCAGGGCCATCATGAATGGTCCCTGGATCCCCTTTTTGTTGAAAGTAATTTTCTCAAGGTGGGGCACTCCAGAGATAGATCTCTTTGCAGCCCCAGACAATCATCAACTCCGTCTGTTCTGTTGCAGACCCCCAGTCAAGGGCTCAGTTCCCCTGGATGCTCTGGTTCTGGATTGGGAGGGGGAATTCCTGTATGCCTTTCCTCCCTTTCCTCTGTTGTTCAAGGTTCTGCTCAAGATAAGGTCACAATCATGCAAGGTGATCCTGATTGCACCAGATTGGGCCAGACAGCCTTGGTATCCTCTATTGATGTCCCTAGCAGTCCATCTTCCCTTATCTCTTCCCAAGAAGTACAATCTGTTAACCTCCTCTCAGGGAAGGATATGGTACCTAAACTTTCAGTCTCTCAACCTCAAAGCTTGGCTCTTGAAGAGTTAGAGTATGCAAGTCTGCATCTGTCTCAGGGGGGTTCTGGATATTCTTAAAGCCTCTCAAAAACCTGCCACCAGAAAAACTTATAATTCCAAATAGAAAAGATTCAGCATTTGGTATTCTAATAGGGATGTCTTACCAGATACTGCTGATTTGGCTACAGTTCTGGATTATATAGTTCATCTTAATGGCTTAGGCCTCAGGCCAGCCATTCTGAAAGTAGAAACATAGAAACATAGACTTTGACGGCAGATAAGGACCGCTAGGCCCATCTAGTCTGCCCATTTCCCTACCTACAGGATAGGCCGCAGATCCTAGTTAACCAACAGCCTATTTCTTTCTACCCCCCACAAGAATTGCCTTATGTCTGTCCCATGCAGTCTTGAATTCTCCCACAGTTTTAGACCCCACAACCTCCTCAGGAAGGCTATTCCATGCATCCACTACCCTCTCTGTGAAATAATACTTCCTCACATTGCCCCTGAACTGCCCTCCTTCTATCTTTAAATTGTGTCCCTTTGTTCTTGCAAGTCTCTTTTTCTGAAAGATGCTACCCTCTTGGACTTTGTTGATTCCACTGAGGTACTTAAAAGTTTCTATCATGTCCCCCCTCTCCCTTCTTTCCTCAAGGGTATACATATTAAGCTCCTTTAGTCTCTCCTCATACGGCTTCTCTTGCAGACCCTGCACCATTTTAGTTGCCCTCCTTTGGACTGCCTCTATCCTGTCTATGTCCTTGCGGAGATGGGGTCTCCAGAACTGGACACAGTACTCCAGATGGGGTCTCACCAACTGTCTGTACAGAGGGATAACAACTTCCTGTTTTCTGCTGATGATGCCTCTCCCTATACATCCCAGTATACCCCCAGCCCTCCCTACTGCCTTTTAGCAGCTGTCTCTGCATTCCTGTCAGTGGGGAAGGCTTTCTCCCTGGCATCTCACCCTGTTTTCTGTAAGTTCTTTAAAGGTTTGGTCCATACCAACCCTCCTTTTAAGGATCCTGCCCCTGCTTGGGATCTTAATGTTTGCATTGCTCAGCTTATACAACCCCCTTTTGAGCCATTGGCTTCAGCAGAAGTTAAGTACTTGACTTGAAAACGTGTTCCTGGTAGCTATCACTTCTGCCAGGCCCAGGCATATTAGTGAATTACAAGCTCTGTCAGTGCAGCCTGATTTTATCTCATTCCATAGAGATAGGTGGTCTTTAGAACCAACAGGAGGTTCTTACCCAAGGTGGTTTCAGATTTTCATCTGAACCAGTCCGTGTCTATTCCTGTGTTCTTCACTGATCTTTCTTCTTCAGGAGAGAGAAGATTACACAGTTTGGATGTTAAGAGGGGCACTTAGCTACTACATTGAGTGTATTAAGGCATTTAGGTTTGACTGTCCTCAGTTGTTTCTCACTTATGGTGAAGTGGGAAAGGGTAAACCTGCTACTAAGAGAACTATTGCCAGGTGGATTGTCTCTTGTATATAATTCTGCTATGAAAAGCTAGGCAAAATACCCCCCTCAGGCCTGAGGGCTCATTCGACTAGAGGTACAGCTGCTTCTCTGGCTGCTGCCAGAGATATTCCTTTACTAGATTTATGCAAAGCAGCCACCTGGAAAACAGTCCATACATTCACCAATCATTACTCTCTGGATATCCAGGCTAGGAGTGATGCTAGGTTTGGTACAGCAGTACTGCAGAGCCTATTCCCAAAATAGGTTCGATACCCTCCTCCTTGGAGGTACTGCTTGGTAGTCAGCATATGTCAGAATACAGCAAGACTTCATGTTGTTTGAAGAAAAAATTACTCACCTTAGTAACTGTGTTTCTTCTAATGGAGTCTTGCTGTATTCTGACCTCTCTCCCTTCCCCCCCTCAGAACCTGTTTTTGGGAAGTGGGCTGGCAGATACAGTATTGCACCTCAGGGGTGTACTTGGCATTCTTCCCTTTTAGAAGGGGGAGTGGGTTATGGTTAAGTTGTTTTTGTAATTATATTTTGGTTCACTACCTGGTTATTATTTTGGGTTCTCGACTTGAGTCTTTTGGGGCACCCAAATAATTGTTGCCAGTTGGCTAGTTTTTCCTTTACAATTTCCAATTAGGAAGTATAGTTAGTTAGTATTAGCCCGTAAGAATCTGATGGTTACACTTTGAAGTGCTGCAGACAGAGGTTTGAACCAAGCTCAAGCTCAATGTTCTATGTTTAACTCCCCTACAAATGGGGGTTCCCAAAAAGTCTACTTTGAGCTTGCCTAAATGCTCATTGCCAGGTTGGTGTGCTGCGTTTTAGCAGTTTAAATGTGATTGCCAGAGAGTGTCTCTATAGCCTCTGTGCACTGTCTCTTTAAGAGCTGCTTGGATTGCAGTCATAAGTAATCTGAGAGGGAGCTCTGTTGAAAGATGTAACTATTTGCTGAAAATCATTTAGAGTGATAATGATAATGTAGTTTGTCTAACCTGCCTTCTTTGCAGCAAGGACTGTTTTGTTTATCTCCACTATCTTGGTCCTGGACTGCCGAAATGGACCAATCAGTATTGGTGGGACCTAATATGGAGCCGGACTACAGGAGCTGTCTGGAGTCAAAATCTGTAGGAATTGTAGTTTTGGGCTTTTGGCGCCTTTTTGCAACTGAAGGGGGAGTTCTTGCTTTGACTGACAGCCGAATCAGCCAACTGAACCTTTTGGATCTTGGGGGAAATCCCAGACTGCTTGCAATTTTCAGTTAGTTCTGGGCTGGGAAGTGAAATGAGTAAGAGCTCAAGTGTTTTTGAGCAGCAATCCTGAGTGGAGTCACATGGGAGAACTGTGAAAGGGCTAAGTTTTGGCCTGCATGTCTGCCTGCTGCCCCTGAGAGGGAGAAAAGAGAATTATTTTGGACTAAATCCGAGTTTGTGAGAACGAAGTAAGCCACTGATTTTCTACCAGGCTTATACCTGAAGAAGAAGACCGAAGATTTTGCTGAATGCGATCGGCCTATCAGAATTTTCAGCTGCTTTTGAATCCCTGATTTGTGCAGAGAGTTTGCGATCATGACTGGAGAGCGGTTTGCCTGGTACAGTGGAGTTTCCTTACATGTAAATGTGCCATGTATTGAAAGTGGGTCATGATTTGGTTCCCCACTGTGTGAACTGTGTTCTGCTTGCTGGGAGCTGTATCAGCCCAAAACAGACTGTATCCGAATTTGTCTCCATTTGGCCGGGGCCTTGCCACACTGGCCCAACCAGATGACTCGCTGCACAGAGAAAGCCATTGATGAGAGACCTGCCTGGGGATCAGCCCCCTGCTCCACGCTTGAACAGGAACAATGCCTCGGCGATTCGTGTTGGCTCTGTATCTCCTGGTACTCCAGAGTAACCACCTGCTGTCTCGATTTTCGTCCAGCCTGTGTCCAGTCTTGAGTATCGTGAGTAATCATCAGGGTAGCTCCCTGCAACAACAGCCTAATCTAAAAGTGTGTCATCTGATTGTCTTGTTGTTTTCTTTTTACGAACTGTGCCCTCCGGCTCCAGATTACAAATAGTGTGTGTTGTGCATGTTGTTTTCTTCTATCACAGGGCCCCAACCAGCTGCAATGTTCCTGGCTAGCACACAGTTCTCCATCTGGGTACCCAAAGTGTGTGACTGTTTATGGACCCTGAAGTGCATGCATAACTGCTTGAATGATCAAGTCTTTAAGCAAATTAACCTGATTACGCCCCTCCCTTGTTCAAGTCCCTTAAATAAATCAGATCTAACTCTTTTTTGCAGTTACCCTGACTGTGGTTCCAGTTTGTGCAAGAGTACTGTACTGCTGTTATTTGCTGTGTATAACCTTGTTTTACAGGGGGTCCCCAAGGCCGAGCCAGAGAAAAGCCCTGGTGGTAAGTGCAAACAGTGCGGGTACTTGTGTGGTGTATCAGGGGTATTGTGAAAGTGATTATTGTGTATTGTTCCGGCCACTAGTAAGGAAAGTGGGGAGTTACAGTGTCCCGGAGTGCTGTTCCCAGGTTAGCTTGACCACTACCAACCCTGACCTCTGGGTGGAGGGCACCCGTTTCAGAACTCAGGCCCCTTAACCTGCTGCTAGCCCAGCAGGCAGGGGTAGTAGCCCTTGGGATAGCGCCACCTAGGGGTTACATTTTGGAGGCTCACCGCTGGGATTTTGTGCCTTCTAGTGGCCAAAAATTATGAATTATAGTTAAAGATTAATGGCTACCCCAGTAGAAATGGCTGTACACCAGTTGGTGGGGTGGTGCACTGGGCAGGAGATCGACCCCCAAAATGCTCTACTTATACTGGATATTCCCCTGGGTACCAGTAAAGACACTGTAGAGGGAACACTCTCCAAAGTTGAATGTTTAAAAAACCCTGTGGTGGTGGGTCGACAGGCTGATTTGATCGCCCAGATTTTCATAGCCTTGGTAGAGTGTAGTGACCTCGTGGACAGCTCTAAAGTGCCACAGACTATTGAGGATAACAGATAATAATAGTACTGTAACATCAATGAATATTTAATAATAATTACTGTATCTCAACCAGTATTTAGCCAATAAAAGAAGTATGCCCATTCTACTTCATATTTATGTAATGTCTTGTTATTAAGGTGGCTGATACGTTCATTAATGGCCATCTTTACTAACGATTTAATCCAATCATTCAGGACTGGAGGGTGTGTGTCTTTCCAGTGTAGTAATATAAGTCTTTTAAAACATAAAGAAGCTACCAATAGCCATCTCCTTTCAGGGCCCGACAAAAAGTACAGATTTTCCGTATCTCCTAAAATAAAGATCCCAGGGTCAAAAGGAAAGTTAATCTGTGGAATGGCTTTACACGTCTCCCAAATCATCTGTCCACCCTGGAATTAATGTGGGACACTTCCACAGCATATGAAGAAGGTTAGCCTCACCCTCACCACATCTCCAGCAACAGCTATCTGAGGAGAGGCCCCATGAATGTAGTTTATCAGGCATATAATACCAGTTGTGTAATATTTTAAGCTGTACTAAGGGACCTTGTAGGTCCTTACTGGACTTGCATGCATTTTTCCACATAAGATTCCAAGATGATTCATGTATGGGGCAGTCAAGACATTCCTCCCATCTTTCCCTGGATTTATTTGTTAAGTCATGCCTGGATTTATTTAATAATTGATAAACTTTCCCACCTCCCCCCCTTAGTGTTTGCTAATGTTACTATTTTTTCAAATTCCACCAAGGTTGAAGGGACTGAGTTGCCCTCCACCAGATTATGCAGCACATTTCTTAACTGTAAGTAGGAGTAAAATTGAATACAAGGTAGGCCATATTTTCCTCTTAGTTCTAAGAATGACCTTAGAATCCCAGTGAGTGGATCAACAATATCCCCAAGCAGAAGAATCCCTTTGTTTTCCCATAAGGAATTAGTTAACCATGTTCCTTCCCATTTTAAATCTGGGTTTCTCCATATTGGAAAATATTAGTATGGTATAGAACCCACAACTGTTTGTTTTACCACTGAGGATAAGGACTTGGCAGAGTTCCTTAAGAAGGGATAAGTATTAGTAGATTTTGGATAGACTCCTATGATTAGATGATGCAGTAGATGGTAAAAAATGCTATCTTGTTCATATTTTGCCCATAAGGGTAACTTATTCTCTGGAAGTAACCATTAGCAGGTTTGTTTAAATAGAAAAGCTTGGTGGTAATTTTTGAAATCATGCAGGCCCATGCCCCCTTATTGCCAATGTTTCTTGATCTTATCCAAACTAAGTCTTGTCTTTTTCCCTTCCCATAAAAAGGAATGTATCAAGCTGTCAAATTTCTTAAACCACTTGGGGGTAATATGTAAAGGTACCATATTCCGTAAATATAATATTTTTGGTGCCAACATCGTTTTTACAGCATTGACCTTACCCCACAAGGATAGATTGAGTTTGGCCCATTTATCCAGAGACAATTTTATTTCCTCTACCAAGGGTTTAATGTTTAAGGCTAGTATGTCATCAATATTATTAGAAATAAAAATTCCCAGGTATGAAAAGCAATTCCCTTTCCATTTTAAATTATAGCGTAAACTTAATTCTTTGAGTAAACTCTTATTCCCCGTAGAGGGAGCAATTCAGATTTGGACCAATTAATTGACAAACCTGAAATACATCTAAATTCATCTAATAGCATCATAGTGGATTTTATAGATTTGTGAGGTGGAGACAGACAGAAGAAGGTCATCAGCATAGGCAATAACTTTATGTTCCATCTTATGGAACTTCCCTTGATGTCTTTACTTAGTCTAATTGTTCGAAGAAGGGGTTCCAACGCCAGAATAAACAATAAGGGAGATAGTGGGCATCCCTGTCTAGTCCCTCTTTCCAGAGTAAACTTTTCAGATAAAATCCTATTCATACAAATTCTGACTGTAGGAGTCTTATATAATGTTTTAATTCTTGAGATAAAGATATCACCTATTCCAAATCCACTTAGTACCTCAGCTAAATACCCCCACTCAATAGAATCAAATGCTTTGTGTGCATCCAATGACAAAAGAACAGAAGTGTCTTGTTTTCTGGAAGCCATCCATATTGCGGAAAGGATTATTCGTATAGTTTCAAATCCTGCTCTCTTCTTAATAAAGCCCACCTCGTCTCTGTGTATAAGATTACCAATAACCTGTTGCACTCTATTAGCTTGGATCTTAGCCCATATTTTATTATCAATATTCAACAAGGAAATTGGACGATAACTGGCAGGATCTAAGGGGTCTTTATCTTTTTTTAAAAGGACAGTAATGGCCACCTCAGCTATCGTGGGTGGGAGTCCCTTATTTATTTCAGACTCTGAATACACATTATGCAGAATAGGAGCAATCACATCTTTTAAGATTACATAAAATTCTGCAGGCAAACCATCAGAACTCGGAGCTTTAGCATTAGGTAACCCATCAATTGTCTCTTTAATCTCTTGAATAGAAACATTTTTATCTAACAATTAATGTTGTGCCTCTGAAATCCTAGGCAGCTTGGCATTAAACAGAAATTGGTTTATTAGCTCCCTATTATTTTCAGTCTTACTCCTGTATAGATCCCTATAGAAGTCTGTAAACACCTTGTTGATATCCATAGTTTTACTGTGTAACTTCCCAGAAGTATATTTTATGTTAGGTATATTATTCCTATTCTGAATTTGTTTTAGCCTGTAGACCAATAACTTACCCGCCTTTTCTCCTGATTCCCAATATTTTTGTTGAGTTCTGTATAAAGCAAATTCAGCCTTCCCAGTATGTAATTTATTTATTTCGTATCTAAGTAGAGTGATTTTCCTAAAAATATCTTTGTTACCCCAGTACATGTTTTATGAGACCTTTCCAAATCCAGAAGATCCGTTTCCTTTTGAGCTAATATTTTTTCCCTTTCCTTTTTCTTGAAGGTGGTATAACTCAAAATTCTGCCCCTAATGTAAGCCTTGAAAGCTTCCCACATAGTAGCTTTCGAGGTTTCCCCAATATTATTAATAAGAAAGTATTGCTCTGTCTCTTTAATAATCCAGGGTCTAAAGTTGTCATCATTTAGTAAGGAACAATTAAATTTCCAATGTAAAGGTTTTGTAGCCTCAAGATCTAGATTTAAAATTACAGAAACAGGAGCATGGGCAGATATTATAATCGGACCAATATCAGCAATAATCATGTTATTCAATAACCCACCAGACAATAGGAACATATCAATTCTACTATAAGAACCATGTCTGTGAGAAAAAAATGAGTAATCTTTTTGAGTGGAGTACATCACTCTCCAAGCATCCTGAAAGTCTTTCATTCTGTCTCTGATAACCTTACTACTTTTGTCATTTATTTTAGTATTTTTAAGGTTACTTCTATCAATCCACTAGTCTAAGACAGTATTAAAGTCCCACCCTATCATAATATTTCTATTAGAGATGCTACTGACTATATCAAAAAATTCAGAAAAGAAGGAACAGGAGTCCCCGTTAAGAGCATAAATGTTGCAGATGGTACTCTCAACACCATCCAACCTCCCTTCTAGAATTTGCCATCTACCAGAAGAGTCCATTTTGTGAGAAGTCATTAAAAAATTTAGAGATTTCTTAATAAGAAAAGCTAATCCCTTCTGTTTTTTACTAATTGAATTGTGAAGCACTTCCCCTACCCACATTATCTTTAATTTTTCAGCCTTCTCACTTAACAAATGAGTCTCTTGTAACAAAGCTATGACTGCCTTCATCCTTTGTAACTGTGTTAAAACCTTGTTCATTTAACTGGTGTACCTAAAGCTTTCACATTCCAGGAGATACATTTACAATTAGCATCAGAGACTCCCATGGTAGTTTATTAATAACAAAAGCCCTTCAATTATCTTTTTGAGATTCATCCATATAGCCATACCTCCCGATCCCCCCGACCACTTTATAACCTTTCTCATTTAGATTAAAAAACATCAGACTCAGTAAATAGCAAATACGCCTTAACCATACAAGAACTACCACTAGCTTAACTACAGACAGGCACAGGGCCTTTAGAAGTAACAGTGACTTAGTACTCACAAGCAAGCTTAAACCATAACGATTAAAAACAAAACCTAGTTGAATACTGGTGATAAAAATAGAACATAACATAGAGTAAAAATATATACCTAATTGACCAAACCAAAGTTCAACATAACCCTTGATCCACATGACCTGGAAGAACCAAAGGTGCTGGTTCAAGGATCAGTCGTGTTGTTCCGATGAGTATTAACTAAAACGAGTGAACTCGGCTATGAGGGATTTGACCCCTGACAACTACATAAATAAGGACTTGACAATAAGTACATATGATGCAGATAACTTAGTGTCACAAAAAAAGGGGGAAAAATCACATAAATCCTGAAGAAAAGGAAAATGGAATATAACTGATAGGTAGAAAGACATAAAGAAGAGAATTAAAGTATACCAAACCAGATATAGAAATTGCCTTGTGCCCAGTCCAATACCTGTAGCATAATTCAAATGTACAAAAATCCCTTTTTAACAGGAACGATGAGCTTCTGGAGCACAGGTGCATCATAAGCATCAACTAGCGCATCCCCTAATTACAGGGCATCAGAGGAACTGTAGTAAAAGAACCCAGGACCCCCTGTATTTGGTAAAGGGATTAGCCACACTTCAGTAATGCTCCAACTCACTTATTAGCTCACATTGCTGGCCTAGTTCCGTATGTTACCATGTAGTATGGACAGCTGGCACAAATAAAGCACCTTTCTATCAGACATCTACCAAGAGAAGAAACATCTACCAGGAGAAAAAAAAAAAGGACCATAAATGACAGCGGCACATTTATGTCAGTCATACCATAACACATAACAGCAGGGTATATTCAAAACCCTTAATAGCTAAGGCATGAATTAATTATGTTTCCCTCTTCTATTTCTTTTAACATAATGGGTATACAGGAAAAAGAGAGAGAAAATAAGCACCTCATAGGATCAGTGGTTATATTCAACTGCGTATACCATATGACTCCTTCCATCCTGACAATATCAACTTTGTTTTATAGAGGAGCCACATGTGCATATAAAAAATGACCCCCCCTCCCACTTTTATGTCAATCACAAAACCAAAACCAAATGTAGGCCCCAGAAAACTACAACAGCACTTTCCCATCACAAACGAATATTCTACTATAGGCATAAAAACATATATTAACTAAACATGTGACCCATGAGAAAATAGATATAAAACAAACAATAATACAAGTATGAATGATATTTTTCCTTTTTCGGTCTGGAGTCAGGAATCACCATAACGAATAAACCAGAATAAATGACAGGGTAGCTTACCCGATTTTATGACATCCAGGAATTGTCTGGGGGACCAGTATATGGAATGGCAGAGACACCACCCTCCATTTAACCCCCCCCCCCCACTGCTATAACAGCATTAAAAAGATAAATTTAACTACGGTAGGATCATTTTGAGAAAAGTTGCAGCCATCGGAGCCTTCAGACACAGGGTATAAGGAAGCACCAGGGAGTTCTGGGAAACTAGCCACGTCAGTTAAGAAGGAGGATTCCGATTGGTTGTTAAAGTGGTTAGCCCTGATTGGTTGTTCCTCGCTATTTTCTTCTTCAAGGGAGAATTCCATGTTTTTTAACCCTGCAAATTTATTAGATAATAAGAACCCCATGGATTTCTTTTCGGCAGCACCTGTCGGTGAAAAAGTTGTGGATTTTTGTCTACCTTGCGTAAGTCCTTTGCATTTCCTATTGATTGATTTCCATTCTTGCCTCTGTTTTTAACTCCAAAAGATTCGCTCAGGACTTGGGACTCTCCATGGGAACCGAATTGTGAGCTACTCTATGTTCTGGCAGGGCCTTGTAGGTATTCTCTCCTGGCATTCGTTGTTTAGAATTCTGAGGGGATTCAAATCTGTTTGGACTGTTAAGATTAGGCCTTACTTTGCTTTCAATAAATTTCCAGTCATCTGAAGGTGTTTTGAATGTGTGTGAAACCTCATTAAAAGTTAGAATTAGCACAGCCGAGTAGTTAATTCTGTAAGGGATATTATGATGCCGCAGAACCCCTCTGATCTCAGTGTATGCTTTTCTTTGAGTTACCACATCTGCTGAATAATCTTGGAATATGGAAATTCTATGTCCCTTCCAGTATAAAGACTTTTTCTCCCAAGACATCCTTAGGATCTCTTCTTTAATGGAAAAACAGAGGAAATAAGCCACTATGGGTCTGGGAGGGGAATCAGATTTGGGCTTAGGAGATAGAGATCTGTGTGCCCATTCTATTTCCAGTGGCCACCTCCATTTATGGGCTAATAAGTTCGGCAACAGCTCTTGTAGAAAATAATAATGTTAGAGTCTTCTGCCCCTTCTGGTACATCAACTATACGTAAATTATTTCTTCGACCTCTGTTTTCTAGGTCATCAATTTTCTGCCAAATTAACTGGAACTGATTATGCATAAATAGAGAATCCTCTTCTAGATGAGAAGCTGACTCCTCTAAAGCCTCCACTCTAGTCTCAGTTTCCACTATTCTTTTTATAGTCCTCTCTGAATCCTTTTTAATAGAGTCAAGTACCTGTTTCAAGTTAGCGATATCCTGCCTCAACTCCGATTGTCCTACCGAGATGTTTTGTAGCAGAGAACAAATGACTAATATGTCCATATTTTGTGGGCCTCTGTTAGTTGTAGGGCCCCCCCCTTGCACTGCAGTAACTAGCCCCAGTGACATAGCGCTACTTCGCAGGACTTATAAATGATCCTAAAAACTTAGTTTCTTCCAATTACGTTCCACTTAATACCAGCTGTTCTATATACTTAATGCATTAACCCGCTCATTAAATTACTTTGTTGTCAGAGGTTTTCCTAATTTAAAATGGATCTAAAAAAGCTGCGATTCACTCCGTGCAGTACCTACGTGTCCATCCACTCAGGCGCCCAGCGCGTGACCATCTGAGACTTTTGAGGAGAAATTTGCTAAGTTGTTGCTGGAGGAAGGGAAAACCGTAGAGGACTTTAAGAAACTATTCCTGCCACCTGGGGGTGTTCCTTCCCCAACACCCCCTCCCACTCCAGCACCTGTTACTACCCCACCTTCCATGCCCATGCCAATGCTGGCTCCTATATCTGTACCTGCCATTAGTCACGACTCTTACCGAAGGCCGAGAATCTTCTCAGGCACACTCCCCACCCCCCAAGGGGAGGATGACTGGGAGACCTGGATAGACTATTTTGCCCCCTAGTACTTGAATGGCAATGCTCAGAAGCAGAGAAATGAAAGGGGTTGAGTGAGAGCCTCCGAGGTCCTACCGTGGCTACCATCCGTGCCAAGCAGGCCAATAACCCTGAAGCAACTGTACAGGACTATCTTGATGCATTGGAAAATGTGTATGGGAGCCTGGATTCAGATGAGGATCTGTGGTGGAGAGTAAGAAATGCGCAGCAGTACCCAGAGGATCCATTGTCTGTGTATGTACCTCGTCCTGAAAAGCTGCTACAAGAGTGCCTCAGAAAGGGTAGTTTGCCATCAAATGAATTAGATTGAACAAGGCTGGACCAGATCCTTAAGTCTGCTCCATTTTCAGAATTGTTACTGCTTTAGTTGTGCCTTGCCACCTGACTGGAATCGCACCCCTCCTATGACGAGCTAATGAAAGAAATTTGGGGGGTTGAGAAAAGGCGACCCTATGGGGGAATTGCACCCATATCTGTGGCTGCTGCGAAAGTGACCAAGAGTGATCAGCCAAGTGAGGCTCAGGGGCAAAAGTCGGCACTTAATGAGCACTCTGAGAATGCAAAGAACTTCCTGCCCTGAGCCCAGCATTAGAAAGACGAGCTGCTAAAGGAAGTTCGAGAGCTGAAGACGGGTGCCTCTGCAAGGGTTTCCCTCATGGAACAAGATTCTGGTCCCTTTCAGGATGTGACTGCCATGGGGGTTGGGGTGCACCCTCAGGCATCTGCTACCAAGGTGGCTCCAAGGCTGAGATCACCAGATTGACTGCCACTCTAAAGGAACTATTAAGACACGTTGCACCACTCTCACCGCTGCAAGCAAATACTAGACCCCAGTCTCTTACTACTGCTTCACTTCCTCATACAATGTTCTCTCCCAGGATGACCCAGGAGTCTATCATTTGTCACACTCGTGGAAAGGATGGCCATTTGAAAAGAGAATACTGGACTCGGAAGGTCTTAGAAAGAGTAGTAAACAGGCTACAAGGGGAGCTCCAAAAAGCAAATCAATGGCCATGGGGTGCCCGAAATGACCGCAGTGAGAGTTCAAGAAACCTTAACTCAAATTTCTTTGTGGCTAAATCGTCTGTCCAGGCCTCTGCTACTGCCTCTCCAGACTGGTCCAAAATAGTGGGCCCTTCAAAGGAGACTATGGTGACTGTGAATGGTATTCATCCTCGGGCTGTGCTTGACAGTGGGTTGCAAGTGACCATTGTGTTTCAGGACTGGTATGACAAACACTTATCTGATGTGCCCTTACAATCCCTGGAAGGCCTACATGTGTGGGAGCTGAGCGACAAGTCTTATCCATATCTAGGATATGCCTGCCTCTGGTTGTCTTTTCCTGCAACTGTCACTGGTGGCGTAGAGGAGCAAGTAGAGACAATGGCCCTAGTGTGTCCCCCCACTGGACTGTGTGATGGGATCCCCTGTTAATTGGAACAAACGCCCATATGTTTGGGAGACTGGCGCAACTCTGTCACGAGAAAAAAGGTAGACGGACTGGGAGGGCCCTGAGAATTCCGGCTCTGATCAAGAGGGCCTATGATTTGCAACAGAAACCCGAGGAAGTTGACCAGGATGAACCAGTGGGGATCACATGGAAGAAGGATCCCGATTCAATGGTACTGACCCTTAACCCCAGTGTACCATTCAAGGGGAGATCCACCTCTGGAAGATGTGAGAACAAAGTAAGCCACTGATTTTCTACCAGGCTCATACCTGAAGAAGACCGAAGATTTTGCTGAATGCGATCAGCTTTGTCAGGAATTCCAGCTGCTTTTGAATCCCCGGTTTGTGTAGAGACTTTGCGATTGTGACGGGAGAGCAGTTTGCCTGGTACAGTAAAATTTCCTTACATGTAAATGTGCTGTGTATTGAAAGTGGGTCATGATTTGGTTACCCACAGTGTGAACTGTGTTCTGCTTGCTGGGAGCTGTATCCAGCCCAAAACGGACTGTATCCGAATTTGTCTCCATTTGGCCGGGGCCTTGCCACACTGGACCAGTCAGACTACCCGCTGTACAGAGAAAGCCATTGACGAGAGACCTGCCTGGGGATCAGCCACCTGCTCCATGCTTGAACAGGAACAACGCCTCAGCGATTCGTGTGGGCCCTGTTTCTCCTGGTACTCCAGAGTAACCACCTGCTGTCTCGATTTTCGTCCAGCCTGTGTCCAGTCTTTGGTATCATGAGTAATCATCAGGGTAGCTCCCTGCAACAACAGCCTAATCTAAAAGTGTGTTATTTGATTGACTTGTTGTTTTCTTATCATGAACTGAGCCCTCCGGCTCCGGATTACAAATAGTGTGTGTTGTGCATGTTGTCTTCTATCGTAGAGCCCCAACCAGCTGCAACGTTCCTGGCTAGCCCACCATTCTCCATCTGGGTACCCAAAGTGTGTGACTGTTTATGGACCCTGAAGTGCATGCATAACTGTTTGAATGATAGAGTCTCTAAGCAAATTAACCTGATTACGCCTGTCCCTTTTTCAAGTCCCTTAAATAAATCAGATCTAACTCATTTTTGCAGTTACCCTGACTCTGTGGTTCCAGTTTGTACAAGAGTATTGTACTGCTGTTATTTGCTGTGCATCACCTTGTTTTACAAGGGGTCCCCAGGGCTGAGCCAGAGGAAAGCCCTGGTGGTAAGTGCAAACAGTGTGGGTACTTGTGTGGTGTATCAGGGGTATTGTGAAAGTGATCATTGTGTATTGTTCCGGCCACTAGTAAGGAAAGAGCGGGGTTACAGTGCCCCGGAGGGCTGTGCCCAGGTTTGCATGAACACTACCAACCCTAACATATGGGTGGAGGTACCCGTTTCAGAACTCAGGCCCCTTAACCTGCTACTAGCCAAGCAGACAGGGGTAGAAGCCCTTGGGTAGTGCTACCTAGGGGTTACATATGCTTCTGCATAGAGTTAACTCTTTCCTCTCTGGAGTAGTTCAAGTGCTGGGGCTAACTGCATATGTCAGAATACAGCAAGACTCCATTAGAAGAAACACAATTACTAAGGTGAGTAATTTTTTCTTCTAGTGCCTATCGCAATCTTGCACGCGTTGTACAAGCATCCCTACCCCCAACCTATCTCTTACTTCACCTTTCCTCTGTACTCTACCTTTAAGTCAGTGCTCAGTTTGTTATATTTTATTGTAATTTAATGCCTGTAACTAGTTGACTCCACTGTTTGTGAGCTGTTATGTTAATTCTCTTGTCTGTATTGTTTGTTTTATTAGTCTTTTGCTGTTTCCACAATTGTATTCTGACGTGGAACCTCTGTAAAAGAACCCCTGGTTCAAAGGTATTTGTAGTCCTGGTACTCAATAAATAAAATAAAATAAATAAAGGTGGTAACAGGGAAATGCGCTAGGAGGCTCAGCAAGGCAAATAAGAGGAGGAAACCCCCCTGATTCTCCAAAGAGGTGGCTATTATAGTAAAGGAGAAAAGAAAAGCCGACAAGGCATATAAGGCATCACACAAGGATGAAGACAGGGAAACCTACATAGTTGCACAGAGGGAAGTGGGAAAAGTAATAAGAAATGCTAGAGCTAAGGACAGCACAGGGAGTTAGAAGGGAAGACAAAGCCTTTTTTAGATGCAGGCAAATGGAGTGGTAGAGAGGGAAGTGACTAGTGGAGTGCCTCAGGGGTTCAATGTGTTCATAGCGGACATCGGTAATGGATTGAAAGGGAGGGTGTGTCTGTATGCAGATGACACCAAGATCTGCAACAGAGTGGACACCCCATATGGAGTCAAGAGCATGGAATCAAACCTGAGGAAACTTTGAGGAGTGGTCAGATGCCTGGCAGTTGAAGTTCAATGCCAAAAAGTGCAAGGTCATGCACTTAGGCAAGGGAAACCCCAATGTAGGATACTACCTGGGAGGGGAGCAGCTGGAATGCATCAATCAGGAACAAGACCTAGGAGTCCTTATATTCGATGATTTAAAAGTGGTGAAAGCAGTGTGAAAAGGTGACGCTAAAGGCCAGTGGTATGCTGGGCTGCATAGGGAGGGGAATCATGAGTCCCAGAAGGGAGGGAGGTGGTGCTGTCACTTTACAGGGTGCTGGTGCACCCCCACTTGGAGTACTGTGTACAGTTCTGGAGGTTGCATCTTAGGTAAAACAGCAATAGGATTGAGACGGTGCAGAGGAGAGCCACAAAAATGATTCAGGGTTTGCATCAATTGGCATATGAGGATAAGTTGAGGGAGCTCAACATGTACTCCCTGGAGCAGAAGAGGGAGAGGGGGGACATGATTGAGACATTCAAGTATATCAAGGGTATAAATAAGGTAGGGGTACAGGAGTTCCTTCAGGAGAAGAAAAGCATCAGAACTAGAGGACACACTATGAGGCTCAAGGGTGAGTGATTCAGGAGCAATGTTAGGAAGTTCTTCTTCACTGAGAGGGTGGTTGACCCATGGAATTGCATGTCCCAGGAAGTGGTGGAGGCCAAAATGGTACACGGGTTCAAAAATGCCTCAGGCACAAAGGTACCATTTCACAGAAAGGATGGAGGGGTAGTTACCCATATTGGGCAGACTAGATGGATCTTGCGGTCCCCTTTGGCCATCAATTTCTATGTTTCTTATGTTTATCTCCCAGCCATTGCACCCCCTGAGCTGTCCCCAACCCCTCAGCTCCCAGCCGCAGACTACCAACCCTGCGGAATTGCCTCTCACAGTGGGGCCATCCAGAGATGGTTCCTACGCCATGCAGCGTGCAGCAGTCAGCCGCGAGTCAGGGGACCAACAGCTTGGAGGCAGTAATGCATGGGGTTTTTTTTTACATATTTTGCCCTGGTGCTCCCTCCTGAGGATATCAAGCTGAATGGATGACCAAGGAGACCAGTGCATGTCAAGACACGCTGCCGCTTCAGACTTCCAGCCGACATCCTCCCCTCCCTTTGATGCCTCCCCTTCCTTTGATGGCATCCCAAACTGCACTGTCGGCTGTGGTCACTGGGTGGCAGTACTGCAGTGGGTATAGCAACCTTCCCTCCCCAGCCGATGAGAGAGCTGCCCTACAGGCACGCAGTCCTCCTCCCTCCATCAACTGAGGCCCATTCCCGAACCCTGATCACCGGCGTCACATGCAGTAATGCTACCACTGCATTGGTGGGCTGGCCTAGAGCTAGGATTTCAAGTAATCCAGGCAGCTTTTGGTCTCCTTTGTTTCCAGTTGAGCAGTCAGCCTCCTTCAGTCCAGCGCATTTCTGCCTGGGTGACGAGTTGTTTGCACCTCTGCTATGCCATGACATAGGTCATGCTGAAAGGTCAGGTACACACCAACTCCACCACTACAGTTGCCATGTCCCTAGCAAGGACTCACTTGTGCCTGTTGGTGATACATTGCAAAGCTGTTACTGGGATCACAGTGCACATTTTTGTCATGCACTATGCCCTGCATCTCCCTGTCAGGCACTATGCTGCCTTGGCAGGAATGTCCTGAGTGGACTTCAGTCCTGAGGGAGTTTTTCACTTCTACTACCCTATCCCAGGGGTTCTTGCTCAGCTTGGTATTCTGACCCATTAGTTTGAATAAATGGTGAAGATACATTCCTGGAAGATATGAAAATTGCATACTTACCATAATTCTTGAACTTCTTTGAATAACTTCACCATTTATTCACATACCCACCCACCCACCATCCCCCAAGTTTACTTCACTGTGTTTCTGCTCTCTCCCTTGTTCAGGGCTTGAGCTGTAAAGACAGTGTCTACTCATATAATGACCATGCTTGCACAGGTCACCAGGGCTCATCATGCTCTTCGAGGAAGTGCATGACTACTAGTTAGCTTATTCTGCACCTCCTTGGTAAAAAAGGAACTGAGTCATTTAGGAACGGGTGCAGAGGTAAGCCTGGCACCATGAGCCACTCTCACGGTGCCATGCATCAATCAATCAATCAATCACTTTTTATTTGTTAGGCGCCTTTCAAAACCAAGGTGCTGTACAATCATATAAAACATCAAGCATAAATATATAAATTAATCTGGGTAAGCCTGAGAAAATAAATACGTTTTTAACATAGTTTTAAAACTATTGATGGTCAGGCATTCTCTTAACCAGTGAGATAGAGAGTTCCACAGGGTTGGTGCCACAAATGAAAAAGCGCGAGCCCCAGAAGTTTTCAAACGAACCCTGGGAACCTCTAGCAATCCCTCCTCGGTGGATTGGAGAGGACGACTAGGGGAGTAGGGAGTCAGGAGATCTTTCAGGTAGTCGGGTCCCTGTTCATGCAAGGCTTTAAAGGTAAGCAAGCCTACCTTATAGGTGATCTGCCACTAAACTAGCAGCCAGTGCAGTTCGAGCAGCACAGGTGTAATATGACTGGCCCTAGAAGTGCCAGTCAACAGCCTGGCTGCAGCGTTCTGCACTAGCTGCAGGTGGCGGATATCAGCCCCAGTTAGCCCTAGGTAGAGGGCATTGCAATAGTCAAGATGGGTGGTAATGAAGGCATGGACCAATGTTGGAAGGTCACCCAGAGGAACCAGGTGTTCCACCCAGGTGCTATTCCTCAGATGGTAAAATGAGGATTTAACCACAGCTGACACCTGAAACTTCAGGGTCAGACCATTGTCAAAAATAATGCCTAGGTTTCGCACCCGGTCTGAGGTAGTGAGCTGGACACCATCAAGCCATAGGCCTGACATGTGCCCAGCTTCAGAACCCACCCCCAGGCGACCTGGATCCACAACCAACACCTCAGTCTTATCCGGATTCAATCTCAGCCAGCTCGAATTCATCCAGTCTTTGATCTCGAAGAGGCAACTATTTAGCATATGTAACCCCTAGATGGCGCTATCCCAGGGGCTACTACCCCTGCCTGATTTGCCACTAACAGGTTGAGGGGCCTGGATCCAATGGCGGGTGCCTCCACCCAGAGGTCAGGGTTTGCAATAGTTAAACTTACTTGGTCACAGCCCTCTGGGACACTGCAACCCCTTTCTTCCCACTAGTGGCCCACACAGTATATCAAATTACCTTCACAGTATACACTTACCCCAGAACTGGTTCAGGCACTGGGACCCCTGTAAAACAAGATACAGTGCAACAATCACAGTACAATATTTTAACATAGACAAATACACTCAGGCAGTATAACTTTGCTGAAACAAGCAGCTCTGATTTATTTAGGGGATATAACAAGGACAGGAAATCAGGTTAATTAGCTTATCACTCTACTCATCTACCTATGGCTCTGTGCAGGCCTATCCCTATCAGTTACTGTCCCTGGGTACCCAAGCCCTAGTGGCTAGTCCAAACCGTGGCAGCTGGTAGGGCCCTTTCACACAGGAAAAGGAAAATTAAACAGTCAGCAGTACAGTAATTCCATTTGGATTTAATGTAGCAATTCAACAGGAGCGACCTGAATTAGTACTCACGACCTCCAAACAAGATAGGGTCCTTCAATGTCAGCAGGGCTACTCTTGAGCTCAAGAGACTCCTCACACATTTATATGGTAAACAGTCACAGGCAAAAGTCACGTAATGGCAGCAGGATTCACTTGAGGTACACAACCTCTTCACACATTTATATGGTAAAAAAAGCACTATACCAGGCAGGCTGCATCTGTATCCGATCGTAATTACTGTACAATACCGGGAGAACACACAGCAGATTCAGTTCCTGACAGACCCAGTGCAATTCCATAATTCCTCAGTCTTCTACAGGGTGAGCCTGGTTTCTACTCTTCAGATATCCTTTGATTCTCTTCACAGGGAATGATTCAGTCCTAACAAGCAGTTACACAAGCTGCAGACCGGAACTCTGGACCTTACATGTTTTTTGACTAAAACTGTGCACTGAAGGACACAGGGTTCCTTTACCCTTCACTGCCAGACTAAACTGAAACTCCAACAGACAAAACCGGGCACTTCCTTTGAGTTCCTCCCAGTTCTTGACTGGATTGGCTGTCACTCACAATAGACTGCTGCTGTTGGTCCAAAAGGCCAAAGTCTTAACTACATCTCCCAGAGTCACTGCCCATACAATCCTCTTGTGGCTGGCTCAGATTATGAGTCAAGTTCTGATTCGTCAAGGCACCATTTTAGAGCTAGCTTACTCCACACTGATTGGTCCAGTTCAGCAGTTCAAAACTAGAATGGGGAACTAGGCAAACACAGTTCTGACTGCAAAGAAAGCAGGTTAGACAAACTGTATTTTCATTATTACTCTAAATTATTTCTGGCAAACAGTTACATCTTTCAGATAGGTTCCCTTTGCACTCCTAGTGACTGCAAAAATGGAGTGAATTGGCAGCAGTTCGAGTGGTACTCAAACAGAAACACACAGTCCCCCCATACAAACTAATTATGTCTGCAAGCAGACAGCTCTTAAAGAGACAGTACCAGAGGCTCTAAAAACACTCACTGATAAATGGCTTAAACGCCAAACACCATTCAGGCTTGGAGCATTCAAGCAAGCTCCTGGAAGTCTTTTGGGAACCCCCATTTGCAGGGGGGTTACACATAGAAATGGCATCAACCTGTCCGGGCACAAAAGACATATACAGCTGAGTATCATCTGCATAGCAATGAAAACTCAAGCCGTATCGTCTGATGATATCTCCCAATGGTAGCATATACACTGCAAACAACATGGGCGCCAATATGGAGCCCTGCGGCACCCCACAGGATAGGGGGAGGGCATCAGAGGAATAAATTCCAGTGACTACCCTCTGAGACCTTCCTACAAGGAAAGATCGAAACCCCTCGAGGACTGTACCCGACAGTCCACAAAGGAACCGCAGAGTCTCCAAAAGCACCTCATGGTCCACAGTGTCAAAGGCTGCTGAGAGATCGAGAAGGACCAAGATGGTACAAGCCTTTTGATCTCTCGCCATTAGGAGGTCATTAAGTACCCGAACAAGTGCCGTTTTGGTGCTATGCCTCTTCCTAAAACCAGACTGGAGAACTTCATAGACATTGTGAGTCACAAGGTGATCGTCCAGCTGCAACGCAACCACCTTCTCAATAACCTTCCCCACAAAAGGAAGGTTAGAGACAGGTCAGTAGTTAACTGGATCATCGGGATCCAAGGAGAGCTTTTTAAGGAGTGGTTGAATAACCGCCTCCTTTAGGGGGTCAGGAAAGACCCCCCTCTCCAAGGATCTCCATATAATTTCAGCTAGGATCTGGCAGATAGCATCTACACAACCCACTAATAGGGGAGTAGGGCCCGAATCCAAATTACAACAGGTTGGGCGCAAGGTCTGGACGATCTTCACTATGTCCATGAATTCTGGTCAGCTGAAATCAGTCCAGACAGACCGGGTGCTCACCACCTCCCATCGACCATTGCAACCCTTCATAGAGGGAGCAGGGCCAATTCCGGCCCTGATGCTGGCAACCTTATCAGTGAAAAACCGAGCTAGCTTATCACACTTACTTTGTGAAAATGCTCTTCCGGACTGAAGACAGATTGGGTTGCACAATCTGTCAACAGTTCGAAAGAGGAGCCGGTCGATTTTGTGCTGCAGAAATCCCCCTGGACAGGAACTCTGTACGGGAGATTTCTGATTGATAGCTCTCATAATGCTCCATCAATCTAAGCCTGTCAGCATCAAGGCTGGATTTCCGCCATGCTCTTTCCAGCCTTCAACCAACTCGCTTCAACTCCTTCAAGGACCCATCATACCAAGGGTTCCTTGGGCGAAGAATAAGTGGTCAAACCCAAACAGGAGCAATCAAGTCTAAGGCGTCTCCCACTGCCTTATTATAGGCTAGTACTAGACCCCCCCAGACTCGTGCTTTCACTCAGCAATCCCGATAGGTCAAGCACCGCCAACAGGCCATCTGGGGTAACTCCCCTTAAAGGGCCGTACCGGACCATCTCCAAAGGGGTAGGTCTACTTGGGGGGCCCCAAAACTGAACCCTGTGGTGTGATGGTCAGACCAACTGACTGGTTCCCCCCCAAGTCAGAGATCTCCATCCCCAGGAGGAACAGTAGATCCAGTGAGTGCCCTCTTATATGGGTAGAGGAGGTAACAACCTGTGTGAGGCCCAGCATTGCCATTAGCTTGAGGAGATTTTGACCAAACTGCGAGAGTTCATCGTTGACCCAGGCATTAAAGTCCCCCAGAATAATCCATCTGGGAGACTCCAATACCGTGTCAACGATGAAGTCCGCAAACTCCTGCAGGAATAAACCCCCATCACCTGGTGGATGATAAATGAGGAGTATCCTGCAACCTACACCCTCTCCCATGATACATTCAAAGGATTTAGTAATTCCTACTGGAACCTCCACAAGGCTCAGTTTGGTCTTTTTTTTTTTCAATTCAAACTTTATTGAATTTATATATACATATCAAAGCAATGCACCCTGGAGAAAGAATAATAATAAAGCATAATAAACAGAAGGGTGCAACCCCCCCCTTCTCCCCCAACAAACACCCCCCGGCCCTGAATCGTGCATGGACAAACAAACTTATAAGTCTAGAATTACAGATCAGGCATACTCCATTAAACTAATTATAGGGAATAGAGAATTTGCAGGGGGCCCCATATTCTATTGAATTTAGGTATAGCATTCCTAAGACTAGCTATAGATCTCTCTGTTCCAAGGTTAGCTAGTAATTCTTTCAGGCATTCAGTATACAAAATATTTTCACTATCCTTCCAGTGCTTTAGTACTAGTTTTTTAACTGACATTGATATTAAAGCCATATGGAACTTTCGAGCGAGGACCGGGATCCCAGAAACATCACCCAGGAGACAAATCCTTGGGGAAAATAATTTGCTGAGCCCTAAAAGGGAGTCAACTCTCTGCTTGATAAGCACCCATAAGGGTGATATTTTGGGGCAAGACCAAAAAATATGAAATAAATTACCTTCGTCTTGTGAACACCTGGAACAAGAGGAGGAAGAAATTATACCATATCTAGCCAACTTTTGTGGTGTGTAATATAGGTTATGCAATATGCGAAACTGCATAAGGTGGAGCCTGTCCTGCGTAATGAATTTATGGCATCCCCGCCATAAAACAGGCCAGTCCATAGGTGCATCAGGGGAAAAGGGTGCCCAGTAACTCGAAGGAGCCAGATAATCTGGATAAGCCCAATCAAAGAGAATATTAAACAATTTGGAAACTGCACGTGGAAGACCAACAAGAGGGACCATATCTGTTATAGTTGGTGGATTTATGGAGAGCGAGGGAGTCACCCCCATAGTTTTTATTAGCAAAGAACGTAATTGATATGTTTTAAAAATATGAGAATTTGGGATATTAAACTTGGCTAGGATCTCAGGTGATGTTAACCAGGACCCTGTCCTACCATCTACAAAACAAGACAGGGTAGAGTTAGAGAGATATCTGAGCCAATAAGTGGAAAGAACTTTACCCATAATTTTAAGGTTGGGATTTCCCATTAATGGCTGTAATAGATCAGTACAGTGATCATATTTCAAAAAAGTACACAATTGGGAATGCACTTTAACCAAAAGAGCGATCGGGGTAGAACGCAGTGGTACAGGAAGATGTTTAACCTTTGTAAATAACAGCGTGGCAGGAGATAAACCATACAGTCTAATTAAGTCAGATTCAATTTTAAGCCAGAGTGGGGTGTACGGAGATGTCATTCCAGGAGTTCCCATCCCTAACCATCTGAGATACTTGCTGGCATGACAAGCCCAATAATAGAGTGCTAAATGTGGGAGACGGAGATCACCTTTTGCTTTAGATGCCGCTAGCTTGTGAAAGGCCAATCGGGTTTTTTTGCTATCCCATATAAAATCCAAAATAATACCGTGTGCTTTTTTGAACCATGAGAGAGGAAGCCATACATTTAAGAGATTAAGCGGGTAAAGGAGACATGGAAAAACATTCATTTTAATAATGTTAATCCTACCCCATATTGAAAGAGGGAGAAGGGACCACCTTTTTAGGTCTTGAGTAATCATAACTAATAAAGAATACAGGTTTTTCTTCTGAATAAGGATTGGATTTCTTGTAAGCACAATACTGAGATACTTCAAGGACTGTGTCTCCCAAGACAATCATAGGGTTTGGATATTTTGCTTTGTCAGTTTTTTAGTTAAGGGGAAAAACAACTGTTTTGTCTACATTTAATTTATAGTTAGAGAAGGCACTATATTCTTTTATGATCTCAAGCATGGGGGGAATTGATAAGGTAGGGTGGGAAAGCTGAAGTATAAGATCATCAGCATAGGCTGAAACCTTGACTTCATGGTTAAACACGGGGATGCCCTGAATTCTGGGACAGTTAACCAACCACCGTATTAAAGGTTCCAGATATAAATTAAAAAGAATAGGAGACAAGGGGCACCCCTGTCTCATGCTAGAACGCAATGGGAAGAGGTTAGAGGTCACAACATTGCACATCACTCTGGCCAAGGGTAATTTATATAATGCTCTGATCCAATTTACAAATGTTAAGGGAAAACCGAAAGCTTGCAAGGTATGGAATAGGAAGTTCCAATTAACTCTGTCAAATGCCTTCTCGGCATCCAGGAAACAAGAGCGGCCGGGTAGGGAGCATCCCTGGATACCAAGAAGACATGGGCCAATGTCCGCAGGTGATCAACAGAGGATCTGCCTCTCATGAATCCCAGCTGCTCCAGTCCTGTTAGATCAGAGATAATGATATTAATGCGATCCGCGAGTAATTTAGACAGGATTTTAATATCATGATTAAGAAGGGGAATTGGTCTATAGCTAGATGTCAGCTCGGGGTTTTTTCCAGGTTTATGTAGGAGAACAATCAAGGCTTCAAATAAAGTATTATCTATCCTGGATTCAGAGAGAATACATTGATATAAAGGAATGAGCAAGGGAACCAATTGTGCTGCGTAAACTTTATAAAAATTAGACCAATAACCATCCGGTCCTGGGGTTTTATCTGATGGAAGATCCCTGATAATTCTAAAAAGTTCTTCCTGAGTGATAGGAGCACACAAGGCCAGCTGCTGAGTGTGCGAAAGTGAGGGCAAATTACAGTTAAGGAGATACCTATTTAGTTAGTCCGGAGAAGGTTGATTTAGCATTGGACTGTACATTTGTTGGAAATAGGAGTGAAATTCAGCCGTGATTTCAGCAGGAGTAAACTTTAAGGCTCAGTTTGGTCTTAAAAAAAGATGGCTACACCCCCACCCCTATGATCCAACCTCGGGTGGTGAATCACCGAGAACCCAGCTGGAACTGCAGAAGCCAAAACTGGGCCTGCATTTTCGTCCAGCCAGGTCTCAGTGATGCATGCCAGATCCACCGTTTCAACAAGATCAGCTATAATAACTGTCTTGTTTTTGATGGACCTGGCATTACATAACACCACCTGAGTTGGATGGGATGCTGAAGAAGACCTCAGCTCCTGACCAGCATTAACTGCTGGGCCCTTGGGTATGGGGACAAGACAGGAACTACCCCTGTCATGGCACCATTTCACCCCAGGACGTCGCCTGGTTCCCACCATCCCAATCCGTCCCCACCTTTCCGTCCCCCCACTAGGCCCAGTTCCCAGCCCCTTCCTACTCCTCCTAATAATCCTGAGAGATTGACAATACTTATAAACCTCCACTGGAAGATAGGGGCAATCAAAAGGGTGCAGTTCCCTGAGCCTGGTGGGGGAATACTACCTGACCGTCATTTGGCTACCCCAGCACATTATAAAACAATAATAACAATCCCACACTATATAACAATCCCTACCAATCAACTAATATAATTATCAATCAAATAAATAAATATACTATAATATAACTAAGACAATCAATAACTATATAAAAATACAAACCATATACCCCCCATAACTTGTAACAATAATGAAATAAAAACATAGACAGTAATGATGTGAGTCAGTGTTAAATATACGAAAAAAGATTCAACTGTTATGTGGTACTCTCACTGCCTCAACAGTCAAATAATAAAGTTCTTTTGAACAGATGAGCTGCTAGAACAGTTCCCGGATAGTTCAACTTGTCTAGAGGCACTCTCACTACCTCAACAGTCAAATAATAAAATTCTTGTAAACGAATGAGCCGCCAGAACAGTTTCCAGGTAATCAGGTCCAATTTCTTCTTCCACTCTCCTCCTCTCAGTGTCACTGCAGAACTTTAACCCCAAATACCATCCCCAAAGGCTAAACTCGGCAAGCCACAGCCAGCAAATAAAGGCTCCTGACGAGAGAACGATTAGCTCCCCCCACAAAAAGCCCTAGGAATCCTCGGGCACACATCCACCGATCTGCACCCCACCAGATTCCCTTCTGGTCACAGGCCAGCCCAGGTAGTCATGCTTAGTTCAGTATTACAGCCCAAGAAGTAAAATGCCACTTTCCCCTTCCTCGGAGCAACAAACCAACAGTGCTCTTAAAGGCTGGGCAAGGGCCCAGTTGGAGAGGTGTTAAGGGACTCAGCGACCCACCAGCTACAAAAATCCCCCCAACTAACAGCAGCAGCTGAAACTAGACCCTCCAGTCCAGACCCCTGCTACCATCCTCCTTGGACACCCAACACAACCCAGAACCTGCTAGGCTTCCCTCCCGGGGCAACAAAGGAGCAAGTACCTAAAGGCCGTTGGGTAAACACAAACACTGGATATGCTTTCACCACACCAGAGGAATAGACACAATCACTGGATGTGCTCTCACCACACCCTATTCCAAGGAGCTAAATACTCCGTGAAGCTGCATTCAAATGTTCCCTGGTCTTAAAAGTGCTCTCACCACACCAGGAATCACCAGGAAACAGATCTTCAAAAACTCAGAGTGCAGATTTCAGTTCAGCCTGATTCCCAGATCACAGTGCCTTAACTTTACCACTCTGTCGCTCAATCTTCTATGCAACAGATAATAGAAGCAGTTCAGGGCAAAGAGTTTCACTCAGCCACACTCAGATGTAATTACTAGCAATGCACAAATGTGCTCTCACCGTACCAACACTTGCTCCGGAATAGTTCTCACGGCTGTTCGGCAGTAAATTTGAGCTCAATGTGTCAGTTCTTCTCCACTCACAGCAGGTCTTTCCGACTCACCACACCAAACAGTAGTTCCAGGCAAAACTTCACGATTCTTCACATATTTGGTTTTAAATCTGTTACAACAACAGCCATAACTGATTGAGACTCACATCTGATGAAAGTGAACCACCGTAAAGAAAACGATTGAAACTGCCAGAAACTGACTACTTGACCCATTGTTTGCATAGAGACACTATTTTAACTCACTAAGGACCCTAGCTAAGCTAAAAACTAACTAAAACAAATAGGTGAAACGAATAAAAACAAAAACAAAATTAATCGATTTAAAATAAACTCGGGTCCCAACTCAACTCAAAGCCCAAACTCAAACCTCAGGTAGCTCATACACAGCCGCCATCTTGGTCTGCATATGCACAACTTGCCTCAGTACCAGCCCTCCTGAAAAGTTCTGGCTCCTGCAGGGTCCTAGTGCCTCTGGTGCAGACTCATTAGTGTGAATAAATAGTGAAGATATTCCTAGAAGATCAAGAATTACGGTAAGTATGTAATTTTCATATTTGACAGAAGCATCTGGAGTGTGGCCTCCATGGATCAACTCTGTGTCTGAGTTCCCCTATCTCAACGTGGAGTTGTGACACTTCAGCGATCTTGAAGGAGGAGGAGGAGGAGGATCTACAGCTGGGGTCTCATGTACTGTCCCGGCCTATAGCCCCTGAGTTCAGCTGCAGGTCACTCTTCCCTCATCAATGCCCCACTTCAATAAATGCGAGTCTTACCGCCACTTGCTGTGCTGCACCCCCCCATTGCACAGAAGGAACACTAGGAGTAGCGCCACCTCCATCCCTCTCAGCTGCCTTCTTATATTCTGACACTCAGAGTGGTGCCTTACTCTAAGGTGGGTGTGCTGCCCACCAGTGCCCAAGTGGTTGCCCTATTTACCATGCTGAAAAACTGTCTGGCACAGTCTGCATGTCATAAAACTGTTGTCGGCAGAGTCCAAATCAAAAAAATACCAAACTAGAGACTTGTGCTACTACCTCGGGGAGGGGTCAGTGGTGGATGGTCTTGGGGGCTCCTCCTCATGAGGATCAGGCAGTGGTGGTAGTGGTGATGCCACAGAAATGGGGGCACAGGGGTTTATTTCTTGCAGGTATTTCCAGCTGATACTTTCTACTGCTCTTTGTGTGGGGGGAGGGTTCCTGCAGACAAAGAATCCATTGCTGCTACAGGCTTCTTGCTGGCCATTCTTTCAACAACCAGTGCTGATTGTGTCACCCGTAAAGGTGTCCTCTTCAAACAGATGGGACGGCATGTCCCATCTGTTGACGATGTGACCGTCCTTCATGCCTTCCCCTCTTCTCTTTCCTCACTCTGACTCCCACTCCTCCCGCTCTCCATTCCATCTCCACATTTTATTTAAAATAAAAGGTATGAAAAACAAACATAACACAAAGAAAGTGAATTGGGAAAAGACAGAACAATTGAAAGAAAAAACAAATTATAAATAATAACCAAACAAGAATTCACAGAACCGTAGTATCTGAACACAAAGTAAAAGGAAAATACAGATAGAAGGCTATAGAAAAAAAGTACAGAAATACAAAGAAAATAGGACCTAAACCATAGAAAAACCTGCTTAACAAATTACTAAGCAAAAAAAGGATGCAGAAAATAAAAAAAAAAGGCTGAAAAAAGTTGTTTGAGGGGGAAGGAAGGCTGGAGATCAGTTAGGGTGCATAGTAGTAAAGTAGGTAGGGACCTTAGGGCAGATTAGGTGGGCCAGTAGGTCCTTTTCTGCCAGCAGCTTCTATGTTTCTACGTTTCTCTTTCCAATGCTCATAATGCAGCAGATCTGCTCCTTTCCATGTAGTCTACAAAGTAAAACTGAAGGACGCTGTGTACATTGAGCTGTGTCATGTGACCTGCAGGACGTTGCACATGACCTACAGCCTCTTTCAGAGGAAACTTCACCTGAATTTGCCATAAAGCAACATCTAAGGTGAAGTTACATGCAAACTGCAGATGAAGTTTTTTGAAGTCAAACTTGTCATAAAATGGACAGCTTTGCGAAGTGCTTCGAGAAGTCGAAGTCGGTGACCGCCAAAACTTTATGGTAAAAGTAAAACTTTGCTGCATCTCTACATGCAGCTAATCCAGGAGCCAACCCAATCCCCTTGATTTGCAAAGCTACCCTCTTGCCATAGCAGCTGGCATTCTTCTACCACTCATCATCACTGTCAGCCCCCGTCTGCCTCACACAGTCTACATACAGGTTTAGATAGACCTCTATGCACTGACTGTGTGAGGCAGATGGTGTCTAATGGTGGCAGTGAGTGGTGCGAGAGTGCCAGTCAACATGGGTATTTGACTTGCAAATCAGGAGAGGAGGGCCACTGAACTACCAGGAGTGTGTAATTACAGTATTTATTTAAAGTTTTACTAAGAAAGACATACTGTGCTGGTAACATCTTGTTTCCAGATGTGTCCTGGATGGAGGAGGGTAGGGGTACAGTACAATAAGATACAATAAGTTGCAATAGAATAAATAAAAAAAAAAAAAAGTATTAATTAAATTAAATAGGTGAGCAGTATTTGTTAGTAACCACAAAGTGTTTTTTTTTTCCAGCTATAATGTTTGTCTGGCAAAAAATATCAAAATATACATTTTCCTTTTTTTCATTCCTGAACCAAGATTTGGTATTTTGAAGTAAAAGTTTTCAGTTCTATGCTTGCCCAACATGAAAAAATTAAAATATCTTGGTACAGTGTTGAGATGTTTACCATAAGAAACATGCGGTAGCACCATCTAATACATCTACGGTATGAATCTGGCATATACATTCAACAGACAGCCTCAGCGGAAGAGGTTTTTATGGCGAGTGGCAGCCAGAGTCACTAATCACAAAAATAGTTGTAACAGGTGTTTTAGCATTAGCAATACTGGAGAAAACTAAAAATATACTGAGCAGGAATCTTAGGAAGTCACAAATATTTTTTTGCTAAAAAACTATATGATGAAATGTTTTGCCAAGTAACAAATACTGCTGTTTACAATAAAACTGACAATTGTGCAAAAGGCAAATAGAAAATTCAGAGTATTGCAGTATAATATGGTGCAGTAGGTTAAAAAAACGTAGCAACTGTGCAAAAGGCAAATATAGGATTGATAGCAGTAACTGAAGAAGGTGGGGTGGGAGGATTGCACTAGTGTGAGTGTGGAACATAGAGTGAGCAGTGACTTGAGAGTGTTGAACCAGCAGCTCATGATACAGGATCAATTGCAAGAGTGGGTTTTGAAGACACAGAACAGAGAGATTTGAGGGAGTAGAGGGAAGAAGCAAAACAGATGGCCAGGGGGAGAGGACCAGAGTTTAGGGAAGTGGAACGAGAAAGCAGCTTCACCTGCAGTGGATTTTTTTTTGTTAACTCTTTTTCTGCGTCCATACCCCTGGAGCTCTGTCAGGCGATCCCCACTCGCCGCCTACCATGCTACCTCCTTCTTGAAGTCCACCCCACCAGGACATCGGGGACAGATACTCCCCCACCTACCTGGCCAGACGTTCGGCCCCATCTCACCAGGCAGATGAGGGGATCGAGAGAGCCAGTGAAGTGAACCCATCATTGGGAGTGTGACAGTGGGGCACCAGAGGTCGCCTTCGCTTATCCAGGGTACGGGGAGGGGTCCTTCTTGTGTGTTGCCTGGGCATGGTCGTGCAATGGCATCCTGCTCACACCAGGCACGCTCCTGTGTCTGGGTGAAAGACACCTCCCACCGCCCAATCCCCTGCTATGTCCCCACATAGACTGCAACACTCCCTAGCATCCCAGGGGTCACCAGTGCTGCGCAAGGAGAAACCTACCCACCCCAGGCGAGGAGAGCTGTCCTCCGGATGTTCAATCCTGCTCCTCCCCTGCCGACGCCCGATGACCCCAGTTTGTTCCCAAACCCGGGTCGCTGGCATGGCACGAAGTGTGGCGTCCAGCACCTCAACCCTCAGCGCCACCAGGCCTGCTACCTGCAGTGGATTTTATTGGGGGAAGGGAAAGAAAGTCAGTGTTGTGAAGGGAGTACAAGATGATTGGGGGTGAGAGGAGTGATGCAAGATATGAGGCAAGGGAGGCAAGCCAGAATTTGCAGATAAAGGAAGGAAGGAAGCACAATGGGCAAGGTGCCTGGCATCAAGGAAGGGAGAAGGTGGTGTACAGGAAGCAACAGTGGCAGGTGCAAGGTGTTGGATGTGATGTCCGATCAGGTAATTGGGGGCAGGGGGGTCTTTCCACTATATCAATAACAGCGATCAGGAGGCAGGGCTTTTACTTTTCAGATGGCAGCAATGGGGGACCACTAGACAGGGAATAAACACAGCAACCTAGAGACGTGTTATCAGAGGGCAGAGTGCACCACTAAAGTGCCAGGGAATGACCATAGAAATATGGATGGGGTGGGGGACCAGTAGACTGCCAGGGAACAAAGGAATCACTATAGAAGGTAAGGGGGGTGGGGCAGTGGCGTTAAGACCAGGTTTGAGGATTTGTTAAATAACATGGGACTAATGGCTGCTTAACGTCTTCACAAAACTTTGGCTATGCCAGTGCACCTATATGAAAGCACAGTAAGCTAATTTGCGCAGGTGTACTGGCATCAAGTAGTGCTGTTTGCTAATGGGCAAGTGCCTCATTTAGTGTACCTTTAAATATGGCACATTACGCACGTCCCCTGCTTTTGGGGTGCCAACCACTGTTAACAAGGCAGGAACCCCGTTTTGCTTACTATTTCCTTTCCAATATGCTGACCATAATTCCTAATTTAGTATAGTATTGTGTGTGTTTACAAAGTTATTACATGAAATTCAACCTTTAAAAAAATGTGTCCTGAATACAGGTATATATTTTGATATATTTTACAAATGTGTGTGGGTGTCAACTTGTATATAAAGAAAATGATCACTTATTAAAAGATACTGCCCTCAATTTTTTTGCCTAAAAAGGGCCTATTCTAAAGTAGGCAGGTGAACAAGAAGCTGTACTAACATGGAATGCTGAGGACAGCTTGTGAATGGATTACCAAGCAATCCACCTGTTTGCTATGAATTAACACCTCTCTACTATAATAAAGGTTTAAAGAGCAATTCTGCACTTTAATATGTACAGTACTTTAATAAATAAGAAGTTTCAGCTATTACAATTTACTAGAGATATTTTTTTTCACTTTAATACTTCTTTCCAAAGTTACAGCACATCTAGGTAGTCTATCATATGAACATATGAATGTGCCACCCGGTAAAAGCCTTATGGTCTACCTAGTCTGTTCGACTGTGCAGTTCGCACTATGTTATTGTTCTACTGTAGATAGTACAGTACTTTTTTATTTCAAAATGAATGTGGTTCTCGCCTGCTGATTGCTGACCTCACAACTGCTGTTTGTGACAGCACAGTCTCGTCCTGGTGAGCACTATGATGTCGGAAACAAAAGCACTGCAAGGTTAACAGGGGAGGCAAATGCTTTTCATACAGACCTTTTAGATGGTAATGCTTTTCATACAGACTTTTTAGATGGTAACTAATATGTGTGCTGTAAACCTTGGCAAGGGACACTGGAAATGGAAAAAAAAGTATTCTGTAGTAAATTGCAATATCTGAAGTATTTACGAAAGTACATGCTGAAGCACAGAACCACCCTTTAAATCAGCTGTTTTGTTTGCCTTGGGAACTGGCTTACATTGTTCAGAAGCCGACAGGGGTCGATTCGGTTTCTGGCTTTCTCTGGAGAGGCCAGGTAGGATTCACTGTTTTGCCACTTTAAGGAATCTACATATTCAGGAAACTCCTCCCCTGCTGCTGCAATGTATGAATATTAATTAGCTGATTTGAATGATATAGCTGCGGTGCACATATTACAGGCGGACAGGAAGTACACATTTCTCTTTCAAGAGTAGCGGAGGCTGAGCTGAGCACAGTCAGCTGTGAAGGGAACTTGGTTTTTGTGGCCATTATTGTTCTCCTTGTAGTCCCAAACTCAGAATACAGCAGCTGCTTGTGTTTCTAAAGAGGGCAGTTTTAATTTACAGTGGGACATTGGTTTTGGAAGTAGAGGATCATGAAGTTGGAGGTAAGGTAACCTTTGTGTAAACCAAAGCTGAAACTAGAAACAAATTGGGCTTGTTTGACACTTACAATATCTTCTCTTTGTATTGGTTTGGTTATGGCTTTGTCGAGTGCAAAAAGTAACCTTGCTGAGAATATATTGAAAAATGTTTGGGCAGCCACACACACCAAGGTTGTGTTTCCATCGAGGGGTGAGATGACTCATACATAGAATATCTATGATGTCACTGTAGCAGAGGATGGAAACTTCAGCCTTGTTGTGTGTGACTACCGACACATTATTTTGTATAGTATGGTTTGTTTTAATTCATTTACCTTCTTTCAAACTCTGTTTTGAACTGTGGTTAAACAAACAGAAAGAAGAAATGACTCATTGTAGTAAAGTTTCTTCCCCGGGATCCCTCACTGTGTTTACACTCTATGCATCTAGCTCTATGGAGACAGATGCCCCAGAGATGGATTCTAAATATGGAATTTAGAATCTTGGTTCAAATTCTGTAGCCATGCTCCCCTCTGGGCGCAGTTGGTCAGATTGGTTTCTGTAGTCAGAGTGGAGCAGTGGCTAGTAAAACCAGCTAAAAGGCTACTAAAATTTTGTTTATAATTTTTAACCAAAATGTTTGAGAATACCAATCAAATTGAAGCAGATATCTAAACATTAAAATCATAAGAATGTTTAGGAAAACAAACTTTGCAATTGTAGAGTAAGTGGTAGCACTACTGCTTGTGACATTGCCGACTTGGATTCGGAAACAAGCCTGGGGTGTCGCAAGGCTGGTACTGGGTCGATACCGTGCATGTAAGACAGTGCAATATTAACTATGCTGTATATACAGCGACAGGAATAGAATAGTGATAGGGATATACCGCTACCCCTGTCGCTGCACAATGAAACATAGAAACATAGAATTTGACGGCAGATAAGGACCACTTGGCCCACCCAGTCTGCCCATTTCCCTACCTAATGGATAAGCTGCAGATCCTAGTTAACCAGCAGCCTACTTCTTCCTACCCCCCCCCCAGAATTGCCTTATGACTGTCCCATGCATGCTTGAATTCCACCAGTTTTTGAATCCACAGCCTCCTCCAAGGCGTTCCATGCATCCACAACCCTCTCTGTGAAAAAATACTTCCTTAAATTACCTCTGAGCCACCCCCATCTTCAAATTGTGCCCCTTGTTCTTGCTGCACTCTTTTTGAAAGATGCTACCCTCTTGGACTTTGTTGATTTCCTTGAGGTACTTGAAAGTTTCTATCATGTCCCCCCTCTCCCTCCTTTCTTTGAGGCTATACATATTCAGCTCCTTAAGTCTCTCTTCATATGTCTTCCGGTGCAGACCAAACACCATTTCAGTTGCCCTCCTCTGGACAGCTTCCATCCTGTCTATGTCTTTGTGGAGATTGGGTCTCCAGAACTGCACTCAGTACTCCAGATGGGGTCGCACCAGCTGTCTGTACAGAGGGATAACAACTTCCTGTTTTCTACTAGTGATGCCTCGCCCTATGCATCCCAGTATCCCCCCCAGCCCTCCTTGCTACCCTCTCACATTGCTTGCCCACCTTTAGGTCATCTGATATGACTACCCCCAGGTCCCTCTCCATTTTTGTTGTTGTAGTATCTCACCCCCCATTGTGTACTCTTCCCCTTGGTTTTTGTTTCCCAGGTGCATTACCTTGCACTTCTTAGCATTGAATCTAAGCTGCCATACATTTGACCATTCCTCTAACCTTGCCAAGTCCCTTCTCATCCTTTCCACCCCACCTTGTGCATCAACTCCATTGCAGATCTTTGTGTCATCTGCAAAGAGACATACTTTTCCTTCCAGTCCCTCTACAATGTCGCTTATAAAGACATTGAAGAGGACTGGTCCTAATATTGAACCTCATGGACCCTCAGTAAGCCCCTTTCTTCAGAGTGGACTCCATTTACTATTACTCTCTGTGTCCTATTCTCCAGCCAATTCTTTACTCAGGCTGTCATCTTGGGACTCACTCCCAGGCTGGCTAACTTGTATATTAATCTTTTGTGTGGGACTGTGTCAAATGCCTTGCTAAAGTCTAGGTAGGCCATGTCCACAGCCCCTCCCTAATCTACTACTTTGGTCACCCAGTCAAAGAAATCTATCAGATTTGTCTGTCATGACCTTCCCGCTGTGAATCCATGCTGCCTTGGGTCCTGTGCCCCTCTGGCCTCTAGATACTTGAAAGTTCTTTCCTTCAGAAGTGATTCCATCATTTTCCCTACCACTGAGGTTAAACTAACAGGTCTGTAGTTTCCTGCTTCTGCCTTGCTCCCACTTTTGTGAAGGGGAATCACATCTGCCCTCCTCCAGTCCTCTGGTACTACCACATCCTCCCGTGATTTGTTAAAGAGGGTAGTCAGTGGTGTCACTTGTTCTACCCTTAGTTCTTTTAGAATTCTGGGATGAATCCCATCAGGCCCCATTGCTTTGTCCACCTTCAGTTTTAAGAGTTCTTTCAGAACCCTTTCTTCTGTAAATGGGCTGGTATCGGAGAGAGAAGTTTCTGTGTGCCGGGTGCCTGGTCGAGCCGCTCCCATGGTGAGGTGGCTAGGACACCAGCACACTGAGCAATTGGGAGACCTGGGACCATGGTTTCGTCCCCAACCCGGTCTCCTGTGCTAGAACTTTGCCGGGCATTTAAAAAATAAAAAATCAACCCCCACCCCGAGTTTCTCCACCATGCCTGAGAAGCCCTCCCGGAGTTAGTTATCTAAGTTCCGAGGTGCGGGGGGCAAAGCCCCCCTCCCAAAAACATAAATGTCCATTGTTTTCAATGGGTGCGCTGTCGTAAACTGGTCAGCATTTTGCCCAGCTTTGTCTGTGTTCGGTGCTGTATGGCTGCAGCATTTTTAGCTGTGCTGTTTTGTCATATGGTGGTATGAACCCATGCCTACATGGCCAGCTGGGATGGAGGAAGATTAAGCGTTCATAGGACTGCTCTCCTTCTCTCGGGGGGGCTGAGCCTGCGCCATGATGTCATTGCATGCCACACCTCCTAGGGGGACAAAACAGCGGAAAATAGTGGCGGCAGGAGGCCGGCAGGTGCTCGCAGGCCTTGCACCGGACTAGCTGGTCTCACCAGCTAGAACTGGATCCTGACCACGGCAAGGACTGGAGACTGCCACCAAGTCAGCTGGGGTGGGGCAAGCACTGGGGGAAGATGCTGACAATAAGTCCTGGCAGAAGTAGGGGTGATGGGGCTGGGGTGTTTGCCCAAAGGAGAGTTTTCTGGGGGAGGAGAGGAAACAAAATTGTAGAGTAACTGCAATAGTAATTCTAAAGCAACCTCGATGAAAAGAACAAAGTTTTGTGAGAACATATTTTCAGATTCTGGCAGCGGAGGCAGGGTGGCAAGTGTAAACATAGCGAGAGATCCCCGAGAAGAAACAACATTACTACAGTGGGTAATTTTTTTCTTATAACCCCAGGAAACTCTTACTTAATGTTTACACTGTATGCATACCTAATAGCAGTACCTTGGGAGACTGGGGCCAGAAACTACTTAAGGAAAAGGTTCTGCAAAACAGCAGTTCCAAAGCTGGCATCCCTCTTGGACTATATGCCTAGGCAGTAGTGCTTTGTGAAGGTGTGCACTGTTATCCAGGTAGCTGCTTTGCAAATGCCTAAAAAGGGGAAGCCCCTTGTGGATGCCACAGAAGCAGAGGTACCCCTTGTGGAATGTGCCCTTAAAGAAGAACTGCACTGAACCTGTAAATAATTTTTCCTAGTAGAAGCTGTTTTGTAAATACTGGTTTAACTTCTGTTATTGTTCCATCTTCACAGGCCTTTTGGTAACCTCAGGGGGTGTTTCTGCTTTACAGTCCAGCGGTAAGCACCATTTTATGAAGTAGTTTATGTCCCAAACAACCACAGAGTTCTGTAGTAGAAGATAGGTGCATTGTGCCAACAATAGAAGAACAGAACAGGGACATACACTACATCATGCAGTTCTAAAATGGTTCTTGCTAGCAGCATAGAAATCGGAAAAAAACACTAGCATATCTAAAAAGCCTGTATAGCTAGAGCAGTAACAGAATGTGAACCAGTGAAAAATGACTTACAGATTCAGTGCAGTTCTCCTTTAAGCCCCTGTGTGGCAGTTTCCTAGCTTTTTCATGACAGAAGTGGATGCAAGAGATGATAGAAACATAAAAACAGAATTTTTCGACAGATAAGGACCACTTGGCCCGCCTAATCTTCCAATTTTTCCTTACTTACAATATCTCCATAGACCCTACCTGATCTCTGGTTCTTTGTCCCTACCCTTATACCTTTCCACAAAGATTCCCTTAAGCCTGTCCCATGCATTCTTGAACCCCACCACTATTTTCACGCCACCCTCATTCCTTTCTGCTAAGATTCCCTTTCGTCTATCCCATGCATTCTTGAACCCTCACCACTGCTTTCGTCCCCATCACATTGGCTGGTAGGCTGTTCCAGTAATCCACCACTCTGTCTGTGAAGAAGTACTTCCTCGTATCTCTCTCCTGAATCTATCCCCCCCTCTAATTTCATAGTACGACCCCTTTGTTCATTTGCACTTTTCTTATGAAAAATAATTCCCTCCTGTACCTTATTTACCCCTTATAGGTATTTAAAGGTCTCTATCATATCCCCTCTCTCCCTCCTGTCTTCCAGGGAGAACATATTGAGTTTCTTTAGTAACTCTTTGGAGTAGTGCAGTGCAGTGGCTATAGGGCTGCAGTTTTCGGAGAGACCTTCTGGAGACTGCAGTGCTACCCCATCTGCATGCACCTTTCTGGTTTGAGGGATGAGGTTGATAGAATCCAGGCCAGGTTGGCTAAGATGCAGGTAACCTCTTCTCCCACTCAGGGGCCACCAAGACTGACAGCGCTACCTCAGAGAGTGCCTGGGATGAGGAAACGGCTGACTATGGTGGCCTGGGGGTCAATT
This sequence comes from Neoceratodus forsteri, assembly GCA_016271365.2. Taxonomy (NCBI): domain Eukaryota; kingdom Metazoa; phylum Chordata; order Ceratodontiformes; family Ceratodontidae; genus Neoceratodus; species Neoceratodus forsteri. The sequence continues at coordinate 139,026,604 of CM057449.1, read as the reverse complement.
CACATTCCTCAACCAGTACATACTTCCTATGCCACTGGTGGAGTGGGACTGCAAGAAGAACACACCCGTAGAAGGGACTGAGGAGGATGTGGGGGTCCTCCATAGTGGAGACCCCATCAAGATGACCCCAGAAGAGGAGGGGGAAGAAACAACTTCTGGTGGGGAATTCAGCTGTGAGGGGGGCTAGATCTGGGAATAGGAAATGGTGGGAAGAGAGAGAGAGAGGTTACGTGCCTACCCCAGTGAGGTATTTAAAGGTGTCTATCATATCCATAGCTTTTGTTTTTTATTTTATTTTATTCTTTTGGTAACTGAGTAGGGTCCACTAGGTATAAGTTCCTGTTTTCAGGGGCGACCTGGGAGCATTGGGGTGGTTAAGTGACTTGCTCAGAGTCACACAGTATGCAAGTGGAGGTTGTGGAAATCAAACCCAGGTCTGCTGGATGTACCAGGCTCATTCACAGTTCATTATTCTAACCTCTAGGCTATACTGCCAGCCCAATCTGGTAACATAGAAACATAGAGTTTGACGGCAGTTAAGGACCGCTTGGCCCACCCAGTCTGCCCATTTCCCTACCTGATGGATAAGCTGCAGATCCTAGTTAACCAGCAGCCTACTTCTTCCTACCCCCACCCCCTAGAATTGCCTTATGACTGTCCCATGCATGCTTGAATTCCACCACTGTTTTTGACTCCACAACCTCCTCTGGAAGGCTGTTCCATGCATCCACAACCCTCTCTGTGAAAAAATACTTCCTTAAATTACCTCTGAGCCGCCCTCTTCTATCTTCAAATTGTGCCCCTTGTTCTTGCACACTTTTTTGAAAGATGCTACCTCTTGGACTTTGTTGATTCCTTGAGGTACTTGAAAGTTTCTATCATGTCCCCCTCCTCCTTTCTCGAGGCTATACATATTAAGCTCCTTAAGTCTCACTTCATATGTCTTCCGGTGCAGACCCTGCACCATTTTAGTTGCCCTCCTCTGGACAGCTTCCATCCTGTCTATGTCTTTATGGAGATTGGGTCTCCAGAACTGCACGTAGTACTCCAGATGTGGTCTCACCAGCTGTCTGTACAGAGGGATAATAACTTCTTGTTTTCTGCTGTGATGCCTCTCCCTATGCATCCCAGTATCCCCCCAGCCCTCCTTGTTGCCCTCTCACATTGCTTGCCCACCTTTAGGTCATCTGATATGACTACCCCCAGGTCTCTTTCCATTTTTGTTGTTGTTAGTATCTCACTCCCCATTGTGTACTCTTCCCCTGGGTTTTTGTTTCCCAGGTGCATTACCTTGCACTTCTTAGCATTGAATCTAAGCTGCCATACATTTGACCATTCCTCTAACCTTGCCAAGTCCCTTCTCATCCTTTCCACCCCACCTTGTGCATCAACTGTGTTGCAGATCTTTGTGTCATCTGCAAAGAGACATACTTTTCCTTCCAGTCCCTCTGCAATGTCGCTTATAAAGACATTGAAGAGGATCGGTCCTAATACTGAACCCTGCGGTACCCCACTGCTAACCCCCTTTTTCAGAGTGGACTCCCATTTACTATTACTCTGTGTCCTATTCTCCAGCCAATTCTTTACCCAGGCTGTCATCTTGGGACCCACTCCCAGGCTGGCTAACTTGTATATTAATCTTTGTGTGGGACTGTGTCAAATGCCTTGCTAAAGTCTAGGTAGGCCATGTCCACAGCCCCTCCCTGATCTACTACTTTGGTCACCCAGTCAAAGAAATCTATCAGATTTGTCTGGCATGACCTTCCTGCTGGAATCCATGCTGCCTTGGGTCCCGTCCCTCTGGCCTCTAGATAACGCAATATTCTTTCCTTCAGAAGTGATTCCATCATTTTCCCACCACTGAGGTTAAACTAACAGGTCTGTAGTTTCTGCTTCTGCCTTGCTCCCACGCTTGTGAAGGGAATCACATCTGCCCTCCTCCAGTCCTCAGGTACCACCCCATCCTCCCATGATTTGTTAAAGAGGGTAGTCAGTGGTGTCACTAGTTCTATCCTTAGTTCTTAGAATTCTGGGATGAATCCCATCAGGCCCCATTGCTTTGTCCACCTTCAGTTTTAAGAGCTCTTTCAGAACTCTTTCTTCTGTAAATGGATGGTATCAACTTCTGTATCCAGAGTGTTTCTACTGTTTGTTTTAGGTACCTCCTCTTCCTTTGTAAATACTGAGCAAAAATATTTGTTTAGTATCTCTGCCTTTTCACAGTCACCCTCTGCCCACCCTCCTCCCTTTTATTAAGCCTCACTATCTCTCCCTTGGTCTTCTTGCTCCCTGATGTACCTATAAAAGGTTTTATCCCCTTCTTAACTGAGTTGCTGTTCTGACTGCCTTTCCAGCTTCCTTTTGCTTTAACTGATACAGTTCTTTGTCCTGTTCCTTCTGTGATTCCTTGTACTTCCTGAATGCTTTCTTTTTCTCTTGAACCTTCACTGCCACTTCCTTTGAGAACCGTAGTGGTTTCTTACCTCGCCGCTTTGTTTATTTGCTTTACACAAAGGCTTGTTACCTCTGTGATGGCAGTTTTATTATTCCCCATTGTTCTTCCACCCTCCTTCCTGCCCATTTGCTAGTGCATTCCTTAGGCACTCACCCATTTTGGCAAAGTCAGCCCTTCTAAAATCCAGTACCTTTTGTCTTTGTATGGCTTGACTCTATTGCTGTGTTTATTGTGAACTATACTGTTCGATGGTCGCTAGTTCCCAGATGGCTACCCACTTACATCTATGATCCTCTTCATCTGGCGCTTGAGAGAACCAGGTCTAAGATTGCTCCCCTCAGTGGGCTCCAATACTAGTTGTCTAAGGCATGCCCCCTGTAGGGCATCCAGAATAACCCCACTCTTAGAAGTGGCTGCTGCAACTGCACTCCAGTTAACATCTGGCATATTCAGATCACCCATCAGCAATATCTCCCCTTTATCTGCCATTCTAAGTATACTTTCTATCATTTCCTTGTCCATTTCCTCCCCCTGAGAGGGGGTCTGTATACAACCCCTGTGCGGATTGTGGTGCCATTGCCTGCCTCCAAATTGACCCACAATGCTTCTTCTCCTCCCTGTTTACCCTTTTGTTCTGTTGCTTTGATTTCTTCTCTTATGTAGAGAGCTACTCCTCCTCCTCTTTTACCCTCCCTGTCCCTCCTGTAGATAGTGTATCCTGGTATGTTTACGTCCCAGTCATAGTTCTGTGTGTACCATGTTTCTGCGACTGCCACAATATCCAGATCTTCCTCCTCCATCAAGGCCACTAATTCAGGAAGCTTGTTACCCAGACTACGGGTATTGGTACTCATTGCTCTCCATTTTTTGATGGCTTTACCTTCTGTAGCGGCAACCCCCACTGACCTTTCTGCCTTGGTCTTTTTCTCATTTAGTACCCTGTTTTGTAGGGGGAGGCTGGGATTTTCCTTCTGCTTATCAGTGCCTCCCCCCTTGACTAGTTTAAAGGCTTGCCAATGAAGCATTTAAACTGATTGCCCAAAAGACTTGTTCCTTCCTGGACAGATGCAGACCATCCTGCAGTATAGGCTGGTGTCCCTCCAGGTGGAACCCCAGTCCCCAGTGAAGCCAAACCCTGTGCTCCACACCATTTTTAACCATTTGTTAAACTGCATGGTGCAGTACCCGCCTCACTCATGCCACTGACAGGCAGCACCTCTGAGAAGGATACTGTGTGTGCTACTTGTCTTAATTCCTCCCCAGCTCTACAAAGTCCTTTTGCACTGCTCTAATCTCATGATGAGCCAAGTCATTTGTCCCTAGGTGGACAATGATGTCCAGCTCAGACTCCCTGCAACTGTTCTCGTGATCCTAAGGATGCGCTTCCTGTCCCTCCAAGCCATGGCACCAGGCAGGCACCTTACTCAGTTTTCCTCCTCCCCAGTTCTATCCCCACTAACTGAGTCCCCCACCAGGAGCTGCTTCTTCCTGTGGTGCCCTCTGCCACCTTCCTGAGGGCCTCCCTTGTGACAGTTGTCTGCACCTCCTTAGTCTCCTCTCATGGTGCATCCATAGGGGAACTATGCTCCCCCAGAATGGTGTATGGATTGTGGAGTTTAACAACTGACTGGGTGTGCCTCTGTTCCACCACCCTTACCCTCCCTGAGCCCACTGTGGTCCAACTGCTGTGCTTTCTTTGCAACCTCTGAGGTAGTGGTGGTGGCTGTGGTGCTCCCTGGATGGGGGAGGTTCCCTTGCCACTGTCCAGTGCGGCCTGAAGATGGGCAACTTCCTCCCTCAGGGCAGATAGTTGTCTGCAAACAGGGCAGCATCTCAGCCTCCAGAAAGACTCCCGGAAGACTGCTGCCCCACAGCCATTACATTGTACTACTCCCCACATAACTGTCTACCTTGTTTAGTTTTTTTTTTTTGTGTGTGTGTGATTGGTGCGTTATATAGAAATATATGTATTTATATAATGTGTATGCTTATATTGTCAGTGCAGTGTGCTAGACAGGATATGACAGTGATGTGTACCTTGCCCTCTTGAGGAAATGATGTCAGAACCCCAGGTATAAATGAACTATTTCCAGGGGTGGGTGGGGTGGGTGGGAAGGGTTGGGCCTAAACTGTGCCCTCACGAAACAATCAGCTAAGCGCCTGACCTACCGATGCGATGAGTGCCTTCCTGTCAGCAAGATGCCATACACTACAATTTGTAATACTGCTTCAAACCAATTTGACAAAGAAAATACCCTGCTAATCAAACAGAGAAAATCCAAACATCCAAGTCAGACACAGGTAAACCTCCCCAGCCCCAAAAGAGCCTGGTGACTTGTGCTCTGAAAACAGTCAGCCCTAAAACACGTCAGCTGTGCAGAAGGGCAGACACAGAAAACAATATTTAGCCTATGTGGGTTTAAACCTTCCTGCACTGAAAACCTTAACACTTGTAACACAAGTAAAGCAAACTCCACCTCCCTCTGTTGATTGAAAGACTGCCTTTTCTGATAATTCTAAGTTGCTTATTTCACCCTTCAGTTAGAAGTACCCTCCACCTGAAGAATATTAACTTTCCTAAGAAATCTGCTTCAAACCAAAGACAATTGTAAATTGTAAAGTTCAGCTCCCTCTGTTGTGAGCACTACTCACTTTCTTGCAAATCTTAAGTCCAGTGTTGCAGCTTGCAGCCAGAGGTAGCTTCACCTGAAGACTATGAGGTTATCTGATGAGCCTTCTAAAATTAGTACTTTTATCAAGGTCTGTAAGATTTTTCCAGAGCTATTGGCTGTTAAGTAGCTGTGATGTAAGCACTTCCTGACACAGTCTGGCTTGGCTTTATAAGGCACTGAGGTAAACAAAGAAAAACCAGTTTCCACCCCCTAGGGACTGTCTGGGTCCAATACACAGCCTGTAACCTGCTCTCAATTCAGGGCTTATGACAAATTCTTAGCCCAGTGAATACTCACAGTATTACAAATATTGCAATACAAACAGTCAATCACTAACTCCAATCAAGTCAGAAGGGCACAAACACAGAAAACAGTAAAATCTTAACAATTGTAACAAGTAAAGCAAACCCCACCTCCCTCTGTTGATTGAAAGACTGCCTTTTCTGATAATTCTAAGTTGCTTATTTCACCCTTCAGTTAGAAGTATCCTCCACCTGAAGAATATTAACTTTCCTAAGGAATCTGCTTCAAACCAAACACAATTGTAAATTGTAAAGTTCACCTCCCTCTGTTGTGAGCACTACTCACTTTCTTGTAAATCTTAAGTCCAGTGTTGCAGCTTGCAGCCAGAGGTAGCTTCACCTGAAGACTATGAGGTTATCATGAGGTAACATGGCTACCTTTAGGGTATTAGAGATTATTGCCCCAGGTCCTGTCCTGTTTGGAGGTTGTTAATAGCTTTACCCCCATTTTGTATTCTACTCAAGGGTTTCTGTGCCCCAAGTGCATTGTTTTGCACTTTTTTGCATGGAAACCCAGCTGCCATGTGAGCTAGCCAGGCCAAATCAGCTGTTGATATAGTGGGATTCTATACGACAGTACACTACAGGGAAATTAATTTACTGCCCGCACCCCCCAGCTGGAGACCAGGTTGAGAGTCGTAAAGTTATGTTTAGTTATTTATGCCCCAGGTTATACAGTATGTAATGCAATTTATACTGTTTCATGTGTTTCGTTACTTGTGCATAAGATCCATGTAACCATTTGCTCATAACTAATGGACCTAGAAGGTATAGATGGTGAGTATAATGTAGAGCATTGTGTAAATGTCTACTGTGGAAAATGCTGAGAACAACCTTAATAAAGAAAGTGTGTGTGTGTGTGTGTGTGTGTGTGTGTGTGTGTGTGTGTGTGTATATATATATATATATATATATATATATATATATATATATATATATATATAAAAGGAAAAGAAACAAACCCAGCTGCCATGCCATTGACCACTCCAAGTTTTCTCAGGTCTCTGCTCATTTTTTCCACCTACCATGAAGTGTCCACCCTATTGCAGATTTTGATGTCATCCACAAAGAGGCAGACTTTCCCCGCCAGCTCGTCTGTAATGTCACCTATAAAGACATTAAGGAGGCCTGACCCTAGCATAGATCCCCGAGACACCCTGCTGGTCACTCTCCCTTTCTCGTTGAGAACTCCGTTTACCACCACCCTCTGTCTCCTATCCTCCAACTAATTTCTTACCCAGTTTACCACCTTTGGGCCCACTCCTAAATTACCCGGCTTGCTTAGCAGTCTCCTATGTGGAATGATGTTGAATGCTTTACTGAAATTTAGTAGGCCACATTACTGCTCCACCCTGATCTATCCAGTCAAATAAATCTATCAGATTTGTTTGACTTGACCTCCCACCCATGAATCTATGCCATCTTGGGTCTTTTAACCCATTAGATTCAAGATATTCCACTGTCCTCTCCGTCAGCAGTGATTCCATTAACTTTCCTACCACCGATGTCAAGTCAGCAGTATCCATGGGCTTGAATGGAGACTCCATAAGTTGGGCAAGGCAGATATTGAGATCCCATGGTGGATCTGGGTCCCAGGTGGGTACAAGTGACTGAAGCTTTTAAAAAAACTTTTAACAGTAGGTTGTGTGAGGTCTGTGACTTTCCCTTGTCTGCTGATGTGTAGGCTGACGCTGCTGCTCAATGCACCTGCAGTGTTGAAGGCCTTAGGCCTAGAGACTGTAGTTGTATCAGGTATTCCAGGACTATAGGCAACCCTGCCTCTATTGGGATAATCCTTCTGGGGGCACACTAGTAAGAAAACTCTCTTCCAGTTAGAGGAATATGTTTCTATGTTTCTATAAAGTCAGCAGATTGTGACTTAATGGTAGGCTGATTGAAGTCTTACTGCACAGGGGCAGGAGCACTGAGTACCAGGTCTGTTTATCCCAGTTTGGGGCTATTAGGATCGTCATTGCAAGTTTCACCAGAGCTTCAGGAGGATTTCCTATACGGGTGGGAAGGCATATAGGGACCCCCCTGTCGAATCCAAGACCAGGGCATCCCCTGGGACAGTCCCTCTGGCTGGTGGTCTACAACAAAACTGTGGGAGCTGATTGTCATCCCAAGAGGCGAACAGGTCTATTTTGGGTGTGCCCCAACTTCTGAAAACTATGATCAGAAACTGTTGGTTCAAGGCCCATTTGTGATTTCCCCTGGCTGATTCTGCTTAAGGATGATAGACCGATAAGGAACCAGAGAAAAAGAAAATAAAACAACCAAATATTCAAAATGTACCTAACAAATGCAGAGTTATTGAAAACTAAAACTAAAATAGTTTAGTTGAAGAGCTGCTGATGCCTCAAAGAAAACTTTGAAAAACATAATATTTAGGTCCCACTTTGGAAACTTTTAAAGCAAGGTTAGATAGTCATAGTCAAACCAAAAGAAAAAAATTACTCACCTTAGTAATTGCTTTTCTTCTCATGGAGTCTTGCTATATTATGACTTAAGCAGTTAGCCACTGCACTTGAACTGCCCCGGAGAGGAAACAGTTAGCTCCAGGGAGACTGGAGTTCTAAAGCGCGAGAGCGCTATGCCAAAGCCTCTATCTGGCCAGTTTCAAATGAAACTGTCAGATCTTTACGAAGCTAACACTAAGCAGCAAGTCTGTGTGGAAAGCTCTACACTAGCCAAGTGGCTACCTACTAGTAGGAATAACAACAACAAACACAACAACAACAGCAATAATAATAATAATAATAATGATAATAATATTATTAGTTTCACCCCTAACAAGCACTATTAGACCCCCCTTCCCCACAAGACTCAAGTCCAGGAAGGGGGCCATATATTACTTAAAAAACAGAAATACCTAGTTCCCTAACCGTAAATAAAAAGGGGGGGAAGGGAAGAACTAAAATGGCATGACACAGTGCTTGCACTAATTTGCCAACCCTTACCTAAGTAGAAGTTCTGAGAGGTAGTTTGGGTGGGTTGTATATAGCAAGACTCCATGAGAAGAAAAGCAATTACTAAGGTGAGTAATTTTTTCTTCAAACACCATGAAGTCTTGCTATATTATGACTTAAGCAGATACACAGCAGTACCTCCATGGAGGAGGGTCAGGAACCTACTTAGGAAATAGGCTCTGAAGCACAGCTGTGCCAAAACGAGCATCTCTCCTGGACTGGACATCCAGGGAATAATGCTTGGTAAAAGTGTGAACTGTTTTCCAGGTGGCAGCTTGACAAATTTCCAGAATGGGAATATCTCTAGCAGCCGCTAGAGATGCAGCTGTACCCCTGGTGGAGTGGGCCCTCAGTCCTGAGGGAGGTTCTCTACCTAGTTTTTGGTAACAGAACTGGATACAAGAGACAATCCACCTTGCAATTGTCCTCTTAGTAGCAGGTCTCCCTTTGCCAACCTCTCCATAGGTAAGGAAGAGTTGGAGGGATTCGAACCTGTGACCCTTGGTGCGTTCCAAATAGTAGCTTAAGGCTCTTTTGACATCCAAGCTGTGCAATCTCCTCTCACCCGAGGAAGAATGCTCAGTGAAAAATACTGGAAGGGAGATGGATTGGTTCAGATGGAAATCTGAAACCACTTTAGGCAAAAACTTTCTGTTGGTCCTGAGGACTACCTTATCTCTGTGAAAAGAAATAAAATCCTTTTCCACTGACAGGGCTTGTAATTCACTTATGGCCTGGCAGAAGTGATGGCCACTAGGAAAACAGTTTTCCAAGTTAGAAACTTGAGATCTGCTGAAGACAGAGGCCTCAAGGGGTTGTATTAACTGAGAATGCAAACATTCAGGTCCCAGGCTGGAGCTGGTTCCCAAAGGGAGGGTTAGTGTGAGTAACCCTTAAAAACTTGGAAAACACAGGGTGAGAAGAAAGGGAGACAGGCTTCCTGCTGATACAAAAGCAGAGACAGCTGCCAGATGAACCTTTAAGGTAGCTGGCCTAAGGCCTAAGGAATTTAAATGGACCAAATAGTCCAGTAAAGTGGGCAAATCAGCAGATTCTGGGACAATTTGCTTCTCAGAACACCAGATGGAAAACCTCTTCCATTTGGAATTGTAAGTGGCCCTAGTGGAAGGCTTCCTTGAAGCCTTTAAAATATCCAGGACACCTTGAGAAAGGTGTAAATCAGCAATTCTAACTCCTCAAGAGCCAAGCCTTGAGATGGAGGGATTTGAGGTCCGATACACACTCCCTGGGCACAGGCCAGCAAGTCGTGGACTCTGGGCAGGCTCAGGGCAGGGTGGACTGCCAGGGACAGAAGCAGTGGGTACCAGGGCTGTCTGGTCCAATCTGGAGCAATCAGGATCACTTTGCAGGGCTGGGATCTGATTTTTACTAATACCCTGAAGAGAAGAGGGAAGGGGAAGGCATATAGAACTTCCTTCCAATCCAACAGAAAGGCGTCCAGGGGGACTGAGCCCAGTACTGGAGGCCTGCAACAAAATAGAGGAAGTTGGTGGTTGTCTGGGGCTGCGAAAGATCTATCTGAGGGTGCCCCATCTGGCAAAGACCGACCCCAGCACCTGAGGATTCAGGAGACCATTCGTGATGGCCTTGAGAAATCCTGCTGATGGCATCCGCAGGACATTGTCTTTCCCTGAAAGTGAACTGCTATCAGGAGGTGTTCAGGGAGTAAGCCAGAGACCACAACTTCATTGCTCGGTGCACAAGGCTGAAGACCCGAGTGCCCCCTGCTTTGTTGATGTACCACATTGTCGTGGTGTTGTCTGTCCTGACTTGAACTACCTTGTTCTGGACAGATGCTGAAAAAACCTGAAGAGCTAAAAGGACAGCTCTGAGTTCCAATAGGTTGATGTGAAGCAGAGATTCCTGAGGGGACCACACTCCCTGAGTGGAAAGGCCGCCCAAGTGAGCCCCCCACCCTAGCAAGGAGGCATCCGTGGTGAGGGTGAGGGAGTGGGAAACGGGAATGAAGGGGACCCCTTGTCTTAGATTGCTTTGATTCTGCCACCACTGGAGAGCCAAGATCAGAGTTTGGGTCACTGGGACTAACTTGGTAAGGGGGTCCCTCCTTTGAGACCAATAGGTCCTCAAATGGAACTGGATGTCCCTCATCTGGAATCTTGCTCCTTGCACTACAGCTGTGGAAGCAGCCATGTGCCCTAGGAGTTGCAGAAAATGCCTTGCTGGTTGAGAGACCCGCAGGGTAAAGGAGGATGCCAGGGCAATAAGTCTCTCTACCCTTTCCGAGGGGAGAAATGCCCTGGCCAGCTTTGTGTTCAATTCCGCACCTATGAAAGTTAGTACCTGAACTGGTTCCAGAACTGACTTTGGTAAATTCAGCAGGAATCCCAGGGAAGTGAGAAGCTGCTGGGTGACTTGCAAGTGGGATTTTACCTGATCTGGAGACTGACCCACAATGAGCCAGTCGTCCAGGTAGGGAAACACAGCAACCCCTTGCCTTCTTAAATGAGCCACTACCACAGCTAGACATTTTGTGAATACCCTTGGAGCAGAGGTAAGGCCAAAGGGCATTGCTCTGAACTGGTAGTGGCCTGAGGGCAGTTCGAACCTGAGGTACTTTCGGTGAGAAGGCCTGATCAGGACATGAAAATAGGCATCCTTGAGGTCCAGGAGGCTGGCCAGTCCCTCGGCCTCAGGGAGAGCAAAATCATTGCCAGAGTTAACATTTTGAACTTTGGTTTCAAAAGATGCTTGTTCAGGTACCTTAAATCTAGAATGGGCCGCCATTCTCCTGTCTTTTTTGGGGTAAGAAAGTATCTTGAGTACAGCCCCTTGCCCTGATGGCAAGGAGGAACCCTTTCCACTGCTTTGCAGTCTAGAAGAGAAGAAACCTCTGCTTCCAAAGCAAGGGCTTCTGAAGGATTTGCAGGTGGAAAATGTCTGGTTCTCATCTTTGGAAACTGTTTGAAGCTGAGAACCAGACTCTGGCCTACTACCTCCAGAACCCATTTGTCCGAAGTTAGGGACACCCAGTTCTGGCTGAAATAAGCCAACCTGCCTCCCACCGGTACAGGAGAATCGGCCCTGGGCACCCCATCAGGGTGCCTGCTTGGCAGCAGCCTTAGGCTGAGGGGAGGGGGACGGTTTACCTGCGCCCCGTCTACCTCTGCCTCTGAAAAAACCCCTCTGTGCAAACGCAGAGTAGACTTGAGATTGGTAAAAAGGCCTGTGGAAAGGCCTGCCCCTACCTCTGGGAGTGTGCCTTTGTGGAGTGGCATGCCTCTCCTTGGCCTGGGCACTTTTGTAGGTAGTTCTGTATTCATCCATCTTTTTCATATAATTTTCTGTTTGTTCCCCAAACAGAGAATTTCCCACTACAGGAAAATCCATAGCCTTTGACTGAGTATCTTGGGACAGATTAGTGCATCTGAGCCATGCCAACCTACGGAAAGCTACAGAAGTGGCCATGACCCTAGAAGAAACATCATTAACATCTACAGCAGTATGAAATTGAACTTTAGAGGCTTCAATGCCATCAGCAGCCACCTGTTCCAACTCACTAGCCAGCTGGCCATGGGCCTGCTTGGCTAACTGCAATACTGTGTCCCATCTAGATTTCTGATATCTAGCCACATAAGCTATATAATTTGCCTGCCTGAGTCCCAAAGAAGCTGCCAAATATTGTTTTTTCGCCATGGCATCAATCTTCCTGGAATCCTTATCAGGAGGATGTGAGGCCAGGGGGAATATTAGCCTTGTCACAGGCTGCAGCTTGTACCACACCTACATGACTACACTGCTCAGTGAGGAAGTCTGTATCAGTGCCTGACAAAGTATACCTTCTGTCCATTTTTTTATCTACAGGAGGGACAGAATGAGGATTTTTTTAAAATTTTTGTTGTTTGCTTCCTAAATGACTTATGGAAAGGAATAGACAACCTCCTAGACTCTGGTATATCCATCATTTCTACATAATCAGGCTCCTCTTGCTCATCCACAGCCTCTTCTAAGGGAAGCTGGAGGGTTTCTGCAACCTTTTTGTAAAACATAAAATGAGAAGGGGACTCAGGCAGCATAGGGGGAGATTCTAAAGGTCTGTCTGGAGAAATGTCCGGTTCAATGGGCACGTCCAGACCCTCCCAGCCACATACATAATGATCAAATTCCTCCTCCCCCTCCTGTGGTTCATAAAATTCCTCAACATCATACTCTTGAACCACTGGAACCGAACGAACCAACCTTTTGCCAACTGTTGGTGGTTCGACAGGTCCCTGAGACAGTGACTGGACAATCTGTATGGCTTTAGCTGTCTCTGCAGCAGTTGGAGAGGCAATTTTAGACTCCAGACCTGGTGATTTCTTTGTCTTTTTTACTGGGACTGGTTCCTCTGAACCAGCCTTCCTTTTGCCCGAGGAAGTCTCGCCCTGGTCAGAGGGCACTCCCTCTGGTCCAGTGGGAGCTGGACCGGGCTGGCCATCCGGGTCAGCAGACTTTTGGCCTCTCGCTCCCTGAGCCGCCCAATCTCTCTCCAGGGTGGCTGCAGGGAAATTTTTACACACCTGGCAGTCTGACAGGAGGTGGTCAGCCCCAGACAATAAACACAGTGGGTGTGGGTCAGCCTTGGCAAAGGCTTCCCCACAGACATCACAGTGTTGAAACCCAGTGGGCCTGGTTTTTCTTTTGGGTTTCTCAGACATAATGCCAGCCTATCCAAAAACTTGCCCTTTTGATGGCAGTGACAGGCAAGACACCCTTATCGGTTCCTAACCGTGTCAGGGGTATTTGAAAAAAACCACTAAAATAATAGGTTTTTTTAGAACCGATAAGAACCGGGAACCGCACTCTAAAAAGCCCAATGTATGATTTAAATGCTTTTTTTAGCAAACCGATCGGTTCAAAACCGAACCGATAATTAATTTCCACACAGACTTTAAAATCCTGTACTTACGGTTTACCAGATAGAGCTTTGAACCGAAATGCGGTAAAATAAATACTTATTGCCGGTTCAAATGAACCGAAAATACTCGCTTAAACCGAGAAATGAACCGAGCTGAAGGAGCTGATCTCCGGAGCGACTGTTCAGTGAAGCGGAGTAAAGAATCTATTTGAAACTGGCCAGACAGAGCTTTGGCATAGCGCTCTCGCGCTTTAGAACTCCAGTCTCCCTGGAGTTAACTGTTTCCTCTCCGGGGCCGTTCAAGTGCAGTGGCTAACTGCTTAAGTCATAATATAGCAAGACTTCATGGTGTTTGAACTAGAGAATTCTAAAAACAAAAATCTAAATTGCAGAATAAGCAAGCAAAATGGACGAAAGTCTATACACATGCTTTGTACAGACTATGAGACTAAGAGGTACAGTTCAGTTGACATTCCATAAATATTCTATATATTTCTCCTGCACATTATTTATTACTGAGGAAATTTGTATAACTATATGATCTTTATACCTCAGAGTTCATCTGCGTCCCTAGCTTACTCTCTGCTTCATATCATAATCCTCTGTTGTGACATAATAATCTGTTGCCATGGGAGTAACTGTGATGTCACAAGCAGTGTATTATAACATCAGGTAAGGAGAAAGCAACAGGGATAGATGAACTCTTCAGGAGCAAAGATCCTGTTTTCATGCACATTACATGGAGAATAATATATGGTCATCGATTGGTAACCAGTTTGTAATATATGGATTTTAAAAATAATACCCCCAAATAGCATACAAAAAAACCCCTGTAATATCTTAGTCAGTGCCGTAATACTATACTTCCGGTCTCCGTAATACTATACTTCCGGTCCTCGTAATACTATCGTTGGGATCACCAACTTTTCTAGTGTCCAAAGCATAGTTTTTTTTGTTTCTTTTCTTTTTATTCCTGAGAGAGAGAGAAGCAGGGCTCCACGCGGGAAGGGGGGATGTGAGTGAGGAGCGAGAACAAGCAGCACGGAATCGTCCCACAAGGAATCCAGAGGTAAGACCTCGTCAGCATCTCGCATCCATATATTACAAAAAATAACAGTTAGGTTCCAGTGAATCACTCGGCTGTAATTCCGTCTAGAGGTTCTGGGGACATAGGAACTTCTTGAGCTTCGCTCTCGAGGTTACCTTTGTCCCCAGAACCTCTCGATGGAATTACAGCCTTGTAATTCACTGGAACCTATCTATTATTCTATTTGTTAACCATCGAGAGGTTGCCAGGCCAACTGTGTAAACCTCGAGAGCGAAGCTCAAGAGTTTATGTTGCCATGGCAACAAACTGGTTGCCGATCAATGTACCATATATTATATTTTATGCTGTATGGTTCTCAAAAAGATTAAAATAATGAAGCAGGATCCTCACTATTGTCAGCCTCTCTGTCATTTCAGTCAATGCCACAGCCGTTTCAAGAAGGCGGTCTGTTCAAGTAGCACGCATGTGCAAGGCGATCCATGTTGTTATACCATCAATGTGATGTATGATCAATGGGTTAACAACAATGTGACGTCACATCAATGGTAGAACGACATTATAAAAAGATGGATTTTACAGTATAACAACGTTCTACCATACATTATATCAGCAATAAATAATGGGGAGGAGGAATATAGAACTAATGTGAAATACAAGCTGAATTGTGTCTAAGTATTATGTTTTGTTAAAGTTCTCCTGAAGGTGTCAACTGCTCTTTAAAGAATAGAAAAAAAGTAAACCGTAAATGGCAGTGAAGTATTGGAGACAACTTCTGGGTGACTTCTTCCTCAAGTGGAGAAATAAATCTGATGTTAATGAGTGGAAGTGAGCATGACCACACAGCAGAGTTTTGCATTTCATTCTAAGATTTCCATAATTAGCATTCCAAGGGATTGACTGCAGCTGTGAGGGATTCCTGGAGCTTGAATGTTTGTTTCTAAGGAGCATGCCAATTCCCATATCATCATTGCTTCTTTACACAGTTTTGATGACCTTGTCTCTCCATGTTTGTTTTTTAAGTACATTGTTGTGGTGTTGTATGTTCTGATCTGGAAAGACTGACCTTGCAGCTGGGAGAACGATTGCATTGCTAGTAGCACTGCCCTGAACACTAGGAGGTAGATCTGCTCCAGGGACTCCTGTGGGCTCCATATGCCACTCACTGTGTGGTCCAGTAGGTGGGCACCCCACCCCAGGAGTGAGGCATTTGTAGTAAGAATACTTTTTCGTGATTACCGAAGGAAGGGAATGCCCTCTCTGAGGTTGCCTTCTACCACTCTAGTGGTTTTACCAGTGCTTTTGTCATGGGCACTAGTTTTGAGTGGGTCCCATCTTTGAGACCAGTTGTCTCTTAAGTGGTACTAGAAAGCTCACATTTGAAACCTGGCCCATGGTGCATCCACAGCCATGTGTCCCAGTAATTGCAAGAATTTTTTTTCAGGTCTTGGTTGGCCTAGCTGTGAAAGACTGCGCTCTGCGCTGTAGCTATCAAAGCTGCCACTATGGCATGCGGGAAGAAGGCCTTCCCCTGCAGGGTGTTTAGCTCTGCTCCTTCTGGTACTTGAACAGGTTCTACTTGAGACATCTACAGATTTGCCTAGAATCCTAGATTCTCCAAGGTGCTTTTTACAATCTGAAGTGAGTACCTTGTCTCTCGTAGTTCTGGTAGTGCAGGAGGAGTTCAGGGAGTTGGGGAGGGGTCTTAGACTGGTGGCACGCTCAGTAACCTTTTGGAGGTGTTACCTGTCTACAAAGAGGGGGAGGACAGGGTAGTTCGCACCAGGAGTTTGAATGCATGGCTGAAGGACTGTTCCAGAGTGAGGGATTTGGCTTCATTGGGGACTGGGGTCCAACCTGGTGGGATGGAGGCCTATACAGGAGAAATGGCTTGCATCTATCCGGGGGGGACCAGGATCCTCAGTGAAAGGTTTAAATGCTTCATTGGCAAGCATTTAAACTGACTGAGGGCGAGGCAGAAGAAAGCAGGGAGAATCAGTATTCCCCCCCCCCCCAAACAGGAGGAAGCAGTCGGTAGGGAGGACCCTAAGGATAGGAAATCACCTAAGGTACCTAGAATCGGAAAAAGTAGAATGGCAGAGAAAAGGAGAAATGGGAGTAAAGACAGGAGGGGTAAAGAGGGAAGGCATGAGGATAAGGGGAGCTGTCAGAAGGGGAGGTAGGAGGGTGGAGCCTAGCAAGCAAGCTGCTTTTTGTAGAGCTCCATCATACAGGACTGCTAAATTTAATATTAAACCAACTTATTGACAAAGTAGCTGGCTTTAAAGTGGATACATTGCTGGAATTAAACTGTCTGCTTAATAAGAGCTATTTTTCTGGCAGAATGGGACATACACAATCTACAAAAACTGACTACAATGCTCTGGGATCATCGCAATGTGGAGATATGCACCGCAGCCTACACCCGGTATTGAGCACCCAGCTACATTTAGGTATTTTATAACATTCAGTTACTGCACTGACTCAGTCTAATTCACAGACTGAAAAAAAGCTGGACTCTTATATTGAGCGTTTTGTCATTCTTGAAAACAAAGCCGATGGGATGGCAAGTGCAGTTGCCTAATCCCCTGCAACGGCAGGGAAGGCCTTGGCAGCAGCTGCAGCTATGATCAAGGAACATGGGCTGATTAAGACCTGCCTACAGCAGCTGAAACACACTGTTTGAGCTTCAAATGTATGCATATTGGGGGTCCCAGAAGGCACCGAAGGGGACGACACGACTACCTTCTTTGGAGAGATGGTTACTGGAGGCGTTGAGGCGGGTCATGCACCCCACATTGTGAAGGCATACCAGATCAAACGTTGCAGGGCCCGCGCTCAATCAGATGGTCCCTGAACTATCCTTATGGTAACCAGGTCAGCGGGATCACTTGCTCAAGGTGGCATGGTAGCACACTGACCACTGAAGACACACAGATTTTGTTTTACCCTGATTATGCCTATGCTATGCTCCTTTGGAGGAAGGCTTTTGACAGGGTAACAACAAAACATAGAGAAGCTGGTATTCAGTATCAGATGAGCTTCCCAGCACAGCTGCAAATTTTTTGTCTGCTATAAAATGTACTGTTATACTGACTCTAAAGCAGCAGACTCCTTCGTAGAGAAGTTGAATAAGAAACGTGCGACCCAATCTGAGGTGGAGTCCGGGACAGAAGAAGAGTCTTGATGGACTACTTATAGTGGGCAGGTTTGTTTAAAGCAGATCTATGTCTGACTCTGAGTAACTCAAAGGCATTCATCATCCTCCCCCGCTTTTTGGTGGAGCAGGCGTTCATTAGCCATAAACGACCTGTTTATTTGTGTGCAGAACTTTGAAGTTTATCAATACCTGATGTTTATATATTATCTTTTGACAATACTGGACTTGTTTGCTTGTTAAATTACCCGTAAGTGTTTAGAATTTGTGCTGCACCAAAGAATAATTATACCCACTAATATTGTTCGGTGTGGGGGGCATGGCATTCTTTTCTGTCCTGGAATAGTTAACTAATTACTGTTTTGCTTTTCACTGTTTAGCCGTTGCCTTTCAATTGTTCTTTCTTTACCCAGTGCAATTTAGTGGAGTGGCAAACTGTCAGAATGGGTTGCACCCTTACAACCCTCTCATTCTGGTTGTGGGCTAAAATGGTAATGTTCCCTAGGAGCCACACTTTAGCATGGTAGGCCCCTTGTAAATCCAAGTGGTCAAAATGGCGGAGTTTCTCTGCATGGTATGCCTTCTTGCTGAAAAGGGACTCTTGGTCGACGGCTAGTTGTGCCATTAAGTGAACTGGCAGTCTCTCCTCCCTTCAGCTTACAAAGTTGCCATGGCTAGGAGATGCTAACATACTAACACACTAAAATGCCAGCAGAGTAGACCTAATGGTCTTTCATGGTTAGTCTGCCCTCATACTGAGTGCCGACTTTGCTGTCCCCTCCACCCCCTTGGGTTTCTCTATCCCCAGTCCAAGATATTCCCCTTGTGTTGGACGTCCTCAGCTCAACCCTCCCCCTATACCTGTCCCAGCCCCGCTTGAACCCTCCACAGTCCCTGCCTCCACCAGTCCCATGGGCAGAGCATTCCATGATTCCACCACCCTCTCAGTGAAGTAGCACCACCGAGTCTCCCCCCTGAGTTTCCCCCCCAGCTTCCACCCATGCCCTCTAGTTGCCCCCCCTTTCCTTTGGAACACCCCGACTGAGCCACTCCTATTTATCCCCTTCGTGTGCTTGAAGACCTCTATCATGTCCCCCCCGTCCCTCCTCTCCTCTAGAGTGTACATGTTGAGCTCCTCGATCCTCTCCCCGTAGGTCCTTTCCACCAAGCCCCAGATCATTTTGGTTGCCCTCCTCTGGACCCTTTCCAGGAGTGCAATGTCCCTTTTTAAGTGTTGTCTCCAAACCTGCACACAGTACTCGAGGTACGGCCTAACCAAGCAGTTATACAAATGGAGGATCACTTCCCTCCTTCTGGAGGTAATCCCCCCTAGTGATGCATCCCAGCATCCTATTGGCTTTGGCCGCTGCCCTCTTACAAGTCTCAGAGTTGTTCATTTTGACATCCACCACCACCTTCAGGTCCCTCTCGCCCATCGAGACTTGTAGCGTTTTCTTCCCCCAGGGTATACACTTGATCCAGGTTTCTGGCCTGCAGGTGCAGAACCCTGCATTTCCCTGCATTTAACTTAATTTTCCACTTCCTCGACCACCTCTCCAGAGCCTCCAGGTCCTCCTGCAGGGCCACTCTCCCCTCCTCCCCATCCACCACCACTCCCAGCTTCGAGTTATCCGCAAAGAGACTAATTTCACTCCTGATACGCTTCCTTATGTCAGAGACATAGGTGCTAAACAGGAGGGGCCCTAGGACCGATCCCTGAGGGACCCCACTAATGACCCTCGTTGGAGATGAGACTAGCCTCCCAACCACCACCCTCTGAGTGCGCTCCGAGAGCCAATTTCTTATCCATCTGATCATCTGCTTCCCCCACCCCCATTTTCCCCAGTTTAGCCAGCAGGCCACCATGATGTACCAAATCAAATGCCTTGCTGAAGTTGAGAAAGAGGATGTCCACTGGCATACCCTGGTCCAGGACATTCATCACCCAGTTGTAGAACTCCACAAGGTTTGCTATCATCCAGGTACCCCAATTTCTCCAGTACCCCCCTAGCCTTTCCTTGATAATACCCTCCATCACCTTGCCTACCACCGATGTCAGGCTAACAGGCCTGTAGTTCCCCGCCTCCTCTCTTGATCCTTCCTTGTGGATAGGCATGATATGGGCCACCCTCCAGTCTTGGGGTACCCATCCCGTCTTCAGAGAGATGTTGAAAAGCTCCGCCAGGGGGGGTGCCAGGACATCTACCAGTTCCCTCAGCACCTTGGGATGTATTTCATCCGGCCTTGGTGCTTTCTCCGTCCTAAGGGACCTGAGGTCTTCCCTCACTCTCTCTCTCTCTCTCTCTCTCAACCGTGATTTCCACCTCCACGTTCTCCCCCTTGGCCCCCTGATCTGCCTTCACTCCTCCCCCAGGCCTGTCGGGGCTCCCGATCTGTAAGGGTCCCGCCCCCTCTGCAGGTACACCGTCTTCTCCACTGAATGATGCAGCCCCCTATCCTCCCTGGTACAAACTGAGGCAAAGTACTCGTTCAGTACCTTAGCCTGCTCCCCTGTGTCCTGTGCCATCCCTGCCCTGTCCTAATCCTGCTAATCTGCCCCCACACTTTCCTTTTTCCCCCATGTATCTAAAGAACCCCTTGCTCCCCCTCCTGATTTCCCTGGCCAAGTTCTGCTTCTTCCTCGCCTTAGCCAATCTCACCACCCTGGTGACCCTCCTGGCCATCAGTTCATACTTTCCCTGATCCCTTTCACTCCTTGAGTGCTTGAAGTACCTATAGGCAGCCTTCTTTTCCCTCACCGCCTCCTGGGTCCACCAACAGGGATTTCTGGCCTTACCGAATTTGCACCTCACTCTTGCACAGGACTTGGTAGCCTCCTGTACCCCCTCCTAATGATCTCCCACCTACTGTCAGCATCCATGTCTGGCCTTATCTCGTCCAAACAACCCTTGAGGATCCTTCCCATCCACTGAAATCCACACCCCTAAAGTCAATTACCACCATCTTTGTGCGGCATTCCTCCCCTTCAGGTCCAGGAAAAACCAGACTGTGGCAT
This sequence comes from Neoceratodus forsteri, assembly GCA_016271365.2. Classification (NCBI taxonomy): domain Eukaryota; kingdom Metazoa; phylum Chordata; order Ceratodontiformes; family Ceratodontidae; genus Neoceratodus; species Neoceratodus forsteri. Next base: position 139,006,112 of record CM057449.1, on the reverse strand, counting down.
GAACACTCCCCACCAACGGGTTCCTCACCTCCAGGCCCCTAATCTGGTCACAGTCCGCCCGGACTACGTCCAGTATCCGGGCCTCCCTAGTCGGCTTCCCCACCTGCTGGTTTAAGAACGCGCCCTGGAAGACATCCAGCAACCTCTGCTTCCTGGCCACTGGGGGCATCATAGTCCCCCAGTCTGTCCCTGGCATGTTTAGTCACCCATCACCACTACCTTCCCCTTGCCCAGTCTGCAGTGTCCTATTTTTACTCTCTTACCCTCCTGTGTTTGCAGGGTGACCTAAATTGCCTCCACGCTCCCCTCCGCTTCCTCCACCCCTCCTATACCAATGCCATTTTTGACTATCAGTGCTAACCCCCCTTCCGTCCCCCCTGTCCTTCCTAGCACTCCAGGTTTAGGTCCCAGTTGTGCCCATGGGTGGCCCAGGTCTCAGTGACAGCTGCCACATCCACTGCCCCCTCAGCTAGCATTGCCTGGAGTTCAGGCATCTTATCTTATGTTGACAGTTATGTGGTTATGTACAGGTGCAGGGGAGACCCAATTACTCTCTGTACCTGTTTTTCACTCCAGTGAAACAACAAGCTTAAGTGTATATCGGAGCTTTGCAGGAAGCCCCAAAATGTATTAGCCTGCAAATTAAATATTAAGTGCCATAACAGGCAGGTATAAAGTTTGTGTTTATTCTACCCATTTTAACGTTAATTATGCATTCGCTGCAATGGGGCTGCCGTGGTTTACTTTTGGGTTATCTATACATGGTGGTAGCCTCCGTATTTGTGGCATCAATGGGAGAGGGTGGTGCTTTTCCATTATTAAATGTAATGTGTAATGATTTTCGGATGTATTCTGCCTCTCCTTGAAATGCATTTTTGTTGTAAAGTTTTCTTACATACTTCAATAAAACGAATTTACAAAAAAAAAAAGGGGGGGGGGAGGTAGCATAACTTGGAAGGCCATGTGCACGAATGCTCGCAGCCTGGGAAATAAAATCCTGGACCTAGTGGCCTTGATGGCAGAGGCTGACCTGGATGTTGTCTCCGTTACAGAGACATGGTACACTGGGAACCATGACTAGGATATAGTCATACCAGCTTATACTCTATTCAGGAAAGACAGGGTGGGTAAAAAGGGAGGAGGAGTGGCTGTTTATGTCAGGGAGGGTATAAAAGCATCTGAGGTACAGGAAATGCAGGGAGGGACAGAGGCACTGTGCATCACCCTAGAGACAGTTAATGGCACCGCTGTTCACACTGGAGTGATCTATAGACCTCCAGCACAAGGGGAAGAGTGGGACAGGGTTCTAGTGAAAGGCATCCATAGGATGGCAACTAAAGGGGAGATGCTGCTGGTGGGAGACTTTAGTTTGGCGGATGTTGATTGGCGCATACCAGCTGTAGCCTTAGCCAAGAGCAGGGAAATCCTGGATGCCCTGCAGGGGGCCTACCTTAGGTAGCTAGTGGTAGAGCCCACCAGGGTGGGAATGATACTGGATCTAATACTCAACAACGGGGACAGAGTTGCAGATGTCATGGTGAGTACCGACTCTGGGTCCAGTGATCACTGTACAGTGTGGTTCAATATGAGAATAGTGGCAGAGTCAAACTGCACGAAAGCGAGGGTCCTGGTCTTCAAAAGGGCCAACTTTGCAAAGATGGGGAAATGTGTCAGGAAAGCCCTGGCAGGGGAGGGGGCAAGGGTGGTGGTGGTGTAGAGGAACAGTGGGCGAATCTAAAAGGAGCCATAGAGAAGGCAACAAACCTTTGCATTAGGCAAATAGGCAAAAGCAAGAGGAAACAAAAAAACACCATGGTTCTCAAAGGAAGTGGCTAGAAAGGTAAGAGCAAAAACGCTCGCATTCAGGAGGTACAAGGAAACACAGAGGGAGGAGGACAGGGTAGTGTATCTAGGAAAAACCGAGGGAGGCAGGGAAAGCAGTCGGGAGCACAAAGGCATAAACGGAGGAAAAAATAGTCTGGGCAGTAATGAAAGGGGACAAGACATTCTTCAGGTACATTAGAGAAAGAAGAAAGACCAGGGGTGGGATTGTTCGGCTAAAAGGGGAAGGAGAGGAGTGTGCGGAGGGGACCTGGAGAAAGCAGCAGTCCTGAACAAATATTTTTGTTTGGTATTCACAGACGAAGGGGCAGGTGTGAGACCTCAGTTGAGTGACAGGAACATCGATGGAAGGGAGGTGGACAGTAGTCCATTTATGGAGGAGAGAGTTCTAAAGGAACTCGCAAAACTGAAAGTGGACAAGACGGGCCGGATGGGATACATCCAAGAATATTAAAGGAGCTTAGAAAGGTGCTCACAGCACCACTGACAGCCCTGTTCAACAAATCGCTGGAAACAGGAGTGGTTCTGGAGCAGGGAAATGGCTGGCAATTACAGGCCAGTCTGCCTGACCTCAGTGGTGGGGAAATTAATGGAATCACTGCTAAAGGAATGGACTGTCGTATATCTTGAATCCAGTGGATCACAGGATCCTAGGCAGTATAGATTCATAGTGGGAAGGTCACGTCAAACAAATCTGATGAATTTCTTTGACTGGGTGACCAGGAAATTAGATCAGGGATTAGATTAGATCAGGGAGGGGAGGTGAATGTGGACTACCTGGATTTCAGCAAGGCTTGTAAACAAGCTGGGCAGCCTGGGAGTGGGTCCCAAGGTGGTAAACTGGGTCAGAAACTGGTTAAGGGATAGAACACAGAGGATGGTGGTAAACAGAGTTCATTTCGAGGAGAAGAGAGTGACCAGCAGGGTGCCACAAGGATCAGTTCTGGGGCCAGTCCTCTTTAATGTCTTCATAAGTGACGTTGCAGAGGGGCCAGAAGGGAAGGTATGCTTCTTTGCAGATGACACTAAGATCTGCAACAGGGTTGACACTCCGGGGGGGGGTGGAAAAAATGAGAAGAGACTTAAACAGGCTTGAGGAATGTTCAAGAGTGTGGTACCTAAGATTCAATGCAAAAAAGTGTAAAATCATGCATCTGAGGCACAGAAACCCATGGGAGGAGTACATGCTTGGGGGGGAGGTACTGACAACCACAAAACAGGAAAGGGACCTAGGGGTAATCTTATCTGATAACCTGAAGGTGACCAAGCATTGTGAAAAGGCTGAGGGGAGAGCCAGTAGGATGCTGGGGTGTATAGGGATGGTATCAGCAACAGAAAAGAAGGAGGTGGTAATACCCCTGTACAAATCATTGGTGAGACCCCATCTGGAGTACTGTGTCCAGTACTGAAGGCCGCATCTCCAGAAAAACATAGAGAGAGAGCAGAGGCAGTTCAGAAAAGGGCAACAACAATGATGCAGGTTCTGTACCAAAAGTCATACAAGGAGAGAGTAGGGGACCTCAATAGATCCCAACATCCAACAGCACGATGCCGACAATCCTGGCACTGAAATCCCAATGCTACATGGTCACACCCCCGATGGTTCCACTGAGAGCTGTACCCCACGCCCTTCCCTGTAAAATATATATAGACAACCGGGTCACCATACCATGGGGAATGTGGCTCTCAGGAGGCCCGACATACTGTTGGGATTCTGTCTATCAGGATTTCAGCACCAGGATCATCAGAGTCGGGCTATTGCGTGTCAGGATCGTGTAATACTACCCCATAAAATGTATACTCTGGAGGAGAGGAGAAGGGGGGTAGGATAGAGACCTTCACATACCTCAAGAGCATAAATAAGGTACTGTACTAGAGGGTAGCATCTTTCAGAAAAAAAGATGCTCAAGAACAAGGGGCCATGATATGAGGCTGGAGGGGGTAGACTCAGGGGTAACGTGAGGAAGTATTTTTTTCACAGAATGGGTGGTGGATGCGTGGAAGTAGTTGGGGGCAAAAATGGTAGGGGAATTAAAGAATGCATGGGATAGGCACAAGGGAACCCTAGCAATAGGAAAGAGAGGGTAAAAGCCAGAGATCAAGTAGGATCTGCGGTACTACTGTAGGTAGGGAAAATAGGCAGACTAGGTGGGCCAAGCAGTCCTTATCTACCATCAGTTTCTGTTTCTATGTTTGTTCTGTTTTTCCCTGAGACTAGCCAGTCATTCAGGTAGGGGAAAACCCAACACACCTTGTCAGGTGTGCTGCCACCACAGCAAAGCACTTTGTAAGCACCCTTGGTGCTAAGGTGAGGACAAAGGGAAGAGCTGTGAACTGGAATTGGCAGTTCCCAAGCGTGAACCGGAGATATCGCCTGCATAATGGCCTGACTGGGATATGAAAATATGTGTCTTTCAGATTCGGTGATCTCAGCCAGTGATCTGACTGTAAAGATGGTATCGCTGTTCACAGCATGACCATCTTGAATTTCTCTGTTTTTATGTTCAGATACCTGAGATCTAAAATGGGTTGCCACTCCACATTTTTTGTGTGGGTCAGGAAGTACCTTGAGACTAGACAGTCTCCCCACTGACAGCCATGGGACCTTTTGTATAGCTTTTGTAAACAACAATCTTTTTTACTTCCAGCTCCAGCAGAATTCTTTCTGTGGGAGAGTGAGCTGGAAAGCTTTTGTGTTTCTGCAGTTTTGGAACTTTTTTGAAGTGCTGGGACAATCCCTGGCCCACTACCTCCAGAACCCACTTGTCTGTGGTAATGTTTACCCATTTCTGGAAGTAGTGGATCTTCCACTCACTGACAGTGGTTGGGTGACATGGGTCGAATTGCCAGGGGTTTTGCTTTGGCTGGGGCTTGGACACTGGTACTGAAGCAGCAGTACGCTTGGTGAACCTTCTGCCCCTGTTCCAATGACAACCTCTTTGTGGCTGGTACTCATAAGGGGCATATGGGGTATAGGCTACTGGGAAGCATCCGCTGTTTCTCCTTCCATAAGGCCTGTAGGAGATAATGGCCTTTTGCTTCTTGTTACTCGTGGTTTTGTATTCATTCATCTTCTTAAGGACACTGCATCAGCTAAGACTCTAGCAGTAGTGCCAATAGTGTCCACAGCAGTGTGGAAATATTTTGTGGCATCCAGGGCTGATCTTGCTCTTGCAATTTAGTCCTGTGCCAGCTCACCTTCTACTTTATCAGCAAGTGCTGGAATTGTGTTCCACAGTGCTTTCTGGTACTGTGCTATGTGTGCTAAATAAGTTGAATGTCTGATGAGCAGGGAAGCCGAGGTATAAACCTTTCTGGCCATAGTATCCAATTTTGTGGTGTCCTTTTTAGGGGGCAGTGCAGACAGGGAGACTTTTACATTCTTGCAAGCAGCAGCCTGGACTACGTCTTGATGATCAGAGTAGGAATACAGGTATTCCACCCTGTCTGTCCACCTGATATTTTCTTTTAATTTTCTTATCCAAATTCAAGCTGAAGTGGGTGCAGATATATGATTTTTGATATGGCCTTCCGGAGTGATTTATGTATGGGGACTAGCAACCTCCTCGCAGTCACCATGCCCATCATATCCATAAATTCAGCATCCTCTTCATCCTCCTCAGTTTCTTGAGGGAGGATTTTGAGAGTATCAAGCATTGATCTGACAAATGTGGAAAAGGAAGGATTTTTATTGTTATTTATTAATCTTCCGAACAACACCTTTGAGCCAAGGCTCATTTACAAAGGTTCTGCATAGTCCTCATTATGCCTTAGAGGAGAGCTAAAGCCTCATTCAGGTGCACCCTGTGATTCCATGGGGTCACCTTCCTCCTCCTGGGCATAGAACTCTTCTTCTTCCTCCTCCACAGGCAGCTACTGTAGGTTGGAGCCTGAGCCTGGGGAGCGGGGTGGCAGTCACATTATTAAAATTTCCCATGTCCTTGATGGCCTGGAAAAATGGCCACATCTTTGATATGTTCTCAGATGAGGGCATTTTTTTCTGCGTCGTCTGCTTGCCCCTTTCTCTGTTCATGTGGCGTGGCAAAGACTTTTTTCTTTAAAGAGTCAGTGTACTGCCTAAAACTAATATTAGTTTTTAAAAGCAGTCAGCCATTACCTGTCAGCCATTACCTTCTATATCTGAGGTACTTTCTGTGTTGCTTGCACGCATGTGCAAGAAACGCATTGCTTTAGGAGGGCCAGTTAATGAGATGCAAATATGCTCAAAGAAACTCGCGACAAAATCAGCTGTGTTCTGTAAAAGCATTAGTCTGCAGCTGTTATCTCCCACTGCCTCCCCCACACTCATTCTCTCTCTCTCTCTCTCTCTCTCTCACACACACACACACACACACACACACACACACACACACACACGTGCATAGAGGGGACAGCTGCATTCTTTACCAGAGGTACAGCAGCTCCCAAATCTCTACAATACGTAAAGTAAGAATGGGCACTGCACCAACAACATCTGACTATGTAACAGGCAGCCCACAGGCAAAGAAGAGTGCTCTTTTTAACCCCTTCTCACCAGAATTATATAGAAGTAATTTGAAAAAGAGCCATGTATGTGTCTTTCAGGCTGAAAAAATTCAGGTGTGAAGAGGTTAATCTTCCCAAGCTGATTCAAAGAAAAGCAGGGGAGATGAGATGTATACTAGCTGTATGTTGTAAATATAGCAGGGAGTCAGGACTGTGACAGTGGAGCTCAGCTCTGAACTGACAGAGCCAGAGATTTACAATTCTCATTTAATTAAGTGGTCCAGCACTCCACTCACGTGTTTAAGTGTGGACAGTTGATTAGCTGGACCAATCAGTACAGATGATTATGGCTTCAGGAATGTTTTTTTTTTTTAATTCCCACCCAGTGACTTGACAGAGAAGTTATACTCAAAAGATAGCTCTATATACAGTCAACTGGTGGAAAAGTTAACAGGAGTCTGGATTTCTTTTACTATTACCTCTGCAGTGGGAAACTGAAAATGATCCTCTACAAATTGGGAAAAGTCCTATGAGGCATTGATCAGTACAGGTACTGCCCTACTGGAATTGTGAAAAATTTAAATTTGTTGTTGTATGCAATGCTTTTAAGTAATTGTTTCTTAGAAACATAGGCAGAAGCATTAATCCCTAGTGATACTACATCTGACACAATCACATATTGGCTACATCTTAAGATTTCAGATGTCAAAATAAATCACATAAGGGCTTATATCACCTTATTATTATTTATTATTATTATATTAGGAGGGACTTCCTTATAATTGAATGCGTTCAATGGTGTTTTCCTGCAAATAAACTGGAAACTTGAACTTGAAACTTATATTAAGAGCACACTGTGATCCTGTATATGTAGTAACTTGACTTCCCTACCTTACAGTATTGATGCTGTGTAAGGCAGTCATCAAAATATTTTAATAAAATCATATAACAATAAAATCCTTTAACAATCCTCATATTATGGCCCTCGGCGCCAGAGCTGGTGACTGCATACAAGTTTAGGGCTTATAGGCAGACTAGATGGGCCTACATGTAGCGGTCCTTCTCTGCTGACAATTTCTATGTATCTATGTATAGCCATTTAACCGCCAGTAGAAACGAGCATTTGTCAATGCCAAATGTTGTCTTGCTGGTGTTGGCATTGGTAGTGCAGGAGGTAGAGAGATGCATAATAGGAATAGCAGTGAAGTATAAAACAGAAGTCAACCCCACCCCACCCTGCAGAGAGTGACAGGCATTGGGGTGTGCGTTTGGGTCGCTGGCCGTAACACTCATGCCATTTCACCTCACGCTAACCTGCAGAGTCTGACAAGTGTTGCGTTGTGCCTTGGGGTCATTGGGCCTTATGCTCACCTCATTTCATAAGGAAGTACGCTGAGATGGGTGCAGCATAGAAGAGTGGGTTGAACTTTGGGACTGAAGAGTCCAAGGCACACTTTGATGCCTGTCAGTGGCTGCAGGGTGGGGATGGAGGACCAGTGGCGTGAGCACTACAGCAGACAATCCAAAGATACACCCCTGATGCCTGTTAGTCTGTACGGGGTGGGACATAATGGTTAGAAACCCTAACGCCCTGGGCATTTGTTGGTATTAGCACTCTAAATTTTAAAACGTGGCCTTTTTGTGACCCCACCTCATGAAAGCATTTGGGACCTCTGCTCATGAACAGTGTCCCTGTGGTTTTGTTAATCTGTCTTGAATGTTGATTTCCCACATTGACCGTGCCATTCAGCACCATATTAAAATGTCAGCTGCCCTATTAATAAGGAGGTGTGAAGAGATGGCAATGTTGAAAATTGGGAGTGAAAATATTAAACATTCTCGAAGTTACGATCGTGTGTGAAAACTGTGCATTGCACACTCGCAACACAGTCATTTAGTGGAATTATTTCACCAAATGTTTAACATAGCCATTTTGGGACCTCTGCTCATGAACAGTGGCACTATGATTATCTTAATCTGCCCCGAATGTTCATTTCCACAGTGACCACACAATTGTGCACCAGATGTGCGAAACTGCATTTTGGGCAGGATGTGACAAAATGACAGCTGTACTGTTCATAAGAAGGTGTGAAAAAATGCCAATGTTGAAAATCTTGAGTGAAAATATTACAGATTCGCGAAGCAGTTCCTATGCATGCTCGTAACTTCAAGAATTTTTAATATTTTCGCTCCAGATTTTCAACATTGACATTTTACCACATCTCCTTATGAACGGTACAACTGTCATTTTTCACATCTCACCTGAAATGTGTTTTCACACATGTAACACACAGTGGCGCAGTTGGTGTGCAAAATCAGTCTTCAGATCAGATTAAGAAAATCACAGTGGGGCATGGCCTGGCTCAGCTCAAGATGACAGCTTAATTTCTCAGCTCTCCAAGGACACCCAGCTATCTGTCTTCATCTATTGCCATCCAGGACAATAATGTAAGCAAACAGTAACATCCAACAAGACAAAGTTCATATCTGGAACTTTGGTGGGTTATTCAAACAACATGAAGTCTTGCTATATTCTGACTATTGCAGTTTGCCCCAGCCTTAGAACTGCTCCGGAGGTGAAAGAGTTAACTTCCATGCAGAGCATGGAGCTTAGAACGCGAGCTCGGTTCAGAAGCTCTGTTTGGCTGGTTTCAAACCGAAACCGTCAGATTCTTTACTCCTCCTCACTGAACAGTCGCTCCGGAGATTCCTCCTGTTGCTCAGTTCATTTCTTCGGTTTAAAGCGCTATTTCTCGGTTTAATTTAACCGCGATTTCATTATTTTAACCGCAAAACCAATCGGTTCAGGCTCTGTCTATGGTAATCGTAAGTAATAGATAGGGTTTTTTCCTGTGTGGAACTTGTAAAGTATTATCGGTTCGGTTGAACCGATCGAGTTGTATTTAAATATAAGTTTAAAGCCTTTTAAGGCTTTTTAGAGTGCGGTTCCCGGTTCTTATCGGTTCTAAAAAAAACGGATTTCATTACGTTTTTTTCCAGGACCCGTGACACGGTTTGGAACCGATAAGGGTGTCTTGCCTGGCACTGCCATCAAAAGGGCAAGTTGGTTGGTTAGGCTGGCATCATGTCTGAGAAACCCAAAAGAAAAACTGGGCCCACTGGGTTTCAACACTGCAGTGTCTGTGGGGAAGCCTTTGCCAAGGCTGACCCACACACTACATGTGTCTATTGTCTGGGGTTTGACCACCTCAATTCAGACTGCCAGATTTGTAAAAATTTCCCTGCAGCCACCCTGGACAAGAGAGTGGGCAGGCTCAGGGAATGAGAGGCCATAAAATCCGCTGACCTGGATGGCCAGCCCGGTTCGGTGCCAACTGAACCGGAGGGAGTGCCCTCTGACCAGGGCGAGACTTCCTCGGCAACGGTGTTGGCTCTTAGGAGCCAGTTCCAGCAAAGAAATCTAAAAATCAGCAGGTTTGGGAGTCCAAAAATTCCTTCTCCAACTGCTGCTGAGATAGCCAGGCGTATACAGATTACCCAGTCCCTGTCCTCGAACCCTCCGAACCGCCACTGTCTGGCAAAAGGTCAGTTCGGTCGGTTCCAGTGGTTCAGGATTATGATATAGAAGAGTTCTATGAACCAGAGGAGGGATGAGGATTATGATCAGTGTGAATGTGACTTTGAAAGTCTGGATGTGCCCATAGAACTGGACATCTCCCCAGACAGACCTTCAGGTGAGTCTCCCCCTAGGCTTTCTGAGTCCCCTTCCCATTTTTTGTTTTATAAAAAAGTTGCTGAGACCCTCCAGCTTCCCTTAGAGGAGGCTTTGGATAAGCAAGAGGAGCCTGACTATGTGGAGATGATGGATATCCCAGAGTCCAGGAGGTTGTCCATTCCTTTACATAAATCTTTTAGAAAACAAACAATAACAATTTTTAAAAGCTCCTAATTCTGTGCCTCCTGTGGATAAAAAGATGGACAGGAGGTACACTTTGTCAGGTCCTGATACAGATTTTCTTTTACAGCAATGCAGTCATGTTGGGGTAGTTCAGGCTGCAGCCTGTGATAAAGCTAATATTCCACTGGCTTCACATCCTCCTGACAAGGAGTCCAGGAAGATTGATGCCATGGCCAAAAAACAATACATGGCAGCATCCTTGGGACTCAGACAAGCTAACTATATGGCTTATGTTGCAAGATACCAGAAATCTAGATGGGATACTGTCATGGCCTTAGCAAACAGGTCCCTGGCCAGCTCGCAAAGGAGCTGGAGCAGGTGGCTCTTGATGGTATTGAGGCATCTAAGGTGCAATTCCATGCTGCAGTGGATTCTAACGATGTATCCTCTAGAGTCATGGCTACATCTGTGGCTTTTCGGAGATTGGCCTGGCTCAGGTGTACTACTTTGTCACAGGATACCCAGTCTAAGGCTATGGATTTTCCTGTGGTGGGCAATTCTCTGTTTGGGGAGCAGACAGAGAATTATATGAAGAAAATGGATGAATATAGAACCACTTACAGGAGTGCACAAGCCAAGGAACGGCAAGCCACTCCTCAGAGGCAGCCCTCCAGGGGTAGGGGTAGGCCTTTTCACAGGCATTTTTACCAGGCTCAGGCCCCCTCCTCTTCAGCCTATGCACAGAGGAGGTTCTTCAGAGGGAGAGGCAGACGGGGTTCGAGCAGGCCTGCTCCCACCCCTCAGCCTAAAGCCCCTGCCAAACAGGCACCCTGATGGGATGCCCAGAGTCAGCTCTCCACTACCTGTAGGGGGCAGGTTGGCTCACTTCGGCCAGGTCTTGCAGTCTTTAACTTCAGACAGGTGGGTCCTGGAAGTAGTGAGCCAGGGTCTGGTTCTCAGCTTCAAGAAATTTCCAAGGATGAGAGCCAGATCTTTTCCACCTACAAACCCTTTAGAGACTCTTGCTTTGGAAACAGAAGTCTCAACCCTCCTGGCTGTCAGAGCTGTAGAAAGGGTTTCTCCCCTTCACCAGGGCAAGGGTCTGTACTCAGGTACTTCCTCACCCCAAAAAGACAGGAGAGTGTGGCCATCCTGGATCTAAGATACCTAAACAAGCACCTTTTAAAGCCAAAGTTCAAAATGGTGACACTGGGAATGATTTTACCTCCCTAAGGCCAGGGGACTGGCTAGCCTCCCTGGACCTCAAAGATGCCTACTTCCATGTTCTTATCAGAAGCTCCCATCAAAAGTACCTCAGATTCGAACTGCCCTCAGGCCATTATCAGTTCAGAGCAATGCCCTTCGGCCTTACTTCTGCCCCAAGGGTGTTCACAAAGTGTCTGGCAGTAGCAGTCTCTCACCTAAGAAGGCAAAAGATTGCCATTTTTCCCTACCTGGACGACTGGCTCATTGTGGGTCAGTCTCCAGACCAGGTCAAATCACACCTGCTAGTTACCCAGCAGCTGCTTACCTCTCTGGGATTTCTTCTCAATCTTCCAAAGTCAATTTTGGAACCTGTCCAGGTACTCACCTTTATAGGCGCAGAACTGGATACAAAGCAGTCCAGAGCCTTCCTTCCCTTGGAAAGGGTAAGGACCTTAGTGGCCCTGGCCACCTCCTTCACTCTGCAGGTCTCTCGACCAGCAAGGCATTTCCTGCAGCTCCTAGGGCACATGGCTGCCTCCACAGCTATGGTGCAAGGAGCAAGATTTCAGATGAGGGACATTCAGTTCCATTTGAGAGCCTTCTGGTCTCAAAGGAGAGATCCCCTAACCAAACTGATCCCAGTAACTCGAACCCTGATCCAGGCCCTTCAGTGGTGGCAGGATCAGAGCAATCTGAGACAGGGGGTGCCTTTCATCCCTCTGTCCCATTCCTTGACCCTTACTATAGATGCATCCCTCTTGGGATGGGGAGCTCACATAGACGACCTCTCCACCCAGGGATTATGGTCCCCTCAGGAATCTCTGCTCCACATCAATCTGTTGGAGCTCAGAGCTGTTTTTCTAGCACTTCAGGTTTTCTCTGCATCTGTTCAGAACAAGGTGGTACAGGTCAGAACAGACAACACCACTACAATGTGGTACATCCAACAAACAAGGGGCACTTGGTCTTCGCCTTGTGCACCAAGGCAATGAAGTTGTGGTCTCTGGCTTACTCCCTGAACACTTCCTCATAGCAGTTCACCTCCCAGGCAAGGACAATGTCCTGGCAGATGCCCTCAGCAGGATTTCCCAGGGCCGTCCACGAATGGTCACTGGATCCTCTAGTACTGGGGATAGTGCTTGCCAGATGGGGCACCTCAGATAGATCTTTCGCAGCCCCAGACAATTTTCAACTTCCACTGTTTTGTTGCAGGCCCCCAGTGTTGGGCCCAGTTCCCTGGATGCCTTTCTCTCGATTGGGAAGGAAGTTTTTATGCCTTTCCCCCTTCCTCTCTCCTGTTCAAAGTACTAGTCAAAATCAGGTCTCAGCCTTGCAAATGATCCTGATTGCTCCAGACTGGGCAAGGCAGCCTGGTACCCACTCCTTCTGTCCTTAGCAGTCCATCTTCCCTGTGTCTCCCCAGGAACCACAATCTGTTAACCTGTGCTCATGGGAGAGTTTGGTATCCGAATCTCAAATCCCTCAACCTCAAGGCTTGGCTCTTGAGCAGTTAGAGTTTGCTGATTTGCAACTTTCTCAAAGAGTTCTCGAAATCCTGAAGGCTGCTAGGAAGCCTTCCACCAGGGCTACCTATAACTCCAAGTGGAAAAGGTTTTCCATATGGTGTTCTGGGAAGAATGTTTCCCCAGAATCTGCTGATCTACCCACTGTGTTGGACTACATGGTCCATCTTAATTCTTTGGGACTGAGACCAGCCACCCTGAAAGTGCACTTGGCTACTGTCTCTGCCTTCATTTCAGCAGGGAAGCCCTCTTCTCTTTCTGCTCATCCTGTATTTTCCAAGTTTTTAAAGGATTGCTTCACACCAATCCTCCATTCAGGGACCCTGCCTGCTTGGGATCTTAATGTATGCATTGCTCAGCTAATGCAACCCCTTGAGCCTCTGTCTTCGGCAGAGCTTAAGTATTTGACTTGGAAAACTGTATTTCTGGTAGCCATCACTTCTGCCAGGCGTATAAGTGAGTTACAGGCTTTATCAGTAGAAACTGACTTTATTTCCTTTCACAGGGATAAAGTGGTCCTCAGGACTAACAGGAAGTTTTTGCCTAAGGTGGTTTCAGATTTCCACCTTAACCAATCTATTTCACTTCAGTGTTCTTCACTGACCATTCTTCTCTGGTGAGAGGAGGCTGCACAGCTTAGGTGTTAAGAGGGCCCTCAAGTTACTACATAGAGCCGCATCAAGGGTCACAGGTTTGACTCCTCCAACTGTTTCTCACTTATGGTGAGGTTGGGAAAGGAGGCCTGCCACTAAGAGATCCATTGCCAGGTGGATCGTTTCTTGTATCCAATTTTGCTATCAAAAGCTGGGTAAGGTTCCCCCCCTCAGGCCTGAGGGCTCACTCTACCAGAGGTACAGCTGCATCTCTAGCTGCTGCTAGAGACATCCCTATCATGGAGATATGTCAGGCAGCTACTTGGAAGACAGTACACACTTTCAGCAAGCATTACTCCCTGGATATTCAGGCCAGGAGGGATGCTCGGTTTACACAGCTGTAGCTTAGAGCCTATTCCCTAAGTAGGTTCTGTCCTCCCATGGAGGTACTGCTGTGTAGTCTGCAATAGTCATAATATAGCAAGACTTCATGTTGTTTGAAGAAAAAATTACTCACCTTAGTAATGTTGTTTCTTCTAATGGAGTCTTGCTATATTATGACCTCCCCCCCAGCCTGCCCCTCTCAGAACTCCTACTTTGGGGTATGGGTGGGTAGTCCTCTGTTGGCATTTATTGATGCCCTCTTTCATGTTTGGGTGTTGTGTTTATTTAGTTATTCTGTCTTAATTTTCTGGTCCACTGACTTGAGTCTTTGTGTTGGGACCAGCAAAAATGTGTTAATATATTAGTGGCCAGTTGGCTAGTGTAGGTTACAGCTTCCACACAGAACCTTAGTGAGTTTTTGCTCGTAAAGATCTGACAGTTTCGGTTTGAAACCAGCCAAACAGAGCTTCTGAACCGAGCTCGCGCTCTAAGCTCCATGCTCTGCATGGAAGTTAACTCTTTCACCTCCGGAGCAGTTCTAAGGCTGGGGCAAACTGCTATAGTCATAATATAGTAAGACTCCATTAGAAGAAACAACATTACTAAGGTGAGTAATTTTTTCTTTTCACAATTGCTTTAAGATTTGGTATTTTTTCTACCCACCAATCTCGTCTGTTTGCCTGGGCCTACCAGCATGGCTGAGCAAAAAATGCACCTTTCCTCACTCTCCAGAGTGGAAACGATGTTTCAGAAACTAATGTCTGAAATGAAAGATTTAAAATGAGCTTCTCAGCAAAATACAGGTTCTGTGCAAACCTTGGACACTCGCTTACTGAGCACTGAAAACAAAACTAAACAAAATGAATCTTCACTCCAAGACCTCAAAGCTACCGTAAGGGAACAGGACAGAACTATTAAAACACTCCAAACTAAAACAGAGGACATTGAAAATAGATGCCGCAGAAATAACTTAAGATTCTTTGGCTTCCCTGAGGGTTCCAAACTTGAGACACAACTGCCTTACTCCTGCATGTTTTGCCTGCTATGCTGCGTCTTCCACCCGACCTCAACTTAATCATAGAGCGCTCCCACCACTCACTGGGCCCCAGCACAAGTCCAGACCAAAAACTGAGGCCAACAGTCGCACGGTTTCTTAATTATGCTCACACCGAAATTATACTGCAGAAGGCAAGAGAACCGGAATCCTGATGTGGCAAGAATCTAGAATTTACATATACAGGGAAGGGACTACTCTAAAGAATTGTCTGGTAAAAGGTGTGCTTTCAACCCAATCAAACAAGTATTACACCAAAAAGGGATAAGGTTTGCTCTCCAGTACCCTGCAGTGGTGAGACTTTATTTGGGTAATGTATTTAAAGATTTTAACACCCTGGAAACCCTGTCTGCTTTCATTGAAACTTTACCTGCTCAAAATAGTGTTCCTCACATTCCCGAACTGTTACACTCAGGACTCTTGGCTGATTTAACTTCTTGTGAGTTTGGAGCTGCTCAGGACACCAGAGACTCACTCCCCGCTTGTGCAGACACAGAAACTCCTTGCTCGGATAGCTCACTCCCCAGACAGTCGGCGTGTATTCAAGACAAAAAAAGTACCAACGCCAAATCTGCCAGAACTGCGTGCTGTGAAGATCGGACCACAAACAAAAGAACTGCAGCTTCCAAAAGGGGCTCCTATCTGTCCTCGCTGCTTCCTCTGAATAATATGTTCGCCACTCTACAGGACACAGTTATGTCCTCGCATGTGGATCTGTCCCAGATAGATGCAGAGACTTTGCAGAACGTCCCTAACAACCCGGAAGCTGGACCAATCTCTGCCGACTCCTCCTGGGCAGAAATCACCTCTAGTTCCCCTCTTAAGCCATGCGAACCACCAAAGAAAAAAAGAAAAGGCAAGAGTAACCGCAATTCCCTTCCTCTGACTTCTGAATCCCATAAGGCGAGTGGAACATGATCGGTGACTTTTTTATTAATATCTGCCATATCCTAACTCGTTGCCTAAGCAACTTCCTTGCTATTCAGACTTCATTTAATAGCTTGCAGGGATCTGCCTGAATACTGGTGCGGCTTCTTGCGGCAGACCTGCATTCACTCGCAGCAGGTACTTAACTGCCAAAGCCGTACATCGAGGTTAGCATATTTATACAACCGAGCGCTCTTCTTCCCAAGACCAGCTTTCAAATTTAGTGCTCTTTAGACTTCACAGCACAAGTAAGGCAGGTGGGATGCTAATTGGGCTAAAGGTAACATTACACCTTTTTTATTAACACTCATCCGACCAATCTCCTATTATGAATAATTATCTACTGTTGCAACAGGCACTCTTAAGGCTTCTAAGTGTACTTTATGTTTCCCTTTTCATTTGATTTGATTTACTCTCCCATAACATCCTTTTTGTTGCTTAAACTCACGTATTACCTCCCTGCAATCTCTTCTGTCTAGCTTTCCCCTTCTTTATTGTCTGTGCTCCTCTATTAAGGTAGCCTTACTACCTATGGCAGGCCATTTTCGAGACCCATGGTCCCATTACATTTTATTACATAAAGTCAGGCATTGTACCCTAATGGAGCCTTTTTATTGCAAAGCCAAGGCATATGCTTGAAGCTGGATGCAATTGCTCTTAACAAAACTGCACTCTCTCCTTTTGGGGTGATTCACTGAGCCTGATCTCTAGACAGTCAGTCCCCCTCAAGATTCACTAAAGGAGGCTATTTTCAGGCATATGGACAGCTTCTTTAAACCTCACGGGGTACTGAACTTTCTCTTAAATGGCACCAAAATTCTCAAAGCCTGTGTACTGCTTTTCACAGACAGACATCTACCCTACATGCTTAAGGAAATCCTCCAAGTTTGTACTACCCCTTCAACTGATTGCACACGTGGGTCATAACTTTATTAAGAGTGCCCTGCTGCCCCCATCTCACTTTTACCTATCTTTAATGTATATGCCCTTGACTAAATTACAATCCTGCTTGCTTAGCTACAACAATAATTGTTTTAGTATATGTGTGTGTGTGTGTGTGTATGTATGTGTGTGTGTGTGTGTGTGTGTGTGTGTGTGTGTGTGTGTGTGTGTATATATATATATATATATATATATATATACACATACATATGTATATGTATTTGTATATATGTGTGTGGGTATGTATGTACAGTATATGTGTGTATGTGTGTGTATGTGTGTGTGTGTGTGTGTATATATGTATGTGTATGTATATATATATATATATATATATATATATATATATATATATAGGCTCAGCTTTTAAGAGAGCTATCTAGTTCTGTTGGCTTTCTTTTTCCACTCAACTGTTTTGTTATATAATGTCCTGGTTGTTGCTGCTACTAAAATATTTTACTTCTTTCTTGATATAATTACACTGAATTTCTTTTCCTTTTTGGTGAAGCTGTAATGCTGGTTTCCCCTTGGGAATCATGTTTGTGTTTTAATCTTGACTAAGTTTGAAATAGTCCTTTCACTACATCTATAATACTCGTGTTATTAACTTTCTGATTAAACTTCATATTCATCAGTGGTATCTCCACCTGGATGTAGTGCTGGTTAGCTACTGCACGCCCAATTGCTTTATGAGACAGTCTGCGTACATCTGTACTGACTCATATCTCATACCGCAATACAGAATGTTTAATTGTTCTATAGAGTGTTCATACTTAAGTGTTGGTTAATCTGTTTGCAATTCTTGGTCTTGTATCACTTGTTAAAGAGACGCATCAATTATAACTGTTGTAAAATCACACTCCTGCAACTCGCAATAAATTTTTGGTCCTGCACACATTCCCATACTCATTTCTTCATGTTTTATAAACTGTCTTATCCTGTTGGCCTCTCAGTGTCCCCCGCCATGATCTTTTTTGAGTCCCTTTTACCAGACAATTTGTACCTTAACGTTTACACTACATATGGCTGATCTATTATTACTCTCCTGGAATGTTAAGGGACTCTCCTTGTAAATGCAAACAAATTCTATTCCACCTTAAAAGACAAGAATTGCATTCTTACAGGAAACTAAGCGTCTGGTGGAGGACACTGATAGGCTCAAACGGGATTGGGTCGGTCATATATTTGCTACTTCTTACACTTCTAAAAAAAGAGGTGTAACAATTCTGATCCTTAAAAATCTTAAATGGTCCCATTTAAAAACAATTACTGATACCGAAGGCAGATGGGTAATTGTTCGATTTAATACACCTTCTGGCCCTTTAACACTGGTTAATGTGTATGCCCCTAATTCTGACTCACCAGAATTTTTTAATAATTTAGCCCAACAAATTTTGTCTAACAATACGGATACTGCTCCTGTACTGATGGGTGGGGATCTAAACCTCGCATTAGATGCACATTTAGATAGAAGCAACACTTCGTTGGATGCCCACCCTAGAAGTATTGATGCCCTATCTTTACTAATGAAAGATTTTGTTCTTACAGAGCTTTGGAGACTTTTTCATCCCAGAGAAAGGGAGCGTAACTTCTATTCTCCACTTCATAAGTCTTGTAGTAGGATTGACTATTGGTTTGCATCTCATTCTGTCGTAGATAAAGTAATTGAAACCTCTGTTTTCCCAGTGGTCATATCAGACCATTCTCCGGTTTGTATTCACTTACTCTGGGGCCCACCATTAGCTAAATCGCCCATACGGTGTCTGGATCCCCTATTAATTAAAGTCCCAGAATTTATTTCATGGGTTAAAATTCAAATCCAGGAATTTCTCTCTTTTAACAAACCTTCAGATACTTCTATGAGCACATTATGGGAAGCCTTAAAAGGTACCATTAAAGATAAAATTATAAGTTTTGCAGCTCACCATAAAAAAAGCAAGAGAACAACAACTAGCCACCATGGAGAAACAACTTAAAGAAAAAGAATCCCTTTATTTCAAATCTCCAAAACCTGATCCTAATTCACCCCTCCACTTAGAAATTTTAGATCTTAGAACAAAAATTAATGAGCTCTTAACTTGAAAAAACAAATTGGCATTATTCAAACTTAAACATAAATACTGGTAGCAAGGCGATAAATGTGGCAAACTATTAGCTTACCAACTTAAAAATCAACAGACAGAAAGGCATATAGTGGGCATTAAAGACCAAGCAGGTCAGCTCCATACTGACGGTCCTTCTATTAATCAGAAAATGATGTCCTTTACAAACGATTATATACTCTGCCTAACTCTGTCCCTAACCCCAACATTCAACACTTTCTAAATAGAATACATGTCCCCCATCTTTCTGATCCAGACAAAAAAGACTTAGACTCCCCTTTCACTTTGCAAGAAGTCCGAAATGCCCTTTCTTCACTAAAATCTGGCAAAGCTCCAGGCAGATATGGCTTCCCTGTTGACTTTTATGAAGCATTTTCTGATACTTTATGTCCCTTAATCTTTAAGGTCTTACAGGAAGCTAATCGAACCGGCAGACTCCCCCCGACGATGTCAGAAACCACTATAACTGTAATACGATAAAAAAGATAAAGATCCTTCTCTCCCCTCTAATTACAGACCAATATCTCTCTTAAATACGGATGGACAAATTTTTGCAAAACTTTTAAACTCCCGGCTGGAACCATTTATCTCTAGATTAGCTCATAAGTCCCAAGCAGGCTTTATTAAGTGAAGAAATGGCTCCGATCACCTATACTCGTTATTTAATTTAATATATAAGGCTAAATCTCTAAAAACGCTTGCTGCTGCTGTAGCTATTGACTTTGAAAAAGCCTTTGATTCTTTAAATTGGAATTACTTATACCAGACTTTAAATTTTTTGGGTTTTCCCAGTATATTTTGCTCCTGGATTAAATTGTTATATTCGTCTCCTTCCGCTAGAGTACTAACCAACTCCACACTTTCTTCCTCTTTCCCTCTGGCGAGAGGTACCAGGCAAAGTTGGCCGTTATCACCCTCCCTTTTTATCCTAGCGATGGAACCTCTTTCTGCCCACCTTCGCTTATCTAGCAATATTAAAGGGATTCCCATCTGCAATCTTCATTATACCTCTCTATTGTATGCAGACAATCTCTTAATTCTTCTAGAAAATCTCAACGAAGCAGGGCATCTGCTGATAAACCTACCTAACGAATTTACCACAATCTCAGGCCTTGCATTAAACTTCAGCAAAACTGAAACATTACCCTTAAACTCTCTTTGAAAACCATATATGAATAGCTCTTTGGGCTTTCGATGGGCCCCCCAGGGTCTAACATATCTCAGAATTAAAATTGTCCTGAGCTTAGAGAAAACTTGGGAAGCTAATTTTACTCCTCTTTTATCCAATATTAGAACCATTTTAGATCAGTGGAAACTACTCAACTTATCTTTCACAGGAAAGATAGCAGCTATTAAAATGACCATTGCATCTACAATATTTCATCTTTTAGCTAATATCCCTTTATTTCTTCCTATCAGTTTCTTAAACTTGACAAACTTATTGGTAATTTTATATGGCAAGGGAAACCTCCGAGGTTTAGTCGTACTAAGCTGCGTCTGCACTGGTCTAAAGGGGTCTTGGATTGCCTTGGTTTAATGCTTACCTATGGGCCTTCTGTGCCACTCAAACCATCAAATGGTTTAGTAAGCCTACACACCAAATGCCACTATGGGTGGAAATTGAAACCTCACTCAGCGTAAGTAAATACCCTACAACCTTTATCTATAAAGCCCTTCCTCCTACGCTAAGATCTCATCCCACAATTTCGTCTTCTTTTTACTATTGGAAACAAATCCATAAACAACTAAAATCTTACCCAACTCTTCTCTTTTATGTTCCTATTTGGGGCAATCTAAATATTGTCCTTGAGAAATATCTCATCTTTTGTCGCTCTTGGCATAATAAGGGTGTATCCTTCTTAGGGGATATCCTAATAAATAACACTGTCATCCTAAAACCTTTCAACGAACTCTGCATTCAGTGGGAACTTCCTAAGCAAGACTTTTGGAAATACCTCCAACTCCGTACTGCATGCAATACCTTTTTTCAGCACTTACATACACATGATATTCACGACCAACATTTTTCCTCATGGATCAGTTCTACCTCTAAGCTGACCAGTATTATATATAAGGATATTAGAAATACATTGTCAGACCAATCCCTAAAAGCCAAAACTAAGTGGAGCCAACTTCTGAACTCTGATATATCAGACTCCCAATGGCGTAAGTTCTGGTTTCTTATCCACAAAACATTCAAGGATACCTGTAGTTCTCTAATCCAGACAAAACTCCTTCACCTCTAGTACAGAACACCTTCTGTTCTATACCGTATAGGCTTAATTAACTCCAACAACTGCTGGCGTTGCAACAAACCTAATGGGAATTTACTCCATATATTATGGTACTGTGACCCCATTCTTAAACTTTGGTCTAAAGTTCAACAATTTGCATCTAAAGTGATGGGCCATACTGTCACTTTTGACCCTAAATTTTCCCTACTTGGAATTCTCTCTTTCTTTAATCTCTCTCTCTCTCTCTCTCTCTCTCTCTCTCTCAAGCTCAGTATAAGTGGCTTAACTTACTCTCCTTGCAAGTTAAACGACTCATATTAATGTCTTGGAGAACAACAAATATCCCCACTCTTTCTGATATCCTTAAAAATCTTTCCCAATGAGCCTCTTTGGAAAGTATTACCTATGCTGCCCATAATCGGCTTAATGAATATGGTAAATGTAGGCAGGACTATCTTAACTACTTTCACAATGCAAATAACTAATGGACATTTAAGGAAACACCTTCTAATACTTATAACAGTCTCTGTGTTATGACCTGTCCTTAGATTTGATGCTGTCTCTCTTTACTTAGAAACTTTTTATTTCTTTTTAGACACCGTTCACGTCTTTATATAATTATTTTTCTTTGTAGAAATTTAAGTGATACTTCCCTAAGGCTTACTGAGCAAGTAAATAATGTATTTTTCCACTCACAATATGCTTATACTCCGTAACTCTCTCTTATCAGAATACGTTAACTTACTGAAGTTTATTACTTTTTAGCTAAGAAAAATATAACTAATAGTTTTTCTTCAACCAGATTTAGCTAATAAAGAATATAACGTTATTGTTTACAAGACTGTCATTTAATATACTTGCTGTGCCTTATATACATTCAAATCTGTATGTCTGTATTAGGAAGTCTGTTTGTATTCCTAAAATCTTTGAATAAAAAGATAAAGTCAAAAAAAGAAAATCACAGTGACAATGTTCATGAGCAGAGGCCTTAAATTCGGTATATTGAAAATTTGGCGACAAAAGTCGATAAAATGACTGTGTTACAAGCATACATTGCGCAATTTCCACACAGCCTCGTAAGTTCACGAATTCGTAATATTTTCAGTCCAGATTTTCAACATTGGCATTTTTCCACACCTCCTTACGAACAGTACAGCTGTCATTTTTCACACCCTGGCAAAATGTGTTTTCGCACTTCCGGAGCAGAATAGTGCGGTCACAGTGGGAAATGAGTGTTTGGGACAGATTAAGAAAATCACAGTGACACTGTTCATGAGCAGAGGTCCCAAAATGCCTATGTTGAAAATCTGCAGTAAAAAATCCCCAAACTAATTACATTATGGGTGTGTGTTGCGCACGCTCTTGACTTCACCAGTTTTTTTTTATATTTTCACTCCAGATTTTCAACATTGCCATTTTTTTACACCTCCTCATGAACAGTACAGCGGTCATATTTCACTTCCTGTTCAAAATGTGTTTTTGCACCTGTGGCGCCAAATGATGCCGTCGCTGTGCAAAATCACTTTTCGGCTAACAAATTGATAGTGTCACTGTTCATGCAGTGGGGTCACAAAAAGCCCATGTTGAAAACTTGGAGTCAAAATACCAAGAAACTCAGGGTGCAGGGACTGCATCAGAAAACATATGAGGACAGATTAACGGAGCACAATATGTATACCCTAGAGCAAAGGAGGGAAAAAGGTGATACGATCGAAACATTCAAACAGCTTAAGGGCATTAACAAGGTGAAAGAGTCCAACATGTTTCAATATAAGAAAAATAGCAAGACAATAGGACACAGTATGAGATTAGAGGGAGGCCGATTAAGGGGTAATTTGAGGAAGTTCTTTTTCACAGAAAGGGTGGTGGATGCATGGAATGGCCTACCTCAGGAAGTGGTGGATATGAATACAGTGCAGGGCTTCAAACAGGCATGGGATAGGCATAAGGGAGCAATACAGATGAGTATGAATAGATAGGCCATTGACAGAGCAAAGGCCGATGGCACATTTATAAGGTAGAAAAAGAAATAGGCAGACTGGATGGGCCTTGTGGTCCTTACCTGCTGTCAGCTTCTATGTTTCTATGTTACGCCTAGAACGTTAGGGTTTTCTGCCATAACGCCTGACCCTGTAGGGACTGACGGGCATCAGGGGTGTGACTTGGGATTGTCGACAGTAATGCTCATGCCATTCCATCCCACCCCCACCCTGCAGCCAGTGACAGGCATCAAGGTGCACATTGGACCCTTTGTCCCCAGAGTTCAACCCATTCTCCTATACTGCACCCATTTCAGCATATTTCCTTATGGAATGAGGTGAGTATAAAACCCGAACACTCAAAGCACACCTCGACACTTGTAAGTGTATACAGGGTAGGGTGAGGTGAAACGTTGTGACCGTTATGGGCGACGACCCAAAGGCACACCCCAATGCCTGTCCATCTCTGCAGGGTGGAGTTGGCATCAGTTCAGTACTTCACTGCCATTCCTATACTGCATTTGTCTAACTCCCGCACTTCCACTGCTAATGCCAGCAAGCAACATTCGGCATTGACAAATGCTCGTTCTTTTCTCTTTCATTAATTAGAAGAACTCTGCCAGGCAGCTGACATATCTTATTTTATTTATTTATTTATTTATTAGAACATCAGTTTAACAACCTTTGAGCCAAAGGCTCATTTACAAAGGTACCTCGTCACAGTGAGGACAAAACAGTGCAAGAAACAAACATCAAGGCAGACAAAAAATCAGAGTACATTTAGGAATCAGCCAAAAAATACAGGCATTTGTCAAACAACAGTATACAACAGGCTTACATGTGCACTTTACAGAGTAGACAATATACAGTAGTTACATGGAGATTGATTCAGTGGGCAGATAAAGGTAAGGCTGGGTGGAAGACATCAGAAGAGGAGTGTGGGGAGATAGTAGCAAGTAAAGGTAGAGCTGGACAGAAGGTCAGACAGCACCTCAGTGAGCCTTGTCTGGGAGGATAGGAGGAGGCTTAGAGGCAGGTACAGCTGCGTGTTGAGAGCAGGTGATTTCTAAGGCTAGTTTTAAAATAAGATAACGAGGCAGCATCAGTGACTCCGGCGGGGAAGGTGTTATACCAACAGGGGCTCTGTAGGGGTGACCTGCACGACCTTGGGGTTCCTTTCATTGTAACCAGTGCAGTTTTGTGGGATATGCAGGTATGCACTGTAGGGTTTGCACGGTGGATAGTGGTTGACAGACCCGGTGGGGATAGCCCAAGGAGTGATTTTTTTGTTAGGAGGCAGGTTTGGTATTTGAGGCGCTCATCTAGGTTGAGTAGATTAGCCATGGTGTAAAGACGGCAAGCGTGGGTTAGACTAGGAGCACCAGTTATGAGCCTGCAGGCCTTGTTTAAGGTGAGGCGGATCTTGTGCAGGGCAGTCTGGTCTGCTGCACCATACACAGGCAGGCCATAGTCTACCAGACATAGAACAGAGGATGTGACTGCAAGTCGGAGGGCATCCGTGGGGAGGCAGTTTTTGTGATGATAAGAGGATACTCAGCCGAGTGTTAGATGCTGAGGCAAGGGCAGAGATGTGGGCATGAAAAGAGAGGGCAGGGTCAAAGGTTATACCTAGGTATTTATAAGAGTGAACTAGCTCAATAGGGAGTTTAGAGGTGGAGTGGACTGCGAGAGGATAGTTACTGGATTTATTTTAGGGGTGGGAAAAGAGCATGGTTTTGGTTTTCTTTAGATTAATTATGAGACTATGCTCAGTAAACCAGGCTTCTGCGTCATTGTAGGATTCCTGCAGAGAATCCTGAAGTGAGATGGTGTAACCCCTAGATGGCGCTATCCCAGGGGCTACTACCCCTGCCTGATTTGCCATTAACAGGTTGAGGGGCCTGGATCCAATGGCGGGTGCCTCCACCCAGAGGTCAGGGTTTGCAGTAGTTAAACTAACTTGGTCACAGCCCTCTGGGACACTGCAACCCCCCTTTCTTCCCACTAGTGGCCCACAAATATATTAGAATTACCTTCACAGTATACACTTACCCCCAGGGCTGGTTCAGGCACTGGGACCTCCTGTAAAATAAGATACAGTGCAACAATCACAGTACAATACTTTTAACATAGACAAATACACTCAGGCAGTATAACTTTGCTGAAACAAGCAGCTCTGATTTATTTAGGGGAATATAACAAGGACAGGGGAAATCAGGTTAATTAGCTTATCACTTTACTATCTACCTATGGCTCTGTGCACAGGCCTATCCCTACCAGTTACTGTCCCTGGGTACCCAAGCCCTAGTGGCTAGTCCAAACCGTGGCAGCTGGTAGGGCCCTTTCACACAGTGAAAAGAAAATTAGTTTAAACAGTCAGCAGTACAGTGATTCCATTTGATTTAATGTGGCAATTCAACAGGAGGCGACCCTGAATTAGTACTCACGACCTCCAAACAAGATAGGGTCCTTCAACGTCAGCAGGGCTACTCTTGAGCTCCACGAGACTCTTCACACATTTATATGGTAAACAGTCACAGGCAAAAGTCCTTTAATGGCAGCAGGATTCACTTGAGCTGCACAAGCCTCCTCACACATTTATATGGCAAAAAGAAAGTACTATACCAGGCAGGCTGCTTCTCTATCCCGATCGCAATTACTGCACAATACCCGGGAGAACACACAGCAGATTCAGTTCCTGACAGACCGAGTGCAATTCAACAATTTCTCCAGTCTTCTACAGGGTGAGCCTGGTTTCTACTCTTCAGAGATCCTTTGATTCTCTTCACAGGACGGATTCAGTCCTAACAAGCAGTTACACAAGCTGCAGACCGGAACTCTGGGCCTTACACACGTTTTTTGACTGAAACTGTGCACTGAAGGAGCACAGGGTTTCTTTCCCCTTCACTGCCAGAGCTAAACTGAAACTCCAACAGACAAAACCGAGCACTTCCTTTGAGTTCCTCCCAGTTCTTGAATGGATTGGCTGTCACTCACAATAGACTGCTGCTGTTGGTCCAAAAAGGCGCCGAAGCCTAAACTACATCTCCCAGAGTCACTGCCCATACAATCCTCTTGTGGCTGGCTCAGATTATGAGTCCAAGTTCTGATTCGTCCAAGGCACCATTTTAGAGCTAGCTTACTCTACACTGATTGGTCCAGTTCAGCAGTTCAAAACTAGAATGGGAACTAGGCAAACACAGTTCTGACTGCAAAAAGCAGGTTAGACAAACTGTATTTTCATTATTACTCTAAATTATTTCTGGCAAACAGTTACATCTTTCAGATAGGTTCCTTTGTACTCCTAGTGACTGCAAAATGGAGTGAATTGGCAGCAGTTCGAGTGGTACTCAAACAGAGAAACACACAGTCCCCCCATACAAATTAATTATGTCTGCAAGCAGACGGCTCTTAAAGAGACAGTACCAGAGGCTCTAAAAACCTCACTGATAAATGGCTTAAATGCCAAACACCATTCAGGCTTGGAGCATTCAAGCAAGCTCTAAGTCTTTGGGAACCCCACATTTGCAGGGGTTACACCCCTTCTGGCCAAGGAAAGCTTGACATCCAGCGTAAAACAAGTACCCATAAGTTTTAACTGCAACCATATACATTTGCATTAGGCTCACACATGTAATCATCAATCAATATATCATTTTACCAAGAACACATTTCTGAAACATTGCAGTACGCCACTCTTACACAGTATTACACACACATTGTACCATAACTCAAGTTATTACCTCTTGTACATGAAACCTGAAGAGAGAGGCCCTTCCCTATCAGTTACCTTGGGGCTGGACGGGGCAAGGGCACCATACTTAGAGGGCAACACAAGTAACTTGGAGTTAGCACTGACGCTCAGTTTGGGCAATGAGCTCAGGGACACATACACTCCTTTATGGACATTGAGAGGCAAATCCACAGGCCTCCCAAGGGAATCATAACTGAGGTGCACCACAGGCTTTACAGCTCGACCAGTCTTTCTAGGGGGAACTGTTACAGTCTCTGCACTCTGAGCCTCATTTTCAGCATTGTCCTCACTTGTCAGGGGAGTCTCCATGGGGTAGGGAGGCTAGAACTTGGGGCACTTTCAGCTCCAGGAGTTACAGTTTCTGAGTCCACAACATTTGGCTGCATGGAGAGCTTCGGACACTGGCAGTGGACTGTCGGGGCACTCAAAATACTCTTCTTGTTCTGGTGTATCACCAGTCTGCCCCTAATCCATCATTTTCCTCCCTGAAAGCTCAAACAGTTCAACCATGCACAATGATTCCATTTCATCTGATCTGATGCTTTGCACCTCACTTTCTGGGAGCATTGGCTCCAGGGACGTAAGTTGGGGCTTAGACAGTCCAGAAGGCCCAGCTTCATCTCCAGTATTGACTAGGGATTGCCCTCAAACAATTGACTCAGTTCGTAAGAAGGATAGTATTCAAAGTCACTCTCACTTTCTTCTGATATGGACTGACAGTCATGCTCAACTGGGACTTGTGGAGGGAAACACTTTAACTTTGCTTCTGTAGGCAGGCTTTCTTGATCTTTTCTTGCAGCAGCTCTAGTCACTGGGTCCAGAGGGGGTATCTTCTGGGGGCTCAGACTCAATCAAGATTAGTCCAATGGGCAGTAAATGATTTTATGCATTGTTTTTACATCTTTTGAATTATTCTCAGGCCTTACTTTGTACACTGGCAGATCATCTAGTTTGCCCACTACAATGTGAGGGAGATGGTGCCATCTGTCAGCAATCTTGTGTTTGCCATGCAGTCCCAGATTTCTTAGCAACACCCAATCTCCTCCTGGAGTTCCGTGCAGTCCACCTTTTATCATACCTTCTTTGTTGGCCAGATTTCTTTTGGCAGCCATGGTTTGAGCCAGTTGGTACGCATGAGTTAGCTGGGCCTTTAACTTTGCACATACTGTAAATAGTTGTCAGCTTGAACCCTCATCAGAGAGACCCCAAACACACATCTACCGTAGTCGAGCTTCTCTTCCAAACATCAGACGGTAGGGGAGAACCCAGTGGCATCACTTTTGGTGCAGTTATAAGCATGTACCAGGGTGCTAATTTGTTGGCTCCATCTAGGCTTGTCCTTTGGGTGCAGGGTGCCTAGCATATCTAGCAAAGTGCGGTTGAAACGCTCAGGCTGTGGGTCCCCTGGGGTGGTAAGGAGTGGTTCTGGACTTTCGACTCCCACAGAGAAAGCATCTCTTTGATCAGACGACTCCAAAGTCTCTCCTTGATCAGAATGGATTCTTTGTGGAGCCCATAGTGAACAAAAAGTTTTCACAAGTACTTTGGCCACAGTGGATGCTTTCTGGTCTTTGGTGGGAAAGCTTGGGCATATCTCGTGAAATGGTCAGTGACCACCAGCACATTACCTATTTCTTTGATCTGACTCCAAACTCAGAAAATCAATACAGACCAGCTCCATGGGTGCACTGGTGGTGATGTTAATATGGGGCAGCCCTCTGGGGCAAAGCTTTCTGTAAGCAGCGATCACAAGTTCGAATGTGTTGCTCCACATCAGCCCCCATCTTAGGCCAATAGAATCTGGATCTCACCAAGTCAAGTGTTCTGTCTATACCAAGGTGCCCCATGTGGTTGTGCAAGGACATCAGTACTGAGTCTCCAAAGGCAGTAGCAGCACTAGTTGTTGTTTGTCTACTTGTCCCCTCTGTCTACTGTTTCTCTGTATAACAGTTTATTGATCAGTTTCAACTTAGGACCTCTTTGTATAACAGTGCAGTTCTCAAATCAGTGGAGCTTAATTTGGACACATCTTTCCTGCATAGAGGGCTTCTAAAGCTGCTTTGATCATGGGATCGTGGATTGAGCCCAGTCATTACTGTCATTGTCCAGCTGAGGCAGTGCACCAATGTCTATTGCAGAAAAGTGGCAATAAGCAGCAGGTATGCAATCTCAGAGGGTCCCAAGCAATCCACCATGCAGTCCACTGCGTCCCGGGACATTTGTTCCTCCTGTCAAACTTCCGCAGAGTGCCCGAATGTGTCAGGTTCTGCCAATCGGACCCAATCATTCTGGGGAACAGGCCTCCGGAGAGAGCATCAGCATCTATGTGGTTCAGACCTGCTCGGTATTCTAGAGCATAGTCATATGTAGATAATGCAGAAAGCCACCTATGGCCAGTGGCATCCAACTTAGCTGAGGTCTGCACATAGGTCAAAGGATTATTGTCAGTTTTACTAGTATTTTAGCCCATACAAGTACTCATGGAATTGTCAACAATAGCTCACTTCAAAGCTAGGAACTCTAACTTATGTACTGGACAGTTCTTCTTTTCGGATGGGGTCAGGCTTCTACTGGCAAAGGCCACTGGTCTCAGACCATTCTCGTGCTCTTGGTACAACACAGCCCCAACCTTGCAAACTAGCATCAGTGTGCAGGACGAGGTTTTTTGATCGGCATAGGCCAGCACTGGAGCATGGGTGTTGATATATGATCTCCTGAAAAGCAGTCTCACAATCAGGAGTCCAGCGGCCCCAAATACTTCACTCGGACGAAAATACACTCTTTCAGTCTTGAGGGACGCTTGACTTTTGGTATTTTTGTGGGTTGGGGGATACCCTTGAGTAAGGTTAAGAAGGCGGATCACTCTTGAATAGTCCTTGATGAAATCGACACAACCACA
The DNA here is from genome assembly GCA_016271365.2 of Neoceratodus forsteri. Taxonomy (NCBI): domain Eukaryota; kingdom Metazoa; phylum Chordata; order Ceratodontiformes; family Ceratodontidae; genus Neoceratodus; species Neoceratodus forsteri. The sequence continues at coordinate 138,976,332 of CM057449.1, read as the reverse complement.
GAATCCCAGGAATCTTTGGCAGTTCTTTAGATTTTTGGGCTGTGGCCAGGTGGTCAAGGCCTCAACTTTACTTGGGTCGGCCCTATTCCTCGGTGGATACTATGTGTCCCACATACTTTACTGATGTTTGAAAGAATTGACACTTATCAATGGACAGTTTAAGGCCAAAGTCCTCCAGTCGGTCCAATACCTTAAATAATCTGCTCTCATGTTCCTCCAGTGAGCTGCCAAACACAATAACATCATCTAGGTATACCAGGCACTTAGTAAGTTCATGTCCCCACTGCACGCCCATCAATCGCTGAAAAGTGGCTGGGGCACCTGAAACCCTTGAGGCATCCTCATGAATTCATAGAAGCCAAGCGGACAGATAAAGGCTGTCTTTCACGGTCCTCTGGGGCCATCGGGATCTGGTAGTACCCACCGCGGAGATCCAACACAGAGAACCACTTGCTCCCATTTAGGCAGTCCAAAGCATCCTGAATGCGGGCATTGTGTACTGATCAGGAATAGTCCACGTGTTTACAAAGCGATAATCCACGACATCCTTACTGTCCCATTCTTTTCCTCACTACCAGAATGGGGAAGCATAAGGGCTTCTGGATTCTTGTATTACACCAGCAGCTAACATCTCTTGCAGATGCCGTCTCACATCATCTATATCAGCAGGTGCCAGGCGCCGAGACCTCTCACTAAATGGTCTTTCGTCATGCAGCCGGATATTGTGCTCAGCTCCTTGCACGCATCCCACGCCCCATTCCTTTAAAGAAAACACCTGGTCTCTGGGCAAGCTTCTCACTGATCCTCACTTTCCATTCAGCTGGCAGCGGGAGTCTAAATCAAACAAGTCAGGCTATCTGTCATTCTTCCTTGAACTCTTGCTGTTGGGTAGCAGTGCAGTGTCTGCACAATGCACATTAGCCAGGATGCAACCTCTATTTACTCGAATGTCTCTTTCAGACACATTATAAACTTGGACCATTACCCTTCTGGCATAAGCGTGGGCTCTAGCAGGCAAAATACTAGGCTTGACCAGCAGTCCCTCTGGCAATTTTCCATCGCCTGGTGCATCCAACATTAATATTTTATTCTTAACATCCTTTCTGATACGGACCTCTCCCTGTAAGGTACACTGGGCATTTGGCACCAGGATCAGAGACTCAGGATCCTTCTTCCATACAATTCCGACCGGTTCCTCTGGTTCTATTTTTTCAGCATCTCTCTGTGCCTCATAGGCCTTCTTAATTAAAGCCGAACCTTAAAGCTCTACTGCCTTTGACCCATGTTTTCATAACACAACTGTGCCAGCCTTCCCAACATATGAGCATTTGTTCCAATCAACAAAGGACACCATCATACAGTCCAGTGGGGGACACACTAAGGCTAGGGTCTCTACTTGTTCGCCACTCCAGCCACGGAGGTGGGGAAGACAGCCAAATTGGATATACCCGAATAGGGGTGGCCTTCTCACTTAACCCCATACATGCAGTCCTTCTAATGGTTGTAAGGGTACGCTCTGACAAATGCTTCTGATACCAATCCTGGAACATAATTGTCACTTGGGAGCCACTGTCTAATACAGCTCTGTAGACACTTCATTCACCTTTACAGTGGTCTCCATGGAGGGACCCACTATTCTGGACCAGTCTGGAGAGGCGGTAGTGGGGGCCTGGGCAACTGACCTTGCCACAAAGGACGTGAATTAGCATTTTTGGTGCCCTCACTGGGATCATTTCTGCACCTCTTAACCACTGATTTGTTCTCCGAAGCTCTCCTTGTAGCCTATATGTAACTTTTGTCAGTGTCTTTGGGGACCGCCTTCTCTTTTCATGTGCCCATCCTTCCCACAATTATAGCAAAACATATTTTCTGGAGTTTGAGCTGGCGAGGTGCCACACTGGGAGCCAGGGCGGGGTATTACTAACTGGAAACCTTGGTGCCATCTCTGTCTGCGGCGTGATAAGCATTTGGAGACATCTCGTCAGTTTCTCCACTTCCATGGTCAAGGAATCGAGTTCGGAGCTGTTATCAGCAGGAGATACATGGTGGTGTCCCACCCCCATAGCAGATGCAGTCGGATATAGGTCGGGGTCGTAGACTTGCAGGCGTGGCTTCATAAAGGACTGTTTTTGAATTCCCGGATCTCTCAACAGTTAGCCCCATTGTGGCATATCTTTTCCTTATCAGAGCTCATTGACTGCCAACCTCTGCCCTGAACTTCACTTGATGGGCCACCCTCAGTCACTCGGGTCATAGCCGCAGCTATTGGTGCAGGTCCCTCCCGAGGTCGCCTTTTCTCAACTCCTCGAATTTTTCTCATTAACTCATCATAGGAGGGTGGGGATTCCAGTCGATTTGCCAGGCGTAACTGAAGCAACAGCAGTTCTGAGAAGGGGCAGACTTAAGGATCCTGTCCAGCCTGGTTCGGTCCAGTTCAATCGCTGGCAAACTACCCTTTCTGAGGCATTCTTGCAACAGTTTTTCCAGCCGAGATACATACACAGACAACAACTCCCTTTGGTACTGTTGTGCATTTCTTACTCTCCACCATAGATCCTCATCAGAATCTGGGCTCCCATACACATTCTCCAAGGCCTCAAGATAGGCCTGTGCAGTCACTTCAGGGTTACTGGCCCGTTTAGCACGGATGGTAGCCAGGGCAGGACCTCGGAGGCTCTCACTAACCCTCTTTCGCTTTCAGCTTCGAGCATTGCCATTCTAGCACTTGGGGCAACATAGTCTATCAGGTCTCCCAGTCATCCTCCTTGGGGGTGGGGAGGGTGCCAGAGAAGATCCTCAACCTTCGTAAGAGTCGTGACTAATGGCAAGTGCAGAAATTGAGTCTGCATTGGTTCAGCCACCATTACGGGTACTGGAGCAGGAGAGGTGTTGGGGAGGAACACCCCAGGTGGGAATAGTGTTTCTTCAAGTCCTCACAGTTTTCCCTTCCCCAGCAACCATTTAGCAAATTTCTCCTCAAAAGTTTCAGACAGTGGTGGGGGCTCATTCCCCCTGGTCTTTACTGTACTTAGTTATCACTCTCCAGGCAGTGAGGGCTCCTCTGGGGTAATGGTCTGTGGCACTTTGGAGCTATCTATGGGATCCTTAAACTCTACTAGGGCCAGGAAAGTGTGGGTGAGCAGATTAGCATGCCGACCCACCACCACAGGGTTTTGTAAACCTTCCACCTTGGAAAGTACTCCCTGTACAGTGTCCGTGTTGATACCCAGGGGATGTCCAGGATAAGCATAGCATTTTGGGGTCAGTCTCCTCCCAGTACACCACTCCACCAGCGGTGCACAGCCACTTCTGTCAGGGTACCCATTTTTTCTTAACAGTGGTTCAGAATATGGCCACTAGAGGACACACAATCCCAGCGGTGAGCCTCAAGATGTAACCCTAGATATGGCTGATCCCAGGGCTACTACCCTGCCTGATTTGCCACTAACAGGTTGAGGGGCCTGGATCCAATGGCGGTGCCTCCACCCAGAGGTCAGGGTTTGCAATAGTTAAACTAACTTGGTCACAGCCCTCTGGGACACTGCAACCCCTTTCTTCCCACTAGTGGCCCCACAATATATTAGAATTACCTTCACAGTATACACTTACCCCCAGGGCTGGTTCAGGCACTGGGACCTCCTGTAAAATAAGATACAGTGCAACAATCACAGTACAATACTTTAACATAGACAAATACCTCAGGCAGTATAACTTTGCTGAAACAAGCAGCTCTGATTTATTTAGGGGAATATAACAAGGACAGGGGAAATCAGGTTAATTAGCTTATCACTTTACTATCTACCTATGGCTCTGTGCAGGCCTATCCCTACCAGTTACTGTCCCTGGGTACCCAAGCCCCAGTGGCTAGTCCAAACCGTGGCAGCTGGTAGGGCCCTTTCACACAGTGAAAAGAATTAGTTTAAACAGTCAGCAGTACAGTGATTCCATTTGGATTTAATGTGGCAATTCAACAGGGAGCGACCTGAATTAGTACTCACGACCTCCAAACAAGATAGGGTCCTTCAACGTCAGCAGGGCTACTCTTGAGCTCACGAGACTCTTCACACATTTATATGGTAAACAGTCACAGGCAAAGTCCTTTAATGGCAGCAGGATTCACTTGAGCTGCACAAGCCTCCTCACACATTTATATGGTAAAAAGAAAGTACTATACCAGGCAGGCTGCTTCTCTATCCCGATCGCAATTACTGCACAATACCCGGGAGAACACACAGCAGATTTAGTTCCTGACAGACCAAGTGCAATTCAACAATTTCTCCAGTCTTCTACAGGGTGAGCCTGGTTTCTACTCTTCAGAGATCCTTTGATTCTCTTCACAGGACGGATTCAGTCCCAACAAGCAGTTACACAAGCTGCAGACCGGAACTCTGGGCCTTACACACGTTTTTTGACTGAAACTGTGCACTGAAGGAGCACAGGGTTTCTTTCCCCTTCACTGCCAGAGCTAAACTGAAACTCCAACAGACAAAACCGGGCACTTCCTTTGAGTTCCTCCCAGTTCTTGAATGGATTGGCTGTCACTCACAATAGACTGCTGCTGTTGGTCCAAAAAGGCGCCGAAGCCTAAACTACATCTCCCAGAGTCACTGCCCATACAATCCTCTTGTGGCTGGCTCAGATTATGAGTCCAAGTTCTGATTCGTCCAAGGCACCATTTTAGAGCTAGCTTACCCCACACTGATTGGTCCAGTTCAGCAGTTCAAAACTAGAATGGGAACTAGGCAAACACAGTTCTGACTGCAAAGAAAGCAGGTTAGACAAACTGTATTTTCATTATTACTCTAAATTATTTCTGGCAAACAGTTACATCTTTCAGATAGGTTCCCTTTGTACTCCTAGTGACTGCAAAAATGGAGTGAATGGCAGCAGTTCGAGTGGTACTCAAACAGAGAAACACACAGTCCCCATACAAACTAATTATGTCTGCAAGCAGACGGCTCTTAAAGAGACAGTACCAGAGGCTCTAAAAACACTCACTGATAAATGGCTTAAACGCCAAACACCATTCAGGCTTGGAGCATTCAAGCAAGCTCCTGGAAGTCTTTTGGGAACCCCCATTTGCAGGGGGGTTACACCGGGATTACGGTCGGAGGCAAAGAGTACAGCATCATCTGCGTAAAGAAGGATTTTACCAGTACATGCACTGGGCAGGGAGTTGAGAGAAAAAGGGAAAAGAGCAAGGGCCCAAGAATGGAGCCCTGAGGGACTCCGAAGTGGATAGGGCAGGTGCTGGAAAGCTTCCCGTTGATTTTCACATGTTGGGAGCGGGCCGACAAGTAGCTGGAGCACCAGGAAACAGGCCCAGTGGCAAAGCCTAAGTGACTAAGGGTAGCTAGCAGGAGGGGTGGAGACAGTATCAAGGCTTTTGATAAGTCAATGAACACTGCACCTGCTAGGGAGCCAGAGTCCAGTGAGGTGTGAAGAAAGTTAGAGAACTCCAGGAGGGCAGTATTGGTGCTGTGGCCTGCTCTGAAACCATGTTGTTCTGGGCACAGGATGCTATATTTATCGAGGTATTCAGAGATTTGGGTGGCCACAATTTTTTCTAAGGCCTTAGAGAGAGGAGAGAGGATTGAGATAGGTCGATAATTGCTACTGAGGGTCCTATCACCACCCTTGTGTATTGGGGTGACAGTAGCTATCTTCCAGGCAGAGGGGAATTGCCCTAGGCAGAGGGATTTGTTAAAGAGACTGGTGATTGGTGAGATAACCAGATCCAGAACCTGACAGAGAAGACTGAGATCAAGGGAGTCATTGTCAATTGTGTTACTCTTTTAAAGCCTTGAGTAGGTAAGTCTGACTCCTGGGCAGTGACTTGGCGAGGTAGAACAAGGCGTGGGAGAATAGGGACAGACCTGGAGGAGGGGAGCAAAGAAATTATCAGGAGCACCGGCTAAGGTCTGTGAAAGATTTGTTGAGGTGGTTGGCAATAAGGACAGGGTCTGAAGAGACCGAACCATTAATGTTGATAAGCGAAGGTAGGGGGGAACGCGTGCCACCATTCAGCTGCTTAATGTTGTCCCAGAAGGTCCTAGCGTTCCCCCATGAGGAAGTGAGGGAGGCTTGATAGTACTCAGCCTTCACTTTGCAGATGGCCCATGTACATTTGTTCTGGGCAGCAGCATAGGCCAGCCTGTCAGCTGGGCGGCCTGTTTGATGGCAATGTGCCATAGATTGTCCTGTGCTTAGAAGTTGGCGCAGGGTGGGATAATCCAGGGGGCATGCCTTACTTTGGACCGGCGTGCAGTTATGGGTGCAAAATGTGCAGCAGAGTTGAAGGTGTGGATAAAGAAGGTAAGAGCCGTGTCAATATCTGGGGCGTTTAGTATAGGGGACTAGTCTATGAGGGCTAGGAGTTGCTTAAGGCCTTTCAGCCCACCAGGTCTAAGACGTCGCCGAAAGGTAGTTTGTGCTGTGGGTTTGGGCAAGGAGGTTGACCAATAGAAGAGAACCGGGAAGTGGTCGCTAAGGCAGTCTGGGAGGATTTGGATATTGCGGATGTGGTTAGGGCGGTTTGTGAGGACCACATCCAGGAGTGTGCTAGAGCCTATTCTAGGATTCACTCTAGTGGGTTGGGAGACTAGTTGGGTTAGGTCGATGGCTGTAAAGGCATCATGGGAGGAAGTGGATGAAGGGTTGAGCCAATTGATGTTCAAGTCCCCCACAAGGATTTGGTCGGAGGAGTGGGGTAGGGAGGTAAGATAATCGATTAGTGGGCCTAGTGCTTGTGCTTGATTTTTTTGGAGGTATGTACACTGTAGTCAGGTAGATGGGACCCCTAGAGGGATCAGGAGATAGTTTTAGGGTTAGGGCCTGAGCCCTGGAGTCAAGGACCGGGGCTGGGAGGGCTAGTCCAATGAGAGGGTCTTTGACATAATGGCACAGCCCCCCTCGCCTACAACACGGTCCTCCCGATAGAGGGAGTAGCCGGGAGTGAGACCAGGAGTCAGGGTAGAGTCTGACAGCCAAGTTTCAACTATTGAGATAACGCCAGGTTTATGAACCGCAACCCAGCAATTGAGAGAGTCGAATTTTTAAGGAGGCTACATATGTTCATGGAAGCAATATGAAGCCCGTGGATTCCTTTGAGGAGCCTTTGCAAGCTGGACCGGGATTGGGATGTATGTTACCAGTCAGGAGCAGAAGGAGGACCGCCTGGACAGAGGGTGGCAGAAGGAGAGTTCATCCGGGAGCGATAGGAAGAGAGGTGGGTTTAGTAGCACAGGGGTGTGGGTAGGGCAGCACAGGCTGAGAAGGCTTGAGGATAAGATGCCCGAGGGAGCAAAGGGGGAAGGTAGTGTCTAGATGGGAGGTGAGGTGGAGAGGAGCATATGGGGTGAGTGGAGGAGGAGGGAGGGGGAGGGCCAGTGGCATAGGAGGAGGGGAGGTAGGAGCACTAGAGTAGTGAGGCTGAGGGTTAACAGGGACATTAGGGTTAGCGGAAGGCAAAAGGAGGAGGAGGAGAGAGAGAGGCAGGTAGGCAGGAGGTGTGCATGCATGATTGGTAAGGTTGTGAGAGCTGAAGTGAAGAAAGATGGGGGAACTTGGATGATAGAGGGGAAGATGGTAGTGAAAGGTCTAGCTCCAAATGTAATTGCCACCTTGGTACAGTGGCAGAGCCCCTGCCTTAAGCACACAGGGCACCAGGTTCAAGGCTTGCCCTGGGTGATAGAAAAGGACCCAAGACTGTGACTACAGCAGCAGGGAGCAGGGCTCAAAGCCTGCAGTAACACTCAGAAAATATTTTAGCAGGGTTAGAGGGTTTTAGAATCTTAAAACCTATTTCAAACAATAGTCTGATGTGATAGCTGAGTGGTGGAGCTGCTGATTGAACTAGTGAGGGTGCAGGATTCAATGCCTGCAGTGGCAGCAAGAGAGAAGTGGTTAAATATTTGGGCGGGGGCGGGTAAGAGACTATGAAAGTCTTAGAAAGTAGGAATAAGATAGCCAAATAAAGTGGTTAAGAGGTAGAGCTGCTGACTCTGATAGAAAGGGTACTGGGTTTGAGAACAGCTTTGGGACAGAAAACAGGAATTTTTGTTTCGAAGAAGGAAGGGTTAAGAGCTTGAAAGTAGAGGAAGATATTGGCTTGGTGGTTAGGCTGCAGACTTTGAGTAAGGGGTGCAAGGTTTGAGGCTTGCAGGGGGCCTAGTGGTGGGCTGATGGGAAGGAGTGAGGAAAGAAGATAGCAGAAAGGATTAGGAGGGAATTGCAGAGACCTCTAGTGGACATGGATTGCAATAGTTGCTAGGAAGGAGTAGAAGGCGGATAGAGGTGCCAGAGTGGAAAGTGCAGCAACCCCTAGTGGTTGGAGTGCATAAGCTACAAATGGAAAAGTGTGAAGGGTAGGGTATCTAGCTCTGTTCCCTCCTTTACATCTTCAGAATTGTGATCTCACTGACTGTAACATCACTGCTGTGTAGGAACAGCCACTCATTAGCTGCCAGGTCAGTTATCTGTGATGTCACTGTCAGTGAGATCACAATGCTGATGATGTAGTTGGGGGGGGGATTAGAAGTAGCTATGTCAGCTGCCAGGATGAGAACTGTTCTGCACATCTGGCACAATGATTATCACATAGAAAACTTTCTAAAGAGCAAAAGCCAAAGGAAAAATACTTCAGAAATAAAAAGTTACAACTGTCCCTTTCTTAAAATGTGTATAATTTTCCTCTATATTGGTTCCACTAGCTCTTTTAGTTACTTTTTGGCAGGCACTATTTCCAATGTCTGTTCTGAGGCTCTGGAATCAGGGTTCCTCCTTTCAGACGTGGTATCTGATTCATTACCATGCTGCACTGCAACCTTTCAGACGACTGTGTAGCGTTCTCTTTTTTTCTCATCACCATTTACAGTAGTTGCTGCTGCAGTACATGAACTGAGGGACCCTTCTGATATGTGTTGTCTGCCATCATTAGGAACTTCCTTGCATCCTTTTTTTATTATTTTTTGGGGACAAGGAGGCAGGCTGAGAACCCTTAATTTCTTTCATCTTGTTTGTCCCTTTAAGGTTTAAGGACAAAAAAAAAAAACAGGACTTATAATTTGTAAAGTCATCGTCTGGACCCAGGCAATTTAAATAGGGCTCGTGGCAGTCTGTCCTTGCCAGGAGCCGGAAACATTTTTTTTTTTTCCCTAGCCTGTAGGTCCCTAAGACATACCAGTTTAGAGAGATCCTGGTAAAAAAATTTAATGATTGCCAAATAAACACTACTGAACAAGAGCCACCAGTAAAAAATATCTGTTGCACTAAAAAACTGTGCCAAAGGTCAAACTGTGGTTCCTGGAATAGGAACCGATTTAATTAGGGTGAAAGGACACAGGCAGAAAGGGAAAGTAAAAGCGCTCTTTTTCCTGTACTGAAAATCAAGAAAAAACACAAAACTACTTTAAAATATATATGTAAGTGGTTTAATTTAACAATAGTACCAAAAGGAAAAAAACGGTGGCCATTTAGGGTAGTCTCTAGTTCCTCTTATAGGGCATCTACCCATACTGCAGTACACCTTCCTGCCACCAAATGGGAAGCGCTTCACCTAGAAGAAGGGGGAGCAGGGGAATACATCTTGAGGGTTTACACAGGGACTAGTAAAGAATAGACAGAGCAAACATGACAGGAGTGGTGCCGTGCAGCGGATGTGGAGCAGCGGTATTTAGGAAAACCTTCTAGATGCTGTGGTGCTGCCCCATCTGGGAGGGGGTTGCCAGTCTCTGGACCAAGCTGGCTAGGATTCGGGAAACCCCTGCTCCCACCCAGAGGCCACGGGGGGGGGCAGAGACCCCAGCCAGTGTGACTAAGAAATTCCTACGCTGTGCTTGAGGTACAGGAAGGCCCCCAAGGGTCACCCGAGGTTGCACTGAGGGAGGATGGGCAGGGTCTTCGAAGTGGAACCCCAAGGGTGGGTGGTGGAAGACCCCAAAGGAAGAAGAGGATACTCCTGGTGGGGGACTCCATTGTCTGGGATGCAGAACTAGGAGCAGCAAGAGAAGGGTAGGGAGGTAAAGTGCCTGCCGGGAAGCTCGGCTTGGAGGGATGGAAAGTGGATCCAGGGGATCGCTAGGGCGATAGCATGGAGGGGGAAGCTCGATGTCATTGTCCATCTGGGGATAAATGACCTAGCTGGGAACAAGGCAGAGTAAGCAAGGGTGCAGGGGGAGTTTGAGGAACTGTGGAGAGGCCTGGGGCAGGTAGCGAACTCTGTGACCTTCGTGGAGGTGCTGCCTGTCCATGGCAAGGGGAAAGCTAGGGGTCTCCGCATCAAGAACTTCAGTGCTTGGCTGAAGAGCTGGTGCAGAGAGCAATGTTTTGATTACATTGGAGACTGGGGGCCCATCTGGAGGGATGCAGGTCTGTACCGGGGACATGACCTGCATCTCTCCAGCAGAGTCACCAAAGTCCTTAGTGGACAGTTGCAATATTTCGTTGGCAAGCATTTAAACTAGCCATACATAGATACATAGATACATAGAGTATTCTATCAGATCAGATTCAGGAAATGACGACAAAAGGTGAGGTAGTACTGCTGGGGGATTTCAGTATCCCAGATGTTAATTGGACCATCCCAGCAGCTGCTTCATCCAGGAGCTGGGGCATCCTGGATTCCCTACAGCGGGCAGGCCTCAGACAGCTGGTGAGCAATCACACCAGGGACAGGGCAGTTCTGGACCTAGTACTGTCCAATGGTTGGCAGTATAGCCTAGAGGTTAGAGCAGTGAGCTGTGAATGAGCTTGATACATCCACCAGACACACCTGGGTTTGATTCCCACAACCTCCACTTGCATACTGTATGACTCTGAGCAAGCCTCTTAACCTCCCAGTGCTCCCGGGTCACCCTAGAAAACAGGCACCTGAGCCTAGTGTGCCTTACCTGGTTAACAAAGAATAAAATTCACAATTAAAATTAAAATCAGAGACATCCAGGTGGACGGTCAGCTGGGATCCAGTGACCACCACTTAGTGTGGTTTAACATGGAGACAGAGACGCAGTCAAGCCGCACTAAGGCAAGGGTCTTAGACAGGGGGTGGATTTTGATAAAATGGGAAGGGGTGTCAAGAAGGCCCTGGTGAGGAGGGAAATATGGGGGGTTGAGAAGCAGTGGGAACACCTGAAGGGAGCCATAGAGGAGGTGACCAACCAATGCTTTAGGATGGTAAGCAAAGGCAAGAAAAGGAGGAAACCACTATGATTCTCAAGAGAGGTGGCAGACAGGATAAGGGCCAAAGGAAGAGTTTCCGGAAATATAGAGACTCAAAGGGAGGAAGACAGGGAGGTGTACATAACGAATCTAAAGGAAGCAGGGAAGGCAGTTAGCGTAAAGGCGTGGACCAAGGAAGACTAGCACAGATAGTGAGGAAAGGAAACGAGACTTTCTTTAGGTACATCAGTGAAAGAAGAAAAACTGGGGGGGGGGGATTATAAGGCTCAAAGAGGATACAGGGGAGTGCAAGGAGGGAGACCTGGGGAAGGCAGAAATACTGAACAAATACTTCTGTTCAGTATTCACTGAAGAGGGGGAGGGTCTGGGGCCACAGCCGAGTAACAAATACGAAGGGAGAGGGGAGGTGGACATATCTCCATTCGCAGAGGGGAGAGTCCTGGAGGAGCTCACAAAACTAAAGGTGGACAAAGCAATGGGACCAGATGGCATGCACCTGAGGATATTAAGAGAGCTGCAAAGGGAGCTAGCAGCACTTCTGGCGGCCATGTTCACCGACTCACTCAACACAGGAGTGGTTCCAGAAGACTGGAAGAGGGCACAGGGAACTATAGACCGGTCAACCTCACCTCACTAGTAGATAAGATTATGGAGGCACTGCTTAAAGAAAGAATAGTGGCATACTTAGAAGCCATCAACACCCAGGATCCCAAGACAGCATGGATTCACTGCAGGAAGCTCGTGTCAGACGAATCTGATAAATTTCTTTGACCGGATGACAAAGGAGGTAAATTGGGGGGTGGGGGTGGACATCGCCTGCCTTGATGTTAACAAGGCCTTCAACACCATTCCACACAGAAGACTGGTTAACAAGATGGGTAGTCTGGGCATGGGGCAAATGGTGGTAAACTGGGTGAGAAACTGACTAACAGATAGGAGGCAGAGGGTAGTGGTAAACGGGATCCAATCTAGGGAGAGGGGAGTGACCAGCGGGGTTCTTCAGGGATCAGTCCTGGGGACAGTCTTATTCAGTGTCTTCATTAGTGACACTGCGGAAGGGTTGGAGGGGAAGGTCTGCCTGTTTGCAGATGACACCAAGATCTGAAACAGGGTGGATACACCAGATGGATTGGAGACAATGAGGAGGGACCTGGGGATGCTTGACAAATGGTCGGAGGTGTGGCAACTAAGGCTGAGTTCCAAGAAGTGCAAAATAATGCACCTGGGAAGAGGGAACCCTAGGGAGAGCTACAGGATGGGGGGGAGTTACTGTCACCAAGGAAGAAAGGGACCAAGGGGTTATCATTTCAGATGACCTAAAGGTGTCCAAGCAGAGTGCAAAGGTGGCGGGGAAGGCCAGTGGCATGCTGGGGTGCATAGGCAGATTTATCACAAGCAGAAGGCCGGAGGTGGTGATGCCATTGTACAAAACACTGGTAAGGCCTCTCCTAGAGTACTGTGTGCATTTCTGGAGGCTACACCTTCGTAAGGACATCGACAGGGTGGAGGCGTTTTAGAGAAGGGCGACAAAGATGGTGTAGGGCTTGCACCAGAAAACATATGAGGAGAGACTAAAGGACCTCAGCATGCACTCACCAGAGGAGAGAAGGGACTGGGGTGACATGATAGAAACATTCAAGTACCTCAAGGGTATAAAAAAGGTGCAGGGGTGAGGCATCTTCCAGTATAGGAAGAGTACAAGTACAAGAACAAGGGGGCAGGGTATGAAATTAGAAGGGGGCAGGTTGAGGGGAAATGTGAGGAAGTTTTTCTTCACAGAGAGGGTGGTGGATGCATGGAATAGCCTGTCATAGGACGTGGTAGGACTGAGGACAGTGGAAGGATTTAAACATGCCTGGGACAGGCATAGGGGAATGTTAGAGGTGGAGAAGAGTGGGAAGAGGCCAGTGACCAGGTAAGGTCAGTAGCCACACACGTGTAGGGTGACGGGCAGACTGGATGGGCCTAGTGGTTGTTATCTGCCGACTGTTTCAGTGTTTCAAGTGAGAACCACAAAACCAGAATAGCAAAAAATAGAGTAAATGAGGACCTAACTTACACAGCAGTAAATACACTTAAAATAAATAAACTGACTGGTGAACCAGCGATACTGGAGCCGACTTCAGGGCAACTGCTCTGTCCAGGGCGAAGAGACAAATCTGATCACCTGTCAGAGTATAGCATGACTGCAGAGTTTGAACCAAGATTCTGAATTCCATAATTAGAATAGGTTCCACCTCTGGGGCATCTGTTTCCATGGAGATAGATACATAGATTGTAAACATTAAGGGGTTGGAAATAAAGCAAGCCCCAGGAAAATATTAAATTTGTTTAAAAAGTAAGTGTACTGCCTTAAATATTAGATTTTAAAAGCTGTCAGCTATTTTCTTTAATGTCTGAGGTACTTCTTAGAAGATATATTATCTGATGTCAGTTAGTCTGCTGTATGTACTTGTCTAGTTCTATTCCTCCCACTACATCATCAGCATTGTGACCTCACGGGCTGTGACATCACAGCTGCTGAGGAAGAGCCACTCCACAACTGCCACATCAGTTGCCTGCGATGTCATAATGCTGATGACGTAGCGAAAGGAACAGAACTAAATATGTCAACTGCCAGGTAGAATGCAATTCCACACATACAGTGTAATGCTGTCACCTAGAACATTTTCTTTTTTTTTTTTGTTTTTTTTTTGTATATTTTCCACTCTTTGTCCCGGAGAGTCCTCTGTCAGACTTCAGCCCTGGTCACGGCCCCTGGGACTTCCACCTGCCATCCATTGCCGCTGTCTCCCCAATTACCCCTGGCTTGCCCCCTGGAGGGTGGGGCTGTGGCACCGGACCCCCATATCCAAGCCGCGGGACAGTGTCTGGTCGGGGAGTGTGGCAATGGCAGGCTAATCGAAGCTCCCGGAAGGGCTTCACAGTGACGGAGGGCTCTCCCCTCCTGTTCCTTTTTCTGATTTTCTTGGAGGCGGGGACGTACAATGACGCCAGCATCCACCCCGCCTCCCTATGTATCAAGCGCCGGTAGCGTGAGTAACTCCTGGCCTCTGCCAGGGGTCCTCCTTGTGCCAGACACTACCCAACCCTCCCCCCGCCGGAGAAGGCGAGCCGTCCGTGGGACGCTCCATGTTTCTCCCCCGGCTGGCCCTCCAATGTCCCGGGTCTGTTCCCGAACCTGGGTTGCCGGCGTTGCAAGCTGAAATCCAACTGCTGCGCCGGTGGGCCAGCTCACCTAGAACATTTTCTAATAAGCAAAAGGAAAAAGAAAACTAATTCAGAAAAAAAAGTTTTAGCTGACTACTTCTAAAACTGTTAACATTTTCCTATCTGCTATTTTTGGTTCTACTATAGTGCTTCAGCAGCATTCTGACATCACTGCTGTGAAGCAGTAGTAGTTGGAAGCGATGGGTTTCCATTCAAAACAACTCTGAACCATTTACTACTGGTATATGTAGTATTTATTTGAAATCTGGTGACTGGGTGCATACATGGAGCCAAGACTCATTTCCAGCTATAATACAGGGGCAAAGGTTTGGGTGGTTTTCACCCCAAAAATGGGGGCATGGGCCCCCCAGTGTAGGGCAATGTCCCCTGAGACTTTGGCAGCATTGATTTTTTTACATGAGAAAATCCTCCCAGCTGTGAAGTCACACTGCTGCCAGGCTGCAGCAAGAAGGACAGCCTCATAGTCAGCATTGCCCTCCTTCCCTCCCTCTCTCCCTCCAGTCCCACCTCTGCTCCTCATCCCACTTACATCCTGGCAGTGCACCTCCATTTCTCCTCTCCAAGTTGGCAGTGGCAACAAGAAGCAGCATGTGTGACCTGTGATGGCGCCATATGATCATGGACCCGTGGTGCTGCTGAGCTGGCTGCTGTGCTCCTGTACACTCTCTTCCTCTGCTCCCATCTCATGGGCCGGACTCACGGCGCAGATCTCAATCACGTGAGGGGGCACACAGCTAATTTGCTATGAATGCAGTTGGATAGTGCTGGATAGTACCCAAAACTCAAATTTTGGATGTCAGCAAAGAATGCTGTCCTAGAATGGATCTGCTTTGGTTGGATCCCTTCTATGGATCCAACCAGACTGTTCAGGTCTGATGGGTCCAACGGTCAGATCTATAGATCCGGCCCGCATTTCTGACTGTCTAACTGATGGATCCGCCCTCTGATACCTGCACCTGACTTCGGATGCTTGGATCTGATCTCAGATATATAAATATCCAACCTTGGAACTTAGATCCGAGTTTGGTCAGATATTTGATGGATCCTAGGTCAGATACCAGTACTGTCTGATGGAGGCTAGTTAGATCTACTGAAGCACTGTCCAAGCACCACTATTACATGCATTTTGTTTCAAACACAAGCAAGCCTAAAAAGGGGGAATTTGTGATATATTATTATTTTATTAAATGTGTACAAAAACACCTGATATTGTACATAGATACATAGACAGTGTCGGCAGATAAGGGCCTATGGCCCACCCAGTCTGCCCATTTAAGTTTGTAAGTTCAGTTTGTTTTCCAGGAAGTCTGTTGCCCCTTACCCCTGACCTCCAGAATTCCTTTATGTCTATCCCATACATTCTTAAATCCCGTGATTGTTTCAGCCCCCACCACTTCCTCTGGCAGGGTGTTCCACTTGTCCACCACCCGTTCTGTGAAGAAGTTCTTCCTCACGTTTCCTCTGAATCGTCCTCCCTCCAACTTCATCCCATGCCCTCTAGTCCTGGAACATCTTTTTGCTTAAAATAGTGCATTCCTGCACCCTGTTCCTCCCTGTAAGATACTTGTATGTCTATCATATCCTCTCTCCTCCTCTCCTCCAGGAGTACATGTTCAGTGCCTTCAACCTGTCCTCATAGGACTTGTGATGCAATCCATGCACCATCTTTGTTGCCCTCCTCTGAACCTTCTCTACCCTATCTATGTCCTTACGTAGGTAAGGTCTCCAGAACTGCACAGTGTACTCCATGTGTGGCCTCACTAGTGTCTTGTATAGTGGAATTATGACCTCCCTTTTCCTGCTGGTGATGCCCCTGCCTATGCATCCCAGCATCCTATTTGCTTTATCTGCTGCCTTGTCACACTGTTTCCCTGCCTTGAGGTCATCAGAGATGATAACTCAAGATCTCTTTCCTGCTTGGTGCATGCTATATCCTCACCCCCCAACTGATATATTGTGCCAGGGTTTTTGTGCCCCATATGCATTATCTTGCACTTCCTTGCATTGAATTTCAACTGCCAAACCCCTGACCATTCTTCAAGTTTCTGCAGGTCCCTTCTCATTCTGTCTACACCCTCTGGTGTGTCTACTCTGTTACAGAGCTTTGTGTCATCATTGTAGATTGGGTATGCTCTGTGACTGAGTACAGCTGCCACTTCCACACTTCCACTTTATGCCCACGATTAGCTCCCAGTCCAGAGCAATAGCTTTGCTTTGTTCCCTAGATCTTTGAATAGTTAGTAGCGCTCCTCAGGCATTGGCAGCAGTAATGAGTGGTGGCAGGATATACAGAAACACAGAAATTGATGGCAGATAAGGACTGCTTGGCCCACCTAGTCTGCCCATATTCACTACCTACTGCAATATTGTGGCCTTACTTGAGCTCTGGCTTACCATCTCTTCCCCATCGCTAGGGTTCCCTTGTGTCTATCTCATGCATTCTTGAATTCCCCCACTGTTTTTTCTGCCACCACCTCTGCTGGGAGGCTGTTCCATATGTCCACCACCCTTTCCATGAAGAAATACTTCCTCATGTTACCCTTGAATCTGCCCCCCATTATCCTATCATGCTCCCTTGTTCTTGAACATCTTTTTTTCTGAAATAGCTACCCTCGTGAAACTTATTTATGCCCTGGAGGTATTTGAACGTCTCTATCATATCCCCTCTATCTCCTGGGTATACATACTGAGGTCCTCCAGTCTCTCTCCTTATATGATTTTTGGTGTAGACCGTGCACCATTTTTGTTGCCCTTCTTTGAACTGCCTGTACTCTATGTCCTTCCAGAGATGTGGTGTCCAGAACTGGACACAGTATTCTAGATGAGGTCTCACCAATGATTTGTACAGTGGCATCATCACTTCTTTTTTTCTGTTGGTGATCCCTCTCCCTATGCACCCCAGCATCCCACTGGCTCTCCCCAGAGCCTTTTCACAGTGTTTGGTCACTTTTAGGATCTAACCCCAGGAAATCTTACTGTGTTCTGACTTCTGCAGTGTGGTCTCGCCATAAGATTGCCCCGGAGTCGAAATGGTTAATAGAACCTATGTTAATCATGGAATGTTAGGCTCGAGCTCGGTTTCCAAACCACTGTCCCTGGTAAACATTCTGCAGCTGTCAGATTCTTTACTCCACTTGCCTTAGTACAGATGCCTCGGAGAGCCCTCCTTCATCTTTCTTGAAGATTTTATTTTCTCATTTTTTTGAAGTAAAATTTTATTTCTGTTAGTTTTTAAAGCACTGTCCTTGAGTTTACAGGTAGATTAGTCTAGATTTAATGTTATTCCGGGAAGTTTTTCAGTTTCTTCTTGTTTCGTTTAACCGGGAGGAAACAGATAATTTATTTATACATTTTTAAGTTAAAATTTCAGTTCTTTAAACCCTTTTGGACCAGTTATTTCAATTGGAGCAGAACCGGGGTACTTCTCGGTTCTATCTTCGGTCTCTAAATTGACCGCAAAAAAAAAAAAAAAAAGAGTTGAAAGATATCCCTTTGTGGTACTTGGGCTCACAAATAAACCCAACTTTTAGGGTTTTTGTTTTTTATGTCTGTAACCCCTAGGCGGCGCTATCTCAAGGGCTACTATCCCTGCCTGCTTGGCTAGTAGCAGGTTAAGGGGCCTGAGTTCTGAAACGGGTGCCTCCACCCGGAGGTCAGGGTTGGTAGTTGTCAAACTAACCTGGGCACAGCCCTCCAGGACACTGTAACCCCCCTCTTTCCCTTGTAGTGGCCTGAGCAGTATACGATAATCACTTTCACAGTACCACTTGTACACCATACCAGTACACACACTGTTTGCACTTATCACCAGGGCTGATTCCTCTGGCTCGACTCTGGGGACCCCCTGTAGAACAAAGTTATGCGCAGTAAATAGCAACAGTACAGTACAGTACAGTACTCTTGGCACAAACTGGAACCACAGTCAGGTTAAATACAGCAGAAAAGTCAGATCTGATTTATTCAGGGGACTTGAACAAGGAAGGGGTGTAATTAGGTTGACTGGCTTAAAAGCTATATTAATCAAACAGTTATTCATGAGCTTTAAGTCCCCACACAGTCACACACTCTGGGTACCCAGGTAGGAAAATGGTGGGCTAGCCAGGGAACGTTGCAGCTGGTTGGGGCCCTGTGATGGAAGAAAGCAAAATGCACAACACACACTACTTGCAATCCAGAGCCGGAGGGCTCAGTTTGTGAAAGAAAAAGCAACAAGACAATCGGATGACAACACTTTAGATTTAGCTGTTGTTGCAGGGAGCTACCCTGATGTTTACTCACGATACCCAATACTGGACACAGGCAGGACGAAATTGAGACTGCAGGTTGTTGAACTGGAGTGCCAGGAGAAGTGGGGCCCACACGAATCACCGAGGTGTTGTTCCTGTTCAAGTGTTGACAAGGTGCTTATCCCCAGGCAGGTGATCCGCCACTGAACTGGTAGCCAGTGCGGTTCGCGCAGAACAGGAGTAATATGACTTGTCCGGAAAACCGGGAGAACAGTCCTTGCTGCAAAGAAGGTAGGTTAGAACAAACTGCAATATTATTACCACTCTAACAAATGATCAGCAAACAAGCACATCTTCTAACAGAGCTCCCTTTTAGATTAATTAAGACTGCAATCCAGGCAGCTCTTCAAGAGGCAGTACACAGAGACTATTCAGGCACTCTCTGGCAATACATTTAATCTGCTAAAACGCAAAATACCTGCCTGGCAGTGAACATTTAGGCAAGCTCAAGGAAGACTTTTTGGGAATCCCCATTTGTAGGGGGGTTGCATGTCTCTATCCAAGAAAAGAACCGGACCAACAGGTTTCGGCATTGTACAGAGTGTGGGGAACCTTTTGCTAAAGCTGATCCTCACTTAGTGTGTGTTGTCTGTCTGGGGTTTGAACACCCTGAGGCAGATTGTAAAATCTGTAAGAATTTTCCTCAGTCAATGCTTGATAGGCATTTGAACGTACTGAAGGAAAAAATGTCCAAGAAGGCTGCTGACCGAGCTGTGGACAAAACTTCCTCCTCTCAGAAGGTGTAATGGAAGGAACAGGTTGAACAACCCTCTGACCAGGGTGAAGGTTCCTCGGGTAAAAAGAGAACCGCAGACACTGCCTCTGAGCTGGGAAGTTCTGCTAAGACAAAGAGGAAGGAAAAACATCTGGTTAAAGAACTGCAACCGACGATTCCAGCGGTTCCAACCGAAGAAGCTATAGCTAGCGCTATAAGCATTCCCCATGCGCTGCAAACCGGTACCGTGGTTCCGGTTTAGTGACCCAGTTCACAGCCTCTGTTCAGGATCTGGGTTCCTCCTTGGTTCCCGGTTCACTTGAATGGTTTACTGAAGTCTATATGGAAGGTGAGGATGAGGATTATGGTGAACCTCTTGAGCCAGAAATATCCCCTGATCCTCATCGTCCTGACTCCCCTGAGAAGGGAGCTGAGGATTTCTCTTCCCACTTTGCTTTTATGAAGCAAGTGGCACAGACTCTGGACCTTTCCACCCAAGAATCCACAGAGCAGGAAGAGGAACCAGACTATATGGAAATGATGGATGTGCCAGCAACAAAAAGGCTGTTGTTGCCCATCCACAAGTCCTCAAAGAGACAGGCCTCCAAAATTTTGCAGACCCCCACTTCCATTCCCCAGTGGACAAGAGGATGGATAGGAAGTACTGGGTAGCCAAATCTGGAGCGGAATTCCTTTTTGGGTATCCTAGCCATGAGGGAGTGGTGCAGACTGCTGCATGTGATAAGTCAGGGATCCCCCTGGCATCACATCCTCCAGAAAAATATTCCAGAAAAATGGATTCTATGGCAAAAAAATCCTATTCGGGTGCTTCTCTGGCTATGAGACAAGTAACCTACATAGAGACATAGAATTTGATGGCAGATAAGGACCACTTGGCCCACCCAGTCTGCCCATGTCCCTACCTAATGGATAAGCTGCAGACCCTAGTTAACCAACAGCCTACTTCTTCCTACCCCCAACCCCTAGAATTGCCTTATGACTGTCCCATGCATTTTTTAATTCCACCACTGTTTTTGACTCCACGGCCTCCTCAGGAAGGCTGTTCCACGCATCTACAACCCTCTTCGTGAAAAAATACTTCCTCACATTACCTCTGAGCTGTTCCCCCCTCTATCTTCAAATTGTGCCCCCTTGTTCTTGCACACCTCTTTTTCTGAAATATGCTACCCTCTTGGACTTTGTGGATTCCCTTAAGGTACTTGAAAGTTTCTATCATGTCCCCCCTTTCCCTCCTTTCCTCGAGGCTATACATATTAAGCTCCTTAAGTCTCTCTCTTCATATGTCTTCTGGTGCAGATCCTGCACCATTTAGTTGCCTTCCTCTGGACTGCCTCCATCCTGTCTATGTCTTTGCAGAGAGTGGGTCTCCAGAACTGCACGCAGTACTCCAGATGGGGTCTCACCAGCTGTCTGTACAGAGGGATAACAACTTACTGTTTTCTACTGGTGATGCCTCTCCCTATGCATCCCAGTATCCCCCCAGCCCTCTTTGCTGCCCTCTCACATTGCTTGTCCACCTTTAGGTCATCTGATACAACTACCCCCAGATCCCTTTCCATTTTTGTTGTTGTTAGTATCTCACCCCCCACTGTGTACTCTTCCCCTGTTTTTTTGTTTCCCAGGTGCATTACCTTGCACTTCTTAGTATTGAATCTAAGTTGCCATACAGTTGACCATTCCTCTAACCTTGCCAAGTCCCTTTTCATCCTTTCCACCCCACCTTGTGCATCAACTCTGTTGCAGATCTTTGTGTCGTCTGCAAAGAGGCATACTTTTCCTTCCAGTCACTCTGCAATGTTGCCTATAAAGACATTAAAGAGGACCGGTCCCAGTACCGAACCCTGCAGTACCCCACTAGTAACCCCCCTTTTTTCAGAGTGGATTCTGTTTACTATTACTGTCTGTGTCCTGTTCTCCAGCTAATTTTTTACCCAGGCTGCCATCTTGGGACCCACTCCCAGGCTGGCCAACTTGTATATTAATCTTTTGTGTGGGACTGTCTCAAATGCCTTGCTAAAGTCTAGGTAGACCATGTCCACAGCCCCTCCCTGATCTACTACTTTGGTCACCCAGTCAAAGAAATCTATTAGATTCGTCTGACATGACCTTCCCGCTGTGAATCCATGCTGCCTTGGGTCCTGTGCCCCTCTGGCCTCTAGGTACTCAACAGTTCTTTCCTTCAGAAGTGATTCCATCATTTTCCCGAACACTGAGGTTAAACTAATAGGTCTGTAGTTTCGTGCTTCTGTCCTGCTCCCACTTATGTGAAGTGGAATAACATCTGCCCCCCTCCAGTCCTCAGGGACCACACCATCCTCCCATGATTTGTTAAAGAGGGGAGTCAGTGGTGTCACTAGTTCTACCCTTAGTTCTTTTAGAATTCTGGGATGAATCCCATCAGGCCCCATTGCTTTGTCCACCTTCAGTTTTAAGAGCTCTTTCAGAACCCTTTCTTCTGTGAATGGACTGGTATCAACCCCCGTATCCAGAGTGTTTCTACTGTTTGGTTTAGGTACCTCTTCCTCTTCATTTGTGAATACTGAGCAAAAATATTTGTTTAGTATCTCTGCCTTTTCACAGTCACCCTCTGCCCCCCTTATTAAGCCTCACTATCCCTCCCTTGGTCTTCCTTCGCTCCCTGATGTACCTATAAAAGGTTGTATCCCCTTCTTAACTGGCTTATGTATCCAGATACCAGAAGAGCATCTGGAACACTGTTCTAGAAATAGCTAAGGCATGCCCTGCACCCATGGCATCTGACTTGTCCAAAGCTGCAAAAGGGTTATAGAAGCTTCCAAATGATAGTTTCGGATGGCAGTGGATGCAAATGACATTGCTGCCAGGCAAATGGCAACCTCGGTGTTTCCTGAGGAGATTTGCCTGGCTAAGGGCCACTAATGTGTCTCAGGATACACAGATAAAGGCATCGGACTTCCCTTGTGAGATTACATCTCTCTTCGGTGAGCAAACAGAGGCTTACATGAAGAAGACGGATGAGTACAAAGTAGCCTATGAGTGCTGCTGCAAAAAAGAAGGCAGCAACACCGAAGAAGTACCAGGGAAAAGGGGGCCGGGGTAAATCCCACTACAGACCCTTCTTTCAGGCCCATGCATTGACAGCCTGTCAGCCCCAGAGAGGGTACTTCAGAGGCAGAGGTGGAAGAGGCAGCAGCCGGGCTGGCCCCAGCACTCAGCAAGGTACACCATCCAAGCAGACCCCCTGAGGAGTCTGCCAGGTTCGCCTCCCCACTTCTAGTAGGAGGCAGGCTGGCCCACTATCTCCAGGCTTGGGAAACCTTCTCCACAGACAAATGGGTCCTGGATGTAGTAGGCCAGGGGCTTGCTGTCAGTTTCAAGGTTTTCCCCAAACTGAGGGCAAGGGTTTTCAGACATGCCAGCCAAGCAGAGGCAACTCTGTTGGAGGAGAAAGTAGCAAAGCTGATTCTGGAACAGGCAGTAGAGCCAGTCCCCTTGGCTCAAAGGGGAAGGGGTCTCTACTCGAGGTACTTCCTCACTGTAAAAAAAAAAAAAAAAACAGGGGAGTGGTGACCCATATTGGATCTCAGACACGTAAACAAACACTTGACAAAACCAAAGCTCAAAATGGTCACGTTGGCTACCATTCTCCCTACACTCAGAAAGGGGGATTGGCTGGCATCTATTGATGTAAAAGATGCCTACTTCCATATTCCCTTCAGGTAATCACACAGAAAGTACCTCAGGTTCAGATTGCCATCAGGTCACTACCAGTTCAAGGCAATGCCTTTCGGCCTGACAGCTGCTCCAAGAGTGTTCACCAAGTGCCTAGCAGTGGCACATCTAAGGAGACAGGGGGTTACAGTCTTCCCATACTTGGACAACTGGCTAGTGGTAGACCAGTCCCCTCAACAAGTAAGAGAAGCACTGAGCACCACTTAGGATAGCCTGCACACATTAGGCTTCCAGGTGAACCAGAAAACGACAGTACTAACACAATCCTGGAGTTCATAGGGGCAGAATTAGACACTCTGAGAGGAAGAGCCTTCCTCCTTCAGGGAAGGGTAGACAACTTGGTACAGCTGGCAAACTCTTTTCAGCTTCATACCCCTAGACCAGCAAGACATTTTCTCCTCCAGTTGCTAAGTCACATGGCTGCATCAACAGCAACAGTGTCAGGGTCAAAATAACAGATGACGGACATTCAGTTCTACCTAAGGTCTCATTGGTCCCAGAGAAGAGATTCCCCATCAAAGATGGTACCAGTCACAGGAACCTTGCTTCAAGCTCTGCAATGGGGCAGAAAAAGGGCAACCTCGGGGAAGGCATGCCTTTCCTCCAGCTGCCACCAGCAGCAGTCTTAACAACAGATGCCTTCCTCCTAGGATGGGGCACACACACCTAGGGGAGCATACTGCCCATGGTACCTGGCTCCAGTAGGAGTCTTTGCTTCACATAAACCTGCTAGAACTCAGGGCAGTCTATCTGGGCATTCACTCCTTCACTTCAGTGCTGCAGGGCAAAGTGGTTCAGGTCAGGACAGACAGTACAACCACAATGTACTACATCAACAAGCAAGGGAGCACAGAGTCTTCACCACTGTGCACAGAAGCAGTGAAAGTATGGAACCTGGCTTATTACCTGGGTATCTCCCTCTCAGCAGTTCATCTTCCAGGGAAGGATAACGTCTTAGCAGATGCCCTCAGCAGGATCAAGCAGAACCACCACGAGTGGTCACTAAACAGGCAGATCCTGCAAGTTGTGTTCGGAAGGTGAGGCACCCCAGAGGTGGACCTCTTCGCAACTCCAGACAATCACCAACTGCCACTGTTCTGTTGCAGGCCTCCTGCAGTGGACACAGTGCCTCTAGATGCACTCCTGATGGATTGGACAGGGAAGTTTCTGTTTGCCTTTCCTCCATTTCCCCTGCTGCTCAGAGTACTGAACAAGCTCAGGGTTCAACCAGCAACAAGGATCCTCATTGCTCCAGACTGGGCCAGGTAGCCTTGGTACTCCCTGCTACTGACTCTGTCAATATCCAAACCAATCTCCCTACCCAGGACGCACAACCTACTGACCTCCTCTCAGGGCAGGGTTCTGTACCCCAATCTCCAATCCCTCAGACTCAGAGTTTGGCTCTTGAGGACTTAGGATATGTTGACCTATAGCTCTTGGAGGGGGTGCTGGAGGTCCTCAGGGTATCTAGAAAACCTTCCATCAGAAAGACTTATTCGTCTAAATGGAAGAGGTTCTCCATTTGGTGTGGACAGAGACTGATAGATCACCGCCAAGCTGGCTTGTCAGTAGTTTTAGACTATCTGGTACATTTGCATTCCCTAGGTCTTTGGCCTTCCACCCGTAAGGTGCACTTAGCAGCTGTCTCTGCTTACCTTTCTGCTGGAAAAGGGGCATCCCTGGCCTCCAACCAGGTATTCAGGAAGTTCTTCAAGGGTCTACTGCACTTGCATCCCCCTCAAAGGGAAACCGCTCCTGCATGGGACCTTACCATTTGAATTGGCCAGCTAATGCAGCCACCATTTGAACCCATATCCTCAGCAGAGCTCAAGTACATGACATGGAAAACAGTGTTCCTGGTAGCCATCACCTCAGCCAGGAGGATCAGTGCGCTCCGGGCTTTGTCCACAGAACCAGACTACATAGCAGTCCACAGGGACAAGGTGGTCCTAAGGACCAGTAGAAAATTCCTCTATAAGTTTGTATCAGACTTCCACCTTAATCAGTCCATGACTTTGCCAGTCTTCTTCACTGACCATTTTACCTCAGGGGAGCGAAGACTGTACAGTCTTGATGTCAAGAGGGCTGTATGCTACTACTTGGATCACACGAAAGGACACAGGCAGGCTAGGACCCAGCTCTTCCTGACCTATGGAGAGGTGGGGAAGGGCAAACCCTCGTCAAAGAGGACCATTGCCTACTGAATTGTTGCCTGTGTAACCCCTAGGTGGCGCTATCCCAAGGGCTACTACCACTGCCTGCTTGGCTAGTAGCAGGTTAAGGGGCCTGAGTTCTGAAATGGGTGCCTCCACCCAGAGGTCAGGATTGATAGTGGTCAAGCTAACCTGGGCATAGCCCTCCGGGACACTGTAACCCCCCTCTTTCCCTTGTAGTGGCCTGAGCAATATACGATAATCACTTTCACAGTACCCCTTGTACACCATACCAGTACCCACACTGTTTGCACTTACCACCGGGGCTGATTCCTCTGGTTCGACTCTGGGGACCCCCTGTAGAACAAAGTTATGCACAGCAAATAGCAACAGTACAGTACTTTGAACACAAACTGGAACCACAGTCAGATTACATGCAGAAATAGTTAGATCTGATTTTATTCAGGGGACTTGAACAAGGGAGGGGCAAAATCAGGTTAATTAGCTTAAAGGTTATATCAGTCAAGCAGTTATGCATGTGCATTGAGTCCCCCCACACAGTTCACCTTTGGGTACCCAGGTGGAGAAGAGATGAGCTAGCCAAGACCGTTGCCCGGGGTTGCAGCTGGTTGGGGCCCTGTGATGGAAAACACAACTTGCAGAGTACACAATATTTGTAATCTGGAGCCAGAGGGCTCACTTCGTAAAGGAAGTGAAACAACAAGACAATCAGATGACACACTCGGATTAAGCTGTTGTTGCAGGGAGCTACCCTGGTATTTATTCACAATACCCAAGACTTGACACAGGCTGGACGAAAATTGAGACTGCAGGTGGTTGATCTGGAATGCCAGGAGAAGCAGGTCCCACATGAGTCGCAGAGGCGTCGTTTCTGTTCAAGGGTGGAGCAGGGGTCTGATCCCCAGGCAGATCTCTCATCGATGGCTTCTCTGTGCAGTGGGTAGTCTGGCTGGGCCAGTCTGGCAAGGCCCAGACCGCATGGAGACAAATTCGGATGCAGTCCGTTTTGGGCTGGATACAGCTTCCAGCAAGCAGAACACAGTTCACACAGCGGGGAACTAACTCACAACCCACTAGCAGCTCATGGCACATTTCACATGTACAGGAATTCTACTGTACCAGGCAAAGCGCTCCCCGGTCACAATCGCAAAGTCTCTGCACACACCGGGAGCTTGGGGGTAGCTGGAACTCCTGACAGGCCAATCGCATTCAGCAAAATCTTTGGACTCCTTCAGGTTGAGCCTGGCCCACTTCAGTAGCTTACTTTAGTCACACAAACTTGGATTTAGTCCACAGTAATTCTCTTCTCTCCCTCTCAGGAGCAGCAGGCAGACATGTAAGCCAAAAACTCAGCCTTTTCACAATTCTCCTATGTGAATAAACTCAGGATTGCTGCTCAGACTCACTTCAGCTCCTCTCATTTCACTTCCCAGCTCAGAACTAACTGAGAATTGCAAGCAGCCTGGGACTTCCCCAAGATCCAAAAGATCTGGCTGATTTGGCTATCAGTCAAAGCAAGAGCTCCCCTTTCAGTTGCAAAAAAGGCGCAAAAAAACTCCAAACTACAGTTCCTACAGATTTTGAATTCAGACAGCTCCTGTAGTCCGGCTACATTTTAGGTCCCACCAGAACTGATTGGTCCAATTTGCAGTCCAGGACCAAGATAGTGGGGACAAAGAAATCAATCCTTGCTGCAAAGAAAGCATGTTAGACAAACTACATTATCATTATCACTCTAAATGATCTTTAGTAAATAGTTACATCTTTCAACAGAGCTCCCTCTCAGATTACTTAAGCTGCAGTTAGGCAGCTCTTAAAGAGACGTACACAGAGGCTATACAGGCTCTGGTAATCACATTTAAACTGCTAAAACACAGGACACCAGCCTGGCAGTGAGCATTTAGGCAAGCTCAAGAAAGACTTTTTGGGAACCCCCATTTGGAAGGGGTTACGCCTGTATCCAATTTTACTACAGAACCTCGTGTAGGCCTCAGGACCCACTCTACAAGGGGTACAGCTGCTTCTATAGCAGTTGCGAGAGATATCCTTTTGTTGGAAATCTGCAAAGCCGCTACCTGGAAAACAGTTCATACCTTTACCAAACACTACGGCCTGGATACCCAGGCCAGAAGTGATGTCAGGTTTGGCATGCAGTACTGAGCCTGTTTTCCTAAATAGGTTCTCTACCCTCCTCCAAAGGTACTGTTTGGGTAGTCTGCAGAAGTCAGAATACAGTAAGGTTTCCTGGGGTTAGAAGAAAAAATTACTTACCATAGTAAACAGAGGTACTGGCAGCACCACTGACAACCCCGTTCAACAAATTGTTAGTAATTAGTTAGTAATTAAATTAGTAATTTTGTTTCTTCCAAGGCAATCTTACTGTAGGTACCTCCCCTGCTAGAGCCTATGGGCACTGCAACACAGCTGTTCATGCTGTTTGGAACCTGTAGGTGGTTCTTTTTTGGGCCTAGTGACTTGAGTCTTCGTGTTGCCCACATTTTAAAATAAAGGGGGATAATTGGTATTGGGTGTTGTTAATTTGTCATTTAATTATTAGTATAGTTTAGATAGCTTGTTATTATGCATGCTCCATAAGAATTTGATGGTTGTAGAATGTTTACCAGGGACAGTGGTTTGAAAACCGATCTTGAGCCTAACATTCCATGATTAACATAGGTTCTATTAACCATTTCGGCTCCGGGACAGTCTTATGGTGAGACTGTACTGCAGAAGTCAGAATACAATAAGATTCCCTTGGAAGAAATAAGATTGCTATGGTAAGTATTTTTTTCTTATCAGATGCGACTACCCCCGGGTCCCTCTCCTATTTGGTGGTCATCAGTACTCCCCCGTGCTCCTCCCCTGGGTTTCTGTGCCCCAAATGCATACTTTTGCACTTCTTTTCATTGAATCTTAGCTGCCACGCTCTTGACCACTCCTCCAGCTTGCCCAAGTAGCTCTTCATCCTTTCCACCCCCCACCGGGGTGTCAGCCCTGTTGCAGATCTTAGTGTCATCTGCAACGAGACATACCTTCACTTCCAGGCCTTTTGCAATGTCGCTATTGAAGAGGACTGGCCCCAGGACTGATACCTGTGGCACCCCACTGGTCACTCTTCTCAGATCGAACCCCATTTACCACCATCCTCTGTGTTCTATCCCTCAACCAATTTGTGACCCAGTTTACCACTTTGGGACCCACTCCCAGGCTGCCCAGCTTGTTTATAAACCTCCTGTGAGGAACGGTGTTGAAGGCCTTGCTGAAATCCAGGTAGGCCACATCCACTGCCCCTCCCTAATCTAACTCCCTGGTCACCCATTCAAAGAAATCTATCTGATTTGATTGACAAGACCGTCTCTCTGTGAATCCAGGCTGTCTTGCTGGAGTCAAGATATACCCCAATCCTTTCTTTAAGCAGTGATTCCATTAATTTCCCCACTGCCGAGGTCAAACTGACAGGCCTGTAATTGCCAGCTTCCTCCCTACTTCCGGTCTTGTGGAGAGGGACTACATTTGCCCTGCTTCAGTCCTGCAGTACCACTCCCATCTCCAACAATTTGTTGAACGGGGTTGTCAGTGGTGCTGCCAGTACCTCTGTTAGTTCTTTTAATGCTCTTGGATGTATCCCTTCCAGCCCCGGTGCCTTGTCCACATTCAGTTTTGCAAGTTCTTCTAGGACTTTCTCCTCTGTAAATGGACTGGTGTCCACTACCTTTCCATTGCTGCTCCTACCACCTAACTGTGGTCCCTCTCCTTCCCCTTCTTCTGTGAATACTGAACAGAAGTATTTAAGTATTGCTGCTTCACAGGTATGATATCCCAGGTATGGGTTAATACCAGGCTACCAGACCCGGACTGGACCAGATTAATAAAATTGTGCCTAGTTAGTCAACCTGGTGCAGATTGCAGAATTTTGCCAAATTGGTTAGTCCAGCTGGCAAGCCAGTCCGGCTTTTACTGATATAGTCTGGTCCAGTTCTGGCAGTCCAGTTTTCACCCCATTCTGGATATGGGTGAAAACCGGACTGCCAGATCTGACTGGACAAGACTGGCAAAAGCCAGACCAGATGGACTGGCCAGACAGACAAAATTCGTGCAACTTATGCCCGGTCTGTCTGGTCCAGTCGGACCAGCTAGTTTGGCTTTTACCAATCTTGCCTCTGGAAGATCATGTCAAACAAACCCGGTTCCCTTTTTTGACTGGATGACAAAAGCAGCAGATGGCGGTCGCGTGGTTGATGTCCTGTATCTGGACTTCAGCAAGGCCTTTGACTCTGCACCACATGGCAGATTAACTAGTAAATTGAGGAACCTGGGAGCGAGGGAGAAACTGGTTAAGTGGGTTAGTAACTGGGTGGTGGATAGACATAAGAGGGTGGTTGTGGGGGGGGACTCTCAACTCTCAGGGCAGTCACCAGTGGGGTCCCACAAGGCTCGGTGCTGGGGCTGGTGCTGTTTAACATCTTTATAGCCGATATAGCAGTTGGGGTTAAGAGCAGAATCAGTCTATTTGCTGACAACACCAAGATGGGGCAGTGGTGGATGGGGTAGAGGGAGAAAAAAAAACTCCAGGAAGATTTGGGAAGACTTGGGCAGTGGTCAGATACTTGGCAGCTGGGTTTCAATTCTAAGAAGTGCAAGGTCATGCACTTCAGAGCCAGGAATCCTGGGTACAGTTACCATCTGGGAGGGGTTCAGCTATCTGTCTCTGAGGAGGAAAAGGTTTTGGGCGGGAGTAATGGTCACAAGAAATGTAAGCCACTTGTCTCAATGTAGGAAAGCAGTGGAAAAAAACAGAATGCTGGGGTGCATTGCTAAAGGAATCACCTCTAGGAGGGAGGAAATCATTCTGCCACTATACAGATCACTGGTGAGGCCGCACTTGGAGTACTGTGTACAGTTCTGGAACCCATACGTAAAGAAGGACATCAGGTTATTGGAGGGGGGTCCAACGGAGGGCGACAAGATGATCAGAGGTATGGACGAGGAAACCTTATGAGGATAGGCTGAGGGACCTCAACATGTACTCATTAGTGGAGAGAAGGGAAAGGGGTGATATGATCGAAACCTTCAAGTATTTTAAGGGCATCAACAGGGTTAGTATAGAGGGCATGTTTCAAGTAAAGGGAGAAGGGATTACTAGGGGGCACAGCCTGAAACTGCTGGGGGCAGTTTCAGGAGAGAAGTAAGGAGGCATTACTTCATGGAGGGGGTGGTAGGGGGATGGAATGCACTTCCTGAAGAAGTGGCATCTCTTAAAACAGTAGAGAGCTTTAAAAGGGGGTGGGATAGGGTCAAGGGCAAGGTACTAGTGGGTGGGAAGTTGAGGGGGGAAGAGAAGGTAGCAAGGGGTGGTGTGGGGTGGACGGCCGCAGGAGTCTAACCTGTGTACTACACAGTTGAGCAGACGTGATGGACCACCCCTGGGCCTATATAAGGTCGGGTTTGGCGGTCTGCTTTTTATCAAGTCTCAGAAAGCACTGCCATGGTGGAGTAAAGTCTGCTTTGCCTACGCCATCTGAAAACTGCTTAGCTTTTTTTAGGAGTAGTGGCCTGCTTATCAGAGCATCTCGCCCACTGACATTTGAGAACTAGCGCAGGAGCACTTCCTTAACTTTCCCTTGGCGGTTTTTCCCCTCTCTTCCCTCTTGTGGCTCATGTTCTGACTGCTGTGCAACTTAGCAGGGATGCTTTCTCTTGCTCCAAGCAGGTCGGACGTGGTACATCTGGGCAGTGCAAGATGAACCACCAAGTCTCTCAAGCTCATCTTAGGCAGGGTTTCTCTTTGCTTCAGGATCACCACCTTGTGAGACAGCAGGATAGTGGTTTGTTTGGAGGACATTACAATAAGCCACACAGATGAGGTTGAATTATAGGGGATATTTAAGCAATAAGGCACGACAAGGTGTTTGTTATCGTGTAATAATATCACTCCTGGGGTGGGTTGAAGCACGAGGCAAAGCAGAGTGCTTCCACCACCCCAGGAGTGATGTTATTACACAATAACACACACCTTGGAGTGCCTTATTGCAGTTATACAATGGCTTGATGTTATACAAATGTAACCCCCCTGCAAATGGGGGTTCCCAAAAGACTTCCAGGAGCTTGCTTGAATTCTCCAAGCCTGAATGGTGTTTGGCGTTTAAGCCATTTATCAGTGAGTGTTTTTAGAGCCTCTGGTACTGTCTCTTTAAGAGCTGTCTGCTTGCAGACATAATTAGTTGTATGGGGACTGTGTGTTTCTCTGTTTGAGTACCACTCGAACTGCTGCAATTCACTCCATTTTGCAGTCACTAGAGTGCAAAGGGAACCTATGTGAAAGATGTAACTGTTTGCCAGAAATAATTTAGAGTAATAATGAAAATACAGTTTGTCTAACCTGCTTTCTTTGCAGTCAGAACTGTGTTTGCCTAGTTCCCATTCTAGTTTTGAACTGCTGAACTGGACCAATCAGTGTGGGGTAGCTAGCTCTAAAATGGTGCCTTGGACGAATCGGAACTTGGACTCATAATCTGAGCCAGCCACAAGAGGATTGTATGGGCAGTGACTCTGGGAGATGTAGTTTAGACTTGAGGCGCCTTTTGGACCAACAGCAGCAGTCTATTGGTGACAGCCAATCCAGTCAAGAACTGGGAGGAACTCAAAGGAAGTGCCAGTTTTGTCTGTTGGAGTTTCAGTTTAGATCTGGCAGTGAAGGAAGAAACCCTGTGCTCCTTCAGTGCACAGTTTCAGTCAAAAGCGTGTGTAAGGCCCAGAGTACGGTCTGCAGCTTGTGTAACTGCTTGTTAGGACTGAATCCGTCCTGTGAAAAGAATCAAAGGATCTCTGAAGAGTAGAAACCAGGCTCACCCTGTAGAGACTGGAGAAATTGTTGAATTGCACTCGGTCTGTCAGGAACTGAATCTGCTGTGTGTTCTCCCGGGTGTGTGCAGTAATTGCGATCGGGATAGAAGCAGCCTGCCTGGTATAGTACTTTCTTTTTTACCATATAAATGTGTAGAAGAGTCTCGTGGAGCTCAAGAGTAGCCCTGCTGACGTTGAAGGACCCTATCTTGTTTGGAGGTCGTGAGTACTAATTCAGGGTCGCTTCCTGTTGAATTGCCACATTAAATCCAAATGGAATCACTGTACTGCTGATTGTTTAAACTAATTTTTCTTTTCACTGTGTGAAAGGGCCCCTACCAGCTGCCACGGTTTGGACTAGCCACTAGGGCTTGGGTACCCAGGGACAGTAACTGGTAGGGATAGGCCTGTGCATAGAGCGATAGGTAGATAGTAAAGTGATAAGCTAATTAACCTGATTTCCCCCTGTCCTTGTTATATCCCCCTAAATAAATCAGAGCTGCTTGTTTCAGCAAAGTTATACTGCCTGAGGTATTTGTCTATGTTAAAGTACTGCAATGTGATTGTTGCACTGTATCTTATTTCACAGGAGGTCCCAGTGCCGGAACGAGTCCTGGGGGTAAGTGTATACTGTGAAGGTAATTCTGATATATTGTGTGGGCCGCTAGTGGGAAGAAAGGGGGGTTGCGGTGTCCCAGAGGCATGTGACCAAGTAAGTTTAACTATTGCAAACCCTGACCTCTGGGTGGAGACACCGCCATTGGATCCAGGCCCCTCAACCTGTTAGTGGAAAATCAGGCAGGGGTAGTAGCCCCTGGGATAGCGCCATCTAGGGTTACATCTTGGAGGCACCGCTGGGATTGTGTGTCCTCTAGTGGCCATATTCTGAAACCACTGTTAAGAAAAAATGGGTACCCCGACAGAAGTGGCTGTGCACGGCTGGTGGAGTGGTGTACTGGGAGGAGATTGACCCCAAAAATGCTATGCTTATCCTGGACATCCCCTGGTATCAATACGGACACTGTACAGGGAGTACTTTCCAAGGTGGAAGGTTTACAAAACCCTGTGGTGGTGGGTGGCATGCTAATCTGCTCACCACACTTTCCTGGCCCTAGTAGAGTTTAAGGATCCCATAGATAGCTCCAAAGTGCACAGACCATTACCCCAGAGGAGCCCCACTGCCTGGAGAGTGATAACTAAGTACAGTAAAGACCGGAGAATGAGGCCCCCACCACTGTCTGAAACATTTGAGGAGAAATTTGCTAAATGGTTGCTGGGAAGGGAAAACTGTGGAGGACTTGAAGAAACTATTCTTGCCACCTGGGGTGTTCCTCCCCCAACACCCTCTCCCGCTCCAGTACCCGTAATGGTGGCTGAACCAATGCAGACTCCTATTTCTGCACCTGCCATTAGTCACGACTCTTACCGAAGGTTGAGGATCTTCTCTGGCACCCTCCCCACCCCCAAAGGGGAGGATGACTGGGAGACCTGGATAAACTATGTTGCCCCCCAAGTGCTAGAATGGCAATGCTCGGAAGCGGCGAAGAGGGTTAGTGAGAGCCTCCGAGGTCCTGCCTGGCTACCATCCGTGCTAAGCGGGCCAGTAACCCTGGGCGACTGCACAGGCCTATCTTGAGGCCTTGGAGAATGTGTATGGGAGCCCAGATTCTGATGAGGACCTATGGTGGAGAGTAAGAAATGCAAACAGTACCAAGGAGTTGTTGTCTGTGTATGTATCTCGGCTGGAAAAATTGTTGCAAGAATGCCTCAGAAAGGGTAGTTTGCCAGCGATTGAACTGGACCGAACCAGGCTGGACAGGATCCTTAAGTCTGCCCCTTCTCAGAACTGCTGTTGCTTCAGTTACGCCTGGCAAATCGACTGGAATCCCACCCTCTATGATGAGTTAATGAGAGAAATTGAGGAGTTGAGAAAAGGCTACCTCGGGAGGGACCTGCACCAATAGCTGCGGCTCGACCCGAGTGACTGAGGTGGCCCATCAAGTGAAGTTCAGGGGCAGAGGTTGGCAGTCAATGAGTGCTCTGACAAGGAAAAGATATGCCACAATGGGGCGAACTGTTGAGAGAGATCCGGGAATTCAAAACAGTCCCTTTATGAAAGCCCACGCCTGCAATGCAGACCTGACCTATATCCGACTGCATCTGCTATGGGGTGGGGGTACCCACCCATGTATCTCCTGCTGATAACAGCTCAAACTCAATTCCTTGACCATGGAAGTGGAGAAACTGGCAGATGTCTCCAAATGCTTATCACGCCACAGACAGAGATGGCAACAAGGTTTCCAGTTAGTAATACCCCGCCTGGCTCCCAGTGTGGCGCCTCGGCCAGCTCAAACTCCAGAAAGTATGTTTGCTATAATTGTGGGAAGGATGGGCACATGAAAAGGAATGCGGTCCCCAAAGACACTGACAAAGTTGCATATAGGCTACAAGGAGAGCTTGGGAGAACAAATCAGTGGTTAAGAGGTGCAGAAATGATCCCAGTGAGGGCACCAAAATGCTAATTCACGTCCTTTTGTGGCAGGTCAGTTGCCCAGGCCCCCACTATCGCCTCTCCAGACTGGTCCAGAATAGTGGGTCCCTCCATGGAGACCACTGTAAAGGTGAATGGAGTGTCTACAAGAGCTGTATTAGACAGTGGCTCCCAAGTGACAATTATGTTCCAGGATTGGTATCAGAAGCATTTGTCAGGCGTGCCCTTACAACCATTAGAAGGACTGCATGTATGGGGTTAAGTGAAAGGCCTACCCTATTCTGGGTATATCGAATTTGGCTGTCTTTACCCACCTCCGTGGCTGGAGTGGCCGAACAAGTAGAGACTCTAGCCTTAGTGTGTCCCCACTGGACTGTATGATGGTGTCCCTTTGTTGATTGGAACAAATGCTCATATGTTCGGAAGGCTGGCACAGTTGTGTTATGAAAAACAGGGTCAAAAACTAGTAGAGCTTTAAGAGTTCCAGCTTTAATTAAGAAGGCCTATGAGGCACAGAGATGCTGAAAAATAGAACCAGAGGAACCGGTCAGAATTGTATGGAAGAAGGATCCTGAGTCTCTGATCCTGGCGCCAAATGCCCAGTGTACCTTACAGGAGAGGTCCGTATCAGAAAGGATGTTAAGAATAAAATATTAATGTTGGATGCACCAGGCGATGGAAAATTGCCAGAGGGACTGCTGGTCAAGCCTAGTATTTTGCCGCTAGAGCCCATGCTTATGCCAGAAGGGTAATGGTCCAAGTTCATAATGTGTCTGAAAGAGACATTCGAGTAAATAGAGGTTGCATCCTGGCTAATGTGCATTGTGCAGACACTGCAGTGCTACCCAGCAGCAAGATTGAGGAAGAATGACAGAGTAACGCCTGACTTGTTTGATTTGGCGACTCCCGTTGCCAGCTGAATGGAAAGTGAGGATCAGTGAGAAGCTTGCCCAGAGACCAGGTGTTTTCTTTAAAGGAATGGGACGTGGGATGCGTGCAAGGAGCTGAGCACAATATCGGCTGCATGACGAAAAGACCATTTCGTGAGAGGTCTCGACGCCTGGCACCTGCTGACATAGATGATGTGAGACGGCATCTGCAAGAGATGTTAGCTGCTGGTGTAATACAAGAATCCAGAAGCTCTTATGCTTCCCCATTGTGGTAGTGAGGAAAAAGAATGGGACAGTAAGGATGTGTGTGGATTATCGCACCTTAAACGTGGACTATCCTGATCAGTACACAATGCCCCGCATTCAGGATGCTTTGGACTGCCTAAGCGGGAGCAAGTGGTTCTCTGTGTTGGATCTCGCAGTGGGTACTACCAGATCCCGATGGCCCCAGAGGACCGTGAGAAGACAGCCTTTATCTGTCCGCTTGGCTTCTATGAATTCATGAGGATGCCTCAAAGGTTTCAGGTGCCCCAGCCACTTTCAGCGATTGATGGAGCGTGCAGTGGGGACATGAACTTACTAGAGTGTCTGGTATACCTAGATGATGTTATTGTGTTTGGTAGCTCACTGGAGGAACATGAGAGCAGATTATTTAAGGTACTGGACCGACTGGAGGACTTTGGCCTTAAACTGTCCATTGATAAGTGTCAATTCTTTCAAACATCAGTAAAGTATGTGGGTACATAGTATCCACCGAGGAATAGAGACCGACCAAGTAAAGTTGAGCCTTGACCACCTGGCCTACAGCCAAAATCTAAAGAACTGCAAGATTCCTGGGATTCTGCGGTTATTCGGCGTTCATCAAAGACTATTCAGAGTGATCCGCCCTTTACTTAACCTTACTCAAGGGTATCCCCAACCCACAAAAAATACCAAAGTCAGCGTCCCTCAAGACTGAAAGAGTGTATTTTCGTCCGAGTGAAGTATTTGGGGCCCGCTGGACTCCTGATTGTGAGACTGCTTTTCATGAGATCATTTATCAACTTACCCATGCTCCAGTGCTGGCCTATGCCAATCCAAGAAAACCTTCGTCATGCACACTGATGCTAGCTTGCAAGGGTTGGGGGCTGTGTTGTACCAAAACACGAGAATGGCCTGAGACAGTGGTCTTTGCCAGTAGAAGCCTGACCCCATCCGAAAAAAACTATCCTGTACATAAGTTAGAGTTCCTAGCTTTGAAGTGGGCTATTGTTGACCAATTCCATGAGTACTTGTATGGGGCTAAAATACTAGTAAAAACTGACAATAATCCTTTGACCTATGTGCAGACCTCAGCTAAGTTGGATGCCACTGACCATAGGTGGCTTTCTGCATTATCTACGTATGACTATGCTCTCGAATACCGAGCAGGTCTGAACCACATAGATGCTGATGCTCTCTCCCGGAGGCCTGTTCCCCAGAATGATTGGGTCCGATTGGCAGAACCTGACATTCGGGCACTCTGCCGGAAGTTTGACAGGGAGGAACAAATGTCCACAGGACGCAGTGGACTGCATGGTGGATTGCTTGGGACCCTCTGAGAATGCATACCTGCTGCTTATTGCCACTTTCTGCAATGACATTGGTGCACTGCCTCAGCTGGACAATGACAGTATTAGCGGGCTCAATCCAGCGATCCCATGATCAAAGCAGCTTTAGAAGCCCTCTATGCAGGAAAAGATGTGTCAAATTACGCTCCACTGATTTGAGAACTGCACTGTTATACAAAGAAGGTCCTAAGTTGAAACTGATCAATAAACTGTTATACAGAGAAACAGTAGACAGAGGGGACAAGTAGACAAACAACAACTAGTGCTGCCCACTGCCTTCGAGACTCAGTACTGAGGTCCTTGCACAACCACATGGGGCACCTTGGTATAGACAGAATACTTGACTTGGTGAGATCCAGATTCTATTGGCCTAAGATGGGGGCTGATGTGGAGCAACACATTCGAACTTGTAGTGGCTGCTTACAGAGAAAGCTCCCAGAGGGCTGCCCCTTGTTAACATCACCACCAGTGCACCCATGGAGCTGGTCTGTATTGATTTTCTGAGTTTGGAGTCAGATCAAAGAAATATCAGTAATGTGCTGGTGGTCACTGACCATTTCACGAGATATGCCCAAGCTTTCCCACCAAAGACCAGAAAGCATCCACTGTGGCCAAAGTACTTGTAGAAAACTTTTTGTTCACTATGGGGCTCCACAAAGAATCCATTCTGATCAAGGGAGAGACTTTGAGAGTCGTCTGATCAAAGAGATGCTTTCTCTGTGGGAGTCACGAGAAGTCAGAACCACTCCTTACCACCCCAGGGGACCCACAGCCTGAATGTTTCAACCGCACTTTGCTAGATATGCTAGGCACCCTGCACCCAAAGGACAAGCCTAGATGGAGCCAACAAATTAGCACCCTGGTACATGCTTATAACTGCACCAAAAGTGATGCCACTGGGTTCTCCCCCTACCGCCTGATGTTTGGAAGAGAAGCTCGACTACCGGTAGATGCGTGTTTTGGGGTCTCTCCTGATGGGGTTCAAGCTGACAACTATTTACAGTATGTGCAAAAGTTAAAGGCCCAGCTAACTCATGCGTACCAACTGGCTCAAACCATGGCTGCCAAAAGAAATCTGGCCAACAAAGAAAGGTATGATAAAAGGTGAAAGCACAGGAACTCCAGGAGGGAGATCGGGTATTGCTAAGAAATCTGGGACTGCATGGCAAACACAAGATTGCTGACAGATGGCACCATCTCTCTCACATTGTAGTGGGCAAACTAGATGATCTGCCAGTGTACAAAGTAAGGCCTGAGAATAATTCAAAAGATGTAAAAACAATGCATAGAAATCATTTACTGCCCATTGGACAAAT
The DNA here is from genome assembly GCA_016271365.2 of Neoceratodus forsteri. Taxonomy (NCBI): domain Eukaryota; kingdom Metazoa; phylum Chordata; order Ceratodontiformes; family Ceratodontidae; genus Neoceratodus; species Neoceratodus forsteri. The sequence continues at coordinate 138,937,887 of CM057449.1, read as the reverse complement.
CTTGATTGAGTCTGAGCCCCGAGAAGATGCCCCCTCTGGACCAGTGACTAGAGCTGCTGCTAAGAAAGATCAAAAGTCTGCACCTACAGAAGCAGAGTTAAAGTGTTCCCCTGCACAAGTCCCAGTTGAGCATGACTGTCAGTCCATATCAGAAGAAAGTGAGTGACTTTGAATACTATCCTTCTTACGAACTGAGTCAATTATTTGGGCAATCCCTAGTCAATACTGGAGGCGAAGCTGGGCCTTCTGGACTGTCTAAGCCCCAGCTTCATCCCTGGAGCCAATGCTCCCAGAAGTGAAGTGCAAAGCATCAGATCAGATGAAATGGAATCATTGTGCATGGTTGAACTGTTTGAGCTTTCAGGGAGGAAAATGATGGATTGGGCAGACTGGTGATACACCAGAACAAGAAGAGTATTTTGAGTGCCCTGACAGTCCACTGCCAGTGTCCGAAAGCTCTCCATGCAGCCAAATGTTGTGGACTCGAAACTGTAACTCCTGGAGCTGAAAGTGCCCCAAGTTCTAGCCTCTCTACCCCATGGAGACTCCCTGACAAGTGAGGATAATGCTGAAAATGGGGCTCAGAGTGCAGATACTGTAACAGTTCCCCCTAGAAAGACTGGTCGAGCTGTAAAGCCTGTGGTGCACCTCAGTTATGATTCCCTTGGGAGGCCTGTGGATTTGCCTCTCAATGTTGTCCATAAAGAGTGTATGTGTCCCCGAGCTCATTGCCCAAACTGAGCGTCAGTGCTAACTCAAGTTACTTGTGTTGCCCTCTAAGTATGGTGCCCTTACCCATCCAGCCTAAGGTAACTGATAGGGAAGGGCCCCCTCTCTTCAGGTTTCATGTACAAGAGGTAATAACTTGAGTTATGGTACAATGTGTATGTAATACTGTGTAAAGTGGCCGTACTGCAATGTTTCAGAAATGTGTTCTTAGTAAAATGATATATTGACTGATGATTACTATGCGAGCCTAATGCAAATGTATATGGTTGCAGTTAAAACTTATAGGTACTTGCCTTGGTGGACGTCAAGCTTTCCCAAACCAGGAAGGGTGTAACCCCTGCAAATGGGGGTTCCCAAAGACTTCAGGAGCTTGCTTGAATTCTCAAGCCTGAATGGTGTTTGGCGTTTAAGCCATTTATCAGTGAGTGTTTTTAGAGCCTCTGGTACTGTCTCTTTAAGAACTGTCTGCTTGCAGACATAATTAGATTGTATGAGGGGGACTGTGTGTTTCTCTGTTTGAGTACCACTCGAACTGCTGTCAATTCACTCCATTTTTGCAGTCACTAGAGTGCAAAGGAACCTATCTGAAAGATGTAACTGTTTGCCAGAAATAATTTAGAGTAATAATGAAAATACAGTTTGTCTAACCTGCTTTCTTTGCAGTCAGAACTGTGTTTGCCTAGTTCCCCATTCTAGTTTTGAACTGCTGAACTGGACCAATCAGTGTGGGGTAAGCTAGCTCTAAAATGGTGCCTTGGACGAATCAGAACTTGGACTCATAATCTGAGCCAGCCACAAGAGGATTGTATGGGCAGTGACTCTGGGAGATGTAGTTTAGACTTGGCCTTTTTGGACCAACAGCAGCAGTCTATTGTGGTGACAGCCAATCCAAAGAACTGGGAGGAACTCAAAGGAAGTGCCGGTTTTGTCTGTTGGAGTTTCAGTTTAGATCTGGCAGTGAAGGGAAAAGAAACCCTGTGCCCTTCAGTGCACAGTTTCAGTCAAAGCGTGTGTAAGGCCCAGAGTACGGTCTGCAGCTTGTGTAACTGCTTGTTAGGACTGAATCCGTCCTGTGAAAAGAATCAAAGGATCTCTGAAGAGTAGAAACCAGGCTCACCCTGTAGAAGACTGGAGAAATTGTTGAATTGCACTCGGTCTGTCAGGAACTGAATCTGCTGTGTGTTCTCCGGGTATTGTGCAGTAGTGCGATCGGGATAGAAAGCAGCCTGCCTGGTATAGTACTTCTTTTTTACCATATAAATGTGAGAAGAGTCTCGTGGAGCTCAAGGTAGCCCTGCTGACGTTGAAGGACCCTATCTTGTTTGGAGGTCGTGAGTACTAATTCAGGGTACGCTCCTGTTGAATTGCCACATTAAATCCAAATGGAATCACTGTACTGCTGACTGTTTAAACTAATTTTCTTTTCACTGTGTGAAAGGGCCCCTACCAACTGCCACAGTTTGGACTAGCCACTAGGGCTTGGGTACCCAGGGACAGTAACTGGTAGGGATAGGCCTATGCACAGAGCCATAGTAGATAGTAAAGTGATAAGCTAATTAACCTGATTTCCCCTGTCCTTGTTATATCCCCTAAATAAATCAGAGCTGCTTGTTTCAGCAAAGTTATACTGCCTGGAGGATTTGTCTATGTTAAAGTACTGTACTGTGATTGTTGCACTGTATCTTATTCTCAGGAGGTCCCAGTGCGGAACTAGTCCTGGGGGTAAGTGTATACTGTGAAGGTAATTCTGATATATTGTGGGCCACTAGTGAGAAGAAAGGGGTTGCGTGTCCCAGAGGGCTGTGACCAAGTAAGTTTAACTATTGCAAACCGTGACCTCTGGGTGGAGGCACCCGCCATTGGATCCAGGCCCCTCAACCTGTTAGTGGCAAATCAGGCAGGGGTAGTAGCCCCTGGGATAGCGCCATCTAGGGGTTACACAAAATAAAAAAAATATTTAAGAAAGGTTTTAGTAGATTTTTAGTGTGGCAATATATCTTTGTTTCTGAAAAAAAGAAGTGATGGCAGCCATGATGTGCACACAGTGATGTTATCGGTCAACAACATCACTGTCCCAGGCACACATTGACCAAACAGGACACTAGAAATTTTGTTGCCATTGTATAATAAACAGTAACTGCAATTAACACTAGGTAAGTGCTGCTCAGCAGCCACCAAACGGGTGCTCTGATGACTGCCAGCTGTCCAGTAATGCTGAACTGCATGGTCTGCAATAAGGGGGGCACATCACCCTTAGTTGAAACATATTTGTTTTTCTAAGAATGTCCAGTTCTGCTGGTCTATCAACGAAGTGGATAAAGCTACTGCTCATGGTGCTGGCAAGCCTTGGATAAGTAGCGAGTCTGGGTTGCCTGAGGCCAGCCGGGAGGGGAGGAGGATTGAGAGCATCCCAGAGGACGCTCTCCTTCTCCGTGGAGGGAGGGCCACTATCCCTGCTTTTCTGCTGCTGCCTGGGTGACCAAAGATGGCAGTGCAGTAGAGGAAGTAGGATCAGGAGGGGCAGGTGCTGGCAGGGACCCCCGGCGCGCACTCTCTGCATGTACATGCGTATTGGTCCCCCATGTATGCTGATATCTGCAAGGGTCGAGACACAAATCAATGAAAAATGGCCCTAGTCAGCTCGCTAAGTATGGATGGTATAAGTGGAGTGCACAAAAAGTGAAACAATAGCAATTCAACAGTTGTTGGTGGGGGGAGGTGCTGTGGACTCCGAGCTTGGAGGTTGCAAAGCACTTTGTCTCCATTCACCAAGATTTTGACAAACTGTAAAAATTGCTTAAGATTAACAAACTTGGTGAAAATAAAAAACTTAAGGATTGGAAAACTATGGAGCATCATAATCGTAACATCTGTTCACAATCCTCTATCAAGTGATGACCAAAAAGATTCTGGGAAGTCTTCCACAACAGGGCCTAGCACCAGATCATCACAGCATAGAGGGACCAAAGGAGATGGCTAAGAGAAAATATTTCAGACTGGGACACAAAATGAGACAACTGCTTACCTCGATGTCTGCTGCGAGTTCTAAATGGGTACAGCTTGCCCACAAGAATGGCTACCATAGAGACATTGGTGGCAGTCATGGAGTCGGAGGTACATGATGTGCAGCAGCAGTCGGAAGTGTGTAGGAGTCTGGCTGCGCAAACTGCTCCCAACTCATAGCATGTTTAGACCTGCGTGGAAGTCCTGGAGAGCCAGGTTTAAGGTAATCGTGTGTGCACCATTTGGGCTCCCAGAAGGCGCCGAGGGAGACCATGCTACAGTGTTTTTAACTTCAGTTTTGCCTACGTGGCCACTTTGTGTCAAGGGAAGAAGGAGAAGGAGAAGAATCAGCATTTATATAGCGCTTTTCATACACAGTATCCCAAAGCGCTTTACAAGCAATGCTAGACTGGTAGTGAAGTGACTGAATGTGTGGTGGCAGCCATATCACACATCATCACCCACACACAGCCTGGATAATTGCATGAACCAGTTTATGGGAAGGGGAATGTTGGCCAGGACACCGGGGTGTTCCCTGCTCTTTGCAAAGAGTGCCCTGGGTTCTTTAACTTCCACCTGGAACACCCACCAGGACAACACCAGGATGGGCAGAAGGGACCTCGGTTTAACTTCTCATCTGAAGGACAGCACACCCCAGCAGTACAGCACCCCCCAATACTGCACTCGGTTGCCAGCGATTTTAGGTGCAAGTCCAGTCCCGGTGTGGGATGAGAACCCATGACCTTCTGGTCCAGAGGCAGATGTGCTACCAACTGAGCCATGCTGACAAGCAGTGGAAAGCTTGCACTTCAAAAAGTACTCCAGGTAGTAAAAAAAAAAAATAAAAAAAAAATTCAGTTAAGAGGGTGTAACAGAAATGCCTATATTGAAAGCCTACCAAGTGAAACCGAGAGGGATACAACAGGAACAGAAACTCTGAATGTGGCAGTGCAGTCATTGTTTACTTGGTCTCAGTATAGTACAAAGACCTGTGACTCCCAAACCGGAGCTGTTAATAGCTCTGTCATCACAATGAGAGAGGCTGTGGGATGTGCCGCTGGTGGCATTCAATACAGAATGCCAGCAGGAGGGATGGCGGGATCACCCAGATAAAATATCAGTAACTACAAAGCCTGTAAGTGAAAACGTTCTCATTTATTGTGAAAATGGTGTCAGGCCCTGCCTCGCACTGAGGCGTAGGTCATTTGTACTTGGCCGTTTCTTTTTAAAATGGATATCGGGAGGGGGAGTAAGTAGGTATTTAGGGTGCAAACATACCAATAGGAACCTGCAGGGTTTTAAATAATTGATTAGCAGTTTTTTTCTTGGGACAATACTAACTGTATAGAAAGCATTTATATAGGTTTTCTAGAAGTGTTATGTTTGTTAAACACATTGAGGCAAGTGCTATGCATTTTCACAATGTTTTAGAACTTTCATCAGTAAAACGCTAATCAATTTTTAGAGTTAAATACAACCCTGACCTGTCTTAACATTGGGACACTGTAGCTTTTATGTTTGCTGCCATTTACAATAGACCTTCGTTACTCTTACTTATTAGTTGATAAATTGATGCAACTTTAATCTGGGACTGTAAACTCGTATGAGGTTTAATTCTGCTGCACTATTCGTAAACGGTGTTGAAGTTCAGCGGGGGAGTTCGAAGTGCAGACATGTTGCCTAAGTAAAAATGTATCTAATGACCTTTAGCTAAGAGATACATGGCACATATAGCCCTTTATGGGCCGGGATGGAAGAAACTATATTGTGGTATTATAACAATTTTGATTGTTTTCCATGTGCTCCTGGGCTATGGTTTCACTGCATTACATCTTGAATGCAACTTGTGATCATTTTTTTTTTTTACTGAATACATTATCCTCCTAGTGTAATATTTCTGGGGGATACTGCACGTATACCTATTAACATTTGACGGCAGTCACTTGAGTGTCAGTTGTACTCTGGCTGTTATTTTCCAGGATTCATTTGCATTGCATTTCCATTGCAAAAATGAATAGCTATGAATTAAAAAAGAAGCAATGGCAGTTCATTTGCAAATCCTGGATACGGAGGAAGGCTTCAAAAAGTGCAGTATTTCTGCAGAGGGACTAGGATGCAAGGATAAGTGTCCAAGGCCTGGAGACTAGGGGCAGGAACAGGAGGGGTCGAAATGAGCTCTGAGAAGAGGTTTGAGAGAGGGCGAATAGGAGGGGTGAGATTCGTGTGAATGGAGACTAGGGGCAGAAACAGCAGGAGTGAAATGAAATCTGAGAAGAGGTGAGAGGGAGGGAGGGAGGGAGAGGAAGAGCGAGAGAGAGAGAGAAAGAGAGAGAAGATATATGTGTGTAACCCCTAGGTGGCACTATCCCAAGGGCTACTACCCCTGCCTGCTTGGCTAGTTGCGGGTTAAGGGGCCTAAATTCTGAAACGGGTGACTCCACCCAGAGGTCAGGGTTAGTAGTGGTCAAGCTAACCTGGGCACAGCTCTCTGGGACACTGTAACCCCCCTCTTTTCCTGCTAGTGGCCAGAACACTGTACAATAATCACTTTCACAGTACCCCTTGTACACCATGTAATATCCCACACTGTTTGCGCTTACCACCAGGGCTGGTTCCTCTGGGTTGACCCTGGGACCCCCTGTAAAACAAAGTTATGCAGAGCAAATAGCAACAGTACAATATTTCGAGCACAAACTGGAACCACAGTCAAGTTAAATGCAAAAAAAAAAAAAAGCTAGATCTGATTTATTGAGGGGACTTGAACAAGGGAGGGGCATAATCAGGTCGATTTGCTTAAAGGCTCTATCAATCAAATAGTTATGCATGCACTTCAGAGTCCCTAAACAGTCACGCACTCTGGGTACCCAGGTGGAGAACAGGTGGGCTAGCCAGGACTGTTGCCCGGGGTCGCAGCTGGTTGGGGCCCTGTGATGGAAGAAAACAACATGCACAGTACACACTATTTGTAATCCGGAGCCAGAGGGCTCAGTCCGTGAAAGAAAAAGGAACAACAAGACAATCAGATGACACACTTAGATTAAGCTGTTGTTGCAGGGAGCTACCCTGTTTGTTACTCACAATACCCAAAACTGGACATAGGCTGAATGAAAATCGAGCCTACAGGTGGCTGATCTGGAGTGCCAGGAGAAGCAGGACCCACACGATTCGCCAAGGCGTCATTCCTGTTCAAGTGTGGAGCAGGGGGTGATCCCCAGGCAGGTCTCTCATTGATGGCTTTCTCTGTGCAGTGGGGTAGTCTGGCAGGGCCAGTATGGCAAGGCCTAGGCCGAATGGAGATGAACACAGATTCAGTCCGTTTGGGTTGGATACAGCTTCCAGCAAGCAGAACACAATTCACACAGTGGGGAACCAAATCACAGCCCACTATCAACACACACCACATTTACATGTAAGGGATTCTACTATACCAGGCAAACCGCTCTCCGGTCACAATCACAAAGTATCTGCACACACTGGGAGTTTAGAGGTAGCTGGAAATCCTGACAGGCCGATCACATTCAGCAAATCTTCGGTCTTCTTCAGGTTGAGCCTGGTCTCAATTCAGCAGCTTGCTCTGTTCTCACAAAACTTGGATTCAGTCTGAAATAATTCTCTCCTCCCTCTCAGGGGCAGCAGGCAGGCATACAGGCCAAAACTCAGGCCTTTCCACAGTTCTCCCACGCAAACTACGCAGACGGCTGCTCAATTTTCTCGAGCTGTTGCTTTTTCAACTCCCAACTGAGATCTGAACCAGACAGCAGACAGCTTGGGAATTTCCCCAAGATCTAAAAGGTTCAGTTGGCTGATTCATCTATCAGTCACAACAAAGGCTCCCCCTCTAGGGCTGTTTAGGTGCCAAAAGCCCAAAACTACAATTCCTACAAGTTCTGACACCACACAGCCCCTGTAGGCAGCTCCATTTTAGAATCCCAACAGTACTGATTGGTCCAGTTTGGCAGTTCAGGACCAAGATGGTGGAGATAGACAGAAAAGCCCTTGCTGCAAAGAAGGCAGGTTAGACAAACTACATTATCATTTCATTCTAATAGATTTTCGGCAAACAGTTACATCTTCTAACAGAGCTCCCTCTGTGCAATTAGCAATCCCAGAAATGGAGCCATTATCAGGCAGCCCGGGCGGGACTCCAGCATGGAAACACTCAGCCCCCCTCCCAGATCAATTATAACTGCAACCAGGCAGCTCTTAAAGAGACAGTGCACAGGGGCTTTACAGGCACTCTCTAGCAATAACATTAAAATGGCTAGAACGCAGGACACCAGCCTGGCAGTGAGCATTTAGGCAAGCTCAAGGAAGACTTTTCGGGAACCCCCGTTTGTAGGGGGGTTACATATATCTCAGTATGTGTGGTGGCTAGGGCCAGGAAAAGAAATAGGTGAAGTGTCTGACAACAGGTTTGAGAGGCAGGCAGGATGGATGAGATCAATGGGCATGGAGACAAGGGACAGGAAGGGGCAAAATAAAATCTAAAGAGAGGTTGGAGATGCAGCGATAGGAGGCGTGAGATTAGTATGCATAGAGACTAGGGGCAGGGACAAGAAGGGTTGAAACGAGAGCAAGGAGAGAGGCAGGATGGCAGAGATCAGTGAATGGAGACTAGAGGCAAGAACAGGAGGAGGCAAATAGATATCTGAGAAGAGGTTTGAGAGAGATAGGAGGGGTGAGATCACTGTGGCTAGAGAGTAGGGGCAGGAACAGGAAGGGGCAAATAGATATCTGAGAAGAGGTTTGAGAGAGATAGGAGGGCTGAGATCACTGTGGCTAGAGAGTAGGGGCAGGAACAGGAAGGGGCAAAATAAGCTCAACAGAGGTTTGAGATGGACAGCTAGCATGGTGAGATCAGTGTAAATGGGGACTAGGGCAGGAACAGGAGGGGGTGACATGAGATCTGAGGAGAGGTTTGAGAGAGAGAGAGAGAGAGAGGGGTAGATGGAGCGAGATCTGTGTGTCTGGAGACATGAGACAGGGACAGGAGGGGGTGCAATGAGATCTGAGAAAAGGTTTGAGAGCAAGAGAGGTAGGAGGAGCGAGATCTGTGTTTCTGGAGACTAGGGGCAAGGACAGGAAGGGCTGAAATCAGATCTGAGGAGAGGTTTAAAACAGATATAGGAAAAGTGCCAAATTAAAGAGTGTGTTCTGTTGAGACTTAAATATTGACAAATGTTATGCACTTTTACAGTTTTTAAGTAAAGTAGCACATATTCTCTGAGCTTTGCTTCTGTGTGATTTGTTACTACCTGCTGGACTTTGATCTAGGTATTAAAGGTGATAGGAAACTGTTTTCAACACCTGTAGATGCCCTCAGGTTCTCTCTCTTCAGTGTCTATCAAATATTTCTGATATGTTTTTCCCTATTTTGTAACTACCTTGGATCCCTCTCTCCTCAGCAGTTGCTATCCTCCCTGCTCATACTGCCTGAACATTCTATGACATCAATAACACTGTTCCAAGCCATTCAGAGAAATATAAAGTAGTGGAAGTGCCTCAACCAATCAGAGGACAGCAGTACTGTACCTCTTATTCATTGTACAGTTCCTGCCTCGCGCTCCTCCGTACAGCCCCACTGCGGTGACACTGACTTGTCATACAGTTCCTGCCAGAATCACTGTGGCGGAACCAGCTGTGAGAGGAATCCTGGTTTAGAGTAGGTATTTGGCAGATGTAAGTACATAATCTGTGTAGATAGTTTGTACGGTTAACTGATGCCACTGCCAGGGAGAGGACAAACAACGAGGAGTTTCAGGTGCACCTGGTCACTGCAATGTGAGTGCTGTTGGAGTCCAGACCACAGTGTAGCAACACTTCAGTTCTGTACTGTGTATTGTGGCGAGGGCCTTGAAGCTGACCTAGCCATGTTAACCAAAGACTCTGAATTGGAAGCCCCTTGGGAAAATACCAAGAGGGAGACACCCACTAGGTAGTGCTATATACTGGTACTGAACAGAGCACCACTCCAGCCTTTGAGAGCATTGCTGTGGAGTGAAGACAGAGTGGAGAGGATGGGTCTAATGGTGCCAGCAGCAAAAACAATGATAGGCCACTCCCAGTCATTGTCCGTCAAGGTTTGAGATGCAGATAAAGCAGTTCTACTAGTTTGACTGGACACCACAGTCCCCTGGGGTATGCTGCAGTATGATGGGAGGAGTGCTGACTGTGTCGCTCAATGAGGAGGGCTAAGTGTACTGCAGAGGTGGTGGGAGGAGGAGCAGAGATGATGAAGGCTCATGAGAGAGCTTTCACACTTGCAGGGAAAACTAGCACTACTGTATATCAAGGCTCAGCTTTAACAGCTACAAGCACAAGGCATGAATTAAAGTAAACGTGTGATGTAGGTGTTTGGGCTTCATAACCCACTACCCTGGGGCAGTGATAGCCCCTCTGTGCTAAAATAAACATTTTTAATGCAGCCTATACAGTTTGGGAAGGGATCATAATGCTGGCTGAAATGCCAGCCAGTCAATCCCTTGTGACTTCCTTGTCTGCCTGCTCCACCCCGAGCTCCCTCGTTTTGTGACGCGGTACCAGGAAAAGCGCGGGGACGTGCCCCATACAAGTCTATGAGGCTGATTTTCACAACAATTTTACATAACAAAGTACCTTTTGATAAAATGAAAGCCACCGCTCAACTAATGGGGTCCCTATTGGTTGGTGATGTCATTATCAAAACACTAAAGATATGTAAAATTGTTAGCCAAGCTCAACCTCCTCGTATGAGGCTGGGCTCCCAGCTTTCTGTGCACCACATCACAAACGAGGCAACGAGCAAGGCAGTGAAAATGTAACCTAGGTGGCGCTATCCCGGGCTACCTACCCTGCCTGCTTGGCTAATAGCAGATTAAGGGGCCTGGGTACTGAAACGGGTGCCTCCACCCGGAGGTCAGGGTTGTTAGTGGTCAAGCGAACCTGGGCACAGCTCTCCGGGACACTGTAACCCCGTTTCCCTTCTAGTGGCCTGAACAACACACAATAATCACTTTCACAATACCCCTTGTACACCATACAAGTACCCACACTGTTTGCACTTATCACCAGGTCTGGTTCCTCTGGCTCGACCCTGGGGACCCCCTGTAAAACAAGGTTATGCACAGCAAATGACAACAGTACAGTACTTTTGGCACAAACTGGAACCACAGTCAGGTTAAATGCAGAAAAAGTTAGATCTGATTTATTCAGGGGACTTGAACAAGGGAGGGTGTGTAATCAGGTTGATTGGCTTAAAGGCTATATCAGTAAAACAGCTATGCACGCGCTTTAAGTCCCTACACAGTCACACACTCTGGGTACCCAGGTAGGAAGATGATGGGCTAGCCAGGAACATTGCAGCTGGTTGGGGCTCTGAGATGGAAGAAAGCAACATGCACAACACGTAGTATTTGTAATCCAGAGCCGGAGGGCTCAGTTCACGAAAGAAAAGGCAACCGGACAATCAGATGACACCATTTTAGATTTAGCTGTTGTTGCAGGGCGCTACCCTGATGTTTACTCATGAAACCCAATACAGGACACAGGCAGGACAAAATTAAGACTTCAGGTTGTTGAGCTGGAGTGCCAGGAGAAGCAGGGCCCACACGAATCACCGAGGCGTCGTTCCTGTACAAGCGTTGAGCAGGGAGCTGATCCCCAGGCAGGTCTCTCATCGATGACTTTCTCTGTGCAATGAGTAGTCTGGCTGGGCCAGTGTGGCAAGGCCCAGGTGAAATGGCGATAAATTTGGATTCAGTCCGTTGGAGCTGGATGCAGCCTCCAGTGAGCAAAACACAGTTCAACACACAGTGGGGAACCAAATCATGACCCACTAACAGCACACAGCACATTAACATGTAAGAAATTCCACTATACCAGGCAGATTGCTATCCAGTTGCAATTACAGAGTCTCTGCACAAACCGGGAGTTCAGAGGTGGCTGGAAATCCTGACAGGCCAACCGCATTCAGCAAATCTTCGGTTTTCTTCAGGTTAAAGCCTGGTTACAGTCCAGTGGCTTAAATCATTCTCATAACTCTGATTCAGTCTGAATAAACTCTGTTTTCCCTCTCAGGGGCAGCAGGCAGACAGGCAGTCCAAAACTCAGCCCTCTCACAGTTCTCCCACATGAATCTACGCAGGGGCTCTTGCTTGAGTCACTCAAGCTGTTAACTCTTCACTTCCCAACTCAAAATTGAAAGCAGCTGCAAGCAGCCTGGGACTTTCCCCAAGATCCAAAAGATTTGGTTGGCTGATTTGTCGGTCAGTCACAACAAGGGCTTCCCCTCCAGGTTCTTTTAGGCACTAAAAGCCCAAAACTACAATTCCTACAAGTTTTAACTCCACCAAGCCCCTGTAGGCAAGCTCCATTTTAGAGTCCCAACAGTACTGATTGGCCCATTCTTACAGTCCCGGGCCAAGATGATGAAAACAAACAGAACTGTCCATGCTGCAAAGAAGGCAGGTTAGAACAAACTGCAATACTATTACAACTCTAACAAATGATCAGCAAACAAGTACATCTTATAACAGACCTCCCTCTGCGTAAATAGCTATGGCAGAACGGAGCAATTATCTGGCAGCCCGGGTGGGACTCGAGCATAGAAACACTCAGCCCCCTCCCAGATGAATAGTCTAAGCAGCTCTTAAAGAGACAGTACACAGAGGCTACACAGGCACTCTCTCTGGCAATACATTTAAACTGCTAAAATGCAAGACACCAGCCTGGCAGTGAGCATTTAGGCAAGCTCAAGGAAGACCTTTGAGAACCCCTATTTGTGGGAAGTTAGACAAGGAAGTGAGAAGGGGTTGGCTGGCTGGCAGTTTGACCAGCATTATGATCCCTTCCCAAACTGTATAGGCTGCATTAAACATTTTTTTATTTTAGCACAGAGGAGCTATCACCGCCCCAGGGTAGCGGGATATGAAGCCCAAACTGTTTTTTAAATGAAATAACATATTTACTTTAGGCACATTTGCATTGCAGTTTGCGACTCCAAAAATGCATGTCGCGAGTCACTTGTAGGATTGATCAGCAGTCATTGATAATCATTGTAAATTTAAAATAAAAGCTAATTTTTTTATGTTTCGGCAGCTTGGCAGTACTTTTCCCTACTCCCAGGGGTCGTGTTTTACATTATTTTACTGGCCCGGGGCATAATACAAACTCGGAGGCAGTATAGCGCAGAGGTTTAGGGCTCTGAGCTAGAGACCTGGGTTTGAATCCCACAGCCCCCACTTGCATACTATGTGATTCTGAACAAGTCACTTAACTTCCTTGTGCTCCCAGGTCGCACCTGGAAACAAGTTTCGGCTTAGTTTGCCTTTCCTGGTTAAACAGTTTCTCCTTTACCTTGGCCCACTGCGTTTGTCACCCAACTTTCCCGGTCTGGCTAGTATAATCTAGCCATAATTAGGAAATGGCCCTTTAAGGGCTCTTTCTAGACACCAAGTTTCCAGTGTGTTGTTTTTTTGTTTTTTTTCTTACCTCACGGAGCAAAGTAACTGCTCCTATGTCCCCACAGTGCCCTCTGATTGGTGCAGACTTCGGTTTGAGTACTGCCTGCTGCCCCTCCCTCATGTCGGAAGCTGCCACGGCTGCATGGCAGGTAATCGACAGGGAGCCATCATGTTAAAGTACGCCAGTGGTAGAAGAGGCAGGGGATTCAGGAATCAAGATGACATTGTCTGACTTTGGGACACAGGTATGTTTTACTCTGCCCCAGTGCCTCAACAGAGCATTTTTTTTTTTAAGAACCCTCATTCCAAGGCACTGAGGCCCCAAAATTGCAGGCAGAAGTTGGAGTGAGTGGGTAGGAATCTGCAGCGGCATGGCGTGACGGTAGGTCTTGACTCTTGAGGCCAGGTAGGCTGGTCAGTCCCTGCAGAGTCACGCACTCAACGGAGAGTTTAGCCCATTTACCCTGTCAGTGTGTCATCGGCAGTGGGGGTTAACCACCATAGCAAAATGTTATATATAAAATGGGCAAAGAAATCTCTGTGTCCTGATTGGCTGAGACTTTGTTCTAGCCATTGCAGTATGAGAGTGCCACCACTGGCTAAAACAAGTCCTTGCCAACCAGGGAAACTCACAGAATTCATAAGCCACCTATTTCCTAGTTTCCATCACAAACATGGCTACAGCCTTTACTTGTATATAAAAAAATTCAACTAGGCCCTAAAAATAAAAGTCCATTAAATTAAATAAAGTTAAATAAATTATTTAATGTTATTTACACTGTAAACCCCCCACACCCACCACACACATACACAAATTTAAAAATCAAGTACTATTCAGAGTTTCCATTGCTGGTGTTTCTTTGATGACCATGACCCCCCACCTATCTCTACCACTTTGCCAGAAAACTCCCTGCTCCTTACCTGGCAACAGATAAAATGGAGGTTCTGGCTCCACTTCAGGCCTGTGTGTGTCTTTGTTTGTCTGCCAACTGAGCTCTGAAGAATGTTGAATTCATGTATTCCATGTTACCATTCTGTGTCTGTTGGGAGGGGGGGTCCTACAACTAGAATAATGCAGAGCTTTGAATTCTTCTATTCCATGGTAAACAATCACACAATGTATTGAGTGTGAAGAAAGACAGATGACTGATAGGTGAAAAACATTTGTGGAAGGACTATTTTACATTATTTAGCAACATTGTAGTATATTTTATTTTTGTAAATTTGAAAACTTTTAGAATGTTCTTTTTTCAAAGTTACCTATGGGCCCATTTTATATAAGCAATAAGAAGACATGACTGGGTGCTGGTAGTACTGAGATACCAGCACACGCAGAGGCTGAAGGCACTAGACCCTAACTACGCCTCTGGGTGTGCGGGTATCTCAGTATTACCAACACCCAGCCATGTCTTCTTGCTTACATAAAGTTGGCGATGGCACACGCAGTCTCTGATCTGGTGACTAAGGGAGGGTCTGACTTCAGGCAGCAATGAGATTCATAATGAGTTTTTCGACCTATGTACACTCAGTGGGAGGAAAAAAAGGATTTCAGTGACTGTGCAAGGCCAAAAGCTGCAACAGTTGAGTTGCTGCTACAACAGTTGAGTTGCTGCTGTGGATTTTATTCTTCAGACATGGGCATATTGCACAAAGAAATGGCACTGGAGTGGGATGAGTACTGTTTGCACAAATAACTATGAATTAATGTTGTTATGATGCTGTTATGATGATTTGCACTGTGGCTTTATTACTACAGATGACATCTGTGACGCATCTTTGCATTAAACACTTTAAACAGACTTCAGCTGAGCCTGTTGAACTGTGCAATAAGAACTGTATATATGGTGCAGTATGCCTGTGTTTTGAAGAATAAAATACACGGCAGCAACTCAATTGTTGCTTTTGGCCTTGTGCAGATGGGCACCACTTTCTCGGGTGGACCAGTGCAAAAAAATAAAAAAAAAGTTAAGTGTGACCCCTATACTCCCCTGACCTTGTGCAAGCCCACCCATCCCCCCTTGCTCTGACGACTTCCTGATTTCACCTGCACAAAACAGGAAAGCCCCCGAGGGTGACGTGCTGTGGGATTAGAGAAAGCGCGGGTAAAGCGGCACATGGTGCGAGTGATGGCGCCACCAAAACACTTCTTGTCAGTGATTGAGGGCAGGTGAGCCCCGGTAAGAACGGTCATCTGTGATAGTGACGGCAGTAGCCAAGAAAAACGAAAGAAGAAAAAAAAATCCCAGGTCTACTGTCCTGCTAGTGGCATGCATCTGATTCCACAATGAGAATTCTGCACTTCGAGGTAAGGTAAGGGCTTAAAGTGGTGGTGACTGACAGTGGAAATTTTAGATTAGAAAAAAATGAAGGGAGGCATTGTTCTGTTTCTCCTGAGCTTTTAGATTAGCAGATCAGGGTAGGGCAAATAGTGGGAGTTACACTGGTCTCCTGCTTCAAACCTCATGAGTCACTCAGTATGCTTAAAATAATGCAGTCAGCCTTCGGTACTGAACAGCCATGGAGGGGAATGGAATATGTGTAAATAATGGAACTCTCATTGGCTCATGCCAGTTTAAGACTGTTGCCCTCTAGTAACTGCTGCATTCTGATCAATGCTCAGATTCATTTCTCTGCCTGCCAGTTTAGACGCCTCAGAGAGCTGTCCTCAGCTTTCTGGAAATGACTTTATTTTCATGAAGTTACATTTTTATATTCATTTATTTGTATCTGCTGCCCCTTCTCAGGTTAGTTCAGTTTAGTGGGTTTTTATTTATTTTTGCAGTTCTTCAGCAGTTTTGTGGAACCAAGGGGAACTGTCCTTCCTAGTGGTTTTTTTTTTTTTACCAAATAAAATGGTTGTTTTATTATTAGCGTTCTGTCTTCTGGCTAGGTTTCCGTAATGTTAAAGGTGTCCTACTGGGTACAGTGAAGCCCTGACTGTGTCACAGATCGAGGCTTCACTATACAAATTCACCCTGCAGTCACTGTATAAAATAAATACTTTTTTTTTTTCCCCCCAACTTTATTTTCCTCCGGTCGCAGCCCCATGAAACTCTCTCGGGCATCTGAGTCCTTGTCCTTATCCTGCCCCCCCCCGCCCCGAATTGAACCTTCTCTCTTCCCCACCTCCCTGCAGCCAGCACCCCTGGTCTAAACCTCCCAGGGTGGGTTGCCCTCCGCCTCTTGGGCACTCTTAGATTCAGACTCCGGCTGCATGGCAGGACCGAGGTGAAGGACTTGGAAGGTCAGACGGGTATAGCCCAGCGAAGGGCATAAGGGACTTGGTGCCTTCGCCTATCCATGGCGCCGTTGTTTTCCACTTTTTCCTTGAACTCCCCCCAGAGCTCTAACGTGCAATGACATCCAGCTCGGCTGATGCACGCTCCCGTACACCCCGAAAGATTTCCGCCGAGACTCCGATCCCCAGCATCTCGTAGCCAAGTACTGTAGTGCCTCCAGCCTCCGCTAGAGGTCACCAGAACATCAGCTGGTAAAATTCCCCCTCCCTGGGGAAGGAGAGCAGTCCAAGGGACGGTCAATCCTTCACCCTCCCTGCCAACCCCCGGCTCCCTGGGCTCGTTCCCGAACCCGGGTCGTTGGCGTGGCACGAGGTGTGGCATCCAGCGCCTCAACCTTCAGCGCCATGGGGCCGGCCCAACAAATACTTTTTTAAGCTCACCACTCGTAAAATTAGGAAAATCCCCCGGTGCAGCCGGCATTTTCTATTGTGGTGCTGTATTCTGGTTCTTATCTCGCTACTAAACGTGCACGATGATGACGCGCCACTGCCCCTGCATTATGGGTAGCGGGTAGCACTATGTACGGAACTGTACAAAATTATATTTGTGAAATATCGATCCTTATTTTTACACACTTTGCCTAAATCCCATGTGCATGCTAGCTGTACACATGGGATTTAGGTAAAGTGTGTAAAAATAAGGATCATTTCACAAATATACTTGTTCATATATAGGGCTACCTTGTACGCAGGGGCAGTGGCGATCATCATCTCGTGTGTTTAGTAGCCAGATCGAACCAGAATACAACGCTTCTAATAGAAATGCCAGCTGCACTGAGGACCTTCCCAGTTTTGTTGACAGTGTAAAATTATTTTTATACAATGACTGCAGGGTGAATTTGTACAGTGAAGCCCCGATCTGTGAAGCAGTCGGGGCTTCACTGTACCCAGTAAGACTCCTTTAATCTATTTTTTTGTGACTGATCGCAGTTCCTTTTCCTCTGAGGTACCATCTGTTTCCCTAGTTCCCAGTGATTTGTTATTGTTTGGAGAACCGACCAATTTTTGGTGAATTTTACCCTATTGGATTTCAGTCTAGGAACCGACTGTTTTTCTCTGGGTTAGTGTTTCTAATCCTAGTAATGCTCAGTATATTCATAACTTTATGCAGTAAGCCTGAGAGGTTGAACTGCCCGGAGAGATGGAATACATGCAAATGATGGAACACTTTGCACGTGAGCATCTTTCAAACACTGCCTCTACTAACTGCCTGTGTTCTAACCTCTTCAGATTTTTCTCTCCGCCTGAAAAGTCTGGTCGCTCAGAGTGCCATTCGTCCACTTTCTCCTACGTGAAGAAAATGACAAATACTGACCTTAAGTATATTTTGTTTTCATTTACTGTCTCTACTATTTGTTTTGTATTATTAATCTTATTTATGTTTAAAATTATTGTTTTTCTCGGTTCCTCTTGGTTCGTGATAACTGTAGGGGAACTGGGATAGTTTTAGTTGAAATCAGGGTTCTCTGACTAAAGAACCACCTTATTTATACTTAAAAATTTTTTATTTTACTCAGTTTTTGTAACTGATAAACCTCGGTTATGGAACCGCTAACCTGGTTCTGTATTTTGTAGACGGTCTGGTTCCATCGGTTCCTATTCAGTTCTGGAACCGATTTATATATAAAAAAAAAAAAAAGAGAGAGAGAAAGGTTTTTTTCCTTAGCGGTTGCTTGTGTTTTAAATTATGTTAGAGAAACCCAAAAAGAAAACCGGTGAACCCGGTTTCAAAAACTGTACTCAGTGTGGAGAGGTGTTTACAAAAGCAGACAAACACACACGTTGTGTAGTTTGCCTGGGATTTGATCATTTAAAAGAGGAATGTGATGTATGTAAAACATTCCCTAAGAAGACCATTGAGAAACGCCTTGAAAGGCTTAAAAAGAAAATTCCAAGGTGTCCGTCTGGCTCTGACCAGCCAGTACCCCAAGATATTGTGGCTGAACCCGCATCTTTGTCTGTTCTTGCCCCTGAGACGGGCACAAAGGGAACAAAAAGAGTTAATGAACCTGCTGACTCCCCGGTTTCTGCTAAAAGAAGCAAAAAACTGAAGCACACAGAACCCTCACCTGCTAAACCGGGGACTTCTGTGACAGCTTTGCCTGTACTTACGGCCCAAGAGATTGCTCAGGCCTTTAAAATAATTCAGTCTCTACTGGAAATAGTTCCTCCTGCCCCCGGGTCCCCAGGTTGGCAGTAATGTGCATCCTCTCCCTCAAGAAGGAGTGGATACTTTTGGTGATGATGATTATGATGAGGAGGAGGAACCAATAGAACCAGAAGTGTCCCCTGAACAAGACTTTGGTTCTCCTCCAAGGGTGTCTGAGAACTTTTCATCCCATTTTACCTTTGTCAGGATGATGGCAGATGCACTGGACATCTCCACCACTGAACAAATTGAAGATGAGGAGGAGGAGGTAGAGTATCTAGAGATGATGGGGTTAACACCCACAAATGCCCTTCTCCTCCCTGTCTATAAATTCTTTAAAAAAATATACATTAAAGATTTTACAGGCACTGAATTCCACTCCTTCCATGGACAGGAGTATGGATAAAAAGTATCACCTGGAGAGGAAGGGAGCTGATTTTCTCTTCTCCCACCCAACCACCACGGGGTCATACAGCAAGCTGCCTGTGGCAAGGCTCGAGTCATCCTGTCCTCACATCCTCCGGACAAGGACTCTAGAAAAATCGAGAGTATGGCCAAAAAAGGGTACCTGTCAGTCTCTCTGACCTTGTGTCAGGCTACCTTCCAGGCATATTCAGCCCAGTATCAAAAATCCCTGTAGCAGTCAGTCCTAGCCATGTCTCAGAAAGCTCCCTTGCCCTTGTCAGATGACCTGACTGAAACTGCCAGGTTTGGATTAGAGGCAGCTAAGTACCAATTCCAGATGGCTGCTGACACTAATGACACTGCAGCCAGATGGATGGCGAATACGGTGGCACAGAGAAGGTTTACTTGGCTCAGAGCTACAAACCTCACACAGGATACACAATCAAAGGCTTTGGATTTTCCCCTAGAGGGAAATTCCCTCCTCGGGGAGTCCACTGTGGAATACATGGAGAAGGTGGATGAGTATAAGGCCACTTATAGAAGCAATTCTGCCAAAGAGAGAGCTTCTCCATCCACCAGGCCTTATGGAAGGGGAGACCGGGGCAGGTCCTTTTACACCAGGCCCTTATTCCAACCAGTGGCCTTACCCCAGTACCAGCAGTACCCACAGCAGGGTTACTCTAGGGGCAGGGGTAGAAGGGGTTGAGGCGAGGATCCCATACTCAGCCTTAGTCGCAGTCCAAACAGACCCCCTGAACCACAGGCCGCCTCCTCCCTACCTGTCGGAGGCAGACTGTCACACTTCCTCCAGGCTTGGCTGAACATCACCACAGACAAGTGGGTTCTGGAGGTGGTGGGCCAAGGTCTGTCTCTGGAATTCAAGTCCCTTCCTCGTCAAAAGTCCAGAGTTTTCAGTTCTCCCTCCCTAGCAGAAAAGCTGCTCTTGGAGTCAGAGGTTCGAAACCTGCTATAGCTTAGAGCAGTAGAACCAGTTACAAAATCTCTGAAGGGAAAGGGCTTCTATTTCAGATACTTCCTAACCACAAAGAAAAGTGGGGAGTGGCGGCCTATATCGGATCTCAGAGCTCTAAGCAAGCTGCTTAAAAAAAAAAAAAAACACAAAGTTCAAAATGATAACTTTGGTTTTGATTCTGCCAACACTTCAAAAAGGAGACTGGTTGGCATCACTGGATTTGAAAGACTCCTATTTCCACATCCCCATAAAGGGGTCTTGCCAAAAGTATCTTAGATTCAGACTCCCTTCAGGTCACTACCAGTTTCCAATCCTGCCTTTTGGCCTTTCTTCAGCCCCAAGGGTGTTTATAAATATGAGGACATTTTTTTTCACGGAGAGAGAGAGTGGTGGATACATGGAACAGCCTTCCTGAGGAGGTCGTTGGGTCTAACACAGTGGGGGAATTCAAACATGCATGGGACAGACACAAGGCACTTATAGTGGGTGGGGGTTGCAGGAAGTAGGCTGTTGGTTAACTAGAATCTGCAGCTTATCCAGTAGGCAGGGAAATGGGCAGACTGGGTGGGCCAAGTGGTCCTTATCTGCCGTCAAAGTCTATGTTTCTTTGTTTCCTGGCAGCTGTAGTGGCACATCCTGCAGGCAGGGAATATCTGTTTTTCCTTACCTGGACAACTGGTTGGTCATGGGAAAATCTCCCCTACAAGTGCAGCAAGATTTGAAGGTCACACAGGACCTCCTGGAGTCTCTAGGATTTCTGATCAATTACAGAAAGTCAGTCTTCATTCCTGTACAGGTATTGCAGTTCATAGGAGTAGAGATCAACACCTTACAGGCCAGAGCATATCTACCTCTGAAGAGGGTAAAGAGTATTCAGCTAATAGCAAACTCTTTCAGGCTGCACAACTTAAAAACTGCAAAACAGTTTCTCCAGCTACTGGGCTACATGGCTGTTTCCACAGGCACAGTGCTGGGGTCCAGATTCCACATGAGAGACACCCAATTCCACCTCAGGTCTCAGGTGTCAGAGAAAAGATCAATTTTCAAAGCTTATTCCAGTAACAAGGGCACTGCTACAGGCCCTCCTGTGGTGAAAGAAGGAATCCAATTTAAGGCAAGTAGTTCCTTTTCAGAAAGAGAACCCTTCAGTGGTTCTTGCAACAGATGCAGCCCTTTTGAGCAGGGGCACCCAATAAAGGGGAACACACAACCCAGGGCTCTTGGTTAGCTGCAGAGTCTATTCAGCACATAAATTTATTGGAACTCAGAGCAGTTTTGCTAGCTCTAAAAACCTTTTCTTAGCCCAGGGCAGGGTGGTACAGGTCAGAACAGACAATACCACCACAATGTATTACATAAACAAGCAGGGAGGCATAAAGTCAGGCCTTCTCTGCACAGAAGTCATAAAGATTTGGACTCTGGCCTACTCATTGGGAGTATCTCTGCAGGCAATTCATTTGCCAGGGAAGGACAATATCCTGGCAGATGCATTGATTTGAATAAAGCAGGCCTATCACAAATGGACTCTAAACAGGCAGGTGGTACAAGTTATTTTAAGAAGGTGGGGCACTCCAGAGATAGATTTGTTCCCATCCCACCAGAACCACCATTTTCCACAGTATTGTTGCAGACCACTAGATCAGGGAACACTTCCTCTGGATGCTCTGAATCTGGATTGATCAGAAAGGTTCCTTTATGCTTTCCCTCTGATCTGCAGAGTACTGGTCAAGCTCAGATCCCATGCAGCATCACTGATCTTGATAGCTCCAGACTGGCTGAGGCAGCCATGGTACACTCTTGTGCTCTCAATGTCTGTTGCAAACCCAATACATCTCCCTTGGATGCACAGCTTATTGACCTCCAACTAGGGAACTCTGTTGTGCCCGAATCTCAAGTCCCTCAGTCTCAAAGCTTGGCTCTTGAGGACTTAGAATATGCTAATTTAAAACTTTCTGAACCTGTCTTAAACATTCTAAGAAGTTACAGAAAACCTTCTGCTACAAAAATCTATTCTTCCAAATGGAAGAGATTTTCTATCTGGTGTTCAGGCAAGACTCTGGTACCAGCCAAGGCTGGATTGCCAGTGGTATTGGATTATCTCACCCATTTACATTCTCTGGGGCTACAGTCCAGTTCTTTGAGGGTTCACCTTGCAGCAGTGTCTGCTTATCTTTCTGCTGGGGAAAAAGGTAACATTAGCTTCAGAGCCTATTTTCAGAAGGTTCTTTAAGGGCCTGAATCATTTGGATCCCCCTCACAGGCCACCAGTGCCAGTTTGGGACCTGAATGTGTGTATAGCTAAGCTCATGTCTACTCCGTTTGAGCCCATGGCTACAGCTCATCTAAAATATGTCACTTGAAAAACAGTTTTTCTCGTGGCAATGACTTCTTCAAGAAGAATTAGTGAGCTTCATGCTCGCTGTATAAATCAGGACTATTTCTCTTTTCATAGGAATAAGGTAGTCCTTAGAACAAACAGAAAATTTCTCCCCAAGGTGGTCTCTGAATTTCATTTAAATCAATCCATCACTTTCTTTGTCTTTTTCACCGATCATGCCACTTGTGGTGAAAGGAGGCTTCATAATTTGGATGTTAAGAGGGCACTCAGTTATTACATGACTGCCACTAAAGACCTTAGCCAGGATAGAAAGCAATTGTTTCTGACTTATGGGGATATAGGAAAAGATAATCCAGCCTCAAAAAGGTCAGTTTCTCGATGGATAGTCCAGTATATCCAGTTCTGTTACACTCATGCTGGCAGGGAGCCCCCATCAGGATTGAGGGCTCATTCTACTACTATAGCAGCTGCCAGGAATGTCCCATTGGTGGATATATGTAAAGCAGCTACCTGAAAAACAGTACACACCTTTACAAAACACTACAACCTGGATATTTTATCCAGGAGTGATGCTAGGTTTGGCACAGCAGTCCTGCAAAGTCTGTTTCCAAAATAGAGTTCTGTGCCCACCTCCAGGGGTACTGCTTGACAGTCTCCATAAAGTTATGAATATACTGAGCATTACTGGGGTAAGAAGAAAAAATGACTTACCATAGTAATCTTGTTTCTTCCCAGCGATGCTCAGATATTCATAACTTCCCTCCCTACCTCCCCTTCCAGAACTTCAGCCTCTGCACTCCGAATGCTGGTGCCACCATATCACAATACACCCTTGGAGTGAAATTCTTTCCTCTGCACCTGTATTAGGTGAACAGAGTTCATTGTGTATATCTTTTTGGTATTTTCTGGCATGTTGTTCTAACTTTACTTAATTGTGTGTTCCTCCAGTTGGAGGTTTATTTTTTTTTTGTAAATCCATGTTGTTGGGTAACCCCAGTTTTAATGATAAAAAAAAAATTGTACTACATTATTCTGTGCCTACTTTTTCAGGCTCCTTTATAAAATCTGAAGAGGTTTGAACACAGGCAGTTAGTAGAGGCAGTGTTTGAAAGATGCTCACATGCAGAGTGTTCCATCATTTGCATGTGTTCCATCTCTCTGGGCAGTCCAACCCCTCAAGCTTACTGCATACAGTTATGAATATCTGCACATCACTGGGAAGAAACAAGATTACTATGGTAAGTAATTTTTTCTTTTGTGTCTGGCATCCATGTCAGAGGCACCTAAACAAACAAACAAAAAAAAAAAAGACAGGACCCACAGGGTTTAAAAAAAACGGTATTAGCTATGGGCAAATTATAGCTACGGCTGATCTTCATGATTTTTGTATTGTTTGCTTGGGACCCAGTCATATTTTTGCAAACTGTGAAATCGGTGAGGCTTTCTGCTCTAAAACTTAAAAAAGGAGCTAAAATGTCAGAGGAAATGGCCACTCCTGCCTCTCCCTCGAAATGTACAGAGGAGGCTTCCTCTTCAAAAAAAGAAAAAGCAAGAGTCTGTGGATCCTAAGCACATGGATAAACCTGACTCTTCCTTTTTTTTTTTTTCATTATTATTTCTTTTCCGGAGCTCCGGCTGCAAGCCTGCTATCTGTTGTCCCCCCAGCGCCAGCCCCCGAAGATCAGGCCCCCTTCCTTATGCACCCCACGACTTACCCTTCACGGCAGGGTGGTGGGGAGAGACTCGACCCACCCCAGCGGATCTATGCCAGGGAGATGCCTTCTCGGGGACGGCGCTGCGGGGCACAACTTCATTGTGCCGGGCTCTTTTTCCGCTTTTCTCCCTGCAGGCCTCTGTGTGCAATGACCCCAGCAATTGGGTGCGCACACGCTTCCGTGCGCACTCCAAGCAAGTGTCTGCCATGTTCTGCCCCCATGGCTTGAGGCTACGTGCTACTGACCCCCATCCTCCACTAGGGGTCAGGCAAGCACCGGCTGCCAGAACCCCCCCCCCGGAGATGGAGAGCAGGCCATTGGACGCTCAATCCATCTCCTCCCTCCTGACCCACGGCAACCCGTGCCTGTTCCCGAACACGGGTCGCCTTCCTGGCCTGGTATGGGTCCAGCGCCTCAACCCTTAGTGCCACTGGGCTGACGGAAACCTGACTCTTCTAAGGCTAAGATGTCAGTGGAACCGGCGATGGAACCAGTTCCAGCAAAAAGAAAACACAAAGAAAAGCATACCCCTGCACCTGCTGCTGAAAAAGCAAAGGAACTCTCAGTGGACAAGCCAGCAGTGCCCTTGGCTGAGGACATACCAAGGCCCTACAAAGTTTGCAGACCCTCCAGACTGTTGGTCCTCTGGCCCTCCTTCGGTACCTCCAGTTCCTGCCTTGGTTACCCCCACTCAGCAACCGGCATATTTGTATGAGGAACCAGAAAAAGAGGAAGAGGAATCCATCGAGCCTGAGGTCTCCCCAGAACAGGACTTTGGTTCCCCTCCCTGGGAACTACAGGACTACTCATCTCACAATTCCTTTATGAGACAGACGGTAGATGCTCTTAATCTCTCCATCCAGGAAATGGAAGATGAGGAGGAAGCCAATTTTCTGGACATAATGGGCCTTGCCCATACCAAGAGGCTCTTTTTACCCATATACAAATCTCTCAGAAAGGCTATACGAAAACTTCCGTAAACCCCCACCTCTGTGCCAGGGTAGACAGAAAAGTAGACAAAAAACATCAGTTAGATCTATTGCCGGTTTCCTCTTTACCCATCCTGACCACAAGGGGTGGTTCAGGCTGCTGCATGCAACAAAGTCAGAGTACCATTGGCATCCCATCCTCCTGATAAAGACTCCAGGAACATTGATGTCATGGGCAAAAAGGGGTACCTGGCAGCCTCCCTCTTGGTGAGACAAGGCAGTTATATGGCTTATGTGGCTCAGTACCAGAAAGCCTTGTAGTCTACAGTCCTTGCCATGACAGAGCTGGCAGAGGTCCTGGCAGGACCCTTGGCAGACTTATTTAATTAATCTCTAGACACAGGATGTATACCACAGGACTAGAGACTGACTCGCGTGGTTCCCCTCCACAAGAGTGGACCCAAGGACGTACCAAGGAACTATGATCCAGTAAGTCTAACGTCCATAGTGGGGAAGCTAATGGAGACAATCCTAAAGGAGAGGCTAGTGGCACTACTGGGGGTGAAGGGGGTGCAGGACGGGAGGCAGCATGGCTTCGTCAAGGGCAGGTCATGCCAGACCAACCTGGTGGAATACTATAGGTGACTAGTCAAATTAACGAGGGCCATGTGGTGGATGTCCTGTACCTAGACTTCAGTAAGGCCTTCGGTTCAGTACTACATGGGAGACTTGGATGCAAGCTACAGGGTACAGGGTGGGAGCAAAACTGGTGGGTTGGTGGAGAACTGGCTAAAAGATAGGCAGCAGAGGGTGGTAGTAGGTGGGGAATACTCGGCTCCTAAGCCTTAGACAAGCAGTGTTCTACAGGAGTCGGTGTTGGGCCCAGTGCTGTGTGGCATATTTATTGGAGACATCTCAGATGGCATTAACAGCAAAATCGGCCTGTTTGCGGATGACACCAAGATGGGAGCGGTGGTGGACGATTAGGGGGGTGGCGGGGGCTACAGAATGATCTGCCAAGGCTGGAGGCATGATCTGATAGATGGCAGCCAGGGTTCAACACAAAAAAATGCAAGATGCTGCACTTCAGAACAAAAAAATCTGAGTAGAAGCTACAATCTGGGGGAGGTGCAGCTGGAGGTACTGTAATAGAAGAGGAGAAGGATCTGGGGGTGCTTATCACGGGAGCAATGAACAATTCCGCACAAAGCAGAAAGGCAGCAGCAGCAATGGCTAACAAAATGCTGGGGTGCATTGCAAGGGGAATTACATCAAGAAGAAGGGAGCTTATTCTACCGTTATACAGATCATTGGTTAGACCCCACCTGGAATTCTGCATTCAGTACTGGCGCCTGTACCTACAAAAGGACATTAAGCTGCTGGAGGGGGTGCAGCATAGGGCAGCGAAGATGATTCAGGGCCTGGGGGAATTGCCATATGAGGTCAGACTGAGAGTTAAACATGTACACAGTGGAGGAGAGGAAGGACAGGGAGGACATATTTAAGACCTTCAAATACATGAAAGGAATAATCAGAACAGCCACAGAGGGTCTATTTAGGAGGAGGGCCGGGAGAGACACTAGGCGCCATGACATGAGATTGGAGGGGGGTAGATTCAGTAGGGAGATGAGGAGGCTTTTTTTTTTCACAAAGAGGGTGGTGGCAAAGTGGAACGCACTACCAGCTAAGGTGGTGGCATGTAACACAGTGTAATGCTTCAAGAGTGGGTGGGACAGGGCAAAGGGAAGGGTAAAGGAGGTAAGGGGTTGGGGTGAAGCAGCTGCTGAATAGGGAGCTAGCTGCAGTCTCGAGCAGCCTAGATAGACCATGTTCTATTCTCGACTTTACCATGCACTGTATACCAATTGAATAAACACAAGGACACCAAGTTGGAGTTTCTGACTGCTTTACTCCATTGCTTCTCGTGCACTGTTACACCCACATCCTCAGAGCGTGGTGACGTCATCTGCATACACGACATCCCCCCTTTACTTAGATTTAAACTTGTTATACATCATTTATTCCCTTAATCCTACGTATATTTATTTACTAATTTTTTTTCTTTTATATATATCTATAGGCTGTTACTCTATGGTATAACTACTTAATAATAAAGTCCTTAAGTCTCTGAGGTAATTTAATTTGTCTATGAGGCCTGTCTGTTCTTGGTGTTATAGGCCTTTGTAGTGATCCCTTGGTGGACTCACCCGATCTCTGTACCATAGGATCCTGACCTCCAGTTTCCTCGGGTTGGTTATTCTCATTCATTTGTAGAGTAGTCTCTTCAGGCATAAATCTTTTCACGAACGTTGTGTTCCTGCAATATCATGCTCCTGTTGGTGACTGAACAACCACTTGATTTCCCTCTTTTCTGATCATTGTATATGGTATCTTATTAAAAGGTGTTACAAATTTATCTACTTGGTCTTGTTTCACAAGGACTTGATCCCCAACGTCCACCTCAGAGTACTTGGCTTTGCGTTGGTTGTCAACATAGGCTTTATACTTCCCCTTTTTCTCAGCATCTCTGTCTCGTACCTCTAGGTCACTCTCCAGTGTGGTTATATCTGGAAGTTTCCCTTAGTTTTCTCTTGAAAAGAAGCTCAGCCGGGCTCCGGCCCATAGTAGAGTGATCAATGGATCTGTATACAGTAACATATTTGCGTAGCTCTCTTTTCCAGTCCAGCCCTTCAGCTTGTGCAATCCGAATCCTCTTCATGAGGGAGGCATTCTGTCTCTCTACCTCACCAATCGCCTGTGCCCATTTTGGTGTTATCCTCACGTGCTGTATTCCGTTCTCCCAACAGAATTTCTGGAATTGAATCGACATAAACTGCGGACCACAGTCCGACCTGATTGTTATGGGAAGGCCATGGCGACTGAAAATGGTCTCCAAACTATCAATCACCTTTTCAGCCGTGGTGGATTGCATCACGTCATGTTCATAATACCTGCCGTAATAATTGGCAACTACCAATATTGACTGTCCTGTAGGTAGTGGACCTAGCAAATCAGTGGCAATATCCTGCCACGGTCCTTCAGGTAACATCGTTGGTCTCAACGGTTCTTGTATGTCTGGTCGCGCTACAATCTGGCAACCATGGCATGACTTGACATATTTCTCTGCGGCCTTGTCCATTCCTGGCCACCATACTTTGCTCCTGAGGTGCTGTTTGATGCCCACAATACCCAAGTGTCCCTCATGGGCTAAAGTTATAGCTCTCTGGTGAAGTCCATAGGGTAACACAATGCGCGTTCCCCTGAGAACTAACTGTCCAATTGTGCTCAGCTCACTTGCTATGGGTGCATACGCCCTGCACTTCTCGTAGCACCCCATCTCAATGGCACTTCTCACCTCTCTCAGCTGCTCATCAATAGCCGATGCTTCCTCGACTTCTCTTGTGGTCAGCGCACCCGGAGTTGCATTAATGGCTACGAACCGTATGTACTCTTCTGCTCCATGTGTATGTGATTCCTCCATTGCCGTCTCTCCCAATAGACGAGACAAAGGGTCTGCTATATTATATCTCCCTGGTATATGCACAACTCTGAAGTCATAAGGTTGTAGTCTCAGTACCCAGTGTTCAATACGAGCACACGGTTTCGAGCGTGGACTGTAGATAGCCTCTAGCGCCTTATGGTCAGTCATTAAATCAAATCTCTTGCCGTACACATATGGGTGAAGCTTCTCACAGGCCCAAACCAATACAAGGGCCTCACGCTCCATTTGTGAGTACCTCGTTAGCACTCCGATAAACTCCTGCTCACATAAGAGACTGGAACCATCTCTCGTGTTGTTCCTGCACCAGTGCAGCTCCTATACCTACGGTCCCTCGTCTGCTATCACTTTAGTGGGCGCATCCTTGTCGAAGTAAGCTAACGTTGCCGCTTCGGCTAACTTGCTTTTCAGTGCTTGGAATGCTATCTTTTGTTCCGGTCTGAAATTGAATATTGTGTCCTTCTTTGTCAACTTCTGCAGAGGCTTCGTAAGCGTGGAGAACTGAGGGATAAACCTACTACTGTATCCCACTAATCCCAGGAAGCTGGCTGGCCTCGACCACTGCTCATACTCTTTCAGTCGTGGGGCCTGTGCCCTTCTGTGAGAGTAACACACCCATGAAGACCAGTTTGTCCATATTGAACTGGCATTTGTCTGGATTAAGTGTCAGGCCAGAATTCGCCAATGTGTTTAGAACCTTGTGCAGTCGCCGGTCATGGCTCTCCTTGTTTGGGCCATGGACAATGATATCATCTGAAATGTTCTCCACTCCCCCAATGCCTGCCAGTGCTGTTGCAGTTTCGTGCTGATACTGCTTGCTGGCAGATGAAACTCCAAAAATGAGTCTTTTGTATCTGTACGTCCCATTATGCACTGCAAATGTGGTTATACCTCTTGATTCTGGTGTCAGTTCCAGTTGATGGTAGCCCCATTTAAGATCCAACTTACTGAATATGGTAGACCCATTCATGCCTTGCAACAGTTCATCCACCGTGGGGATTGGGTACCTGCCACGTATGATCGCCATGTTCGCTTGTCTCATGTCCAGGCACATCCTAATTTCTCTGTTTGGTTTCAGTACGATCACTACCGGATTCACCCATGGTGTGGCCTCAACCACCCTCTCTATTATGTCCATGTCCAGTAGTTCCTTAATTTTGGCTTCCACCGCTCCTCTCAGGTGAAAGGGTATTTGCCTAATGGGCTGTGCCACTGGTTCTACCTTCTCATCTATGTGCAGACTTATTTGCTTTGTGTTGAGCTTTCTCACACCTTGAAATAATCCAGGGTATTGCTGCCTTATCTGCACTCCCACATCAGTCACTGCTGCTACATTGACACCCAGCTTGAGTACCCCCAGTTTCACAGCGGTCTCTCTTCCCAGCAGCGGTTCGCCATGTCCACATATCACTGTGAATTCGGCCTGTGTACTGCGATTGCCTCTAGCTACTGTGCATGTGAAGATCCCCTTTACTGCCATTGGTTGAGTTGCTGAATATGTGTACAGTTTCTTGTCGGTCTTTGACGATCGACACTTGATTCTTTTACTCTTCAGCATTTCCCAGGTCTCCTGGCCACAATATTGCTGGAAGCCCCCGAGTCTATTAGCATCGACAGGTTGACTCCCCCCACTAAGAACATCGTTCTGTCCGTGCCGCCTTTTTCCTTTATCACAAGCGCATAGTCTCTGTCTGGCTTCTCTGAATCGACACATTTAACTGTATGCTTCACATTTCCTTTTGTTTTACACATTCTAGCGAAATGATTTCTACCTTTACATTTCTTGCACCCCTGTCCTCGCGCTGGGCAAGTAGGGTCTTTTGCCAAATGATCTGCGTGGCCACATCGGTAACACACTTTCTCCATTTTGTCTTTTCCCTTTTCTCCTTTTGGCTTTCTTCTGCAATGTTTTTCCTCATTTTTGAATACGCGATTAACTGTTTCAGGTTTTGGAGCCTCTGAGTTCACGTGCATCATGGCCATTTGCACCTCTATTCTCTCACACTGTGCAGACAGCTCAAGTAATCTCGCTAGTGTCAGCCCAGACCCCTCCTCTAACAATTTGCGGTGTACGTATTCAGAGTTACAGTTACTTAGTATTGCATCCCTTATCTGATTGTCCTTATCGCCTGCAAAGTCACAGTCTTTGGCTGATTGTCTCAGACGGGTAACAAATTGCTGTACAGTCTCCCCTGTCTTCTGTCTTACCTGGTAGAAAGCCTGCAGTGCAAATGCAGAGTTTACTTGTGGCACAAAGTAGGCATTTAGTGCTGTTACCGCCAAATCATAGTCTGTTTACCTGCCGGTGTCCCCAAGCGTCGAGAAAATATCTTGTACATCTGTCCCTGCATGATGTAGTA
Source organism: Neoceratodus forsteri (assembly GCA_016271365.2). NCBI lineage: Eukaryota > Metazoa > Chordata > Ceratodontiformes > Ceratodontidae > Neoceratodus > Neoceratodus forsteri. The sequence continues at coordinate 138,907,049 of CM057449.1, read as the reverse complement.
ATAAAGCTCCCTCCATTGCTTTGTAGCCGCACTCACATCGTCAGCTAATATCAATCCTTTCCCTTCAGCAAACAGTTCAAAAGATGTAAACCATCGTGTCCATCTTGGCCCAAGCGTGGCTGGTTCACTGTAACAATCAAACTTTGGAATAGCACTTTACATTTCTCTGTTGTTTTTTTTTGTTTGGGTTTTTTTTTTCAGCTCCAGATTTAACCAGCATTTCACTGATCCCATCTCATCGCCATTGTTCTATTCTCGACTTTACCATGCACTGTATACCAATTGAATAAACACAAGGACACCAAGTTGGAGTTTCTGACTGCTTTACTCCATTGCTTCTCGTGCACTGTTACACCCACATCCTCAGAGCGTGGTGACGTCATCCGCATACACGACAGACCATGATGGCCTTTTGCTGCTGGCTGCAGCCAGACTGATGGCTATAACTGTTTCTATGAGGCGGTTTGCATGGTTCAGGGCTACAAACCTCTCACAAGATACCCAGACTGAGGCCATGGATTTTCCCTGTGAGAAAACAACTCACTGTTTGGGTATAAGACTGAGGCATATATGAAACAATTGAAGGAGTGTAAAACCAGTTATAGAAGCTGTTCTGCAAGGGATAGTCCTTCCATTTCCTGCAGGTCCCAGTACAGGGGAGGCAGGGGTAGGGGATCCTACTCCAGGCCTTTTTTCCCAGACCCAAGCTACTACAGACTACCAGCAGACCAGGGGGTATTTCAGAGGTAGATGTAGAAGGACCATGAGAAGGTCTGAAAAAGCTCCTCAGGCAAAGGCCAAGCCCAAGCAGAACCCCAGACGGGTTTGTACAGGTTGCCCTCCCCGTAGGAGGCAGGGTGACTTATTTCCTCCGTGCTTGGGTTGCCATCACCACCAACAAGTGGATCTTGGAGGTAGTGAGCCAAGGTCTGTCTCTAAGTTTCAAATTATTTACCAAGCTGAGAAGCAGTAGCTTTTCTTCTGCAATTGCAGCAGAAAGGAATCTTCTGGAGGCAGAGGTGGCCAGCCTCTTGCTCATGAGAGCAGTGGAGCTTGTGCCCCTGTCACAGAGGAGCAAGGACTTCTAGGTATTTTCTCACCCAGAAGAAAAATTGGGACTGGCAGCCCATCCTGGATCTCAGACTCCTGAACAAGCGTTTGTCAAAACCAAAGTTCAGAATGGTCACTCTGGCCATGATAATCCAAACTCTACAACAAGGAGACTGGCTGGCATCATTGCATCTCAAAGATGCCTATTTTCACATCTCAATACGACCAAGTCACAGAAAGTACCTGAGGTTCACACTCCCCTCAGGCCACTATCAGTATGCAGCCATGCCCTTTGGCCTAACCTCGGCCCCCAAAACATTTACAAAGTGCCTAACAGTGGTAGTGGTCCAATTGAGAAGGCAAGGGGTCACAGTACTCCCTTACCTAGACAACTGGCTAGTCGTAGGACAGTCCCTTCCGCACATCATAGACTCCTTGGCTCTCACTCAGAGCACACTGGAATTTCTGGGTTTTCTGATAAATGCCCAGAAGTCACAGACAGAACCTGTGGTCTTGGATTTCATAGGGGCAGAACTGGACACTATATAGAGAAGGGCATTCCTTCCCCAGGACAGGGTAAACTGCATCTTGGAACTAGCGGGGTCCTTCAAGTTAAGCAGACCCAGGCCAGCAAGACATTTTCTGCAGTTACTGGGCACATGTCAGCAGCTATGGTTGTGGTCCTAGGTTCAAGGTTTCAAATGAGGGACATCCAGTTCCACCTAAGGGTTTATGTTCCAGGTATGTACAGCACCACTCGCAACACGCCTGCTCATTAGGGCGCCAAGTCCCAATGTCGCTGCCCCCTCTTTTTGCGGGAGGCTCTGCCCCCCACACCCCCCCTTTCTAAATAGTCCAACTCTGGGGGGCGATGGTGAATTTGGCCATGTGGCGCCCTAATGATGGGTGCTGTGCCATTGGTGCACACATGGCCGGAAGTGATGGGCTTATTGGTCCCAAAAGAGAGAACCTCTACCCAAGTTAGTACCTGTCACAAGGATATTGTTACAGGCCTTACAGTGGTGGTTAGACTGAGAGAACCTCAGGGAAGGAATTCCTTTTCAAAAAGAAGCTCCATCAGTGGTGCTTACCACAGATGCCTCTCTTCTGGGATGGGGGGCACACATGCTCGACCTCATGGCCAGCGGTACATAGTTCCCTCAGGAATCACTTCTGCACATCAACCTGTTGGAGCTTAGGGCAGTTTACCTGGCTCTTCAGTCATTCGCACCTCAGATCAAGGGCAAGCTATTGCAGAACAGACAGCACTACCACCATGTATTACATCAACAAACAAGGAGGCACAAAGTCAACCTTACTGTGCACAGAGGTCATGATGGTATGAAATCTGGCTTACTCCATGCTGGTATCACTGTCAGTCATCCACCTACCAGGAAAAGACTACATTCCCTAAGCAGAATCAGCCAGAATCATCATGAGTGGTCCCTGAATGCACAATTGCTCCAATCAGTATTCAGGAGGTGGGGCACTCCAGAAATAGACTTCTTTACCTCCAGAGAGAATTACCAGCTGCCACACTTCTGTTGCAGGCCCCCAACATGGGGAACTAGGTGAGTGGATGCCCTGACACTGGACTGGTCAGGCAGATTCCTTTACGCCTTCCCTCCATTTCCCCTGTTGCTCAGAACTCTGATGAAATTCAAGTCTCAGGCAACAACAATGATTCTGGTGGCACCAGATTGGGCAAGGCAGCCTTGGTACTCCCTTCTGCTAGCCTTGTCCATGTCACAGTTGATTTTGCTTCTCTCAGAGGCACACTCTCCTGACATCCTCAGGGCAGGATTCTGTATCCCAACCTCAAGTCCCTCCTCCTGAAGGCATGGCTCTTTAAGACTTAGAATTTGCCAGCCTACACCTCTCTGAGGAGGTTCTAAGTGTCCTGAGGGGTTCCAGGAAACCCTCAACATGGAAGACTTACATTTCCAAATGGAATAGGTTTTGCATTTAGCATTCAGACAAAAGTATCAATCCCTCTGGAGCTAGGCTGTCTGTCCTTTTGGACTACTTAATTCACCTGTATTCCCTAGACCTCAGGCTCTCTACCCTGAAAGTACACCTAGCTGTAACCTCAGCTTACATTTCAGCAGGTAAAGACAGGTCCATGGCATCCTATTCTGTCTTCAGGAAGTTTTCTAAAGGTCTCATTCACCTTTGCCCTCCCCTCAAGGAGCTGGTACCAGCTTGGGACCTTAACATTTGTACTGCCTGGCTCATGGAACCCCCCCTTTTGAACCTATGACAGCTGCAGATTTGAAGTATGTTACATGGAAGGCTGTTTTCCCAGTAGCCATTACTTCAGCTAGGCAATTAAGTGAACTACAGGCCTTGTGCACAGACCTGAGCTATATCTCATTCCACAGAGATAAGGTGATACTGAGGACAAATGGGAACTCCTTCCCAGAGTGGTTTCCGACTTCCACCTGAACCAATCCATCACATTGCCTATCTTCTTTACTGCCAACTCCAGCTCAGGTGAGCGAAAAATTGCATACCCGTGATGTCAAAAGGGCTCTTAGCCACCACCTTGATAAAACCAAGGTCCACAAGCCAGAGCTTACCCAGTTGTTTCTCACTTATGGAGAAGTGGGTAAGGGAAGGCCAGCTTCCAGGAGAACCATTGCGTGCTGGATAGTAGCCTGTATCCAGTTTTGTCACTCTAACACTGGTAAGCAGCAGCCCCGCCCCCCCGGATGTTAGGGCACATTCTGCTAGGGAAATTGTTGCTGGTTTCACTAGCTGCAAAGTTTGAGTGCACAGTGGGGGAAGGGTGCTAATGGTCTGGCCAGGTCTCACTCAGTAGGGAGGCAGAGCTGAATCAGGTGTGGAGTCAGTGCTTTGGCTTCTCAGAAGGAACTAGAAAGGGGACAGGATCAGATCTACAGTACAGTAGCTTCTTGTTTTACATTGTTTTTCATGGATTCTTCTTGGTAGAATGTTATTTCTTTTCTTAGGGGCTAGCAGGGTATTGTTTGGGGCTGTTGGAATTTTGAAACCTGTTTTGGTAGCTATAAGTGGGCTCATTTGTTTGGTTCACTGTGTGGCAGGCTGCATTTGTAGAGGCCTATTTCTTCTGTTTTAAAACATAATTGGTGTAATTTAACTGGGTCTGTTTCTTTAAATTGGAGACCTATATCTTCTAATTCCAAGCCTATTTTGATGTGTTGTTGGTGAAGCTGTTTGAATTGGAGTCCTGTTTATTTGGGTAGCAAACCTATTTGGGGGGGCTTAGAGTAGAATTGTGATTCATTGTTGCTGGTTTCACTAGCTGCAAAGTTTGAGTGCACAGTGGGGGAAGGGTGCTAATGGTCTGACCAGAGGTCTCAGCTACCTGATTGTTTCTGGAAGACTTGGGCTGGTCCCACCCCATGTCCATTATTTCCTTTATACTAGGGGTTCTGACATCACTTCCTCAAATAGGCAAGGGATATGCACCTGGCATAGCAGAAGCAGACATCCAGGAAAGGACAGCAGCAAGTGAAGAGGTGACTGCTCTCTCAGTGGCAGGGAAGTAAATGCAAATCTAGGAGCTTTCATTATTACTTCTTCGCATTGATATTGCATTGGGGAAAGGAAGAGTAGGAGTTTGAAGAAGGTTGTGCAATGGCTACTTAAAGTCTCTTTTTGAGTGTGGATAGGAAGGATAGGAATATAAAAAGCAGTTGCTCAATCTATGTAAACGTGCACAACAAAGGGGGTAAGGGAAATAAAGAAATGAATGTTTTACATTGATAGAGGGGGGAGAGGGGAGATTGGGGGAGTTTGGAATCCTGCATCTGGAAGGGTGGGGGTCGCTACAGGGCACCACAGCAATGGGTAGGTGGTAGGCTGCACAACTGTGGTGCACCAATCTTTCTAAAAATTGCCTGGAGTGCGGGAGGATGTTTAGTGTGCAACCACATAGAAAAACTTAGAAAGGAGATTGAGGGTCTGCAGGAGGAACTAAAGTGCAAGGCAGATTGGGGTGGGTTTAGCCCAATACTGGAGGAGGAAGAAGGGGAGATGAGGGAGGGATTTAAGCCAACAGTGGTGAGAGAGGGTCAGAAGAAGGGAAGCAGAGACAAAGGGCCCGGGCTGGAAGAGCGATCTGGGAAACCAGGTCAGGAGACAAAAGACAAATGGAAGGAGGAGATAGGGACTTGTGAGGGGAGGCGAGGAGGTGGCAAAAGTCATGGGTGGAAAGGAGAGAACAGGTTACTATGAAGAGAGGGGGCATTTGTGAAGGGCCTTCAGAAAATAGTTGTGCACTCTAGAGAGGAAGAAGGTGGAGGAGGAAATGATGAAATTAGAGGAGTATTTGATAAATGCCTGGACCAAACTGGAGCGGGGAAGTTCTACTGGGAGAATCTGCAACGAGGTAAAAGGGGAAATATGTGCAGGAGGAAGAAGAGGAGCTGGAAATGAGAGGGAGGGAGATGAAGGAAGCAAGCAGGAAGTGAAGAGGTGGAATCTTCAGTGCTGGGGACTCAATACTAAGAGGAGTTAGGTGGGGTAGCAAGGGGGAGAGGCATAGTCGCATTTGGGTTGAGGCCGTGCCAAGAATGACAGCGGAAGGGGTGGGACAGTCTGTTCTGAAATATGCTAGAAGGGGTAGGGACAAGCCTCATTTAATTATACATCTGGGACAAACGACCTGGGTGACAAGACTGTAGATATAGTCCAGAGGAGGTTTGAGGAACTAGCACAATTATGTGAGGGGGCAGGAAGATCAGTAACTTTTTCTGAGATACTTCCCGTGTCAAAGGCAAGCACAACCAGAAAGCTGAGCATAGAGGAATTTAACGGATGGCTAAGAACCTGGTGTTGTGCTAAAGGGTATGGGCTGTGGGGGAGAGGGACCTGGGAGGACAGTAGTCTCTATGCCAGGACAGACTATACTTGGTGAGGAGGAAGAAGTGCTGAAACAGAGGGATGGAAAGAATATATGAGGAAGTTGGGAATTTAAACTAGGAGTGGGGGTGGCAGTTGGGAAGAGATATGCAGAGACCACAGATTGGGAAGATATGAGCACACCCCATAACAGTGACAAAGGACAAATGGCAAGTACTATTGGTGATGCTAGGAGAGAAGGGCAGGATGGGAGGGGAAAGGGTGGAAGGTGGTTACCCCTAATGCTAGGAGCCCTGGGAGAAAACTGCAGAGTTACAGGTTCTCATGGCAGAGAGAGGTGGACATTGCAGCCATCACGAAACATGGGCCGCCAATATAATGACTGGGACCTGTCTTTACCAGGGTACAGGTTATTTAGAGGGACAGGGTGATTGGGAAAAGGAGGGTGGCACTATATGAAGGAAGGACTGAAGTGTGTAAGGAGGAAGGGAGGAGGGAGTACGGAGTCACTTTGGGTGAAAATCCAGGATCCCAAGAATAGGATTCTAGAATGGGAGTGGTGGCACAGGCCACCATCTCAGATGGAGGGTTAGCGGGGAACTAGCAGGACAGATCAGGAGGAGCTGTGAGAAGGGTGGTGGTGGTGATTGTGGGGGACTCTTCAACATGTCCAGGAGTGGACTGGGGCACCCAACCAGGAACACAAAGGAGCAGGTACTGCTGGATGCCTTCCAGGACAGCTTCCTGCTGCAAATGGTCAGTGAACCAACCAGGTTAGGGAATACCCTTGACCTTGTGCTGGCAAATGGGGACTTTGTGAGGAGAACTTACAGCGGAGGAACCGCTGTCAGGGAGTACACCACTCAGTACAGCTCACATTGAATATGGGCAAGGAAGGAGTGAATCTGGCACAAAAGTGCTTGGACTTCAGGAGGGCCGACTTTGGGAGGATGGAAGTGGTAAAAAGGGTACCACACAGAATTCAATCTAGTATGGATACTAGCCAGAGGTGGGGAGCTTATAAAGCTGGGGATAAGTGCAGGCAGCAAAACCTGCTGCAAAAGCCCAGAACAAGACAGCTAAGGCTAAGAAACTTAAAACTGGTTGAGCAAGGAGGTCATGGAAAGATAAGGAGGAAAGAGAGCTCCTTTAGGGAAGTACAAGAAAACAGGGAGGGGGAAGACAGAGAGGACTTGGAGCAGAATGAAGGAGGTGACAAAAGGCAGTAAGGGAGCCAAAGCATCTATGGAACTCAGGCTGGCACAAGGCATAAGGGGGAGGACTTTGTAAGTACATCAGGGAGAAAGGAGCTGTAAGGACCATAGTAAGGATTAGGAAGGAGGAGGTTGGGTGGAAGCAGGGGTGCGATAAGGCAGAAGCACTAAATGAGTACTTCTGCTCAGTATTTACTAAAGAGAGAGGTGACACCCAAGGTGGGAGAAGTGGCAGAAGCAGAGGAAGTGGTGACAGATGGGGAAATCATGGCGGGCAGAGTTCGAGAGGTTTGAAGGCACTGAGGGTGGACAGGCGCCAGGCCCAGTGGCATCCACCCCAGAGTACTGAAGAGCTGGCAGAGGTCCTTCCAGGACCTTTGGCAGACCTATTTAATGCCTCACTACATTCTGGGTGTGTGCCTCAGGACTGGAGGATGGCTCATGTGGTGCTCCTCCACAAGAGTGGCCCAAGGATGAGCGGGAACTACGAGACCAGTGGAGCCCCATATCCATTGTGTAAGGTAATGGAGACTATCCTGAAAGAGAGGCTGGTGGCCCTCCCAGAGGCCAAAGGACTAAGACAGCAACAGCAGCTTCACTGCAGATCCTGCCAAACCAACCTGGTTGAGTTCTATGACTGGGTAACTGAACACTGGACCAGAGGCCATGTGGACCATGCTGTGTCTGGACTTTAAGGCATTCAATTGCCACATGGGCTGGGAGAGTTGGTAGGTGGGGGCTTCATGAGGATGGTTGAAACTGGCTGCAGGGAAGGCAACAGAGGTGGTGGTGGGTGGGGAGCCTCACACCCTAGGGCAGTGACGAGCGGTGTCCCATAGGGCTCGTGTTGGGACCAGTGTTGTTTGGGATATTAATTGCAGACATAGCATGGGACATCAAGAGCAAGATCAGTCTGTTTGCTGATGATACCAAGGTTGGCGTGGTGGTGGATGACCTAGGGGGATGGCAGGGGTTGCAGGATGATCTGGCAAAGCTTGAAACCTGGTCAGACACCTGGCAACTGGGCTTTAATGCTAAAAAGTGCAAGGTGCTGCATTTGGGATGAAGAACCCAAGGAGGAGTTACCAGCTAGGGGAGTGCAGCTAGCCCAGACAGATGAGGAGAAGGATCTGGGTGTGCCTATTACAGGGTCAATGAACAACTCGGCACAATGTAGGGAGGCAGCTGCAAAGGCCAACAAAATGCTGGGTTGTATTGCAAGGGGTATATCCTCGAGGAGGGAGGAGGTGATTCTGCCACTGTATAGGTCATTAGTTAGACCACACCTGGAGTACTGCGTGCAGTACTGGCGTCCGTATCTGAAGAGGGACATTAAGTTACTGGAGGGGGTGCAGCGCAGGGCAACAAAGATGATCAAGGGGCTGGGGGACTTATCATATGAGAGGAGGTTGAAGGAGTTGAACATGTACTCACTGGAGGAGAGGAGAGACAGGGGTGACATGATTGAAACCTTTAAATACATGAAAGGAATAAACAAGACGGGTACAGAGGGGCTGTTCAGCAGGAGGGAGGGCGACTAGGGCCATGATATGAGACTGAAGCGAGAAGGTTCAGGAGGGAGATGAGGAGACACTTTTTACAGAGAGGTGGTGGCTGGGTGGAATCGTTACCTGCAGAAGTGGTATGCAATAGAACAGTGGACTGCTTCAAACGAGGATGGGATAGGACAAGGGGGAAGGTTAATGAAGGGGAAGGGTGGAAGGGAGGGGCAGCTGCAGTATAAGGGGTGCTAGCTGCATATTCGAGCAGACTTGATAGTCCTCTAGGCCTTTATCTGCTGGCAAATTTCGTATGAAACAGTTGCATCAGTGGCTGCTGCAAGGGATGTCCCCTTGCTGGAAATTTGGAAAACTGCCACATTGAATACTATCCACACCATCACCAAGCACTACTGCTTGGACATTCAGTCCAGAAGTGATGCCATATTTGGCACAGCAGTTCTGCAGAACCTTTTTCCACAATAGGTTCTGTACCCAACCTCCAAAGGTATTGTTTGATAGTCTGCATTAGTTTAAGCATACTGAGTGATTCCTAGGATTTGAAGAAAAAAATTACTTACTGTATATACTCGCATATAAGTCGGTCTGCTTATAAGTTGGGGTGTGTGATTTGTGAGTCGGCAAGCTTGGCCTTTAGTTTGACCTGCATATAACTTGGGGAGCCTAACTACGATGGAGCACTAAGCACTCACTATGCTGAACAAGAAAAAGAAAAAACAGCTCGGTTTGTAAAGCTCATTTTACTACTAGTAAAAAATAAAACTTTTTTTTTTAATTTAAGAGGCATATGGTAAGTACATCAAATGTACAGCAGTTGCACTTTTGCTCGGCCTGAGCTGATCTGCAAAAAGCCAGAATTTTATTTTTTGGCAGCGTCGGTACATTCATTCAGAAGCAAAAAAACTCTTGTTTCATCATCCTCATTGTCTGACATAAACATCATGTGGAGCTGCAGCTGTGACAGGGGGATATTATCATTTATAAAATGGAGAGATGCTCCAAATCCAAATCCAGTGTTCTGATTGTATAAAACACATCACATGACTGTGTGTATATCAGAGCGCAACCGCACATCTGCACTTTTACCCCCTTCAAAATAATTTTGCTATTTTATAAGCTAGATAACCCACTCTACGATGTGCTGTCGCACTCTGATATACGCATGCCTTGGGTGGTTGATGCACTAGGCCATACAACGCACACCAAGGCATGTGTATATCAGAATGCGACCGCGCACCTAAGAGTGGGTTATCTATTACATATATCCTCAGGCTCTGCAGCTGTTGTTTCATCCTCCTATGCGTCGTCAGATGGGACTGTCTCTGCACCTATCATATCATCATAAAGCAAGCTTAGTTCCATCCATACAGTTAGAAATGCCGCATTTCTTAAATGACTTGATTATTGCTTCTGCAGGTATGGAATCCCAGGCATCTCTGACCCACTCGCACACCATAGCATAACTCGGCTTTTTTATGTTCCCACTCGGAGTGAATTCTTTGTTACCTGTAGTAGGATAAAAAAATTGTCACCAAGATACTGACTTGGATAACATCGAATAAACAGAAGGGGTGTACAAATATATAATAAACAGTGTATATGGTACCTGTTATCATCCACATCCTCCAGTATTCCCGTATTTGGATTTGAACAGTTTATTTAAGCTGACATTGAGTGATTGTAGTAGAGAGGTTCAGCTTCCTGGTATAACCGCTGTGTGTGTGTAGGTCATTTCCTTAAGTTCTGTTTCACAGAATCAATTAGATGGGCCGGCCCACCGACGCAGCAGTTGGATTTCCTCTTGTGGCGCCGGCGACCCAGGTTCGGGAGCGGACCCAGGTCACTGGATGGCCGGCTGGGGAAGGATGGAGCATCCAGGGACTGCTCTCTCTTTCGCTGCTGGGGAGGGGTGGGGACAGTGCCGGCACTTAACGGACCTGGTGGGCCGAGGCCCGGCCCTACAGCGCTTGACAATTTCAGTGGGGGCGGAGTGGACACAGGACACCATTGAACGTCCCCGCCTCCTCCTGCACACAAAAAGGGAAGAAAAACCCTGCTCCCGCCACCTTGATTATGCCTGCTCCAGCTGCATTGTTTCTCAGGCCGACTCTTGCCTTTCCCGTGTTTGCAGCACCCTTGGCCCGAGGCACTGTGACCCTGCCCTGGGGGGGCAAGTCAGGGGGTTTAGGGAGGGCAGCAAAATATGAGTAGCTGCAGCCAGAGTCCTTGACCGGGCAGATGGTCCTGGCAGTAAGGAACAGAACAAAAGTATAGAATTAAAAAAAAAAAAAAAAGAATCGACTAGATGACCTCTGAACATATCCCAAACGAGCAGGCTTTTTTTGTGAATAAGGGAGTCAGGCCTTTTGCTCCATATTTCATTTATCCATTTATTAACCAAAGCCTCGTCCATCCACCCCTTTTGGTGCACGTCAACGAGCACTCCCTGTGGCATATTTTCTTTCGGTAGTGTCTTTCGTTTAAAAACAATCATGGGTTTAAGCTTTGTGCTGTCTGCCAAGCATGAAAGAATGACCGTGAAGTGTGACTTTTCTGAACCACGTGTACAAACTGTGATGGTCTTCTTCCCTTCTTGATGGCAAGAAATCAGAAGTACCATTCTGTCTTGGTACTTCTTGATCTCTCTCCAGCCTTTGACATCGTGGACCATGGGATGCTTCTCGAGTGCCTGAGGTTCATCTGTGGCCTGTCTGGTACAGTTCTCAGATAGTTTAAGTCCTTCCCCACTGGCAGAACTCAGAGGGTGGTGTCGGGGATATTTTCCTCTAACCCATTCTCTCTGCCATGTGGGGTCCCTCAGGGCTTGGTGCTGTCGCCCATCTTGTTCGCGGTGTACATGCTGCTCCTCGGAGACGTTGTAAGACGGTATGGGCTGAGGTTTCGTGGCTATGCTGATGATACCCAGCTCTATCTGTCTTTTGTACCCAACCAGGATAGTGCGTGCTTGGTATTTAACAACTGCCTCGCTGAAATCCAGGACTGGATGAGCTCCAGCTGGTTGAAGTTGAACTCTGGAAAGACTGAGGTGGTGGTAGTGGTTACGGGTGGCATGACAGAGGGGTTGGGGGCTGGTCAACCCACCGGACTTTGTCTTGGGGGTATCCAGCTTCCTTCTTCTGAACGGGTGAGGGACCTGGGGGTGATCCTTGACAATGGGCTGACACTGTGTTCGCAGGTGTCGGCAGTTGTGAAGTCCTCTCTTTACCATCTGAGGAACATCACCAGGGTTAAACACCTTGTTCCATCCGGCAAGCTTCCAACGTTGATCTACGCCTTTGTGACCTCACACCTTGTCTACTGTAACTCCCTTTATCTAGTGCTTCTGGGGGTTGACATCTGCCGCCTGCAGCTAATGCAAAACGCTGCGACCCAGTTGTTGATAGGGACACCTCGTTCGAGTCACTTCATGCTGGTGCTGCGCGAACCGCATTGGCTGCCTATGCAGTGGCAGATCACCTTCAGGGTTGGTTTCTGACATACAAGGCCCTGAACGGTCTGGGCCTGGACTATCTGCAAGAGCTCCTGTGCCCCTATTGCCCCGGGCGACCACTCTGCTCAGTTGACGAGGGGTTGCTACAGATTTTTAAGGTACGTCTTGCGCTATCAGGGGCCCGTGCGTTTATGTATGTGGCTCCAACTCTGTGGAATTCTCTACCCCATCAGATATGTAAGTAGCATAACTGTGGAGGACTTTAAGAAGGCCTTGATGACACATCTGTAGCTGAATGCCTACCCAGACTGGTAATTTTTAGCCATCTTATCTATTTTGTCATTTGGTCATATTGTTATGTATTTTATTGCTTTTATATGTTTATTTATTGTACAGCGCTTTGGTGTTTGAAAGGTATTCTAGAAATAAAGTTTATTTATATTTATTTATTTAACGTACTGTTCTATTTGAGGGGAGATCAAAACTTACAGCAGTCTCATCCATATTACCTATTGAAATTATGGGTAGTCATCCTGCTTCCTCTCATTCATAACAAAACTGTGGAAGCTGTCTAACTTTTTGTTGACACAAAAAAGCAATTTTTGGGCAATATGTTTTCATTGCTGCAGTGTTAGTCCATGGCATCTCATAAAACAGGTGCACCAGCCCACAGATGCCGTGACGTTTTCGCAGTTCTGTAGAGCCAGTTTCTTCCCCAGAGTTAATGCCCGGAGCCGTAGTGCCATCCGATTTACAATATACCCCTGCTGTCTACTCTCGAGTACCCAGTTACTCAATTCAGATTCAGTGGTTTCCATGGGTGAGTTGATCAGCCTTATTCGATTAACACTTTTCTCTACGGACAGCTGATTAGCTTTTTTTACACGCCAGTCCCGAATAAGTTTTTTGTCAACATTAAATTCTCTTTTCATTGCTATGCGATTCAGTGAACTGAATAACTTTGAGTTTGAATTTGGCGATGCAGACGTAGCATTTGCGTTTCACTCAAGGCATTTTCTGGGTATGTAGACAGTGTGGAAGGTTTAGGGTATTTGGTTATGAATAGACTCTGACTGATGCTGTTAATCACTTTGCTTTCATTCGATGTGTAACCTCCCCCACCGGCCCCCCTCGTTCAGCTAGCAGGGCTGCTCCCTCTCACATGTGGCACCAATGAGAGGGGTGGGGTAGTCACTATGAACAGTTCTGTTTACCAATACTTCTACTTCGGAGCCTGCCATCCTCAGACAGGCAGACCAAGTGTGGCAACTACCTGGCTCACACCTGGGGGGACCACTTACCATGGCCATCAACCTGGGTCCCTGGGAGAAAACGTTTGCTCACAATTATGCTAGGTTTGTACTTCTGGTCAGGGGCACCCAAGTATATCCAGACACAGTGGAAGCAATAACAGTACTGTCCAAACCAGGCTGGGATTCTAGAGTGTGGCTTTTATTCACATACACAGAGAATAATACAAAGTGAAGATAGACCCCCCACAGGGCTACTCCCACTGGTAATGCAGATTACTGAGGTACAGAGCACACACACAATGAACCCTCAGGTTCTGAATGGAACTTGGTGCACACAGCCCAAACTGGTACACTTCCCATGACTAGGCACCCTCAGCCAGTACTAGGAGACTTTCCCATATTTCATGAGGAATTACTGGTGGCACCCTCGACCACCAAAGATCACACTCAGGCTCACAGAAAAATACAAAATCCCACATCTGGGTATTTTCTTCAGGCACTGGATAAGTGCACTGAGAGAAAACAAAGGTGCCCAAACTGAACCCGGAGGGGTAAACATGGTTACTGCAGATGGGGAGTCTCCCACCTTTTGCTTTCAAATTTATACTCAGCCATTCATCTGGTTAATAACACTCTTCTCAGAAACTCTTGCAGATGCTATCTTGAAATTTCTGTCACATTTAACTTACTACTTTACACACCTTTGAGGTGTCACGAAGTTAAAAGTTCTGTAATTGGCAGTGTCTCTTCACTGGACCCCCCCCCTTAGCAGATACTTTTAAATCAGACATGAACTAAAAGTTCTGTACTTGGCAAGTCTCTCTCTGAACCCCACAGTAGGCAGACACTTCTAAACAGAAACAGTCTGGTGACAGAGTCCCTTTGTCAGAGAAAAACTCACCACAGGAATGCAGGTGCCCCGGGCTTTTTTTTCTCCACACAAACGTCTCTGGTGCTCACAGAGCAGACGAATCTAGGCAGCTTCAACACAGTCCAGGCTGGACCAGGGGATTGCCCCTGAATCCTAGAATCCCCCCCCTCCCAAATCCCTTCGGGGATGGGGCACTGGAAAACCCTCTAGGAACAGTCTCTACCACTTCACTCTCTGGTCTTCTGTGTTCTTCTTCTGGGGTGAGAACAAACTTCCCAAACTATGGAGGTAGCTGTCTGTCAGAGCTAAATCTGAGGAGCTGCCCAGGCAGCAGCCTCCTCCTCCTCACGCTCCACTCTACAGATTTCTGTACTCTAACTAACATTCTGCCCAACTCCCTGCAACTAGCATTCCATTGTGGCTTATGCTGCTGCGACAATTCTATAGTGACATCATTACTCCAGCTCAGCAGAGACTGAAAACAGAGTATGATAGTGTGAAATCCATTTAACTGGCATCTCACAGGCTGCCTCTCCCTGCCTGCCACTGATTCTTAGTGGGATTCTAGTAACCCCTGGGAACAAGGGGGTTACACATGCATTTCTGGCCATGTAAACCGTGAAGAATGTTAATTGATTTAATTGAATTAATGGGCTAAGTTGAGAGCTGAGATTCAAGCACTTAAGCTACCACACAGATGTGAGGTGGGGGGGAGGTAGCTAGTGTCAAACACGCGAACAAAAGTCTGACAGTAAATCACATAACTTTGCACACTACTCGGCCATGGATTATAGATGAATTTTCAGTAACTCACGTATAAGTCAGTACCCTTGACTGCGCAAACAGATTAAGGTCCCCAAAAAATAACTTATATGCGAGTATATATGGTGCCATGATAATCTTGTTTCTTCCAGAGGATCGCTCAGTATGCGTAAAGCTCCCATCCTGCCTCCCCTACCAGAACCAGGAAAAAAGGGAGATTTTGTTTCTGCATCCCTGCTGGTCACTGGCTATTTATATTTGTTCAGGTAATGGTTGAGTTTTTAAACCAGTTGGCAATTGTTGTTGCCCCTTCTTTCAGGGACAGTGTTTTGGGGGGTATCATTAAGGTGGGGTTAAGCTCAAATAGTATAGCTTATTAGAGGGTCTTCACCCTGTTAGGCTTCGTAATGAACCTGAGCATTGATCAGAATGCAGCAGTTACTAGGGAGCAGCAGTTTGAAATTGGCATGAGCCAATGAGAATTCCATCATTTACATATATTCCATTCTGTCCGTGGCAGTTCAACACTGAAGGCTGACTGCATTAGTTTAAGCATAGTGAGTGATCCCCTGGAAGGAACTAGATTACTATGGTAAGCCATTTTTTTCTTCTTAAGCCTCAGCTCTGAAAATGTGTCGATAGACTGGAGACTTAATGTGGTAAGTCGGAGAACTCTACTGCTGCAGCCTGCAAGACACGGCTGCCTTAGGTTGGTTGGAGTTCATACAGTCTCCAAACTGTGTACAATGACTATTTAATTAATTTATACAATAAAATATATAGTAATTACATGGTTTAATATAAAAATACCCATTTTAGAAAACTAATCAAAATCAGACGATTGCTAATCATTTTTCATTTTGATTAGCAAAGGCCACTAATCAACTCTCCGACTTTAATTTATGCCTTGAATTATACAGAGGATCAGTTTGAACAGATCTTAGTAATCAAGTTTTTCACATTAAAAGAAAAAAGATATTTTTGATTAAAAATTACCAGATCTTCATAGTCACTGAGCTTCAACTAACCAAGTGAGAACGATGTGTGATCAAAGGACATGTTACAGTACAGCAGCAATAGTTGCACTTCAAACTCAGGAATCCTTCAGTAATTGTTTAACAACTGCATCTTCAGTCTCCTGGATTGAGCTTGCCCCAGGGCTTTAAAAATGTTATGCAAATTAAGGAAAGTAGAATGAAATTCAGAACTCTGCTGTGTGGTCACGCTCACCTCTGTCCTGTAATGGCTGATTTATTTCTCTGCCTAAGAAGTAGCAGCAGCTCCCCGAAGTTGCTACCACTTCAGAGACGCTATAATTTGGTTATTTTATTCTTTATTTGTCTTGTTCTTTTTCAGTTAGTTTTTCTATTAACTCTGCGTTGCTTAATTTTTACTGTTGATCATTTTGGTGTGTGTCTCTGGTTCCCTTTTCTTTCGATTCTGGGGTGTCAGAGGCAGCCTGTTGTGGTGCAGCTTCCCTTTTCAGTACTCACTTTACATTTTAAGGGGGAAAAGAAACCTTTAGGGTGTTTTTTTTTTTACATGTGTATGCCCGGTTCCATTTGGCTGGGTAACCGGGTCGATTTTCTGGCATTAAAAAGAAAATAGAGAAAAAGTACCAGGTGGACAAACCTAGTAATGAATACTTATATAACCATGCTGACCACTCAAGAAAGCCATGTGCATTGCAGCTCCTTCATTGGACGAAGAGGAACCTTGGGTACACTGCCACTGCAAGAAAAACAAATGGGCCAACTCCCCTTGTTCTAGGGACAAGACAAATCACAGCTGTCCTCACAAATGGAAGAAGCGCCGAGCTAGAACACCTTCTTCGTCAGACTTCAGTTCATCCTCACCAGAGGAAGGAAAACTTTTGAGCAGTTCCTCAGATTCAGACATTGAGTCCGCCAGACACTTTGATCTGGGTGACCAGGATTTTTTCATTAAGAACGTCATGGCAGCGATACACCTAGGCACCTCACCGGGCCACTACTAAGCCAAACAAACCAGCCTTCAAGCTATCAACTTCATCTAAGTGTTCCCTATTCCACTGGCATTTGAGGACCTGCTTAAAGAAGAGTGGCAGGACCTGAAGAAAACTTACCCTGTACCTCGACGGGTTAACAAACTATTAAAATTCAACAAAAAGAAATTGGAAACTTGGTTGCACTTGACCAAATCCGACCCTCTGATATCATCCCTAATGAAGAAGACGATCCCAGCAGACTGCAGCACCACCCTCCGAGACCTAGTAAACCGCATGGTAGATTCATCATTAAAGAAGAACTGCACCGAACCCATAAGTCATTTTCCAGTAGAAGCTGTTTTTTTAAATACTGATTCAAATTCTATTATTACTCTAGCTTTACAGGCTTTTCAGTTATCCTTGTCACTGCTTGATTTACATGCTGCTGGTAAGAACCATTGTAGAACTGTCTGATGTAGCTTATGCCCCTGTTCTACTCTTCTATTGTTGGCACAATGCAGCCATGTTGTACTACAGAACTCTGAGGTTGTTTGGGACATAAACCTACGTCATGCAGTTCTAAAATGGCACTTACCAGCACTGTGTAAAACAGAAACACTAATGGAGGTTACTAAAAGGCTAGTATAGGTGGAACAGTAACAGAATTTGAACCAGTACTTAAAAATGGCTGCTGTTGGGAAAAATCACTTACAAAGTCCGGGCACAGTTCTCCTTTAAAGAAGGCATTTCAGGCCTCAGCAGCTTCCCTATAGGCGTCAGCTAATTCGTTCTTGGCTGGGGCCGCTCTCTTCTGGGCCATGGAACTGGCTTTGCAGCTGTCAGAAGATACAGAAAAGAATAAAGTGGCGCTTCAGCAACTTCGGCTTGTGTGCCTCACTTCCGCTTATTTGGCAGATGCGGTTCATTGTATGGCCAGGGCTATGGTCTACTAGACTTTGGCCAGACACGACCTCTGCTTGAGGGCCTGGCAGGTAGATACCTCCTCAAAAGTTCATCTGGTAAATGTTCCAGACGATGGCAACCTTCTCTTTGGTTCCACTGTGAAAGAGGCAGTGAAGAGATCTGGAGAAACTGCTACAGTACGCAAGCCCCAATCAAGGTCTGGGGACAAATCTTTATTTTATTTATTCTTTTTGGTAACCGGGTAAGGCCCACTAGGCACAAGTGCGTATTTTCAGGGGCGACCCAGGAGCACTGGGGAGGTTAACTGACTTGCTCAAAGTCACACAGTATGCAAGTGGAGGTTGTGGAAATCAAACCCAGGTCTACTGGTGCACCAAGCTCATTCACAGCTCATTACTCTAACCTCTAGGCTATACTGCCAGCCCAAATCTTGGTCTGGCAGATCTCTGCAGCCTTTTTGTGGCCAATCCTACAACAAAGTTCAGAGCAGAGGTTTTTCAAGCAAATTATCCTAGTTTTCCTCTTGTAACCAGCACAACAGAAGTGGAGGAAGCGGCAACCGTGACACAGCTGCATCTGAAAAGAAATTTTCATAATGAGACAGTTGGGACCCATTCCCATATGGGGGCAGCCTTTCCAGTTTCTTCGGGAATGGGTCCATACTACAGCAAATGGGTTCTGGACATTGTCAACAAGGGGTACTTCATCGCATTTGACACAAAGCCTCCATTACCTCATGTCGTTGCCTGTCCCTTTTCAACCAACCCCACCAGAAGACAAGCAATACTCTAGGCGATAACAGACTTATTGCACAAAGGAGCCATAGAACCTGTTCCCCTCCCAGAGCTCAACAGGGGCATTTACTGCCTCTTTTTTTTTTGTGCCCCAAAATTCACGGGACAAGGGTCCGACCAGTGTTGGTCCTCATGTTCCTGAACTGCTGTCCGAAACAGATTCTTCAAGACGGAGACAATTTTGTCCATGTCCAAGAACTCCATCATGGAGACTTTCTGGCCTCCATCGACTTACAGGATGCTTATTTACATATTCCCTTTCGGGCCTGTCACAGACAATATCTCAGATTTAAGGTCCAGGACAACCACTTCCAATTCAGAACCCTGCCATTTGGGCTTTCCTCTGCCCCAAGACTCTTCCCCAAGGTCCAAGTGGCAGTGAAAAAAGGGAGAACTATTTTACTAAACTTGTGACTAAAGCATGGAATAAATTACCCCAGAGTTAGTAAATCTATCAGCTATTATTAGTCTTAAAGCAGGGCTTGATAATTACTTGCTTTCGAAGTCAAGTAGGGAATAATTCACCCATTAGGAGTGGGAGACAGTCCTGATGGGCATTCAGCATACTTTTGTCTTGTAAAACCAAGTAAACCAACCAAGTAAACCAAGGTCCGCCTCCCATTGGCGTAACCACCTTATATCTGTATATTCCTATAGTATTTCCTTAATTTCATGATAGATTGACATGGTGGGATCTTTGGTTAGTAACTGATAGGTCACCTGGTTTTGTAGTAAATCTAAACACGTAACTTTATATCGCTCCCTGCATCTCCAAACCCCTAGCCATGGCCATGTCTACTATGCCCTCTTTATGGAAGACTGCCAAAGCTGTCCCAACTTTTAAGGATGGTGACCCACAATCCCCCGACAACTACCGGCCCATCTCCATCTTCCTCCACCTAAGCAAACTCCTGTAAAAAATTGTCCACCACCAGCTCTCTGAAGATGTAGAAAAATACAATCTGCTCTGCCCACAACAACCCAGGTTCCAGAAACAACACAGCACCATGTCTGCCCTGACTGACCTTCCTGATCACGTCTTCAGGAACATGGACTCGGGGACCGCCACAGGGGCTGTGTTCGTAGACCTGATAAAGGCTTTTAACCTTATGGACCACAACCTTCTCCGATCTAAACTCAGGAACCTGGGTTGCTCAGCCAAGACATCCATGTGGTTTCAGAGCTACCTCTCTGGCACATCCCAGTCTGTAAACATCAGTACATCCACCTTCCCAGCCAAGCCTGTCTCTACAAGAGTCCTCCAAGGCTTCATCCTGGGCCCCCTGCTGTTTTCCCTTTTTATAAACTCCCTTCCTTCTGAGAGCCTTACTTGTGAGGCCATACTCTATGCCAATGATCTTATGATTTACCACAGTGACAAATCCCTAGCAAATCTATCCACCACCCTTACCCTTACCCTTAACTATAGGGCTTGTTCACAAGTGGTTCCTGTCACGAGAGAAAAAAAAGTGGCGTGAGGGTTGGGCGCGGACACACACCTTTGCGCCACACCGCGTATCTGTTCGGCATGAGCACAGGCCGGGGTCAGCTGGGAGGAGAAGGATAGAGCGCTAAGGGCTGCTCTCTCCTCTCCGAGGGGCGGGGTTTAACTGCAGGCTCCCTCTGCAATACTGCCATCTGGGGGAGCCCGGATGGAAGGTGCGGTAAGTGGAGAAGCAGTAAGGGCATTGGGCAAGATGTCGGCAGAGGGGTGGAGCGGGAGCCACATCTCAGCATGCCTCATTGCACGCTGACGACTGGGGAACACGGAAAAACACCTCGGCTTCTCCTAGTCGACGACACCTCACTAGGGTCTCCGGCTCATCGGAACAGACTCCGTTGCACTGATTCCACAATCAGAGTATGCTGGTTTGGGGAGAAAAGCATGGGGGGTTCCTTCCTCACCCCTACCTGGGGGGTATACCGGGGTAGAATGGTGTGGAATCATGTGCTCTAGGGGCAGATTTCGATGGGAACGAGGTCTACAGTAGGGGATGTCTGAGAGAGTGGAGAAGGGAGGCAAATAGGACACGTAAACACATAGTGAAAAAAAACAAAGCCATGCTCCTGCAGTCCAAACCATACCTTGCCCCAAACTCACCAAAATGAATTCCTCCCTCTCAGTACTAACACCCAAGCATCTCCCACAGTACATTCCCTGCTTTAAATATCTAGGTGTCACCCTGACCCTCCTCACCTTCACGGGCATGTCAACAACAAAGTGAGAATGATCAACCAGAAGCTAGGGGCTGGTTATAGACTTAAAAACTGTCTGACCCCTGAGGCACGCCTTGACATTGCCCAAGACACCCTTCTCCCCCTATTAGGTTACTGCACCCCTGTTTATTCTCATGTTTCCACCTCCCTGCGCACAAAGCTTAATTCTGTATAAAACAGTATTTGTCAGTACTCACTTATGTCTTCCTACTCCACACATCACTGCACCCTGTATCAGTCCTTAGGCTGATTTCCCCTTCAAGGACGGCTGGACTATGCCCTTGGCTGCATCACTGACAACACCATTAGGAGTGGTAGCCTGTCCCCATACTCATCCCTTCTCGCACACAGAATTTCTCCTAGGTGACTCCAAGAGTCCTTAGTTCCACCACTGGAAATGCCCAGGATTTCTACTGATCTTACTTTGATAGGGCTCTTACAGTAGGTAATCACCTTGAGGACTGCGCCCCCTGGTGTCAGGACCACATGGAAACTTTAGCTAGCAGTGTCTGACAGGGGACCACCCACCCGATGTCACGTGGCTGATGTCAGTGTGACCCTATATACTGAGCGGTCCCAATGCCTCCTTCCAGTTCTTTCCCATCATCGACCTGATCAGTCAGACCTCGCAGAGATCGTACGCTGCAGTTTGACAATTTTTTCGGATGAGTATCCATTTCATTTCTTTTCTCTGTGAGTATTTTCTGTATTTTGTTCATGTCATCTAGCATCAAGCACAAGAACAAGTGTGTTTCGTGCGGCGTGTAACTACCACACAAGGATTCCCACTCTGTCTGCCTTTTGTGCCTAGGCCTGTAGCACAAGGTCAAGGACTGTGAGGCCTGTGCCAGTTTCAACCAGGCCACACGGAAGTGCCGCCAGCAGGCCCTCAAGGCTCATCTCTTAAAGCAACGAATGGCCACCATGGAGAAAGAGCTCCAAAAATTACGTAGCGCTTCCGCCTTGCCCACAGAATCCAGGCATGAGAAGAAGAAGGAGAAACATTGGGATCAGGACAGGCCGACTCTTGCCCAAGGCTGCCTGCAGGCCCCTCGGACAGGTGGTGGTCTTCTTCCTCTGGGACATCGGCTGCCACGGCCCAGCCTGCCCCGCCTCAGGAGCAATCCCTGGGCCCCCCACCATCACTGGTTCTGATGACTGCAGGCGCCTCTCCCCCGGTTGAGGCCTCAGCCACACTTAGGCTCATCTCCACTGAAGGGTCTGCTGTGCTGAGTGGAGCTGTTAGGTTGCTCGTTGGATTCTCTGATGAACGCTCAACTCAGGCTGCTGTGTCGTGCTCCAGAGACTCTGGAGCCCACCTGGCTTTGACCAATAAGTCGGGGGGTTGGCGTGTCTGACATCTGCGTGGTCGTCTCAGCTGATAAGTCGGACACCAGTTCTACCGACATCCGCTTAACTGACCTGGTGTCGGAGCCCAGCGTCGGGCCCGACGACTTATCTCTGCCTCCCCTGGAGGATCTTCCTCTAAGGGTCTTGCCCTCCTCAACACTGGATGTGGCCCTCTCGCCCTCCTCAACTGATGGAGTAGGGGGACGAATGGCTTCCATCAGGTGGCTTCTTTCTGAGCTTACCTCTGGACCTGGGTTTGGGAGCTGGCAGTAACCCTGATGGTTTCCTGCTTCCTATCCTACCATTGTGGTCTTTCCTACCATCACTAAGCTTGTCACCGGTAGGTCCCCCATCAGACCTGACTTGTCCGGGACCCTCAGGCTTTTTTGTCTCACAGGGTCTGCCCTTGGGCCCTCTGGCACTGCTGTCAGGTCCTCCGGGCTTGCCTCCATCACGCCCACCATCGACTCCTCCATCGGGGTACCTACCTTCGGTCCTGGTTGCCGAGGTACCTCCGGGGCCTCCCTCCTTTTGGTTTACCTCTCCTGGTCCTCTGTCAGGATTCTCGCCGTTGGGTTACCCGACACCTCAGGCTGCAGCGTATAACCCCTCAGGTTACCCTCCCATCCAGGTTCCATATGCCAGAGTATGCTCCTGCCTTTCCCCCGCTGAGATACCCATCGGCACACTATCATGTGCCGGGCTTCCTGACACTGGGTTTTGCCCCGAACTATGCCCCAGCTTATCCACCTGCTTTGCTTCTGCAGCCTCCTCCTCAGGCCCCAGTAGACATCAGATCTATCAGATATATTCTGAAGTCATGGTGGTTGGATACCAAGGCGCAGCTCGTGTCAGACCGTTACTGCTGTCAGCCTCCCAGGGAGTCCCCTAGGAGCCCAGATTGGCAGCCGATGAGACAGGTACCGGCTCCACCTCTTCACCCAACACCGGCCCCTTTGAAGGAGCTGGCCAAGCCACTCAGTCGAACCCTGGGCCTCGGGAGCTGGTTCTTCCTGGTTCCTGGTCATCTGAGTCGGACCAAGATTCCAACTCTGTCTCTTCCTCGTTGGCAGGGTTGAGCTTTGAAACCCCGCCTGTTGAGGAACCACAACTGAAAGAATCCCCCAAGTCTCCACCGGTGGACCCGTCATTCACAGACCTACTCCACAAAATAGCGGGAGTATGTGATTGGAAATCAGATGCCCAGGATCCAAAAAGGCAATGCCTAGTGGAACACTTGGATATGCAGGAGACAGCCCCGGTCCTCACTCCTCACTGGCTAGAGCCACCTGAGGATCTGGGATCGACTATTTGTATGATGCCCACCTCAATTCCAGCAGTTGCCAAGAAGGTGGACTGCACCTACCATTTGCCAGAAAGAAAGGATCACCTCAGCACTCACCCCAAGGCCAATTCGGTTATCATAGCGGTGGCTCATGATCAGTCCTCCAAGCCCCGGCACATGTGCACTTCTCCCCCGACAAGGAGTCTCGACAGCTAGACCAGTTCGGGAGAAAGTTTTATCCCTCCTCCCCACTGGCTATGAGGGCTCTCATTTCATTTTCATTTTCATTTCATTTTATTTTTTACCCTTGTAAGTCTGATGAGCAAACTGCCTGTTTTCACAGACGACAAGCAATACAATAAACAAAAAAATACAATAACATATACAATAATTAGGACACATTCCAAAAAACAATTAACAAGTACATTCTTGAGTACACTGTAAGTACTTTTTTTAGCTTAGATTAAAAAAGAATATAGAGTTACAAATTGATAAATCACATGGGAGTGAGTTAAAAAAACTTGGACCCCTATATAATAAATGAACGTTGGCCCATAGTTCTCTTAAAAAATGGAACAATAAATGTAAACTTTGATTGAGTTCTAGTGCAGTTAGGGTTAACATATCTTGAGAAAAATGAACTCACTGATTTAGGTAACAAACCAGCTTTGATTTTATATAGGAAGAGACACATTTTAAACTGAATTCTGTTTGTTAGAGAAAGGCAATTGGAAGACTTTAACAATAAACAATGATGGGTTCAGGCTGAGGCAGAGAGCATAAACCTCAGTATAGAATTATATGTGACTGATAGGAAAACTATCAGTGTAGTGCTTATTGAAGCATAAACCACCAACCCACTCAGTTATGTAGGCCACATGCTGGTCTACCAGAAGTTTTTGTTTGCCCAGCTGGAGCCGGCCATTGAAGTCCTTCCGGATTCAAAATCATAGTCCATTTTAATGGACTCAATCCATTCTGCCAAAGTGGCCTGCAGACATTTCCTTAGGACAACCTATGATGCTGTCGACTCTTCGGCAGGGGGGGCCACCATGGCGATTAGCCTCTGCCGATTTTCGTGGCTGCATGTGTCAAGACTGGCTCAGAATGTACAGTCAGCCATCCAAGACACCCCTTTCCGGGCATCCATCCTGTTCGAGAGCGATGTGCAGGACATTATCACTTCCCTGCAAGACAAGGAAAAAGCTGTTACATTGGTACAAACTATATGCCAGCCTAAGTTTCAAGTGAAGAAGCCTTTTTGCCGTCGAGGGAAAAGGCAGCCAAAACAACAGTAGATGTGAGACCAAACATTGGACGTAGCCGGCATCAGCTGCCCCGCTTACAAAGTCCCTGGGAGCTTCATGTGCAGCTGTCACCAATCCTCTCTCCCACGCATGACTCGATATCCTCCTGAGGAGCAGGTGAGCAGAAGATTTGCCTGTCATCTGCCAGGGTGGAGGGCAGTGACAACCGACTGGCCCTTCAACTAATAGAGCAGGGCCATACTCTGGAGTTTCTGAGCAAGCCTCCAGACAGGCCTCGGCCCAGTTTCACTACCCGAAGGCGCCCATCCCTCTTCAAGAGAAAATCCAGGCTCCATTACAAAAGGTGGCAATAGAGCTTGTTCCTGGACACCAGCAGGGAAAGGGGTATTATTCCCACTTCTTCTTGGTCCCCAAAAAGATGGAAGATCTGCGCCCCATTCTGGACCTCAATGCTCTAAACCTGTACATAGAGTACAAAAGGTTTCAGTTGCTCAGTGTCCCAGGTCTGCTGCCCCTCTGCACAAGGGAAAGTGGCTCTGTGCCCTGGATATGCAGGATGCCTACCTGCACATCCCGATTTTCTGGGCCCACCGTCACTACCTTCAGTTCTTTTTTCAGGGGGAACATTATCAGGTCAAGGCCCTACCCTTTGACCTGTCCTGAGCACCTCGGGTTTTCATCAAGTGCCTGATGGTAGTGGTGATGGCCCAGAGGCATCAGGGCCACAGTGTGTTTCCTTACCTCGACGACTGGCTCCTGTCGGCCCCATCAAGGGAGCAACTGGAACACTCTCCCTTTCTGACATGTGGGGGCCACTGTGAATTTTCTGAAATCGCAGCTTGTCCCTTCCCAACACCTTCAATTCATTGGGCAGTGCTAGATATGGTTCAGGGCATGGCTTTCCTCCCTTTGGACAGGGCAGAAACCTTGCAGAGGCAGGCCCGAATGATGGCCTCCAGCAGGAAGGTCTCAGACAGGTCAATACTTTGGCTGTTGGGCTTAATGGCACCACTGTGCCTTTAGTCTGGCTCCACATGCATATTTCTCAATGGACACTCTGGGCACAGTGAAAGCAGAGGTTGGACAACCTGACCATATGGTCATGGTCTCCGATTCGATGCAGAGGGATCTCTTGTGGTGGCAGGATCTCTCCAATCTCACTGAAGGGGTTCCTTTACAGCCTCCTCCTCCTCCTCCCTCCCAGACTCTGACAACGGATGCATCAGGGATGGGTTGGGGTGCTCACCTGGGGCACCAAAAAACTCAGGGTATGTGGTCTCAGGCAGAGCTACATCTTCACATAAACGTGTCGGAGATGAGGGTGGTGCTGTATGCCCTCCAGGCCTTCCAGCACCAGCTGCACCAGGGCACGCTGTTGGTCCAATCAGACAACGTGTGTAGTCTGGTATCTCAACAAACGAGGAGGCACCCGCTCGTATCCCTTTGCAGAGAGGTGATGCAGGTATGGAATTGGGCAGTTCTGCAGTGGATCCACCTCACCACAGTTCATGTGCTGGGCATACAAAACGTTCTAGCGGACAGTCTCAGCTGCATCAGAGTAAGCGCCCATAAGTGGGAGCTCAAGCAAGAGGTGGTCAACTACATCTTTGACCTGTGGGGTCGGCCAGAACTGGATCTGTTCGCCTCCCCATACAAAGCAAAACTACCCAAGTTTTTCTCATTTGCTCCAGGGTATTGTGCTATCTCTTTGCTGGACAGGGGGGTTCTTGTATGCTTTCCCTCCCTTTCCGGTTCTGCTGAGTATGCTGCTCAAACTTCGGGTGGAAGGGGCCCACGTGGTCCTGATTGACCCTTTTTGGCTGTGCTAGGTCTGGTTTCTGCTTCTTCAGCAGCTAGCAGTGGCGCCTCCAGTTCCCCTGTCTGTCTGCAATGACCTCCTGATCCAGGAGGAGGGCATGCTGGTCCATCCAGGACTGAAATCTCTTCATCTTCTTGCGTGGCACCTCAGGACATAGACGCTTCACATTTTAGAGTATCCTCCAGGGTGGCGTAAGTTCTCACTGAGGCCAGAAGGCCATCGACGAGAATGACTTATGCCATGAAATGGAAGTGTTTTTCCATTTGGGCCACTTTGAAGGGTAGGGACCCATTCTCGTGCCCTGTTCCGGTGATAATGGAGTGTCTCCTACACCTTTATGATTTGGGCCTGGGCTATTCTTCCTTGAAGGTCCATTTGTTGGCCATCTCTGCCTACTATACCCTAGAGGATGGCAGGACAGTAGCCCAGCTGGAAGTTTCCAAGACGTTCTTGAAGGGGATTCTCCATCTCAATTCCCCGGTGTGCAGTCCTGCACCATCATGGGATTTTAATTTTATTCTGGAAAAGTTGACACTGCCTCCTTTTGAACAGACTGGTTCCTGTGACATGCACTATTTATCATGGAAAGCACTTTTCTTAGTAGCAGTTGCTTCTGCTCGGAGGATTTTTGAGCTTCAGGCCCTGATTGGTAAGGAGCCTTGTTTGATTTTTCATAGAGGTCAGGTGGCTCTTCGTACCAACCCTAAGTTCTTATGCAAAGTGGTTTCGGAATTTACGTTGAACCAGTCAAATCAACTCCCTGTGTATTATCCCGAGTATTCTGATCGGGGAGAGGCGATTCTTCATACCTTAGATGTTCATAGAATCTTGCGTTATTACACTAACAGGACAAAGTCTGTCCGGAAGATGGATCAGCTTTTCGTTTATTTCGCACTAAAGAGAGAAGGGGTGGCAGTTTCCAAACAATGCCTATATAAGTGGTTGGCAAACCTTATTATTTTCTGTTACCAGAAGTATGGTAAGACCCTCCCAGGGGAGGTTAAGGGGCATTCCACCAGGGGTATGGCTGCCTCTACTGCTTGTTTAAGGAATTTGTCAGCTGTTGATATTTGTGCTGCGGCTACCTGGAGGTCAGTCCACACTTTCACAGAGCATTACAGTCTGGACATTGCTTCTAGGTGCAGGGCAGGTTTAGGCCTAGCTGTGCTTCAGTGTCTCCTGCCCTGATTTCTATGCCTTCAGCAGACTTATTCCTACCTCCCGTGTTTCATTTGCTTCTGATTTGCACTGCTTGGGACTCAGTCCTCAAGGTGATTACCTACTGCAAGAGCCCTCTCGAAGTAAGATAGTACAGTTACATGAGAACTTACCATAACCGTAGATCTTTGAGAGGCTCTTGCAATAGGTAACCTTTTTCCCTCCCACCATCCCCCCAATGTCTTTTTTCTTTCTGCTTTTTCTTTATGGGCTCATTGTAAGCTCCAGGAGCCTATTGTCCATTCTTCCATCACGCCTCCTGCGAGGTCTCCGGTGGGAGAACTGTAAGGCGGGTATCGGAACCACCCATTATATGGGGTCACGCTGACGGCCACATGACATCGGGTGGGTGATCCCCCATCAGACACTGCTAGCTAAAGTTTCCATGTGGTCCTGATACTAGAGAGTGCAGTCCTTAAGGTGATTACCTACTGCAAGAGCCTCTCTCGAAGATCTACTGTTACGGTAAGTTCTTAGATAACTGTACTTTCTGGGTAGTAAAGCTCTGTCCATTACAGCCCCCACACTGTGGAATAAACTCCCCTCTACCCTCTGTTCGTTTGACTCGCACCTTATGTTTGAAATGCATCTTAAAGCCTGGCTACTGGGTGCAGCCAGGTGTTCCTGCTGACCGTGTAATCTATAGATGTGAGTCGTTTCCCCCAACCCCAACTTCTGGGTCGACCCATCCCTTTCTCAGATACAGAACTGCCTTAGACTGTTCCTATTGTATCGATTATGTATATGGACTGTACAGCACTCACTTTATGTAATCGCATCCCTCGCTCAGAGCAGTGTTTTTGTCATTCTGTACATCCTGTGCTCAATTGTACTTTGCACCAATTGGTTTGCTGCTGTGTTCAAAGAATTTATGTATTCCTAGTTTAAGACATGTTCACATTTTCTTACAGTATGTAATGTACTTTACAAACCCCGGGAAATCTTACTGTTTTCTGACAAATGCAGTATTGTCTCACCATAGGACTGCCCCGGAGCTGAAATGGTTAATAGAACATATGCTAATAGTGGAATGTTAGGCTCGAGCTCGGTTTTCAGACCACTGTCCCTGGTTGCACTTCCTGCAACTGTCAGAATCCTGCAACTGTCAGAATCTTTACTCCGTAAGACGTCTCCGGAGAGCTCCCATTCACTTTGACTGAAGAAATTTATTTGTCTGTTATTTATTTCAAATTTTGAAGCACTGTCCTTGGTTCACAGGTAGACTTAGTCTAAATTTAGTGAGTTTTTGGTTAGTTTTTCGGTTCCTTAGCGGTTCTTTTAACCGAGAGGGAACCGACAGTATTTACTTCATTTAATTATTTCTAAGGTCTGTGTTTACTTTCTTCCACCATCCAATAAGGCAATGTAAATGTATTTTAAATATTTTGACTAGTTACCATGTTAATTCTCAGTTTCATTGGTTTAGTAGACCGATAAATGTCTCGGACCAAGAAACGAACGGGCCCCACAGGTTTCCAACATTGTACAGAGTGTGGGGAACTGTTCGCCAAAGCAGATCCTCATTTAATTTGTGTATTATGTCTGGGGTTTAACCGTCTCAAGGAGGACTGTGAGATTTGTAAGAGCTTCCTTCAGTTGATGCTTGAGAGGCGACTTAAACAACTGCAGGAGATGATGTCCGATAAGGTTACTGACCCAGCTAAGGACAAACCAGCTACCAGCCAAAATGAACTGGAGGAACAACCCTCTGACCAGGGTGACAGTTCTTCATCTAAGAAACATTCTGCTGCTACAGCCGCTAACCCAGCAACTGCAGGAAACAGAAAGAAAAAAGGAAAGAATGCAGCGGTCGAACCGCAACTGAAGGTTGTATTGGTTCCGACCACTGAGAAGATGGCAAATGCTATCAGGATTATTCAGGCACTCCAACCGAGTACTCCGGTTCCGGTGGAGAAGTGGCTGCGTCTTCCTACCTTTAGCACTACTTCGATTCCCAGTTCTTTAGAACTCAAAGGAGCATTTTGGTGAGGAGGAAGAAGATGATGTTGATGATGATGAAGATGAGGAGTATGGGGAACTGATTGAACCGGATATTTCCCCTGACCCTCATCATGCTGACTTCCCTGACAAAGGGAATGAGGATTATACCTCTTACTTTGCTTTTATCAAGCAAGTGTCCCAGTCCCTCGATCTTCCTACCCAGGAGTCAATCGACGAGGAGGAAGAGCAGGACTATATGGAGATGATGGATGTGCCAGTCTCTAAAAGGCTGCTACTACCCATCCATAAATCCCTGAAGAAGCAGGTTAACAAAATCCTGCAGACCCCTACTTCTGTACCACCAGTTGACAGAAAGGTGGTTAAAAAATATTGGGTAGCTAAGGGTGGAGCAGAGTTCCTGTTTGGGCACCCTAGCCATGAGGGAGTGGCGCAGGTTGCTGCCTGTGATAAGGCTCGCATCCCCTTGGCATCTCACCCTCCAGATAATGACTCAAGGAGGATGGATTCCATTGCTAAAAAAGTGTATTTGAGATCCTCTCTGATTATCAGCCAGACCTTTTAGATGGCCTATATAGCCAGATACCAGAGGACATTGTGGAACACTGTGATGGAGATCACAAAATCCATCCCGGTCCCTATGGCAGCTGACCTGGAGGAAGCTGCAAAAAGTAGTATAGAGCCTTCAAAAGCACAGTTCAGGCTGGTTGTGGACAACAATGATACTGCAGCCAGACAAATGGCCTCTTCTGTGTCACTCAGAAGGTTTGCTTGGCTCAGGACTACTAACCTGACCCAGGATCACAGTCCAAGGCTTTGGATTTCCCTTGTGAGCCTACCTCTCTGTTCGGTGAACGGACTGAGGCCTACATGAAGAAGATGGATAATTATAAGACAGCTTATAAAAGTGCTACAGCCAAAGAGAAGGCTTCTACTCCCAAAAGCAACAAGCCAGGGGAGCTAGAGGTAGGGAGCCGTATAGGTCTTTCATCCAGCCTCAGGCCTACCCCCAATATCAGCAGCAGAGGGGTTACTTTAGAGGCAGGGGCAGAAGAGGTGGCAACCTAACTAGCCCCAGCACCCAGACAGCATCTCAACCAAAGCATGCACCCTGAGGTGTCTGCTCGGGTCGGCTCCCCAACCCAGGTGTGGGGCAGGTTGGCCCACTACCTCCAGGAATGGCATACCATCACTACAGACAGATAGGTCCTGGAGGTAGTGAGCCAAGGCCTGGTTCTCAGCTTCAAGCTCAGACCAGAACTGAGAGCAAGGGTTTTCAGACCGTCCTCCCCATCAGAAACAGTGAAAGGGAGTATTAAACCTTTTATCCCTGGGAGCAATAGAGACAGTTCCTCTGGTACAGAGAGGGAAGGGGCTCTATTCAAGGTACTTCCTTACAATAAAGAAAACGGGAGTGGTGACCCATACTGGATTTCAGGCTACTAAACAGGCATCTGCTGAAGCCAGAGTTCAAAATAGTGAACCTGACAACTATCCTTCCAACCTCAAGACAAGGGGATTGGTTGGCATCCCTGGACCTTAAAGGATTCATACTTCCACATCCCCAAATGACAGTCTCACAGAAAACTCCTCAGATTCAGACTGCCATCAGGCCACTACCAGTTCAAGGCAATGCCTTTCAGACTTACTTTTGCTCCAAGGGTGTTCACAAAATGCTTGGCTGTGGTTGTGGCACACATAGAAACATAGATTTTGACAGCAGATAAGGACCACTTGGCCCACCCAGTCTGCCCATTTCCCTACCTAATGGATAAGCTGCAGATCCTAGTTAACCAGCAGCCTACTTCTTCCTACCCCCAACCCCTAGAATTGCCTTATGACTGTCCCATGCATGCTTGAATTCCACCACTGTTTTTGACTCCACAACCTCCTCCGGAAGGCGTTCCATGCATCCACAACCATCTCTGTGAAAAAATACTTCCTTAAATTACCTCTGAGCCGCCCCCCTTCTATCTTCAAATTGTGCCCCCTTGTTCTTCCACACCTCTTTTTTTGAAAGATGCTACCCTCTTGGACTTCGTTGATTCCCTTGAGGTACTTGAAAGTTTCTATCATGTCCCCCATCTCCCTCCTTTCCTCCAGGCTATACATATTCAGCTCCTTAAGTCTCTCTTCATATGTCTTCCAGTGCAGAACCTGCATCATTTTAGTTGCCCTCCTCTGGACAGCCTCCATCCTGTCTATGTCTTTGCGGAGATTGGGTCTCCAGAACTGCACGCAGTACTCCAGATGGGGTGTCACCAACTGTCTGTACAGAGGGATAATAACTTCCTGTTTTCTACTGGTGATGCCTTCCCTATGCATCCCAGTATCCCCAGCCCTCCTTGCTGCCCTCTCATTGCTTGCCCACCTTTAGGTCATCTGATATGACTACCCCAGGTCCCTTTCCATTTTTGTTGTTGTTCGTATCTCACCCCCATTGTATACTCTTCCCCTGGGTTTTTGTTTCCCAGGTGCATTACCTTGCACTTCTTAGCATTGAATCTAAGCTGCCCTACATTTGACCATTCCTCTAACCTTGCCAAGTCCCTTCTCATCCTTTCCACCCCACCTTGTGCATCAACTCTGTTGCAGATCTTTGTGTCATCTGCAAAGAGACATACTTTTCCTTCCAGTCCCTCTGCAATGTCGACTTATAAAGACATTGAAGAGGACCGGTCCTAATACTGAACCTCATGTACCCCACTAGTAACCCCTCTTCTTCAGAGTGGACTCATTTACTATTACCTCTGTGTCCTATTCTCCAGCCAATTCTTTACCCAGGCTGTCATCTTGGGACCCACTCCCAGGCTGGCTAACTTGTATATTAATCTTTTGTGTGGGACTGTGTCAAAATGCCTTGCTAAAGTCTAGGTAGGCCATGTCCACAGCCCCTCCTGATCTACTACTTTGGTCACCCAGTCAAAGAAATCTATCAGATTTGTCTGGCATGACCTTCCGGCTGGAATCCATGCTGCCTTGGGTCCTGAGCCCTCTGGCCTCTAGATACTCAACAATCCTTTCCTTCAGAAGTGATTCCATCATTTTCCTACCACTGAGGTTAAACTAACAGGTCTGTAGTTTTCTGCTTCTGCCTTGCTCCCACTTTTGTGAAGGGGAGTCACATCTGCCCTTCTCCAGTCCTCGGGTACCACCCCATCCTCCCATGATTTGTTAAAGAGGGTAGTCAGTGGTGTCACTAGTTCTACCCTTAGTTCTTTTAGAATTCTGGGATGAATCCCATGAGGCCCCATTGCTTTGTCCACATTCAGTTTTAAGAGTTCTTTCAGAACCCTTTCTTCTGTAAATATGCTGGTATCAACTTCTGTATCCAGAGTGTTTCTACTGTTTGTTTTTAGGTACCTCCCCCCACTTCCTTTGTAAATACTGAGCAAAAATATTTGTTTAGTATCTCTGCCTTTTCATAGTCACCCTCTTCCCACACTTCCTCCTCTTTATTAAGCCTCACTAACCCTCCCTTGGTCTTCCTTTGCTCCCTGATGTACCTATAAAAGGTTTTATCCCCCTTCTTAACTGAGTTGGCTATCTTTTCCTCGGTTAGGGCCTTTGCTGTTCTGACTGCCTTCCCAGCTTCCTTTTGCTTTAACTGATACAGTTCTCTGTCCTGCTCCTTCTGTGATTCCTTGTACTTCCTGAATGCTTTCTTTTTCTCTTGAACCTTCACTGCCACTTCCTTTGAGTACCATAGTGGTTTCTTACATCGTTTTGTTTTGTTTTGTTTATTTGCTTCACACAAAGGCTTGTTACCTCTGTGATGGCAGTTTTTATTATTCCCCATTGTTCTTCCACCCCTCCTTCCTGCCCATTTGCTAGTGCATTCCTTAAGCACTCACCCATTTTGGCAAAGTCAGCCCTCCTAAAGTCCAGTACTTTTGCCTTTGTATGGCTTGACTCTGTTGCTGTGTTTATTGTAAACCATACTGTTCGATGGTCGCTAGTTCCCAGATGGCTACCCACTTCTACATCTGTGATCCTCTCTTCATCTCCATTTGAGAGAACCAGGTCTAAGATTGCTCTCTCTCGAGTGGGCTCCAGTACTAGTTGTCTAAGGCATGCCCCCTGTAGGGCATCTAGAATAACCCCACTCTTTGAAGTGGCTGCTGCAACTGCACTCCAGTTAACAACTGGCATATTCAGATCACCCATCAGCAATATCTCTCCTTTGTTTGCTTTTCTAAGTATTCCTTCTATCATTTCCTTGTCCATTTCCTTCCCCTGAGAAGGGGGTCTGTATACAACCCCTGTGCGGATTGTGGTGCCATTGCCGGTCTCCAAATTTACCCACAGTGCTTCTTCTCCTTCCTGTTTTCTCTTTTGTTCTGTTGCTTTGATTCCTTCCCTTATGTAAAGAGCTACTCCTCCTCCTCTTTTACCCTCCCTGTCCCTCCAGTAGATAGTTTATCCTGGTATGTTTATGTCCCAGTCATGGTTTTGTGTGTACCACATTTCTGTGACTGCCACGATATCCAGATGTTCCTCCTCCATCAAGGCCACTAATTCAGGAAGCTTGTTACTCAGACTACGGGCATTGGTACTCATTGCTCTCCATTTTTTGATAGCTTTATCTTCTTTTGCAGCATCCCCCACTGACCTTTCTACCTCAGTCTTTTTCTCATTTAGTACCCTGTTTTGTAGGGAGAGGCTGGGATTTTTCTGCTTATTAGTACTCTCCCTTGACTAGTTTAAAAGCTTGCCAATGAAGCATTTAAACTGATTGCTCAAAAGACTTGTTCCCTTCCTGGACAGATGCAGACCATCCTGCCAGTATAGGCTGGTGTCCCTCCAGGTGGAACCCCAGTCCCCAATGAAGCCAAACCCCTGTGCTCCACACCATTTTTTCAACCATTCATTAAACTGCATGGTGCAAAGTACCCTCGCCTCACTCATGCCATTGACAGGCAGCACCTCAGAGAAGGATATTGTGTGTGCTACTTGTCTTAGTGCCCTCCCCAATTCTACAAAGCCCTTCTGCACTGCTCTAATCTCGTGATTAGCCAAGTCATTTGTCCCTAGGTGGACAATGATGTCCAGCTCAGACTCCCATGCAGCTGTTCTCGTGATCCTGAGGATGCGCTTCCTGTCTCTCCAAGCCATGGCACCAGGCAGGCACCTTACTTCAGTTTTCCCTGCTCCCCCCAGTTCTTTTTTTTTATTTTATTTTTTGTACCCCACCCAGCCGCTGTTAGCCGGTATACTCGACCGGTCACGAACCAGCTTCCACCCCATGTGGCCTCGGGCCTCCGATACCACGCGGCTTACCCCCGTGGGGCTGCGCATTCCAGGTGCATGCTGCAGATGTAACGGATCAGGTCGGAGGGCTGGCCCGGGGGGGGGGGGCTAATTGAAGCCGTGGTGGTGAGCTTCATTTAGGGCCTCCGGCGGCTGCTTCTTTTTCCTGTTTTTGGGAGGCAGGGTCGTGCAATGACGCGGAGCATCCTGCCCTGCCTCCAGTACGTCCTGCTTGTGCCGGTAGCTGTGTGACTCCTGGTCTCCACCAGGGGTCATCCAAGCTCCGGACACATCCCCTCCCTCCCCCCTGGAGAAGGAGAGCAGTCCCTAGGACGCTCCATCCTTCTCCCAGCCAACCCTCCACGACCGAGTCCATTCCCGAACCGGGTCGCCGGTGTCATAAGCGGAAATCCCATCGCATGCGCCGGGCGACGCCCTTCTCCCCAGTTCTATCCTCTAATACTGGAGTTCCCCACCAGGAGCTCGCTTTCCTTGTGGTGTCCTCTGCTTCCTTCTTGTGGGCCTCCCTTGTGACAGTTGTCTTCAGCCTCCTTAGTCTTCTCTGCTGGTGCATCCATAGGGAGCTATGCTCCCCAGAATGGTGTATGGACTGTGGTGTGGAACAACTGACTGGGTGCCTCTGTTCCACCATCGTCACCCTCCCAGAGCCCACTGTGGTCCAACTGCTGTGCTTTCTTCGCAACCTCTGAGGTAGTGGTGGTGGCTGTGGTGCTCCCTGGATGGGGGAGGTTCCCTTCCTACCATCCAGGTCTGGCCTGGGGGAAGGTTCCCTTACTACTGTTCAGTGTGGCCTGAAGACAGGCAACTTCCTCCCTCAGGGCAGAGAGTTGTCTGCAAATAGGGCAGCCTCTCAGCCTCAGAAAGACTCCCAGAAGACTGCTGCCCCACAGTCATTACATTGCACTACTCCCACATTTTTTGTGTGTGTGTGTGTGTGTGTGTGTGTGTGTGTGTGTGTGATTGTGTTGTTATATAGAAATATATATTATACAATGTGTATGCTTATATTGTCAGTGCAGTGTGCTAGAGAGGATATGACAGTGATATGTACCTTGCACTCTTGAGGAATTAGTCAGAACCCCAGGTATAAAGGAACTATTTCCAGGGGTGGGTGGGGTGAGGGTGGAACGGGTTGGGCCTAAACTGTGCCCTCACAAAACAATCAGCTAAAAGCTCTGACCCATCGCCATGATGAGTGCCTTCCTGTCAGCAAGATGCCGTACACAACAATTTGACAGAGAAAATACCCTGCTAATCAAACAGAGAAAAATCCACACATCCAAGTCAGACACGGGTAAACCTCCCCAACCCCAAAACAGGCCTGGTGGTTCGTGCTTTGAAAGCTGTCGGCCCCAAAATAAGTTAGCTGTGCTTTTAAACTCTTTCTGCACTGAAAATCTTATTGTAACAAACAAACGTAAACCTAGATCCACCTCCCTCTGTTGCTTGAAAGACTGTCTTTTCCTGTTTCAAACTGCAGGTTTTGCTATGCCAACTCCTTAACCACAGTAACTTATTTAAAAATAGTTTAACTATCACAAACCTCACGCACAGTAAATTATTTAAAAATAGTTTCTGTCCCAAAATCCTAGTAGTCAATCCAGCTACCCCAAGGGACAACCAAAATGCAGTATTCAAACACTTATGAAGTTACTTCCAAGATAAGCAGAGTTTGCAAGCTCCTTTTTCAACTCCTCAGCCACCTGTAATTTATTTAAAAATAGTTTAACTGTCAGAAAATCCTAGCAGACAATCTAGCTACCTCCAAGGATCTACCCAAATGCAGTATTTAAATCCTTCTGAAGTTACTAACAAGATAAACAGAGTTTGCAAGCCCCTTCTTGGTTAAACACTAAATAAATATGTGAATAAAATGCAATTACCAAGCGTAGTTAGTTTCACCTCCCACAGAATTAAGCAAAAGTGCACGTTTGTTGCAGATATCAAGTGCAATATAGAATTTCTCACACAGCTCACAGCTGAATAAAGAAGTAGTGTCCTTCCAGGTCAAGAAAATGTGCTTTGGCAAGGAGTGGTAGTTTTTCCCTATCTGGATGACTTGCTAGTCGTAGGGCAGTCCCCTCAGCAGGTAAAGCAGTCTCTTACTATGGTCAATCTAAAAAAGTCAGCGTTACAGCCAGTGCAGCTCCTGGAATTCATAGGAGCCGAACTGGACTCGGTGAAAGGAAAGACTTTACTCTTCCTCAGACAAGGGCAAACACCCTGGTACAGCTAGCGGGCACCTTCAAGCTTCAAAGCCTCAGGCCAGTCAGGCACTTTCTACAGTTTTTGGGCCACGTGGCAGCCTCAACAGCTACAGTGTTGGAGCAAGATTTCAGATGAGAGATGTTCAGTATCATCTCAGGCTCTACTGGCACCAGAAAACAGACTCGTTATCAAAGCTGGTTCCAGTCACAGAAATGCTCCTGCAAGCACTTCAGTGGTGGCTGGACATGGACAGCTTCAGGCAGGGAGTTCCATTCCTGCAGGAGCAACCCTCTTTGGTGCTAACCACAGATGCTTCCATACTAGGGTGGGGGGCACACTTGGAGAAGCACACTGCTCACGTTACATGGCTCAGACAAGAGTCATTGCTTCACATCAACCTGCTGAAGCTCAGAGCTGTCTTCCTAGCACTACAGGCATTCGACAGCATGCTACAGGGAAAGGTGGTGCAGATCAGGACAGACAACATGACTACAATGTACTACATCAACAAACAGTGAGGCACAAGGTCAACACCCCTGTGCACAGAAACCATGAAACTATGGAGACTGACTTACTCTCTGGGAATTGTCCTGTCAGCAGTTCACTTACCAGAAAAGGACAATGTGTTAGCAGATGCACTGAGCAGGATAAATCAGAACCATCATGAATGGTCCCTGAACAGGCAGGTGCTGCAGGTAGTGTTCAAAAGGTGGGGCACTCCAGACATAGACCTTTTCACAGCCCCAAACAACTTCTAGCTCACCCAATTTTGCTGCAGACCACCAGTGAGTGGCTCAGTCCCAGCGGATGCACTGATATTGGACTGGACAGGGAAGTTTCTGTATGCTTTCCCTCCATTCCCTTTGCTTCTGAGGGTCCTAAACAAGCTCAGATCTCAGCCAGCTACATTGATTCTCATTGCTCCAAACTGGGCCAGGCAGCCATGGTACTCCCTGGTTCTGGCACTTTCAGTGGCCAAACCAATTGGCCTCCCCAGGCGGCACAACCTGCTGACTTCTTCCCAGGGCAGGATCCTATATCCCAGCCTCCAGTCTCTCAGGCTCGAGGCCTGGCTCTTGAGGACTTGAAGTATGCTGACCTGCATCTCTCTCAAGGGGTCATGGAGGTCCTTAGGGATTCTAAAAAGCCCTCCACCAGGAAGACTTACACATCCAAGTGGAAAAGATTCTCCATTTGGTGTCAGAATAGGAATATGGACCACATTCAGGTGGGGTTGCCAGTAGTTCTGGATAACCTTACCCACCTCTCTTGACTAAGGCCATCCACACTGAAAGTGCACCTGGTTGCTGCTTCAGCTTTCCTGTCAGCAGGCAAGGCATCATCTCTGGCCTCAAATTCAGTGTTCAGGAAGTTCTTTAAAGGGTTGCTACATTTGCACCCACCACATAGTACTCCCACTCCAGTGTGGGACCTGAACATATGTTTTGCACAGCTCATGCAGCCACCGTTTGAACTTATGTCATCAGCTGATCTCAAGTATATAACTTGGAAAACTGTATTTTTAGTTGCTATCACCTCAGCCAGGAGGATTAGTGAGCTCTAAGCTTTATCCATGGAGGCTGACCATGTGGCATTTCACAGGGACAAGGTGGTTCTTAGGACCAACAATAGGTTCCTTCCCAAGGTGGTGTCTGACTTCCACATCAATCAGTCCATCACACTACCAGTCTTTTTCACTGACCATTCCTCTTCAGGGGAATGTAGGCTGCATAGCCTGGACATTAAAACAGCTATCAGCTACTATCTGGAGCATACAGTGGACCACAGCGGGGACAGGACCCAACTTTTTTTGACCTATGGGGAAGTAGGAAATGGTAAACCAGCCATGAAAAGTTCCATAGCAAGGTGGATTGTGGCATGTATCCAGTTCTGTTATGGCAAAGTGGGCAAGCAACCCCCACAGGAGCTCAGGGCTCACTCCACCAGAGGAACAACTGCATCAATAGCAGCTTCAAGGAACATCCCTTTGTTGGAAATCTGTAATGCAGCTACCTGGAAGACAGTTCACACATTTACTAAACATTACTGCCTGGATACCCAGGCTAGGAGTGATGCCAGGTTTGGCACAGCAGTTCTGCAGAGCCTGTTTCCTAAATAGGTCCTCTGCCCACCTCCAAAGGCCATGCTTGGGTAGTCTGCATTTGTCAGTATACAGTAAGATATCCCAGGGTTTGAAGAAAACATTACTTACAATAGTAATCTTGTTTCTTCCAAGGGAATCTTACTGAATTCTGAGCTTCCACCCTTCTTTCCCTGCAAGGACCTACAGGGCACTGCTTACTGTCTGTACAACTGATGTTGGAAACCTGTGGGTACCTGTTAGTTTTTTGGGGAACATCTGTTGACTTGAGTCTTAGGAGATGCCCTCTGTTATTTAAGAGGCGTTTGCCACAAAAATGGGGTATTGATTGTTTTTGTTAGCCTAAATTAGTTAGCTAGTTTTGTTTAGCTTCTGCATGCTTCATAAGAATCTGACGGTTGCAGGAAGTACAACCAGGGACAGTGGTTTGAAAACTGAGCTCGAGCCTAACATTCCATTGTTAGCATAGTTTCTATTAACCATTTTGGCTCCTGGGCAGTCCTATGGCAAGGCTTTACTGCATTTGTCAGAATACAGTAAGATTCCCTTGGAAGAAACAAGATTACTATAGTAAGTAATGTTTTCTTCTATGCTATGTACTCTGTTATTGTCTGTACCCATATGTGCCATCTCCATGTCGCAGGTCATGCCTGAAGATGGTCCCTGGGATCAGTGCACCTACTTGGTGAACAAATAAATATTTGTCCCTATCCATGATTATGATCCCACTCCCCTTATCAGCCAGCTTGATAACTCTTTCCTGATCTTTACTTAGACCCTTCAATGTTCTAAGTAAAGATCAGGAAACAGTTATCAAGCCAGCTGACAATGAGGGTCATAGGGTACCAGGAATATAGAGATATGGGGTGGTTACACCAATGGGAGGCGGGCCTGTTAATTAATAAATACCCTAGAGTTACTACATTGTATAGCATCCCCAAAATTCATAAGAATGCACAAAATCCACCAAGCAGGCCGATTTGTTTCTGGCATCAGCTCGGTTTTTGAGCAGGCTTTAAAAAAAAAAAAAAAAAAAAAAAAAAGGTTTGTTGCCATATTGTTCCTTGTACAAAAAGATGAACAAAATGGGTGATTTAATATCTTTTATTGGACCAACAAGAGATTCACAGAATGCTTTAAAGAGCAGGTACCCACTGTCAGGTACCCAGCCCCCTGTCAAACATATATAATAGATGACCTGCTCCACTGTTGAGGAGTATTAAAAATTCCATGAGCGTCCCTCCAGTTAAAAAGTTATAGCACCCTGAATTTTCACCCCATAAAAACAGAGCCATGTCTGACGTGTCTCCAGGCAGGTATCCCAGCCCCCTTTTGTGATGTCAGAAAATGAAGGCTGTGTGTGTGTTCCATAGACCTGTATTGTCGCCATTTTTCAATGACTGTTAGTACTATTTAGAGTTGCCACTTGAAAAAATGAAAGTGACCACTCCAGTAAACAGGGACTGTTACTCCAGCAGCTGCTTTGATTTTCCTACATGGCACCTCTAAATAGTACAGAGTCATAGATTTATCTCATACATACAGGTTAATGAAATGCACCCTCAGTATTCATTTTCTGACATCACAAAAGGAGACTGGGGGTGTGTCAGACATGGCTGTTTTTAATGGGGATGCAAATTTGGGGTGCTATAACTTTTTAACTGGAGGGAAGTGAATAGAATTTTTAATATCCCTCAACAGTGGAGTAGGTCTGCTATTATATATGTTTGAGGGGGCCTGATACATGACAGTGGGTACCTGCTCTTTAAAGAGCCACTGACGCCTCAAGAAGAACTTTGAAAAACATAATATTTAGACACAAAGCAGCTTGTATTCCTCATTAGTTCTGTATTTCTTATCCCCAGTATGTATTACTGAGGCCATATGTGTAAAAATAGGAGAGTTGTTCCTTGAGGGTTCATCTGCTCCGATTGCTTCTTACCAACCCGATGTCATAATACGCTGCTTATGATGTTACAGTTATTCCCATGGCAACAGGCTGTGATGTCACAAAAGAGCATTATGATTTCAAGTAGGGAGCAAGCTACAGAGGCAGGTGAACTCTAAGGGCTAAAGATTTTTTTTTTGTGGGAATTTCTTCAGTTATAAACAATGGAGGGGAGAAATTGTTAGAGCATATATGAAATACAAGCAAAACTGTATCCAGCTGTTGTGTTTTCCAGTATGATCCCAGTGGCGTCAGCTGCCCTTTAAGCATTCGAACTTGCGTACAGTCCTTTAGCAGAAAAATGGAAGAACGTGTACGTTTGAAAGCTTAAAGCATTTGTGAATCTCTTGTTGGTCCAGTAAAAGTTAACAAATCATCCATTTTGTTCATCTTTAACAAAGGAGTGATTCTAACCCCAGGTATTCTTCTATATTCCTAACTCTCTGCAGTCAGCCTCCTAAGCAGAGCTGCCCGGAGAAATGGAACTATATGCAAACGATAGAACTATCATTGGCACGTGACACATATTCAAACTGCTGCCCTTATCTGCTGCAACATTCCATCAGCGTATCAAATTTCTTTCTCCGCCTGATAAGTCAAGACACCCAGGAGACTTCCCAAATTAGTCGTTCCTTGTGTGGTTCCTCTTATATTTTATTCTTAGTACTGCCTTTATTTATTTAATTTCTCTTCACACGTAGAATAGTTTAGTTTTCCTAACATAACTTTAGCTTTATTTCTCAGTTCCTCATGGTTCAGAATAACTGTTGGGGAACCGGGGCTTTGTAGCCTTTGCAGAATCTTTTCGCTATTTTTCTACTATTTAAATTTGTTTATTAAGGTTATTTACTTTTAAATTAAATTTGTTTTGAAACCGCTGAACCAGTTTCTGTGAACTGCTAACGCGGTTTCTGTGAACCGCTGACCCAGTTCGGATTGTTGAATCCTTGGTTCATTATTGGAACTTTTACCGGCTCCTGAACTGACCGCAAAAAAAAAAAAAAAAAAACAACAAAAAAAAAAAATTTTAAGTATTTTATAAAGAGAGAAATCTTTATTGCAGTTGTTTTTTTTTTCTCCTGAAATGGAAATATCTGAAAAACCCAAGAAAAAAACTGGACCCCCAGGGTTTAAAAACTGCATAAAGTGTGGGGGCATTTTTGCTAAGGCAGATAAGCATGATGTGTGTGTGTTCTGCTTGGGGACCGACCATTTTCCTGCAGATTGTGAAATCTGTAAGTCTTTTCCCCAGAAAACTGTTGAAAAAAGAATGGAAAGATTACAAAAGAGACTTGTTAAGGGTGCTGCAGGCTCTAACCAGCTCACACTCTCCAAATCTGCAGGTGAAACCACTGTCTCTTCACTGAACACCCCTGAGGAGGGTGATGCAGGTACTACTAAAAGGATGGGTGGTCCAACTGACTCTCTGGTCCCCTCCAAGAAAATCAGAAAGACCAAGCACGTTGGACCCCAGGATAAACCTAGAGGGGTTTGATCTGTGCCTCACAGCCAGCCATCAGCGGAGGAGATTTCCCAGGCCATGAAGGTTATACAGGCTTCACAGAGTCTTGTACCTGCCCCAACCTTCCCAACGCCGGTTCAGATCCCGGTTCCTCCCTCCTGAACTCCCATCTCATGAAATGGAGTATGAGGAGTATGATGAGCCAGAAACTGATGAAGGTGAACCTATAGAGTCAGAGATCTCACCAGAGCAGGAATTTGGTTCTCCCCAAGGCCAGAGGACTTTTCCTCTCATTTTTCCTTGGTAACGAAAATAGTTGATGCTCTTGACCTGGCTACTACAGAGGTCATAGAGGACGATGAGGAGGGTGAATACATGGAGATGATGGGGTTAACACCCACTAAGAATATTCTCCTTCCAATAAACAAGTTTTTAAAAAAAGACTTGTTTAAAATCCTGCAGGCTCCAAACTTGGTCCCGACTGTAGATAAGAAGGCTGACTAGAAATATCAGCTGGACAGACAGGGGGCTGAATTCCTCTATTCCCATCCTAATCTTTGGGGTATAGTTCAGCAGGCAGCCTGTGAGAATGTAAGGGTCCCCTTATCCTCTCACCCACCCACCTGAAAAGGACTATCGAAAAATGGACAGTATGTCTAAGAAAGGGTACTTAGCTGCTTCTCTGGGAGTAAGGCAGACTAACTACCAGGCTTACTCTGCACAGTATCAAAAAAACACTTTGGCAGTCCATACTGGCAATGTCAGAGAAGGCCCCTTCACCTCTCCCTGATGACTTGGCTGAAACAGCAAGGTTTGGACTGGAGGCAGCAAAGTACCAGTTTCAAATGGCAGCTGATGCCAATGACAATGCTGATAGGTGGATGGCTCTGACTATAGCCCTTAGAAGGCTGGCATGGCTCAGGGCTACCAGTTTAACTCATGATACCCAGGCTAAGGCCATGGACTTTCCTGTGGAGGCCCATTCTTTATTCGGTAAGCAAACCGAAGCATACATGAAAAAGGTGGATGCGTATAAGGCCACCTACAAAAGTAATTCCTCCAGAGATAGGCCTTCTTCTTCCTATAGGCCTTATGGAACGGGAGGCAGAGGAAGGACAGCCTATGGTAG
The DNA here is from genome assembly GCA_016271365.2 of Neoceratodus forsteri. Classification (NCBI taxonomy): domain Eukaryota; kingdom Metazoa; phylum Chordata; order Ceratodontiformes; family Ceratodontidae; genus Neoceratodus; species Neoceratodus forsteri. The sequence continues at coordinate 138,863,161 of CM057449.1, read as the reverse complement.
GTCCTTTTATCAGGCACAGGCTGTCCCACAGTTCCAGTCATACCCACAGCAGACTGGGTATTTCAGGACCAGAGGTAGAAGGGACTCCAGAAGAGACTCCCAAACTACCCAGGCTCAGCCACAAGTGAATCAAATCTCCTGACTTAATACCAGGGCCACCTCTCCACTACCAGTAGGGGGCAGACTGGCTTACTTTTTCCAGGCCTGGCATTCCATCACCACAGACAAGTGGGTCCTGGAAGTAGTAAGTCAGGGTTTGTCCCTGAGCTTCAAGTCTTTTCCTCCCCTAAAACCAAGGGTTTTCAAACCAGCTCCTCTCATAGAGAAAAAACTCTTGAACAGGTCCAAAGTTTACTCCAGATAAAAGCAGTTGAGTGTGTACCAAGCCATCAGAAAGAAAGAGGTCTTTACTCAGGATATTTCCTCACCAAAAAGAAAAATGGGGAGCGGCGGCCTATTCTAGACCTCAGACTTTTGAACAGGTATCTTTTTTTTTTTTGGTTAATCCTTTTTCTGCCTTGGCTCCGGTCTGCTTACTTGCGTTCTGGCATCCTAAGTCCTCAGGCCGCCATCCCGAGGACCCCAGCTCCTAGTCAGACTGCTCGCAATTTCTACTCCCGCGGCTTGCCCCCCATGGCAGGGTGTTGGAGAGCCCCAATACGTCGTCCACCAGGACCGGATCCAATAATGTGCCACGATGCCCTCTGAGCCGAGCACCCCCCACAGAGACAGCCATCAAACTGCCGCAACCGGTGCAGTTTTTCCTTGTTCTGGTCCTCCTTGCATATGGGGCGCGCAATGACACCAGTGGACGGAACGTGCATGCTTCCGCATTGCTCTCCTCTGGCGCCGTGCCCCATTTCAACCCCTTATGTTGCCTGTGCTGCTGCATTGCCCCCAGCCTCCACTAGAGGCCACCAGCGCACCAGCAGCTGCACATCCCCCACCCCAGAGAAGGAGAGCAGTCCATTGGATGCTCAGTCCCTCTCCTCCCCTGCCGACCCCCGACCTGGGCTTGTTCTCGAACCCGGGTCACTGGTGTGGCGTGAGGTGTGGCGTCCAGCGCCTCAACCTTCAGCAACACCGGGCCGCTTTAAGCAGATATCTTATAAAAACCAAAGTTCAAAATGGTCACACTGGCTATGATTTTGCCAGTTATCCAGCAGGGAGATTGGCTGGCATCTCTAGAACTGAAGGATGCCTACTTTCACATCCCTATAAGAGAGTCTCACAGGAAGTATCTCAGGTTCAGACTTCCATCAGGTCACTACCAATTCTCAGTTCTGCCTTTTGGCCTTACTTCAGCACCCAGAGTGTTCACAAAGTGCCTGGCAGTGATAGTGGCATACCTAAAAAGACTGGGAATATCAGTCTTCCCTTATCTCGACCACTGACTAGTCATGGGAAGGTCACCATAGCAGGTGCAAGATCACCTAAAGGTAACACTAGACCTGCTACAATCTTTGGGATTCCTGATAAATTAGGAAAAATCTATTCTCACTCCAGTACAAGTCCTGCACTACATAGGAGCAGAACTGAACGCAATACAATACAAGGAAGAGCTTTTCTTCCTCAGGACAGGGTGCAAAGCATCCTGCAGCTGGCTATCTCATTCAAGCTGAACAAGCCATGTCCAGCAAGACAGTTCCTACAAATCTTAGGACTTATGGCTGCGGCAACAGGCACAGTCCTGGGAGCAAGGTATCAAATGAGGGATATACAGTTTCATCTCAGAGTACATTGGTGCCAGAGAAAAGACAAAATGACAAAACTGATTCCTGCAGCAAAAACCCTGCTTCAAGCACTACAGTGGTGGAAGGAAGCAGACAATCTCAGGGAAGGTGTGCGCTTACAACAGATGCCTCTCTGTTAGGATGGGGTGCTCACTTGGGAGAGCACACTACCCATGGGACCTGGTCAAGTGCAGAGTCACTCCTGCATATAAACCTGCTGGAGCTTCGAGCAGTGTTTCTAGCTCTAAAAGCTTTTGCTCATCTGGTGGAAGGAAGAGTGGTGCAAGTCAGAACAGACAACACCACAACAATGTACTACATAAACAAGTAAGGGGGAACAAGGTCAGACCCTCTGTGCACAGAGGCCATAAAAATATGGAATCTGGTTTACTCACTTAAGGCCTCTCTACAGGCCATTCATGTACCAGGAAAAGACAACACTGTGGCAGATACTCTAAGCAGAATCAACCAGGTGCATCACGAATGGTCCATAAACAAACAAATAATGGACTCAGTGTTCAGAAGGTGGGGCACACTAGAAGTGGAACTCTTTTGCCTCCCTGGAAAACCACCTCCTGCCCCTATTCTGTTGCAGACCACCAGCCAAGGGCACAATCCCACCAGATGATCTGGCTCTGGACTGATCAGAGAGGAGTCTGTATGCTTTTCCTCCCTTTCCCCTTATCTTCAGAGTCCTGATCAAACTCAAGTCACAACCTTCATCAATGATCCTCATAGCACCAGACTGGGTCAGGCAGCCCTGGTACCCTCTACTGGTGTCCATGTTGGTGTCCAAACCAATACATCTCCCCAGGAGGCACAACCTTTTAACCTCCCATCAGGGAAAAATCTTGTACCCGAATCTCAAGTGTCTCAGACTCAAGGCATGGCTCTTGAGGACTTAGAATATGCAAATCTGAATCTCTCTCAAGCTGTTCTGGATATCCTAAAAGGATATAGAAAACCTTCCACTAAGAAAACCTGTTCATCAAAATGGAAATGGTTCTCTATTTGGTGTGATTTCAAGGAACTTTTTACCACTCTGGTAGGAATCCTGGTACTCCTGGAATACCTTGTATGTCTGCATTCCCAGGGGTTAAAATATACATCCCTGAAAGTCCATCTTGCATCAATCTCGGTTTACATTTCTGCTGGGAAAAATGTTTCCATAGCAGCTAATCCCATTTTCAAAAGGTTCTTCAATGGTTTGTGCCACATGCACCCACCTATCAGGGAACCAGTCCCAGTTTGGGACCTAAACATATGCATTGCTCAACTCATGAAACACCCTTTTGAGCCTATGTCTTCTGCTCATTTACAGTATGTCACATGAAAAACTGTGTTTCTGGTTGCAGTCACTTCTGCTAGAAGGATAAGTGAGCTACAGGCACTGTTGTGTGGAGAAGGACTACCTCGCCTTCCATAATGACAAAGTGGTACTTAGAATGAACAGGAGGTTTCTTCCTATGGTGGTTTCTAATTTTCACTTAAATCAATCCATAACACTGCCAGTTTTCTTCACTGAACATGCCAATTCAGGTGAGCGTAGACTCTATAGTCTGGATGTCAAAAGGGCATTAAGTTACTATGTGTCCCACACCAAGGATCATAGACATAACAAGCAGCAACTATTTCTCACCTATGGGGATGTGGGAAGAGGCACCCCAGCTTCTAAGAGGTCAAGCTCTCACTGGATAGTCCTTGCATTCAGTTTTGTTATTCAAAAGTTGGCAAGCAACCCCCAGCAGGCCTGAGGGCCCATTCAACTAGGGGCACAGCTGCTACTATAGCAATTTCAAGAGATATTCCATTAGTGGAGATCTGTAAAGTAGCTATGTGGAGAACAGTACACACTTTTACTAAACACTACAGTTTGGACACACAGTCCAAAAGTGATGCCAGGTTTGGCACAGCTGTTCTGCAGAGCCTCTTTCCTAAATAGGTTCTCTGTCCACCTCCAAATGTACTGCTTTGAAGTCTGCAGAGAGTTAGGAATATAAAAGAATATCTGGGGTTAGAAGAAACAATTACTCACCTTAGTAATCTTGTTTCTTCCAGTGTATTCTTCTATATTCATAACTCTCCCTCCCCGCCTCCCCTTCCAGAACCAGAGCTTCTGCACTCCTAACTGAGTCTTTTTGGTTTGACAGTCCCGAACACTGGCACAGATGTTTTATATTCCTGGTGGGAAATAGTACTTCTGTCTTTTTCCAGGTGATTCTGGCATTCAAAGTTTTTTTTTTTTAATCATTTCATGCTGTCTCACATGTTTTCATGCTGCCATAGGCAGCTTCAGTTGTGTTATATATTACATAGGTATACTTAGATAAGTCTTAGTATAGGTTGCCTTGTAGGCGCCTTAGACTTCTGATACATTGATGGAATGTTGCAGCAGATAAGGGCAGCAATTTGAATATGTGTCAAGAGCCAATGATAGTTCTATCATTTGCATATAGTTCCTTTTCTCTGGGCAGCTCTGCTTAGGAGGCTGACTGCAGAGAATTATGAATATAGAAGAATACATTGGAAGAAACAAGATTACTAAGGTGAGTAATTTTTGTCTTCAAGCCCCAAGAATCCCTCCCTGTGGTTAACTACTGCAATCATTCCCCTGGAATTAGTTGCCCTGGAGCCTAGAATGTTATGGTAATTATGGAATCTTTGAATGAAATTCAAAACTCTGTTGTGTAGTCATGTTTACCTCTGCCCTCTAATGTCAGATTTATTTCTCTACCTGAAGGAAGCAGTCACTCCAAAGACATCTCACATCAATGCCGTTTCATGGTTTATTTTCTTTTTTTTTTGTATTTATTTTTATTAGATTTGCAGCGTAATACATACATATCACTACCCTATAGGTAGGTTTTCAAAATCACAATATGCATTCAAATCAATGCTTTAGCCTCAGTTTTACAGTAAGGGGTGAATAAGTCCCTATTCGTTGGTACTACACCTGGGGGGAGTATGCAATTCTATCCCCATATATTCTTCATATTCATAACTCTCTGCAGTCTGCCTACTCAGTAGAACTGCCCAGAGCAAATGGAACTATATCCTAATGATGGAATCATCATTGGCTTGTGACACACATTCAAACTGCTGCCCTCATCCGCTGCATGTTCTATCAACGTCTCAGATTTCTTAATCCGCCTCAGAAGTCAAGACGCTAGAGACTTCCTTAGGTCGCTCATATTATATTGTAAAGTATAATCTTTTATACTTAAATATTCTTACTGCTGCCTTCATTTATTATATGTTTTATTCTAATGTTTAACTTAGTTTAGTTTATTTTAGATTTAGTGTCATTTTCTCGGTTCCTCACGGTTCAGGATAACTGTTGAAGAACTGGGTAGTTTATCCTTAGTTGCGGAAGCTTCCACTATGTTTTAATATATATTTTACTGTTAAAAATTGTTTATAACTATATTTTGAAACCGCTGACTCGGTTTCTTTTCAACCGCTAACCTGGTTGCTGTGAACCGGTAACCCGGTTCCGAGTTTAAAAACTCTCGGTTCACCGGTCCGGTGGTGCTCAGGGTTGAGGTGCTGGGCACCACACCTTGCGCCATGCTGGTGACCTGGGTTCATACATGAGCCTGGGTTGTCAGAGGTTGGTAGGGGAGGATAGGATCGCGCGTCTGGAGGACTGCTCTTCTATCCTGGGGAGGGATGTGGGCTTCCACCACTTTGCAGTGGCTCCTGGGGATGACCGGAGGCACTGCTAGAGCTGGTGCAATGGAGGGAGGAGGGCAGCGGATGTCAGCATATTAGTGCGTAACGTCATTGCATGTCTGCACTCCTACGGAAATAAGGAGGAAAACCAGCAGCATCACTTGTGGCAGCTTGACGGCCGCAGCTTCCTGAGCCCGGCAGCGGCCCGGGGGTGTCCTGGCATGCTGGTATTGGATCCTGGCCTGATGTGGGGACTTAGGGGGGTTCCTCTCACGGGTACAGCAGCACATGCCAGCTGGTGTGTGGGGCGCCGGGGGTGTCGGGGGAAGGTAGCGTGGCTGGATGTGAGGCAGAGTGGTGGCTGCACAGGAGGAAAAATAAAAGTAGTGATAAAAAAAAAAAAACTCGGTTCATTTTCGGAACCTGATCAGTTCCTGAATCGACTGCAAAAAAAAAAAAAAAAAGTTTTTCTGTTTACGGTTGTGGTTTTTCTCCTGGAAATGGAGTTGTCAGCAAAATCTAAGAAAAAGACTGGTCCCCCACGGTTTAAAAACTGTATTAAATGTGGGGATGCATTTGCCAGAGTAGACAGGCATGAACATTGTGTAGTCTATCTGGGAACCGAGCATTTGTCTTCTAATTGTGACATTTGCAGATCTTTTCCGCGAAAGACACTGGAAAAAAGATTGGAAAGGTTGCAAAAGAGACTGGATAAAGGTGATTCGGGCTCTGACCAGCCAACACCTTTGAAATCTGCAGGTGAAACCACTGTCTCTTCTCTACACACACCTGAAAAGTGTGATTTCAGGCACCTTGAAAAGGATGAGTAGGCCGGCTGACTCTCCGATCCCCTCCAAGAAAACCAAAAAGTCCAAGCACGTCGAACCCCAGGGAAAACCAAAAGTGGATTCTTCTGTGCCTCATAGACTGCCAACTGCTGAGGAGATTGCCAAGGCCATGAAGGTCATTCAGGCAATACAGGGTTTTATACCTTCTCCAACCCTCCCTCCCTCCTCCAGGGGTTCAGAAGCATACTCCTTCCTCTGATTTCCCCTCCCAGGATATAGATTATGGGGATTATGATGCACCAGAGGCCGATGATGGTGAGCCCATTGAGCCAGAGATCTCACCAGAGCAGGAATTTGGCTCTCCTCCTAGGCCTGAGGATTTTTTCTCACATTCTCCTTTATAAGGAAAATAGTGGATGCCCTTGATCTGGCTGCTACTGAAGTTATAGAAGATGAGGAGGAGGCCGAATACATGGAGATGATGGGGTTAGCACCCACTAAGAAAATTCTTCTTCCCATAAATAAATTCTTTAAAAAAGATTTATTTACTATCCTGCAGAACCCAAGTTCTGTCTCGCCTCTGGATAAGAAGGCGGACAAGAAGTATCTGCTGGACAGACAAGGGGCTGAATTCCTTTACTTTCACCCTGATCATCAGGGTATAGTCCAGCAGGCAGCCTGTGAGAAGGCGAGGGTTCCTCTATCCTCTCATCCACCTGAGAAGGATTCCAGGAAAATAGTGTGTCTAAGAAGGGGTATTTAGCTGCCTCTCTGGAGGTCAGACAAGCTAATTACCAGACTTATGCTACACAGTATCAAGAAACACTGTGGCAGTCAGTACTAGCAATGTCAGAGAAGGTTCCCTCCCCTATCTCTGATGACCTAGCAGAAACAGCAAAATTTGGACTGAAAGCATCCAAATATCAGTTCCAAATGGCAGCAGATGCCAGTGATAATGCTGCTAGGTGGATGGCACTGACGGTAGCCCTGAGAAGATTGGCATAGCTAAGGGCTACTAATTTGATACAGGACACCCAGACTAAGGCCATGGATTTTCCTGTGCAAGACCACTAACTTTCCAGTAAGCATACTGAAGAGTACATGAAAAAGGTGGATGAATATAAAGCCACCTATAAGAGTAATTCCTCCAAGGAAAGGCCTTCCACTTCATACAGGCCTTATGGAAGGGGAGGAAGAGGAAGAGGAAGGTCCCCATATGGTAGGTCCTTCTATCAGGCTCAAACTGTCCCACAGTCGCAACCCTACCTACAGTAGACTGGGTATTACAGGGCCAGAGGTAGGAGGGGTTGCAGGAGAGGTTCCCACTCCACCCAGGCTCAGGCACATCCTAAACAAAATCCCTGACTTCATTGTCAAGGCTGCCTCCCTGGTACCAGTTGGGGGCAGACTGATTCACTTTTCCAGGCCTGGCAGGCCATTACCACAGACAAGTGGGTTTTGCAACTAGTGAGTCAGGGACTGTTCCTGACCTTCAAGTCTCTTCCTCCTCTAAAGTCAAGGATGTTCAGACCTGCTTCTCTTCTGGAGAAACAGCTTTTGGAAAAAGAGGTTGAAAACCTTGCTCCACGTAAAAGCAGTGTAGCCTGTACCAAAGCTTCAGAGAGGAAGAGGTTTTTATTCCCGGTACTTCCTCACCAAAAAGAAAATGGGGAGTGGTGGCCTATTCTAGACCTCAGGCATCTGAACAAGTATCTTGTAAAACCAAGATTCAAAATGGTTACACTGTCTCTGATCTTGCCAGTCATTCAAAACGGAGATTGGCTGGTATCTCTGGATTTAAAGGATGCCTCTTTCCACATCCCTGTAAGGGAGTCTCACAGAAAGTATCTCAGGTTCAGACTCCCTTCAGGTCACTACCAGTTTTCAGCCCTGCCCTTCAGTCTCACCTCAGCACCAACGGTGTTTACAAAATGACTGGCAGTGGTGGTGGTATACCTATGAAGGTTGGGAATTTTAGTTTTTCCATATCTCGACGACTGGCTAGTTGTGGGAAAGTCATCACAGCAAGTGGAAGAGCACCTGGCAATAACAAAAAAACTGTTGCAATCTCTGGGATTCCTGTTAAACCAGGAAAAATCCATTCTCACACCAGTACAAGTCCTACACTTCATTGGAGCAGAACTGGATACTTTAAAGAGAAGAGTCTTTCTTCCAGAAGAATAGGTTCAGAATATCCTGCAACTGATTACCTCATTCAATTTGGGCAAGCCATGTCCAGCAAAGAGATACTTGCAGATTCTAGGGCACATAGCTGCAGCAACAGAAGTTGTCTTGGGAGCAAGATTTTGAATGAGGGATATTCAGTCAGAGACCACCCCCCTTCCCCGAGGAGACCGGAGGTCGTGAGGGCCTGCCCTGAAGCCCTCCCTGCCCGCAGAAGCCCCGAACCCGAGACACACCAGAGACCACCCCTCCCCGAGGAGATCGGAGGTCGCGAGGGCCTGCCCTGAAGCCCTCCCTGCCCGCAGAAGCCCCGAACCCGAGACACACCAGAGACCACCCTCCCCGAGAAGACCGGAGGTCGCGAGGGCCTGTCCTGAAGCCCTCCCTGCCCGCAGAAGCCCCGAACCCGAGACACACCAGAGACCACCCCCTCCCCCGAGGAGAACGGAGGTCGCGAGGGCCTGCCCTGAAGCCCTCCCTGCCCGCAGAAGCCCCAACCCGAGACACACTAGGTAATTTCTACCTTGATCCAGGCTGCTGCCACCACCATGGCCATATCATGCTTTTCTGAAATGGCCACAAGCTCCCCTGCTCAGCGCATGAATCCCGGCCAGAGTAGCACCTCGAGTTGCTGCCCAGGCTCAAACGGAGCAGAACTGTTATTTTTGTGCCTGATTTTGAAACTTTTAAAACGAACCAGCTAAAACTATTTGCATTTGCCTGTAACTGTATTTAAAAGCTTAGGGTCACTGCACCCGAGACACACCTGGTAATTTCTACCTTTATCATTTTTTTTTCCACCCAACTTCTCCATTAGCTCCTTATATTGTTTTGCCACTAGAGGGAGCCTGATTAAGTTTGAGCAATTTGCTCCCAGTACCTCACTTGTCACATTTTACTGCTCTCTAGTAGCTGTTTTCACTTGGTGATTTATATTAAAGGAGCCTCTGCTGTCTCTTTCCTCTCTACCTCACTCCTTTCTAGTCAAAATGTCCCTCCTCCCTCCTAGCTCCTCATGGGAATACTTTGCCTTCCTATCCTCTTTGAGCTTTACTGCTTGAACACATCAACAGCTTCTGCCAATACTTATACTCAGTTTGACTTCTACTACTCCAACATGCTTGCTACTGCCACTCCACTACCTCTACCCCCTGCTCTCATCAGCAAGCGTGTAGCCCAATAGTCAGATACCTTCACCTTCATCTGAAGCCGCCACCCTGCATCTCTGTCAGGCGCACTCATCACCCCGCTATGGTTACTAACCCTATCTCTTATACTATCCACGACATTGAGATCAACCCTGGTCCATCTCTGCGTCCTGTCATAACCTTGCCCCCGGCCACCACTCTCCCTAAAACCGATGGACTAACTTTCGCCCACCTGAATGCTAGGAGCCTTATGGCCAACCTCCCTGACCTCCAGGCTTGGATCTATACTAACGTCCCAGACGTCCTCGCCATCACAGAAACCTGGCTTAAGCCCACAGTGCTTGACTCTCAGTGCCACTTTCCTGGATACAACATGCTTCAGACGACCGTCCTGGCACTAAAAGGAGGTGGCCTTGCCCTCTACTTCAAAACTCACCTAAACATTACCTTCTGCAGGACCCTCCTATCAAACTGTGAAATCCTACACTCTCTACTGCTTCTTGGGGTGTAAAGAAACTCCATATTTTTGTACTTCTATCCCCCAAAATGCTACACAAGGCATCACTGAACTCCTAGGTTTCTGCCTTCAGTTACAGGCAAGAATGACATTATCTGCCTTGGTGATTTTAACCTTGACTGGTCCGAGAAAACTCAGCTAACCTATCCTCCTTAGCTAGCAAGGCAAATCTATCCCAGCTCATACAAGAACCCACAGGGTCTCACGTGGGGCAACTGTGCCACCTCCTTGACTGGATACTTACTAACAGGACAGAATATGTTGCCTCAGCCGGTGTCTACCTGACACAATTAGTGACCACTATCCCATCTACTGTGTCTGGAACACTTCATTCCTCCTCCTCCTGCTAAAACTGTAACCTTTCCTAATCTCTCCTGCCTAAGTCATGAGGACTTCTTAACTGACCTTAACCAGGTTGACTGGTCCCCTCTCTACCAAACAGAGGACATTAACATAGCCACAGAATATTTCAACTCCGTCCTCCTCTCTCTTCAAAACCTTCACATCCCGGTCACCACACGTAGGATGGCAGGGAAAGTAACCAAGTGGCTAACACACCCCCTGCTTCAACTTCTCAAATCTAGGGACCAACTTTGGTCCAGGTGGAAGATCTCCCACCTCCGTGCAGACTTTGAAGACTATCGTGCATTATGTAACAACTGCAAAGACAAATTCAGACAAAAGCACCTACTATAGGAACCTACTAATAACATCCTCTACAACCGCGAGGTATCTGGTCCAAAATTAATTACATTCTCGGCAACGATAAGCCACGGAATCCAGCTGACATGAACATTCAAGGTGTTCACTGCACCAACCATGACACCATTGCCAACGCCTTCAATGCCCTTTTTTTCTCCACCAGTCGCTGCTCTAACTAGCCCTCAACCTGACTGTCCTCTTCTCCTCCTCGGCCCTCCCACCCCTCCCTCGCTCTGGCTCCAACCACATACCTTGAAGTTCGCAAGCTACTTAACTCCTTCTAGCACGCGGGGGTCAAGGGCCTGAGGGCATCCATCCTTGCATACTTAAGCAGTATGCACCTTGGCTGACCAGACCTATCTCCTGGCTTTTTAACCTCTCGATTCGTATGTCTACTGTCCTATCCACCTGGAAAACTGCTAGAACCATCCCTATACACAAAAAGGACGATGTCAAACTCGTGTCCAACTACTGCCCTATATCTCTTCTGCCCACTCTCAGCAAGCTGCTTGAAAAAATAGTCCACTGCCAGCTTGCTGCTCACCTTGACATGTTTAATCTTCAAACCCCGTGCCAACATGGTTTCCGGCCCGGTCACAGTACCACCTCTGCACTTACACAACTTACAAATGACATCAGAAATAATATGGACCTGTGGGTTTACTCACTGGGTCGTCCTTTATCGACCTGTCTAAAGCCTCCACATGGTACACCATCCTCTCATGCAAAGAAGCTCCAATCCATTGGGGCATCTGACCAAGCCCTCCTGGTTCCATAGCTATCTTGACAATCGGACTCAGGCTGTAGCATTTCACAAGGCCCCTTCCTCCCCTAAACATCTCCGTGGAGTTCCCCAGGATCCACTCTTGGACCTCTACTCTTCTCCTCTTCCTAAATGATATTCCCACCATGTCCTGGCATAGCTGCACTCTATGTACGCAGATGACCTTGTTCTCACTCTGGGTCAAAATCGGTTGCTGCCATCAACTCCACTCTCACTAATGACTTCCAGTTCCTGCAGACCTGGCTCTCTAGCAACCACCAAGTCCTGAACCTAGAAAAACCTGTGCTATGCTATTCGGATCCTCTAAGAAACTGTCTGCCCCTGAGACAGGCTCCGGGTTCAATGCCTTGATGGCTCCTCATCTCAAACACTGAGTCCTTCAAGTACCTTGGGGTCACTTTGGATCCCACACTTGACCTGTCTCAACATGTCAATATGGTGTCCGTGTCAGTCAGATGCTTAAATTGGCAGAGCTTATCGCGTAGCCACTCCCTCACTCCTTCCGCTAGACTTTCTGTTGCGGAGGTATTCTTCACCCCAGCTCCAATATGCTGTGCCCTCCTCTTTGCTGCAAACTCTGCTACACTCCACAAATGGGACACTGTCTACAACAACATCTGTAGATTCGCCTTAACTGCCCCACAACTTACCCATCATTGTCTCCTTTACACTGGCTTAAATTGGCTGTCACCTAAGGATATTCGAGCCTACTTCCTGGGCTGCTTTATCGACTCCCTGTCTAGACCTCCCTGCCCTGTCTATCTTGCCAACCTCCTGACTCCTGCCTCATACACCCGTACCCTCAGGTCTTCCTCTGTCCCTATGCTCTCCACTAGACCTTGCATGACAAAAATGGGTGAACAGGCATTTGCCCATTTTGCTCCCAAATTCTGGAACTCACTCCCCCTTATGGTGAAAACGTCATCCTTCCATCGAGAATTCAAAAACTCGCTGTTCACCCACCTCCTAGCCTCTGGCCAATGCAAATGCTCTTAATTTGCTTTGTCCCACTGCAGGCTGTCGGGTCTGACCCTGAGTACTACACTAATGTTCTCCCATGCAATATGCTTGTCTAGGCGGCTATGAACCTTGATGTCTTTACTGTCCTCAGCTGTCTTATGGTTACCCTAATTGCTTTATTTTACATCCTTATTATGATCTATGCCTAAAATGTACCCTTATGTAACTATTACTGTGCTACCCACTGTATATCTTGTTTTGCTCCTGTACACCTATATTATGTCTGTGCATTTCTGTATATTGTAACCAATGTCCTGTGCTCTCCCGGGTCGTGCCTGAAAATAGGCAGGTCTGTTGCCTAGCGCACTTACCCGGTTACCAAAAGCTAATAAATAAATAAATAAATCTCAGGGCACATTGGTGCCAAAGAAAAGACAAAATGTCAGAATTGATTCCGGTAACAAAATCTGTGCTCCAGTCTCTACAGTGGTGGATGGAAGCGCACAATCTAAGAGCAGGTGTTCCCTTTCAGAGGGAAAATCCTTCAGTTATCCTTACAACAGATGCTTCTCTATTAGGATGGGGGTGTTCATCTAGGAGAGCACACTACCCATTGCACTTGGTCAAGTGTGGAGTCACTTCTTCACATAAATCTGCTGGAGCTCTTAGCAGTATTTCTGGCCCTAAAAAGTTTCTCTCAACTGATACAGGGCAAAGTGGTGCAGGTCAGAACAGACAAGACCACTACAGTGTATTACATAAACAAGCAAGGGGGAACAAGGTCAGATCCTCTGTGCACAGAGGCCATGGAAATTGGCCTACTCACTAAACACTTCCCTACAGGCCATTCATGTCCCAGGCAAGGACAATACCCTGGCAGATGCCTTAAGCAGGATCAACCAGGCACATCACGAATGGTCTTTAAACAGACAGATACTGTACTCAGTGTTCAGAAGATGGGGCACTCCTAAGGCAGATCTTTGCCTCCCACGAGAATCACCTGTTGCCTCTATTTTGTTGCAGGCCACCAGCCAAGGGTACAATTCCACTGGATGCCCTGGCTTTGGATTGGTCAGGAAGACATCTCTATGCCTTCCCTCTGTTCTCTCTCATCTTCAGAGTCCTGATCAAACTCGGGTCACAGCATGCGTCCATGGCTCCGATAGCACCAGACTGGGCCAGACAGCCATGGTATTCCCTTCTGCTGTCCATGTCAGTGTCCAAACCAATGCACCTCCCCAGGAGGCACAATCTCCTAACCTCCTATCAAGGGAAAATTTTGTATCTGAACCTCAAGTCTCCCAGGCTCAGGGCCTGGCTCTTGAGGACTTTAGAGTTTTCAGATCTTTCTCAAGCTGTTTTGGATATTCTGAAAGGTTATAGGAAGCCTTCTACTAAGAAAACCTACAATGCAAAATGGAAAAGGTTTTCAATTTGGTGTGATGCCAAACAGATTTCTCCTTCTTTGGCAGAAATTCCAGTCTTATTGGAGTACCTCACTTATTTGCATTCACAAGGATTGAAATACACATCCTTAAAGGTTCATTTGGCATCAATCTCAGCTTTTATTTCTGCTGGAAAAAATGTTTCAAAGTACAAAATCCTCGGCTAAAGCACCCGGAAGAGGAGCCGAATATGTAAATCAAACAGCAAACAATGAAGAATTCGGCTACAACTCTGCCACATAAACCAAAGCCCAATGCTAGGGCACGTTTAAAACATATTTTATTGAATACAGAAAGCCCCCGTCGACGTCCGTTTCACATCTAAATGATGCTTTATCAAGACAAACGGCGCCACCAGGTGCTACCTCTTAAGAAGTATGTTACCATAAATTACTACATAGCAGGTATATATCGTATTCCTTCTAAAAGGATGTTCTTCCATATTCATAACTCTCCCTCCTTGCCTCCCCTTCCAGAACCAGAGCCTCTGCATTGTTATATGGATCTTTCTGGTTGCTCGTCCCAAACATAGGCATACATGTTTTCAACCTGTGGGGTTTTAAGTATCCTTTCTTTTTCCAGGTGATTCTGGCACTTCAGAAAGGTTTTTTTTTTTTTGCTATAATCATTATTATTACTATTATTTCTGATATTGCTATCAGCTTTAGTTTATAGATGTGTAGATATGCTGTCTTAGACAGCTTTGGTAGTTTTACTATAGAAAGTATCGTTAAGTAGTGTAGTATAGAGTGCCTTGTAAGCGTCTTAGAAATCTGAGACATTGATAGAACGTGCAGTAGATGAGGGCAGCGGTTTGAATGTGTGTCACGAGCCAATGATGATTCCATCATTAGCATATAGTTCCATTTGCTCCAGGCAGTTCTACTGAGCAGACTGCAGAGTTATGAATGTGGAAGAATACATTGGAAGAAACAATATTACTAACGTGAGTAATTTTTTCTTATAAAACACCAGCATCATTATAGTAGACCACTGCAGCCATGAGCGGGGATTTACCAACCCATCATAGACCCTATTATTGGGTTAAGTTATCCCCATGCTAAGACGGCAGTCCGCATCATAGATAATTTTTCTCCCACCAACCCCAGCAGACCAAAAAGACAATAAAAAAAACTCAAAAGAAAAAGACTCTTTAGAGGATAGCAATGTTAAACAGAATCTAAATTCAAAAGGCTGGCTGATTTAACCATCGGACAACGTGTTAGCCAGCATTAAAATAAACCACCTTGTAAAAGACCAAAGAGTCAATGGCGTCTAGTCATTGTACTTAGAAAAACATCATAGCAGTCTCATAACATAATCTTCCTCATATATTGGAACACCATTTTAACTAAGAAAAAAAAATAGTGAGTAACCCACCTCACAACCTTTATGCTGCTTTCCAACATGAACAACATCAATAAAAATTGAAGTCCTGAAATAGAGTTCTTGTAGCACAGGATCTTGGAGGAAATCTGCTCACTCTAACTTCCAAATTAGTTTGCCATTGCAGTAGACAGTTATGGCCCTCTGTTTTTACTCACTGTCCCCAGAGCCACTTTCTAACATGTCCTTTTTAGTTTGGAATTCCTTCTTGATGCGCGCTATCAATTTACTGGCATCCCCAGGATCAGCCAACTGGTGTGATTTCCCACCGTAGAAGATTCTCGGACTCGCCGGTACCAACAACATGTACTGCACTCCCAATTGCCACAAACATGCCTTAAGGACATCAAAACTTTTCCTTCGTTGCCTGGTAGCATAGCTTAAATCTGGAAAAATATGTATTTTATTACCTTCCCAATCCATTGTGCCTTGCTGCTTTGCATGTGCAATACTTAGATCTTTCTCCCGGGCAGAACCCAGTACTACCAGAAAGGTTCTAGGCGGGAGTTGATTAGTTGCTGTGTGGTTTCTCGAACCATGAGGTGTGATTCTGTAGGCTTTTAGCACCGTGATCACTTCCTGTATCTGCACAGTGTCCTTAAAGAAAGTTGCTGAAAAGCTTATCGTGTCCTCTCCTTCAGCGCTTTCAGGTATCCCTAGAATCCGTACATGGGTCACTCTGGATAGGTTCTCCAAGTTCTCTAATCTTTTCCACAGCACATTTTGCTTCATAAGGCCCATTGCGACAGTCAGTGCCGTGGCTGCAGATTTTGCCACAACTTTATTCTTTTCTTCCAGCATGCCTACTTTGGTATCCAGGATTTTAAATTGAGCAGTAAAGTCCTCCATTTTCTGGTCCAGCTTTTGTATGACTTTTAAGAGCACTGCATTCAAGGGTTGTAAACGGGGCTCTTCTCCAGTTCCCGTGCCGATATCTTTACTGGTCGCAGGCCTGGAGTCCTTTGCTCAGGTCCCATGTCCACTGGCAGCCATTTATTAGTTCGACCCATTGCTCGGAAACATTGTCGAATAGCGGGAAGAAAGTTGAATCGTTGGAAACAGCAAATGATCGTTTATCAAATTATATCAATTGCTTCCTCTACTGCTGAGTATATTTTTATTAAATTTTTGATTAAGTCTGCTGGTGGCGGAGCTCTGCTGAAAAGCTGCTGTAAGCTGGGCTGCTGACCACGCCCCTCGGTTTATTATTTTCTTATCTTTACAAAGCTTCCTACAATTTAGTTTTCAGTAACTCTGCATTAGTTAGGATGTATTTGTAGGGTTCTGTTTTATTATCTGCTTTTTCTCCCAGTTCCTCATCGGTGCCTATTGCAATGCAGTTCCCGCTTTAAGGGAACTGCGTTACTTGACCTGTTTAAAATACATTTATACTGTATCTAAAGCTTTTGTAACCACTTTGCAGTTCTTTATTTTCTTCATCCTGGTTCCCCTTTTTAGCAGAACAGAGTCACTATTTGAACTTTTTTCACTATTTATATTTATTTTGTAGCAGTTCCCCTTTTAATAAAGGAACCGAACCGCATTCTTTTTTTTTGTATTGGAGCACTCTAAAGGTCATCAGAAATTGGCATGACTTTGCTTACAGAGCCAAGTTAAAAAGCGATAGATTGGCCACTCAGAAACACTTGGAGGAGGAACTGAGGGAGGCAGAATTTTGGCATAAATTAACCCTAGACCCTCTGGATAAGGAGACATAGAAATCCAGGAAAATAGCCCTAGAATGCCTATTAGCTACACAAGTAGAGGGAGCTATGAGGAGAACTAAATGTTCTACGAACAGGGGAACAGAGCGGGGAAACTTTTGGCATTCGCCTTAAGAAAACAAATCAGTAGTAGGTCAGGTTTGGGGGTAAGAGACTGGGGAAAAAGGAGATACATTGGTGTCAGATCCACTGTCAATTTCTCAGATGTTTGCAAAGTATTACAGACAGTTGTACAGTCAGGATCGCAATGACACAGATGGCATCCTGACTGAGAGGTTTTTGTCTCTGTTGGCCCTGCCACAATTAACACTGGAGGATAGAAACTTCCTGGAAAGTCCTGTCTCAAAGCAGGAAATACTAGAGAAAATTAAACAGCTGAAAATGGGGGGGGGGGGTCTCTGGGTCTAGATGGCCTACCTTCAGAATTTTATAAGGCCCTTCATAAGGAGGGTGATTGATCCCTTGCAGGCTTGTTTTCATCACCTCCAGGAGATGGGAAAGATGCTGGATTCTTGGCAGTACGCTCAAATCTCAATCCTGCATAAGGAGGGGAAGGATCCAACTCAGTTTGGTTCTTACCACTCTATCTCCCTGCTTAATGTAGACTTGAAAATTTTCACAGGAATTCTGGCAGACACCCTGCAGCGCTCAATTTGTTTCCTGAGGCACCCGGAGACTTCCCTTCCCAGATTGCTACACCTGCTGGAGAATTTTGGTATTGTATCTGGTTACAAAATTAATTGTGATAAATCTGAGGCCCTGGTGTTGAGTGGTGCTTGCCGGGGGTTCAGATCACGTTCCCTTTTCTTGGGCCAAAACAATCAGATTGGATACTTGGGAGTCCAGATAGCTACAGTACAATCCAGACTATTTGATCTCAATTATAACAAACTTTGGCATGAAATGCAGAAAGATATGGCCAGGTGGACCTTGTTGCCATTATCACTGGCAGGTAGGATTGATTCCGTTAAAATGAATGTACTCACACGCTTTCTGTTCCTCTTCTCCACACTACCAATTCCTATACCACTTACCTTTTGGTCCAAGTTTAATGCAGAGGTGGGCAGTTTTGGGGGGGGCCTTGCCTAGTGATGAAAGTACTGCAACACAGGGGGGTCTTGGTATGCCAGACTTACAGAAATACTACTTAGCAAGTCAGATGGGAGCAATCTGAACCTGAGTAAAACAATGCTGAGTCCACTATCTTTGATCAGGTATCATGCAAATTTTCTTCCCCCTCAGTTGGACCAAGGGTATGCCCTATGGAAAGACAAGGGTCTCGCACATTTCGCACAGCTCCTAGACAAGGGCACAATGTATGTCTTTCCAGCAGTTGAAGGAGAAGTTAAACATAGAAACATAGAATTTGACGGCAGATAAGGACCGCTTGGCCCACCCAGTGTGCCCATTTCCCTACCTGATGGATAAGCTGCAGATTCTAGTTAATCAACAGCTTACTTCCTTCTGCCCCCCACTAGAATTGCCTTATGCCTGTCCCATGCATTCTTGAATTCTCCCACTGTTCCTGACTCCACAACCTCCTCAGGAAGGCTATTCCATGCATCCACAACTCCCTCTGTAAAAAAATACTTTCCAACATTACCTCTGAGCCGTCACTCCTCCATCTTCAAATTGTGCACCCTTGTTCTTGCACATCTGTTCTTCTGAAAGATACTGCCCTCTTGTACCTTGTTAATTCCCTTGAGATACTTGAAAGTTTCTATCATGTCCCCCCCCCCTTTCCTCAAGGGTATACATATTAAGCTGCTTTAGTCTCTCCTCATATGTCTTCTGATGTAGACCTTGCACCATTTTGGTTGCCCTCCTCTGAACAGCCTCCACTCTGTCTATGTCTTTGTGGAGATGGGGTCTCCAGAAGTGCACGCAGTACTCCAGATGGGGTCTCACTAACTGTCTGTGGAGAGGGATTCAACTTCCTGTTTTCTACTGTTGATGCCTATCCCTATGCATCCCAGTATCCCCCCAGCTCTCCTTACTGCCTTCTCACATTGCTTGCCCACCTTGAGATCATCTGATATAATTACTCCTAGGTCTCTTTCGATTTTTGTTGTTGTTATTAACTCACCCCCCCATTGTGTACTCCTCCTCTGGGTTTTTATTTCCCATAAGCATTACCTTGCACTTCTTTGCATTGAATCTGTGCTGCCACATATTTTACCATTCCTCCAACCTTGCCAAGTCCCTTTTCATTCTTTCCACCCCACCTTGTGTATCAACCCTGTTGCAGATCTTTGTGTCATCTGCAAAGAGGCATACCTTTCCTTCCAGGTGCTCTCCAATGTCACTTATAAAGATATTAAAGAGAACCGGTCACAGTACCGTACCCTGCGGAACCCTGCTAGTTATCCTCCTTTCTTCACTGTGGACTCCGTTTACTATTACCCTTTGTGTCCTGTTGTCCAGCGATTTTTTTTTTTTTTTTTTTTTTTTATCCAGGCTACCACCTTAGGACCCACTCCAAGGCTGGCTAACTTGCATATTAATCTTTTGTGTGAGACGGTGTCGAATGCCTTGCTAAAATCTAGGTAGGCCATATCCACAGCCCCTCCCAGGTCTACTACTTTGGTCACCCAGTCAAAGAAATCTATTAGGTTCGTCTGACATGACCTTCCTGCTGTTAAACCATGCTGTCTTGGGTCCTGTGCCCCACTGGCCTCTAGGTACTCAACAGTTCTTTCCTTCAGAAGTGATTCCATCATTTTCCCTACCACTGAAGTCAAACTAACTGGTCTGTAGTTTCCTGCCTCTGCCCTGCTCCCACTTTTGTGAAGTGGAATCACATTTGCCCTCCTCCAGTCCTCAGGTACCACTCCATCCTCCCATGATTTGTTAAAGAGAGTAGTCAGTGGTGTTACTAGTTCTACTCTTAATTCTTTTAGTATTCTTGGGTGAATCCCGTCGGGCCCCATTGCTTTGTCCACCCTTAGTTTCAAGAGTTCTTCCAAAACCCTTTCTTCTGTGAATGAACTGGTATCGACCTCCCTATTCAGAGTTTCTCCCTTGTTTGGTTTAGGCACCTCCCTCATCTGTTGTGAATACTGAGCAGAAATGTTCGCTTAGTATCCCTGCTTTTTCACTGTCACCCTCTACCCACATTCCTCCCTTTATTAAGTCTCTGTATCCTCCCTTGGTCTTTTCTTCACTCCCTAATGTACCTATAAAAGGTTTTATCCCCCTTCTTAACAGAGTTGGCTATCTTTTCCTCAGTTTGTGCCTTTGCTATTCTGACTGCCTTCCCTGCCTCCTTCTGCTTTAACTGATAAAGTTCTCTGTCCTGCTTCTTCTGTGTTTCCTTATATTTCCTGAATGCTGTCCTTTTCTCCTTACCCGTCCCTGCCACCTCTTTTGAGAACCATAGTGTTTTTTTTTCCTTTGTTTTGTTTTATTGATTTGCTTCACACAAAGGTTTGTTGCCTCTGCGATGGCTGTTTTGATTATTCCCCATTGTTCCTCCACCCCTCCTTCTTGCCCATTTGCTAGTGCTTTTCTAAGGCACTCTCTCATTTTCTCAAAGTCAGCCTTCCTAACATCCAATACTCTTGTTTTTGTATGGCTTGACTCTATGGCTGTGTTTTTTGTGAACCACACTGTTTGGTGGTCGCTTGGTCCCAGATGGCTACCCACTTCAAGATCATTGATCCTCTCTCCGTCCCCATTTGAGAGTACTAGGTCTAAGATTGTTCCCTCCCGAGTGGGTTCCAACACTAGCTGTCTGAGGCATGCCCCCCTGTAGGGCATCAAGAATGACCCTGCTCTTGGATGTGCCTGCAGCAAAGGTACTCCAGTTAGCATCTGGCATATTCAGGTCCCCAGTCAACAATATCTCCCCTTTTTCTGCCATTTTAAGGATGTCTTCTGTCATTTCCTTGTCCATTTCCTCCCCCTGAGATGGGAGTCTGTACACAACCCCCATGCGGATTGTGGTGCCATTTCCTGTCTCCAGGGTGACCCATAGTGACTCATCAAGTTTAGTTGCATAATAATGATTTTTTCTGGTTTTTGCAAATCAGGCAGTCTATAAACAGTGCAGACCAGAGGACGTTACTTAGCAGACCTAGATCTCCCTGGGAAGATTTTATTTATGGCATAGTTGCCCTGTGGAGAAGGCTGAGGTGTATATCTGAACTATACACCGTGTTGTGTGACATGGACCCAGACCCCCTAGAGAGGATGCTGGAGGCATGGGAGAGGGAGGTGCCTGGGGTAATCTTAAGGGAGGATTGGTATAAGAGACTGAAGGTGGGATGAAGGGTCTTGTCCTCCCAGGGTGGAGAGAATATTTTTTGAAAATTTTAATCTGATACTGCTGGACACCGACGGTGACCTACCACTTTCGCACAACATATTCTGCCCTTTGCTGGTGAAATTGTGATGTTGGATCACACTACCATATTCTTTGGGCTTGCCCAATAATCGGGGGGTTCTGGTAGTCGGTGGGTGAGATGGTGAGACAGATCATACATATAACTATCCCTGATGATTTTTCTGAATGGGTCCTTGGGACCCCCATGGTTTTGGGGCTCCCCTCTTCCCAAAGGAGGTTGGTACTTGCGTTTCTTGTAGCAGCACTTAAGACCATAACATCTGATTGGTTAAGCGCCAAACCACTCACCCTTCATGAGTGGAGCAACAGAGTCTCATAAATTTGTGAGATGGAAAGATTGACCTCAAGGATTTATCTGAGGGAGGAGAAGTGGAGAGAGGTGTGGGCCTCATGGCTTGGATGGGAAGATAAAGAAGGACGAAGTGATTTGGGTGACTCGTCGTAGAAAATACCCGGGGTGTTTTCACAAAAAGATACCAAAGAACCATCACAGATTAGGCCCACATAATTCTTAGGTTTTGTTTTCTAATCTGATAAATAGTAGTTAACATGTAGATTAATTTACTGGGATGTGGTTCCCATTTCCAATGTCATTTCCCTTGGACAGTTTAATTTTAAAACACAAAGTGATACATTTAGAAGGGAAAGATGAAATACCACCCTATTTCAGTATTCTAGGTTTATTAGTTAATATCATATGTAAAATCAGTCCTCTTTGCCTTTCTTTCTGATTGTTTTAACTCTGTATGAAATCCAGGCTTGTTTATTTGGTTTGGGAGCTAATGAAAGTTTTTATTCCTGATGGAGATATTCAAGGGGTTCATGGAGATACTGATGGCTGTACTAATTGTGAATTTGATCAATTGATGTACAAATGGGAGTTTGTAACTCCAAAATGCATGAGAGAATGTTCTGTCAAACCTGTAATTTTTACTTTTAAATAAAGATGAGTTAAGAAAAAAAAAAGAAATTTGCATGACTGAGACACCCAAAAAGAGGTCAGGACCTACAGGCTTTAAAAATTGTAAACCTTTTTCCAACTCATGGCTAAAGCAGACTGCCATGAGCTGTGTTTGAGGTGCCTGGGTTTGGATCATGATTTTGCTGATTGTGAGCTTTGTATTAAGTTTTTCCCCTAAAACAGTAAAGTAAAGGGCTAAGAAATTATAAGACCGTATGGCTCTCACTCTGCCTTTACATCGGCTAAAGTCTCAGAAGAGGGTCCTGCCTTTTAAAGTAAGCAGAAAAACAGAAAGATAAGCCTGCTAAAGATGGGTCAGAGGTTAGGGTGTCTGAACAGGGGAACCCTAATTCCAGCAAAAATAAAAGAGTCTCTGAGAAGGCATCTGACTCGGTGCCTGCTAAGAAAAAACCAAAAGAGAAGAATGTCACTGTCCCTCCTCCTGATGAAGGAAAGGAGACTCCAGTGGACAAAAATAAGATGTCTTCATTAGAGGACATTACTAAGGCATAGCAATTCCTCCAGGCCTTCCAGGCTATGGGAACCTTTGTGAATATGCCTGCCCTCCTCCCCAGGTTCCAGTATCTTTCCCAGTGCCTGTGGAGGAGGAGGCTGAATTTTAGTATGAGGAGAAGGAGGAAGGAGAGCCAGTAAAGCCTGACAGTTCTCCTGAACAGGAGTTGGGTTACCCTCCTCATCCCTCAGATAATTACACTTCACACTATTCCTTATATGAGGCAAGTGATCAATACCCTCAACATCTCATCACAGGAGACTGCAGAAGATGTGGATTAGGTGGAGATTTTGGACATGGTGGGCTTAACCCTCACAAAGAGGTTGCTTTTGCCCATCCACAAATCCCTCAGAAAGGCCACTATAAAGTGCTGTCAACACCCACCTTAGCTGTTGGCATCATCAAGAAAATAGAAAAGAAATATCAGGTGGACAAGCAGGGCACTGAGTACCTGCACTCCCACCCTGGTCATGAATGAGTGGTCCAGACAGTCACCTGTGACAAGGCCAAAGTGTGCCTTTCTTCACAGCCTCCGGAAAAGGATTCCAGGAAACTGGATAGTATGGTCTGTCTCCTGTACCAAAGGATCCTATGAAGAGATAAGCAGAGTTGCAGACATTGGATCACCTCTCAGAGATTGAGGCGATTGTTCTGGTGCCTCCTGGTGAACAAGGCCAGGAATTCTACTTAATTTATTTTGTAGTTCCCACAAAGTCGGGAGTCAGACCTATCTGGATCCGAAACACCTAAACAGGTTTGTTCAAGATGGGGTCCGTAGGATCGATCATCCAGGCTGTACAACCGGGGGATTATCTAGCAGCCACAGACCTGAGGGATGCATATCTCCACATTTTCATCCAGCAGTCTCATCAGATGCTGCTCAGGTTCACTGTCCTGGGGCAATACTTCCAGTATAGGGTGCTTGCATTTTGCTCACATTGGGGCTGGCAACAGCCACTAGAGTCTTCTCAAAGGTGCTCATAATCCTGGTGGCTCAAGTCCGAGAGGAGGAACATCATGCCTATCCTTACCTGGACGACTTGATCATTCCAGTGCCATCTGCTCCACCAGCAAGAAAATCAGTGACCAGGACCCTGGAGGTTTTAGAATTTCATGGCTGGGTAGTAAATTGGGGAAAAAGCTCACTCAAGCCATTGCAGACCCTGGAGTACCTGAAAGCAGTGTTTAGGATGGATAGAGGGAAGGTCTTCCTTTAATCAGCCAGTTAAGAGACCTTGTTGAGAGAAGTTCAGTGGCTGAGAAGCCAGTCATTGGCCTCAGCTCACAGCTTACTGTGGATTTTGGGCCTCACTATGGCAACAGTAGGACTAGTCCTGTGGCTTCATCTTCACATGCAAACCCTCCAGACTGAGTTGTTGTCGGCCTGGGATCTGGCCCTCAGAGGACTATTAATCCAGGATTCCAATTTCTCCACTATTGCGGCAGTCCCCGAGCTGGTGGATGAGTTAGAGAATCTGAGTAAAGGGTCTTCCTTGGAAGGCCCT
Organism: Neoceratodus forsteri; assembly: GCA_016271365.2. Classification (NCBI taxonomy): domain Eukaryota; kingdom Metazoa; phylum Chordata; order Ceratodontiformes; family Ceratodontidae; genus Neoceratodus; species Neoceratodus forsteri. Next base: position 138,838,793 of record CM057449.1, on the reverse strand, counting down.
CCAGAGTTGATCCTGACAGCTGATGCCAGTCTGTTGGGCTGGGGAGTGCTGAGCTACATTCCTGTGTGGGGACTTGGTCGGTGCAGGAACAGCCCCTGCACATCAATGTCCTGGAGATAAGGGCTGTGTACCTAGCTCTCCTCCATTTTCAAAATCGGGTGCAATCAAGAGCTGTGAAAATAAGGTCAGACAATGCTGTCACAGCATTGTACATAAACAATCAAAGGGGCACAAAGAGCAGCTGGCCCACCAGTGCAGTGGTTGGATTTCCGTCTGTGATGCTGACAGTCTGGGTTCAGATGCGAGTCTGGGAAGTCAGAGGGCCAGCTGGGGGGAGGAGGACTGAGCGTCTGACAGACTTTTTCCTCTTCCAGAGGGGAGGGTGGGGAAACACTCGGTGCTTGACCAACCCCTGGCAGAGGCTGGGGGTGTCACAGCCAAGGCTTGCAGGCTCCAGGGAGGTGTGCCAGATATTGGCACATATGCGTCCTTACGGTATTGCATGCCACACTTCCTGACAATGGGGGAAAAAACAGCTGAGGCATGGAGGATGTCCACCTTCCCCACCGAGCCACATGCAGCTGGCTGAGGCACTCTGCTGCTGGACCATTACATGTTACTGTTCAAGGAGTAGTGGAGGAGGCTCCCTGACAGCCCTGCCCTATGAGGTAATGCAAGGTGCACTCCAGTGAAGGCAGCAGGTAATTCTTGCGGAATGGGGTGAGGTGGCAGGGGTGGCGGACCGATCATGAAGCCAGCCGACAAAAAAGGGGGGGCACAAAGAGTAGAGATATGCTAAAAGAAGCAACTGGTCTTCTGTTGTGGGCAGAGCAGAACCTTCTGTCTCTGTCAGCAGTTCACTTGGCTGAGGAGTTAAACTTTCAGGTCAACTGGCTAAGCCACAAGAAAGTTCACCCAGGACAGTGGATGCTGAACCCGGACGGGTTCCACCTTCTGTGCAAAAGATTCAGTCATCCACAGATTGACCTGTTCTCCTTCAGCCAGAATGTGAAAGTGCAGTGGTTCATCAGCCACTACAGTTGGAGGCAGTGGACACTCTTATCACAGTCATGGAATTTAGACAGAGCATCTGTCTTTCTCCTCTGCTGCTCCTTTCCAAGGACATACGCAAAATAAGACACTCAAGAGAAAAAGCTTTGTTCTGATAGCTCCAGAATGGCCCAGAGGGTCGTGGTTCTTGGACTTACTGAACCTAGTTCAGCACAGTATGAGGGACCTTCTCTCGCAGGGTCCCATTCTGCATCCAAATCTGGGAGCGATGCAGCATGCAGCCTGGTTTCTGAAAGGAGGAGACTGCTGAAACATGGTTTCTCGAAAAAGGTAGTGGACTCCTTGATAGCGGCCAGAAAGAATTCCATGTCGGCAGCTTATGCTCGCATATGAACCACCTTTTTGCCATGGGTTCCATAGATTTCGGACTTTTTGCAGGAAGGAGTGGAAAAAGGTTTGACCTTGAAAGGTCAGGTATAGGCCCATCGAGCCTCTTTGGGCTCATCCTTATGCATGAACCAGGAGGGTATTCATTTTCTTTTTTTTTTTTTTTAATAGAGATTTTATTATTGTATTTTCTGTACGTTTTTTCTCCTGCTTTTCCCCCTCCAGAGGCTCCAGCACACAGCCATATATGCGTGTAGAGGCACGCACACACACTAGAAGCCAGCTCAGCTCCGTCTGCTCACCTGTACTGCCACCTCCTCCTCGCCTACACAACCCCACCGGACCTCCACCCAGTGGGGGGACGATAATCCCTCCTCCCCAAGAGAGCAGTTTGCCGGCTTGCTCAATCACGCTGCTCCCTCCCATGCCGCACCCGGTGACCCAAGGTTGTTCCCAAACCCGGGTTGCCGGCCTGGCGTGAGGTAAGGCATCCAACGCCTCAGGCCACAATGCCACCGGGCTGGCCAGGTTATTTGTTTTCTGTGAGCTATCAGTAGGACCTGACCTCTGTTCTGATCCTCTGTTCCTCCACGGGATCTGAATCTGATACTGAATGCTCTTTGTAAAGAACTTGGCTTGTTTCTACTGAGCTCATAAATAAATGCAGTGCAACCTGTAGTAATTACTGCATCACGTGTCATTTCAGATACCAGAAACCTTTGAAGACATTGCTGTCACTTTTTCCGATGAAGAGTGGAAAATGTTAAGCCAACAACAGAAGGAGCTGCATAGGGAAGTGATGGTGCAGAATTATGAAACCATGACATCGTTAGGTAAGGATCAAAATGATTTTGGAGGTGCAGGCTCAACGCAGCGAGATGGGGACTGCACATCAGCATTGATGCCTTTTGTATCGGCAATGGCGTGAGGGAGTTGTTTACTTGGGAGGGGGAAGGGAGGATGTGGGCCACATGGCAGTCCACATTTTAACTGCTGGTCCATCAATCCTGACTCCCGTCTGTGCTGGAGGGTGCACTTGGTCAATTGTAAGGGGGGGGGACACAATCTGGCAGTCCACATTTTAACCAAGGGTCCCTCCATCTCGATTCCAGTCTGGTGTTGGGGACACATGGCTTGGGGCTGGAATGGCCACCTGGCAGTTCACATTTTAACTGATGGTCCCACGACCCTGACTCCTATGTATGCTAGGAGGCACTTGGTTACCTGGGGGATGGGGAGGGGAGAAAGTGGGCCACCTAGCAGTCCACATATTAACTGATGGTCCGTCAGTCCGTACTCCCTGTGTGTGCTGGGGGTACACTTGGTTACTCATGGGGAGGATGTGGGCCATCTGGCAGTCCACATTTTAACTGATGGTACCTCAATCTCAATTCCAGTGTAGGCTGGGGGGATTGCATAAGTAATGGGCCTGAAGACATTGGGCTGGACATGCAGCAGGTTTGATCAGTGTAGACAGACAAAAGGGCTAGTTCTCTTTTTGGCACCAATATATTTATCAAAATATATTCTTTGTGCCATATGGAAGACAGGACCTATTTTTAAGTGTATCTGATAGCGCCAAAGTAATTGTAAAATGGCCATTTTGAAATGAAAATCTGTTTTGGCTTGGCCGGCCCAGCGGCACTGGAGATTGAGGTGTTGGACACCACTCCTCGTGCCACGACGGTGACCTGGGTTTGGGAATGAGCCCGGGCCACCGGGTGTCAGCAGGGGCGAGAGAGGATTGAGCATCTGGAGGACTGCTCTCCTCTCTTGGGTAGGGAGGTATTGTCATACCACCTGCTGATCGCCCTCTGGTGGCGGCTAGAGGGCGATACAGGTTGTGAGGCACATAGTTGGTGGGCATGGCGTGCGGGTGCCACCCAGGGTGGGACAAATAGGGTAGCCAGGTGGCCAATGGCTACTTAAAAAATTGGTTTGGCTACCAGATTTTGAAAGTTGTTGGCCAACTTGGCTACTTGCCTACAAAGTGAATTTTGAGCCTGTAAAAAGAATGGCCACTACAAATATTAGTTTGGCTATCAGATTTTGAAAGCTAGTGGCCAAACTAACCACAAGCTCACAAACTAATTTGTCCCCACCTGGTGCCACCACACCACCTTGAGCCAGGCCTTGGGGGTGACTGAGGAAAAGTAGAAAAAAATGGGCGGGCAGACTCCATGATGGCCAAGCACAGCACCACCCGGCCCCCAGAGTCTAGATGTTGGTCTCTGGGGGTCAAGCGCCTTCGCCGACCCTGCCATGGGGGTAACCCATGAGAACTTTCCTGGAGGGCTGGGCGTGGGAAAAAGCTAGGTCCGGAGAACGAGTCCCTCCAGAGGAGGGGCCGGAGCGTCCTGCCAGCTCCACTAGGGATAAAAACCTTCATTTAAAAAACTGTTTTGGCTCCTATTGACAAATGGCAGTGCAAGCCCTGATAATAACATGACTGCATCAACATCCTTATTAGTGGGGCATAGTGGCCTTGAGGTGCCAGGAGGAGCATTGCCTCAGTGCTCCCATCATCAAGACATGATTTTCTTGCTCCATCCCATAGATGGTTGGTTGTGCTGTTTATTGTTTTGTCAAATTTCTGATTTTATAAGAAATGTAGTATTTTTTATTTATGTATTTATATATTTAAATTCTTATGTACTTCTTTAATTCAAATGGTGTGTATTCAAATTTGATAATGCTCTGTTTCCAAGAAGGGTGCTTTAGAAATGAAAATTCAGGCTGCAGGAATCCCTTATACTGTGCCTAATAACTGCAAACGTTCCCCTTGAATGAGCCGCCCAGAGTCTAAAATGTTACGCTACTTATGGAATCTTACAATGAAATTCAAATCTTTGATGTGTGGTCACACTTACCCCTGCCTCCCAATGTCACATTTATTTCTCCGCCTTAGGAAAAAGTTGCCCTGAAGTCGTCTCCCCATCTTCTGTGCCATTTGACAGTTTATTATATTCTAGTAAAGTAAAGTAAATTTACTTCAGGTTTAGCGATACTCTGTTAGTTAGGGTGCTCAGGTAACCACGTTATATATCTTTAAAAATAAATAACATATAGATATATGTTCTTGGCAAAAAAACTATGTTAATGCAGATATTAGGGTTGTAGAACTCAAAGCGCACAAAAAAGAAAGATGAAAAACATTAGGGATTTGTATCTCAACAGTATTGGCGAATCAGTGGTGGGGTCTTACTTGGAGTTATAAACCCCAAAGCCCACCCCCCTCCCCAGCCAGTAGCCTCCTGTTCAAGCACAAGGTACAGCTCCAACCTCATGCCTCATAAAGATGCAGTATGGCCAACATCATCTGTGGGAGCTTTCTTCACACAGGTCGTGTAATCACATTTGACCTTGTCTGATCTGGGGAGGGGGTGGGCATTAGGGTTGACAACCCCAAGTAAGACCCCACCACTGATTCGCCAATACTCCAGAGACCCAAATCCCTATTGTTTTTCCCTTTCCCTTCCATGTGCGCTTTGTGCTCTACAACCCTAATATCTGCATTAACGTAGTTTTTTGTAAAGCATTTCTCTTCCTTTTGTGATAGTGGAATTGTATCCTCATATGTGCAGGTCCCTTTGGGGACCTTCCAATATTGGCGATAGTCCTGACCCAGCACGTGGGCCCAGCAGGCCCTAGCACATATGTCGATACCTTGTGGGTGAGGTTCCTTGACCCACCACAGGGTGTAGCGTCTGCGACCAAAACACTGCTCTGTCCCTACCCAGGCTGGGGCTGATGCTGCATGCTGCAGCACTTCCCCATCAGCCTTGTCCCAATAAACCGGCTCACTGAATTCACACATGAACTCAGCTCACTGGCACGGTAAGGCAGTGTGTTCCCCAGGGCTGCAACGGATATCCCTGCAAACAATGTTACTTAATAAATTCTTTGTTTTTTTTAATATTTTGACCCCAAACTTTCAACATAGTCTTCTTATGATCCCTCCTCATAAACCCCGTAGGTGAAAATTTTGAAATCCACGCCAAAACGCCATAGAGGTAAACAAGTTGATGCAGGCAAATGCAGTGGAGAGAGTTCCCCTCTCACAGTAGGGGAAGGGGCTTTACTCAAAATAGTTCCTGACCCACAAGAAAAATGGGGAGTGGTGACCAATTTTAGACCTGAGGTACCTGAACAAATACCTAAAAAAGGAAGTTTTCAGGATGGTAACACTGGGATCAGTAATTCCATCTCTGTAACAAGGAAACTGGCTGGGTCACAAGATCTGAAAGACACCGGTTTTTACATTGCAGTCAGGCCCATTCACAGAAAGTACCTCAGATTCTGAGTAGAGAACTGCCACTACTACTAGCTCTACCCTTCGGCCTACCCTCCGCTCCCAAAGAGTTCACAAAGTGACTACACATAGTGTCAGCACATTTGAGGGGGCAAGGGGTGGTGGTTTTCCCTACCTGGATGACTGGCTAGTCTCAGGAAATTCACACCAGGAGGCCAAGTCCTCCCTCATTCTCACTCAGAACACACTGGAGAACTTGGGCTTCCTAATAAATGGTCAAAAGTCCCAGACAGAACCTGTGCAGGTTCTGGACTTTGTAGGTGCAGAGTTGGATGTCCTTCAGGGGAAGGCATTCTTCCCTTGAGAAAGAGTAGAAAACCTGATAGTGCGTGCAAGGTCTTTCAAGGCAGGACAACCCAGACCTGCAAGAGACTTTCTCTACCTACTGGGGCGCATAGTCTCATCTACAGCAGTAGTTCCAGGTGCCAAATTACAGATGAGGAACATCTGGTACCACCCGGAGTCCCATTGGTCCCAAAGGCAAGAGCCACTATCTAAACTAGTGCCCGTGTCAAAGTCCCTGGTAAGGGCACTGGAGTGGTGGAAGGAAGAAGGCAACTTCAGACAGAGGGTTCCATTCCTCCAGCAACCACCCACTGTTGTGCTCACTACAGATGCGTCACTCCTGGTCTAGGTGCACATCTGGAGGATCTGACCATAGGCAACGTGTGGAGCCTACAGAAGTCTCAGGAGCACATAAACGTCCTTAAGCTCAGAACAGTGTTTAAAAAACATGAAGTCTTGCTGTATTCTAACAATTTGCAGTTAGCTCCAGCTCTTGAACTGCCCCGGAGCGTGAAGGGTTAAATTCTATGCCAGGCATAGAACGTTGGACTCGAGCTCGGTTGAAAACTCTGTTTGTGTCCTTTTGAAACCAAACCGTCAGATTCTTTACTCCACCTCACTGAACAGTCGCTCCGGAGATTTCTCCTTCTGCTCAGTTCTGTTGTGGTTAAAGTTTCGGTTTTAGTCCGATTTTCATTCCGTTTTTCGGTTCGAGACTCTGTCTGTGGTACCATAAGTACTTAGATTGGTAGCTGTTGTGTGGAAATTGTAAAATTTTTCCGATTGGTTCGGCTGAACTGATCTTGTAGTAAGATCTTAAAAAAGAAAAAGTTAGTGTGTGGTTTCCGGTCCGTATTGGTTTTAAAAAAAAAAAAGGTAATTTTAGCGTTTTTTTCCATCACCCATGACACGGTGAGAAACCGATAGGGGAGTCTTGCCTGGCAGTTGCCATATAAAGGGTAAGTTGGTTAGGTTCGCCATGTCTGAAAAACCCAAGAAAAAAAACGGGCCCACTGGGTTTCAACACTGCAGTGTGTGTGGGGAGGTCTTTTCTAAGGCCGATCCCCACACCACCTGTGTTTGCTGTCTGGGGTTTGACCACCTAGATTCAGACTGCCAAATTTGTAAGAATTTCCCTAAGTCTACTCTGGAGAAAAGGTTAAGTAGACTTAGGGATAAGGAGGCCAAGAAATCCGCTTACCCGGAAGGCCAGCCCAGTTTGGTTCCTACCAAACCAGAAGGCGTGCCCTCTGACCAGGGCGATACTTCTTTGGACAAGAGGAGAGCCGATCCTGAGGGATTGGTTTCTACAAAAAGAAAATGAAAGGATAAATTGGCCGGTTCGGATCAAGAGCTGCATGTTCCGACTGCCGAAGAAATAGCCAAAGCGATTCGGATTGTGGAATCGCTTCGTCCGGTTCCGACTGATCCGGCGCCTTCTGGCAGGGGTTCAGTTCGGTCGGTTCCCCCGGTTCAGAATTATTGTCCTGAAGATTTTTGCGAACCGGAGTTTGATGAGGAGGAGGATTTTGAAGAGGATGATTATGACGGTGAAAGTCTGGATGTGCCTGTGGAACCAGACATCTCCCCAGACAGACCTTCTGGTGTGTCCCCTCCCCACTTTCTGTTCTACAGAAAAGTGGTGTAAACCCTCCAGCTTCCTATTGAGGAGGCTGTAGAGGATCAAGAGGAGCCTGACTTCATAGAGATGATGGACATCCCAGAGTCTAAGAGACTGTCTATTCCCCTTCATAGGTCATTTGGGAAACAGACACAAAAAATTCTTAGGTCTCCCAACTCTGTACCTCCTGTTGACAAGAGAATGGACAAGAGGTACACCTTGTCAGGCTCAGATACAGAATTTCTTTACCAACAATGCAGCCATGTTGGGGTAGTGCAGGCTACTGCCAGTGACAAGGCAAACATCCCCTTGGCTTCACAGCCCCCAGACAAAGATTCCAGGAAGAGAGATGCCATGGCAAAGAAACAGTACTTGGCATCATCTTTGGGACTCAGGCAGGCTAATTACATGGCCTATACAGCCAGGTACCAGAAGTCCAGGTGGGACACTGTACTGGCGCTGGCTAAACAGGCTTCCCCCCAGCTAGCCAAGGAGCCGGAGGGGGTGGCTGCTGATGGGATTGAGGTATCAAATATGCAATTTCATGCTGCTATGGACTCCAATGATGTGTCATCAAGAGTCATGGCTACATCTGTGGCTCTTCGGAGAATGGCTTGGCTCAGATGTACTAGCCTTTCGCAGGACACCCAGACTAAGGCCATGGATTTCCCTTTAGTAGGTAATTCTCTGTTTGGGAAGCAAACAGAGAATTACATGAAGAAAATGGATGAGTACAGGACCACTTACAGGAGTGCCCAGGCCAAGGAGAAGCAGGCAACTCCTCAGAGGCAGCAAGCTAGGGGCAGGGGCAGGCCTTTTCACAGGTCTTTCTACCAGGTGCAGGCCTCCTCTTTCTTTTCTCAGAGGGGGTTCTTCAGAGGGAGAGGCAGAAGGGGGATGAGCAGGGCTGCATCCACCCCTCAGCCTAAGGCTCCTGCTAAGCAGACACTCTGATGTGTCAGCCTGGGTCGACTCCCCCATTCCAGTAGGAGGCAGGCTGGCTTACTTTGTCCAGGATTGGATGTCTGTTACCTCAGACAAGTGGGTCCTGGAGGTTGTAAGCCAGGGGGCTGGTTCTCAGTTTCAAAAGTTTTCCGAAACTGAGACCCAGATCCTTTCCACCTGCAAATACTTCAGAAACCCTTGCTCTAGAGGCAGAGGTTTTGTCTCTATTGGCTTTAAAAGCCATAGAGAGAGTTCCTACTCCATATAGGGGCAAAGGTCTGTACTCCAGGTACTTCCTTACCCCAAAAAAGACAGGGGAGTGGAGACCCATCCTAGATCTAAGATACCTAAACAAGCACCTAATAAAGCCAAAATTCAAAATGGCAACTCTGGGAACAATTCTTCCCTCTCTGAGGCCAGGAGACTGGCTAGCCTCCCTTGACCTCAAGGATGCCTATTTTCACATTCCCATCAGGTGCTCCCACAGAAAGTACCTCAGGTTCGAATTGCCCTAAGGCCATTATCAGTTCAGAGCAATGCCCTTCGGTCTAGCTTCAGCTCCAAGGGTGTTTACAAAGTGCCTAGCAGTAGTGGTGGCCTTTTTAAGAAGGAAAAGGATTTCTATTTTTCCATATCTGGACAATTGGCTTCTGGTGTGCCAGTCTCCAGACCAAGTCAAGTCAGATCTGCAGGTCACCCAGCAAGTTCTCACTTCCCTGGGGTTCCTTCTGAATCTTCCCAAGTCAGTTCTCGAACCAGTACAGCTCCTCACTTTTATAGGAGCAGAGCTGGACACCCTCAAGGCAAGAGCCTTCCTTCCTTTGGAAAGGGCAAAAGCCATCTCTCAGCTGGCCTCTTCCTTTCTCCCTCTGGTTTCTCGACCAGCAAGGCATTTTCTGCAGCTTCTGGGCCACATGGCAGCTTCCACAGCAGTGGTTCAAGGGGCCAGGTTTCAGAAGAGGGACATTCAGTTCTATCTGAGAACCTTTTGGTCCCAAAGGAAAGATCCTGTTACCAAGCTAGTTCCTGTTACTCAAACCTTAATTCAGGCCCTTCAGTGGTGGCAGGATGTGGACAATCTGAGGAAAGGTGTTCTATTTGTCCCTCAGACTCAATCTGTGGTTCTTACCACAGATGCTTCCCTTTTGAGGTGGGGAGCCCATCTGGGGGCTCTCACGGCCCAGGGACTGTGGTTCCTTCAGGAATCCCTTCTTCACATCAACCTTCTGGAGCTCAGGGCAGTACTTCTTTCCCTACAAGCTTTCTCTCAGTCAGTACAAAACAAGGTGGTTCAGGTCAGGATGGACAGCACTACCACCATGTGGTATATCAACAAGCAGGGAGGCACTTGGTCCACGGCCTTGTGCACGGAGGCCATGAAAGTATGGTCCCTGGCTTATTCCCTGCAGACCTCTCTAGTAGCGGTCCACCTCCCAGGAAAGGACAATGTGATAGCAGATGCATTGAGCAGGATTTCCCAGGGCCATCACAAATGGTCTCTGGATCCTTTGGTGTTGAAGGGGATCTTCTCAAGTTGGGGCACTCTGGAGATAGATCTCATTGCAGCCCCAGACAATCACCAACTTTCTCTGTTTTGTTGCAGACTTCCAGTCTTGGGTTCAGTCCCTCTGGATGCTCTGATTTTGAACTGGGAAGGGAAGTTTCTTTATGCCTTCCCTCCTTTTTCTCTATTGTTCAAGGTTCTAGTCAAGGTATGGTCACAACCATGCAAAGTGATTCTGATTGCTCCAGACTGGGCCAGGCAGCCTTGGTACCCCCTGTTGCTGTCCTTAGTGGTCCATCTTCCCCTGTCTCGTCCCAGGAATTACAATCTACTAACATCCTCTCAGGGGAGGATTTGTTACCCCAATCTCCAGTCACTCAATCTCAAGGCATGGCTCTTGAAGACTTAGAGTATGCAGATTTACATCTGTCCCAAGGGGTTCTGGATATCTTCAAGGCTTCTCAAAAGCCTGCCACAAGAAAAACCTACAACTCCAAATGGAAAAGGTTCAGTATTTGGCGTTCCAATAAGCACATTTCCCCAGACACTGCTGAGTTGTCTACAGTTCTGGATTACATGGTTTACCTTAATGGCATAGGCCTCAAACCAGCTACTGTCAAAGTTCATTTGTCAGCTATTTCTGCTTTCCTGTCAGTGGGGAAATCTTCCTCTCTGTCATCTCACCTTGTATTCTGTAAATTTTCCAAAGGGTTGCTTCATACAATCCCCATTTTAGGGATCCTGCCCCTGCCTGGGATTTGAATATTTGTATTGCTCATTTGATGCAACCCCCCTTCGAGCCTATGTCCTCAGCAGAGCTCAAGTACTTGACTTGGAAAACTGTATTTTTGTTTGCTGTTACTTTTGCCAGATGTATCAGTGAACTGCAAGCCCTGTCAGTCAGTGGAGCCTGACTTCATTTCTTTCCATAGGGATAAGGTGGTCCTTAGAACCAGTAGAAGGTTCCTACCTAAAGTGTTTTCTGATTTCCACTTAAACCAATCTATGTCTCTTCCTGTGTTCTTCACTGATCACACCTCCTCAGGGGAACGGAGGCTACACAGTTTAGATGTTAAAAGGGCCCTTAGTTACTACATAGAACGTACAAAGGGTCACAGGTTTGACTCCCTCCAGTTGTTCCTCACTTATGGGGAGGTAGGTAAGGGAAGACCTGCCACCAAGAGAACCATTGCCAGGTGGATTGTGTCCTGTATTCAATTCTACTGGGAAAAACTGCACCCTCAGGCCTGACGGCTCATTCCACTAGAGGTACAGCTGCATCTCTAGCTGCAGCTAGGGATATCTCCTTGTTAGAAATCTGTCAAGCAGCCACTTGGAAAACTGTTCATACCTTCACCAAGCATTACTCTCTGGATGTCCAGGCTAGGAGTGATGCTAGGTTTGGCACAGCAGTACTTCAGAGCCTATTCCCAAAGTAGGTTCTGTCCCTCCTCCTAGGAGGTACTGCTTGGTAGTCTGCAAATTGTCAGAATACAGCAAGACTTCATGTTGTTTGAAGAAAAAATTACTCACCTTAGTAATTGTGTTTCTTCTAATGGAGTCTTGCTGTATTCTGACCTCCCTTCCTGCCTCCCCTCTCAGAACCTGTTTTGGGAAGTGGGTGGGCAGGTGCAATCACACCCGGGTGTCTTTAGCCCACTCCTGTTGTGTTGGGTGCTTTGGATTTGTTTAATTAAGAGTTTTTAGTTCTTATTACCTGGTTTTGGTTCTTTGGGTTTCCTGACTTGAGTCTCTTAGGGAATCCAAAGTCTTTGTTGCCAGTTGGCTACTAGGAGTTTTTACAATTTCCACTTTTTATAGTCAGTGAGTTTTAGCTCGCAAGAATCTGACGGTTTGGTTTCAGGACACAGAGTTTTCAACCGAGCTCGAGCCCAACATTCTATGCCTGGCATAGAATTTAACCCTTCACTCTCCGGGGCAGTTCAAGAGCTGGAGCTAACTGCAAATTGTCAGAATACAGCAAGACTCCATTAGAAGAAACACAATTACTAAGGTGAGTAATTTTTTCTTCTGGCAATGCAGGCCTTCTCCTCCCACATCAGAGGTCAGTCCATCCAGGTCTGGACAGACACCACCACACTACCATGTATTATGTCAACAAACATGGAGGAACAAGATCTTCCAAGCTGTGCACAGAAGCAATGAACATTTGGAACCTGGCCTATTCCCTGGAGCTGAAGCTGTTGGCAGTTCACCTGTCAGGAAAAGACAATGTCTTTGCAGATTCCCTGAACAGAATTAGTCAGGGACATCATGAACGGACCCTGAACAAGCAAGTGTTGGTCGCAGTTTTCGAAGGTGGGGTACACCAGAGATAGACCTGTTCGCTACCTGGGAATACAACAGAGCATTATTGTCTGGATGTACAGTCCAGAAGGGATGCCAGCTTTGGCACTGCTGTCTTGCAGAATATTTTCCCTAAAAAGGTTCTGCACCCAGCCTCCCAAGGTACTGCTTTGTAGTCTGCTGTTGTTAAGCATAGTGAGGGATTCCTGGGGCTTGAAGAAAAAAATTAGTCATTATAGTAATGTTGTTTCTTCCAATGGATTTCTCACTATGCCTTACAAACGTACCCTACCTCCCCTTCCAGAACTTAGAAAAGGTTCTAACAAGAATCGGTTATTTTCAGTTTACTTGAGCATTACTTGTTACAGTGCTTTACAATTGATACTCTGTGATCTAATCACAGAAACCCAAAGGAACACTAGTGATGGGAATGTAAAGCTACAGCCAATGACCACACAGAGTCATGGGCTGCTTTTACAAGCAATAAAATGGGCAGAGTGGATGGGACTGGCGGTCCTTATCTGCCGAAAATTTCTATGTATCGATGTTATCTTCCAAATTTGTTCTGCCATATTCAAGAGTTTTCCGAAACTGTCTCATTTAGAATATTTTTTGGGTAGTCATTTAGCTAATTTAGTGGCCACTGCTCACCATAGCTTCAGAACAAATCTGATGTTAGTGGTTGGGGTGAACATGACCACACAGCAGAGTTTTGAATTTCATTCTGAGATTCCATAATTAGCATAAAATTCTAGACTCTGGGGCAGTTCATTTCAGGGGAGTGACTGCAGTTGTTACGCATAGTGTGGGAGTCCTTGAAAAAAACAACATTACTACTGTGGGTAATTATTTTATTTAATCCTTTCCCATCCCATGCCATAATCTAGTATTTTTTCTCCTTGCTATGGCCAACAGGTGCAGCACAGACATACATTATCTGGTATTTGGAGAGTTGTTTGGCTACTTTTATTTAGTTTTGTGCAAATAATATTACCATTGTCTTGTTTCTGCTTTTCATAAATGTGCAGGATACACAATCCCATTAGAAAACCTATTATTGCTGATAGAGAGGGATGCAGAAGCCCCCCTTGGTTATGTAAAAGTGGAAGAAACTGAACAGCAGGAGGTTCACTTTCAAGACACCCCCGGCAGTAAGTAGATGTTTAGATAGGGGGCTTACATGGGATTGATTAGTTGATTGAATTAACTCTTCTGTCTCCCCATGAAATCTACTGCAGGCCAAGCTGCTTTCTCCTTTCATTTCCCTAAGCTTTGGTCTTCTTTTCCCCCTGCTATCTGCTCCACCTCTTCCATTTATTCCTCTATCTTCCTCCTTTGAGACTTCACATCTCACTTGTGTAATTAACCTTGACCCAGCAAAATGAATCCCTGGCATCCAGCCCCCATGCTGCTTACCTGTGTGGCAGCTCAGGCACTGGGTTTGCACATTGTTCTAGTTCTGAATCTGTAAATCTTTTTCATTAATCATATTATTCATAGCATTCTAACCCCAGGAAATCTTACTGTATTCTGACATATGCAGTATGGTCTCATCACAGGACAGCCCCAGAGCTGAAATGGTTAATAGAACAGTTTTCAAACCACTGTCTCTGGTAAACAGCCTGTAACCGTCAGATTCTGTACTCTGCTTGCCTCGCGCGGAGGAGGGGGGTTGTTTAACAAGGAAAGGCACACTAAGCTAAAGCTTGTTTCCAAGTGCGACCTGGGAGCACAAGGAAGTTAAGTGACTTGCTCAGGGTCACACAGTATACAAGTGAAGGCTGTGGGATTCAAACCCATGTCTCCAGGTTTACAGCTCAGAGCCCTAAACCACTGTGCTATACTGCCATTGGGAGAGCTCTCCTGCATCTTTCCTGAAGATTTCATTTTATCTCAGTTTTATTCAGTACCAATCTTTTTTTGTGTTTTTTTTTTAACCGCCGTCTCTAGTATTCAGGTAGACTAGTCTAGATTTAGCATTATTCAGGTAAGTTTCTCAGTTCCCCTAACCGGGTGGAAACCGAGCAGTTCGTCTTATTTTGAGATAGAAAACTCTTTCTTTGACTTCTTCTCTGGTACCGGCCAATTTGTTTGTTTGTTGGGATTTTAAACCAGGCTGACACTCATTTTTTTTCCCCTCGGTTGCTAAACCGACTGGAAAAAAAAAAAAGGCCTAAAAGGCTAGGTACCTGGGAAGTCTAATATTTTATGTCTCAGACTCCCAAAAAGAGAACCGGCCCTACAGAGTTTCAGGTGAGTGTGGGGAACCGTTTGTGAAAGCTGATCCACATTTGGTCTGCGTATTCTGCCTAGGGTTTGACCACCTGAAGGCAGACTGTGAAATATGTAAAAACTTTCCATAGTCAATGCTGGACAGGTGACTTAATCAGCTGAAGGAAAGGATGTCCAAGAGAACCGCTGACCCGGTTACGGACAAACCTTCTTCTCAGATGAAGGAAACCTCTAAGGAACTGGAGGAATCCCCCTCTGACAGGGGTGATGGTTCACATGGTAAAAAATGAACTGTGGAAACTGGCGCTGAACAGGCAATTGCGTCAAAGAAGGAGAAACGTCTAGGAAAGGAACCACAACCGACGAACATGATGGTTTCAACCACAGAGGAAATTGCCAATGCTATAAGGATATACAGTCTATTTAGACTGCTGCTGGTTCAGTTCTACGGTCCAGTCTTTAAGTTTCCTCGGTTCAGCCCCCAAGTTCTTCCTCTGTTCCCGGTTCTTTTGAACCTTATGCCGAGGATTATGGTGAGGATGAGGATGAAGATTTAGGGGAACCCCTGGAACCTGATGTTTCCCCTGATCCTCAGCATCCTGATTCCCCTGACAAGGGATCAGAAGATATCACCACACATTTTTCATTCATGCAACAAGTGGCACAGGCTCTGGACCTCCCAGGAGGAGGAACCAGACTATGTAGAGATGATGGATGTGCCACCAGCTAAGAAGCTGTTATTTCCCATCCATAAATCCCTTAAGAAGCATGCCTTTAAGATTATGCAGATCCCTACATCTACCCCTCCTCTCTATGAAGGTTTGCTTGGTTCAGGACTACTAACCTTCCCAGAACACCCAGGCAAAGGCCCTGCGAGGCTACATCCCTTTTTGGGCAGTGGACTGAAGTCTATATGAAGAAAATGGATGAAAGCAAAGTAGCCTATAAGAGTGCTGCTGCTACAGAGAGGGCAGCTACTCCCCAGAAGCAGCAAAGCAGAGGTGATAGAGCTCAGGCCCGTTACAGGCCCTTCTTTCAAACCCAGGCCCTCCCAGCCTACCAGCCACAGAGGGGTTATGTCAGAGGCAGGGGCAGAAGGGGCAGTGGTAGGGCTGGCCCCAGTCCTCAGCCAACCACACAGGCTAAGCAGACTCTCTGAGGGGTCTGCCAGGGTCACCTCCCCTCTTCCAGTAGGGAACAGGCTAGCTCACTTCCTCCAGGCCTGGGAGTCCATTACCACAGAGTAGTGGGTCCTGCAGGTGGTGGGCTGTGGTCTTGCCCTCAGCTTCAAGGTTATGCCCAGGTTGAGGGCAAAAGTCTTCAGACCTGCCTCACTATCAGAAGTTCAGCTGCTGGAGGAGGAAGTGGTAAAACGGTTGCAGGACAAGGCAATAAAGCCTGTCCCCTTGCCCCAAAGGGGGAAGGGACTCTACTCAAGATATTTCCTCACAGTAAAGAAAACAGGGAAGTGGTGACCCATCTTGGATCTCAGACACCTGAACAAGCATCTGACAAAACCAAAATTCAGAATGGTCACTCTATCCACCATTCTACCTACCTTCAGACAAGGAGACTGGCTAGCATCAGTAGACCTAAAAGATGCCTATTTTCACATATCTATCAGGCAATCCCACAGAAAGTACCTCAGGTTCAGGTTAGCATCTGGCTACTACTCGTTCAGACCCATGCCCTTCGGCCTTACCTCAGCACCAAGGGTGTTTACAAAGTGCCTAGCAGTGGTTGTAGCCCACTTAAGGAGGCAGGGGGTCACAGTCTTTCTTTATCTGGACAACTGGCTGGTGGTAGGTCAGTCCCCTCAGCAGGTTTCAGAGGTCTTAACCATTGCACAAGATACCCTGCAGTCCCTAGGTTTCTTGGTAAACCTCAAGAAGTCCGTACTCAGCCCGGTGGCGCTGAGGGTTGAGGTGCTGGACGCCACACCTCGCGCTACAACGATGACCCAGGTTTGGGAATGGCCACAGGTCATCAGGGTGCCAGCATGGGGGGTAGAGGGTGAAGGAGGATCGAGCATGCTGAAGGGCAGTTTTTCTCTCCTCTCCCGAGGGTGGGTTGGCGTCCCCCTCCCCCATAGTTCTGCTCCCACCGGCTGTAGGTGGAGAGGGGTGGCAAACAATTACGGGAGGTGGAAGGGGCTGAGCTGTTACCATGGGTGCATAGTGTGCCTCCACAAGCTCACACGGCCGTGTGCCTAGGGGCCTCGGGGAGGGGAGGAAAATATGTAAACACTATGTGCCCCCATTGCCAGCTGGCAGTAGGAGGCAACAGGGACCAAATGGCTTAATAAATAAAAAGAAGTCAGTGCTGACTCCTTTTCGGTTGTTGGAATTCATAGGGGCAGAGCTGGACACCGTAAGAGGAAAGGCATTCCTCCCTCAAGGGAGGGTAGAAACAGTGGTGCAGCTGGCCAGCTCTTTTCAGCTGTTTACCCCCAGGCCAGCAAGGCACTTCCTCCAGCTAATAGGACACATGGCTGCTTCAACAGCAACAGTGTCAGGCTCCAGGTTCCAAATGAGGGACATTTAATTTCATCTTGGATCCAACTGGTCACAGAAAAGGGACCCTCTGTTCAAACTGGTGCCAGTCATGAGAACTCTACTGCTAGCACTTCAGTGGTGGCAGGAAAGGGAAAACCGAGAGGGAATGCCCTACCTGCAACAGTCACCTTCAGCGGTGCTAACAACAGATGCTTCCCTCTTGGGGTGGGGGGCACACCTGGGAGAGCAGACTGCACATGGGACCTAGCTTCTAAAGGAATCCTTAGTCCACAAAAATCTGTTGGAGCTCAGGGCAGTACGCCTGGGCATTTGGTCCTTCATTCCAATGCTGCAGGGCAAGGTGGTCCAAATCAGAACAGACAACACAACCACAATGTACTACATAAACAAGCAAGGGGGTACAAGGTCATCCCCTCTGTGCACAGAGGCCATGAGGATATGAAGGCTGGCATATTCCCTGGGCTTCTCTCTTTCAGCTGTCTATCTCCCAGGGAAAGACAATGCCCTAGCAGATGCCCTGAGCAGGATCAATCAGAATCACCATGAATGGGCATTGGACAGGCAGGTCCTTCAGACAATGTTCAGAAGGTGGGGCACCCCAGAGGTGGACCTCTTTGCAGCCCCTGACAATCACCAGCTGCCACAGTTCTGTGGCAGGCCTCCTGCAGTGGACACAGTGCCAGTGGACACACTGCTGCTGGATCGGACAGGAAAATTCCTGCATGCCTTCCCTCCATTTCCCCTTGTTGCTCAGAGTGATAAACAAGGTCAGAGTACAACCGGCAACCATGATCCTCATTGCTCCAGACTAGGCCAGGGAGCCCTGATGCTCACTGCTTCTGACCTTGTCTGTGAGCAGACCAGTCTCTCTTCCCAGGAGGCACAAACTGTTGACATCCTCACAGGGCACAATCCTTTACCCCAATCTTCAGTCCCTCAGGCTCAAGGCTTGGCTCTTGAGGACTTAGAATATGCTGGCCTGAGTCTTTCGGAAAGAGTCCTACAGGTACTCAGGGTCTCCAGGAAGCCATCTACTAGGAAAACGTATTCTTCTAAGTAAAAGAGGCTTTCAATTTTGGTCTAACAGCAGGATATAGGCCGTGACCAGGCTAGCCCTTCAGTTGTACTAGATTACGTGGTGCCCCTTCATTCCCTTGGCCTTAGGCCATCTACTCTCAAGGTGCATCTGGCAGCTGTTTCTGCTTACCTCTCAGCAGGTAAGGGCTCTTTACTGGCATCAAACCAGGTGTTCAGAAAATTCTTCAAGGGTCTGATACATTTACATCCCCCACACAAGGAACCTCCTTGCATGGGACCCCAACATTTGTATTGGCCAGCTGATGCAGCCACCCTTTGAGCCAATGTCTTCATCAGAGCTCAAGTATGTGACATGAAAAACAGTGTTGATAGCAGCTATCACTTCAGTCAGGAGGATTAGTGAGCTTCAGGTCTTGTCCACATAGCATAACTACATCTCATTCCACAGAGACAAGGTAGTCCTCAGGACTAATAGGAAGTTTTCTCCCTAAAGTGGTGTCTCATTTTCATTTAAATCAGTCTAGCACATTGCCAGTCTTTTTCACTGACCATTCTAGCTCAGGGGAATGTAGGCTGCATAACTTGGCTGTCAAGAGGGCTATCAGCTGTTACCTGGGCCATACAAAGGGTCACAGGCAGGATAGGTCCCAGCTTTTCCTAATATATGGAGAGGTGGGGAAAAGAAAGCCTGCCTTGAAGAGAACTATCACACACTGGATTGTTGCCTGTATCCAGTTCTGCTACAGCAAAGTAGACAAGGAACCCCCCTGTAGGCCTCAGGGCCCACTCTACAAGGGGCACAGGTGCTTCCATAGCAGCTGCAAGGAATATCCCTTTGTTGGAAATCTGTAAGGCAGCTACCTGGAAAACTGTTCAAACATTTACCAAACACTAGAGCCTGGATATCCAGGCCAGGAGTGATGCCAGATTTAGCACAGCAGTACTGCAGAGCCTGTTTCCTAAATAGGACTGGAGGAAGGCGGATGTGATTCCCCTTCACAAAAGTGGGAGCAAGACAGAGGCAGGAAACTACAGACCTGTCAGTTTGACCTCTGTGGTAGGGAAAGTGATGGAATCACTTCTGAAGGATAGAATTGTTGAGTACCTAGAGGCCAGTGGGGCATAGGACCCAAGGCAGCATGGGTTCACAGCGGAATGGTCATATCAGACAAATCTAATTGATTTCTTTGACTGGGTGACCAAAGTAGTAGACCAGGGAGGTGCTGTGGACATGGTCTACCTGGACTTTAGCAAGGCATTTAACACAGTCCCACACAAAAGATTAACAGTCAAATTAACCAGCCAGGAAGTGGTTCCCAGGGTGGTAGCCTGGGTAAAACATTGGCTGGACAACAGAACACAGAAGGTAATTGTAAATGGAGTCCACTCTGAAGAAAGAGGGGTTACTAGTGGGGTATCGCAGGATTCAGTACTGGGTTCAGTCCTTTTTAATGTCTTTATAAGTGACATTGCAGAAGGACTGCAAGGAAAAGTATGCCTCTTTGTAGGTGACACAAAGATCTGCAATAGGGTTGATACACAAGGAGGCATGGAAAGGATGAAAAGGGACTTGGCAAGGTTGGAGGAATGGTCAGAAGTATGGCAGCTTGGAGTCAATGCAAAGAAATGCAGAAGAATGCACCTGGGAAACAAAAACCCAGGGGAAGATTACACAATGGGGGGGGGGGGGTTAGTAACAACAACAAAAATGGAAAGGGACCTGGGGATAATCATATCAGATGACCTTAAGGTTAGCAAGCACTGTGAGAAGGCAGTAGGGAGGGATGGGGGTATACTGGGATGTATAGGGAGAGACATCACCAACAGAAAACAGGACGTTGTTATCCCTCTGTATAGACAGTTGGTGAGACCCCGTCTGGAGTACTGCATCCAATTCTGGAGACCCCATCTCTGCAAGGACATAGACAGGATGGAGGCAGTCCAGAGGAGGGCAACTAAAATGGTGCCGGGTCTGCAAGAGAAGCCATACGAGAAGAGACTAAAGGAGCTTAATATGTATACCCTTGAGAAAAGAAGGGAGAGGTGGGACGTGATAGAAACTTTTAAGTACCTCAGTAGAATCAACAAAGTCCAAGACGGTAGCATCTTTCAGAAAAAGAGATGTGCAAGAACAAGGGGACACAATTTGAAGATAGAGGGGGATGGCTCGGGCAATGTGAGGAAGAATTTTTTCACAGAGAGGGTGGTGGACGCATGGAACAACCTTTCTGAGGAGGTTGTGGGGTCCAAAACTGTAGGAGAATTCAAGAATGCATGGGACAGACATAAGGCAATTTTTGTGGGGGGTAGAAAGAAATAAGCGGTTGGTTAAATAGGATCTGCAGCTTAATCTGTAGGTAGGGAAATGGGCAGACTAGGTGGGCCTAGATGTCCTTATCTGCAGTCAAAGTCTATGTTTCTATGTAGGTTCTGTGCCTACCTCCAAAGGTACTGCTTAAGTAATCTGCATATGTCAGAATATAGTAAGATTTTCTGGGGCTAGAGGACAAATCTTACTTACCATAGTAATCTTGTTTCTTCCAAGGGTATCTTACTGTATTCTGAGCTGCCACCCTACCTCCCTTACTAGAACCTGGGGACACTGCACTGCAGCTGTGATTGCAATTAGAAACATCTGGGCTGTTTACTCTGGAACATCTGTGACTTGAGTCTTGGTGATGTCCATTTTCTTTGATAAAATATGGAAGATAGTTTGTGGGGGTGGGGGTAGGAGTGTATGTTTATAAGTTAGGTTAGTTAGTTAGGCAGATAGTTTAGATACAGGGGATATGGGATGGGCAACCGTGACATATGGTTTTTATCTTCATGAATGGTCTGTGGCCCCCTTGATCTCTCACGAGTGGTGAAGCCACAAGTGATTGATCTAGGGGTCACAGACCGCGAGTGAAGATGAAAAGTATGTCATGGTCGCCCATCACATATTTACTTTATACACGAGAGTGATGGTTCAAAATATTACTGTGTTACTGGCTGTTTTAGTCAGCTTACCAGAATTTCTTTTTTGTTTTGAGTCTCCTTTCTAGAACCGCCTTCCTACGCCATTAAGATCACGCATAGAAGATTTTACTTGTTCTGTTATCAGGGAAAGCGTAACCTAGCAATCGGGTTGCTAGGTTATTTGAATGACTGCTTTACATCATGTAATGTTAATTACCCTGGTTGCCTGGCGTTTGTGTTGCTATGATGGTTTCTAGGCAGCCAGGGTTTTCCTGTTGGCCCACGTACCATGGGAACATTTCAACTAAACAGTACTACGTGGATACTAAGGCACGAGTTGCCAACAGCATAGTCTGCCGTTTGCACTTGCCAGACTCACATTCATTCTCTAACAAAAAGATCTGGCTCATCACACACACAAAGTGATATTGTGACATACCGGAGAGTGGAAATAAAAGGCATGACGTACCCGATTCATAAGATAAATTTTTTATCGATGAATCGGGTACGTCAGGAGGCAGGATATAATTTTTATCTAGTGTAAAGAACCACCACACTCGTTGTATAAAGCCTCTTCTTATGCACACTTCATAAGAATCTGACGGTTGGAGGTTGTTTACCAGAGACAGTGGTTTGAGAACTGAGCTCGAGCCTAACTTTCTATCATTTGCATAAGTTCTATTAACCGTTTCAGCTCCAGGGCAGTCCTATGGTGAGAACATACTACGTGTATCAGAATACAGTAAGATTCCCTTGGAAGAAACAAGATTAGTATGATAAGTAATTTTTGCCATCTGTACATTTATTCTATATTTTTATTGCCTTTCTGCACTGCAACTGTAACTTATTTATTTTATTGTACCTTGTTGTCCTGAACTATGTTGTACTCCCCTTCCCCAGGATGCATCTTGGAAACGAACTGTTACACGCTAATTATGTGTTTCTTGGTAAAACTTTTGAAATAAATGAATAGATAACTAACTAAACTAACTAAATAACTAAAACAGGGCCTGCTGAGATGGCTCATTCCAAGGGTGTTCTGGGGAAGGGCACATGGGAACAGAGTTTCAAATCAAATCAAGTTTATTGTTCTGCAGTATCAGTCACTACAAATTAATACAGTACAAAAGATGCAAATAATCCGCTAAAACAAACGTCTATGAAATTCAAAGTTTTGCCAGTCTGAATCAGTATGAGATGCAGTAACAAATGTAGCAAGTGCATCTATCTATTATTTACTTTGGGGCCTTTTGAAAGAAGGAATTTAAAAATCTAGCAACCTTTCTGATGACATTTTCTGAAGCTGATGTCATTAATCATTCTAATAGCCTTTTCTGGGATTTTAAAACAATGCAGTAAATAATGCATGGGGCATGTGCATTACGAGAAGTGAATGCCCAGCCAGGGTGTGGGATGCTACATAAACCCCAAGAGTGAAGCTCGAAGGGTTTATAAAAGCATCCCACACCGAGGGTGTGCATTATCTTAGAGTATGCACACCACCTCATGCCTTATTTTTTATAATTACTGGGCATCAATGTGTTTCCTGCCAGATTTGGTGCAAGAGATCGCAAGTAGCGGTTTAGAGTGTTGAAAGACATGTATCTAGTGTGTTTTTTTTGTTTAAATGTCGCCAAACAAATGTGTGTGGCAAAAGCTATTGTTTTGAATAAGTCAGCAGTTTAAACGTTTGCATTTTTTTTTTGTAAAAAAGTGAACACTGTACTACAGTAAAAAAGATTAGTTTACGTCTGCATTTCTCAGTCAGCATGGTCACCATGGAGACTGGTGTCACAAGGTGTCGATGAAGGGTCTTGTGGAAAGATAAGTGGTAGGGAATTGCAATGGTGAAATTGCGAGGTAACCTGATGTAAGGAATGTTTTTATTTAAGTTTTTAGGTAAAACAGTGCAGGTTTCATCTTGTGACAGAGTAAGCTGTTTCAATTTTATTTTCTGGCTGCGCGAACTCTATACTGCAGTGAGCTGTGCAACTGAAAGACAGGCTCGTGCTAAATGTGAACACTTTGTGAGCATGTTTGACATAATAACTGGATTGTTATTACGGCAAATATCAACCAGGTTGGCCCATTGAAAAAAATTGATGCCCAGTAATCATTACAGTATTGCACCTGGTATCAGAAGTGCAACAAGGCAGTGGCTGCAGAGCAACAGTTAGACAAAATGGAGAAGGACACAGTTACAGCCTATCAGTGCAATACAACAAGGTGAACAGTTCAACACAGTGTAGCAGTGATTAGACCAGGTACAGGGGGAC
The DNA here is from genome assembly GCA_016271365.2 of Neoceratodus forsteri. Lineage (NCBI taxonomy): Eukaryota > Metazoa > Chordata > Ceratodontiformes > Ceratodontidae > Neoceratodus > Neoceratodus forsteri. Next base: position 138,815,401 of record CM057449.1, on the reverse strand, counting down.
GATGTTAATGACCATCTTTTCCGCATTACAGAACGAGGAGGTGAATAGTGTGACATAATGTAGCAGTGATTAGACCATTGAAACATAGAATGCGTAGGCAGATAAGGACTGCTTGGACCACCCAGTCTGTTTATTTTTCCCTCCCTGTACCTTCACTGTTGACCCTACCTAGTCTCCAACTACTGCCCTGCTTCCCAACTAAGATTCCCTTGTGCCTATTCCATGCATGCTTAAGCCCACAACTGTTTTTACTCCACTAACTCTGCTGGAAGACCACTCCAAACATCCACCACTCTTTCAGTGAAGAAGCACTTCCTCACATCCCTACTAAACTGTCCCCTTCCCAGCTTCATTGCATGTCCCCTTGTTCTTGTGCACCTTCTCCTCTGAAAGTAAGATTCCCCTCCTGTACCATGTTTAACACCATCAGGTATTTATAAGTCTCTCTCATATCCTCCCCTTCCCTTCTCTCTTCCAAGGTGTACACGTTGAGATTCTTTAGTCTGTCCTCATACAGCTTCTGATGCAGCCTCTGCACCATGTAATTGCCCTCCTCTAGGCAGTCTCCACCCTTTCTATGTCCTTTTTGAGATGTGGTCTCCAGAACTGGACTCGGTACTCCAGGTAGGGTCTCACCAGAGATCTATATAGTGGCAACACCACCTCCCTTCTTTTGCTGGTGTTACCCCTTCCTGTGCACCCCAGCATCCCACTGGCCCTACTTACTGCCTTGTCACACTGCCTCACCACATTGAGGTCATCGGATATGATTACTCCCAGGTCTCTTTCCTGTTTGGTAACAGTCAGTACCTCTCACCCCATAGTACAATATACTCTGCCTCTGGGTTTCGCAGTCGCTCAGTGAAATCGCCTTTCAGATGGGATTTAAACAATTCCACCTGTCTTGCTCATAAGGTAGGGTCATGAAAAGACCATGTTGCAAATGTGGGGTCAAAAAGCAACAAAACAACAATGTTATGAAGAAATGTGAATGTTTTCAATGTTTACTATTTATGCAGATTTTGACCCCAAATTTTAAACATAGCCCTCTTATTGCTCAACCTCATGCACATGATAGGTGTCATTTTTCAAATCCTGACCAAAGTGTTTTTAAATGCTGATTTAACAAAATGACATTTTGGCCAGGATTTCATAAATGACACCTGTTGTCTTCATAAAGTGGTGTCACAAAAAGACTATGTTTAAAATCTGGGGTTAAAATCTAAAAAAAAAACACATCAAAGTTATGAATAAACGTTGACATTTTGCAACATCTACTCATATTGTTGCAATTTCTTTGTTACTTTTTGAACCCACATTTTTAACATATTCATTTTAACCCATCTCATGAACATGGTAGGTGTTATTTTTAAACCCATTTTCAAAAAAGCTGTTTTTTCATGGTTGTTCCACAAAATCATATTTCTGTTGAATTTGATGAATGGCACATGTCATGTTTATATCCTGGGGTAATAAAAATACAGTCTTGAAAATTCAGGAACATAATTGTTACCCCCTTTGGAAGGTGGCTTACCTGACTACCACCCTTTCAAGGTCCCTGGAGCACTGTTCTCTCTACTGGCTCACTCCCACTTTGTGACAGGGTTAAATAAGACCCTGTCCTATTTGTTATGCAGAAAGAGATAAAGGCAAGGGTCTGTTCTAGCCTCTCCTTTTCTGTCTCTTGTCCGTCTGATTGCGCAGTCAAATTTTCTTTTGAGACCTGGGAACTGATCACTCGGTTGCGCGATTCTCCCCCTCCCACTGTCTCTCTGCCTTCACTTGCTGTTTCTATCTTTCCCTTCCCCTTGCTTATCTGTGGTTATAAAAATATATGTGGATCTTTATATGAAACTGGTTTCTCTGGTTTGAAAAATGTATATAATTATGTTGTTGATTTGATTACAAAAAGCTGTTTGGAACTCATTGGGTTAACCTTGAGATGCAGTTTGACCTCTACAAAACTCGTTTGCAGAGTTGTCAACAGGAGATTAGTTCTGGGATACAATGTTCTATTTTGTTGCAGCTGCATGGAAAGAAATTAAGTACTGAGAGATACATTTTGTGAGATACAGTATGTCTCTTGAGCTCAGGGTGCAGAAAGTAATTGCCAGGCAAAGACTTCATATAAAATAAGAGCAATGTTCTGTTAGAGAGAGAGAGAGATGAAAATTTAGAATTAGAGATACCTCAGAGGAAAGACTTTGTCTTGTTTGAACAGCCTTTATAAAAGCTATCCTACACAATTTTATTTTTATTTTATTGTTACTGAAAATAATAAAACACTACTTGCGAATTTTATAACTGCTCCTTGTTTTCCTATGCTTCCTGACCTTGGCCTCGATGACGCACTTCTCTGCGTATATGGTGGCGGGAGAGAGAGTATGGTAGCAAAGATGTTCTCAGTGCCTCCTACACCTTTCTGTTTAGCCGCTGCGGCCACATTTCTTTATCCCTGGCTCCACAGTCCTGACAATGGGGAGTGGGAGAGATGGGAGACCACTTTTGCTCAGTGTTCCATGTGCCTTTTTGCAGACTGCCACTGAGGGCAGTGTGTGAGTGAATTATGCAGAGGGCTCCTTTCCAGTGCTCTCCCTCTCTTCCCAACCCCCAAAGCCACACTCATAACACCCACTGCCTTAACGGAGAGACCAGATGGCAGCCCTGGGGGACCAGTACAATGTTTGGGGACAAGTAAACTAATAAAATGGGAAACTATGGAGCACAAGGCTCCAGCAGAGCGTGGGGTAACCATCACTGTGCCACTCGACCAGTCAGAGGGCTTCAAAGCCCACAGCTGACCCAGGAGGATTATGGAGAATGCTGCAATTGGACACTCCCTAATGGACTGGCAAACTCAGGAAGCCAACTACGAGAAAGGTGTTGGGACTGACAGGCAACCTGCCGGAAGAATTAGAGACTGACCTGGGGAGGGAAGTTTCTGGGCTCTCAAGGAGCCTGAGGCAGTCTGAGAGAGAGAGACACTGAGGTATTCAGATCTGCTGCTGGTGAGACCAAGTGAGAGGCCTAACCAGGCTAACAGTCCTGCGAGCCCTTACCAGGGTTCATTCTGCAAAGTTTCTGTGAGCCTTATCTTGAGCTTACACTGTTCAGAGACTATGCCAGGGAAAGGCACCTGTGTAGCGAAAGCTACGAAGTTGTCTCAGATGAGCACCTGTTGGAAGAAACCAATGAGAAACATAGAGGTTGACGGCAAATAAGGACCGCAAGGCCCAACCAGTCTGCCCATTTCTTTTTCTACCTTATGAATGTGCCATATGCCGTTGCTCTGTTAATGGACTATCTATTCATACTCATCTGTTTTGCTCCCTTATGCCTAACACAAGCCTGTTTGAAGCCCTGCACTGTATTCATATCCACCACTTCCTGAGGTAGGCCATTCCATGCATCCACCACCCTTTCGGTGAAAAAGAACTTCCTCACATTACCCCTTAATCAGCCTCCCTCTAATCTCATGCTATGTCCTCTTGTCCTGCTATTTTTTTTATAATGAAACATGTTAGATACTTTCACCTTGTTAATGCCCTTAAGGTGTTTGAATGTTTCGATCATATCACCCCTCTCCCTCCTTTGCTCTAGGGTATACATATTGAGCTCTGTTAATCTGTCCTCATATGTTTTCTGATGCAGTCCCTTCATCATTTTGGTTGCCCTTCTCTGGACTGCCTCAATTTGGTTAATGTCCTTGTGGAGGTGTGGCCTCCAGTACTGCACGCAGTACTCCAGATGGGGCCTAACCAGTGTCTTGTAAAGAGGGATTATTACCTCCCTCTTCTGACTTGTGATACCCCTACTAATACACCCCAACATCCCCTAGCCTTACCTACTGCTTTAGTAGTCTGCTTGGATGATTTCAGGTCATCGGTGATGATGATGCCCAAGACTCTTTCTTCCCTTGTGACTGCCAACAACTCCCCCCTCCCAGCCTATAGGTGGCTTCAGGGTTTCTCTTCCCTATGTGCGTGATCTTGCACTTCTTTGCATTAAACCCCAGTTGCCACTCTTCCGACCATTTTGCTAGTTTATCCAGATCTCTTCTCATTCTGCCCACCCCATCTGGATCATCTGCTCTTGCAGATCTTGGTGTCATCTGCAAACAGACAAACCTTACCCTCCAGTCCATCTACAATGTCACTGATGAAGAAATTGAAGAAGACTGGCCCCAGGACCGATCCCTGAGGTACCCCACTTGTGACTTGCATCTCTTCTGACTGTATACCATTTACCACTACTCTCTGTTTTCTGCCCGTCAACCAGTTTGCCACCCATTTGACCTACTTCTGACCCACCCTGAGCCTACCCAGGTTGTTAATCAATCTTCTATGTGGAACGGTATCGAAAGCTTTGCTGAAGTCAAGGTAGGCAACATCAACTGCTCCCTCTTGGTCCACCACTCTGGTTACCCAGTCAAAGAAATCTATGGGATTAGGTTGACAGGACCTTCCTTTTGTAAACCCATGCTGTCTTGGATCCTGTGCTCCTATGGATTCCAGGTGTTGCACTATTCTTTCCCAAAGGAGTGCCTCCATAATCTTGCCCACTACTGAGGTAAGACTGACTGGTCTGTAGTTCCCTGCCTCCTCCCTTCTATCACTCTTGTGGAGCAGGATCACATGAGCCCTTCTCCAGTCTTCTGGGACCTCTCCTGTGCTCAGAGACTCACTAAAAAGTTCTGATAATGGCTCTTGCTAGTTCCACCCTTAGCTCCTTTAGTACCCTGGGATGTATGCCATCAGGTCCCATTGCCTTGTCCACCCTGAGCTTATTGAGGTCTTGTAGTACCCTTTCTTTTGTGAAGGGACTGGTGCACACCTCCCTCCCCCCTGTGTCCTTGGTGCTGAGCTGTGGGCCCTGCCCTACCTTCTCTTCAGTGAATACTGAGCAGAAGTATCTATTTAGGTTAGATGCTTTTACATGGTCCTCCTCCTCACATGCCCCTTATCCCCTTTGATCTTAGCAGTGCCCCCTCTGGGCTTTCTTCTTTCACTAATGTATCTATAGAAAGTCTTGTCACCTTCTTTTATTGTACTGTTTATGCTAATGTTTCCTCAGTTTGGGCCTTTGCCTGACTTACTGCCTTCCCTGCTTCCCTTAGGGAAGTTTGGTATGCCTCCCTATCTTCATCCTGCTGCGTTCCCTTATATTTCCTGAATGCCAGCCTTTTGGCTCTGACTTTTTCTGCTACTGTTTTTGAGAACCAAAGTGGTTTCCTTCTTCTTTTGCACTTCCTTTTCTCTCTGACACAATGGGATGTTGCTTCAAGTATTGCATCCTTAATGCTTGCCCACTTTGCCTGTACTCCCTCACCTGTATTTCTTTTTGCCAGGGCTAGCTTAACTCTGTTGGCCATCTTATCAAAGTCAGCTCCTCTGAAGTCCCATATGTTTGCCTTGGAATGGGATGATTTAGTTGTAGTGGCCAAACTGAACCATACCATGTGATGGTCACTGGCCCCCAGGTGACCTTCTACCTGGAGATGTGAGATCCTTTCCCTGTTAGTCAGTACTAGATCTAGGATAGCCCTGTCTCTTGTGGGTTGTTGTACCAGTTGTTTGAGGCTCTCCCCCTGCAGGGAATCCACCATGTGTCTAGTTCTGGCAGATGTTCCTACTGGTATTGACCAGTCTGTATCTGACATGCTGAAGTCTCCCATTATCAGAACCTCCCCTTTAGCCGTCATGTTTTGTATATCTTCTAACAGTAATGTGTCTGTGTCCTCCCCCTGGTCTGGAAGCCTGTACACCACCCCAGTTTGTATGGCTGTCCCATTTCCTGTTTCCAGGGTGACCCACAGTTCTTCTGGCTCCTTAATGTGTATTCTGAATTTCTGTAGCTTCGATATTTTTATTGACATAATGGGCCACTCCACCCCCCTTTTTGCACCTCAGTCTCTTCTGAACAGTACATTGCCAGATACTGAAGTCTCCCAAGTGTGGTTACTGGTAAACCATGTCTCGCTAATGGCTACTATGTCCAGTTTTGCCTCTGTCACTATTGCCTGCAGGTCTAGGATCTTGTTTCCCAGACTGCGAGCATTTGTGTACATGATTTTCCATTGGCCAGATTTCGGTGTGTTAGTTGTTGGGCATGGTCTGGCGTTTCCCCTGTGCGTCGTATGGGGAACCAGACCTTTTTCCTTACCTGGTGATGCAAATGAACTACAGACATGCTGAACACATGTTTGACCACTAGCTGAGGGGAAGGGGTGTTCTTCCCATTCGACGTATGGGGTGCTGCACCCCTTCCCCATTTGCTAGTTTAAATATTCTGCAAAGATGTCAAATGTCTGCCCCAATGCACTGACTCCCTCCTTAGTCAGATGTAGTCCATTAAATTTAAAGAACTTTAGCTCCCAAAACTGTTGCCAGTTCCCTACAAATTTGTGTCCCTTTTCCTGGCACCAGCCCTTGAACCACATGTTTAGCTCCCCATCTCCCCTTCGCTGGCCTTCCGTCCATCTTCCCCCTCTCCCAGACTGGCAGGATCTCAGAGAAGGAGATGCCGGATAAAATGGTTGATAGTTTGTCACCCAGCCTGGTCAGGTTTACCTTGGTCTCCACAACTGACCAGCTGTCGAGATCGTTAGTCCCTATGTGTACCAGAACATCAATGTTTTCTCCTGCTTCCTGAACAATTTTAACAGTGTGGTCAGTGTCTCTCCATGCTGATGTACCTGGGAGACATCTGACCATTACCCCTGGCTGGAGATAGGTATCCACTCCCCGAATCATGGAGTCTCCTATGATCAGAAGTTTTTTGGATTTCCTTTTTGCTTTTTTTGTTTTGGTTCCTGTTTTTGGTGAGTTTTGTTGTGCTAGCTCCTGTGCTGCAATATCCTGCTCTGCAGTGTCCTCTGCCCCTTTGTTGATTTTGGAGATAGAGGCAGATACCTGTTTGTAGTTTTTATATGGTTTGTGGAGGTGATATGTTGGAGAGCACTGAGTGATGGGACACCCAATTTGCCCCTCCTAACCACCTGCCAGCCTCCCGGACGAACTACCCTCTGCAGTCGAGGTGCTTCTCTTGGATTTTGGGGAAATGGCGGGTGGTTCTTATAATGTCTTTCCTTATGAATATGCAATTTGAGGTGCACAATCTCTGTCCATGCGGCCTGGAGCTGAGCCCTTAGATCTCCAGTGGCCAAGCATGTAGGACAGTGTCCTAAATCCTGTAAAACTGCCCTTCTGAAAAGTGTTCCGCAGTATCTGCAATTAATGATATCCATTTCAGATAAGTTGCTGGGTTTATAACCTGATCAGAGTAATTAGAAGGAAGAAAATGAAAGCAAAAGTTTGATTTTGTGTTTTGTTTGTTTGTTTCTGTATAACTTGTTATAACAAGTTAAATTACTAGTGCCCCTGTAAATGAGGTCACTGTGTAGATACCCCTCTGATCCGCCCCTTCCTGCTTTGCTACAGGAAATGTCACAACTGTGCTACCCTATGAAAGAAGTGTAGTGTGGGTGGTTGAGGATGGGGTGGGTGGCTGGACCCTTCCTCTGCTGAAAAGGAAAAAACATGGATGAAAGAAACAAGGAGGTAAGAGCAGAAACAATCAGCCAGCAACAAATGCAGTAGCCCTGAAAGCTTATCCCAGTGACAGATGAAACTGTAAAACCTGTAAAGCACCACACATAATAATTTCACAGAAGATAGACCCTGTAAGAAACACTTTGCTACAGAGAAAAATAAAGCAGTAACAGAAGATTTACCTTGCAAAAGACAATTAGAATCAGAAGATTATAGCAGTGATCTGTAGGCACACCCTGTAATAATGCAGCAGAATGTATACCCAACAACAACAATTTGAATCAGAGAAAAATAAAGCAATAAAATGTTAGCAACAAACAGTAACAATCCCTGTGAGTACAAAATAAAAATAACAACACACAGTAAATCTGCCTAGCCAAATGAAGCCTTAATCCTTTTCCTTGTTCTGGTAAGGTTATTTGCTCTGTCCTTTCAAGCAACCTAGAAGAAAAGAGCTCAGGTGAAGCTAGGTGCCTTGGCCAGCAAACCTAGTCTTCCACCTCCAAGATATCAACTAACCTTACCTTTTAACCCTTCCTTCTGTTGGAAGTGACTGACAGTTTGTCAGCTCCACCCCCATACACACCTAATCCCTTGGAAGAGCTGTGGGAGGAAAACAATTAGCTCCTTCAATGTGAGAAGGAGACTGCAACACCTCTCAGACAAACAAAAAACCTTTCCGAAAAAAACAAATAAAATAAAATAGTGGCAAACAGTAATTTTGCTTAACCTAATGATAAAAAGTCACAAAAATGTATGCACCACCTGTAATAATTTCACAGAAGATATACCCTGTAAGAAACACTTTGCTACAGAGAAAAATAAAGCAGTAACCAAAGATATATCTTGCAAAAGACAATTTGAATCAGAAGATTACTGCAGGAATCTGTAAGCACAGTTTGAGACTGTGGGGCATTAATGTATACCATAGCTGCTGAGCTGTACAGAGCAGAGAAAGAGACCTGCATCCTACCCAGGTTGCTTTAGAGTCAGGTAAGGAGCCTGCTAGTCCTTATCTAGTGGGGTGGATTGGAAAATAGGGAGACATGGGGTGTGTGCCTTGAGCACGTGGGTACTCTCGATCTAGAGGGTAGTCAGACCGTGGGGGTCACTTCCTGGGTCTGGGTTCCTTGGGAGCTGGGAAGCCACTGAGTAGTGCTCCTGTGACTGAGAGCTAAGTCAGAAGGGCTAAGTCAGAGAGCTGAGCCAGAAGGGCTGCAACTGAGAGCTGAGTCAGAAGGGCTGTGTCCTGAGTGGTGTGAGCCAGAAGAGCTGTGCCACTGTGTCATCGAGGCACAGGTCAGGAAGCATAGAAAACCAGGAGCAGTTCCAAAATCTGCAAATAGCGTTTTATTTTTCTCAATAACGGCAAACTAAAAAATAAACATTATTCAGTATAAATATTTACAAAGGCAGTGCATACAGAAAAAACTAAGTCTTTCTTCTGCAAGTATTTCTTCATTACAAGTTTCAGTCTGTCTCTCCTTGTCTCTCTAGCAAAAGCATTGCTGCTCTTTTTATAAGTCTTTGTCTGGGAACTTGTTAAGAGAGCCTGCTTCTCACAGAATGCTCTTGTGAGTTTACCGAATGTTCTTGTAAGTTTCATTCCTTGCAGGTGCAATAAAACAGTACATGGTGTCCCAGAGCTGTCCTCTTGTTCACAGCTCTGCAAAGGGCTTAAAAACTACATCTCAGGATAACTCCTTGAGTTCCAAATAGCTTTTTTCAATCATTTCAACAGTGCAACTACCTGTATATACAGTTTTAAACAGAGGGATACAGTTTCAAACAAAGGGATCCCAGTATCACTTACAGTTTCACACAGTGATTCACATATGCTTTTTAACTGCAGATATGAATGGGGGAAGAAAAGACAGAAATAGCAAGGGAAGGCAGAGAGATAGTGTGGGGCGGAGAATCGTGAAACCGTCAGGAGTGATCAGTTTTTAGGTCTCAAGAAAATTTGGTTGTGCAACCAGACAGAGAAGAGAGAGAAAAAGCAAGAATAGAACAGACCCTTGCATTTAAACTCTTTCTGGATAACAAATGGGGCAGGGCCTTATTCAGCCCCATCACACACTGCAGTATGTCTGAGGGAATCCGAAGTGCTTAATTCCGAGAACACTGGGCCCTGTTCAGACTGCTGCCCCCCCCCCCGTTGCTGTGTGCTGTCCCCAGCCTCGACTGAACTGTGTGCGCACCCAGTTTGTATAACCTAATTAAAGTGTTAATTTGTGAAGGTAGCAACTGTCTTATTGGTTCTCAGGGGGTGATCCAGCACAGTGTAGGGAGGTGGTGCTGCACACAACATCTGGCCCACTTATTCTCTCTGGTGGATGTACTGCGCTATTTCTTATTTGTTCTGGCATGAACTCCCCTACCACAGGAAAAAGAACAAGTCCAGCCCCCTCAACCAGGTGGGCCCTATACCGTCACCAGGCAGGGGTGTGAACCAGGACGTGGTGACACAGAGGGTCACACAGTCTAAGAAAACAACCTTATGCATGAACCTCTTCATTTACCAGTCATGTCTAATGAGTGACCTGGCTGCAACTGACTGGTCCCCTATGCTCGCCGCCCCCAGACATCGATATGGATGTCTTCCAGGATTCGTGATTCCAGCTTGATCATTCCAAACTACCTCCTCTTTAGGCAGGTTAATGAGGGGGTGGGGATTGCCATATTTATTTGCCAGAACCTCTCCTGCACCATTACTGTCTGGGAGACTGCACCATCCTCCCACGTGTTTCTGCCAGCTAACACTTCTTCTTTCCCTCCTCACTAACCATTTTTATTTGTGTTTTCTACGCTTCACTGAGAAGTTCCCACTCATCTCTGATGGACTCACTCTCCACTTTCTCTCCTCACAGTCCTTTGCTGGTGAGCTGATCCTCCTGGGTGACATCAACATTAATTGGCTTTCCTAGACCTCCAGGCTGACCACTCACAGGACTGAGTCCCTTAACCTTTCACAGCCATCACAGAATCCACCCGACTCAGTCCCCACTCTTCAAACCATACCCTCCTGGACTGGGTTCTCACCTCACACCCCCACTGTATTGTTGCAACAGGTGTATTGCTGAACACCTTCATCGACCACTGCATGACATTCTGAGTCAGGAAAATCCAGGTCCTTTCACCCTCCCCAAAGTACATGGTCCAGGTCCCTTCAGTCACTGAACAAAGAAGCTCTACTGAGCAACCTGGCTGAAACTGACTGGTCGCCATGCTCACTGCCCCAGACATTGATATGGCCCTCTTCCACTCAGTATTTACTTCTGTCTGGGACAAGCACGACCCAATCAGGAAATCTAGGATTAAATCCTCTCACCACCCCTGGATAACCTTCAGTTTTATAGACTTATGCAAGACCTGTAACCAAGCCTGGGTAAAGTATAAATGTTCCTGCTCTGTCAGACCTCCTCCTGCAAAGCACTTAAGAACCCTTGCACTAAGGCCATTCATACTGTCAAGTCCCTCTACTTCAAGGCCAACCTCCAGAATAATCTTAATTCCCCAGCCAAATTCTGAAAGGTGGTTCACTTCCATTTTTACCCCTTAGCCCAGTCCTCTCCTCCTGTCCTTATGGGTAATGGCTCAGCAGTGTCTGACCCGGCTTCTGTTGCTGCTCACTTCAGGGAGTTTTTTACCACTTGTGCTGTCCCCAACCTCCCACCTCAAGGCTGCACTCCTCTCCCCCCCCAACCTGATGTTTGTTCCCCCTGTCACGCCCCAGGAGACCTGTTTACTCTTTCCTCACTCAGCTCTTCCAGACCTAGCCCAGATGGCTTGGACCCTAAACTTCTCCATCTGTCAGCTCCTGCCATACGCCTCCTCCCTTACTGACCTCCTCAATCTTTCCTTCACCATTTGCACTATCCTTCAGTCTTGGAAAATTGTCAAGGTTCTTCCCCTCCACAATTGGAGTGATCCCTCCACTCCTGGCAACTTCCACCCCATCTCCCTCCTCCCTTCGCTTGCAAAGCTGCAGGAGAAACTAGTCTGTTCACGGCTTGCAGATGTCCTCGGTAACTGGTTGCAGTAGCGCTACAAATTTAGCGTAAGGAAAAAGAACAATGTCCAAATAGCATATCATAGACAGTGACAGGGGTTAAACAGTGTTGTGCAGTAAGCGCTACCCATGTTGCTGTCCGTGGTACTAGGGAAAAAGACAAGGGGTGAGGAATTGGGGAGGCTGGCCAAACTGCTCCCGTGGCGGAGAGGGCCAAGTCATGAAGCACCCTGGCCAGGATGGTGGTGGAGACCAGAGTTCTAATCTTGGTCTCCCAAATTTTTTTTTTCCCCATAATCCAACTCCAACTCGGAGTTGATTATTTTAGTTACGGGAGGTACGGGGGGCAGAGTTTTGGCCTGGTAGCAGTCGTCCGTGTGCTTTGCAACCACTACCAGTGGCACTGCCTTTACTTGCTGCATTTGTTCCTGCTGCTGTTCTGAATAGCGCTGTATGAACAGTGCTGTTATTGGCAGCATTGTTCAGACCTAGTGCCAACTTCCTCCACTTCTCCAACTTCCTCACCCATTTCCTGTCTAGCTTTAGGAAGGGTCATTCCACCATGTCCTCCCTACTTGGGGTCCCTGACTCCACCCTCTCAGTGATGGATCAGCAAAACATCACAGTGGCTATTTTCATTGATCTGGCCAAAGCCTTTGATTTGGTGTCCCACTCACTCCTCCTGGATAAGCTGAGCTATGCTGGCCTCTCAGCCCTGCTGTCAGCTGCTTCCATTCCTATCTCTCAGACTGTTAACAGTTGGTACAGCTAGGAGGCACTGTCTTCCCACCCCTCCCTATCCAGGCTGGGGTCACACAGTGCTCCATTCTGGATCCAGTCCTCTTCTCCATCTTCCTAAATGACCTCTCCTCCACCTGTGGCAACTTACATAGTCACATGTAGGTAGATGACACAGATCTTCTAGGAATACATTTTCACCATTCATCACTGGTGGGTTCAAGCCAGAGGCACAGGACTCCATGGGAATATATAGCTTTAAGAGCTTTTAGAAGGAGGAGAGACAATGTAGGAATGGTGCCGCCCACAAGGCAGACATATGATGTGGCGCTCATGGACTGGGCAGCATCCGACGCTGGCCCCCCTTCCCTCTCAGTTCTGCTGTCGAGGCTGCATCTCCTTGGGGGCACTCAGCAAAAGAGGCAGGGTCACAGTTCTGCTGCCATATTTTCGCATTACACCATACCATAGTTTGATGCCATTTTGTCGGTTTAGACACTGTTTTTCCCCTTTTCTCCTCCAGTATGGTGCTGGGGCTGTTTTTGCTGCCAGTTTGTTGTGTTCTATTCTTGCTCATGTCTGGTCTGGGACCTAAAAAAAATGGGAAATTCAAGGCGGGGCTTTCCCCAATATGTTGGTGCCCTTGTGAGAAACCCATGATCGTCACTGACTGTCATGACCAGTGCCTGACCTGCCTGGTCCAAACCATGATACAGACATGTGTGATGCTTGCCTCTCCATGGACTTCTGCACCCTTCAGCTTCAGGCTGTGAGATGGGACCCTCCCAAACTTTTGAGGCCAGGGTTGCTCCCATGACACCAGGATCTGGGGCCTGGACACCCCCGGTGGCAGTGTTGCAGCTATATGCTGGGCCTACACCTGCAGATCCCTCGGCAGCGCGTTCCAGTGCTGCTTTGGCTCCTAACACCACCACCGGTATCCGTGAGAGAGGCAGTTCTGGCCATGTGGCTAAGTCCCCCCCAGCTGCCCTTCGCAACGTTGAGAAAGGAAGGGTCCTGGGGGTCACTCAGCTGGAGTTCTCCTTGATCTCATTCTCCAACACAGAGAACAAGGATCCGGATGATCCCAACTGGCGGCTTACCTCCGATGAGTCACTGGACCCTTCTGAGCCTAGTTCTAGGCCTTCGCAGCCTGTGAAGCCTCAGAGTCCTCTCCTCAGTGCCGACTCCCCCACGTCTCTCTGTGGACATCGCCAGTGCCAATTCCGCTGCCAGAGGGGATAGCAGTGCCAAGTCTGATGTCAAGTTAAGGTCCGGTGCCATCCTCAATGCCGACATTGCTGACGGTCTAGAGGGTAGGGTGTGTTTGTTCGCCGATGATACCAAGTTATGTAATAGAGTGGATACACCAGAGAGGGTTGAGAGAATGAGGGAGGACCTTGATAAACTAGAGAGGTGGTCCAAGGCATGGAAGCTTGACTTCAACACAGGTACATGCAAAGTTATGCATATGAGGCATGGAAATCCACGCGCAAAGTACAAGATTAACAGGGTGGAAGAAACAGTTGTGGAATAAGAGAGGGACTTGGGAGTCATAATCTCAACAGACCTAAAGGTGGCAAATCAGTCCCAGGCCACGGTGGGGAGAGCAAGTAGAATGTTGGGATGTATAAGTTGAGGCATAGCTAGTAGAAGAAGGGAAGTCATCATGCCATTGTATATGGCCCCAGTCAGACCTCATCAGGAGTTTTGTGTACAGTTCTGGAGACTGCACCTGAAGAGGGATTCAGAGAGGGTGGAGGCAGTCCAGAAGAGGGCTACTCAGATGATACAGGGGATGCAGGGGAAGGCATACAAGGAACGACTGAGGGAGCTGGCTAAGTATACACTGGAGAATAGGAGAAACAGGGGGGATATGGCTGAGACTCTCAAATATTTTAAAGGTATAAACAGAACGACAAGGGGGGACCTATTTCAAATAAGGGATGTTCAACAACCAGGGGTAACAGTATGAAGTTGGAGGGGGGACAGTTTAAGAGTAATGTGAGGAAGTATTCTTTCACAGAGAGGGTTGTAGATGTTTGGAACGATCTGCCAGAAGAGGTAGTTACAGCAGAGATGGTCTCAGGTTTCAAGCATGCATGGGATAAGCACGAGTATACTGGGAGGGAAGGGGGCATGGGTAAGGTCTGAAGAGGAAGGGGGTTCAATAAAGGGGGAATACTAAGCAGACTAGGTGGGCCTTGTAGGTCCTTATCTGCCGACACTGTTATATATGTGTGTATGTGTGTGTGTGTGTGTATATATATATATATATATATATATATATATATGGATGGATGTAAGTCCTTGTCCAGTCACAAGGCTGGAAAATGCAAAGTAGAGGGTTTTCTTGTGCAACTCCTAATTCCTGCTTGAAACCTTACCCTTGCTTTTTATTCCACATATGTGCTACAGTTTACTTCTTTCATGTGTGCTGCTGTTTAGTGCTTTGTTTCACAGAGAATGGCACAGATGTTGCACAACCGGTATCATTTGCATGCCCATAATGTAGTGTTTGCAGCTCATGAAGTTAATGTATTTTCATACTGTGCTAAAAAGCGAGTAAAACAGATGTTCTAATATGTTCCTACACTGATTGATCAGTTTAGGTACAGTAAGTAGCTGTGTTACTCTGCTTACCTATGTTTTGAACACTGAATTAAAAGCATTTTGGTCACTACAAAATAAATAAACAAGGTTCAACACATATATCCAGGTTATCCTAGTCTTGGAATCAAGCCGATTATGTTTGCTTGCAAAGCATGTGAATAAATCGGTATTAATCTGAACCGTGAGAGGGCTTTTGTGGGGTGTGTCCCCACTTCACCTATCGCAGCATCAGAATACTAAATTTTCTCCCCAGTTTTGCCCACTCTCTGCCTTTTCCCTCCTTTTCCCTTTGAAGTCCTTTCCCAAGCATAGTATTATGAGTGAACCTCTTCATTTCTCAAGCATGACAATTTCAATATGATAACTCATGTTACTGATATCTTCCTTTCTGCCTCTGCACTATCTATTCCCAACAACTACAAGCAAGCAAACATTTCCCTTGGCCAATGGTTGTTCTAAATGTGGGAACTGCAGGGCCACCCTCCAACCATCAGGCACTGTATACCACTGTCCAAACTGACTCGCTTGAATATTATTGCAGGAAGATCTGCTAACCTTTGAGCCTGTTTGCTTAAAATTCTTCAATGAAACCCTCCTTATACTGTATATGACACTTCTTGATACCCTTCCATCATTTTTATATATCTTGCATTATGAATAGGCTATCTGTATTGTAGAGGTGCTCAGAATCTGTTGATTCTGTTCCATCATTCATCAGATAATGGGAACATCCAAGTATGTTGTCTGCAAAACTATGGAGAAGATCATCAGATCATTTATGGAAAAAGAAATGGGTATCCTTAATCTGGTCGACAAGTCACAACACAGTTTCAAAACAGGGCATTCATTCATAGTATCCTGTTATAACAACAAAAACTTGAGTTTAGATAATAATACTTCATCTGATGTTTTCCTTTTAGATTTCAGTAAAACGTTTGACAAAGTACCACACAATAAATTGGTCTCTAAACTGGAGTTTATGGGTTTTTCATCATGCATTACTAATTGGGTTAAAAATTGGCTTACCAATAGAACTCGGAGGGTGACAATTAACAACTCATTGTCAAATCAATGTTTTGTGAGCAGTGGAGTGCCCCAGGGCTCTGTCCTGGGTCCTACATTATTTAACCTGTACATCAGTGACCTGAACATTTCATCCTACAACTGGTTATCCAAATTTGCAGATGACTCCAAACTTGGTGGCTATGTAGATTCATCTGTTAACGTAAATAGCCTAATTTCAGATTTAAGTTCTATTGAAAAGTGGGCACTGACAAATCGCATGGAATTTAATATCGATAAATGCGTAGTCCTCCATTTTGGTGTTAAAAACCCAAGACAGATATACAAAATAAACAACATCCCCTTAAAATCATCAGACACAGAAAGGGATTTGGGGATACTTGTTAACAGGAAACTTTTATCACAGGACCATTGTTTGAAAGTAACCAGAGTTGCACATTCACTTCTAAGCCACATAAAATGCTCTTTTGTTACCAGGACCAAGTAGTGCCTTGTTCCTTTATACAGATCTCATATAAGACCCCACCTTGATTATGGAGCTCCATTTTGGAGCCCGAGAATTATAGACCAATATCCATCCTCTGCACTCTAAGTAAAGTGTTAGAGAGGATTGTATACCAGCAGGTCCAGGAATATGCTGAACGGAAAGAATTTACTAACTGAACGACAACATGGTTTTAGAAAAAATCATGTTACCAATACGGCCCTGATTAGCCTTACTGGGGATATCTTCACGGCTCTAGATAATGGCCTTCCAACTGGTGCAATCTTTATAGACCTCACCAAGGCATTTGACTTGGTGAATCATCAGCAGCTTATCACTAAACTAACATCTCTTGGTCTTGATCATCTGTCTACTCAATGGTTCACGGACTACCATGACGGCAGATCACAAATTGGCAGATGGCATGGAACTAAGTCTGACAAACGCCTTATTACAGACGTGTCCCC
Organism: Neoceratodus forsteri; assembly: GCA_016271365.2. Lineage (NCBI taxonomy): Eukaryota > Metazoa > Chordata > Ceratodontiformes > Ceratodontidae > Neoceratodus > Neoceratodus forsteri. The sequence continues at coordinate 138,798,514 of CM057449.1, read as the reverse complement.
CAGAGTTCGATATTGGGACCTCTCCTGTTTTCCCTATTTATTAATAATTTGCCTCAACAATGTGGATTGGCCAAGGTGACCTTATATGCAGACGATGCCATGCTTTATAGGTCCTCCCAAGACACTGTCCAACAAAACAACCTTCTTAGTCAAGACCTTGGTCTACTTGAGAATTGGTTTATTGCTAATAAATTAGTTCTAAATAGTAAAAAGACCAAAGCCATGCTATTTGGTTCTAAAAGCCTGGGCCCAACACGTTTACATTTATTGTCACCAGCTCTTCCAATGGCTCAAAACTTTAAGCGATCAATTGTATCAAATACCTAGGTGTATACTTTGACCAAGACTGCTTCTTTAAGTGCCACATCGACCATCTGAGCAAGAAACTCAACCAAAAGTTAGGTCTGTTATATTGCCTAAGCCCTTTCCTCACTCGTAAATCCAAACTCAAAGCTCCCACTGGTACACTCCTACCAACCTTGCTATATGGGGCCCCTTTACTACAATCTGTAAGAAGTTCTGAAATGCAAAGGCTAAAAATACTGTATCACAGGATAGGGTGCTTCGCTGCAGGGGTGCCACCATGGGAGCATCACTGCAAGGTACTATTATCTCTTAGGTGGCCTTCTCTAGATGGCAGATTGTCATATCCATCACTGTGTCTTGCATTTAAGCTCCAGCAAAATGGTGCCCCTCCTAGCCTAATTAACACATTAGCTCCCAAAAAGAATGGGAGAACACTAAGATCCTCTGGCTGCCAGCTTCTCTGTGTCCCCAGTGTTAGGACTTCCCTAGGACTCTGGTCCTATGCTGCCTTCATCCCTCCTATCTGGAATGGTCTCCCTAGCAGTCTCCAGAAATGTACCTCCCTTGGGGGCTTTAAGAAGGGTCTTAAAGCCCACCTGTTGGATCTGAGCCTCTGCAACTGCTACCGGTGAGTCTACCAGACTCCCTGCTGCCAATCTAACCTTATTGGGACATCTTTCTGATTGTGACTGTCTTGTGTATAATATTGATATTGATTGTAATTAACCTGTCACTGTATCCTTGACTGGGTCAGTATGTTTATATTGACTGTTAATTGTGAAATGACATGTATGTATTTTGTTATGTTTATAGATGTTTGTAATTAATTCCGGGTCGCCCCTGAAAAAGGGACTGTTTCGGTCTCAGTGGGCCTACCCGGTCACCAACATTTAAATAAATAATAAATAAATATTTGGCAGATGACATAGCTCAATTAGAATGAGTCCAGAGAAGGGCTACGAAGATGGTCTCTGGATTGTCAAACAAACCCTACTCCGAGAGGCTACAGGCAGCTGGCCTCCAAACACTCCAAACTAGAAGATGTAGGGGAGGTATCTTTTTCGTCTTCAAAGTCTTGCAATCCCCTGAGTTGTCTAGACAGTGTGGGCTCTACAGTTCTAACATGAAAAGAAATAATAGATCACACAATAAATGGATTATATTAAAAAGGGCAAATACAAATAAAAGAAATAATTTCTTGACAATACGTGTGGCAGGATTGTGGAACTTATTGCCACAAGCCTTGGTTGATATTGATAATTTTGATACCTTCAAAAAACACCTTGATACTTGGCTCACTACAAATCTTTCCCACTCTTATTAACACACATTGTGTGGGGGAAAAATCTTGATGGGCTTCGGCATCCTTTTTTTCCATACCAAACCTAGTATGATTCTGTTCCAATTCCTGCTATGTCATCAGAACCAGAATCTGATTCGGAATTGCAAGTTCCAGTCCTGTATCCGACTCCAAACACAAATGTTTCAGAACCTCTGCCCACCCAGTAAACTACAGTGAGCCCAGAGAAGTGGCTTCCCCCCTTCCCATACCATACAGTATATCTGTCGGCGGTCCAACTAGTATTGCAGATAGGATATGTTGCACGCTGCTGCAGCTCCGGTCAGTGAGGATCAGGGGCTGTGGTCACCTCCCCCTTGGCGGCTACCCCTCCCCAGCTTGAGCACCAAGCTCCACCCTTGCCCAAAGCAACCCTACTATTTAGTAACCCTGGTAATTCATATGTGCCTGTATATTGTAGATTGTACTTTACCATTGAATGTACTTGCTCTTCCAGTTCCCTTCCCCCGGGTCGCATGTGGAAATGAGCCTTTCCTTAGTGTGCCTTTCCAGGTTACTAAATGTTGAATAAATAAACCAGCTCAGCCCATAATCGGTGAGTGACTCTTCCCAGGCCTATAGTAGCAGCAGACTGAGGCTACATATTTTAAATTAAGAGAGAGAAGTTCTAGCATTCCAGTAGTTATTGTATCTCCCAACTCTGCAGCACTTCAAGGAATTTTTTTTGTGTAATCTATTTTTTCCACCCCCGTGCTTGCTGGCCCTCCACTCTTTCAGGCTCTATCAAGTTCCCCCCTAGCCCCTTCTGTCCTTACCCAGCCCTCCTCTGATCCTCAGATCGCAGCTGACCCCCGGGATATCCCGGTGTATCCCTTCACCGGGTGGGTCCCCCTCCTCCGAGGGGGAAGGCACCGGGGGGAGAGGGATGACCCCAGCACATACTTCTAGGGCCCAGGGATGCTGCTGAGAAACAGGAGGCCCTGGGAAGGCACTGGAGGCCCTCAGGGAACAGAAAGCCATCATCCATTGGCCAGCGAGCGATTTTTCCCGGTTTCCTTGAGGTGCGTGATGTCCGGACATCAAGGCAAGAGCCGACGTCTGTCTCGCACCACCCCAAATGACCCCAACGTGTTGCTCCACCACTGGCCTCCACCAGTGGTCGCTCCAACACCGGGTCGCAGCCCCTTCCCTCCCTGAAGACAGCGAGCAGTCATGGGACGCTCAAACTGCCTCCCCCCCCGGCTGGCCCTCCAGCGACCCGAGCTCGCTCCCGAACCCTGGTCGCTGGCATCGCAAGCAGAATTCCAACCGCTGCGCTGACGGGCCGACCAAAGAATTTTTTAAACATGCCTATACCCATCTTCGGCCCCACCCAGATTTCCCTTACCCAGCATTCCTCGCCCCAAGTGGTGGCCAACTGAAGGACAGCCCTGTGATGCTGTCAATCCATCACACATCTTACTCAATGCGTGTGAGTGTCTGCTACCCAGTGCTCTCCGTCAGTCAGCCACTACCTGAGGAGGAGGAGGATGCCGAGTAAGAGGTGTCTAGGTGGGATAAGGACAGGCAATGGCATGTTTCAAAAATTCTTTGGAAAGCTGCAGAGTCAGTGTGGGGTGCACTGACTGCTGGAGAGCCACAACTTCTCTCACTTAATAAAAAGTATATAGCCTCAGCTTGCTGCAGCTGTGGGCCTGGCAAGGATCACTTACTGATTATGGGATGGGGTTGCTGGAGGGAAGCTTGGCACTGAAGCTGGAAAGGGGTCACTTTCCCCAAGCCAAAGGGGGGGAATGACCATTGCCCACTGATGGTCACTGCCTAGTCTGCTCATAGGACTGGACTGTAGTCCACTCAGTCTCTGACTTCCAGCAGAATGCAACATACCTGACCTGCAGCACCGCTGGAGCCATCAGGAATAAGATAAGTGGTGGGAGGAGGGTGGGAGAGGATGGGAGGGCTTAGGATTTTTCTACCAGGTTGGGGGTGAGGTAAAAGGCTTAGGCAGTATTCTTAGGCAGAACTGGAATTTAGAATTGGATTCTGATTCCAAATCTAATTCTAACCAGGGTTTTTGGATTTAGAATATTGGCATTAAATACCAAAATTCCAAACTTCTAAAAAAACTCCAAATACAATTCTGTTCAGTGGATTCCAAGCAATATTATTATAAGGGTCTCAGAAATGCTGAGCACATTAGGTTAACCTACTTATTAACATACTTGTGCAGCCTGATTACAGGAGCACGGATTTAAAAATTGAAGTTCCTAGTTACCTTTCCAGCATTCTACCTGTGGAACCTATGGATGCCATTAGAGCAAGGCTCAACTGAATACGTGGGGAAAATAAGTAAGTAAAAAGTGTTCGGAGTTATACAGCGATGCTGTAACAGGGTATGCCTGTATGAAAAGGGCAGGAGTCTTTCATTTTTTTTGGGGGGGGGAGGTGCCGCTTTAGTTTTGTTTAAATTACTGAATTTTATGGGTTCCCTTTTCTTCAGGAACCGAATAGCGCTCGGTTCCAGGAACCGTTAGCGGTAGTTATTTTAAAGAACCTCCGGTTCCGAGGTACTTTAAATAAAGTTTTTTTGTGAAGTAATCTTTTTGTCTATCAATGTCAGAGGTCCATTTAGATAAACCTAAAAAAAACGCACAGGACCCACAGGTTTTAAATGTTGTGAGTCTTGTGGGCAACTTATAGTAAAAGCAGATAGACACTCTCTGTGTATTTCTTGTTTGGGTACAAGTCATATATTTGCCAACTGTGATATTTGTAAGACCTTTTGCCCTAAAACATTAAAGAAAAGGTCTAGAATTTTAGAAGAGATGGCTTCTGCTTCTGGTGTGGATAATTCTGCTTCTTCCTCTTCCCACAAAAAGGATGGAGGTAAAGCCAAGGATTCTGACAGGAGTTCAGATAAATCTGAACAAGGTAAAACAAAAAGGGCTGTGGAAACAGGCACTGAACTTGTTCCATTAAAGAAAAAGTGAAAAGAAAAACGTCGCTGCGCCTCTGGCCAAGAAGAGCTCGCAGCAGACAAGCATATTATGCCTTCAGCTGAGGACATTGCTAAGACACTACAAGTGTTACAAGCCCTACAGGGTGCAATCCTGGTTCCTACACCGACTGCCCCAGTTCCTCCTACAACCCCAGCAAGCAAGAAGTGCTGGAAGTGTATGGGGAGGAGGAGGAGAAGGATGACTTTGACGGGGAATCTATAGATCCAGAGGTCTCCCCTGAGCAAGAGTTTGGATCTCCTCCTAGGGGTCCTGAGGAATACTCCTTCCACTATGCTTTTGTTAGGAGCATGATGGAAACCCTGAACCTTCCTCTTCAGGAAACAGAGGATGATGTGGAGGAGGCAGACTATCTGGAGATGATGGGGTTAACCCCCACGAAACGTCTGCTTCTGCCCATGCATAAATCCTTAAAAAAGGCTACAGTGCAGATTTTTAAAACTCTAACCTCTATCCCTGGTGTGGATAAGAAAGCTGACAAGAAATATCAGCTGGACAGAACTACAACTGATTTTCTGTTTACTCATCCTGATCCTGAGGGAGTAGTAAAACTGCTGCCTGTGACAAGGCCAGGATCCCCTTGGCTACCCATCCACCAGACAAAGATTCAAGAAAAATGGATGCTATGGGAAAGAAAGGGTACATGGCTGCCTCTTTATTAGTTAGGCAGGCCAATTACATGGCATATTCAGTGCAGTACCAAAAAGCTCTATGGAACACTGTTCTAGCTTTGGCGGATAAGGTCCCAGGTGAAGTGGCTGTAGACTTGCAGGATACAGCAAGGGCTGCACTTGATGCTACCAAGTACCAATTTCAAATGGCAGTGGATGCCAATGATACTGCATCCAGGCTAATGGCTTTGTCTGTTTCACTCAGAAGGTTTGCGTGGCTTAGAGCCACCAACCTGACTTTAGACACCCAAGCCAAAGCAATGGATTTTCCCCTTGAGAACAGCTCCTTGTTTGGGGATAAAACAGAGGCATACATGAAGAAGGTGGAGGAATATCAGTCCACCTTTCGGAGCAATTCCAAGGGTAGGCCCTCCACCTCTTATAGACCCCAGAGTAGGAGAGGTAGGTTTTTTACCCCAAACCTTTCTTTCTGGTGCAGGCCTCTCAGCCTCAGCAGCAGGCCAGAGGTTATTTTAGAGGAAGGGGCAGGAGAGCCATGAGAAGGCGGCTCCTGCTCACAGGTTCGAGCACAGCCTGCACAGAATCTGTGACGAGGGCTAGTGCAGGTCGCATCCCCTATTACAGATCTACCAGTAGGTGGCAGACTGGCTCATTACTTTCACGCTTGGCATTCCATCACCACAGACAAGTGGGTGTTGGAAGTAGTGAGTCAGGGCCTGGCACTCAGTTTCAAATCATTTCCAAAGCTGAGAACAAGAACCTTTGCTCCAACAACAGCTGCAGACAGGATTCTGTTGGAGGCAGTGGTAAAGCATCTGCTGGCAATCAAAGCAGTAGAGGTAGTGCCTCTAGTAAGCAGGGGCAAAGGTTTTTATTCCAGGTACTTCCTCATAAGGAATAAAAATGGGGATTGGCGACCTATTTTGGATGTAAGACTTCTGAACAAGCACATTTTAAAACCAAGGTTCAAAATGGTCACTCTTATTTATTATTTATTTATTAATTTAAGAGATTTACCAGATAAGCATACTGAGCGGGGAACGCTCGTTTCCAGATGCGACCTGGGGGTTACATACATACATACATACAGTACAAATGGTGCTTACAACAGGTTCAGAGTGGGTACATATATGGTGAAACATCAGGTCCAGAAATGTTACAGGCTGGACTATGCATTTTTTATTTATTACAAGTTTAGATCAGAGTGCATGAGTTGCTATATCATAGTTGGGGTCTATGACCGCAGTGCACAACAGACAGTGACAATAGGTAAACACAATTATAGTCAGTTGTTGGACAATTGTACAGTTCATGGCACGTTACGATGCCTCGTGATATCAGATCTGGACTGCAGGTTGCAGTTACATATGTCTGAGAAGTGGGCCTGGAGGAGAGTTTTCAAGGTCCTTGGGGTGGAGGACTGCCTAATTACTGCAGGGAGGTCATTCCAGAGTTTGGGCAGCCTATATTTGAAAGCTGATTGGCCCTTTGAAGTGTGCATGAAAGGGATTTGTAGTAGTTTTGAGTCAGAGCATCTCAAGGAGTATGCCGGGGGGGTTTGAGTTGACAGGACGGAGCTGAGATGGGGGGGAGGGAGTAGGACCAGTGCTTTACTAAGAGATTTGCCAAATGAAGCTGATGCCTGGAGTGTAGCGAGGGGAGAGCTAGGGTGCTATATAGGTCACAGTGATGGGGGGGCATTCTAGGATGAGCCGACAGAAAGAATGAAAAAGGGGGTCCAAGTTGGCCAGGGTGGATGGGGGGGCTGCGCTGTAGATCACGTCTCTGTAGTCGAAGATTGGGAGAATCATTTTGTGCACTAGTTCCCTCCTGACCGAGGTAGGTAGGCAGCCTTTGTTGCGGTATAGTGCGAGTCAATGTGGATGGAGAAATCTAAGTGGCGATCAAGCCATACTCCCAGGTACCTAAAAGAGGTGCATGATTCCAAGGTGGTTCCATCCAATGTATGGAAAGTGGGAGGAGCAGCTAGCCGGGAGAGTCTAGACTGCGTGCCGAAGGTTATGGAGACGGTTTTCTTTGCGTTTAGGACAAGTTGGTTTGACCTAAGCCAGGTTTGAACGGCATCAAAATCCTGTTGTAGTGCAGAGTTTAAGACCCCACTGGATGGGCCGGAGGCGTACAGAACGGTATCGTCAGCGTACATTTGTATAGCTGAGTTGGGGCATGACAGTGGTAGGTCATTTAGAAATATGGAAAAGAGAAGGGGGCCCAGGACAGAGCCCTGGGGGAACCCCATGGTGACTGGGAGCGAGGGGGATACATGAGGGCCAATTTCTACTGCTTGTTTCCTGCCAGACAGGTAGGCTTGGAACCAGCTGGTGGCTAGATCGGATAGGGCTGCATTGTGCAGTTTTGTGATAAGCTTGGGGTGGAAGACGGTATCAAATGCTTTTGCCAGGTCAATGAATATGGCTGAGGTGAGGAACCCTTTGTCCATACCTGAGGCAATATCGTTAGTGAGTCTTAGTAGCGCTGTGATGGTGGAGTGTGATTTGAGAAAGCCCGACTGGTAGGGGGTGAAAAAGGAGGTGGTATCAAGGAATTGTGTGAGTTGGGAGAGGGCTAGGTGTTCCTGTAATTTGGCCAGAATTGGTAGAAGGAAGATAGGGTGGTAGTTTCCGGGCTCAGATGGGTTGCCACCCTTTGGCAGCGGGATGACTACTGCCTCCTTCCAAGCTGTTTGAATTTGTGCTGAGGAGAAGGAAAGGTTTAGGAGGTCGGCTAGGGGGGCTGCAATGGCAGGGGCTGATAGGTATAGGAGTTTGGCGTCCAGTCTAAAGGGCATTTGCCTTTATTGGGGTCAAGGGAACGTAGGGTGGCTAGGACATTTGTTGTGGAGACTGGATGGAAAGAGAACTTGGTGGTGTGGGGGGAATGCTGGGCGGATGCGGGAGGGTTAGGTGTGGGTGCAGTGATTTGTAGGTTTGTTAGGAGAGATTTAGCACAGTTGGTAAAAAAGGTATTGAAAGTTAAGGCAACTTTGCTTGGCTTAGATACATTTTTGCCGTGAATGGTTAGGGTAGGGGTGGGCGGCTGGACAGGGGGAGTGAGCAAGGTTTTAATAGATTTCCAGAATTTGGATGGGTGGCTAAGATTAGAGGAGAGGGCCGCTCGGAAGTAGTTCTTTTTAGCCTGCCTTATGGCTTTAGTACAGTTGTTGCGGAGGGTACGGTAATGCTGCTGGGATTCAAGGGTGCCTGTTTGCCTTTGTTTTTTCCAGGCCTGGTCTCTTGCGCGACATCTGGAAATGATGTCAGCAGAGACCCGGGGAGATGAGTTTCCCTAACCCTTTTGCTTCTTAGGGGGGTATGATAGTCCCAGACAGCAAGAATTTGATTCCTGAACATGTCGAAAGCATGGTCAATGGAAGGTGCCAGTTGGATGAATGACCAGTCAGCAGAGGCGAGGTCATTTAGTAGGGAGTTGAGGCAGAGGGAATTGTATGCTCTCGTGAGGAGGGTCCTTGGGGGGAGGTGGTTTGTAGGTCTGTGCACCTTTCTGATTACGTAGATCATGTGGTGGTTGCTCAGTGAATCAGGTAGGAGGCCAGCTTTAATAATCCTGTGAGGGTGTGTTGTAAGAGCCCAGTCCAGGAGGGAGTGGTTCTGAGATTTTGGGTTGAGGCGGGTGGGTTGCTCAATCTGTTGGAAGAGGTTAAGGGCTTTAATCTTGCTACATAGTTTTGAGCAGTCTTTATCTAACCAGTTGTAATTAAAGTCCCCGAGGATGCAGAGCTCACCGGCTACAGCCATATCTTTAAGAGAAGCTAGGTGGTCTATGATGATAGATGCTGGGGTAGCAGGGGCACAGTATATCCCTGCCACATACACCGGTGAGGTATGCGGCAGGACAAGTTTTATCATCTTGGTTTCAATATGAGGAGTGTGACCAGGGAGTTGGTCAGTGGTGTACTGGAATGCGTTTGATATATACGTGGCAATACCACCGCCTTTCTTGTTGCCTTGTCGGTCCTGCCTTATTACTGTGTAGCCGGGCATGGCTACTTCAGAGTCATCATGATGGGGTTTTAGCCATGTTTCGGATATTACACAAATGTCGGGTCGGAGGGTTTGGGCAGTGATTTGCAACTCCGGGACTTTGTTCAATAGGCTGCGGATGTTGAGGTGAATTAGGCTAAGACCCTTTGGCAGGTTTTGGGGGGTGGGGTGGGACGGTGGTCCAGGGTTGGTTTCGACATCACCCGCCAGTAGGAGCATCAGGGTGAAGTATCGTAGGGCGGTGTGCCATTTGTTTCTAGTTTTAAACTTGGGGCTGGTGAAATTCGGGGTGTGGTTGGAGACTGACTTTGCTAGGCTGCTTAGGGCAGATAGGCGCAGGGTGAAGGGGGACTGAGGGGTAGGAAATCCATACAAGGGCGTGTGAGCCTGGCGCTCAGTGGGGTTGTTAGAGGGGCAGGGGGTTGAGACAGAGCTAAAGAGTAGGAGATTTGGGTCATTTTGGGGCTGGGTGGATGGGTGTAGCGATACAAGAGGAGTGGCAATGGTTAAAATAGTAATAATTTAAAGGAGCATGTTTGAGAGATTTGGCTTGCAGTAGCAAGCTGTAGTTTGTGATAGCGGCCTTTGCTGGTGAGATCTGATAACCTGCAGATCTGAAAGTGGGCTGATAGGTTTTTGAGAGTCACCTGACCTCTCAGCTACCTATATATTGGAGTGTCGACCAAGGGTGGTGGTAGGGGCGGCGGGGCAAGACCTTAGCAGCACTGCTCCAGGAGGCTCTGTGCTGTGCCACACAGCCGTGGATTTCAACGGTTTGAAAATTGGCACCAAGGCAAGACAGAGGCCCCTGATTCCTGGCTCTTTGGCCTGTCGTACCTGGTTCAAGTCTTCGGGTGCTCGGGGGGGGGGTTCCGGCGTGTCCTAGGGAGGGTAAGTCCCTCATGACCTTGTGGGGTGTTTGGGGGAAGGCAGCAGTCCCCTACCCTCTCGACCCGCTGTGGAGGAGAAAAGGAAAGGTGAGAATTACTTATAGCCCAGGTGGAGGGGCGTAGAGTGTTATCCAGGTAACATGAGCTTTTCTGAATTTTCAAATAGAGAAGGATTTTCCTGGCTGGGCTCCCTTTTCACTGTAGCGTGTTTTGATTTGCCCCAATTGTCCTTTCTTGAGTTTATTTTACTTAGCTTCCCTTGTTGTAAGGAAAATGGCCCCCGTATGTTTTATATTATATTCTTTGCCTCCCTTGGTGTAGAAATGGTCCCCGATTGTTTTGTATTTATATTGCTTGCTTCCCTGTGGTTTAAAAAGCCCCCAACTGATTTCTCTTGCCTTAATTTGTTACTCTAAGCGTAAAAAAATTGCCCCTTAAAGTTTTTTTTTTTTATAATTTTAGTATTGTTTTGTAATTGAATTGCTTTGCTACCCTTTGGTATTCGTTGCCCTTGCTGTAAAATGGCCTCCGAGAGCTTTAGAGCTTCGGAGCTGCTACTCTTACAGTAAATGAGCAGCTGTGTTCAGAAATTAAATAGAAGGCTGCATAGAGCTTCCCTCGTTATTTAAAGCCTCCGAAAATTGCTTGCACTATTCGGTGCTGTTGCTTCTTAGCGAAAACCAAGCTACTAAGACCTCTGAAAAAAATGCCCAAACCAGCAGTAATGCAGTTGGTCCTGGTTCCTTTTACTTTTGCTCGGCTAATGCAGGGAAACATGTGCTTTACAACTGAATTTCTGTACTTGGAGCAGTAAAGGTAAAACTAACAAAACAGCATCCTGGTATCATTTACTTTTGCTCGGGTAATGCAGGAACACGTTTAAAATTGCAGGCAGGCTCTTAAAGTAACATGTGCTTACTACAGAAACTACTGTGCTTGGAGCATAAAGATTAAAACTAACAAACAGCGTGCTGGTACCATTTACTATTGCTCAGCTAGAGCAGGAAACCCGTTTAAAATGCAGGCAGGCTCATTAAAGTAACCTGTGCTTTACTACACAAACTACTATGCATGGAGCATAAATGTAATATTTAAAAACAGTCTTCACATGTGCACTGATTTAAAAGACCTTAGCAGCACTGCTCCAGGAGGCCCTGTACTGTGCTGCACAGCCGTGGATTTCAACGGTTTGAAAATTGGAGCCAAGGCAAGACAGAGGCCTCTGATTCCTGGCTCTTTGGCCTGTCGTACCTGGTTCAAGTCTTGGTGCTCGGGGGGATCGGCGTGTCCCTGGGAGGTAAGTCCCTTGCGACCTCGTGTAGGGTGTTTGGGGAGGCAGCAGTCCCCTACCCTCTCGACTCGCTGGTTCAAGTCTTGGTGCTTGGGGGGGTTCTGGCATGTCCTAGGGAGGGTAAGTCCCTTGCGACCTCATGGGGTGTTTGGGGAGGGCAGCAGTCCCTACCTTCTCGACCCGCTAGTTCAAGTCTTTGGGTGCCTCGGGGGTGTCCATGTGTCCTAGGGAGGGTAAGTCCCTTGCGACCTCGTGGGGTGTTGGGGAGGGCAGCAGTCCCCTACCTCTCGACTCGCTGGTTCAAGTCTTTGGGTGCTCGGGGGGGGGGTTCCAGTGTGTTCTAGGGAGGGTAAGTCCCTCGCGACCTCGTGGGGTGTTTGGGGGAGGGCAGCAGTCCCCTACCCTCTTGACCCGCTGTGCAATAATCATTCCCTCATTGCAAAAGGGAGACTGGCTAACCTCCCTAGATCTAAGGGATGCTTATTTTCACATTCCCATCAGACCATCTCACAGAAAATTCTTGAGATTCAGGCTGGCTTCAGGCCATTATCAGTTTGCAGCTCTCCCTTCTGGACTAACTCCGGCACCAAGGGTGTTTACAAAGTGCCTATCAGTGGTGGTAGAGTTTTTGAGAAAACAAGGTGTAACAGTCTTCCCCTACTTGGATGACTGGTTAGTAGTAGGACAGTCTCTGCAGCATGCAGTACAGTCACTGGCACTAACAAAAGCTACACTAGAGTCCCTGGCATTTCTGATAAACAAAGAGAAATCTCAGCATGTACCACTCCAGGTGTTGGAGTTTATTGGAGCAGAACTAAACACCAGACAGGGCAGAGCCCTCCTGCCTCAAGACAGGGTGACAAGCATTCTGCAGACTGCAAAATCCTTTGTGTCAGGGAGACCCAAAACAGCCAGATAATTTCTCAGGCTACTGGGCCACATGGCATCTGCCACGGCAGTGGTAAATGGGCTCCAGGTTTCAAATGAGAGATATTCAGTTCCACCTCAGACAGTACTGATCTCAAAGGACGGATCCTATGTCCAAATTCATTTCAGTCACAAAAAGTTTGGTCCAGGCTTTACAATGGTGGCTGGATAAGTACAACCTCAGGGTGGGTGTACCTTTAAGGGAACAACTCTCAGTAATCCTCACAACAGATGCCTCTCTTCTAGGTTGGGGGGCACACATTTGATCCAGATAAGCGTAAAAATAAATTTGGGGATAGAACATTAGCATCACAAGCATCAGTAAACTGGAATACACTCCCTCCTTTATTGCGATCTGAGAAAACTGTTAAAAAATGTTTTAAGGGGTTAAAGACGTACTATGTTTATTCGTGTGTTTGTGTCTGATATTGATTTTTATTGTCTTTGTTTGAATGGTTTTGTAATTTTGTAATTGTGTATTTATGTATATTTTGTATTAGATTGTTTGTATTGGTGTGATTATGTGGAACTTGGAAAATTTGCACAGGACTGTCTTGAAAACTGGATTGTATTATCCAAATGGCATGTATTATTCCTGTATAAAAATAAATTTTTTACTACTACATGTTAGAGCAGACAGCAAGTGGCACATGGTCTCCCCAAGAGTCTCTGTTGCACATACATATCTTGGAGCTCAGGGCTGTTTACCTGGCTCTAAAAACATTCACTCCTTACCTGGAAAACAAGGTGGTGCAAGTCAGAACAGACAACACCACAACCATGTATTACATCAACAAGCAAGGAGGTACCAGGTCACATCTGCTGTGCACAGAAGCAATGAGACTGTGGTCCCTGGTATACTCCATGGAAGTATCCCTGTCAGCTATACACATTCCAGGGAAGGACAGTGTGCTGGCAGACTCTGTAAACAGGATAAATCAAGACCACCACAAGTGGTGCCTGAAAACTCAGGTACTCAGTACAATTTTCAGGAGATGGGTCATTCCAGAGGTGGATCTCTTTGCCTCCACAGAAAACCACCAACTTCCAATGTTCTGTTGCAGGCCTCCTCTAAGGAGCACAGTTCCCCTGGATGCCATGGCCCTGGATTGGACAGGGAAGTTTCTGCATGCATTTCCTCCCTTTCCTATGATATTCAGGACCCTACTGAAATTGAGGTCCCAACCAGCAAAAATGATACTGGTGGCTCTGGATTGGGCAAGACAGCACTGGTATTCTCTTCTGCTGTCTCTGTCAGTGGCTCCCCCAATCCATCTGCCCAGGAGGCACAACCTGTTAACCTCCTCTCAGGGCAGGATCCTGTATCCCAATCTTAAATCACTGAGGCTCAAGGCGTGGCTCTTGAGGACTTAGAATTTGCTAACCTTAACCTATCAGAACAGGTGTTGACAGTGCTTAGGGGTTCCAGGAAGCCTTCTACAAAGAAAACATATTCCTCTTAGTGGAAACGATTTACTATATGGTGTACAGGCAAGGGTGTGAGCCCTTTCAGGGCTGATTTGGCTATTCTCCTAGATTACCTTACACATTTACATTCCTTAGGTCTGAAGCCTTCCACCCTCAAGGTCCACTTAGCTTCAGTCTCTGCTTACCTGTCAGTTGGTAAGGAGAGGTCTATGGCCTCTCATCCAGTATTTAGAAAATATTTTAAAGGCCTTGATCTTCTATACCCTCCTCTAAGGGAACCGGTTCCAGCCTGGAATCTAAATATTTGCATTGCTAAACTCATGGTTGCGCCATTCGAACCTATGGCAACCGCAGATTTGAAGTGTGTCACTTGGAAAATGGTTTTCCTGGTTGCCATTACTTCAGCCAGAAGGACCAGTGAATTACAAGCCCTGTGCACAGATGTGGACTATATCTCATTCCATAGGGACAAGGTGGTCCTTAGGACTAATAGAAAATTTCTTCCCAAGGTGGTATCTGATTTTCACTTGAATCAGTCTATCACTCTGCCTGTCTTTTTTACAGACAACTCTAGTTCTCCAGAAAGGAGACTTCATTCCCTTGATGTCAAAAGGGCACTTAGCCACTACATTGACAGAACCAAGTCTTACAGAACAAGTCAATCACAGCTCTTTCTCACATATGGTGAAGTTGGTAAGGGCAGAGCTGCAATAAAACGTACAATTGCTCGCTGGGGAGTGGCATGTATACAGTTTTGTTATAGTAAGGTGGGTAAACAGGTACCTCTGGGCCTGAGAGCACACTCCACCAGGGGCACAGCTGCTTCAGTGGCAGCTTCAAGAGAAATTCCACTACTGGAAATCTGTAAAGCAGCTACATGGAAAACAGTACACACCTTCACAAAGCATTACAGCCCGGACTTGCAATCCAGAGGTGATGCTAGGTTTGGTACAGCAGTACTGCAGATCCTGTTTCCGAAATAGGTTCTCTGCCCAACCTCCAATGGTACTGCTTGGTAGTCTGCATTAAGTTTAATCATAATGAGTGATTCCTGGGGTTAGAAGAAAAAATTACTCACCATAGTAATCTTGTTTCTTCAAAGGGATTAAAGACCCTCCCTACCTCCCCTACTAGAACCTAAAGAAGTTGCTCTGTATCCTTGCATTAGGGCTTTTTCCTTTTCTCCTGTATAGGTTAAGGTAGAGACTCATTTTGTTTAACCATTTGGTGTCCAGGTGGTCTCAAGTTTCGTAGGTTCGTTGGTTAAGGATGTTTTGACCTGAAAAGGCAAAAATATTATTTTAATGTTGTTAATTTTTTGCTAGTGGGTCTTTTACCCAGTTAGGCTCCATAAGAATCTGAAGCACTCAGAGTGCAGCAGTTGCTAGGGCAGCAGTTTGAAAGTGACATGAGCCAATTGAGAGTTCCATAATTTGCATAAAATTCCATCTCTCCAGGCAGTTCGACACAGGAGGTTGACTGCATTAAGTTTAATCATAATGAGTGATCCCTTTGAAGAAACAAGATGACTATGGTGAGTAACTTTTTCTTTTAACCCACATAGCCCTATCAGAATAGGATTCTGCAAAATCTTGTAGGTCAGAAGTAAAATCACCCCTTTTTCTTCTAGTCTCCAGGGTAAACAATTTTAAATCATTGATTCTTAACATATATTCCTTGTTTTTGAATCCTATTAATGATTTTGTTAAGTTTCCTTTGTGTTTTTTCTATTAACTTGATGTCCATTTTTAAGTATGGGCTCCAGATAGGAGATCCATAGTCAAGGTGTGGAATGATATAAGATTTGTATAATTTCATTAGGCACTCTCTATCCCTTGTTAAGAAAGTTTTATTAATTGTTCTTAATAATCTGTTAGTGAGTGATACATGACGGCAGTGATCAACGGAGGCTAAGTCAGTGTTCACCCAAATTCCCAAATCAAGTTCCTTCTTAGAAGATTTCAGAGTTTTACCATTAAGTTTTTACTTATACCCAGGATTTTTCTTACCAAAGTGCATAAGAACGCACTTAAGTTTCATTAAATTCCATTTTATTATGTTTCCCCCAATTTAAATTTTTTTCCAAGTCCTGACAAAGATCTAGATAACTCAGCAAGGAGTCCACTTCGCCTCCTATCTTAGTGTCATCTGCAGATTTTGAGGTGACACTTTTTATACCCCTCCCCATATCACTAATATACATTACATCACATAACACTGGTTACACAGCATACACAGTCATGAAGGCATATTCAGTGGGTAAAGGAAAAACATTTACAATTCAGAGGCTTGAACAATAACAACACTACTTGAGTGTGCTACGACTCTTAGATAAGTGCTGAGTAAAGAAGGAAGGGTTGGATTGTTATAGAGTGCTGTAGCGGGGGGGTCATCGAGGCACAGGTCAGGAAGCATAGAAAAAACAGAAGCAGTTGTAGAATTCACAAAACGTGTTTATAAGTACTAGCAGTAACATAATAAAAAATAAAATTGTTCAGAATAACTATTTACAAAGGCAGAATAAACAGGGAAACATAGAAGTTGACGGCAGATAAGGACTGCAAGGCCCATCCAGTCTGCCCATTTCTTTTTCTACCGTATAAATGTGCCATCGGCCTTTGCTCTGTCAATGGACTATCTATTCATACTCATCTGTATTGCTCCCTTATGCCTATCCCATGCCTGTTTGAAGCCCTGCACTGTATTCATACCTGCCACTTCCTGAGGTAGGCCATTCCATGCATCCACCACCCTTTCTGTGAAAAAGAACTTCCTCACATTGCCCATTAATCAGCCTCCCTCTAATCTCATGCTGTGTCCTCTTGTCCTGCTATTTTTCTTATATTGAAACATGTTGGACTCTTTCACCTTGTTAATGTCCTTAAGGTGTTTGAATGTTTTGATCATATCACCTCTCTCCCTCCTTTGCTGTATGGTATACATATTGAGCTCCGTTAATCTGTCCTCATATGTTTTCTGATGCAGTCCCTGCACCATTTTGGTTGCCCTTCTCTGGACTGCCTCAATTTGGTTAATGTCCTTGTGGAGGTGTGGCCTCCAATACTGCACGCAGTACTCCAGATGGGACCTAACCAGTGTCTTGTAAAGAGGGATTATTATGTCCCTTTTCCGACTTGTGATACCCCTACTAATACATCCACCTAGACTTACCTACTGCTTTAGTGGTCTGCTTGGATGATTTCAGGTCATCGGTGATGATGATGCCCAAGTCTCTTTCTTCCCTTGTGACTGCCAGCAACTCCCCTCCCAGCTTATAGGTGGCTTCAGGGTTTCCTTTTCTCTGTGTGCATGATCTTGCACTTCTTTGCATTAAACTCCAGTGGCCACTCTTCCGACTATTTTGCTAGTTTATCCAGATCTCTTCTCATTCTGCCCACCCCATCTGGATCATTTACTCTGTTGCAGATCTTGGTGTCATCTGCAAACAGACAAACCTTACCCTCCAGTCCATCTGCAATGTCACTGATGAAGATATTGAAGAGGACTGGCCCCAGGACTGACCCCTGAGGTACCCCACTTGTGACTTGCATCTCTTCTGACTGTATATTGTTTACCGCCACTCTCTGTTTTCTGCCCGTCAGCCAGTTTGCCACCTAATTGACCAACTTCTGAGCCACCCTGAGCCTACCCAGCTTATTAATCAATCTTCTATGTGGAACAGAATCGAAAGCTTTGCTGAAGTCAAGGTAGGCGACATCAGCTGCTCCCCCACTCTGGTTACCCAGTCAAAGAAATCTATGAGATTAGTTTGACAGGACCTTCCTTTTGTAAACCCATGCTGTCTTGGATCCTGTGCTCCTATGGATTCCAGGTGTTGCACTATCCTTTCCTTATGGAGTGCCTCCATATTCTTGCCCACTACTGAGGTAAGACTGACTGGTCTGTAGTTCCCTGCCTCCTCCCTGCTACCACTCTTGTGGAGCGGGATCACGTGAGCCCTTCTTCAGTCTTCTGGGACCTCTCCTTTGCTCAGAGACTCACTAAACAGTTCTGATA
This sequence comes from Neoceratodus forsteri, assembly GCA_016271365.2. Lineage (NCBI taxonomy): Eukaryota > Metazoa > Chordata > Ceratodontiformes > Ceratodontidae > Neoceratodus > Neoceratodus forsteri. Next base: position 138,780,687 of record CM057449.1, on the reverse strand, counting down.
ATGGCTCTGCTAGTTCCACCCTTAGCTCCTTTAGTACCCTGGGATGTATGCCATCAGGACCCATTGCCTTGTCCACCCTGAGCTTATCGAGCTCTTGAAAGACCCTTTCTTTTGTGAAGGGACTAGTGCACACCTTCATCCTCCCTGTGTCCATGGTGCTGAGCTGTGGGCCCTGCCCTACCTTCTCTTCAGTAAATACTGAGCAGAAGTATCTATTTAGGATAGATGCTTTTACATGGTCCTTCTCCTCACACACACCCTTATCTCCTTTGATCTTAGCAATACCTCCTCTGGACTTTCTCCTTTCACTAATGTATCTATAGAAAGTCTTGTCACCTTCTTTTACTGTTTGTGCTAGTGTTTCCTCGGTTTGGGCCTTTGCCTGCCTTACTGCTTCTCCTGCTTCCTTAGGGAGTTTGGCATGCCTCCCTATCTTCATCCTGCTGTGTTCCCTTTATATTTCCTGAAGGCCAGCCTTTTGGCTCTGACCTTTTCTGCTACTGTTTTGAGAACCAAAGTGGTTTCCTCCTTCTTTGCACTTCCTTTCTCTCTAACACAATGGGATGTTGCTTCAAGTATTGCATCCATAATGCTTGCCCACTTTGCCTGTACCCCCTCACCTGTATTTCTTTTTGCCAGGGCTAGCTTAACTCTGTTGGCCATCTTATCAAGTCAGCTCCTCTGAAGTCCCATATTTTTGCCTTGGAATTGGATGATTTAGTTCTAGTGGCCAAATTGAACCATGCCATGTGATGGTCACTGGCCCCCAGGTGACCTGCTACCTGGAGATCTGTGATCCTTTCCCTGTTAGTTAGTACTAAATCTATGATAGCCCTGTCTCTTGTGGGTTGTTGTACCAGTTGTTTGAAGCCCTCTCCCTGCAGGGAATCCGCCATGTGTCTAGTTCTGGCAGATGTTCCTGCTGGTATTGATCAATCTGTATCTGTCATGTTGAAGTCTCCCATTATCAGAACCTCCCCTTTAGCTGTCATGTTTTGTATATCTTCTAACAGTAATGTGTCTATGTCCTTCCCCCTGGTCTGGGGGCCTGTAGACAACCCCAGTTCTTATGGCTGTCCCATTTCCTGTTTCCAGGGTGACCCACAGTTCTTCTGGCTCCTTATGTGTATTCTGAATTTCTGTAGCTTTGATATTTTCATTGACATACAGGACCACTCCACCCCTCTTTTGCACCTCGCGTCTCTTCTGAACAGTACATAGCCAGGTACTGAAGTCTCCCAAGTGTGGTTACTGGTAAACCACATCTCGCATTGCTACTATGTCCAGTTTAGCCTCTGTCATTATTGCCTGCAGGTCTGGGATCTTGTTTCCCCAGACTGCGAGCATTTGTGTACATGATTTTCCATTGGCCAGATTTCGGTGTGTTAGTTGTTGGGTGAGGTCTGGGTTTCTCCTCTACGTCGTATGGGGAGCCAGACCTTTTTCCTTACCTGGTGATGCAAATAAACTGCAGCAAACATACTGAACTCCTGTTTGACCACTAGCTGAGGGGGGAGGGGTGTTCTTCCCATTCGACGTATGGGGTGCTGCACCGCTCTCCCCATTTGCTAGTTTAAATATTCTGCAAAGCTATCAAACTTCTGCCCCAATGCACTGACTCCCTCCTTAGTCAGATGCAATCCATCAAATTTAAAGAATTTTTGCTCCCAAAACTGTTGCCAGTTCCCTACAAATTTGTGTCCTTTTTCCTGGCACCAGCCCATGAGCCACATGTTTAGCTCCCCTGTCTCCCCTTCTCTGACCTTACATTCATCTGCCCCCCTCTCCCAAACTGGCAGGATCTCAGAGAAGGAGATGCCGGATGAAATGGATGATAGTTTGTCACCAGCCTGGTCAGGTGTTCCTTGGTGTCCACAACTGACCGGCTGGCGAGATCATTAGTCCCTATGTGTACCAGGATGTCAGTGTTTTCTCCGGCTTCCTGAACAATTTTAGCAATGCAGTCAGTGTCTCTCCACACTGATGTACCTGGGAGACATCTGACCATTACCCCTGGCTGGAGATAGGTATCAACTCCCCGAATCATGGAGTCTCCTATGATCAGAAGTTTTTTGGATTTCCTTTTTGATTCTTTTTTTGTTTTGGTTCCTGTTTTGTGCAAGTTTTGTTGTGCTAGCTCCTGTGCTGCAGTGTCCTGCTCTGCAGTGTCCTCTGCCCCCTTGTTTGATTTCGGAGATAGAGGCAGATACCTGTTTGTGGTTTTTATATGGTTTGTGGAGGTAATATGTTGGAGAGCACCAAGTGATAGGGCACCCGATTTGCCCCTTCTAACCACCTGCCAACCTCTCAGACCAACTACCCTCTGCAGTCGAGGTGCTTCTGTTGAATGTTGGGAAAATGGCGGGTGGTTCTTACGATATATTTCCTCTTGAATATGCAATTTGTGGCATGCAATCTCTGCCCATGCTGCCTGGAGCTAAGCCCTTAGATCTTCAATGGCTCAGCATGTAGGACAGTGTCCTAAATCCTGTAAAACTGTCCTTCTGAAAAGTGTTCTGCAGTATCTGCAGTTAATGATATCCATTCCAGATACGTTGCTGGGTTTACAACCTGGCCAGAGTAATTAGAAGGAAGAAAATGACAGCAAAAGTTTGATTTTGTGTTTTGTTTGTTTTTGTAGAACTTGTTATAACAAGTTAAATTACTAGTGCCCCGTAAATGAGGTCACTGTGTGGATATCCCACTGATCCACCCCTTCCTGCTTTGCAACAGGAAATATCACAACTGTGCTACCTTAAAAGGAGTATAGTAGGGAGTTGGGGATGGGGGGTCGGTGGCTGGGCCCTTCCCCTGCCAAAAAAGAAGAACCACGGACGAAAGAAACAAGGAGGTAAGAGCAGAAAAAATCAGCTAGCAACAAATGCAGTAGCCCTGAAAGCTTATCCTAATGATAGATAAAACTGTAAAACCTGTAAAGCACCACCTGTAATAATTTCACAGAAGATATACACTGTAAGAAACACTTTGCTACAGAGAAAAATAAAGCAGTAACAGAAGATGGACCTTGCAAAAGACAATTTGAATCAGAAGATTACAGCAGTAATCTGTTAGCACACACCTGTAGGCACACCCTGTAATAATGCAGCAGAAGGTATACCCAGCAACAACATTTTGAATCAGAGAAAAATAAAGTAATAAAATGTTAGCAACAAACAGTAACAATCCCTGTAAATACAAAATAAAAATAACAACACACAGTAAATCTGCCTTTCCCAAAAGAAGCCTTAATCCTTTCTCTTGCTCTGGTAAGGTTCTTTGCTCTGTCCTTTCAAGCAACCTAGAAGGAAAGAGCTCAGGTGAAGCTAGGTGCCTTGGCCAGCAAACCTAGTCTTCCACCTCCAAGATATCAACTAACCTGACCTTTTAACCCTTCTTTCTGTTGGAAGTTACTGACAGTGTGTCAGCTCCGCCCCCCATATACACACCTAATCCTGTGGAAGAGCTGTGGGAGGAAAGCAATTAGCTCCTTCAATGTGAGAAGGAGACTGCAACACCTCTCAGAAAAAAAAAAACTTTCAGCAAAAAATAAAATAAAATAGATGCAAACAGTAATTTTGCTTAGCCTAATGATAAAAAGTCACAAAAATGTATGCACCACCTGTAGTAATTTCACAGAAGACATACCCTGTAAGAAACACTTTGCTACAGAGAAAAATAAAGCAGTAACCGAAGATATACCTTGCAAACGACAATTTGAATCAAAAGATTACAGTAGTAATCTGTTAGCACACACCTGTAGGCACACTCTGTAATAATGCAGCAGAAGGTATACCCAGCAACAACAATTTGAATCAGGGAAAAATAAAGTAATAAAATTTTAGCAACAAACAGTAACAATCCCTGTGAGTACAACATAAAAATAACAACACACAGTAAATCTGCCTAGCCAAAAGAAGCTTTAATCTTTTCCCTTGCTCTGGTAAGGTTCTTTGCTCTGTCCTTTCAAGCAACCTAGAAGGAAGGAGCTCAGGTGAATCTAGGTGCATTGGCCAGCAAACCTAGTCTTCCACCTCCCTGAAATGAAAAAAAAAAAAAAGAGAGAGAGATCCATCTGCGTTTTCCTTCAATCTCTGTGTCTCTCAAAACATTGCAGCTCTCTCTCTCATAAGTCTTTGCAGACCCCCTCCTTAACAAGCATCCTGTTTTTTTCTAAAATGTTCTTTTGTGTTTCAGGCAGGTGCAGCAAGAACATAGTGTCCCAAAACTGAGGCCCCTTCTCCACAGCTTCTGAACATGGACTTAAAAAATGCTCTCAGGATAACCTCTTGGGTTCCCAGTAGCTTTCTGTAATCATCTCAAACTATAATTATACACATTTCAACAGTAACACTATATAACTTTTAAACAAAGGGATCCCAATATCAGTTACATTTCCACAAAATTATTTGCATATATTTTTATACCAGCAGATATGCAAGGGAGGAAAAAGACAGAAACCGCAAGGGAAGATTGAGAGACAGTGAGAGACAGAGAATTGCGAGACTGTCGGAATGATCAAATCCTAGGTCTCACAGGAACATTTGGTTGCGCAACCAGACAGACAAGAGACAGGAAAGAAAAGAACAGAACAGATCCCTACATTCAAACTCTCCATAACAACTGGGACAATGTCCTATTCAACCCTGTCATATACACCCCCTCCTTAAAAGGGAACCTGTTTCATTAAACAGGTTTCCAAAACTTTCTGTTAATTCTCTAACATTAGCTTCTAACTTTCAGAAATTAAGCACATGTGCAGTATTGTTTTTTCTATAACAGTACAGCAGATAGTAAAGTTTAAACTCATACATTTGTTTTTCAACCTTCAGAACCCTCAATTCTAACCCCAGTAATACTCAGGTATTCCTAACTTTATGCAGTGTCCCTGTAAGACAGAACTGCCCGGAGAGATGGAATCTTTCGCATGAGCCACTTTTTCAAATGCTGCCTTCTAACTGCCTTAGTTCTAAACCCCTCAGATTTCTCTCTCTGCCTGTCAAGATTAGATGCTCGGAGATCCTCTCCTCCTCATCTTGTTCTGATGTGAGAAAACTTATAAAATATATATAAGTATTCTTTACATTTCATTTGCTGCCTTTTACTTTTTGTAATTTTAAGTTAAACCGTAGTTTTAATGTTTAAATTGTAAGTTTTCTCGGTTTCTCCTGGTTTGTTATAACCGGGGGTAAACCGAGATTTATTTTATATTTATCAGAGTTTTCTGACTAAACAACTCTGTTAATTATGTTTCATTTTATTAAATTTAACTTGTTTTAAGAACCACTAATACCGGTTCCTGAACCAATAGCCTCGGTTCACTTTTACCTCGGTTCCCAGTTCTCGATCGGTTCCTCATAGATTTTGGAACCGACCGCAACTGCTAAATAAACTTTGAATTAAAACATTTTTTAACAGTTGCAGCTTTTATCGGTTTTACACTGAGAATGTCAGAAAAACCGAGAAGAAAAAACATGTATTGAGTGTGGTGAAATTTTGCTAAGACAAACATTCTTTTTATTTTGCCTGTATGGGCATAAACATTTAAAAGCAGAGTAAAAGCTGCAATATATGTCCTGAGAAAACTATTGAAAAATGCCCGGATAAGGCTAAAGAGAAAACTGTCACCAACTAAGGGTCCCTCGAGCTCTGACCAGCTGACACCCTAAATTAATGTGGGTGAAACCACAACAACTACTGTAACTGTTACCCCTGAGACGGGTATACAAGCAGTTCCCGAGAGGCTTGCTGAACTGGCTGACTCCCCGGTTCCCTCAAAGAAATCAAAGAAAACTAAGCACACAGAAGCCCCTGTGGGACAGCATTCCGGGACTTCTGTGCCCAAGCAGAAGCCTACCAACTTTTGAAGAAACTGCACTGGCCTTGAAGGTTATTCAGGCTTACAAGGGCTGTCTGCCTCTTGGCAGCAGACCTCTGCAAAGCAGTCCATCTCCTCTGCTCAGTCTTCCTATTATTTATGATGAGATGGAGGAAGGGGAACCCATTGAACCTGAGGTTTCCACTGAACAGGAGTTTGGCTCTCCCCACAAAGCATCTGAGGATTATTCCTCACACTTCACGTTTATGGGAAATGATTGGACTGACACCCACTAAAAAGCTTCTCCTTCTTGTAAATAAATTCTTCAGGAAAGATACTTTAAATATTTTACAAACTCCAAGCTCTGTTCCCCGTCTGGATAAGAAATATCAGCTGGATAGGGAGGGAGCTGAATTTTTATTCTCCCACCCTGTCCACCAAGGAGTGGTACAAGTGGCAGGCTGTGAAAAGGCACAGATACCTCTGGCATCCCATCCTCCTAACAAGGATTCCAGGAAAATTGCAGTGTGCAAGTGTGCAATGTCAGTGGCTCAGTAGGTAGCACACTTGTCTCTGAGGCCGGGAGATCAGAGGGCTGTGGGTTCAGTTCCCACATCTGGCACTTGGGTTAATATCCCAGTATTGACACTGTAATGCAGCATGAGAGGGGTGCTGCATTTCTGAGGTGCCGTCTTTCGGATGAGACGTTAAACCGAGGTCCCATCTGCCTGGATTGGTGGTAGTTCAGGTGGATGTTAAAGATCCCATGGCACTTATCGAAAAGAGTAGGGGAATTTCCCCAGTGTCCTGGCCAAATTTCCCTCATTCACTAAAAATACCACCAACAGCTTAATCTGGTTCAAGGTCAGTTGGCATTCATCTGTATCCCCCTCTCCCGGGTCGTGCCTGAAAATAGGCAGGATTTGTCTAGTGCACTTACCCGGTCAACAAAAGCTAAATAAATAAATTAACAGATAGCAAAAAGGGATATTTATCAGCTTCCTTGGCCATCAGGCAGGCAAACCTTCAAGCCTACGCTGCTCAATACCAAAAGTCACTATGGCAGTCTGTCCTTGCTATGGCAGTTAAGGCCCAGACTCCCCTGTCAGATGATCTAGCTGAAACAGCTAAATTTGTTTTAGGAGCACCCAAATACCAGTTCAAATGACTGCTGACTCTCATGGCACTGCTGCCAGGTGGATGGCAAATACAGTGGTTCAGAGGAGGTTTGCCTGGCTGCGAGCCACAAACCTCACTCAGGATACCCAAACCAAGGCTATGGACTTCTCAATCGAGGGTAATTCCCTCTTTGGAGAAAAGATGAAGGCTTACATGAAAAAGGTGGATGATTACAAAACCACCTACAGTAGCAATTCTGCAAAAGAAAGGGCTTCCCTGTCTACTAAAACCTATGGAAGGGGAGGCAGAGGCAGATTATTTCACAGCAAGCCTTTTTTATTAGGCCATGGCTGCGCCTCAGTATCAGCAGTACCCACAGCAGAGGTACTTCAGGGACAGGGGCATAAAGGGGTTCCAGGTGTGGTTTCCAGTCCCAGACCCAGCCTCAAACAAAGCAGACATCCTGACGTGTCTTCCCATGCCACCTCCCCACTGCCTGTGGGAGGCAGGCTGATTCACTTTTTCTAGTCTTGGCAAAAAGGAAAATCACCACAGACAAGTGGTTCTGGATGTAGTGAGTCAGGGATTGTCTCTGAGTTCAAATTCCTTCTAGCATTAAAAACAAAAGTTTTCAAACCATTTACAAATGTAGAGAGAAAACGCCTGGAAAAAGAGGTTCAAAATCTGTTACTGTCAAAGGCAGTGGAGCCTGTCCTAGTAAAGCAAAAGGTACCACAAAGAAAATGGGGAGTGACGACCTATCTTAGACTTCAGGGTACTAAACAGGCACTTAAAGCCGAAGTTCAAAATGGTAACTTTGTCACTGATTCTGCCAACACTCTAAAAAAGGGAATGGTTGGCATCACTGGACTTAAAGGACGCCTATTTCCATATCCCCATAAGGGAGTCTCACAGAAAGTACCTCCGGTTCAGACTCCCATCAGGTCACTGCCAGTTTTCAACCCTGCCTTTCGGTCTCACTTCAGCTCCAAGAGTGTTCACAAAGTGCTTGGCAGTGGTTTTGGCACACCTTCGAAGACAAGGTGTCACAGCTGTCCCATACCTAGACGACTGGCTGGTGGTTGGAAAATCACCCCAGCAAGTGAGGGATCATCTGCAACTCACCCAGGGATTCCTGATAAATCTAAGAAAAGTCTGTCCTTCAGCCTTCTCAGGCACTAAAGTTCATCGGAGCAGAGCTAAATACCTTGCAAGACAGGGCCTACTTGCCTCTAGGCAGGGCAAGAAATATTCCTATGATAGCTGGCTCATTCAGCCCGAACAAACCAAAAACTGCAAGACAGTTTCTTCAGTTACTGGCCACATGGCAGCTGCCACTGGCACAGTCCTAGAATCCAGGTTACAGATGAGGGACATTCAGTTTCACCTCAGGGCACACTGGTGTCAGAGAAAGGATCCTCTCTCAAAACTAATTCTAGTAACTACTTCCGATCCAAATGGACGCCTAGCTTTACGCTCCGTTTCCCCAGGCACACAATCCAACTGAATCGCACGCTTAAAAGTGAGTTTTGCAACGAAACAAGCTCAAACTGTCTAAAGAGAGACTCCAGGAATGGGACGTACTAAAAAGAAGGGGCTGCTGGGCTCTCAACCGCACAACTCGAACCCGAAGGCCCAACCATCTGTAGGCCTCAGCCCTGCGCCCTCACGATCCTCCCTGATCTCCAGCTTTGCAGAAGATGACTCGGGGCTCCGACTCGGGATCCACAGTTACCAGGATGGAAACACGCAAAATCCTAAAGCTCCTCCACAGTATTGATGGCAAAGTAACCAACATCCAGAATGATTTTAAGAGACTGGAGGCTCAGACCTCTGTAGTAGAAAGCCATTTAGAGACTGTGCAAAATGAACACATGGCTTTCGGGAGGTCATTATCTTACCTCCCCAAAAGAGAGTGAGCACTTACCCTCTGTTCTGAAGATGCGGAGGCCAGATCACGGAGGAACAACATCCATGTGTTTGGCATTCCAGAGGGAGTGGAGCAGGAGGACATGCCTGGCTACATGGAGTGCTGGCTTCCGAAAAGAGCTGAATCTAGGAGAGGATCTTGCTTTAGACATGGAGAGAGCTCATAGGGCTATAGCCCCAAAACCTAAACCAGGGACGCCCCCATGAGCGATCCTGATAAAATTCCTGAAGCACCCCACTAAAGAAAAAATACTATGGCTGGCTTGAGTGAAAAAGGATTTAAATTTTGATGGAACACGGGTCTATGTGGATCAGGACTTTTCCCCCAGTTATGATGGCCAAATGGAAAAATGTGCTGTATGTTGTTAAGCAGCTGTGGGAAAAAGGACTGAGAGTACAGCTTTGATACCCTGCCAGGCTGTGGGTTGAGTCCAAAGAAGGACCCAAGATTTTTGACAACCTCCTGATGGCCGGTTCCTTCCTGGAAGCCCAAAGGGATTTCCCTTCTCGACTTGAAAGAAGAAAAAGCTGACTGCGAAATCGAGGAGTTGTTATGGTCGTTAGCCCCTTGAAATCACATGGCAACCAGATCCAGATCAGACGCCTTGCTTCCCCTGCACTCTGAAATGGCTAAGTGGATTGTACCTCGCAAGAAGACGTGAACTCTTTGGGATACCTGTCACATTTATACAGCTTCCATGCCCCCTCTAATAACTGGGACACAGCCAGAGGTGATGCAGTGCTAACATGTCTAATTATAATTAAAGAAATAATTTGGCTGACAGTGTTCCTTTTCTTCCCTTCTCTTCCCGTGGGCTTGTGCAGCAGGGAAAAGCCAGTGGAACCGAAGTTGAAAATTGGGGAACCTCTTAGATTGGGCCCAGGTTCCTGGGTCTGACTTCCTGTGGTGCCGGTCCTGTTAGGTACCACCTCCTTAGAGTTCCCCAGAGGCATTCATTTTGGACCTTTCCCTACTCCCCGCTACAGCTCTGATCAGGGGTCACTTGGTTTTTCTTTCCATTGGAACTGCATCCTACTCACCCCGGTCTTGCCACAGCTTACAAGTAAAACTCTGATATGTGCCTATGAATACAATTGGGTGGGCTTTTGCTGCTTATATATATGAGCCCAGTACCAATCGCCTGCTCTCACGGGCATGCAGCATCAGTGATGGATCCATGCCGTCTTCTTCCTCGACGTGTTCTGGGGGAGGAGGACCTTGTTTCAGGACTTCGTCTGGAAGGTCGTGGGAAAGGTAGTAGCAGGCAGATGTCGTGTCTTTCGGCCTCCCTGATGGCATCATCGGAGCAAACAGGCTGGGGTTAGTCAAAGACCCTCCTGAGCTCTACCTCCCTTCTGCGCTTCGACAAAATTCAGACACTGTGAGCTATTTAGCTAAATTTGACTGAGAGACTTGCTTTTATATATGGATATGTGTGATCTCTCTTTTGGGGTGGGGTGGGGTGGGGTGGGGAGGAGTGGGGAAAGGACTGTCAACCGTAAAATGTATAATAACATAGAATTCCCCACACAAGACCCCCACTGTGTCTCTTTGGATGTGGTTTGAGGGAGGGGCCTGTTGTCTTCTAGATGATCCAATGTTCTGAGTTAGTCACCCTCCGAGATAGGAGAAGCCCTAAGTTAGATTTTCCTACTTAGGAGTCTTCATGTTGTCTTATTGCTAGGCGCAAGTTTTAAAGTTTTGTAGCGTGCCAAATGCACTATCATGCTCATGCTAAGTGTGCTCGGGGCCTGTAAGCTAGGCCCAGTCCTCAGTGGAACCTTTTATAGAGAGCACTGGTCACAAGGCTCAAGCGGAGAGCAGAGCCCTGGACCCCTTACCCTACATTTAAGGGTATCGTTCCCTCTGGGGATTTTATTCCCATTCCGCCAACTTAGGGAGAGTTACAACTCCCACGGTGGGCAGCTTGGTAGTGCCGTTCGTTTACTGCCTCTTTAGGTCAGTCGCTGACCTCCCCCACTTACACTAGGTTGTTACTTCTGTTTAGAATCACTTGTTATGATGTTGTTCTGTGTAAGATTTTACTGTTTTTTATTTCTATTTTTTCCCCTATTCCTGTTCTATCTTTCCCATCCTACTTATTATGATGGGAGGGGGAGGGGGAGGGGGAAACATATATAGGTACTGGGCTTGAGTCCACAATAGATATTATGTCGCTAATTTTGCCATGGCTGAACCAAAAGTTTGCTCGCTGAATGTAAAGGGCATTAATAATGTTATTAAGCGCACTGGGATTCTGTCAGAACTTAAAAGAGAGAAATGAGGCCTAGCCTGTCTACAGGAAACTAGGCTCTCCATCCAGGAACATCTAAAGCTTCGTAGAGCATGGGTTGGGGCAGTTTACTCAGATGACCATCCTCAATTTAAAAAGGCAGGAGTGGTGGTACTTGTCCGAAGGGGTCTCCCACTACAGGTCCAGAAGGTAACCATGGCCGGCACTGGTCATATGGTTGTGTTATCTGGGATTTACAGCGTCCGTTCCATTTATATTATTATGGTACTTAATACCCTCCCTCTAGGGGGAATTTTTTCTTCCTTTCCACACAGTAGCTTGCCTACCTTGGGCTAGATTATCTGTGTCGGGATTGGAACTTCATAGAGGATATAGGCCTGGACAGGATTCCCCCGGGAGGGGGGCCTCATCCAAAGCCTGTGCCTGTTTACTTAAAAATCTATGTGCTGAATCAGGACTGGTTGACCCCTGGGAGCATTTAAGCCCCTCATCAAGGGATTTTACTTTTTATTCACCAACAGCTAATTCATACTCTAGGCTGGACAGATTTTACACCCAGAAAAGGGCTATTGCATACGTTCCATGATGTCCGTATCCTTCCCATCACAGTTTCAGACCACTCTATGATCTGCACCCATATTAGGTGGGAAACACCCCCTCGTAGTGGAGGTTAGAGATTTAATCCAGGGTTAATTAATGACAAACAGTGTGTAGAATCCACCAAACGGGTTATCCAGAATTACTTGACTGAAAATACAGAAGCAGATCCCACCCCACCCCACCCCAAATACATACTGCTGGTAGTCGTGGCCACACTATTGCTTATGCCTCCCACAAAAATAAGCAACATCAGGTCCATCTCAAAGCAGCCTCTGAGAAAATTAGGGAGTTGGAAACCGAGCACAAATGCACTAGGCTATCGTCCACTTTGGCTCTTTTACAAGAGGCTTGTTCCACATATAACACACACATGCTGAAACATACTGAAAATTCGCTGCAGTACATCAGGCAGCGTTACTACGAGAGGGGAACGTGGGCAGGCAAACTGCTGGTCCAGAGACTTGGAAAGTATGAAGCGGACAGGTATATTCCTACCATCCGCCCTGAAACTCCTGACCTACCCCCTCGGACCCAACCTGCAGATATAGCTAAGGAGTTTCTACAAAAACCTTTATTCTGCAGAAAGGGGACCTGGGCATGCCTAGAAAGTCCAGGAATTCCTCAACCAAATAAATATTCCCACCCTGTCAGATACTCAGAAGGATACACTAGAATCTCCATTCTCGGAAGGGGAACTGGCTGGAGTGATTAAATCTCTTAAAACTGGAAAGGCTCCAGGCCCTGATGAATTTACTTCCGAATTTTATAAATCTTTTACAAAAGAGGTGACCCCTTTGCTGACCCAGAACTGCAATCTGGCTCAGGAACCCAGAGCAATTCCAGATACCTGGGGGGAGGCCCTCATTTCGGTGGTACCTAAGCCGGGGAAAGATTTGTCTCAGTGCTTGAGTTACAGACCTATCTCTTTATTAAATCAAGATGCAAAAAGTATTTGCCAAAGCAATCATTGAATGCTTCCAAAATATCATTCCCGGCCTGGTGTATCCAGATCAGATGGGCTTCATCCCAGGTAGACACATCCAAGATAATATTCGCCTCCTGCTGAATGTTATCTCCTTGGCTAGCTGTCCCCTGGCTAGCTCTTCCCGGTGGGTACCCTCCAGGCGGTGGTCTCATTGGACGCAGAAAAGGCATTTGATCATCTGGATTGGATTTATTTAGACCTTTCTCTAGGCAGATTTGGCTTTGGAGACAAGTTCAGAAATTGAATAAGGAATATCTACAAGGACCCCCAAGCACGGATCCGGGTGAATGGAGTCACCTCATCTTCTTTTGAGATTCGGAGGGGCACCAGACAGGGCTGCTCTCTCTCCCCTCCTTTGTTTGCCCTCAGCTTAGAGCCCCTTGTGGCCCACATCAGACAAACTGAGGTATTCCGGGGGATTCGAGTACAGGACACAGAGGTTAAAATGTCGTTGTATGCGGACAACACCCTTTTGTTTATATCAGACCTCTTATGTACCCTCCCGGAGATCTTTAAACTTCTAATGGATTTTGGAGAAATCTCCGGATGTAAAGTTGACTGAGCAAAAACAGAAATGATCCCAGTGGGTGCCCCTCCAGGAGTTTTTGCTTCCTGATTTAGGCCAAACTAAATGGTTAAAACTTGGCTTCAGAAACCTTGGGATCTTTATCCCTAGAGACCTGTAGAAAATACACCATTTTAACCATTTAAAACTACTTCAGGAGATACAGACGGATTGCAACCGTTGGAAAGAATTGCCCCTCTCATTATCTGGTAGAATAGGGTGTATACGGATGAACATCCTGCCCCGATTCCAATTCGTTTTTATATCACTTTCAATTAAACCACCTAAGACATTTTGGATAAAATTACAGGCCACATTGTCAAAATTTGTCTGGTTGGGGAGGAAGCCCCAAGTTAGATGGAAGGTTTTAACAGCTCCCAAAGAGAGGGGAAGCCTTGGACTCCCCAACTTTCACAAATATTTTGGGCGGCCCAGTTACAGGCCTTGGTTCCACTGATGAAGGAGTCCCCCCCCCTTCCCCATGGGCAGAAATGGAGTTAGGCCCCCTTCTTCTGCCATGTGTAGAAGATATGCTATTTCTAGGTGCCACTAGACTAAGATTGGTCCCATTTGACAATCCCTGGACACGGGTGTTGAGTCAGGCACGGAAAGAAGCTTGCCACAGGCTGCACCTACCGCTTAGGCTCTGCCCCCAAACTGCAATTCTTAGTTGCCCAGACCTTTTACCTCTCAAATGGGACTTGACTTCCTGCCGATGGGCGAGGGTTGGCTGGAGGACCCTGGGGCAGTGCTATTCTGGGGAAAGTGTTAAAACTTTTCAACAACTGAGGGTAGAATTTGGACTTCCATATAAAGACTTGTATTGCTACCTGCAACTGAGACATTATTTGCTCGTGGATAACAAGGGTCTCCTCCTTTGCCCACTCCCCAACCCCTTACAAGAATGTATTTTTTCCCTGATTCTTTCAACTGACGAAGGGGTGAGTATCCAAAATTATACAGTGTTTTTCCATGGTGGAGCCAGACCATTTACTTCATGTTAAAGAAAACTGGTTAATTGAAGCAGGAATTACTTTAACTGAGTTGGAGCGGCTGAGGGTTTGGAAGGGCATCCATACCACCTCTGCATCATTATTCTGGAGGGAATTTAGATGGCGGTTGGTTGGTTATTATTTACACCCCCCCCCCCCAGTGACTAAACACTATGGAAATCACCCCTCCGACCTTTGTTGGAGAGGTTGTCAAGCCAAAGGTGCATATTTTCACATGTTCTGAGAATGTAGGGAGGTGTCAGAATACTGGGATGCACTACGTAAGGTGGTGGAGGAGATTCTTGACCTCACTGTCCTCCCCGATGCCCAACATTGGTTGTTTGGACTCCTCAGGCCTTCTGAAATCCAGATCTATTTGCTATTTGTTTTACATATTTGTTGCAGCGGCCCTTAAAGCGATCACTCTTTGCTGGCCTACTCCTAAGAAACCCTGTTTACACTCATGGTATAGCATCTGCCTTGGCATACTGGAAATGGAACGTCTCATGGCCAAACTGAGGCTTCAAATGGATACATTTAAAGGTAGATGGCTCCCTTTCTTTCATTACATGGCCTCTAAAGAACAGAAAAATATTTTGGAAATTTTAGCAGAACAAACTTAATGGGTGGAGTTCGGCCCCCCCACACCACCACCTCCACTACTTGCCTTATACAGACCTGACCCAAGCAGACTGTCACTCTCTGAAATGATATTTAATGCACTGGTTCTAGTCAATTATTATTAAGGTTACAAACTCTCTTTCCCCTCTCCCACACTCTCATATTCTCTCATTTTTCTTCACTCATATTTCCTTCCTTATTTATCTTTTCTTCTTTTTCTATTTTCCCCCTTCCTTTTGCTATTTAAAATATTCTAGTTCCCCCTTCCACCTAGTCCCCCCAATGCCCATTGGCTCTTGGTGATGGTTGTTATCTGGATATTCCAAGGCAATGCCCAATGGACTTTAGTACACATATTAGTGATTGTTTATATTGATCAGATGGCGGCAAGGTGGAATATTCTCTGTATTGTCTTTGTATGACTGTGTGTTTTACTGTATGAAACTGAAAAATTTTGAATAAATTACTATTTAAAAAAAAAACAACAAAAAACTAATTCTAGTAACAAAAAAACATTGTTGCAAGCCCTCCAATGGTGGAAAGAGGAAACCAACCTGAGGGAAGGGGTTCCTTTTCAGCAAGAGTCCCCATCAGTTGTTCTGACAACAGATGCACCTCTACTAGGGTGGGGCACCCATCTGGGGATTCACACCACCCAAGGCACGTGGTCAAGCGCAGAGTCACTCCTGTGCATAAACCTGCTGGAACTAAGAGCAGTGTTACTGGCACTAAAGGCTTCACACAACTAGTACAGGGGAAGGTGGTACAGGTCAGAACAGACAATACCACCACAATGTACTACATAAACAAGCAGGGAGGGACAAGGTCAAGCCCTTCCTGCACAGAAGTCATGAAAATAATCTAGCATGCTCCATGGGGGTTCCCCTGCAGGCTATTCGTCTGCCAGGCAAGGACAATGCCTTGGCAGATACCCCGACTCAAATCAACCAGGCCCATCACAAATGGGCCTCGAACAGTCAGGTGGTGCAAGTGATCTTTAGGAGTTGGGGCACCCCAGAAGTAGACTTGTTCGCGTCCCACCAGAACTACCACCTGCCACAGTACTATGGCAGACCACCAGATCTGGGAACTATCCCCCTGAATGCTCTGGCTCTGAATTGGTCAAGGAAGCACCTGTATGCTTTTCCTTCCCTCCCTCCCTCTGGTGTACAGAGCATTGCTCTAGCTCAGGTCCCAGTTAGCATCAATGATCTGGATAGCACCAGACTGGGCCAGGCAGCCATGGTACTCTCTGTTACTCTCCATGTCTGTGGACGAACCAATACACCTTCCTCAGAGGTACAGTCTACTAACCTCCAGCCAGGGGAGGCCCCTGTACCCGAACCTCAAGTCACTCAGGCTCAAAGCATGGCTCTTGATAACCTAGAATATGCAGGCTTGCATCTTTCTGAAAGTGTCTTGGACATTTTAAGGGGTTACAGGAAGCTGTCCACTAAGAAAACCTATGCTGCAAAATGGAAAAGGTGTTCTCTTTGGTTTCAACCAGAGGAGTAATACCAGCACAGGATGGTGTTCCAGCTGTACTGAACTGTCTTACCTATTTGCATTCACTGGGCTTGCAGTCCAGTACCTTAAAGGTCCACATGACTGCAGCATCTGCTTACATTTCAGTTGGACACAATGTTTCTGTGGCCTCAGACCCTATCTTCAAAAGGTCCCTTAAAGGCCTGGCCCATTTGCAGCCCTCTCACAGGGAACCAGTGCCAGCATGGGACCTAAATCCGTGTTTAGCTAGGCTCATGGGTCCCCCTTTTTGAGCCTATGTCTTCAGCTCATTTGAAATAAGTCACATGAAAAAAATCAGTTTTCCTTGTGGTAATGACTGCTGCCAGAATAATCAGTGAGCTCCAGTCTCTCTGCATTGAACAGGATGACATTTTATTCCACAGAGACAGTGGTCCTGAGAACAAACAGGACGTTTCTTCTTAAAGTGGTTTCTGATTTCCATTTGAATTAAACCATTACCTTACCTGTCATTTTCACTGAACACTCTAGTTCCAGTGAAAGGTCATAGACAGGACAGAAAACAGCTGTTCGGACCTGTGGGGATGTGGGAAAGGGTAACCCAACGTCAGAAATGTCCAGTTTTCACTGGAGACTACAGCGTATCCAGTTTTGTTACTCTTAGGCTGGAAAAGGGCCCTCCATTTCACAAGGGGTGTAGCTGCTACCTGGAAAACAGTACACACCTTTACAAAGGATATTCTCTCCAGGGGTGATGCCAGGTTCGGCACAGCAGTCCTGCAAAGTCTGTTCCCAAAATAAGGTTCTGTGCCCACCTCCAAAGGTACTGCTTAGTAGTCTGCATAAAGTTAGGAATACCTAAGTATTACTGGGGTTAGAAAAAAAAATTACTTACCATAGTAATCTTGTTTCTTCCCAGTGATACTCAGGTATTCATAACTTCCCACCTGCCTCCCCTTCTGGAACCTTTAGCCTCTGCACTCCTGAATACTGTGCTGTCGGGTATAAATGCCACTTCTGGCACATATGTTGTGATTGTGTTCACTTTTGTTGCCCCCCCCAGGTGATTATGACGTTCAGGGGTATTCTTTAATATGTTATGCCCTCCAGTTGAAGGCCTTTTTGGGTGTTAAGGGAGTTCCTACTATAATTACTATTATTATTATTCTGATTAATATTGTTATTATTATTATTACACTTAATCCTCGGTCTGTCTTTCCAGGCTTCCAGGAAATCTGAGGGGTTTAGAACTAAGGCAGTTAGTAGAAGACAGCATTTGAAA
Source organism: Neoceratodus forsteri (assembly GCA_016271365.2). Lineage (NCBI taxonomy): Eukaryota > Metazoa > Chordata > Ceratodontiformes > Ceratodontidae > Neoceratodus > Neoceratodus forsteri. The sequence goes on along the minus strand of CM057449.1, from coordinate 138,763,039 downwards.
AAGTCATTTGCATGTGTTCCAGCTCTCCGGGCAGTGGAAAGTTTAAGCTGTGGGGGTTGGTGTGCGTTAGTATCTTTGGATTGTCTGACTTAAAGGGACACTGCAAGAGTTCTGAATACCTGAGTATCACTGGGAAGAAACAAGATTACTGTGGTAAGTAATTTTTTTCTTCCTGAACCATATCTTGACAGAAAATCAGCATTGCTATTCTCTTTACCAGATGTGTGTATTACCTTGAATTTAAATGGCTGTAGTGCCAGGTACCACCTTGTGATTCTGGAATTTATGTCTTTCATTTGGTTAAGCCAACAGAGAGGATTGTGATCTGTTATAAGTACAAAGTCAGTTCCTAGCAAATAAAACTTAAGGGACTCCATGGCCCACTTTGCTGCTAAACATTCCTTTTCATCTATCAGTTTCCGGGTCGCCCCGGTAAAGGGACTGTTTCGGTCTCAGTGGGCCTACCCGGTCACCAACATTTAAATAAATAAATAAATAAAATAAATGAATAAAATAAAAATGGTGGCGTACCCTTTCTCTCTGTCATGCAACTTCTACTTATGTATAGAATAGGATGTTCTGTCCCATCTGTATGCTGACTCAAGACTGCACCTAGGCCCAACTCTGATGCATCTGTCTGCAACAAAAATGGTTTCTCAAAGTCTGGGCTTCTCAAAACAGGGGCTGAACATAATGCAGCCTTAATGGCTTGAAAAGCTTAATCACACTCTGTGGTCCATTTCACATTATCTGGGTACTGTTTTTTTGTGAGTTCAGTGAAGGGAAAGTTGGGAACAAATCTCCAATAATAACCAGCCAGCCCTAAAAATGACCTGCCATGTTTCTTGGTTTTAGGAACAGGGCTGTTAGCTACAGCTTCTATTTTAGAAATTTCTGGCTTAACTTCTCCATTTCCCAACACATAGCCCAAATTTCTGGTTTCCTGCATGCCCAGTGCACACTTAGTAGAAGTATTTGTCAGACCTGCCTTTTTGATTGATTAGATAACTGCTCGCAGGTGTTCCAGGTAACTTTTCCAGTCTGGACTGTACACCACGACATCATCCAGGTATGCAGCACAATAACCAGTGTGAGGTGATAAAATTACATCCATGTAATGCTGGAATGTAGTGGCTGTGCCATGTAAACCAAACGGCATGGTGGTGAACTGATAGAATCCTATAGGGGTGGCAAATGTAGTTTTGTCTCTGGATTCTTTAGCTAAAGGGATTTGCCAGTACAGGGTTTTATTTAACTCCAAAAACTGATTAGCGTTTTGCTCATAAAAGTGCTAAAACATTGTGAAAATGCATAGCACTTGCCACACAGTGTTTAACAAACATAACACTTCTAGAAAACCTATATAAATACTTTCTGTGCAGTTAGCATTGTCCCAAGAAAAAAGCTGCTAATCAGTTATTTAAAACCCTGCAGTAAGCCTTGGTGAGATCGAGGGTACTGATATACTTTGCACTCGCCAGTCTGTCCACCAATTCATCTATTCTGGGCATAGGATAACTGTCAAATTCTGACACCTGATTGTTTCTTAAAATCAAGGCAGATTCTAACACCCCCTTCTTTTTTGTTTACAATTACCATTGGAGATGACCAGCCACTCCTCAACTCTTCTATGATACCCAATTCTTTCATTTTTTGTATTTCCTTAACCGTGTCAGCTCTTAATCACTCTGGTAACCTATATGTCTTTTGCCTAATAGGGTGAGTATTCCTTGGCACTATTACGTGCTCGACCTCTTTTGCTCAGCCTGGTACTGTAAATGTCTTTAGCAAGTTATGAATTTCTACGGTTTGTTCGGGGGTTAAGGAAACATTCATCGTTACGGCATCAGCAGTTACATTTTGTTTCAGTCTATCATAAGCTACATCAATATCTTTATCAGTTTCTGGTAAAACTAGCAAAGCAGCTTTTGGCATTTTTTCAACCCATTTCTTGAGGAGGTTAGCATGGTATACCTTAGTAGAATTTTTTCTGTTGGGGCTCTCAGTCTCGTAGTTAACGGTGCCAGTACAGCTATGCACTCTATAAGGCCCTTGCCACTTCATTAACAGTTTATTTTCTGTAGTGGGTAACAGTAACAAAACCTTTTCACCTGGCTCAAAAACGTTTTCTTTTACCCCATGGTCATAATACACCTTCTGCTAGTTTTGGGCCTCTTACTGATTACTATGGGCAATTGCAACATATTTTGCCAGCGTCTTTCTTAGGGCACACATATAAGACATTATAGATTGTTTCTGAGTGGGTATATCCTCCCACGTTTCTTTTATCACATCAGTTGGCCCTCTTGGCTGCCTACCATACAGCATTTCAAATGGTGAAAATCCTATTGATGCCTGGGGCACTTCTCTGTAAGCAAAAAGTAGATAAGGCAAGTATTGGTCCCAATCTTTCCCTTCCCCTTTTACAAACCTTTTTAACATGCGTTTTAGGGTTTGGTTAAAATGCTCAACAAGACCGTCTGTCTGAGGGTGATGGGGGAGGTTCTTATGGCAGTGATACCTAGTAGTCTGTACAGCTCCTTAAGTAATACAGCACCAAAATGACTGCCCTGATCAGTAATAATTTTGTATGCCCACTCTGCTGAAAATATTTGCAAGCTCTGCTGCCACTTTGCTCTGTGACAGTACGCATTGGAACTGCTTCTGGGTATTGAGTAGCATAGTCGCATACTACCAGGATAAATCTATTACCCTTTTTACTTTTTGTCTAAAGGGCCAACCACATCCACTGCAATTCTCCCAAAAGGCACATCTATCAAGGGTAGGGGCGCCAGGGGCACCTTGTCTTTTCTAGTGAATGGGGCTACTTTCTGACACTCGGCACAGGAATTACAATAGGCAGCAACATCTTCATGAATTCCAGGCCAGTAAAATCTGTACAGCAATCTAGCAAGGGTTCAGTCCCTCCCTGAGAGGCCAGCCATAGGACTATCATGTGCTATCTGTAACAACTCTGTTCTACACTTCTGTGGTATAACCAATTGTTCTATCTGGTCCTGTGTCTGAGGTTTAACTCAAACTCTGTACAGTAACCCATTATATTTTTTAAACATTGGTTCACCCTGTTTTGGTTTCACCCCCCAGCTGCTTAAAATAACCTTGGAGAGAAACATTGTTAGCTTGTTCTGAAAGAAAATCACAGTCAGTGATCAGTTTAGTTTCAGCATTTTCTTATGTTAACCCTTTATGTCCATCAGTCGTTTGTTGCCACTGTTTCTTCAGGCATCATCTTTCTTTCCTAGATTTCCAGATCTTGGAGCTATGCTCAAACAAGTCCGAATCAAAGTCACTGAAAGGAAAAGTGTCCCCACCATTTAAGATTTTTTTTGCCTGAGCTCTTGTTACCAGCCAGCTGCTGAGACTGCAGGGTTCAGTTCCTCTGAGATTAACTCAGTAAATCCTGGACAGTCATTTCCAATAATCACTGGTACGGGTAACTTAGGTACTACCCCCACTTTCATTTGGTGTGACACACCCTTAATGGTCAGAGTCACTTGGGTGGTGGGATGGTATCGAGTGTCCCTTTGGATGCATATGACACCAGTACCTGGTCCTTTTGCACAGTGTTTTCCCAGCACTTCAACATGCACTAGGGTCTGCCTGCTTTCCGAATCAATGAGTCCCTTTACAGTCTTATCCCCCACCTTCACATCTGTTAAATACGTGCCCAAATCTGCCCCAGTGTCACTCTTCTTGTGGCAATTTCTTACAATATGACCTGGCTTATTACAGTTAGAGCAAATAACGTCTTTGGGCACAGATTTTTTTACACCCGCCAGAGTTCTTAACAGACTTGGAGTTTAAATTGGAAAAATAGTGTCTTACCGGTGCTTGGCTGTTATCTCGCTGCTGTGGCATCTGTCTGGCCATTTGGTAGTCCTCGGCCAAAGAAACAGCCATTTCCCCACTTTCTGGTCGGTGTTCCTTTACCCAAAGCTGAACATCTGTAGGCAGGATGTTGATGAGTTGCTCCAGGGCAAATGTGTCAGTGATCTGTGGGACTGTTTTGCCCTCTGGTTGGAGCCATTTTATCAGGAGTTCTCCGAGTCAGGTGAAGGCTTCTCCAGGATTGTCATCTGAGTTGTACTTCACAGATTGAAATCTCTGCCTGTAGGTCTCTCCTGAGATGTCATACCTTTTCAAGATTTTGCTTTTCACCAGGTCATAGTTTTCTGACTGTGCAGTGTCCTTAGTGCTGTAAGCAAGGTGGGCTTTCCCTGTCAGGTAGGGTACCAGTCTGATTGTCCATTGCTGCTTTGGCCATTAGCAGGCTATGGCAACTCTTTTTAAGTTGTCAGGTGTGCCTTGATATCATCCGAGGGAACAACTTTGTAAGTTTAATGGCTTTTAAGTTGCTTGTGTTTTTTTGCATGTCTGACTCTGTGCCAGATCTTCTGCCTTTGATAGCTTGCAAAGCATCCAGCCATCACTGCTACTGTCACTGCATCTCTTCTCTCTTCTGTGCTTCTAAACATTGAATCTCTTTTTCTCTCTGCTTCTCCGTCTCTTTTTGTTGTGTAGCCCACCATTTGAAAAAGTTCATCAGGCGTTCAGGTTCTGTCACTGCCTGTTCATTTTCCATAACTTGTGCAGGCTGTACAATCTCAGCTTGGACTTCTGTTTTTGCTAGGTTGGCTGCTATTTTCCTGGTAACCACTCCTAGACTTGCTGCTGCAGATTCCAAACTTTTCTCTATGCTTCCCTGGTACTAGGTCCAGTACCCACCCACAAAGCTGCTGGCTTAGAGATTACATGGTGTAATCTACTTTGGCTGACACCATCTGTCGTGGAGGCACAGGTTAAGAAGCATAGGAAAAACCAGGAGCGGTTGTAGAATTCACAAAAAGTGTTAATTAGTACTAGCAGTAACAAAAAAAATGAAATTGTTCAGCATAACTATTTACAAAGGCAGAATAAACAGAGAAGATCTATCTGAGTTTTCCTTCAGTCTCTTGCAGCTCTCTCTCTCTTATAAGTCTTTGCAACCCCCCCTCCTTAACAAGCATCCTGTTTTTTTTTTTTTCTCAAATGTTCTTGTATGTTTCGGGCAGATGCAACAAGGACACAATGTCCCAGAACTGAGGCCCCTTCTCCACACCTTCTGAACAAGGGCTTAAAAACTGCTCTCATGTTAACCCCTTGAGTTCCCAATAGCTTCTTGCAATCATCTCAAACTATAATTTTATACATTTCAACAATGCATAGGTTAGTACAGAGCTAAGGGGACTTTACGTCGTAATGCTCACCTGGTTGGCTTTCTACAGTTTGCCCATTTTGTACAACCTATCTAAGTGATGTTTAAATGTTTCCATAGTAGTGCTTTCTACAATCTCTACTGGTAATGCATTCCAAATAGGGATGATTCTCTAGTCATACCACATCTTTCTGTGCCAAGTTTTACAATTTTCCCCTTGTAACTGAAAAGCGTGTGCCCTGGTAGTATATTTGTTATTTCTGAGCTTTAGACCTAGTTTGTTCCAGAGATCATGGCCTGTAAAGGCTTTAAATAGAAGGCACATGCCCCCTCGTAGCCTTTCTGTCCTCAAATATGAACATTTTCAGTGAGTCTAACCTTGTTCTGTAATCCTTTCCATCCATCCCTTTAACCTCCCATGTAACCTTTCTTTGTACTTTCTCTAATTTTGCAATATCGTCCTTGTGGTAGGGTGACAAAACCTGAGCTCCATATTCCAGCAGAGGTCTCACAATGTCTCCATAAAAGGGCAGCAATACCTCACTTTCCCTGCTGGAAATGTTTTTAAGTATACAGTTTAATACTCTGTTAGCCTTTCTGGTGACGTTAGTACAATGAGTGGAAAACTGGAGGTCATCAGTAATTGAGATGCCCAGATCCCTTTCCACTGTTACAGCTTTGAGGTTAATATTTCCTAAGTGGTATTTGTCTGCCCTGTTTTTTGATCCCAGATGCATTACCGTGCATTTGTCAAGATTTAGGTGCAGTTGATAAGTATTGGGGAGGCAGTATAGTGCAGTGGTTTAAGGCTCTGAGCTGCAAATCTTGACATCCAGCAGACCAGACCTGAGTTTGAATCTCACAGCTTCCACTTGCATACTGTGTGGCCCTGAGCAAGTCACTTAACTTCCCTGTGCTCCCAGGTTGCTCCTGTAAAAAAGCTTTCAGCTTAGTGTGCTACTCCTGGTTAAACAACTAAAAAAAAAAAAAAAATTGCTAATATGGTCCAATACCTGCTGTAATACCAAATGACTGTGTTGGTCTACCAGTTGTACCCCCAGTCAGCAGTCATCTGCAAATTTAGTAAGCCATACCCTCTCCTGTTTTACCATCAATGTTGCCACATAAATATTAAACAGACTTGGTCCAAGGACCGATCCCTGTGGTACACCACTGGTCACGTTAGTCCAATCAGATAAAGCCCCCATAATATTAACTCTCTGTTTTCTACTCATCAACCAAGAGCTAATCCAAGATATAATATTATTGTATAACCCAATTTTCTGAAGATGTTCAATAAGTTGTGTATGGGGGAGATTGTCAAACACATTTGTGAAGTCCAAGTAGACAGCATCCACTGATCCTCCAGTGTCAAGTATTTTCTGGCCACTGGATACTTCCTAGCCATCCTGTTATCCACAGGAGGAACAGAAGTAGGAGTACCCAAGATTTTCAGTGTCTGTCTTTTAAGAGACTTGTGGATGGGTATCACCAGCCATTTAGTGGCAGAGACATCCAGTATTTCGACATAATCGAGTTCTTCCTCCTCCTCCTCCTCCTCCTCTGAGGATTCCTGAACAGGTAACTGGAGAGTTTCAGCCACCTTTTTCATAAAAGAGAAATGAGTGAGGGCATCCTCCAGCTGTTTGGGTGGAGAAATTCCCCATCATGTTGTGGAGAAACCTCCAGTTCAATCAGACCATAATAGTCCTCCTACTCATCATCATCTTGTTCAGCCTCCTGATCCCAAGGATATTCACATTCAGAGGGATCCAAGGGGATTTGAACCGGTTGAGGAGTAACCGGACGTACAGTACCATTGGTTCTGCTGGGCCAGACTGAAGGGATTGAATAAAGCATATCGTATTAGCAATCTCCGTGGTCGGAACTGCAACCACTCATGGCTTAGGAGCCGATTCAGTGTGCTTTTCCTTCTTTTTCTTTTTTGCGGTAGCTGGTTCAAGGGCTGTATCCGTGGTTCGTTTTGAAGAAGAGGTATCACCTTGTTCAGAAGGCACCCTTTCTGGTTCTTTTGAACCTGAACCGGTTCGGCCATCGGATTTCTCGGCTAATTTCTCATTCAGTCAGTTAAGACGCCTGTCAAGCGTCGACTGAGGGAAATTCTTACAAATGTCACAGTCTGCATTTAGGTGTTCCCACCCTAGGCAGAAAACACAAGTTGTATCGGAATTGGCCTTGGCAAAAATTTCCCCACACTCTACACATTGTTGAAACCTGGTTGTTCCGGTTTTCTTTTTGGGTTTCTGTGACTCCATCTCAAGCTTATCCAAGTGGCAGTTAGGCCGGATAAGAATCCAAAAAAATAGTTCTGGTTAATAGCTATTATGGTTGGGCAGGCAGTATGGCCTAGAGGTTAGAGTAACGAGCTGTGAACGAGCTTGGTACATACAGCAGACCAGACCTGGGTTTGATTCTCACAACCTCCACTTGCATACTGTGTGACTCTGAGCAAGTCACTTAACTGCCCAGTGCTCCCAGGTCATCGCTGAAAACAGGTACTTGTGCCTAGTGGGCCTTATCCGGTTAACAAAGACTAAAATAAAAAAATAAATAAATAATAACAGTCCAGAAAAAAACAATTGTTTTTTTATTAGCCAAAGCTAAACAACTTTTACTGAGAGAAAAAGTAAGAGAGAGAATGAGAAGAGAAATTAATACCTCAACGGATGGACGGCAACCGTTAAATGTATACTATGTGATGTAGACAGCCAGTTCTGAGTGCTGTATAATATTTTTTAATATAAAATGTATTAATGTCTCTTCTGAAAATTCACATGCTCTAGGAATGACCTCTCTTCCTCCCCAGATTTTAGCTGACAGATGCAGGCCAAGAGAACTGCTGACAGCATTGTATCACACACTCAGTCTTTTTAGAGACAGTGTGTTACTGGAAGACTTTTATTAAGGATCCTGTTTCCCTGAGCTAATTACAGAGTTGTTAAATTAATTTTGTTAAGAGAGAAATCATAAACTAGGTTTATGACGTTAAAATAAGGGAAGCTAGGATGTTACATAGATGTGTAAGGTTATAAATGACCCTATGAAGCCTGTGTGAAGAGGGTACAGCATGAAATCAAAAGAGGTGTCATTGAAACTGGAGTTATGCTAAGGTTGCAGAATTAATACTTTAAAATTATATCCTGTGGTTGTATAAAAATATATTTTTGTTAGATATTTGACCAAAGGAGGGGAAGGATGACTTCGTCAAAAAGGGGTTGGCCAATACTGCTTGAAAAGATCATTCTCTTTCACTATAGAGATGCATTTGTATCTGACATTGACTAAGGAAACATCTGAGCACTGAAAACAGGTATTTAGAAAGCTAGACAAAATCTAAATATAGTTGTAGGAATTGCACTGTTTTAAACCTTGTTTTGTTTTAAAGATTTGTATGTCTTTTGATATAAGAGTTCTGTATTGTATGTTTGACGTATTATTATATATTTTAGTAAAAACTCTAATTTTAGAGCAAACCTGGTCTGTCTTTGAATTGCTTTCCTTTGCTAAGAAATATTTCTGGTTCAGCAGACATAAGCTTGTATGGTGGTACCAAACTGGAAAGAGAAACATTTTAAATCTGAGGTCTTTATTAAGTTTTAAGGGTTCATCTCTGAATACCTGGTTGGGTGCCCATAGGCAAAGATGTCTGGCCCCCCCGAAGACAGATATATCTGAGCCTGTGCATTGGGTATCCTAGCAAGAGGTTACAGTTTGAATCCCTCCAGAACTGAAACCAAAGGTTAATCTGAACTCACAAAAACAGACAAGAGGGTTACCTTGTCTGTTACACTGTTCACAAGACTGCGCTCAGAGATTGGCACTTTGGGAGTAGAGGGCCTGACCTGCTGAGTGAATCTGTGACAGATTGGTTGGCAGCGGTGGCATAATTTTGGTATCACAAGCTTTATTGTTGTGTCAGCTGAGACCGTAAGCTCTCTTGCAAAGAAAGAAAAAGACAGAGTTTTATTTTAAAAAAAGAAAACAGAACTATATTTTTATTTATTTTTATTTATTTATTTAAAATTGTTGACCGGGAAAGGCACACTGAGCCGAGGCTCGTTTCCAGGTGCGACCCGGGTGCATAGTACATCAGGGAGACATAGATATAGAAGAAATATAGATATACAGAAATAATAATTTGCATAAGAAAATGGTACAGTATTGTAAATACATGGAGATTTGTGATACGGTTACACTTTTGAAGAGCATCAGAGTGGAAATAACAAATTTATATATTTCATCTCTAGACCATAAAATTCCTTAGACTGTCAGATATGAGTATAAATTTGTTTATCTATATATTTAAACCTATATATCACTTGGTGTACGGTCAAGTTCCTAACTATTTTATTTTTTTTTCTAAAATGCAAAGTCAGAGTAGCAGTAGTTAGGAAAGATGGCGTCCTGCTACAGCAGGCACACTGTAGAACACTTAAAACAGTTGTGCGAGGACAGAGGAGTCCTGTTCGAGGTGAAAGCCAGTAAGCAGAACCTCATAGAGGCCCTGATGGTAGCAGATACCCAGAGCAGGGAGTCACAGACTGTGACTGAAAGGGACCAGACCTCGAGTGTGGCAGAACTAGCGGCCAGTGAGGGGTCCTGAGCCAATGAGGAAGACAGCAGAGCCACTGTCAGTGAAGGGCCACAGCAGCAGGGACGAGTCACCAGTATTCTGAATCCGGAAGTTCTCAGGTTGCAACTTGAGTTGCGCAGGATGGAGCTGAAGTCCCAGGAGAGGAGAGAGCGAGAGAAGTGAGAGGTGGACCGTGAGGCAGAGCGAGAACGTAGAGAGGCAGTGCGACAACAGAGGGAGGTAGACCGTGAGGAGCGCGAGCACCAGTGAGATGCAGAGGAGAAGAGAGAACGAGAATGCCAAAATGCAGACCGTGAGGAACAGGAGCGCCAGAGGCAACACTAGCTGAGAAGATGCAACTCCAACCAGCGGCGACAGAGCAGGTAAGTGGCTTGGGTTTAACTGGGACTGCAGGACTGGGTTACAAATTGAACTCTAAATTAATAGCTGAGTTTAAGGACGGGGAGGATATAGACGCCTTTTTAAATTCTTTTGAAAAAGTTTGTATTCAAGCTAAAATTCCTAGAGAGTCCTGGAGCTTCCAGCTATCCCCGCTACTTACCGGAAAAGCTCGGGATGCATTGGGTCACATGGACAATAAAGACAGTGATGATTACAGCAAGTTAAAAGCTGCACTACTAAAAAAAGTTTGAATTAACTGCTGAATCATACAGAGCTAAATTCCGTAAGCTCAGGAGAAGCCCTGATATGAGCTATGAGGAGCTAGCCACGAAACAATGTCAGTTTTTAAAACGTTGGTGGGAAGGAATTGAGGCAAACACTGTTGATAAAATTGAAAATGTGATTTTATTAGAACAGTTGTATTGGGCATGCCCAGCAGAGTTAAAAACCTGGCTAGAGGACCGAGATCCAAAAACAGTGCAAGAGGCTGCTGAACTCTCGGACCGCTATGCCAAGAGCAGACCTGCTCTGAGAGCAAATGGGGCAGGCGTTGCAGCGCAGAAGAGGAAAAGCGCGCCTTCAGGGCAGCTAAAATCCTCACTACCTCCACCGAAACCAGTTAGCCCCAGGTTTCAAAGAAAAGATTTCTCAGAAGTAAGAAACGCTTGTTGGTTATGTAAAGAAACTGGGCACATTGCCAGACAGTGTCCAAGAAGGGCAAGCACTAATACGCAAAGTAGTACCAGAAAAGAATTGGATTGTTTGTGTGTTCCTGAGAGCATGCCAGTGAACATGAGAGAACACATGCACCCAGTCATAGTAAATGGTGTACAGATGCAGGGGTTAAGGGACACAGGGGCATCCCTGACATTGTTGAAAGGGGATCTAGTACAGCCTCGTCTGCTTATCCCAAACAAATACGTGACTGTACAGGATTTTGCGGGTGAAGCGAAAACATTGCCACTGGCCAGTGTTCTCTTGGACTGGGGTGAAACAGGCAGAACTGTGCAACAGGTGGCTGTAGCTAAAACGTTAACAGTAGATGTGATCCTGCATAGCAATCTCCAACAGTGGATGGTATGTGCTGTTACCCGTAGACAAGCGGCAAGGGAAAATAGTAGCTCCCTGAACCCCACAGAAACCAGTGGGGAAACCACGGAGAGGCTGGTTCCCCAGCCTGTGTCTCCAGATGAGGAGACTGATAAAAAGGGGGTAGAAATTTCCCTAGTAGCGAGTGGCCACACAACTATGGAAGGTTACTCCGAAGAGGGAGGGGTGACCAACTGTCAGAGGGATAGGATTGACAGTGATCCTGAGGGCCCTGACGCTAGTGTTAGTGACCCTAGTTTAGCGACTGAAGGGGACTTGTCCTGTGCCTTGGGGCTGTGTGAGGGGTTTGCAGCTGCTCAGAGGAGTGACCCTAGTTTAGAGAAGCTGAGGGCTTGGGCAGACTCTGAGGGCACACAGGGAGGTGACAGCAGATATAAGGTTTATTGAGAAAATGGTCTTATGTATACACAGGCAGTACAGACAGAGGGAGGGATGCTAGGCAGGCAGCTTGTCATTCCCCAGGGGTATCGTGAGCAGTTGCTCAAAATTGCACATGATTTTCCCTTGTCTGGTCATCTGGGAATCGCACGAACTACGCAGAGGTTGGCCCAGAATTTCTACTGGCCTAACTTCACCCAGCAGGTGAAGGAGTATTGCAGGTCTTATCACAGACCAAGAAATGGGGAAGGCGGCAAGAAAACCCAGGCCGCTCTGATCCCCTTGCCCATAGTGGAGGAGCCATTCCAGAGGGTGGGAATGGATATTGTGGGGCCTTTAAATACCCCAGCTCCTCAGGGAAGAGATTCATCCTGACTGTGGTGGATTATGCCACCCGGTACCCAGAGGCAGTCACCCTATCCTCACTGAGGACAGACAAAGTGGCAGATGCCTTACTTGGGATTTTCTCCCATGTTGGGTTTCCGCAGGAGGTAATCACCAATCGAGGGGGTTCCTTCATGTCGGACCTGATGAAGTGTTTATGGGAGAAGTGTGGGGTGGTGCAGAGATGCATAACACTGTATCACCCACAAGCCAATGGACTTGTGGAACGTTTCAATGATACCCTAAAGTCAATGCTCTGGGTGTTTGCTGAACAGCATGGGAGGGACTGGGAGAAATACCTTCCCCACCTTTTGTTTGCATACAGGAAGGTGCCCCAAGAGTCGACAGGATTTTCCCCTTTCGAACTCTTATATGGACACCGGGAACATGGGCCCCTAGACTTAATCCGGGAGGACTGGGAAGACAAGCATGCCACCCAGGGCACTCCCATTGTGGATTATGTCCTTAGGTTTAGGGAAAGGCTGCAGGAACTTATGGGGACAGCCCAGAGCAACCTGGCAGCTGCCCAACAGAGACAAAAGGTGTGATACAACCGCAGAGCCAGAGCTCGCTCGTACATAGTGGGTCAGGAAGTCATGGTCCTTATTCCAGTCCGGAAAGACAAGCTGGATTCCAGTCCGGAAAGACAAGCTGCAAGCTGTGTGGGCAGGACCATACAAAGTGGTTAGGAAGGTAAGTGACGTGAACTACATTGTGGAGTTACCTGACCGTAGACAGACTGAAAGGATGTACCATGTCAACATGATGAAGCCATATGCAAACAGGGCTGACATGGTGTTTGCAGTATATAGTCATGGGGAAGGGACGGACAAAGGAGACCCCCTTCTGGACTTGCTAGAAGAGAGTAAGTGGGAGTCCTCTGTGGAGGAAGTAAAATTGTCTCCCCACTGACCCCGGACCAGATCCAGAAAGTAAGGGAGGTTTTAGCAGGCTTTGCCCCCTTGTTTATCGCCAAGCCTGGACTAACCCTCTTTGTGACACACGATGTGGAGACAGGGACACAGATGCCCATACGGCAAACAGCATATTGGATGTCAGAGGCTGTCCAAAAGGACATTAGGAGGGAAGTGGAGGAGATGCTGGATTTAGGGGTAATCCAGAGATCCCACAGCCCCTGGGCCTCACCCGTAGTCCTTGTGCCCAAGCCAGATGGCTCAACTGGTTTCTGTGTGGACTGTCATGGACTGAATGCAGTCATGAAGTCTGACGCCCACCCGATACCCCGGACGGACGAACTCCTGGACAAGTTGGGAGGGGCGACCTACCTTACGACTATTGACCTGACCAAGGGGTATTGGCAGGTAGAATTGACAGACAGAGCTAGGGAAAGGTCGGCCTTCATCACTCCGATAGGCTTATTTGAGTTTAAAGTAATGCCTTTCAGAACGAAGAACGCCCTGGCCACTTTCCAAAGATTGGTGAACCAGGTGTTGAATGGTGCTGAGGAGTACGCCATAGCGTGCCTGGATGACATTGCCATCTTCAGTACCAGCTGGGAGGAACACCTTTCACACCTTAGGGAAGTGCTGGGCAGGATACAGAGGGCCGGGCTCACTGTCAAAGCCAAGAAGTGCCAGGTGGCCATGGGGGAAGTGGCATACCTCGGGCATGTGGTAGGCCGGAGACAGCTCCGTCCTAACCAAATAAAGATAGAGGTGATTCAGGTGTGGCCCAGACCAGAAACCCAGAAGCAGGTCAGGAGTTTTCTAGGGACAGCAGGGTACTACCGAAAGTTTGTACCCAATTACAGTGCCCTGGCTGCTCCCCTATCTGACCTGACAAAGAAAAAGATGCCAAAGAAAATTACTTGGGGCCCAACCTGTGAGGAAGCCTTTACCAGACTGAAGGAGGCACTATGCAGTGCTCCTGTTTTGACAAGTCCGGACTATAGCAAAACCTTTATAGTTCAGACAGATGCCTCAGACATGGGTATTGGGGCAGTACTTAACCAGACGTCTAGCCAAGGGACAGTTTTGTACCTGAGCAGAAAGCTGCTCCCCAGGGAGCAAGCATACTCCACAGTGGAAAATGAGTGTATTGCCATAGTGTGGGCCCTGAAGAAATTAGAGCCATGTTTGTATGGGCAGCATTTTGTGGTGCAGACTGACCACAACCCCCTGGTTTGGCTGACGCAGATGGGAAAGAGCAATGGGAGACTGCGAAGATGGAGTCTTTCTTTGCAAGGATATGATCTGACAATCATACATAGGGCAGGCATTAAGAATCAGAACGCCAATGGGCTATGTAGGGTCTATGAGGAGTGAACTGATTTGGGAAGCTCATCCCATGTAGGGGATAGATCCACCAAATTCAGTCTAGGTGGGGAGAAGTGTGACGTAGACAGCCAGTTCTGAGTGCTGTATTATATTTTTTTAATATAACATGTATTAATGTAACCCCCCTGCAAATGGGGGTTCCCAAAAGACTTCCAGGAGCTTGCTTGAATGCTCCAAGCCTGAATGGTGTTTGGCATTTAAGCCATTTATCAGTGAGTGTTTTAGAGCCTCTGGTACTGTCTCTTTAAGAGCTGTCTGCTTGCAGACATAATTAGTTTGTATGGGGGACTGTGTGCTTCTCTGAGTACCTCGAGCTGCTGCCAATTCACTTAATTTTTGCAGTCACTAAAGTGCAAAGGAACCTATCTGAAAGATGTAACTGTTTACCAGAAATTATTTAGAGTAATAATGAAATTACAGTTTGTCTAACCTGCTTTCTTTGCAGTCAGAACTGTGTCTGCTAGTTCCCATTCTAGTTTTGAACTGCTGAACTGGACCAATCAGTGTGGGGTAAGCTAGCTCTAAAATGGTGCCTTGGACGAATCAGAACTTGGACTCATAATCTGAGCCAGCCACAAGAGGATTGTATGGGCAGTGACTCTGGGAAATGTAGTTTAGACTTCAGTGCCTTTTGGACCAACAGCAGCAGTCTATTGTGAGTGACAGCCAATCCAGTCAAGAACTGGGAGGAACTCAAAGGAAGTGCCCGTTTTTGTCGGTTGGAGTTCAGTTGAGCTTTGGCAGTGAAGAAGGAAGGAGCCCTGTGCTTTTTCAGTGTGCAGTTTTAGTCAAAAAGCGTGTAAGGCCCAGAGTTCGGTCTGCAGCTTGTGTAACAGCTTGTTAGGACTGAATCCGTCCTGTGAAAAGAATCAAAGGATCTCTGAAGAGTAGAAACCAGGCTCACCCTGTAGAAGACTGGAAGAATTGCTGAAAATTGCACTCGGTCTGTCAGGAACTGAATCTGCTGTGTGTTCTCCCGGTATTGTGCAGTAATTGCGATCGGGATACAGATGCAGCCTGCCTGGTATAGTACTTTCTTTTATATGGATGTGTGAAGAGGTTTGTGTACCTCAAGTGAGCCCTGCTGACATTGAAGGACCCTATCTTATTTGGAGTCGTGAGTACTAATTCAGGGTTGCTCCCTGTTGAATTGCCACATTAAATCCAAATGGAATTACTGTACTGCTGACTGTTTAATTCTCCTTTTCTCTGTGTGAAAGGGCCCCTACCAGCTGCCACGGTTTGGACTAGCCACTAGGGCTTGGGTACCCAGGGACAGTAACTGATAGGGATAGGCCTGTGCACAGAGCCATAGGTAGATTATTAGAGTGATAAGCTAATTAACCTGATTTCCCCCTGTCCTTGTTATATCCCCCTAAATAAATCAGAGCTGCTTGTTTCAGCAAAGTTATACTGCCTGAGGTATTTGTCTATGTTAAAGTACTGTACTGTGATTGTTGCACTGTATCTCATTTCACAGGAGGTCCCAGTGCGGAACCAGACCTGGGGTAAGTGTATACTGTGAAGGTAATTCTGATATATTGTGTGGGCCACTAGTGGGAAGAAAGGGTTGCAGTGTCCCAGAGGGCTGTGACCAAGTTAGTTTAACTATTGCAAACCCTGACCTCTGGGTGGAGGCACCGCCATTGGATCCAGGCCCCTCAACCTGTTAGTGGCAAATCAGGCAGGGGTAGTAGCCCTGGATAGCGCCATCTAGGGTTACATTAATGTCTCTGCTGAAAATTCAAATGCTCTAGGAATGACCTCTCTCATTCCCCCCCCCCCAGATTTTAGCTGACAGATGCAGGCCAAGAGAACTGCTGACAGCATTGTATCACACACTCAGTCTTTTTAGAGACAATGTGTTACTGGAAGAATTTTATTAAGGATCCTGTTTCTCTGAGCTAATTACAGAGTTGTTAAGTTAATTTTGTTAAGAGAGAAATCATAAACTAGGTTTATGACGTTAAAATAAGGGAAACTAGGATGTTACATAGAGGTGTAAGGTTGTAAATGACCCTATGAAGCCTGTGTGAAGAGGGTACAGCATGAGATCAAAAGAGGTGTCATTGAAACTGGAGTTATGCTAAGGTTGCAGAATTAATACTTTAAAATTCTATCCTGTGGTTGTATAAAAATATATTTTTGTTAGATATTTGACCAGAGGAGGGGCTGGATGACTTCATCAAAAAGGGGTTGGCCAATACTGCTTGAAAAGATTATTCTCTTTCACTATAGAGATGCATTTGTATCTGACACTGACTAAGGAAACATCTGAGCACTGAAAACAGGTATTTAGAAAGCTAGACAAAATCTGAATATAGTTGTAGGATTTGCACTGTTTTAAACCTTGTTTTGTTTTAAAGATTTGTATGTCTTTTGATATAAGAGTTCTGTATTGTATGTTTGACATATTATTATATATTTTAGTAAAAACTCTAATTTTAGAGCAAACCTGGTCTGTCTTTGAATTGCTTTCCTTTGCTAAGAAATATTTCTGGCTCAGCAGAATAAGCTTGTATGGTGGTACCAAACTGGAAACAAGCATTTTAAATCTGAGGTCTTTATGAAGTTTTAAGGGTTCATCTCTGAATACCTGGTTAGGTGCCCATAGGCAAAGATATCTGGCCCCCCAAAGACAGATATATCTGAGCCTGTGCAATGGGTATGCTAGCAAGAGGTTACAGTTTGAATCCCTCCAGAACTGAAACCAAAGGTTGATCCGAACTCACAAAAACAGACAAGAGGGTTACCTTGTCTCTTACACTGTTCACAAGACTGCGCTCAGAGGTTGGCACTTTGGGAGTAGAGGGCCTGACCTGCTGAGTGAATCTGTGGCATACTACACCACAGGGACAGTAATGAGGAACTAAAACGCTAGTAAGAATTTTAAATCAGTAAGGTGACCACAGCGATACACCACTAAACCAGCGAGATGCTGAGGAGAAATCTCTGAGGCATCTTCACAGTAAGGTGGAGTAAAGAATCTGACAGTTGAATAGAATGTACCAGGGGACAGTGATTTGAAACTGAGCACGTGCCTACTTAGAATGTAGGCTTTAACACTTTCCTCTCTAGGGCAGCAGAACATGAAGATCTTACTGCTTATGTCAGAATACATAAGGACTCCTTTAGAAGAAACAACATTATTGTGGTAAGTAATTTTTTCTTACTGACCCTATCATAAAAGTCAAGCATATTTGTTTGACATGAACGCCGCTTCCTAAAACCATGCTGAGTACTGTTCTCTAACCCATTTTCCTGTAGGAATCTTGTGATGTATTCCTTTATAATACTCTCCTGTACCTTACCCAAGTCACTAGACAGACTCACCGGTCTATAGTTAGATGGATTTTTGTTTGTTCCCCTTTTTATAGAGTGGTATTACCCTAGCCTTCCTCCAAGCATTTACTACATCACCCTTATCTAGGGACATCTGAAAAAGGTGGCTTAATGGTGGGGCCAGCTCCATGGCTACTTCCTTCAATAGTCTGGGATGGAAACCATGTGGACCTGGTGATTTGTTCGGGTTTAGCACTGCTAGTCTGTTTTGCACTTCCTTAGCTTTTATTTTTATACTGTAGGGCTGGCTGAGGTGTTATCACCCTTTCCTGCAAGTGAAATCCCCCCCTTTTTTATTGAAAACTGAGGAAAAGTAATAATTTTGTACGTTTGCCATTTCTATGTTTGTAGTCGCCAATTTTCCATTCATTCCTTCTAAGGGCCCTATTTTTTGTGGGCCACCCTTTAATTTCATTAACATATGTGTAGAAGGCTTTATAGTTGTCCTTTGTTTTAACTGCCAGGTTTCTTTCATGTTCCTTTTTTGCTTTTCTTATGTCCTTTTTTATTTTGTAGTTTCCTGTACTTAATCCACCCAGCACTTTTCTCTGTTCTTCTTATGTTTTTAAAGAGCTTTTGTTTATTTTTAATCATCTTTTTTATTTTGTGATTTATCCAGCTCTGTGTTTTTACCCCCCTTTTATACTTCTTTCTGATAGGGATATGACCTTTTATGCATTTACAAAGCACCACTTCCACAGCCTCCCACATTTCCTGAGTTGTTTTGTTCCTAAAACATTTTCCCAATCCCATGTAACTAACTTTTCCCTGATAGCACGAAGATTTGCTTTGTTCCATATTAATGTATGTGCGTTACCCTCAATAACTGGACTATTCATGTGTAGGTCAAAAATAACCATGCTATGGTCACTATTTCCTAGGGGTGCTAAAGTAGTACAATTTGAAATATTAGTTGTTGTTATGTTAGTAAAAACTAAACCTAGAATATTTTGTCCCCTTGTTGCTTCTTGTACCAGCTGTCTTAAGCCCACCTAACTAAATATATCGATGTACTCCTTCTCTGTCCTGCTTGTCCCTTTTAGGGAGTCCCAACTAATACCTGGAAGATTAAAATCCCGTGGTAGAATAATCCTATCTGCTGGGTTAAATTGTAGGAATTGTTGCTGTATTAAATAATCATCTTCACTGCTTATAGATGGTGATCTATATAGCACTCCCAATAGGAATTTTGGTGAACGGCTAGGAGTAACTTTCACCCATACTTGTTCCAAGTTGTCTGACAAAAACTCTACTTCTTCCACCTGAATGTCATGATGTATGTACAGGGCCACTCCCCCTGCTTTTCTGCATTTCCTGGATTTGTGAAAGAGCTGATACCCTTTTATTCGATGGCCCTAGCTGCTATCTTGGTCCCACCATGTCTCTGTTATGGCGCAGATTTTAATCTGGTTTGTTTCCATAGTGTATCTCAATTCCTCTATTTTTTTGGGTAGACTCCTAGCGTTTAACAGTAGACATTTCCAGCCCATTGTCGCTTGTTTTGGTTTATCTGTCTGATCTATATTTAGTAGAGTTTTCCCTGACCCCTCCCCCCAATCCATTAGTTTAAATGGATGACGATTTATTGGTTTATCGACCTAGCCAAGTGTCTTACCCCTATTTTATTCAGGTGCAGCCCATCATGTGCCTCAAACCTGTCATCCCTGAAAGTTTCCCAGTTTTCAGTAAACCCAAACTTCTTAACAGAGCACCAGTGTCTCAGCCAGCTGTTTAACTTCAGGATGCCTCTGTTTTTGTAGGAATGCCTCCCCTTTGTTGGTAGTATTTCTAATATAATGATGTCTCCATCTAGTCTCTGTATTGGTATGGTAACATTTTATTTATACAGTGATACAGCCATTAGGGTTCCGAAAATCCCTGTTCACAAGGCTTACCTGTTTACATTATGCAAAATTATTACAACTATACATTTATAACAATACAGGTTACAGAAAAGTACAAAACAATACATCAGAGTTTACAAACTCATCAATAACAGGCATATTAGCATTTTTAGATTTACATTAATTTCACCTATTACAACAACAACAAAAACTAAATTAGGATTCAGGCCATTTTTAAAAACATGATCAGTAGTTGTTAGTTCACGTAAAAAAGGAGGAAGACAATTCCAACTTTTAGCTACTTGATATTGAAGGGTCATTTCACTAAATCGATTTTTTAACTTTGGTATTATTAAATCTCTAGCACCAGTTTTTCTTAAATTTAAACCATGTTTTGGTTTTTTTAATTTGTTTTTTAAGTTATCTAAGGATTGATTTTTAAATATATTACGAACCTGATTTAGCCAGATTCCATATTTCATCCACTACTGCACTAAAGTCTTCATAAATGTCATTTAAGTGCCTGTTTGCATGTCATTCACCCCCATGTGAAGGATAACCAAAGGATTTGTGAGGTTTGACAATAGGCCTTTTATCATCCCCTTGACATCACTCATCTTGACCCCAGGTAGTGTACTAACAGTAATCTGTTCATTTCTGCCTTTGCGGAATATAATTTCTAAACAGAGGGATCCTAATATCAGTTACATTTCCACATAATGATTTGCATATATTTTTATTCTAGCAGATATGCAGGGGAAGAAAAAGACAGAAACATCAAGGGAAGATTGACAGACAGTGAGAGGCAGAGAATTGTGAGACTGTCGGGATGATCAAATCCTAGGTCTCACAGGAAAATTTGGTTGCGAAACCAGACAGACGAGACAGGAAAAGAAAGGACAGAACAGATCCCTGCATTCAAACTCTCCACAACAAGCAGCGGAGATTGGCTTTGTCTTGGGTGAAGCAGTGAAGAGGGCTGGGGGTATGGCCATGGAGGGAATGGGAGGGGTATGGGGAGGGATATTTGAGGCTGGGAAGGAGCTGGCATAAGGGTGGGGGGGGAGGCAGCATTGATGGAGATGGCAGGGGGTGACTATAGAGTGGTCAGGGAATTACATATGGCAGCCACAGACATTTATGCAGGCATGTGGGTATTTGCTGTTTTGTAATTGTGTGACCTATGTTTTACTGATGCGGTACCTCACCTCAGCATGTCCTCTCCTTCCTGCCTGTATGTTTTTCAAAAATGTTTGTCAATGTAAGGCTGCACTTGCTGCTGTGTTTTCATTAGCAAAGGCTGCTGCACATGAATTTTAACAAATAGAAAGACGAAAGAGATGGGGTACTTTTTTTTTTTAACTTTCTTTATTTTCCATAGTAACATTACATTCAATCATAACTTGTATGTTCATACATCAAGTGTTTATCTTCCGTATACTTTTCTTCTCTTATTTCTGTGTTACTTTGTTCAATTCTGCTTTCATCTGAAAAACTGTGGATACTCGTAGCTTCCATTTTTCCGTATTCTGCATTGTCAGACTTTCATTTAAGTTTTTCCTTTTATTCGTATTTTTCCTGACTTGCAGTAATACGATTAACTACTGCTACTACTACAACTGGGTTACAGACCTTCTAGTATGCCCTTTTTTACTTCAAACAATTTTCTGTTGGCTCTCGTTTGTTCATATATGTGTGCATTTCTTAAGAGGGAGGAGTGCTTTGGCCTAGTTGTGTTCCTTATATCTCATCCCTGCCTTATTTTCTATTTCTGAAGCCCCTTTTTCTACTGTACCTGAGTGCATATGAACATACGAGTCTGCCAGCAGAAACAGACCACACGGTCTATCAATGTCTGCCCAAGTGTGCAGCTAGCATCCTAGATTGCAGCTGCTCCAACCCCCTTCCCATCTGTCATTCCCATGAACGCCTCAGCCCCCGCCACCCAGACTCTCCCTCTTGCTTTGTCCCACTCCCTCTTAAAACTTCCTACTATCTTACATGATACTGCCCCTTCTGGTAGAGCATTCCAATTAGACACCACCCTCTTCGTGAAGTAGAGCCTCCTCTTCTCCCTCCTAAATCTTCCGCCCTCCAATCTTAGTCTGTGCCCCCTCGTGTCCCCACCCCTCCTCAGCTTAAACACCCCTTCAGTGCTAGCTTTGTTTATCCCCCTCAAATACTTGAACATTTCAGTCATATCCCCCATTCCTCCTCCCCTCCAATGTGTACATATTCAGCTCATGCAGCCTGTCTTCGTAGGCCTTACCCTCTATCCCTTGTAACATTTTTGTTCCCTCCGTTGTACCCCTTCCAGTAAATTAATATCCCTCTACAGATGTGGCCACCAGTACTGCACACAGTACTTCAAGTGTGGCCTGACCAAAGACCTGTAGAGGGGCAGGATCACCTCCCTGTGCCTGGACGAGGAAACCCCTTGCGATACAACCCAGCATCCTGTTCACCTTAGCTGCTGCTTTCCTGCATTGGACAGAGTTGTTCATGCTCCCTGTTACCAACACCCCTAGGTCTTTCTCTTCCTTAGTGATCCCCAGCCACAACCCTCCCAACCAGTAGTCCTTCCTTGGGTTCTTTGCACTTTTTCACATTGAATCCCAGCTGCCTCTTCTCTGACCATACCTCCAGTTTGGTTAGGACCCCTTGTAGTTGTTCCCATCCATCCTCTTCACCACTGCTACCATTTTGGTATCATCTGCGAACAGACTAACCGTGCTTCAAACTCCATGTGCAGTATCTGAGATAAACAGCCCAAATAGCACTGGGCCCAGCACTGAGCCCTGCGGCACTCTGCTCGTCACCAGTCTAGGTGTCGAGAGTTCCCCCCTACTACCAACCATTGCAGCCTCCCCTGCAGCCAGTTCCTTATCCAGTTTGTCAGCTTTGTCCCCACCCCCACAACAGTCAGCTTCCCCCCAGTCTCCCATGAGGCACTGAATCGAAGGCCTTGCTGAAGTCTAAGTACAGGATATCTACAGCATGGCCCATATCCAGCTCTCTTGTTACCCTCTCATAATATTCTATTAGATTGGTCTGACAAGACCTCCCCAAGATGAACCCATGCTGCCGCCCATCGTGGAGGTCATTACCCGAGAGGAACGACACCAGCCTCTCCTTCAGTATCATCTCCATAAGTTTACACACTATGGAAGTGAGACTACTAGGCCGATAATTTTCTGGCTCATCCCTAGGGCCACTCTTGTGTATGGGCACCACATGAGGTCCTGAGGCACCCATCCCATGTTCAGGAAGGTGCTGAACAAGTCTGCCAGTGGCTCAGCCAACACCTCTGCCATCTCCCTCAGCACCCTAGGGTAGATGCCATCAGGACCTGGTGCCTTGTCCACCCTTAATGCCCCCAGACACTCTAGTACTTGACTCCCCTTGATCATTCTGTCATCTCCTCCCCCCACCCCACCCTTCCAGTCCATGGTGGTAGTGGACCATCCTTCTTCTTTGTGAAAATGGTGCAAAAGTATTCATTTAGTACTTCTGCTTTTTCCTCTCCCTTTTCAACCCACTCCCCTCTCCACTATATGGTCTTTGCACTTCCTCTTTTCCCTGATATATCTAAAAAAAAGTCCTTCTCCCCTCTCTTAATGCTCTGCACTAACCTTGGCTCCCTGGTGGCCTTGGCTACTCTCACTCGCTTGGTCACCTCCTTGGACCAACTCACATAAGCCTCCCTGTCCTCTTCCTTCCTTCCTCATTCCCCTGAACTCCTGGTATGCAACTCTCTTCGCCCTAACTCCCTCCAACACGTCTCTATTTAGCCAGCATGGTCTCCTGGCTCTGCACTTCTTGCTTCTAGTCCTGGTGCAAGCTTCTGTAGCCTCTGTTAGCCCAATTTTAATAATTTCCCCCTTTTGCTGTGCATCCATCTCTGGCCTAATACCCTGAAGTCTCCCTTGCAGTATTTCTCTCATCCTCCCGAATTCTGCCCTCCTAAAATCCACCACCTTTGTTACTGTGCCTGCAGACTCCCTGCCCAACTTGAGAGTGAACCACACTGGTGGTCACTACCAGCTAGTGGGTCTTCCACCTTATTTCCGTCACTGTCTCCTCATTTGACAGCACCAGGTCCAGCATGTTACTTAGTCGGGTTGGCCCACTGACCAGCTGTGTCAGAAGAACATCCTGGATCGCGTCCAGGAGCACCTGCTCCCCTGGCACTGGAGGTGGCAGGGGTGCTCCACTCTACCTCCCTCAGATTGAAATCCCCCACAATCACCACACTCCCCTTTCTACACACCCTTCGTAATTATCCGCTAACTCCCTGTCCAGTTGCACTGATTGCACTGGTGATCTATGCACCACCCCCAACCTCAGCTTTCTACCCTTGGAGTCCAGAAGCTGCATCCATAGCGCCACTGTCCTCCCTTCCTCCCTCCCTCCCCTTCATCCCTCATACATCTGATCCCTTCCCTCACATAGCATGCTACCCCACCCCCTCTCCCAACCTCCTGGTATTTCCAGTAAATTCTATACCCCAGGATTGCCAGATCCCAATCATGGTACTGGGTGGCCCAAGTCTCCGTCACTGCAGCGACGTCCACACTCCCCTCTGAAAGGAGCGCCTGAAGCTCTGCTGTTTTATTACCCAGGCTCCTTGCATTTGGGGAGACCACCTTCCAACTGTTCCCATCCACCCCCCTCATCTCCTTGGTCTACCCCCTCCTACATAGATACATAGACAGTGTCGGCAGATAAGGGCCTATGGCCCACCCAGTCTGCCCATTTGAGCTTATAGTTTCAGTTTACGTTTTCCTAGAAGTCTGTTGCCCCTTACCCCTGGCCTCCAGAATTTCTTTATGTCTATCCCATGCATTCTTAAATCCCGTGATTGTTTCAGCCCCCACCACTTCCTCTGGCAGGGTGTTCTACTTGTCCACCACCCGTTCTGTGAAAAAATTCTTCCTCACGTTTCCTCTGAATCATCCTCCCTCCAACTTCATCCCATGCCCTCTAGTCCTCCTCTCAGTGGTCTTCTCCCCTTACCCTCAACATTATCACAGGGGGGCAGTGCATTTTACCGTACAACCTGGTGACCCTGCATGCTCCCTCCCCTGTGCCACTTCACCTGTGCCTTTACCCATAACTAGGGGGGGTGAGCTCATTAAACTCCCCCTTTTCGGACCCTTTTCCTATCAGCATTCCCCTTGCCACCCCCCCTCCTAGTTTAAATCCACCTTTGTTGATATATACCCCTCTATTCCACTTTTTAATACTCCCTTCCCCTCCCTGCTCAAATGTAACCTGTCTCCTGCGTATAGGTCACTATTGCCCCAGATCCTGTCCCAGTCCGACACTAATCCATACTCACTGGTGCGGCATCAATCCCTCATCCACTCATTGAACTCCTCTATCATTTTTTTCCTCACTGTACTCGCACATGGTACCGGGAGTACCTCAGAGAATGCCGCCGACCCCCCCTTCCTCCTCCTCACACTGCCTACTCAACTCCTCGAATTTCCCCTTTACCACCTCTACAGTCTCCCCCACCAAGTCATTTGTGCCCACGTGCATCACTATGTGAGGTTTCTTCCTCCCCCTTCCATGCGCACTTGAGAAGTGTCTGCCCCACCCTTCCCACGGTCAACCCGGGAGTAGCCTCAACCCAGATACGACTGTACTTTTCTCCCCTTCTGCCCCATCTGACCCCTTTCAGTATAGAATCCCCCAGCACTATTACCCCTTCTTCTTGTCCCATAACCCCCTCCTCCTGTTTTCCTTGTCCACATTTCCAGAGTCCACACTGCCCTGCCCCATATTACCTTTATCTGCACCATTTGTGACTCCTACAACTTTCCCCTGTTTCCGCCTCTCCCTGTACTACCTCTTCTACCCTGTTCTTCCCCTCCCCCTTCTTTCCTTACCAGCCTGACTCCTGGGCCTTCAGTACCATTCTCCTCCCCCCTCCCACTGATCTCCGACACCTCCACTACCACCACCGATGCCAACACTGAACACCTATTACCTGCTACCCCCGCAGTGGTGCCCATCTCCTCCTTCCCCCTGCCCTGAGCCTTCCCTCCACTTACTGCCCCTCTGCTGTCCTTACTCCCATTCTCCCTCCCTACATCCTCACAGGATTTAGCCCTGCTGTTCCTCCTCTGCTTCTCCCAGTATCCTATTCTGGGAGAATCGCCCACCTTGTCCATCTCTCCATGAATTTCTCTGTTCTGTCCTGTGTGAGATATGTTAGTCTCTCCATCTTCTGTATCTCATTTACTACCTTTTTCTACTCTTGAACAGTGGGAGGGTCTTCTCTTAACCATTTCTTTGTTATGGTTTTTCCTATTGCCATTATGCACATTCTCCATACATATTTTGTATTTGGACCTTGTATTCCTATTGGGGGGAGTCCTAGGGTCCAGTGTTGCACTTGTATCTCTCCCTGGTACTGAAATATGGTCCTCAGTGTGTTGGTGACATCTCTTTTAAAGTCCTCTAGTGCCGGGCACTGGAAGAATATATGTTCATGTGCCGCGTGTGCCTCCCCACATCTGTGTCAGCATGTTGTGTCACCCACTCCATCCCATTTGGTCTTTATGGGATGGTAAAATATCTTATGTTAATTTTCCAGGCAGATCATCTCTTTTTGGGGGCTGATGTTGCTTTAAATGCTCCCTCCCATATTTTGTTCCACTCCTTTTCTGTTATTCTCATGCCTGCTCCCTCTTCATATTTCTTTTTGACATAGGTAGTCTCATTCCCCTTATGGGCTATAAGGAATTAGTATATTTGTGTGATTGCTCCCTTTGAGTCCTGTTTGTTTAATATCCGTTCCAATTTAACCTCTCCATCTTGTATATGTTTTATGTGGCTCGTTTTCTTCTTCTGGGCTTTTATATAATTTAGTATCTGATAGTATTTCAGTCTGTCTGTCTCCATCTACGCGTACTTCATTTGACATTCTGTGAACGTCAGTTCTTGGTCTCCGTTTAAGACATCCGCAGGTTTTTCTAGCCCCTTATGTATTTGTCTTTTGTACCATTTATCCATTTCTCTTGGGGTAAAGTCTGGGTTTGCTGTTAGCCACCTATGTTTCCATCCTTCCCTCTTCACTTCATCATGCTGCTGGAACCTTTGTAGTGCAAGTATTGATGTCTGTATTGCTACATTTTTCCCGTCTACCCTATCTGCTAGTTTTTTGGGGGGTTAAATATATCTGCTTCTAGCTTCCTTCTCCCTCCTTCCCATTCCTGTATTGCTCTCCACTGAGCATCTATGTTGATTTCCCCATTGAAATATCCATCTCAGTTGTGTTGCTAACCAGTACTCTCCTACATCCAGCAGGTCCCAACCCCCCCCCAATTTCTTCCTGGTGGTCAGTATCTTACTTCTTATTCTGGGTCTTTTTCGTGCCCAAATGAATTTGTATATTTCCCTTTGTATCTCTTTCAGTTTAGATTTAGTTAGGGGTAGTGGTACGCACTGAAAGACGTACAGTAATCAGGGCATGACCTTATTTTAACTGTTTGTATGCATGAGTGAATAGGTAGTGGCATTAATCCCCACCTTTTATAGTCCTTCTATAGTTGCTTTATGAGGGGATCTAGATTACGCTGGCTCTGGTGTTTTATTAGATTTCGCAAGCTTATTCCTAGGTATTTCAGGGATTTAAGATTACATTTCATAGGGAAATTTAAAAGTATTTGTTGGGGCGGTAATTAAATTTGAGAATTTCTGTTTTACTCGCATTAAGGGCGTATCCTGATATTTTGGAGAAGCTGTTGACTTTTTCCATCAGTTTGGGAATAGTGATATTTGGGTTTGTTAGGTACATTAATGTGTTGTCTGCATACAGGGCTATTTTATGCCCTCTTTCACCTATCCACATCCCCTTGATGCTTTGATCATCTGTAATCCACTGTGCAAAAGGTTCAAGGTAGAGAGCGAATAGTAATGGGGACAAAGGGCATCCTTTTCTCATTCCTCTACCCAACTGGAACCTCTTAGATAAATGTCCGTTAATTCTAATGTATGCTTCTGGCTTGGCATATATTTTTTGTATTATAGTAATGTATTTCTCATCTAGTCCCAATTGGGCAAGGCCCTCAAATAGATACCTCCAGTCCATCCTATCAAACGCCTGTTCTACATCCATACTCATGAGCGCTGCAAGCATTCCCATCCTATTGAGAAGGTCTGTTATATTTATTGTTCTTCTGATGTTGTCTGCTGTTTGCCTGCCTGCTACAAATCCAGTTTGATCGTTTTGCACCAACTGTGAGACAACTCCCTCTAATCTCTTTGAGAGGATTGAGTTAATGTATTTATAGTCCACATTTAGTATTGATATTGGCCTACTGGAGCCACATTGTGATTGGCCCTTGCCCAGCCTTGGAACCATAGAGATTATTGCCATGGCCCATGATGGGGGACTGTGCCCTTCCTTCTCAGAAGCCTCCTGGAAGGCATTTTGTAGGAGTGTAGCCACCATGCACCTGAACTTTTTATAAAATTCATCTGACAGGCCATCTGTCCCCGGGCATTTACCTGTCTTACTATTTCCTATTGCCCTCTGGATTTCCCCCATTGTTATTGGCCTAATTAAATTTATGTTTTGGTCTTCGTCTATATTTAGGAGCTGTAGTTTCTCCCAAAACATTTTTATCTCATCTTTTGATGTCTCATTTTGTGGGCTATATAAATTTTTGTAATACTCTATGAATGCTTTTGTGATCTCCTCTAACCTCTGAGTTTTTTCCCTTGTTCTGGGATCTTGTATCTCTAATATCCGTGCCTTTGCTCTTCTTTTCCTTACTCTACATGCCAGCAATTTGACTGCCCTTGGTCCACTTTTATAATATCTCTGTCTCAGGAATGCTAGGTTCTGCTCTATTTTATATTCTGAGAGGTTGTTTAGCTCTTTTTTACGTTTCTGTATTATTCCCCCCCATCCTTACTCAATTTTTCTTGCTGTTGTTTTTCTAGTACTTGTATTTGTTTTTCTATATCTAATTGCTTCTTCTGTCTCTCCCTCTTCCTGGCTGTCCCAAACACTATTAATTTCCCTCTAATTATTGCTTTGGTTGTGTCCCATAGCATGCCGGCATCTACCTCTGTCCCCCCATGGTCCTCTATCGTCTGTTATCAGTTTCGGTATCTGCTCCAAGACTTCCTGATCTCTCAACAGGGCTAGATTCAGTCTTCAAAATGTCTGTTTTATCCTTTCTTGTAGGTTTACTTCTATTATCAGTGGTGCATGATCTGATATTTCTAGTGTCCCTATATCCCCTTTTTCCACTGTTTTTATTGAGTCCCTAGGCATCATAAATAGATTATTCTGGAATACATTTGGTGTACAGTACCTTAGAATAATAGGTGTACCTTCCCCTTGGTCCCACTAAATATCTCCAGACATCTTGGATTCCCAATTTCCCCGTTAATGCTTTAACCTGTTCAACTATGTGTTGCCCTCGGGATCATAGAGGTGCTGTCCACCTTCGGATCCAGGGTGAGGTTCCAGTCCCCTCCCATGAGTATGGTGCCCTCTCCCTTCTCCATAACTTTCATTAGTAGGGTTCTGTAAAACTCGTATGGGGAACCTGGGGGCATAAACTGCCACCATTGTTACCAATTGGCCATTCAGTGTGCCATTTAATATCACGTATCTGACTTCTTTATCAGTGTTAGTGTACTTGCAGTCATAGGTTGTGTTCCTGGGTATCAGTATCGCCACTCCTCTACACCTCCCTGTTTTATAGAATGATGCATATACCTCCCTGTACCCGAACTATTTTAATTTCTGGTGTTCCCCTTATGTTAAGTGTGTTTCCTGTAGGAACATTATATCCGCCTTCAGTCTTTTAATATACATCATTACCTTTTTTCTTTTTATTGGGTTGTTCAGCCCATTTACATTATATGTGATTATCTTTGTTACTTTTACTTTCCTTCTGGTCTAATCTCAGACTTTCAGGGTGTGATTAACTAGAACATTAACGTAACCCCCATCATTCATTATTGCTTAACTAGGTATTTGTGTTTTACAGATTGTTTTCTTTGTGGTCAGTCATTAAAAATAATAATCTCCTGTTCTTCTAATTCTAGTCCTTACATCTGCTGATTATGAGAAGGATCAACAATCAGAACATCCTGCACACACACCGAGCCTTACAAGAGAGAGGAGCTTTAAAAGTGCTGTTCATGAGAAGTACTTCACAGATGGACTGACATGTCCGAAACTTGAGTTTAGAGAACAGCAGCGGACTAAAGAGCCCCATAGATATAGTGACCATGGCAAGACTTTTTTAACTGAAGAAACACTTACTGTCCATCAAAAGAGTAACACACGGGAGAAACCTTTTAAATGTACTGAGTGTGGGAAGAGTTTTGGTTGGAGAACAAATCTTACTTGTCATCAACGGATCCACAGGGGGGAGAAACCTTTTAAATGTACTGAATGTGGAAAGAGTTTCTGCGGTCAATCAAATCTTAAAACACACCAGCGGACACACACAGGGGAGAAACCTTATAAATGCAATGAATGTGGGAAGAGTTTCAACCAGAAATCCAATCTTGTTGTGCATCAGAAAATCCACACTGGAGAGAAGCCATATACATGTAGTGATTGTGGGAAGGAGTTTGGCAAAAAAGCAATTCTTACTACTCACCAGAAAATTCACTTAGAGGAGAAACCTTATAAATGCACTGAGTGTGGAAAGGGTTGCAGCAGTAAGTCAAACCTTTTGAGCCACCAGCGGGTCCACACAGGGGAAAAACCTTTCCAATGTACTGTGTGTGGAAAGTGTTTTGGCGAGAAATCAAGTTTAACTTGCCACCAACGGATCCACACAGGGGAAAAACCTTTTACATGTACGGAGTGTGGAAAGGGTTTCTGTAGTAAAAAAGAAGTTATTAAGCACTTCCGAGTCCACACTGGGGAGAAACCTTTTAAATGCACTGAGTGTGATAAGGCTTTCGCCGGTAGATCTGGTCTTATTTCCCACCGACGGACTCACACTGGAGAGAAACCTTATATGTGTACTGACTGTGGAAAGACATTCCGCAACACATCAAATCTTGCTTCACATCAGAAGATCCATGCAGGCGAGATTATTACAGTGCTGATTTCCTAATTTCTTCAAACCTATCCTGACTTATGAATGGTGTACGTTTTTGTCATGGTATGGAGAATTCAAGAATGCATGGGACAGACATAAGGCAATTCTTGTGAGGGTAGGAAGAAATAGGCTGTTGGGTAACTAGGATCTGTAGGTAGGGAAATGGGCAGACTAGGTGAGCCAAGTGGTCCTTATCTGCCAGCAAAGTCTACGTTTCTATGTTAAACATTGGAGACATTATCCAAGAGAAATGTACTAAATGTAATGTGGCAAGAGTTGTGATCAGCTTTTAAAATATCACCTGTGGAGGCACACTGATGAGAGACCATATAAATGCAGTAAGTGTGACAAAGGTTTTATACAGATGCATAACCTCATTGAACATCAGCAAATTTACTGTGACACCTGGATGGATCATAGGTAATGAAGAAGTAGAAATAAAATAGATACAAACTGTCAAGCCAGTGGATACCAGAAAACCTGTTACTGCACAACAAGACATTATAGAATGTAGGAGTGTCACGTGACTGTCCCGACCAATCACGGTGTATCCTTCAGTTGCGCTTGAGGTAGTCTTATTTCCATAAGAGTGTCTCACATGCTGAACTACTGTAACAGGTTTCTTACTGACTACCTCTATGGACCAGGTTGGAGGGTCTCTTTTGTATATTAGAGTGTTGCCTCTTGCGTCCTTAGGACAACGGAACTGCTCACCTTCAATTCATAGTCCTAAGAATGTGCGAGGTGACACTTGCATCCATAAGAGACTCTCCAACCAGACCCATAAACTTGTTAAAAAAAAAAAAAAAAAAAGAACAATGTTATCTCGGTTAATTGACGTGTCCAGCCCACACGACTACAGTGCCATGTGCATGGAGAGATGCAAAGTCATGAAATGTCTGGATGTGCAAACAGAAACTGAACAAATGTGATAGAAAAATCCAGAAATAGTCCCAGTTCCCATTGGAGCCAAAGAACTAACTGAAAAGAACTTTCAGCCACATATTTGCTACCATTATCTGTGAAATCTTACAAAGTACTGAAGGAAACCATCTGAGGAAATACTGCACATATTGAGAAGAGATCTTTCAGCAAATATTAAAGATAAGCTCTATACTGAATTACTGATTTTTGAACATAATCTGGCCTAAAAATTGGGTCCGTTCTTGTGGTGGTATTAGAAAATTCCAAACATTAAAGATATTGCCCCCCTGCGAGAAGCCTTTTAAATGCACTGAATGTGGGAAGGATTTTAATGACAAATTTGATTCTTCCTATACATTGGTATATCCAAGGAAATGAGAGAATGTACAGTGCTGCCTGCTAGGATGAAGCAGAGTATTATAGTTTCAGTCATAGATATCTTGTAGAATACTGCAGGAACCAATGTAATTCATTAGTAGTTACTTCAATGTGTCAGGCAAGAAACTTGCATCTAATTACAGAGTGCTTCATCCTGTCTGATGACACTGTACATCTTGCAAGGTGTCTATTTCTATATGCAAATAGGGTCTTCATACTCAGTGAGTCTGGGGGGCATGTCCTCCCTCCATTTTCCATTCAAGAATTGTCTTTTGGGCTGAGGAAGCCTATAAAAGTGTATTTATTTTGTTTTCCCTTACATTATTTGTAACTGTGTGCCTCCATTTCACTTTAAACACTCAAGCCTTGGGGCCACCAAGTTAATCTAGAAGATATGGCTAATGACCCAGTTAGTTACTAAAGGGATAAGACGTTTGGAGGGAGAAGCTAAGAGAAAGCTAGAAGGGATGAAGAGAGATAGAGGAGGGAGGAGCCGAGAGTGGTGTTCACTGGCAGAGAGAGAGAGAGAGGCAGAAGCTCATGATCTGGAACAGAATTCTATGAGTGAGGAAAGGTACCAACCTACTAGTGAAGTGGCAGAGGCCTTCTGTTTGGTGAGAAAGCCCCTGTGGGGAAGCAGTCCCCTATGTAAGTTTTACTAGACCACATTTTAAAATAGGCTGCAACTCGAGTATGTGTAACCTGTGTAAAAATAGTTTTGTGGTTGGAAGCTGTTCATAGAAGGGCAACTAATATGGTGCAAGGTTGGCATGCAGAGCCCTACAAGGAGAAGCTGAGGAATCTCAGTATGTACACCCTGGAAGAGCTGAAACAGAGAAAGAGAAGTTGTATGATCAAGACCTACATGTACCTTGAAGGAGGTGAACAGAGTACGGGTGGGAAGTTTCCTTTAAATGAGAATGATCACCAGCAGCAGGGGCCGTGCAGTAAAGCTGGGGGGCGGGGGGAGAGAGAGTTCAGGAAAAATGTGAGGAAATATTTCTTCATTCAAAGGGTGGTAGATGCCTGGAACAGACTGCCAGCAGAAGTGGTGGAGGCTAAAATTGTGGGGAGCTTCAAGCATGCATAGGGTAAACATAAGGTTATATTAGAAATAGAGAGGGTCACCGCAGACCAAAGATGGTCAGCGGAGGTAGAATAGATAGAGAACATACTGGGTAGGCCAAGCAGTCCTTTTCTGTTGAGGATTTCTATGTTTATACCACAGTCAGAGATATAAAGAAAGAGAGGGGAAGCAGAACCATTAAATTCAAGACACAGACCTACTAGTGAACTGACAGATCGTGGAAAAAGCACCTGTGGGGTAGCAGTCAGAGAGAAATAAAGAGAAGGAAAGCAGAACCATTAATGCAAGGTACAGAGAACAGAAGAAAAGTGAGTGAGAGAATAGGCAGAAAAGGGCATGGGGTGTGAGCTTTTGTGAGACCTAAGAATGGGTTTTCCCTTTGCAGGTGAGGCACAGGGTCCCTCATGCAAAGAGACAGTGGGGTATTTCTTGTGTGGTAGCCCAGGAGCAGGGTTTCCCTCTACTCAAAGAGGAAATGAGCCCTTTGAGACTGAAAGGGCAAAACAACCAGAAATGTACTGAACAGCAGCTCTAGGGAAGAGAGCTGTGTGTGGACCTAAGGATAGGTTTCAAACCTCAGGAGTACATCACTTATGCTTAACAACTGCATCATTCCCTGGAATGAGTTGCCCCAGAGCTTCAGAATGTTGTACTAATTAGAGAACCTCAGGAATGAGATTCAAAACTGTGCTGAGTGGTCAAGTTTACTCCACCCTGTAATGGCAGGCTTATTTCTCTGCCTGAGAGAAAGCATCACCCCAAAGTCACTCTTCACTCAGTTGATGTCTACTGTCTGTTTTTGGTTTTTTAGTGGCAGTATTTGTTTTAGCTAGTGTTCGATAACTCTGCATTAGGGTAATTTTGTTCTATATTGCTAGTTTCTTTGGTTCCTTGTAGGTTCCAGAGAACCAAAGAAAGGCCTTGAGGCACGTTTCCCTCTTCAGTTGAACCACATTTGTTTAAACCAAACCAACTTTATTTATAGAATGCTATTCCAAGAATAGATCATAGCATTTTACAGAATACCATCAAATCAGTTTAAAAGCAGATCTGATTTCTAGAAAGAACCATAGCAGGAATCTAAATGTCAGTGTAAGCCAGTTCAAATAAAAACGTTATCAAAGCCGACTTAAAGGCCTCAACAGACGGGCATTCCCTTACCTGACGAGGTCGAGAATTCCACAGGGTTGGAGCAGCAGAGGCAAATGACCTAGCTCCTGATGTTGTCAGTCAGACCCTGGGAAGCTCTAGCAATCCCTCATCGGTGTAGTGGACAGGATGAAGGGGGCAGTAGGGACAGAGGAGTTCTTGCAGGTACCACTGTCCCTGTCCATATAGGGCCTTATAGGTTAGTAATATGACCTTGAAGATGATCCTCCGTCGTACCAGCAGCCAGTGCAGGACGTGGAGCACAGGTGCAGCATGGTCAGATCTACATAAACCTGTCAGCAATCTGGCAGCCGCATTCTGCACCAGCTGCAGGCAGTGGAGGTCCACCCCCGGTAGCCCTAGGTATCTTATAAGAATATATATATATAGATATTTGTAACTTTCAGTTTTGGAATGGTTCAGTGTGTTTTTGCAAACTGCTTTGCAGTTTCATATTTTGGAAGTCCCGGTTCCTAGTTGGGGGAATCAAGATTATATTTTTCCTCCATTTGGCTATTAAATTGTTTTTAAATTGTGGTTCCGGTTTCATTGGGGAACTGAACTGCTAACTTCTTTTGGGGGAAATCTGAACATTTTTGTCTTTTGGAGCATCAGTTATTGGCATGTCTGACAGACCTAAGAAAAGAACAGGGCCCACAGGTTTTAAAAATTGTGCTAGTTGCTTCAAACTCCTGGCCAAGGCAGATGGCCACAAGTTGTGCTTTAAGTGCTTGGGTCCTGATCAAAATTTTACTAGTTGTGAGCTGTAGATCAAGTTCTACCCAAAAACTGTCAAAAGAGGACTAAGAAACAACAGCTTCTCAGTGTACTCTGTTTGTCACAAACAAGCTCTGGTGGGAGTCCAGTGCCTCAGAGTAAGCAGAAAGACAAACCTGCTAAGGTTGACATAGAGGTCCAGGTGTCTGACAGGAAGACCCCTCAGTCCACTAAGTCGAAAAGGACTGCTGAGTAGGAATTGGAACCAGTGCCTGCTACGGAAAAACAGAAAGAGAAATGTTACTGCCTCTCCTGCTGAAGAAGCAAAGGAGATGCCAGTCGACAAAACTGAAATGCCCTCTATGAAGGGCATGACTAAAACATGGCAGTTTTTTCAGACTATGGGAACCTTTATGACAGAGCTTCGTCCTCAATTCCAATGCCTGTGGCAGAGGAGGCTGAGCTCTATTATGAGGAGGAGCAGGGAGGAGATCCAATAGAATCTGACTGCTCTCCTATTCAGGAGGTTGGTATCCCTCCCCAGTCCTCCAAGGATTACACCTCTCATTACTCCTTCTGTGAGGCAGATGGCAAACTCCCTCAAACTCTCACCACAGGAGACAGCAGAGGATGAGGATGAGGTGGAGTTTCTTGATATAATGGGCCTAACACCTACCAAGAGGTCATTTCTGCCCATTTACAAGTCCCTTAAAAAGGCCACCTGTAAGATTCTGGCAGCACCCACTTCTGTGTCTGGCATTGATAAGAAAATTGAAATAAAAATATGAGCCAGATAGGCAGGGCGCCAAATATTTGTTTACTCACCCAGACCATGAGGAGGGGGTAAAAACTGCTACCTTTGACAAAGTACCCATTTCCTCACAGACCCCAGAAAGGGATTCTAGGAAGCTGGACAGTATGGGCAAAAAGGTATATACTTAAGCTTCTGTGCTGCTGATACAGGTAGCTTATCTGGCCTACACAGCTCAGTAACAGAAAGCACTCTGGAGCTCAGTGATGGCTGAGTGAAACAGCGGCTGGTGTCTTATCTCAGGACCTAGCTGACACAGCAAAGGCTGCCATGGATGTCACCAAATACCAGTTTTATATGACAGAGGTTGCCAATGACACAGCTTCTAGGGTCATGGCACATGCAGTATCCTTGAGGAGGTTTGCATGGCCAAAACTACAAATCTCTCAGGACACTCAGACTAAGGCTAGGATTTCCCTATACGGGAAATTTCTTGTTTGCTGACAAAAGAGAGGCTACTGTGAAAAGGTGGATGACTATAAGACCACCTGCAAAAGTAATGCTGAGAAGGAGAAGGCCTCCACTTCCTATGGGCCTTGTGGAAGGGAAGGGAAGAGCCGGAGTTATTATACCAGAGCTTATGTCACCCAGGATTACCTTCCCCAGAGGGGTTTCTTCAGAGGTAAAAGCAAAAAGGGTGCCAAACGTGCTGAAGCCAATCAAGCCCCAAAGGTGCAGGCTAAGCAGAACCCCTGACTTGTCTATCTTGGATGCCCAACCATCACCAGTGGAGGGAAGAGTGCCTCATTATGTCCAAGCATGGAAAAACAATCTCAGACAACTGAGTCCTGGAGATAGTGAGTCAGGGTCTCTCCATGCAGTTCAAGAGATTTCCAAAACTGCAGACACAGAGGGCCTTCCCACCTCATACCCCAGCAGAAAAACTCCTGCTGGAGCTGGAGGTGAAAAAGCTGCTGCAAGCAGTTGCAGTGAAAAGAGTTCCCCCTTTCCAGTGTGTGATGGGATTGTACTCAAGATACACCCTGGCCCACAAGAACAATGGAGAGTGGCAAGCCATTTTAGACCCGAGATCTCTGAACAAACACTTGAAAAAGGAAAAGTTCAAGATGGTGATACTAGCCACTGTGATCCCATCGTTTGCAAAAGGGACATTAGCTGGCGCCACTGGATTTGAAAGATGCTTACTTTAACATTTCAGTAAGATCCTCCCACAGAAAGTACCTCGGATTCAGGATAGGAAACTGTCATTTCCAGGTCACAGCCTTAACCCATGGCCTTTCCTCAGTGCCCAGCGTTTTCACAAAGTGCCTGGCAGTAGTAGCAGCACACTTGAGATGGCAAGGAGTAGTGGTCTTTCTTTACCTGGATGACTGGTTAGTCTCAAGATGGTCAAACCAGGAGGTCATTTCCTCCCTTCTACTCACACAGCATACCCTAGAGGATCTAGGTTTCCTGGTAAATGTTCCAAAGTCCAAGACAGAAACCCATTGAGCTGCTGGACTTCGCAGGAGAAGAGCTGGACACCTGTCAGGGAAAGGCATTCCTCCCTCAGGAGAGGGTAGCAAATCAGATAGACCTTGCAAAGTCTTTCAGGGCAGGACAGCCCAGACCAGCAAAAGTCTTCCTTCAGTTGCTACGGCACATGGCTGCCTCCATAGCAATGGTACCATGTACCAGGTTCCAAATGAGGGATATCCAGTACCACCCAGGGTCTCACTGGTCCCAAAGGCTTGATCCTCTGTCAAAGTTGGTACACATTACAAAGTGCCTCGTAAGCGCACTGGACTGGTGAAAGGAGGAAGAGAACCTCTGAAAGGGAGTCCCCTTCCTCCCATCAGTCACCCATGGTGGTGCTCACTACAGATGCCTCCATCCAGGGCTGGGGCACCCATCTGGAGGACTTCACTGTAAGCAAGGTGTGGACCCCACTAGAGTCTCAGAAGCACATAAACCTCCTGGAACTCAGGGCTGTATATCTACAGTGCAAGCCTTTTTCTCCCATATCAATGATCAGTCAATCCAGATCTGGACAGACAACACCACCTCCATGTACTATATCAATAAACAGGGGAGGAACAAGATCTTACAAACTGTGCACAGAAGCAGTGAAGATCTGGAGCCTGGCATACACACTGGAGGTGCAGATATCCTCAGTACATCTGCCAGGGAAAGACAATGTGCTTGCAGATTCCCCAAGCAGGATTAGTCAAGGAAACCACGAGTGGACTCTGAGCAAGCAAGTGCTGTCCGCCATGTTCAATGTTCACCTCCTGGTAAAGCAGATTTCTCTCACTGTGAACAGTCCCATAGGATACCCTGGTCCTCTTTTGGACAGGGAGGTTCCCTTATGTGTTTCCCCCATTCTCACTCATACTGAGAGTGCTGCTAAAACTCAGAAGGGAGCCTGCAACAATGATCCTAATTGCTCCAGCCTGGGCTAGGCAGACCTGGTACTCTCTGCTCCTGTCCCTCTACATCAAACCTACAGTCACCCTCCCTCTGAGGTAGAATCTACTGACCTTGCCTCAGAGCAGGATAACATTCCTAGATCCAAGCACTCTGCGCCTCAGGGTTTAATGCTTGAAGAGCAAGAATTCTCTGGACTACAGCTCTCAGAAGAAGCTTTAAATGTTCCCAAAGTTTCCAGAAAGCCAGTAACTAGGAAAACCTGTGCTTCAAACTGGAAAAGGTTTTCACTGTGGAGCTTCTTCAGACAGCTTAGCCCTTTTCTAGGCTAGCATGTCCAACATTTTGGATTGTCTGGTTCACCTGCAGTCACTGGGCCTTTGGCCCTCAGCCCTGAAGATGCATCTGGCAGCAGTTTAGGTTTTTGTCTCAGCTGCAAAGAATAGGTCCCTAGCCTCCCAGACTATTTGAACCCTCCTTTTCACGATCCAATCAATCATCATTGAGAAGAACTTGTTTACAAGATGGACCTGGACATATAGTAAACAATAACAACAGTGCAAAACCAACATAACAATATAATTAATCATTTTACAAAGGTGAAGCATAAGCTTCAAATGAACATGTATGCATGGGCTAAAAAAATACATAGATACATATAAAGTGAAAGTTATAACAGATATAAGCGATATAAGTCCATCCCTGGGAGTTGAATCTGTGTGCTGCATAGCTGATGGGGGCTCCTTTCAAGCCCATGGCAACTGCTGCCCTGAAGTATGTCACTTGGAAAATAGTTTTCCTGGTAGCCCTCACATCTGCCAGGAGGGTGAGTGAATTCCAGGCTCTGTGTATAGATCTTAAGTACATCATCTTTCATAGGGACAAGGTAGTCTTGAGGACAATTAGGAAATTCCTCCACTGATTGGTTTCCAAATTTCACCTCAATCAATCTATCACATTCCCTGCGTTCTTTACTGAGAAATCCACAGCAGCAGGGAAACAGAGACTCCACAGCCTGGATGTTAAGAGAGCTTTGAGTCATTACTTTGACCACACAGAGGATGCCGGATCTGTCACTACCAGTTATTTGTCACTTGTGGTGAAGTGAGCCAAGGAAAGCCAGCATCCAGGAGAACTATTGCTCACTAGATAGTGGCCTGTATTCACTTCTGTTATGGTAAAGCTAGCAAGCTTCCACCTAAGGGCCCACTCTACAAGGGGCACCTCTATCTCTGTGGCAGCATTCAGAGGTGTCTCCATTCAGGAAATTTGTAAATCGTCTTTCTGGAATACCAGGGCCATTGCCAGGATTTTTGAAAGGGTTTTTTTTTTTTAGCAGTCTGTGACTTTCACATAAAAGTCGGGGGTCTGGGGGCCTATATGCTCTGTGGTGTATTTTGTGGCTTATTCTGAACCTAAATAACTCATATCTGAGCTCCCTTCTACCCCTTACTCTGAAGAAATTTATCATTTCCAACTGGCTTCACAGGGTGTATACATGAATGTATTTAGTACCTGAGGCTGGCAAGATGCTGATAATGTACTGCACTTGAGGCACAGAGTCTGTAGCTGTAGTTGGCTGGGTATTATACTACCTTATGTAATATAATACACAGCCAATCAGAGAAGGTTCTTGCTGCTGTGCCTGCTGGCCTGTAGGCCAGGAGTCTGGGGACCAATAGGCCCCCAGACGCCCTAGGGTACTATATGCTCTGTGGTGCACGTCGTGGCTTATTATGAACCTTAACTGAAAGTGGGCAGAAGGTATGGTGTAACATTCCAATGCAAAGTCATCTCCAACCCACCCTCAGTGCTCACCCCAACCCCCCAACTGTGAAAACCGAGCACCCCACTTGGAAAAAAGAATGTGACAGAAATCTCTGTTCAGTACTGAGCATCACACTTGTTGCTCCCGTTTATGAACATATTAAATTTGCCAGCAGATAAAGGCCTAGTGGTCTATCAAGTCTTCTCGAATGTGCAGCTAGCACCCTTGTCCTGCAGCTGCCCTCCTCCCACCCTGACCCTCCCCTGCCCTGTCCCAGCCCT
This sequence comes from Neoceratodus forsteri, assembly GCA_016271365.2. Classification (NCBI taxonomy): domain Eukaryota; kingdom Metazoa; phylum Chordata; order Ceratodontiformes; family Ceratodontidae; genus Neoceratodus; species Neoceratodus forsteri. Next base: position 138,722,901 of record CM057449.1, on the reverse strand, counting down.
TACTTTGAACAGTCCACTGTTCTATTTGATACCACTTCTGCTGGTAACTCATTCCACCCAGCTACCACCCTCTCTGTAAAAAAGTGCCTTCTCATCTCCCTCCTGAACCATCCTCCCTCTAGTCTCATATCATGGCCCCTGTGCCCCTCCCCTTCCTTACTTTGAACAGTCCCTCTGTATCTGTCTTGTTTTTTCCTTTCATGTACTTGAAGGTTTCAATCATATCCCCCCATCCCCCCTCTCCTTCTTTCCAACAGTGTGGTTGCCCCTGTTCCCAGCAATATGGTAGGCATGTAAGCCAGTGAGGGAAAAGGTATCTTGACCGTGGAGTTGCATCCCCGGTGCAAAATTACCTTCTCCGCCCACCCCAATGTCCACCAAACACCCCCCACACACGCACACCATTCTCGCATATTTGGCACCCCACTTAATAATGAAAAAATTCTGGTTCAGTAATGGGCACCCCACTTGTTGCCCCCCCCCAAAAAAATCTGGTGGATATGTTACAGAGTTCATAACATGCATGCTTACCAGATGCTGGAAATGCAGAGTGTGGGGTGGGTGAAGGTGGTAGCATTTCAGTATAATGCCATACCACTGAAAAGTTACTGTGCTCTCTATTGCTCACACTCAGTCTCAGTGCCCTACCCCCATTTCTTTAGTCAGCGCATGCCGCACAACATTCCTTGCCCAAAACAACCACAAAGATCACGCACAATCATTGTACCTTGTAAACAGAAATGGCACTAAAGAGCCACACCCCGAGTGTGGGGCTGGTCCCAGTTTGCAGTTTTGCAATTTGACAGCTGGGTGTGGGGCTCTTATTGCTGACTATTCCCCTTTTAAGCAGCCAATGTAGTGCTGTGGATCAACACATATTAAATATGGGAGCTACAACATGATTTCTACTGTAGTACTGCATAAGCTATCATCTAAAAAAAAAATGTCTGCAACTCCACACACAACCCTTTGTTGTAAAAATTATCTGCATGCAAAACTACTGTTTAATTTTGTTTTATTCTTTGGTAACCAGGTAAGGCCCACTAACCACAGGTGCCTGTTTTCAGGGGTGACCCAGAAGCACTGGGGAGGTTAAGTGACTTGCTCAGAGTCACACAAGTATGCAGGTGGAGGTCATATGAGCTTGGTACATCTAGCAGATGAACATGGGTTTGATTCCCACAGCCTCCACCGGCATACTTGTAAGTCACTTAACCTCCCCAGTGCTCCTTGGTCATCCCTGAAAACAGGCACCTGTACCTAGTGGGCCTTACCTGGTTACCAAAGAATAAAATAAAATGAAACAGTAGTTTTGCATGTAGATAATTTTTGCAGCAAAAGGTTGTGTGTATGGAGATGCAGATTTTTTTTTTTTTTTTTTAGATGACCGCTAATGCAGTACTGGCAAGTGTGTTCTAGCTCTCGTATTTAACATTACTATGATCTCTAGGGTATGCTGACTGCCCCAACTGTCACAAGCTTTACTTACCACCACACATCAGTATGCTGAGCCCTCAATTGCCATTTGCCCACCGTATCTACACAGGGGCATTTAGGTCTTATGTGCCACGAGCCTCAATGTGCTGTACTCCATACTTGGTTTCGTTTTTGGTCTGGAGACTGGCAGTGCACCCCCTGCCCCAAGCACAGCTCTTCGCCCCATCACCCTCTGAGCGCAGCTCTAATAGGCCCTTGCCAGGAGACACTGAATCAGGGAGGCAGGGAGAGGCTTCAGTTCAGTTCAGTCACACTTCCGTAATGCAGAAGGGCACAGGGTGTTGCATTGACTAATTACTAGCATGCTTAAACAGATTTACCTCTGAAGTAATTTTTTGCACACAGATGCTGTTCTCCCACAGCACCCACTGGTCCTATTTATACCTGCCAGCCAGCATAGTGCCCGATATATTCAGTATACATCCACCCTGGAATACACAGTTCCTCAACAACTTCTGGGGAAAAGCAATTCAGTTTGCAATAATAATGCAGACAGCCGTGGTGCTTGCTAAACAAAGAAGCATGGCGATTATCCAGGGAGTTACAGAGCTACACTTTGTTTGAAGTTTGGTTTCACAGGCGCACATGCAAACAGGAATGAAAAATCATTTTACAGGATGCTACAGCGATAAATCATTTTATACAGTACAAATGATAGCAAGACAAAAAGTCAGCTGCTGGGAAAAGGCAACAGGTTTGACACTGCTTTAACATGTTTCCTAAACCTTTTGAATCAGGCATGGCCTCACCAATAACTGAGAACACAGGCAACACTACCCTCCTCTCCTTCTGCTGATGATTCCCCTCCATATGCACCCCAGTATATCACTGGCCCTCGCTACTGCCTCGTCACACTGCCCCACCCCTTTGCAGTCATCAGATATGATAACCTCGAGGTCTCTTTCCTGCTTTATGACCATCAATACTCCCGCCGCCAATTGTATACACCACCCTGGGTTTGTGAACCCCTTGGCGTATGATTTTGCACATTTCTGCATTGAAATTTAGATGCCATACCCTTGACCACTCTTCGAGTTTTCATAGATCTCTCTCATTCTCTCCACCCTCTCCAGAGTATCCACACTACTGCAGATTTTGGTGTCACCTGCAAAGAGGCACATCCTCCCTTCCAGCTCTCCTGCAACATCACCTATAAAGACACTGAAGAGAACTGTCCCAGCACTGGGCTGTGAGGTACTCCACTGGTCACCCTCCCCTTATTATTTTATAATGAACTGCAAAAATAGGTCTCCCAAATGTTCTAACATCCAAAATGTGTGATCTAACCAGCTCATCGGTAGTGCTACCATTTATGGCACTGACTCCCAGGCTTGGAACTGAGCAAGGGCCTCTGAAAGGCCAGCTGGGTAGAGGAGGAGGATTAAGTTTCACAGCAGATGTTCTCCTCTTCTGGAGAGGGGAGGGAGGGCTGCACATTTCACTATTTTGCCACCACCTAGGTGACCACAGGTGGTGGTGCTGGAAATGCACTCATAGCTTGGGGAGGGAAGTGTTTGTGTGTGGACACATTGGTATATCTGGTTTGCTCTTGCCAGCACCTTATGACGCTACCACGTTCTTGGCAGAAGGGCTGCAATGGGAAAACGTGGTGCTAGTCAGGTAAATGAAACCCTGGCTACTCCTCACATCCACACAAGGGCTTCCTCTGCACTTGGGGGCAATTCTGGGCTTCACCTTCACCACAGGAACCTGGGTAAACTGGTTGGTACCACTGAGCTAACAACTGACCATGGGGGGGAACACCAAGGGGGCATCCAGCAGGGTGATGGGAGACTAATGAGATTAGTAATTGGAGCCTTGAGGACACCGGCAAAGGAGGAAGAAAGTCCTAGCCAGGCTCTGGAGTCAAAACAGAGTTCAAAAAAATGTATCATGACAGAACACTAGAAAACTTGGAATAAAGTTATCATTTTGACATCCACAAACTTGTAGCAACTTCCAGATCTGGAGCCAGTCAATATTTTAACTTCCAAATGACTGAATCCACGGAAAATACACATTTAGTGGCTGATCCCTTAGGAGCTGAGAGTGACTCAAACAGCAGAGTAAGTTCACAATGCCCCTAACACCCCAGGGTAAGTAAGTCCTAAAGTGCTATTGCCCACAATTGTGATGACTTGCTTCCTGATGATAACAGAGGCATCGTGTTTGCTTGTGTCTGGTGAGATTCAAGAATGTTATTCTCCATATCAACAGTTAGCTACTAGTGCCCTTGTTTGGACAATTATTACGGGAGGCTTTACACAGCACAGCACAGCACAGACTGTTTTCAGACTTTAATGCAATGCTACAAAAAAACACAACAGTTGCAGCCCTCAGCTGAAATCGGCCCACCCCAACAGATGCCTGTCTCCCAGCAACAGGCCTTCCAGTAGCCATGAAGCAGTGGATCAAAAAGGGTCTCCAGGGACCAGCTTTGGAGGCAGGAGAGACTTCAATTCATCGGCAATGGTGACAAGAGGAGAGAGATTGTCTTTTTGTTTAGCTATAGCTGGAATTACTTGCATGTTTTCATTGTCTTGGCCTGTTTCCTCTAGACTCACATCACAGCTACAATGCTCAGTACCCGTTAGATCTGGAAGTGTGAATTGAAGGCAGTGCCATCCGTGCACTATGGCATGTTCACATCCTGTTTGGCTAGCCGATGATGGGGGTGGGTGGAGAGGGACTGCGGCGTGAAAGACTCTGGGAACAGCTTAGTTATTAAGGAGCTGATTGGGCGGCAGATCAGGTTGGGGGCACATCTAACCCTGGTCTTATGAGGCAGCTGAGCTTCACATCTTTGGCACTAAGGGAACAGAGATTGATCGGGGCTGTGTGCTGGCCATCTCAGTCTTCTTAAAGCAACACAGTCCTCCTGTACATTTTCAAAGGAACAGCATCACAAAACAGGCACAAAAATTAAATTTTAAAAAAGGAGTTTCCAAACTGGGGGAGGGGGGAGGTCTCGCGAGCCTTATGAACTCCAGCTGATAATGGGCCTGAATACAGTACACACTTTTATGAAGCACTGCTGCCTGGACGTACAGTCCAGAAGGGATGCCAGCTTTGGTACTGCTGTCTTGAAGAGCTTTTTCCCTACATAGGTTCTGTGCCCAGCCTCCCAAGGTACTGCTATGGAGTCTGAATTTGTTAAGCATAAGTGAGAGATTCCTGGAGTTTGAAGAAAAAATTCCTCACTGTAGTAATGTTGTTTCTTCCAAAGGGATCCCTCACTATGCAAATCCCATCCCTCCTCTCCCAGAACCTGGAAAGGGTCTCACAGAAGATGGTCCTTTTTATTTTATGAACATTACTTGTTGCACTGCTCCACAATTGATACTCCGTGTCTCACACATTCAGTCTGTTTTTTTTCTGCCATATGGTAAAGTTTTTTCAAACTTTTAGGTTTATTCTAAATTATTGGTGGTCATTTAGCTAGATTTAGTGGTCTCTGCTGTGTGCAGCTTGGGAAATAAATCTACCATTAGAGAGCAGGGATAAGCGTGACCACCCAGTAGAGTTTCGAATTTCATTTTAAGACTATCTAATTAGCATAAAATTTCAAAGCTCTGGGGCAGCTTATTCCAGAGGAATGATGCAGTTGTTAAGCATAGTGAGGGATCCCTTTGGAAGAAACATTACTACAGTGAGTAGTTTTTTCTTAGCCCCTTGTCTGTGGGACACAGGGTTTCTGGGAAGTTTACCCAGTCATGGTACAAAGAACAAATTGGAGATTGGAAATGAAAGCTGCACAGGGTAAGGGTTACTCTGAAAGATTGTTGTGGACAAAACAAATGGATTTGATAGACTGTATAATATAGCAGCCCATGGGGATAGGATGCTGAGAACATGGCAAAAGTTCCACAAAATAAATCTGATATTTGCTTGACTCTGAAACCATGTGTAGACATTTATGTAATGGAGAAGGTTATGTGTCCATTTGGGTGCCCTGAGATCCCTAAAAGAGAAAAGACTAAAGAACCCAGGCTGGCCCCCTCTGTACCACCCCTGAGGGCCCCGATTGTAGTTATACTGTAGTACTTCAAATGTGCCACACTGGCCTGTCTCCCCCAGTCCTTGCTCCTGCAGCTAACCCCCATACTTTAATATTTACTTTTGATAACACTATACTCCCTAGTTATTGGCATCTTGTTAATAGTGGCTCTATTCACTTTCTAGGCTGCCCTGTTATAGACTGTTTGTATTGTGACCATAGTAAGCAAGTGTTTTGCAGCTTTACTATTGCAATGCATGAAGGCTGGGACCTGAGGTGTAAAATGAGTGAAGTAGTAGAATGTCAAGGTAATGGTATATTTGTCTGTATCTATGCAAATTAGGTCATGGGGCTGACCCTGAGTGGTGATATGTAGGAAGTTCCAGAAAGAAGATGGCAGCTACTCACATTAAAAGGTTTTGGGTTAAATGTTATTTTTTTTTTTCATTTATTACCACCATGCCAGCACTTCACCTTTTAAGGCTTCCTCAGTATGAGGAGGTCATACGTGATTTAATAAATCCAGGTTATTTAGTTAGTGCCCCTGACAGCCTTTGGTTTACGGTTTAAACTGTGGATTGTCATTTCAGACAAGGGGACTCTAAATTTTGCATGTAGCTCAGCCGGCAGCTCGTGGCCCATTCCCTTAGGACAATAAGTTGAGCTCTGCAAGATTTGGAGTTCTTTTGTCTGATATGACAGTCCATGGTGGGCTGCATTTTTGTTTCAGAAGTTCTGGGATGAATTCACTTCCCATTGATTGTTACAGCTGTCTGTATCCTGTTGAAACTATACACAGTTTTACAGTCAAGAGTATACGAAGTCTGCATGTGCAAGTGAGGAATCTCCCAAGAGTGCATTGGCAAACCTCTAGAGAGCACGATTTGCCACAGCTATTGAACAGACTCGGCACATTAACTGGAGGGAGTGCACACCATGTGGTTTCAACTTTAGGACTCAAATGCAGAGCCGTGAGAGGGAGGTCATGACTCATAGCAGGAGACAGCTAAAAACGCAGCATTGGATAATATATCAGCCATTGAGTTAGTTACTTAGAGCTGCTGGCAAGGAAGAGGTGGGCTGAGCCAGGATGGGACACAGGAAGAAGCCGTGAAGGGTGACCAGAGAACACTTCAGGCAACCAGTGGCATGTAAAAAGACAGAACCATTTCCAGCTGTGGTATTTGTCCAAGTATTGCACAGGTGAGCATAAATATTATCATGGTAGTCTTGTGTTGCAATGATGAGACTGGCAAAGGTGTGCTTAGGCTGACATACGCCTTTTTATAGAAAGTGGGCACTGAAATCCTCAGTGCAAGTCAGTTCTGTGGCGCCGAGTGGTGGAGTACCTGCTTGGCATACTGGTGACCTGGGTTTCAGCCCCGAGCCCAGGATGTCAAGGAGTGGATGCCAGCAGGGAGGGTGATAGAGCATCTGCACAGACACTCTCCTCCTGGGGGAGGGTGCTGCAGAACACCAGTCAGAGAGCAGCACCTAGGTTTATGCTGAAGCCTTGCCAGAGTGGATGACCACACATTGGCGGGCTCCACCTCCAGGGTGTCACCGCAGTGCTTGCTGCTGGGATGTGGAGTGGAACCCAGAAAACAAAAATAGCACACCTCTAGGCCTACTGCATGATGGCTACATAGTTCCCCCCAGACCAGAGTCTCCCTTGCACACCACTTCTGCACCCCCCCAGCACTGCACACCTTGGACGACCCCCAGAAGTGCTACTCCTCCTCCCTACCGCCCCTATATAAGCTGGACCCACTGAGACTTTGGTATAGCCTGTGGAGCCAGGTGGCAGGAAGTGGCAGCGAAGGGTGAGACTGGCAGTTAGAGAAGGAAAAAAATCCTCAATCCTGATTGACCCAGAGCTCTCTCTTGCCATACATTTATTTCTCAACAATGCACACCAAATAAACAAGATGAAAAAAATTACTCATTCTAGCAAGGTTGTTTCTTTTTAAGGGGTCACTTGCTATGTTTACACTTTATTCAGCCATCTGGGCTGATATTGATGCCTGGAGAGAGAGTCTATGCAACTTTTAGAATGGAATGAAGGTTCAGACTTTGCATCTGTGTTCTAATCTGGCTGTTGCTTAGCTCTTGTTTCCAAGCCAGAGTGGAGCAGTGAAACTAGGCTACCAAAACTTCTGGAAAAAAGCTTCATAGATTTTAAAAAACACCAAGCAAACTGAAGCAAACCTGTGAAAATTGATCCTATAAACAACAACGATCTTATAGGTGTAGGAACTACAATAGTAATGCCCAAACAACCTTGATTAAAAAATAACCGACTCAGACCCCATAAATACCTCACTGTGACTACTAGTACATTCAGCCTATAGGTCTGAGCTGCCTTAGAGCTTTGAATTTTATGAAAATTAGAGAATCTTGGAATGAAATTCAAAACCTTGCTGTGTGCTTATGCTCACCCTAACATTCTAATGGAAGATTTATTTCTCTGCCTGAAGTGTGCAGTTTCAAGTCTTCTCTTCAAAATTCAGACTGTTTTTCAGGGTTTTTTTTATCATATTATGCTTCAAGTTGTTATTTAGTTATATTATGGATAACGCTGTATAGTTGTGTCATTTTGGTGTAACTTTTAACTTTTCTCTGGCTCCTCATCGGTTCCTAGGAACTGGAGAAGGTTATTTTTGGGCACAATTCCCAATTTTAAAGACTAACTTTTAAAACTACTTCACTTCTACCAAATTACTGAAAAATGTAACCGCTTTGCAGTGTCTACTATTTATCTTTCTCGGTTCTTCTTTAGTTGGGAACTGAGCCAATATTTTACAGTTTAGCCAGACAGAATCATCTGTCAGGCTTCTTTCATTTGCAGTATAATTTGTAAGGGAATTGAACCGCATTTCATGTTTTTAAACCCCTTTACATGTACAGGGGTTTCTTCTCACTCAGTTTTACTTTGATTCACACTTCATGATTCATCACTGTTTGATATGACTGACAAACCCAAAAAGAAGATGGGACCTTCAGGCTTTAAATTTGTAAAGTTTGTTTCTAGCTGCTGACAAAGGCAGGCTGTTATGAGTTGTGCTGGAAGTGCCTGTGTCCAGACTATGTTTAGTTGGCATGAAGTTTGTCCTACAGCCATTCTCGCATTTCAGTCTGCCTCCATGTCACAAAAAAAAAAAAAAGCAAAGCAGCGCACCACTAATGAGGGAGGTGCTCTTACGGAGGTAGTAAACCTTAGAACAATTCAATAAATAATAGGCTACTCAGACTGAATATAGCGCAAAATCATATTTATTGAAGCTAAAAATATGGCCAGGTTCCTGCCCATATTTTTTTTGGCTTCAATATATTGCTATTTTAGCGCTTATTTCATTAGTCTGGAGTAGCTCTTATTTATTTATGTCATAAAATAAGCAGAAGGACAAGGCTGCTAAAGATGGTTCAAAATTCAGGGTGTCTGAATGGGGGAGCCCTGAACTGATGGGGAAAAAAAATGCCACTGTTGTTCTTGAAGAAAGAAAGGAGCCATTAGTGGAAAAAAACAAAATGCCCTCAGCAGAGAACATGACTAAGACCTAAGCAAGCATGCTTAAAAAATAAAAAAAAGAAGTAGCTGTCCTTCTTCAAACAACTTGAAGTCTTGCTGTATTCTGACAAGTGCAGTTAGCCCCAGCCTTTAAACTGCCCCGGAGAACAAAGGGTTAAACTTTCTATGCGGAGCATAGAATGCTGAGCTCAAACTAGGTTGACGTCTCTGTATGTTTCCCTTTGAAATCTAACAGTCAGATTCGTTGCTCTGCCTCACTGAACAGTCACTCCAGAGATTTCTCCTGCGGCTCAGTTCGAAAGTCAGTTGAAGTGTCAGTTTTTCGTTGGTTTCTAACCGCAAAATTATTCAGCATAGTCGGTTCAGTCTCTGTCTGTGTTACCGTGAGTACTAGACAGGTTTTGCACTGTATTTTCTGTGTTGAAATTGTAAAAAGTGTGGATCGGTTTGGCTGGACCGATCATTTGTTTAATTCTTGTGTTAACTTTAGTGTGTGGTTACCGGTCCTTATCAGTTCTAAAAAAAACTTGTTTTTATCCATTTTTTTCCAAGACCCGTGACACGGTTAGGAACCGATAAGGGAGTCTTGCCTGGCGGTTGCCAAAGGGTAAGTTTAGTTAGGTTGGCCATGTCTGAGAAACCCAAGGAAAAAAACGGGCCCACTAGGTTTCAACACTGCAGTGAGTGTGAGGAGGTCTTTGCTAAGGCCGATCCCTGCAGCACCTGTGTTTATTGTCTGGGGTTTGAACACCTCGATTCAGACTGCCAAATTTGCAAAAATGTTCCCAAATCTACCCTTGAAAACAGATTAGGTAGACTGAGGGAAAAGGAGGCCAAGAAGTCCGCTGACCCAGATGGCCAGCCTGGTTTGGTTCCGACTGAACCAGAAGAGGTGCCCTCTGACCAGGGCGATACTTCTTCAGGTAAAAGGAGAGACGATCCTGGATCCAGAAGTCCATGTTCCAACCGCCGAAGAAATAGAGTGATTCGGATTGTGGAATCACTTCACCCAGTTCTAACTGATCCAGCACCTTTTGGGCAGGGGCTTGGTTCGTTCAGTTCCCCCAGTTCATGACCTGAAGAATTTTATGAACCAGAGTTTGAGGAGAAAGGGGAGTTTGAAGATGATGATGGTGATGGTGAAAGTCAAGATGTGCCTGTGGAATGGGACATCTCCCCAGACGGACCTTCAGGTGTATCCCCTCCTAGGCTTTCTGAGCCCCTTTCCCACTTTATGTTCTACAGAAAGTGGCTGAGACCCTCCAGCTTCCTATGGAATAGGCAATGGAGGATCAGGAGGAGCCTCATTTTGTAGAAATGATGGACATCCCAGAGTCCAGGAGACTGTCTATTCCCCTACACAAATCTTTTGGGAAACAGACACAAAAAATATTCTGAAGTCTCCTAATTCTATACCTCCTGTGGATAGAAGAATGGACATGAGGTATACACTCTGAGGCTCAGATATGGAGTTTTTATATCAGCAGCGCGGCCATGTTGGAGTTGTGCAGGCTGCTGCCTGTGAGAAGGCAAGCATTCCCTTGGCTTCACACCCCCCAAGACAAAGACTCGAGGAAGATTGATGGCATGGCAAAAAAGTTGTACATGACATCTTCCTTGGGACTCAAACAGGCAAATTATATGGCCTATATGGCCAGGTACCAGAAGTCCAGGTGGGACACTGTACTGGCACTGGCTAAACAGGCCTCCCACCAGCTAGTCAAGGAGCTGGAGGCGGTGGCTGCAGATGGGACTGAGGCATCTAAAGGTCAGTTTCATGCTGCTGTGGACTCCAGTGATGTGCCATCAAGAGTCATGGCTACATCTGTGGCTCTTCGGAGAATGACTTGGCTCAGATGTACTAACCTCTCACAGGATACCCAGGCTAAGGCCATGGATTTTCCTATAGTGGGTAATTCTCTGGGGAGCTGACAGAGAATTACATGAAGAAAATGGATGAGTACAGAACCACCTACAGAAGTGCTCAGGCCAAGGAGAGAAGGGAACTCCTCGAAGGCAGCAGTCTAGAGGCAGGGGCAGGCCTTTTCATAGGCCTTTTTCCAAGCACAGTCCTCTTCTCACAGAGGGGGTTCTTCAGAGGGAGAGACAGAAGGGGGATGAGCAGGGCTGCATCCACTCCTCAGCCTAAGGCCCCTGCCAAGCAGACACCCTGATGGGCCTGCCCGTGTCGACTCTCCTATTCCAGTAGGGGGCAGGCTGGCTTACTTTGTTCAGGACTGGATATTTATTACATCAGACAAGTGGGTCCTGAAAGTAGTAAGCCAGGGACTGTTTCTCAGCTTCAGAAAATTTCCAAAGATGAAAGCCAAGTCTTTTCTACTTGCAAATCTTTCGGAAACCCTTGCCTTATAGGCAGAGGTTTCATCTCTGCTGGCCTTAAGAGCCATATAGAGAGTACCTACCATACACTGGGGCAAAGGGCTGTACTCCAGGTACTTCCTTACCCCAAAAAAGACAGGGGAGTGGCGACCCATCCTAGACCTAAGATACCTAAGCAAATATCTTTTAAAACCAAAGTTCAAGATGGTAACTCTGGGGATAATCTTTCCCTCTCTAAGGCCAAGGGACTGGCTAGCCTCCCTGGACCTCAAAGATGCCTATTTTCACATTCCCATCAGGTGCTCCCACAGAAAGTACCTCAGGTTTGAGTTGCCCTCAGGCCACTATCAGTTCAGAGCAATGCCGTTTGGCCTAACCTCATACCCAAGGGTTTTTACAAAATGCCTGGCTATAGTAGTTGCCTTTCTAAGAAGACAAAAGATTTCTATTTTTCCATATCTGGACAATTGGCTAATAATGGGCCAGTCTCCAGACCAAGTCAAGTCTCACTTGCAAGTGACCCAGCAAGTGCTCACTTCTCTAGGATTTCTTCTCAACATTCCCAAGTCAGTTCTTGAACCAGTTCAGCTTCTTACCTTTATAAGGGCAGAACTGGACACAGTCAGAGCAAGAGCCTTTCTTCCCCTTGAAAGGGCAAGTGTTCTTATAGAACTAGCCTCTTCCTTTAGCCTTCAGGTATCTCAACCAGCAAGACATTTCCTCCAGCTCTTGGGCCAGTTGGCAGCTTCAACAGCAGTGGTCCAAGAGGCAAGATTCCAGATGAGGGATATTCAGTTCCATCTGAGGGCTTTTTGGTCTCCGAGGAAGGATTCCCTTACCAAACTGATCCCAGTGACTCTGACCTTGATCCAGGCCCTTCAATGGTGGCAGGATCAGGACAATTTAAGACAATGGGTCCCATTTGCCACTCAGTGGTCCTTACCACAGATGCTTCTGTTCTGGGCTAGGGAGCCAATCTGGGGGTCCTCACTGCCCAGGGACTGTGGTCCCCCCAAGAATCCCTTCTCCATATCAGTCTCCTAAAACTTAGGCCAGTTTTTCTTGTCCTGAAAGCTTTCTCTCAGTCAGTGCAGAACAAGGTGTTCAGGTCAGAACAGACAACACCACCACCATGTGGTACTGTACATCAACAAGCAGGGAAGCACTTGGTCCATGGCCTTGTGCACGGAAGCCATGAAATTGTGGTCCCTGTCTTATTCTCTGCAAACCTCTCTGATAGCAGTTCACCTTCCAGGGAAGGATGGTGTGCTAGCAGATGCACTGAGCAGGATCTCTCAGGGCCATCACAAATGATCCCTGGACCCTCAGGTGTTGAAAGTGATTTTTTCAACGTGGGGGCACTCCAGACCTAGATCTCTTTGCAGCTCCAGACAATCACCAACTTCCTCTCTTTTGTTGCAGACCCCCAGTCTTGGGTGCAGTCCCCCTGAATGCTCTGATTCTGAATTGGGAAGGGAAATTTATCTATGCCTTCCCTCCCTTCCCACTCCTGTTCAAAGTTTTAGTCAAGATAAGGTCTCAACCTTGCAAAGTGATTCTGATTGCTCTAGATTGGGCCAGACAGCCTTGGTACCCCCTGTTGTTGTCCCTAGCAGTCCATCTTCCCCTGTCTCTCCCCAGGAATTACAACCTGTTAACATCCTCTCAGGGGAGGATTTGGTACCCCAATCTTTAGTCTCTCAATCTCAAGGCATGGCTCTTGAAGAATTAGAGTTTACAGATTTGCATCTTTCTCAGGGGGTTCTGGATATTCTCAAAGCTGCTTGAAAGCCCTCCACCAGAAAGACTTATAACTCCAAATGGAAGAGATTCAACATGTGGTGTTTCAAGAAGCATATTTCCCCAGATACTGCTAAATTGCCTGCAGTTCTGGATTATATGGTCCATCTTAATGGCCTAGGCCTCAGACCAGCTAATCTCAAGGTACAGTTGTTAGCTGTTTCTGCTTTTCTGTCAGTGGGAAAGTCTTCCTCACTATCATCTCATCCTGTGTTCTGTAAATTGTTTAAAGGATTGCTTTACACCAATCCTCCCTTTAGAGACTCTGCTCCTGCCTGGGATTTAAATGTTTGCATTGCTCAACTTATTCAACCTTCTTTTGAGCCTATGTCCTCAGCAGAGCTTAAGTACTTGACTTGGAAAACCATGTTCTTGGTAGCCATTACCTCTGCCATGTGTATCAGTGAATTGCAAGCCCTGTTGGTGAACCTGATTTTATCTCCCTTCACAGGGATAAAGTGGTCCTTCAAACAACATGAAGTCTTGCTGTATTCTGACATATGCAGTGATCACCAACCTTTGAACTGCCCCGGAGAACAAAGAGTTAACTTTCCATGCAGGGCATAGAACGCTGAGCTTGAGCTTGGTTGAATCCTCTGTCTGCTGTTGTTTAAACTCCAACCATCAGATTCTTTACTCCACCTCACTGAACAGTCGCTCCGGAGATTTCTCCTTCGCTCGGTTCAAAAAAAGTCAGTTAAAGTGTCATTTTTTTCACTCTGTTTCAACCGAATTTCTGCTTCTAAACCTGTCAGTTTAAGTCTCTGTCTGTGGTACCGTGAGTACTAGATAGGTTTTTCTATATTAGTTTCTGTGTGGAACTTGTAAACATTGGATCGGTTTGGTTTGAGCCGATCAGGTTTGTGTAAAAAACTTCTGTCTTTGTTAGAGTGTGGTAACCGGTCCGTATCAGTTCTAAAAAAAAATGAATTTCATTATGTTTTTTTCCAAGACTTGTAACATGGTCAGGAACTGATAGGGGTGTCTTGCCTGGCGGATTGCCGAAAAAAGGGTAAGTTTTGGTTAGGATTGACCAAGTCTGAGAAACCCAAGAAAAAAAAAAACGGGCCCACTCGGTTTCAACACTGTAGTGTGTGTGGGGAAGCCTTTGCTAAGGCTGATCCCCACACCACCTGTATTTATTGTATGGGGTTTGACCACCTCAATTCAGACTGCCAAATTTGTCAAAGTTTTCCCAAAGCTACCCTGGATAAGAGAGTAGGTAGACTGAGGGTTCCGACCGAACCAGAAGGAGTGCCCTCTGACCAGGGTGAAACTTCTTTGGGCAAAAGGAGAACCGATTCTGAGGAGTCAGTTCCGGTTAAAAGAAAGAAAAGGGATAAATCATCCGGTTCGGATCCACAAGTTCTTTATCCGACCGCTGATGAGATAGCCAAAGCGATAAGGATTGTTCAGTCGCTAACTTCGGTTCCGTCCGAACCAGCACCATCTGTTAGGGGCTCGGTTCGGTCGGTTCTTCCGGTTCCAGATTATACTTTACAAGAATTTTATGAACCGGATGATGAGGAGGAGGGAGAGTATGAAGATGATGATGATGGTGATTATGAAAGTCTGGATGTATCTATTGACCCGGACATCTCCCCAGACAGACCTTCAGGTGTTTCTCCTCCTAGGCTTTCTGAGTCCCCTTCCCACTTTATGTTTTACAAGAAAGTGGCTAAAACCCTCCAGCTTCCTATGGAAGATGCAATGGAGGATCAGGAGGAGCCTGATTTTGTTGAGATGATGAACATCCCAGAGTCCAGGAGATTGTCTATTCCCCTCCATAAATCTTTTGGGAAATAGACATTAAAATTCTAAAAACTCCTAATTCCTTACCTCCTGTGGACAGAAGAATGGACAAGAGGTATACTCTTTCAGACTCAGACACGGAGTTCCTTTCCCAGCAATGCAGCCATGTTGGGTGCAGGCTGCTGCCTGTGATAAGGTAACTATTCCCTTGGCTTCACACTCCCCAGATAAGGACTCCAGGAGGATTGATGCCATGGCAAAGAAACAGTACATGTCAGCATCGTTGGGACTCAGGCAGGCTAACTATAAGGCCTACATAGCTAGATACCAGAAGTCCAGGTGAGACACTGTGCTGGCTCTAGCTAAACAGGCCCCTGTCTAGCTTGCCAAGGAGCTGGAGCGGGTGGCTGCGGATGGGATTGAGGCATCCAAGGTGCAATCTCATGCTGCTGTGGACTCCAATGATGTTTCATCTAAAGTCATGGCTACATCTGTGGCCCTTTGGAGGATGGCTTGGCTCAAATGTACTATCCTATCACAGGGTTTTAAATAATTGATTAGCAGTTTTTTTCTTGGGACAATACTAACTATACAGAAAGCATTTATATAGGTTTTCCAGAAGTGTTATGTTTGTTAAACACAGTGAGACAAGTGCTATGCATTTTCAAAATGTTTTAGAACTTTATGAACAACATGCTAATCAGTTTTTAGTGTTCTATAAAACCCTGCTATCACAGGATACTCAGGCTTAGGCCATGGATTTTCCTGTCATTGGTAATTCTCTGTTTGGGGAGCAGACAGAGAACTACATGAAGAAGATGGACAAGTACAGGACCACCTACAGGACTGCTCAGGCCAAAGAAAGGCAAGCCTCTCCTCAGAGGCAGCATTCCTGGGGCAGGGGCAGGCCCTTTCAAAGGCATTTTTACCATGCCCAGGCCTCCTGTTCTGCTTTTGCTCAGAGGGGGTTCTTTAGAGGGAGAGGCAGACAGGGTATGAGCAGGCCTGCTTCCATCCCTCAGCCTAAAGCCCCTGCCAAGTAGACACCCTGGTGGGTCTGCCCGGGTCGATTCTCCAATACCTGTGGGTGGCAGGCTTGCTTACTTTGTCCAGGACTGGTAGTTTTTAACATCAGACAAGTGGGTCCTGGAAGTAGTAAGCCAGGGACGGAAGGTCAGAGAAGGGGAGATAGGGGAGCTAAACACGTGGCTCAAGGGCTGGTGCCAGGAAAAAGGACACAGATTTGTAGGGAACTGGCAACAGTTCTGGGAGCGAAAGTTCTTTAAATTTGATGGACTGCATCTGACTAAGGAGGGAGTCAGTGCATTGGGGCAGAAGTGTGACGTCTTTGCAGAATATTTAAACTAGCAAATGGGGAGAGGGGTGCAGCACCCCATACATTGAATGGGAAGAACACCCCTTCCCCTTCAGCTAGTGGTCAAACAGGGATTCAAAGTATGCTTGCAGTTCATTTGCATCACCAAGTAAGAAAAAGGTTTGCCCATACAATGCACAGGGGTAATTCCAAACCTCACCCAACAACTAACACAATCAAATCTGGCCAATGGAAAATCATGTACACAAATGCTCACAGCCTGGGAAATAAGATCCCAGACCTGCAGGCAATAATGTCAGAGGCTAAACTGACATAGTAGTACTAGTGTGACGTGGTTTACCAGTAACCACCTGGGAGACTGTAGTACCTGGCTATGTATTGTTCAGAAGAGACTGAGGTGCAAAAGGGGGAGGAGGGTTCATATGTCAATGAAAATATCAAAGCTACAGAAATTCAGAATACACATAAGGAGCCAGAAGAACTGTGGGTCACCCTGGACACAGGAAATGGGACAGCCATAAGAAATGGGGTTGTCTACAGGCCCACAGACAAGGGGAAGGACATAGATACATTACTGTTGGAAGATATACAAAACATGACAGCTAAAGGGGAGGTTCTGATAATGGGAGAATTCAACATGCCGGATACAGATTGGTCAATACCAGCAGGAACATCTGCCAGAACTAGACACATAGTGGATTCCCTGCAGGGGGAGGGCCTCAAACAACTGGTACAACAACCCAGAAGAAACAGGGCTATCCTAGATCTAGTACTGATTAACAGGGAAGGGATCACAGATCTCCAGGTAGAAGGTCACCTGGGTGCCAGTGACCATCACATGGTATGGTTCAATTTGGCTACTACATCTAAATCATCCCATTCCAAGGCAAAAATATGGGACTTCAGAGGAGCTGACTTTGATAAGATGGCCAACAGAGTTAAGCTAGCCCTGGCAAAAAGAAACACAGGTGAGGGGGGTACAGGCAAAGTGGAAAAGCATTAAGGATGCAATACTTGAAGCAACATCCCATTGTGTTAGACAGAAAAGGAAGTGCAAAAGAAGAAGGAAACCACTTTGGTTCTCAAATACAGTAGCAGAAAAGGTCAGAGCCAAAAGGCTGGCCTTCTGGAAATATAAGGAACACAGCGGGATGAAGATAGGAGGCATATCAAACTGCCTAAGCGAAGCAGGAAGGCAGTAAGGCAGGCAAAGTCCCAAACTGAGGAAACACTAGTACGAACAGTAAAGAAGGTGAGAAGACTTTCTATAGATACATTAGTGAAAGGAGAAAGTCCAGAGGGGTATTGCTAAGCTTAATGGAGAAAAGGAAGATGTGAGGAGGAGGGACCATGTAAAGCATCTATCCTAAATAGATACTTTGCTCAGTATTTACTGAAGAGAAGGTAGGGCAGGGCCCACAGCCCAGCACCATGGACTCAGGGGAGGGAGGTGAGCACTACTCCCTTCACAAAAGAAGGGGTCCTACAAGAGCTTGCTAAGCTCAGGGTGGATAAGGCAATGGGACCTGATGGCATACATCCCAGGGTACTTAAGGAGCTAAGGTGGAACTAGCAGAGCCATTAGCAGAACTGTTTACTGAGTCTCTGAGCACAGGAGAGGTCCCAGAAGACTGGAGAAGGGCTCATGTGATCCCACTCCACAAGAGTGGTAGCAGAGAGGAGGCAGGGAACTACAGACCAGTCAGCCTTACCTCAGTAGTGGGCAAGATTATGGAGGCACTCCTTAAGGAAATGATAGTGCAACACCTGGAATCCATAGGGGCACAGGATCCAAGACAGCATGGGTTTACAAAAGGAAGGTCCTGTCAAACTAATCTCAGAGATTTCTTTGACTGGGTAACCAGAGTGGTGGACCAAGGGGAGCAGTTGATGTCGCCACCTTGACTTCAGCAAAGCTTTTGACACTGTTCCACATAGAAGATTGATAAATAAGCTGGGTAGGCTCGGGGTGGATCAGAAGTTGGTCAACTGGGTGGCAAACTGGTTGACGGGCAGAAAACAGAGAGTGGTGGTAAATGATATACAGTCAGAAGAGATGCAAGTCACAAGTGGGGTACCTCAAGGATCAGTCCTGGGGCCAGTCCTCTTCAACATCTTCATTAGTGACCTTGCAGATGGAATAGAGGGCAAGGCTTGTCTATTTGCAGATGACACCAAGATCTGCAACAGAGTAGATGATCCAGATGGGGTGGGCAGAATGAGAAGAGATATGGATAAACTAGCAAAATGGTCAGAAGAGTGGCAACTGGGATTTAATGCAAAGAAGTGCAAGATCATGCACGTAGGGAAGAGAAACCGTGAAGCCACCTATAGGTTGGGAGGGGAGTTGCTAGCAGTCACAAAGGAAGAAAATGACTTGGGCATCATCATCACTGATGACCTGAAATCATCCAAGCAGACCTCAAAGCAGTAGGTAAGGCTAGGGGTGTTAGGGGTGTATTAGTAGGGTATCATAAGTCGTAAGAGGGAGGTAATAATCCCTCTTACAAGACACTGGTTGGGCCTCATCTGAGTACTGCGTGCAGTATTGGAGGCCACACCTTCACAAGGACATTAACCAAATTGAGGCAGTCCAGAGAAGGGCAACCATAATGGTGCAGGGACTGCATCAGAAGACATATGAGGACAGATTAACAGAGCTCAATATGTATACCCTTGAGCAAAGGAGGGAGAGAGGTGATATGATCGAGGCATTCAAATGCCTTAAGGGCATTAACAAGGTGAAAGAGTCTAACATGTTTAAATATAAGAAAAATAGCAGGACAAGAGGACACAACATGAGATTAGAGGAGGGGCGATTAAGGGGGAATGTGAGAAAATTATTTTTCACAGAAAGGGTGGTTGATGCATGGAATGGCCTACCTCAAGAAGTGGTGGCTATGAATACAGTGCAGGGCTTCAAACAGGCATGGGATAGGCATAAAGGAGCAATACAAATGAGTATGAATAGATAGGCCACTGACAGAGCAAAGGCTGATGGCACATTTATAAGGTAGAAAAACAAATGGGCAGACTGGATGGGCCTTGAGGTCCTTATCTGCCGTCAACTTCTATGTTTCTATGACTGGTTCTCAGCTTCAAAAAATTTCCCAAGATGAGAACTAGATCCTTTCCACCTGCAAATCCATCAGAGGCCCTTGCTCTAGAGGCAGTGGTTTCTTCCCTCTTGGCTCTCAGAGCCATAGAAAGGGTTCCTACCCTACGCATGGGCAAAGGATTGTACTCCAGGTACGTCCTAGCTCCCAAAAAGACAGGAGAATGGTGGCCCATCCTGTATCTGAGATATCTAAACAAGCACCTTTTAAAGCCAAAATTCAGAATGGTGACTCTGGGAATAATTCTGCCCTCTCTAAGGCCAGGGGACTGGCTAGCCTCCCTGTACCTCAAAGATGCCTATTTTCACATTCCCATTAGGTGCTCCCACAGATAGTACCTCAGGTTCGAGTTGCCCTCAGGCCACGATCAATTTAGAGCAATGCCCTTTGGTCTAACATCAGCCCCAAGGGTGTTCACAAAGTGCCTGGCAGTAGTGGTTGCTTTCCGAAGGAGAAAAAAGATCTCCATCTTTCCATACCTGGATGACTGGCTCATAGTGGGTCAGTCTCCAGATCAAGTCAAGTCACATCTTCAGATAACTCAGCAACTGCTCACTTCCTTATGATTCCTCCTAAACCTTCCACAGTCAGTTCTGGAGCCAGTACAGCTTCTCACCTTTATAAGGGTGGAGCTGGATACAATAAAAGCAAAGGCCTTCCTTCCCCTGGACAGGGCAAGGACACTAATAGAACTGACCTCTTCTTTCACCCTTCAGGTGTCTCGACCAGCAAGGCACTTCTTGAAGCTCCTAGGCCACATGGCAGCCTCTACAGCAGTGGTCCAGGGGGCAAGGTTTGAGATGAGGGACATTCAGTTCCATTTGAGAGCCTTCTGGTCCCAGAGAAAGGATTCCCTTACCAAACTAGTCCAAGTGATTTGAACCCTGATCCAGGCTTTGCAATGGTGGCAGGATCAGGACAATTTATGGCAGGGAGTTCCTTTTGTCACTCAGTCTCATTCACTAATCCTTACCACAGACGCCTCCCTCTTGGGCTGGGGAGCCCACTTGGGGGATCTTACCACCCAAGAGCTGTGGTCACCTCAAGAATCTCTGCTTCACATCAGTCTCTTGGAACTCAGAGCAGTGTTTCCGGCACTGCAAGTTTTTTCCAAGTCTGATAAGAGCAAAGTAGTCCAGATCAGAACAGACAATACCACCACAATGTGGTACATCAACAAGCAAGGGGGCACTCTGTCTACGGCCTTGTGCATAGAAGCAATGAAGTTGTGGTCTCTGGCCTATTCTCTGCAAACTTCTCTGACAGCAGTTCACCTCCCAGGGAAGGACAATGTCCTAGCAGATGCTCTCAGCAGGATATCTCAGGGCCACCACGAATGGTCACTAGATCCCCTAATTTTGAAAGTGACTTTCTCCAGATGGGGCACTCCACAGATAGATCTTTTTGCAGCCCCAGACAATCACCAACTTCCTCTCTTTTGCTGCAGACCCCCAGTCTTGAGCTCAGTCCCCCGGATACTCTGGTTCTCAATTGGAAAGGGAAGTTCCTGTATGCTTCCCCCCTTTCCTCTCCTGTTCAAGGTGCTAGCCAAGATTAGGTCTCAACCATGCAAAGTGATTCTGATCGCTCCAGACTGGGCCAGACAGCTCTGGTATCCACTGTTGCTGTCCTTAGCAGTCCACTTTCCCATATCTCTTACCAGGAATTACAACTTGTTGACATCCTCTCAGGGAAGGATTTGGTATCCGAATCTCAAATCTCTCAATCTCAAGGCCTGGCTTTTGAAGAGTTAGAGTTTGCTGATCTGCACCTCTCTCAAGGTGTTCTGGATATTCTTAGGGCTTCTCAAAAGCCTTCTACCAGAAAGACTTACAACTCCAAATGGAAAAGGTTCACTATTTGGTGCTCTGGTAAGCATATTTCTTCAGAATCTGCTGGGTTGCCTACAGTCCTGGACTATATGGTTCATCTCAGTGGCTTGGGACTCATACCAGCTACACTCAAAGTACATTTGGCAGCTGTTTCTGCTTTTTTGTCAGTAGGCAAGCCCTCTTCTCTATCAGCCCATCCTGTATTTTGCAAATTCTTCAAGGGATTGTTGCACATCAATCCTCCCTTAAGGGACCCTGCTCCTGCTTTGGACCTTAATGTTTGCATTGCTCAGCTTATGCAACCCCCTTTGAGCCTTTGTCCTCTGTAGAGCTTAAGTACTTGACTTGGAAAACTGTGTTTTTGGTAGCCATTACCTCTGCCAGGCACATCAGTGACTTGCAAGCCCTGTCAGTGGAGTCTGATTTCATCTCTTTCTATAGAGATAAAGTGGTCCTAAGAACTAACAGGAAGTTTTTGCCTAAGGTGGTTTCAGATTTCCATTTTAATCAGTCTATGTCTCTCCCTGTTTTCTTCACTGACCATTCCTGCTCTGGGGAGAGAAGGTTGTACAGCCTGGACGTAAAAAGAGCCCTTAGCTACTACATAGAGCGCACCAAGGGTCACAGGTTTGAGTTCCCCCAGTTGTTTCTCACTTATGGGGAGGTCAGTAAGGGCAAACCTGCCACTATAAGATCTATTGCCAGGTGGATTGTCTCTGTATACAATTCTGCTTGAGAAATTGGTAGAACTCCCACCTCAGGGCCTGAGGGCTCACTCTCTTAGAGTGTTAGCTGCTTCCCCTGGCTGCTGCCAGGGATATTCCTATCTTAGAAATCTGTCAAGCAGCCACCTGGAAAACAGTCCATACATTCACCAAGCATTACTCTCTGGATATCCAGGCTAGCAGTGATGCTCGGTTTGGCACAGCAGTACTTCAGAGCCTATTCCCAAAGTAGGCTCTGTCCCTCCTCCTTGGTAGTCTGCATATGTCAGAATACAGCAAGACTTCATGTTGTTTGAAGAAAAAATTACTCACCTTAGTAAAGTTGTTTCTTCTAGTGGAGTCTTGCTGTATTCTAACCCCCCCCCCCACCGCCTCCCTCTCTCAGAACCTGTTTTGGGGATGTGGATGAGCAGGAGCAGTGTTGGCACCTAGAGGTGCCCCTTTTTTCTCACCCTCCTTTATTTTGGGTGTGTGTTGTGTTTTGGTTTTTGGGTTTCCTGACTTGAGCCTTTGCTTTGAAACCAAAAAACCCTTTTTTTTATAAAATTTAGTTGTCAGTTGGCTAGTGTGAGTTTACAGTTTCCACATAGAACGCCGAGTGAGTATAGCTCGAAAAGATCTGATGGTTGGAGTTTAAACAACAGCAGACAGAGGCTTCAATTGAGCTTGAGCTCAGCGTTCAATGCCCTGCATGAAAAGTTAACTCTTTGTTCTCCGGGGCAGTTCACAGGTTGGTGATCACTACATATGCCAGATTACAGCAAGACTCCACTAGAAGAAACAACATTACTAAGGTGAGTAATTTTTTCTTAGAACCAATAGAAGGTTCTTGCCCAAAGTGGTTTCAAACTTCCATTTGAATCAGTCTGTGTCTCTTCCTGTTTTCTTCACTGATCATTCTTCCTCAGGAGAAAGGAGGCTACACAGTTTAGATGGTAAAAGAGCCCTTAGCTACTACATAGACCGTACCAAGGGTCACAGGTTTGACTCCCTCCAATTGTTCCTCACTTATGGAGAAGTGGGAAAAGGAAAACCTGCCACCAAGAGAACTGTTGCCAGGTGGATTGTGTCTTGTATACAATTCTGCTATGAAAAACTGGGAAAGATTCCATCCTCAGGCCTGAGGGCTCACTCTACAAGAGGTACAGCTGCTTCCCTGGCTGCTGTCTGGGATATCCCTCTCTTAGAAATTTGTCAAGCAGCCACCTAGAAGACAGTCCATACCTTTAGCAAGCATTACTCTCTGGATATCCAGGCTAGGAGTGATGCTCGGTTTGGCACAGCAGTATGTCGGAGCCTATTCCCAAAGTAGGTTTTGCCCCTCCTCCATGGAGGTACTGCTTGGTAGTCTGCACTTGTCAGAATACAACAAGACTTCAAGTTGTTTGAAGAAAAAATTACTTACCTTAGTAATTATGTTTCTTCTGTTGGAGTCTTGCTGTACTCTAACCTCCTTTCCTGCCTCCCCTCTCAGAACCTGGTTTTGGGAAGTGAGTGGGCAGGTACGGTGTTGCACCTCAGGGGTGCTCCTTTTACACCCTCATCTTTTGTTTGGATGTTGTTTTATTACTTTTCTTGTTTGGTTTGTGTTTTGAGTTTTGGGTCTCCTGACTTGAATCTTCATTTGGGGATCCAAAACTTTTTGTTGCCAGTTGGCTATTAAAAGTGTTACAATTTCCACATAGAATCACTATTAGGGTTTTGCTCATAAGAATCTGATGGTTAGATTTCAAAGGGAAACAGACAGAGCCATCAACTGAGCTTGAGCTCAGCATTCTATGCTCTGTGTAGGAAGTTTGACCATTTGTGCTCCAGGCAGTTTAAAGGCTGGGGCTAACTGCACTTGTCAGAATACAGCAAGACTCCAATAGAAGAAACATAATTACTAAGGTGAGTAATTTTTTCTTCCTGACAATGGAAAGAAGTCACCAGTGAATAAATATAAAAGATATTACTAAGACATGGAAGTTCTTCCAGGCATTCCAGGCTATGGGGGAACTTTAGGAATATGCCCCCCAGCTCAGGTTCCTTTTCCAATGTCTGTGGAGCAGGAGGAAAACAATGTTTTATGAAAAAAAGGGAGAACCTGTGCAAGAATTTGACCCACTTCCAAAACCCTCAGATAACTATCTGTCACTGTACCTTTGTGAGACATATGGTCAATACCCTCAGTTTT
Organism: Neoceratodus forsteri; assembly: GCA_016271365.2. Classification (NCBI taxonomy): domain Eukaryota; kingdom Metazoa; phylum Chordata; order Ceratodontiformes; family Ceratodontidae; genus Neoceratodus; species Neoceratodus forsteri. The sequence continues at coordinate 138,698,801 of CM057449.1, read as the reverse complement.
TCCTTACAGGAAACTGATGAGGATCAGGAAGGGTTTGAAATTATGGATATGGTAGGTTTATCTTCCATTAAAGGGTTGATGCTTCCCATCTATAAATCCCTCCAGAAAGTAACTTTTACATTCATGTCAGCACCCACCTCAGCTGCTGGCATAGTTTAAAAATTAATTAAATAAGTAAATATTAGTTGACAAACAGGGTTCTGAGTACCTGTATTCCCACCCTGGTCATGGAGAAGTGGTCCAGGATGTTGCCTAGGACAGGGTCAAAGTGCCAGATTTTTCATCCCAGCCTCCTGAAAAAGATCCTAGGAAACTGGATGCTTAAAATAATAATAATAATAAAAAAGAAGTGTATACTTCAGCTTCCTTGATCCTAAGCTTATCTGGCTTACACAACTCATTACCAGAGAGCCTTATGGAACTCCAGTCAGGCTTTGAGTGAAAACATTAATGGAGAATTGGCACACGATATGGCTGGCACAGCAAAATCAGCCTTACACTCTGTCACAAATGCACTCCACAGGTCAGGCCCTCTGCTCCCACAGTGCCAAACCTCAAAGTGCAATATGTGAACAGGAGACAAACAGGGTAACCCTCCTGTCTGTTTTGGGTCTGAATCACCTACCAACTTCGAGTCCTGGGGTCAAATATGAACCCTTTTTCGCTAGCACACCCAGGTAACAGACTCAGATATCACACTCTTTTTAGGGGCTGTAGTGCAGTACTTCACCCAGTGGGCACCAGCCTGGTTCACAATTTTAACCTTTTGATTCTATTTGAGACCTAGGTATATTCTTACCTTAGCAAGACAGCAACACACTTTAAGCCCTTGATAGTTGTCAGAATTATTAACACTGTTCTAGCATTCACATGCAAGAGAAACAGAAGAGACACAGGCAGAATTTAAAGAAAAATAATGTTTACTAAAAATTAAAACTAGATAAGATCCAAAATGTAGAACATATAAAACTGGGTTTACAGTCTTTTAGGGTAAATGGATAATTGTACAAAAACAATGCCTTATTACTGAATTTCTACTATCCTAGGTTTCAAATAATTTATTTTTATTTATTTATTTTAAATTTGTTAACCAGATAAGGACGCTGGGCAAAGCCCTTTTTCAGGTCCGACCCAAAAGACAGGTCAATAATAAACATGCAAGAAATAACAAAACATTCGACTAACAATTACAGAAATCAATAGATAACAATTAACGTTTAAATTTAACTTTAAATCCTATAACCGAAGAAATACATCTAAGGGAAAGAGTAAGTCATTCCATAAAGAAGCAGCTGATGATGTAAAAGATTGAAAACCAGAGTTTCCCCTATTAACAATAACCCTCAAAGCAGTTCCTTGATTAGAACACAAATTAACCCGAGAATCCCTGATTGTCACCAAATCAGGTAAAGGGAAATAATTTCCAGCATAAAGAGCATGATGTATTAAGTTACCAAGTGCATAGGCAAACTTTAATTTGGGAGATAGCCAACCCAAAGAAGAATATGACACAATAATGTGTCATTTGCAGAACATCAGAACAAATCGACAAATATTATTGTAAACCACACTCAAAACCCTCCCCTCCCTTACACCCAACCCATAATATAAAGAAGAAACATAATCAAAATGAGGTAACAAGGTGCCAATAGCTATTGTTTTACGAGATTCCAATGACAAAGAAGACTTACATTTGTATAACAAGTCCATTTTGAGTTAATCCTACTAACAGCCTTTACCTGTGGCAAGAATCCCAAGCAAGGATCCAAAAGACCTCCCAAATACTTGAATACGGTAACCTGTTGTAATAGGTCACCACATTTGTCAAGTATATGTAAGCAAGGATTTAACTTTAGTCAAGGAGCACTCCCAAATACCATGCACTTGGTATTTTTTGCATTCAAAATCATTTATTTAACAACCAAAGACCAAGTTTATCAAAATCATTTTGTAAACCAATATTAACCAACTCAATATTCAAATTCTGATTATATAAAATTAAATCATCTGCATAAAAAAGACAATGACTGGCTGAAAAAATAGAGGAGATTTGATTTATAAATATTGAAAATAACAGGGGGCCAAGAACGGACCCCTGTGGAACACCTCTGTGGTTTAACCATAGATCAGATAATGCAGGCTCAATAAACACTTGTTGAGATCATCCCTCTAAAAAGCTTTTAAGAAAGGAGACCACCAAACTAGAAAAACCCATAATTTCAAGCTTAGAACAAAGTAAGATGTGGTTTATTAAGTGAAAAGCCCGGGTCAGGTCCACAAACACCACCCCGATAAAACAACCTCTATCACACCCAAGGAGGACGGTGTTCGTGAACCTGACCAAAGCTGTACCCGTACTCCTTCCTTTACTAAACCCATGTTACTCCAAACAAAGTAAACCCTTTAATTCCAAAAAATCATTCAACTGTTTAATCACCAACTTTTCTAACATTTTACTTAAGGGATTTAATATGGAAATGGGATGATAATCATCCACTGTATCTGCTCAAGCCTTTTTAGGAATAGACACAGATGGTTGAAATTTACCTACATTGCTGTGAGAGTTTATCAGGAGTCGCACCTCAAAAACCAGAGGCAAAATGCACACAAGCCAAACCTCAAATGCTATCCTTTTCTCCCAGTTGGCTGGTGATATATTTATTTCAAACTCCTCCTCCCTAATGACACAGCTCACAGATGCTGGCTGTGAGGTCACTCAAACCTGGGAACTTGAATTCATTTGTCAGTCACATGTCTCAGCCCACTGTTAAATTCCAAAAATATATATATCTTCTTAATTAGTGAGACTTTATGACAGATAGAATTATCCCCTTGATCATTCCACAAGCTTCCTGGCCTTCAAAGTAATTGCAGTTTACAAGCTAACTGGAATCGGTTAACATGGCCTTTTTCTAAGAGGCCATTAAATGCACACTTTGTCCCTGTAGTTCAAAGAAAAAAAAAGATGGTTTACAAGGTGTGATAACCTGGCATAAAGGAAGTCTTTATAATCCCAGGAGATCCTGCAACTATGTGTCAACACAGTGAAGGAAGCTAGCCATCTAGCAACTGCAGTTACTGTGTTGGGGTTAAAAAGTCAGGCGCCTTTAAAAGTTGATGGCTGCCATTTCCCTAAGCAGGCATTCAAATAAACACATAGTTATATCCCAAATACAATATAATAACTAGCAGATACTACCCATCACACGTGCCTCAAAATTCCGATTTCATATGACAGTGTACATGAAACATGCTTCATACAGTGTTGGGGCCCATGCAGTGTCCCTAGAAAGGTCTGCCTAGCTTAGAACTATAAATGTATTAAAACCTCCTGAATTCTTCAATGTGATTAACTGCAGCAGTCAACCTCCTGGGTTGAACTGACTTAGAAAGAAATGGAACTTATACAAATGAAGGAACATCCATTGGCTCATGCCACCATTCAAACAGCTGCCCTGACTAATTGCTATGTTCTATAATGCTCAACTTTCATTCTCTGCCTGCCTAGTAAGACATCTCAGAGACTGCTCCCCTTGGTGCTTGCGTGTTCATGATTTTCGTGGGAAAAAAGTAAAAAGGTTTTTATTTCTTCTTCTTTATATTCTGCCCTTCTTAAGTTTTTCATAGTTTAGCACTAGTTTTACCGTTATTTTACTTCAGTTCACAGTTCCTCAGCAGTTCCGCAAAACTGTCGAGGAACCACAATTCAAACCCCTGGAAATCTTACTCTGTTCTGACTAATGCAGTATGGTCTCACCGTAGGGATGCCCCAGAGCTGAAATGGTTAATGGAACCTATGCAAATGATGAAATGCTAGGCTGGAGCTCGGTTTTCAAACCACTGTCCCTGGTAAACAGTCTCTAACCATCAGATTCTTTTCTCCACTTGCCTCAGTAAAACGTCTCTGGAGAGCTCTCCTTCATCTGTTGAAGAAAGTTTATTTCCTCAGTTTTTATACCAGTAAATGTATTTTGTTTGGTGTCCTTATCACTGTTCTTGGTTTTCAGGTAGTAATTGTTTAGATTTTAGTTTGTAAAGGGTAAGTAGTCATTTTTCTCCCCGGTTCCCTATCTGAGGGGAAACTGACAGTTCCCTTAAATTTTCTTTATATTGTAATTGTTAGTTTAAGAACTTTTGACTTGCTATAGTTGGTAGTTATGTGAAAACTTATACCGGAGTGATTTTCCAGTTTGTGGATCCCTTATTTGAACCACGGTAACTCCTGGGTTTATACTTTTAAAAACTGGTTTCTTTTTTGGTATAACAACTGCAAAAAAAAGGTCTATTTAGTCTAGTCTTTCTGTATACCTTTTCTGATGTCACAAAAAATAAAAAAAGAGAACAGGTCCCACAGGTTTCCAGCACTGCGCAGAGTGCGGGGAACTGTTTGCAAAGGCTGATCCTCACTTAACTTGTCTGCTCTGCCTGGGGTTTGACCACCTTCAGACAGACTGTGAGATTTGTGCTAATTTTCCTCAGTCCACCCTTGATAGACTGTTAAAGAGACTAAGGGGAAAAAAATGTCGGATAAGGCCACTAACCCAGCTACCGAACAGTCTACCGAACCGGAGAGACTGCCCTGTGATGGGGCGATAGTTCCGTAAAAAAGAGAACCGCAGATAAGACTGCTGAACTGGCCATCGCGGTTAAGAAAAAGTTTAAAGAAAAGCACCAGGAACTGCAATCGGTCCCAACAGCGGTTCCTTCTGCTGAAGAGATTGCGAACGTGATCAGAATTATTTAGTATTTGCAGTCTCCGGTTCCGGTTGATAAACGGCCAGTTTCATGAACTCCCGGTTCACAAGTCCCCGGTTTAATAGACCAAGGTGCAGAACAGTTTGAGGATATTGGACTTGCTGAAGACCCAGAGGAGGATTACAGAGATGATGGTTATGATGAGGCTATAGAGCCAGACATCTCTCCTGACCCTCACTTTCCTGATTCCCCTAATAAGGGAACTGAGGATTTTTCCCTCATACTTTGCTTTTATGAAGCAAGTTGCCCAGTCTCTTGACCTCCCATCCCATGAGTCTCTGGAAGATGAGGAGGAAGAAGTACGCTATAAGGAAATGGTAGATGTTCCTCTATCAAAAAGGTTGCTCTTCCCTCAGCACAAGTCTTTGAGGAGGCAGACCATGACAATTTTGGAGACTCCCACTTCTCTCCCTCCAACTGATAAGAAAGTGGACTGGAAGTATGGTTAGACCGTCGTGAGACAGGTTAGTTTTACCCTACTGATGATGTAGAGGGCTACAGGACCCAATCAGGGTGCTGAAGCTCGAGCAGACTTGATAGACCAAAGGGCCTACTCTGCTGGCATCTAGTATATTAGTATGTTAGTATATTAAGTATTGGGTGGCTAAGTTTGGGGGCCAATTTTCTGTTTGGACACCCCAGCCAAGAAGGTGTGGTTCAGGCTGCAGCTTGTGACAAAGCTGGCATCCCTCTGGCATCCTACCCCCCCCAAGAAAGATTCCAGGAGGATGGATTCAGTAGCAAAAAAGGTTTATATGGGATCCTCCCTAGCCATTAGGCAGACATCCTATATGACATATTTAGCCAGGTATAAAAAATCTATGTGGTCTACAGTACGAGAAATTGCCAAGTCTGTTCCCCCCTCCAATGGCTTCTGACCTGGAGGAAGCAGTTAAGAGGGGCACTGAAGCTTCAAAAACCCAGTTTAGGATGGTAGTGGATTCAAATGACATTGCATACAGGCAAATGACTTCAGTGGTGTCCTTGAGAAAGTTTGCATGGCTCAGAACCACTAACCTCTCACGGGACACACAAAATAAGGCCCTGGATTTTCCCTGTGACTCTGTGTCTCTGTTTGGACAACAAACAGAGGCATATATGAAAAAAATGGATGATTACAAAGCTTCTTATAAAAGTGCAGCAGTAAAGGAGAAACATAGAAACACAAAATTTGACGGCAGATAAGGACCGCTTGGCCCACCCAGTCTGCCCATTTTCCTACCTAACAGATAAGCTGCAGATCCTAGTTAACCAACAGCTTACTTCCTCTTACCCACCCCTAGGAGAGAACTGTCAACCCTCAAAGGTACCATTCTAGGGGTGGCAGGGGCAGGATTCCTTACAGGCCTTATTTTCAGCCCCAAATCTTTCCCTGGTATCAGCTTAGGGGATACTTTCGGAGCAGAGGCAGGAGGGGCAATGGCCACACTAACCCCAGTGTCCAGCCAGTAGCTCAATCAAAGCAGATTCCTTAAGCAGAATGACCGGGTCATCTCCCCACTACCAATAGGGGGCAGACTGACCAACTACTCTAGGAATGGAAAAACATTACCACAGACAAGTGGGTTCTGGAAGTAGTGGGCCAAGGGTTGGTCCTCAGCTTCAAAGCCAAACCAAGGCTAAGGTCAAAGGCTTTTAAGCCCTCTTCCCCATCTGAAACAGCCCTACTGGAAAAGGAAGTGTCATTCATCCCTTCTGCTACTTCAGGTGGTAGAACCAGTCCCTGCCATTCAAAAAGGTAAGGGTCTGTATGCTAGGTACTTCCTTACACTTAAAAAACAGGGGAGTGGCATCTCATTCTGGACCTCAGATACCTGAAAAAGCACTTGTCAAAACCAAAATTCAAGATGGTCACTGTATTTACCATTATACCTACTCTAAGACAGGGAGACTGGCTAGCATCCCTGGACCTAAAAGATGCTTACTTCCATATTCCAGTCAGAAGGTCTTACAGAAAGTACCTCAGGTTCAGGTTGCCAGCAGGCCATTATCAGTTGAGAGCAATGCCTTCTAACTAACATCTGCTCCAAGGGTGTTCACAAAATGCCTAGCTGTTATGGTGGCACACCTAAGGCAGCAAGGGGTGTCAATGTTTCCCTATCTGGATGACTGGCTCATTGTAGGCCAGTCACAGCAACAAGTGAGAGAGGCACTTTCAATCACTCAGACCATCTTGTCCTCCCTGGAATTCCTAGTCAATCAAAAGAAGCCTGTTCTAAAACCTGTGCAGTTGCTCCAGTTAATCGGGGCAGAATTGGATACAAGGACAGGATGGGCTTACCTTCCTCAGGACAGAGTGGACAGTCTTATTCAAATAGCCAGGTCTTTCTCACTGCATGTCCCCAGACCAGCAAGGCATTTCCTGCAGCTGTTAGGGCACATGGCAGCCTCCACTGTAACCATCCCAGGAGCCAGGTTTCAGATCAGAGACATTCAGTTTCATCTCAGAGAGCACTTGTCCCAAAAGAAAGACTCCTTATCAAAGCTGGTCCCAGTCACGGCCACCCTCATTCAAGCTCTGCAGTGGTGGAAGGTGAGGGAGCACCTCAGACATGGGGTACCTGTTCTACAGCAGTCCCCTTCTCTGGTGCTTACTACAGATGCTTCCTTTCTAGGGTGGGGAGCACATCCAGGGGATCATGCTGCCCACAGCACATGGGGGAAGCAGGAATCTCTTCTGCACATCAATCTTCTGGTGCTCGGAGCAGTTTTTCTGGCCCCTCAGTCCTTTGTCACTCAGGTGATAGGGAAGGTGGTGCTGGTCAGAACAGACAACACAACCACCATGTACTACATAAGCAAATAAGGAAGCACAAGGTTAACCCCTCTTTGAACTGAAGCTATGAAAATTTGGACATTAGCATACTCTCTAAAGGTGTCCCTTTCAGCTGCTCATCTCCCGGGCAAGGACAATGTCCTGGCAGATGCCCTCAGCAGAATAAACCAGAATCACCATGAATGGTCACTGAATAGGCTGGTCTTACAGACCATTTTCAGGAGGTTGGGCACCCCAGAAGTGGATTTCTTTGCAGCCACAGACAATTACCAGCTCCCAGAGTATTGCTGCAGACCCACCAGCAGGGGCACAATTCCTTTGGATGCACTCCTGTTGGATTGGACAGGGAAATTCCTGTATGCTTTCCCTCAATTCCCTCTACTTCTGAAAGTGTTAAACAAGCTCAGGCTTCAACCAGTCTCAATGATTCTCATTGCCCTAGACTGGTACTCCATACTTCTCTCAGTGTCAGTAGCCAAGCCAATCAGTCTTCCCAGGGTGTACAATCTACTGACCTCCTCTCAGGGCAGAATCAGGTACCCCAACTTATGCCTCAGACTCAAGGCATGGCTCTTGAGGATCAAGAGTATGCAGACTTGCATCTTTAAGAAGGGGTTATGGTCATACTGAGGGTTTCCAAACCCTCCACTAAGAAAACATATGCCTCCAAATGGAAAAGATTTTCCTTCTGGTGCCAGGGCAGAGGTCTGGATCATTCTCAAGCTAACATTTCTGTTGTCTTGGACTATATGGCTCATTTACACTCCATAGGTTTAACTAGTTCCACTCTGAGGTTGCATTTAGCAGCTGTTTCAGCTTATTTATTAGCAGAGAAAGCTTCTTCTTCTTCTTCTTCTTCTTTTTTGGCTTCAAAGCCAGTATTCAAAAAATTATTTAAAGGGCTGCTACACTTACACCCACCACACAGGGAGCCCACTTCCATGTGGGATTTGAATATTTGTATTGCTCAGCTCATTCTAGACTTGCACAAGCTATAAATAATTCGGTGGTTGCTGTGTGAAATTGTTAGGTGTGAATTTGTAAATGTTTGTCATTGTATTTGATTTTGTCTTTATGATTGGTCCTAAGTGTTATTTATATTTTGTATAATAATTGTCATGATTTGTAACTTACAGGAGTGTCTTGCAAACAGGGCTAGTTTTGTCCTAATGACTTGTCCCCTGTTTAAAAATAATGTTTTTTACTTACTTTACTCAAGCAATCTCCATTCGAACACATGTCATCAGCAGACCTGAAACGTGTGACTTGGAAAACTGTATTTCTCATTGCCATTACTTCTGCCAGGAGGATCAGTGAACTCCAGGCTTTATCCATAGAGCCAGGATATATCACAGTTCATAGGGACAAGAGAGTCCTTAGATCTAACAGAAAATGTTGCCTAAGGTGGTATCAGATTTCCACCTTAACCAGTCAATTACACTGCCAGTCTTCTTTACAGACCATTCCACTTCAGGTGATCGTTGGCTGTGCAGCCTTAATGTAAAAAGGGTAGTCAGTTACTATCTCGACCACACAAAGGGTCACAGACAGAACCAAACCCAGCTCTTCCTTACCTTTGGAGAGATAGGGAAAGGAAAACCTGCCACAAAATGATCCATTGCCAGATGGATTGTAATCTGTATCCAGTTCTGTTATGGCAAGGTGGGTAATGAGTCACCTGCAGGTCTCAGGGCCCATTCAACTAGGGGTACTGCAGCCTCCCTATCAGCTGCTAGGGACAACCCCCTAGTAGATTTCTGCAAAGCTGCAACTTGGAAGACAGTCCACATATTTACAAAGCATTATTGTTTGAACGTCCAAGTCAGAGGTGATGCCAGGTTTAGCACAGCAGTCCTGCAGAGCCTGTTTCCTAGATAGGTTATAGGCCCACCTCCAAAGACACTGCTTGGTAATCTGCATTAGCCAGACTACAATAAGATGTCCTGGGGTTTAAAGAAAAAATTACTCACCTTAGTAATCTTGTTTCTTCTAAGGGAATCCTACTGTATTCTGAGCTCCCTCCTTTCCTCCCCTTCTGATACATATAGTCACTGAATTACAGCTGTGCTACAGTTGTTGCAAACCTGGGGAGCATATCCTGTTTCTGTTTTGGGCATCTGTGACTTGAGTCTTCTGGGATGCCTAGGGTTTTTGGAAGTATCTGAAATGGGTAATTCCCGCATAATTTTCTTTTGCCATTTCTGATGCAGGGAGGTTTTTATGATTGTTAATATTATTACTATTATTATTATCGTCCATTAAGAGGAAACTGCTTAGTGTATGCTTCATAAGAATCTGACAGTTAGAGATCGTTTACTAGGGACAGTGGTTTGAAAACTGAGCTTGAGCCTAGCATTCCATCACTTGCATAGGTTCCATTAACCATTTCAGCTTTGGGGCAGTCCTATGGTGAGACCATACTGCATTAGTCAGAATACAGTAAGATTCCCTTAGAAGAAACAAGATTACTAAGGTCAGTAATTTTTTTCTTCTCTGCTATTTATTTTATTTTTAATCATGTTTTACTAAAAGAACTTAAGTAGGACCCTTCCTGAATTTTCCCCAGGTCACTGGTCATTTCTGATAGATTTGCATTTTTTTTCCCTGGTCAGTGAACCAACCACTATACTCTCCGTGGCCTGACAGGAACCATATTGACTCACTTTTATCTGCAGAAACCTCGGTTGGGAACCTAGCTTCAGTTCTTATTTTTCCTAATACTTTAGAGTGATGGTTATGTCCAATAAACCAAAAAAAAGCACAGCCTACTGCTTTTAAAATCATGTTACGTGTGGGGAGGTATTTGTAAAAGCAGATAACACAACTTGTGCTTATTTTATTAAGGCTCCACATACTTTCAAGTAGATTGTGAGATCTGTAGAACTTTTCTGGCTAAAACCGTAGAAAAACACTTGGAGCGTTTCAAGAAAAGGATGACCACTCCTTTGGTTTTGAGTGATCAAACAATAGATCAGCCTACTCCTTCTTCTAGTGAGAAGGACAAGCCTAAAGATCAGGAACTAATCACCTCTGACAAAGGCAAATCTTTTATGTCTAAGAGGCCTGTGGAACCAGCTGGAGACCTGGTTCTGGCCAAGAAAAAACACAAACAGAAGCACACTAAACCTCCTGCTGAAAAAGCAAAGGAGCCCCTGGTGCCTATGCCAACAGCAGTGGCTCATGCTTTACAGGTGCTACAAGCCCTGCAGACTGCAGCTTCTTAGGGTCCTAAACTGGTTCCTCCACAACTAGTACCGGCGATGCCATCGGTTACAGTGTCAGTTCCGACCACAGTTCCTTGATCGGTTCTGTGCTTGGTTCAGTTAGCGCAAGATCCTCTGTATGAAGAATATGATAAGAAAGAGGAGGAGAATGAACCAGTCAAACCAGAGGTCTCTCCTGATCAGCAGTTTGATCCCCCTCCTAGGCTACCAGAGGATTATTCCTCTCATTATACCTTTGTAAAACAAATTGTGGAAACCCTCAACCTAACTACAAATGAAACTGTGGAAGATGAAAAGGAGGCAGAATTTCTAGATATGATGGGCCTGGCACCCACCAAAAGGCTTTTGCTCCTTATTAAGAAATCCCTGAGGAAGCATGTCATGAAGGTGCTGGAGACACCTAATTCTGTGCCTCCCATAGACAGAAAAGCTGCCAAGACATGTCAGCAGGATAGATCAGATGCTGGGTTCCTTTTTTTTCACCCTGACCATGAAGGAGAGGTACAAGCTGCAGCTTGTGACGGGCTCAGGTAGCCATGGCATCACACCCACCTGAGAACGATTCAAGAAAGATTGACAGCATGGCAAAAAAGGGTTACCTAGTGTCTTCTTTGGCCATTAGACAGGCAAATTATACAGCCTATGCTGCTCAGTCTCAAAAATCTTTGTGGAACTCTGTGATGGCCATGGTGGATAAGGCACCCGCAGGATTGGCTGCTGATCTGACAGAAACAGCCAAGTGTGGGCTGGAGGCCACAAAATATCAATTCTACATGGCAGTAGATGACAGTGACACTGCTACCAGATGGATATTACTTTCTGTGTCTCCGAAGAAGTTTGCTTGGCTGAGAACTACAAACCTCTCTCACTATACCAAAAACAAAGCCATGGATTTCCCATGTGAAAATAATTCCCTGTTTGGTGACAAAACTGAGGAATACATGAAGAAAGTGAATGAATACAAAACCACCTACAAGAGTAATGCTGCAAAAGAAGAGAAAGCTTCAACCTCCTATAGGCCACAGGGAAGGGGAGGAAGAGGTAGGTCAGGCTATAGCTGACCCTTTTTCCAGGCCCAAGCCACCCCTTTTAGCAACAGAAAGGATATTTCAGGGGCAAGGCAGAAGGGAATCTAGGTGCAAGGGCAGACCCCACAGGCTACAGCCCAACCGAAATGGACTACCTGAGATGTTAGTCTGGGTCACCTCCCCACTGCCAGTAGGGGGCAGTCTGGCTCACTTCTCTCAGGCTTGCGAAACCATTACCACAGACAAGTGGGTCTCGGAAGTAGCAATTCAGGGCCTAGCTCTTAATTTCAGATCTTTCCCCAAGCTAAGGTTGAAGCTTTTCAGACTAGCATCCCCAACAGAAAGAGCACTCCTGAAAGCAAAAGTGTCCAACTTGCCTGTGGCAAAAGCAGTAGAACCAGTTGCCCTCTCCAAAAGGGGGAAGGGTTGTACTCAAAATACTTCCTAACCCTAAAGAAAAATGGGGAGTGATGATTCATTTTAGACCGAAGAGCTCTAAACAAGCACTTAGGAAAGCTAAAGGTCAGAATGGTGACCTTGGCAATGATCCTTCCCCACTCTTCAGCAAAGAGACTGGCTGGCATCACTGGATCTGAAAGATGTTTACTTCCACATCCCCATCAGGGAATCTCACAGAAAATACCTCGGGTTCAGACTGCCTTTAGGACATTACTAGTTCACAGCCATGACATTTGGACTATCCTCAACTCCCAGGGCATTCTGAAAGTGCTTGGCAGTGGTGATGGCATACCAAAGATGGCAGGGCATCACTGTGTTCCCTACTTAGACAACTGGCTAGTCATGGGACAGTCACCACAGCAAGTAAAAGATGCTCTCAAGTTCACTCAACATACCGTAGAGTCATTGAGGTTCTTGTTCAATGTCCAAAAATCTGTACATCAATCTGTCCAGGTGCTGAATTTCATAGGGGCAGAGTTGAATACCCTGCAGGGAAGTGCCTTCCTCCCTCAGGACATTGAAGACAATATCCTGCAGATTGCAGGATCTTTCAGTCTCAACAAACTAAGGCTAGCAAGGCACATCCTAAAGGTGCTGGAATACATGACTGCAGGAACAGGAACAGTCCGGGCTGCAGATTTCAGATGAGATACATTCAGTTCCACCTCAGGCCACAGTGGTACCAAAGGAGGGATTCTCTCACAAAGCTAGTACCAGTGTCAAGTACACTATTGCAGGCTCTGCACTGGTGGCAAGACAGAAGCAACCATGGAGAGGGGATCCCATTCAGGAAGTAGTCCCCTCATTGGTATTTATCATAGATGCCTCCTTCCAAGGGAGGCGCATTAGGAAGAGCACACAGTGCAAGGTACTTGGTTCCCTGCAGAGTCACTCTTGCACATAAACATGTTAGAGCTCAGAGTGGTGTTTCTAGCATTATAATCTTTCACATCCCTGGTAAGGAACAAGGTGGTACAGGTCAGGATGGTCAATACTATCATGATGTACTACATCAACAATCAAGGAGGGACAAGGGCTACCCTGCTGAGTACAGAGGCAATGAAAATATAGCGCCTAGCATACTCCTTACAGGTGTGTCTGATAGCCATCCACCTCCCAGGGAAGAACATACCCTGGCAGATGCACTCAGTAGAATCAACCAAAACCACAACAAATGGTCTTTAAACAGACAAGTACTAGAGGTGGTGTTTCAAAAGTGGGGCACCCCAGAGCTAGACTGCTTCACCTCAGAAGAGAACCATCAGTTGCTCCGATTCTGTTGCAGGCCACCAGCAATGGGCACAGTGCCCATGGATGAACTGGTGCTGGATTGGTCAGGAAGGAGCCTGTATGCATTTCCTCCATTCCCTCTGTTGCTCAGGGTCCTGATCAAACTCCAGTCCCAACTGGCTACTGTGGTTCTGATAGCTCCAGATTGGGCCAGTCAGCTGTGGTACTCACAACTACTCTCCCTGCCAGCCCAACCTATACACTTCCCTCAGAGGCAGAATTTCCTGACCTCCTGTCAGGGAAGGATCCTGTACCCAAACCTCAGGTCTTTCGGACTCAGAGCATGGCTCTTGAAGACCTATTATATGTTGGCCTACACCTTTCTGAAGGTGTTCTTTAAGTTCTCAGGGTCTCCAGGAAGCCCTCAACCAAGAAAACCTATGCTTCTAAATGGAAGAGGTTTTCCATGTGGTGTAATGCTAACAGCATAGCACCTTCTCAGGCAGGGTTCCCAGTCCTATTGGACTATCTCACCCACCTACATTCATTGGGCCTACAGCCCACTACCCTTAAGGTCTACCTGGCATCTGTCTCAGTCTATCTCTCTTTTCTTTTTTTTTTTTTAGCTAGGAGAGGAACACACTAAGCTGAAGCTTGTTTACAGGTGCGATCTGGGAGCACAAGGAAGTTAAGTGACTTGCTCAGAGTCACACAGTATGCAAGTGGGGGGGCTGTAGGATTCAAACCCAGGTCCCCAGGTTTGCAGCTCAAAGCCTTAAACCACTGCACTGTACTGCCTTCTGGACGGGTAAGGGTGTCTGTCTGGCTGCTAACCCTATTTTAAAAAAATTCTTCAAAGGGGTTCGCCCATTTGCACCCTTCCCATAGGGAAGCAGTGCCATCTTGGGACCTCAGTGTCTGCAATGCTAAGCTCATGGATCCCCCATTCAAGCCCATAGCTACAGCACATCTGAAGTTTTTAACTTGGAAAGCTATCTTCCTGGTGGTGATCACCTCAGATAGATGGATTAGTGCACTACAAGCCTTGTGTATACAGCAAAACTACACCTCATTCTCAGAAATAAAGTGGTCCTTAGGACTAAAAGGAAATTCATTCCGAAAGCAGTCTCTGATTTTTACCTGAACTAGTCAGTGATTGTGCCAGTATTCTTCACTAGTTCTGGAGAATCCAGGCTGCATAGCCTGTACATCAAGAGAGTTCCCAGTTGCTATGTTGATCACACCAAGGCCTACAGGCAGGACCAGCAACAACTGTTCCTGACCTATGGGGGTATAAGAAAAGGAAAATCAGCTTCTAAATGAACAGTTTCATATTGGATAGTAGCATGCATCCAGTTCTGCTACAGTAAAGAAACATAGACTTTGACAGCAGATAAGGACTGCTTTGCCCACCCAGTCTGCCCATTTTCCTAACTATTGGATAAGCTGCAGATCCTAGTTTATCAACAGCCTACTACTTCCTACCTCCCCACCAGAATGATCTTATATCGGTCCCATGCATTCTTGAATTCTCCCACTGTTTTTGACCCCACACCTTCTAAGGAAGGCCGTTCCATGCGTCAACCACCCTATCCACAAAAAAATGCTTCCTCACGTAGACCTTGGCCATCCCCATTCTATCTTCAAATTGTGCCCCCTTGTTCTTGCACCCTCTCTTTTTCTTAAAGATGCTAAACTCTTGGAATTTGCCCTTTCCCTCCTTTCCTTGAGGGTATACATATTAAGCTCCTTTAGTTTCTCTTCATATGTCTTCTGGTGCAGATCCTGCACCATTTTAGTTGCCCTCTTCTGGACTACCTCCATCCTAAGTCCTTGTGGAGATGGCGTCTCCAGAACTACACACAGTACTCCAGATGGGGGCTCACCAACTGTCTGTGTAGTGGGATAACATCTTCCTGTTTTCTACTCAGAAAAGCACTAGCAAACAGGCAAGAAAGAGGGGTGGAGCAACAATGGGGAAACATCAAAACTGCTATCACAGAGGCAACAAGCCTTTATGTGAAGCAAATAAATCAAAATGAAAGAAAAAAACACTATGGTTCTCAAAAGAGATGGCAGGGAAGGTTTGGGAGAAAAAGATAGCATTCAGGAAGCATAAGGAAACACAGAAGGAGCAGGACAGAGAACTGTACCAGTTAAAGCAGAAGGAAGCGGAGAAAGCAGTCAGAATAGCAAAGGCCCAAAGTGAGGAAAAGGTAGCCAACTTGGTTAAGAAGGGGGATAAAATATGTTATAGGTACATTAGAGAGCGAAGAAAGACAAAGGGATGGATACTTAGGCTAAATAAAGAGGAGGGTGGTTGGGACAGAGAGGGACAGTGAAAAAGCAGGAATACTGAACAAATACCTCTGCTCACTGTTCACAAAGGAAGAGGATGGGGAGGTACCTAATTCAGTCAATAGAAGCACTATGAATAGGGGGGTCAACATCAGTCCTTTCACAGAAGAAAGGGTTCTGAAAGAACACATAAAACTGAAGGTGGACAAAGCAGTGGGGCCTGATGGGATCCGCACCAGAATTCTAAAAGAACTAAGAGGAGAACTAGTAACACCATTGACTGCCCTTTTTAACAAATCATGGGAGGATGGTGTGGTACCTGAGGACTGGAGGAGGGTGGATATGATTCCCCTTCACAAAAGTGGGAGCAAGACAGAGACAGTAAATTACAGACCTGTCAGTTTGACCTCAGTGGTAGGGAAAATGATAGAATCACTTCTGAAGGAAAGAATTGTTGAGTACCTAGAGGCCAGTGGGGCATAGGACCCAAGGCAGCATGGATTCACAGCGGGAAGGCCATGTCAGACTAATCTAATCAATTTCTTTGACTGGGTGACCAAAGTAGTAGACCAGGGAGGGGCTGTGGACATGGCCTACCTAGACTTCAGCAAGGTATTTGACACAGTCCTGCACAAAATATCAATAAATTAATTAGCCAGCCTAGGAGTGGGTTCCAGGGTGGTAGCCTGGTTAAAACATTGGCTGAACAACAGGATGCAGAGGGTAATAGTAAATGGAGTCCACAGTGAGGGAAGGTGGGTTTCTAGTGGTGTACCACTAGTACTGGGTCCAGACCTTTTTAATGTCTTTGTAAGTGACATTGCTGAGGGACTTGAAGGAAAAGTATGTCTCTTTGCAGATGTTACAAAGACCTGCAACAGGGTTGATACACAAGGTGGGGTGGAAAGGATGAGAAGGGACTTGGCAAGGTTGGAGGAATGGTCAAATGTATGACAGCTTAGATTCAATGCCAAGAATTGCAAAGTAATGCACATGGGAAACAAAACCCAAGGGGAAAATACACAATGGGGGTGAGATAATGACAACAACAAAAATGAAAAGGGACCTGGGGTTGTTATATCAGATGGGCAAGCAATGTGAGAAGGCAGTAAGGAGGGCTGGGGGGATACTGGGATGCATAGGGAGAGGCATCACCAGCAGAAAACAGGAAGTTGTTATCCCTCTGTACAGACAGTTGGTGAGACCCCATCTGGAGTACTGTGTGCAGTTCTGGAGACCCCATCTCCGCAAGGACAGAGACAGGGTGGAGGCTGTCCAGAGGAGGGCAACCAAAATGGTGCAGGGTCTGCACAAGAAGACATATAAAGAGAGACTAAAGGAGCTTAATATGTATACCCTCAAGGAAAGGAGGGAGAGGGGGACATGATAGAAACTTTCAAGTTCCTCAAGGGAATCAACAAAGTCCAAAAGGCTAGCATATATCAGAAAAGGAGATGTGCAAGAACAAGGGGGCATAATTTGAAAATAGAAGGGGGACAGCTCAGGGGGCAATGTGAAGAAGTATTTTTTCACAGAGAGGGCGGTGGATACATGGAATGGCTTTCCTGAGGAGGTTGTGGTGTCAACAACAGTGGGGGAATTCAAGAATGCATGGGACAGACATAAGGCAATTGTAGTGGGGGGTAGGAGGAAGTAGGCTGCTGGTTAACTAGGATCTGCAGCTTATCCATTAGGTAGGGAAATGGGCAGACTGGGTGGGCCAAGCGGTCCTTATCTGCCATTACGTCTATGTTTCTGTGTTATGTTATGTTATGCTAAGGATAAGCAAGTTACAATCCCTGTGCATAGACAATTACCAATCATTCCACAGGGACAAAGTGGTGCTCAGAACCAATAGAAAATTTCTCCCCAAAGTGGTTTCTGATTTTCATCTAAACCAGTCCATCACTCTGCCAGTCTTCTCCACTGAACACTCTAGTTCAGGTGAGCGCATGTTGCATAGCCTGGATGTCAAGAGAGCTCTCAGCTATTACCTTGACCACACTAAGGCCCACAGGCAGGACAACCAGCAGTTGTTCCTGACTTATAGGGATATGAGAAAAGAAAAACCAGCTACGAAAAGGACAGTTGCACGCTGGATAGTGGCTTGTATCCAGTTCTGTTATAGTAAAGCTGGTAAGGAGCCCTCAGTAGGCCTGAGGACACATTCCACAAGGGGCTCAGCCACCACAATTGCAGCTATCAGGGACGTTCCTTTATTAGAAAACTGAAAAGCAGCTACATGGAGAACAGTTCATACCTTCACAAAGCACTACAGTCTGGATACTCAATCCAAAAGTGATGCCAGATTTGGCTCAGCAATGCTGCAGAGCCTGTTTCCCAAGCAGGGTTCTGAGCCGTCTTCCAAAGGTGCTGCTTGTTAGCCTACTAGAGTTAATCATATTGAAGAATCCCTGGGGTTAGATGAAAAAATTAATCACTGCAGTAATCTTGTTTCTTCCAAGGTATTCTTCAATATGATTAACTCTCCCGTCCTACCTCCCCTTCTAGAACCAGTGGCCTCTGCATTACAGCTGCTACCTCTTATTTTCTTTCATTATAAGGGCTGACTCTGGTCAAGTTGTGTTTAAACCGGTGGCCCTGTTTTTCTTAGTACGGCCCTGACTTAATGTGAAGGGGATTTGTTATTGTTAAATGTTTTATAGTTAGCATAGCTTAGAATTAATGATACTGCAGGCTGCAGTGAAATCTGAGCATTGTAGGAAACAGCAGTTGGTAAAGACAACAATTTGAACAGTGGCAAAAGCCAATAGATGTTCCGTCATTTGCATAACATTCTAAATTTCTCTGGGGCAGTGTAACTCAGAAGGCTGACTGCTTGAGTTAACGATATTGAACAATACCTTGGAAGAAACAAGCTGACTGCGGTGAGTAATTTGTTCTTCCAGGCTGTGCTCTGCAGCCATGAAGATCTATAACCTGGAATATGCCCTGTGGGTGCAGCTGACTGCAGTACACCTACAGTGTACTCACACCTTGAGCAGGATCAATTAGAGATATCATGAATGGGCCCTGAACCAGCAGGTGCTGGCATCAGCATCCAGGAGGTGGGTTAGACCAGAGATCTGTTTGCATCCCAGGGGAATCATAAACTTCCCGTTTTGTTGCAGGCCCTGGCAGGGGACTTGGTCACATTGGATGCCCTGATTCTACACTAGACATACAGATTCCAATATGCCTTTCTTCCCCTCACTTTTTTGCTGAGAGTGCTTTTGAAGTTGGGAGCCAGTCAACGCAACCATGATCCTAATAGCCCAGATTGGGCCAGGCATGTTTGATACTCCCTATTCAAACAACATGAAGTCTTGCTATATTATGACATATGCAGTTTGTCCCAGCCTTAGAACTGCTCCGGAGGTGAAAGAGTTAACTTCCATGCCAGGCATGGAATCTTGAGCGCGAGCTCGGTTGAAAAACACTCTGTCTGTTCTTCAAACTCAAACTGTCAGATTCTATACTCCGCCTCACTGAACAGTCGCTCCGGAGATTTCTCCTTCTGCTTGGTTCATTTTGTCGGTTAAAAAGTGTAATTCTCGGTTTTTTAAACCGCATTTGTCTTATTTTAACCGCAACCGGTCGGTTCAAGCTCTGTCTGTGGTATCGTAAGTAATAGATTGGTTTTACATTTTCTCTGTGTAGAACTTGCAAACGTTATTATCAGTTCAGTTTGAACCAATCAGGTTGTTGTTTAAACTTAATTAAATTGCATTTAGAGTGCAGTTCCCGGTTCTTATCGGTTCTAAAAAAAACAGATTTCATTATGGTTTTTTCCACTACCCGTGACACGGTTGGGAACCAATAAGGGTGTCTTGCTTGGCGATTTGCCGGAAAAGGGCAAGTTTTTGGTTAGGCTGGCATAATGTCTGAGAAACCCAGAAGAAAAACCAGGCCCACTGGGTTTCAGCACTGTAGTGTCTGTGGGGAAGCCTTTGCCAAGGCTAACCCACACACCACATGTGTTTATTGTCTGGGGTTTGACCACCTCAGTGCAGACTGCCAGATTTGCAAGAATTTCCCTGCAGCTACCCTGGATAAGAGAGTTGGTAGGCTCAGGGAACGAGAGGCCAAAAAGTCAGCTGACCTGGATGGCCAGCCCGGTTTGGTGCCAACCGAACCCGGAGGGAGTGCCCTCCGACCAGGGTGAGACTTCCTCGGGCAAACGAAGAACTGACTCAGAGGAGCCAGTTCCAGCAAAGAGGACTAGAAAATCAGCAGGTGTGGAGCCAGAATTTCCTTCTCCAACCGCTGCAGAGATAGCCAAAGCGATCCAAATTGTCCAGTCGCTTTCCCCGGTTCCGACCGAACTGGCACCATCAGGTAAGCGGTCGGTTCGGTCGGTTCCACCGGTTCAAGAATATGATATAGAGGAATTTTATGAACCGGAGGAGGGGGAGGAGGATTATGAAGAGAGTGAATGTGGTTTTGAAAGTCTGGATGTGCCCATTGAACCGGACATCTCCCCAGACAGACCTTCAGGAGTGTCTCCCCCTAGGCTTTCTGAGTCCCCTTCTTATTTTATGTTTTATAAAAAAAGTTGCTGAAACCCTCCAGATTTCTTTGGAAGAAGCTGTTGATGAACAAGAGGAGCCTGACTGTGTGGAAATGATGGATATCCCAGAGTCCAGGAGATTGTCTATTCCTTTGCATAAATCTTTTAGGAAACAGACAACAACATTTTTAAAAGCTCCTAACACTATACCTCCTGTGGATAAAAGAATGGACAAGAGGTACACATTGTCAGGTTCTGATACGGAGTTCCTTTCAGAACAATGCAGCCATGTTGGAGTAGTGCAGGCTGCAGCCTGTGATAAGGCAAATATTCCCTTAGCTTCACACCCCCCTGACAAGGACTCCAGGAGGATTAATGCCATGGCAAAGAAATAAATACATGGCATCATCCTTGGGACTCAGACAGGCAAATTATATGGCCTATGTTGCAAGATACCAGAAATCCAGATGGGATACTGTTATGGCTTTAGCGAAACAGGTCCCTGGCCAGCTTGCCAAGGAGCTGGAACAGGTGGCTGCTGATGGTATTGAGGCATCCAAGGTGCAATTCCATGCTGCAGTGGACTCTAATGATGTGTCTTCAAGAGTCATGGCTACATCTGTGGCTTTTCGCAGAATGGCTTGGCTCAGGTGTACTAGCCTGTCACAGGATACCCAGGCTAAGGCCATGGATTTTCCTGTTGTGGGTAATTCTTTGTTTGGGGAGCAGACAGAGAATTACATGAAGAAAATGGATGAGTATAGGACCACTTATAGGAGTGCTCAGGCCAAGGAGAGGCAAGCCACTCCTCAAAGGCAGCTTTCCAGGGGCAGGGGCAGGCCTTTTCACAGGCCTTTTTACCAAGCCCAGGCCTCCTCTTCAGCTTATGTCCAGAGGGGGTTCTTCAGAGGGAGAGGCAGACGGGATACGAGCAGGCCTGCTCCCACCCCTCAGCTTAAAGCACCTGCCAAACGGGCACCCTGATGGGATGCCCAGGGCCGATTCTCCATTACCTGTAGGGGGCAGGCTGGCTTACTTCATCCAGGACTAGGAGTCTTTAACATCAGACAAGTGGGTCCTGGAAGTAGTAAGCCAGGGACTGGTTCTCAGCTTCAAAAAATGTCCAAAGATAAGAACCAGATCCTTTCCACCTGCAAATCCATTAGAGGCTCTCGCTTTGGAAACAGAAGTCTCAACCCTCCTGGCTCTCAGAGCTGTAGAAAGGGTTCCTCCCCTACACCAGGGCAAAGGACTGTACTCCAGGTACTTCCTTACCTCAAAAAAGACAGGAGAATGGTGGCCCATCCTGGATCTCAGATACCTAAACAAGCACCTTTTAAAACCAAAATTCAAAATGGTGACTCTGGGAGTTATTTTACCCTCTCTAAGACCAGGGGACTGGCTAGTGTCCCTGGACCTCAAGGATGCCTACTTCCATGTTCTCATAAGAAGCTCCCACCGAAAGTACCTCAGATTCGAACTGCCCTCAGGCCATTACCAGTTCAGAGCAATGCCCTTCAGCCTCACCTCTGTCCCAAGGGTATTCACAAAATGCCTGGCAGTAGCAGTTGCTCACTTAAGAAGGCAAAAGATTGCCATCTTTCCTTACCTGGACGACTGGCTCATAGTGGGTCAGTCTCCAGACCAAGTCAAATTACACCTTCAGGTTACCCAGCAGCTACTTACATCTCTAGGTTTTCTTCTCAGTCTTCCAAAGTCAGTTCTAGAGCCTCTTCAACTACTCACCTTCATAGGCACAGAACTGGAGACAAGGCAGGCCAGAGCTTTCCTTCCTCTAGAAAGAGTAAAGACCCTGGTAGCTCTGGCCTCCTCATTCACTCTGCAGGTCTCTCGACCAGCAAGGCACTTTCTACAGCTCCTAGGGCACATGGCTGCTTCCACAGCTGTAGTGCAAGGAGTAAGATTTCAGATGAGGGACATTCAGTTCCATTTGAGAGCCTTCTGGTCTCAAAGGAGAGATCCTTTAACCAAATTGATCCCAGTAACTCGAACTCTGATCCAGGCCCTGCAGTGGTGGCAGGATCAAAGCAACCTGAGACAGGGGGTTCCTTTCATCCCTCAATCTCACTCCCTGACCTTTACTACAGATGCGTCCCTTTTGGGATGAGGAGCTCACATGGGCGACCTCACCACCCAGGGATTGTGGTCCCCGCAGGAATCACTGCTCCACATCAATCTGTTGGAACTCAGAGCTGTTTTTCTAGCACTTCAGGTTTTTTCTGCATCTGTTCAGAACAAAGTGGTACAGGTCAGAACAGGCAACACCACTACAATGTGGTACATCAACAAGCAAGGGGGCACTCGGTCTTCGGCCTTGTACACCGAGGCAATGAAGTTGTGGTCTCTGGCTTACTCCCTGAACACTTCCCTCATGGCAGTTCACCTCCCGGGCAAGGACAATGTTCTGGCAGATGCTCTCAGCAGGATTTCCCAGGGCCATCACGAATGGTCTCTGGATCCCCTAGTACTGGAGTCAGTATTTGCCAGATGGGGCACCCCTCAGATAGATCTTTTTGCAGCCCCAGACAATCACCAACTTCCGCTTTTTTGTTGCAGGCCCCCAGTGTTGGGCTCAGTCCCTCTGGATGCTTTCCTTCTCGACTGGGAAGGGAAGTTCCTCTATGCCTTTCCTCCCTTCCCTCTCTTGTTCAAGGTGCTAGTCAAAATCAGATCTCAACCTTGCAAGGTGATTCTGATTGCTCCAGATTGGGCCAGACAGCCCTGGTATCCTCTCCTTCTGTCCTTAGCAGTCCACCTTCCCCCTGTGTCTTCCCAGGAATCACAATCCGTTAACCTGTGCCCAGGGGAGAGTCTGGTACCCGAATCTCAAATCCATCAACCTCAAGGCCTGGCTCTTGAAGAGTTAGAGTTTGCTGACCTACACCTTTCTCAAGGAGTACTCGATATCTTGAAAGCTTCTAGGAAGCCTTCCACCAGAGCTACTTATAATTCTAAATGGAAAAGGTTTTCCATATGGTGCTCTGGAAAGCATATTTCCCCCAGATTCTGCTGATTTGCCCACAGTCCTGGATTATATGGTCCATTTAAATACTTTGGGGCTGAGGCCAGCTACCCTGAAAGTGCATTTGGCAGCTGTCTCTGCTTTTATTTCAGCAGGAAAGCCCTCTTCTCTTTCTGCTCACCCTGTATTCTCCAAGTTTTTCAAGGGATTGCTTCACACCAACCCTCCATTCAGGGACCCTGCTCCTGCCTGGGATCTTAATGTTTGCATTGTTCAGCTAATGCAACTCCTCTTTGAGCCTTTGTTTTCAGCAGAGTTTAAGTACTTGACTTGGAAAACTGTGTTTCTAGTAGCCATCACTTCTGCCAGGCGCATAAGTGAATTACAAGCTTTGTCAATGGAGCCTGATTTTCTCTCCTTTCACAGAGATAAGGTAGTCCTCAGGACTAACAGGAAGTTCTTGCCTAAGGTGGTTTCAGATTTCCACCTTAATCAATCTATATCTCTTCCAGTGTACTTCACTGACCATTCCTCCTCTGGCGAGAGGAGGCTGCACAGTTTAGATGTAAAGAGAGCCCTTAGTTACTACATAGAGCGTACCAAGGGTCACAGGTTTGACTCCCTCCAACTGTTCCTCACTTACGGTGAGGTTGGTAAAGGGAAACCTGCCACTAAAAGATCTATTGCCAGGTGGATTGTCTCTTGTATCCAATTTTGTTATCAAAAACTGGGTAAGGTTCCCCCTTCAGGCCTGAGGGCTCACTCTACCAGAGGTACAGCTCGTCCTAGCTGCTGCCAGGGACATCCCTATCTTAGAGATATGTCAAGCAGCTACCTGGAAAACAGTACACACTTTCACCAGCATTACTCCTGGACATCCAGGCAAGGAGTGATGCTCGGTTTAACACAGCTGTGCTTCAGAGCCTATTTCCTAAGTAGGTTCTGTCCCTCCTCCATGGAGGTACTGCTGTGTAGTCTGCATATGTCATAATATAAGCAAGACTTCATGTTGTTTGAAGAAAAATTACTCACCTTAGTAATGTTTCTTCTAATGGAGTCTTGCTATATTATGACCTCCCAACCTGCCCCTCTCAGAACCTCTGCTCTTGGGATGTGGGTGGGCAGTGCAGTGTTGGCACTAGTGATGCCCACCTTGTGTTTTCACCCTCCTTTTGGGGTGTTTGGGTGTTGTATTTTATTTTATTTTTGGGTCCCTGACTTGAGTCTTTGTTTTGGGACCAAAATGTGTTAATATTTTAAGTGGCCAGTTGGCTAGTGTAGGTTTACAGCTTCACACAGAATTCTAGTGAGTTTTTGCTCGTAAAGATCTGACAGTTTGAGTTTGAAGAACAACAGACAGAGTTTTTTTCAACCGAGCTCGTGCTCAAGATTCCATGCCTGGCATGGAAGTTAACTCTTTCACCTCCGGAGCAATTCTAAGGCTGGGACAAACTGCATATGTCATAATATAGCAAGACTCCATTAGAAGAAACAACATTACTAAGGTGAGTATTTTTTTCTTCCTGGCCCTCACCATATAGCATCCCATCTGCCTTCCACTAAGGCACAACCTGCTGACCATATCTCAGGGCAGGATAACTTTCCCAGCTCAAGTCATGGTGCCTCAAGGCATGGTTCTTGAGGAGCTGCAGTTCTCAGACTTCAACCTTTCTGAAAAGGTTATACAAGTCCTCAGGTTTCTAGGGAGCCAAAAACAAGGAACACATATGCTTTCAGGTGGAAAATGGTTGGCCTGTGGTGTGTTCCTAAGCAGCTAAGTCCTTTGCAGGCAGATCTGCCCACAGTCTTGGACTATCTACTCTGCCTTCAGTCCCTGGGCCTCATGCCCCCAATCTAATTACTTCTGATAAGCTTCGTATGAAGTTCAAAGCATCCCTTGCTTACCTGAGACAAAATAGACATTCAGGACAAAATGAGTTGGTGCATCTGGCAGCAGTGTTGACTTGTGTTTTGGCAGGTAAAGAGAAAACAGTGGCTTCTACACCTGCATCCCTTTGTCAGGGACCCACTCACTCCATGGGGTTTGAACTTGTGCATTGCTGAGCTCATGGACCCTCCTTTTGAGCCCATGGCTACTTCCGCTTTGAAGTATTTCACTTGGAAAACAGTCTTCCTTGTAGCCATGACTTCTGCCAGAAGGGTGTGCGAGCTGCAGAGTCTTTGCACAAGCCCAAGTTACATCATCTTCCACAGGGACAAGGTTGTCCTAAAGGCGAACAGAAAATTCCTCCCTAAAGTGGTGTCTGAATTTCACCTCAGCCAGGCCATTACCCTTCCAGTGTTCTTTACAGCAAAATCCAGCTCTGGAAAAAGGCTTCACAGTCTGGATGTCAAGAGGGTGCCCACTTAATACCTGGACTGCACTAAAGAAGCCTGGTCCTCCCATTCACTGTTGTTTGTCACATATGATGAAGTGGGCAAAGGTGACCCAGCTTCCAAGCAAACAGTTGCTCATTGGATTGTCTCCTGCATCACATTCTGTTACATCAAAGCTGGCAAGCTACCACCACAAGGCCTCAGATCATATTCCACGCATGGCATTTCTGCCTCTGTGGCAGCTGCAAGGGACTTCCCTTTGCTGAAGCTACTTGGAGAACAGTACACACCTTCACAAAGCATTATTATTATCTAGACATACAGTCCAGAAGGGATACCAGATTTGGGTCTGTTATTTTGCAGAAACTGGCAAAATGGTCAGAAAAGTGACAACTGGGGTTTAATGCAAAGAAGTGTAACATCATGCACATAGGGAAGAGAAACCCTGAAGCCACCCATAAGTTGGGAGGGGAGTTTCTGGCAATCAAAAGGGAAGAAAGAGACTTGGGCATCATCATCATCACAGATGACCTGAAATCATCCAAGCAGACCTCTAAAGCAGTAGGTAAGGCTAGGGGGGTGTTAGGGTGTATTAGTAGGGGTATCACAAGTCATAAGAGGGCAGTAATAATCCCTCTTTACAAGACACTGGTTAGGCCCCATCTGGAGTACTGCATGCAGTACTGGAGGCTGCACCTGCACAAGGACATTAACCAAATTGAGGAAGTCCAGAGAAGGGCAACCAAAATGGTGCAGGGACTGCATCAGAAAACATATGAGGACAGATTTATGGAGCCCAATATGTATACTCTAGAGCAAAGGAGGGAGAGAGGTGATATGATCGAAACATTCAAAGATCTTAAGGGCATTAATAAGGTGAATGAGTCCAACATGTTTCAATATAAGAAAAATAGCAGGACAAGAGGACACAGCATGAGATTAGAGGGAGGCAGACTAAGGGGTAATGTGAAGAAGTTCTTTTTCACAGAAAGGTTGGTCGATGCATGGAATGGCCTACCTCAGGAAGTGGTGGATATGAATGCAGTATAGGGCTTCAAACAGGCAGGGGATAAGCATACGGGAGCGTTACAGATGAGTATGAATAAATAGGCCATTGACAGAGCAAAGACCTATGGCACATTCATAAGGCAGAAAAAATGAGCAGACTGGATGGGCCTTGTGGTCCTTATCTGCTGCCAACTTCTATGTTTTTATGTTTTCCCTAAATAGGCTGTGTATCCAGCCATCCAAGGCACTGCTTTGTAGTCTGCACTAGTAAGCATAGTGAGGGATTCCTGGGGTTTGAAGAAAAAAATGACTTACCGTAGTAATATTGTTTCTTCCAAGGGATCCCTCACTATGCTTAACAAACCCACCCTACCTCTCCTTCCAGAACCGGGAAAAGATTCTACAAGAATCAGTTCTCTTTTTGTCAGTACTTTGCTGGAGCATTCTTTGTGCATTTCCTACAATCAAATTTTGGTTGCTTTTGTTGCAGTTTTTAGCCCATCATGTTTTTGTCCCAGGAGGGACCGAACATTTTTAGGATATTCTATTTTTTTATATAGGGTTAGCTAGTTTAGTGCTCACAGCTAACCCTAGCTGTAGAAATAAATCTACTGTTAGAATGTTAGGGTGAGCATGAGCATACATCAGAGTTTTGAATTTCATTCCAAGATTATATAATTAGCATTACATTCTAAGCTCCGTGGCAACTCAGACCTGCAGCCTGAATGCAATAGTAAGCAAAGTGAGGGATCCCTTGGAAGAAACCATATTACTATGGTAAGTAGTTTTTTCTTCTTGTGTGAATCTATTTCAGGTTCTGGAAGGGGAGGCAGGGTAGGAAGTGTAAACATAGTGAGGGATCCCTTAAGAAGAAATAACATTACTATGGTGAGTAATTTGCTGCCACTTCGTGGCACTGGGGCATGCCTTAAAACTGTCTTTTTTTGGATCAGTGCAACTACCCAGTTACAAAAGACATAAATAAATAAATCATTTTTCTAGGAGTGTGGATATGGTGTACTATCCACACTTCTGGCAGAATCCTTTCCCTTTAAGACTTGGGCTGGAAGGTCTTCAAGCTGGCTCCTCCCACTCACTCAGGTGGTATCCTCCTCGGCACCGCCCCATGGTGCTAGGTCTTCCTTTG
Source organism: Neoceratodus forsteri (assembly GCA_016271365.2). NCBI lineage: Eukaryota > Metazoa > Chordata > Ceratodontiformes > Ceratodontidae > Neoceratodus > Neoceratodus forsteri. Next base: position 138,671,046 of record CM057449.1, on the reverse strand, counting down.
CGCTGGAAACATCAGGTTCCCTCCATCGCAGCTCCATGCTGGGTGTAGGTTCTAACTGCAAACTTTGGTCTTCGAACATCATACCTTGAATATTTACCTCTCCACCTTTTGGAAAATGGATGCAGAGGACCCTGAGACCAGCCCCAGTTTTAAACAGTGCATGACATGTGGGCAGAAAATGCCACATAGCAACTCGCACTCTGTGTGCATATATCACCTGGGCATGCAACACGACCCACAGGCTTTGTGGCTTCTGTTGCACCATTCAGCCCTCCACTTTGGAGGACTACTAGACCAACAGTACATACCCATGAAATCCAAAGATGCCCGCTAGACTATTTCCATGATGGTCAGTTCAGCTGAGGGTTACTCACCTCTAACTATAGTTCTTCCTAAACTCAAGGCCTCATTTATTTATACTGCTGGGTTTCAAGCCAGAGGTGCTGGGACCCTACGGGAGATAAAAATCTTCAGGAGGGCCAGTGCCACGGTAGGACCGCGCATACGCAGTGTCATGAGACTGGCTTGCATCATATAGGCTATCTTGGCATCGACCCTCCAACCACCTCAGTTCCTTTTTTTCCCCTGCTGTTGAATTCACTTCAGTGATGACATTGCTTGCCCACTAGGAGTAAAATCTTCACAGCTGTATGACAACAGCATTTAGTTTTTATTCAGTTTTACTGTTCTTATTTTCTGTTAAAAAAAAAAAAAAAAAAGTTTATTTTTTTTATTTTTCTTCTTCGGCACTTCCGATTGAAGGACTTCACCATGGACGGTGATGGTAGGGACTCTCTGTTAGAAGGCTGCCCTGCCAGCTGGCCCAACAGTAGAGCAACCATTTGTGGCACCAGCAGCCCAGGGTCGGCCAGGACCACTGGAACTGGATGGCCAGCTGGGGAGAGGAGGACTGAGCATCCCAAGGACAGCTCTCCTCCTCTGGAGGGGTGGGGGTGAGGGGCCACAGCAACACTGGCTCCTGGTGGTGGCTGGGCACCGGTGCACGAGCAACCCAGAATTTAGGGATGGCAGGGCAGACACTGGACGTATGGCATGCGGTCGTGCAAGTTGTAGCATCCTAGACATCATTGTACGCCTGTGCCAGAGTCATGGAGGAAGGGGAAAGAAAAATCCTCCAGTGCACATGTGGTCGCTGCCAGGCAGCATCACACCAGATGCACACAGGATACTCCCTCCAAGCACGGCTCACCAGAAATTCCCCAGTGTGCAGTGTAAGTACCCGCTGGGTAAGAGACCTGGTTTGTGTGTAGGAGGAGGAGGTCGAGTACTGGTGCTGTGGTCAGTGGGATGCCGCAGAGCACGAGGCTGAAGGGGAACCATAGGACTATCCCCCACCAAGGAGGTAAAAAACAATAAGTGAAAAAAAAGGATGGTCTGGTAGCTGGACTGTGTGGTGGGGGGGGGGCCAACCATGGGCAGTCCAGTGTTTGGGAGGGAGGACAGCCCTCATGAAAACACAAAAAGATCCGTGCCCATTCTCAATCCAGTTCAGGGACACGGCACCACTCCGCCTCGAGTTCTTCTTTTTCTTATCAGAAGGGAAAGAAGCAGTATCACTCAAGTTTGCCCTCTGGTACTTTGGCCAAGAGGTTTTTGTCATCTGTGAGTGAGAGACCATCCCTGGATCCATCCCATTCTCCTATTGCCTCCACTCATGGTCGCTCGGAATCTCATCACTGGAGCCCTTCCCTGTACTCTTGTGGGATTTCTGGTGGGTAGTTTCACCGTTGGGCCACTCTTATAGAGCAGTGGGTACAGCGTCTGTCCCAGTTGCCTCTGCCTGCGGATCCAGTGCCAGGGCCATCGGGTCTAGGCGGGGACATTCGGGTCTGATAGAGCATTCAGCTTCAGCAACAGCTCCTTCCTTAACAGGGTTGGTGCTGCCAATGGTTCCACGTGCCTACCCCCGTCCCACTATGTTTATGTGTAGGAGTTGGGGCTGGTACCATCCTCAGTTTCTTCTGCCTCTTCTAGGCCTGGGTTCCGTGCTAAGGCAGTGCTGTCTTCAGCACTGCTGGCTGGTTTAGCACCAGGACATACACTGTCTCCTTTTGTGTTGGCACTGGGTCCAGCGCTGGGCCCAGTGTCAATCCTGGCACTGAACTTGATGCCAGTTCCAGTGTTGCCTGTCCTTCCACTTTCAAGGCCTGGTCATGGCTTCAGGGCTCTACCCCTTTTCCTGCCTCCCTCTCTGAAGAGGATTTGGAGCAGGACGAGTTGGATCCAGACCTTGCTATTTCCAAAGAAGGCGATGAGGGCTCCTTTTATAGCCTGGACAATAAGCCAGTGGTTCCTGTCATGGACCCTCAGGGGGACCACTCTTTTCAGTCCCTTCTGAAAAAGATGCAAACCACCTTGGCTCTTCAGACTTCTTTGATAGACCCAGGGAAGCTTCTGCACCTTGAATGACTCCATATTCCCAATATTCCACTGAATCTTATGCCTCCCATTCCACAGGCGTTCAAGACATTGTCTGAAGCTGTGTGGACTAGACCTGCCAGTATTCCTTCGGTCTATAAGTCCATAGATCACAAATATGTCCCTCCTAAAGAGAGACTTATTCTGGCTTCACAACCTATCGCTGATACTTTGGTCATTCTTACTAAGAATAACAAAGCTATCTTACTGCAGGAAGTCACAGCTCATCCCATCAATAAGGAATCTCACAAGACTGATACCATGGGAAAAAGGGCTTTCTCAGCTGCCACCCTTGGCATGTGTATAGCCAGCTACCATGGACCCTTTTTTAGTATGAATATCAATCAATCAATTTTTATTTAACCAGGAAAGCACCATTGAGACAACTCATTTACAACGTGGTCCTGGAAGGACTTGGTTACAATAAACCAATAATTAAGACAAAATTACAAAAATATATGTCCTATGGACCTTGCTCAAGACCCTGGCTTAGGAGCTTCCTGAGTCTGGCTTAAAAGTTAAGATTCTCCAGACTGTCACCTGGGGAATAGAATGCAACAGCCATCAGTTCAAAGGGATGCATATAATACAGCTTCCAGAGCAGCAGCTGCTGGAATCTGTATTAGGAGACATTCTTGGCTCTGGACATCTGTTTTTTTCTCAGATGCCCAACAGCAGGTTATGAATGTCCCCTTTGATGGTACCTACTTGTTCAGCACACAAGTAGAGCAAGCCCTAGAGGCCTCTTAGAAGACTAGGACTGCCATCAAGATGGCTAGGCCAGCTCTGGCAGCTCCTCAGAGAGGCAGAAATCACCAGTTCTTTCGAAACAGGCAGCCTTTTTGAGGAAGAGGCAGGAGAGCCCCAAACAAACACCAGCCTCCCCACCCTCAAAAGAAAATGCAGCAGAAGGCACAGGACCCAAAAGCACCCAAGTCCTCCCTCTGAAGGTACGGCTCCGGTTCCACCTTAGCTGCCCGAGGTGGGCCTCTCCTCAGCAGCGGGAGGTCACCTGACTCACTTCTGCAATCAGTGGAAGTCAGTTACTACAGACAAGTGGGTTATCAGAATAATTTGGGAGGGATACTCTTTCAATTTTTCTGCGATTCCCCCCCCAATCTCCCTCCCAAGCAACAACCCTACTGGGTCATAATCTCATGGATGAAACCACGCACATGAAGACCGTGCTGCGAGTAGTGCATGTGGCTTTACAGTGACAGGGGAATTACAACGATATGAAAGTATTGCTACCCCCTGATTCTCACCAGCAAGGAGGAAGTGGATGTAGCCACTGCCAGTCAGGTGCTTGGTCGAGCCACTCCCATGGTGGAGTGGCTAGAGCACCTGACCCTGCAATGGATGGGGTTGGGGGAATGTGGTTTGAATCCTTGCTAGGGAATCTTTTTTTTTTGTATTTTATTTCTTGCCCTTGTGTCCACACCCCCTCGGAGTTGATTATAATAGTTCTGGGGGGTGTGGGGGGCACAGCACCCCGCAAAACACAAGAAAAATATTCAGGTGTTGCCGCATGCTGTTTGTAGGTGCGTGGTCTTGATGTGTGTGGTTTCGTCCATGACATTATGACCCCATGCCTTCAGCAGCACACCCTGTCAGCTGCTCAGTCAGACCTTCTCTCCTCTAAGATAGCGGGTCTTCTCAAAAACAGGGCAGTGGAGGTAATTCCCTGGATGGAGCGAAACACAGGATTCTACTTCCTGCTTCTGAAAAAGACAAGTGGTATGTACCCCATTCTTGGCCTCAGAAAGCTGAACAAGTTCTTATGCTTTTAGAAATTCCAGATGGTCTCTCTAGGGACACTTCTGCCACTTCTCAGGCAACATGACTGGCTGGCATCCCTGGACATGCAGGATGCCTACCTGCATATTCCAGCGCACCCAGACCACCACAAGTTCCTTCACTTTGTGGCCTTGGGTCAATTCTATCAATTCAGAGTCCTGCCCTTTGGGCTGTCCTCAGCACTTCGAGTCTTTATAAAGTATTTTGCAGTTCTCACAGTGCACCTTCGGAAGCTGGGCATTCAGGTCTTTCCTTAACTAGACAACTGACTTTTAGCAAGTTCGTCAAGACAGGAGACAGAGACAGAGGTATCTGTAATGTCTCAGTTTCTGATCTCCATGGGGGTTCTGCTGAATCTGGAAAAGTCACAACTCCAACCCTCACAGTAGCTCCTCTTCATAGGGGCCCTTCTGGACACTACTTGAGCAAGGGTTTTTCTCCCTGAGGACAGGGAGAATGACATTCTTCAGATGGCACATCTCATCAGAGAGAACAATTCCATTTGGGCTTGTTCCATGTAAGGGATGTTAGGCCTCATAGCCTCTTCCATCTTCACAGTACCTCTGGCCTGACTGCACATGAGGACCACCCAGTGGATGCTCAGTACACAGTGGTCCCCTACATCGCATCCCCAGTCTTTTCCCATCATGGTGAGGGAGCCTCTGTGGTAGCCTCTTGCATGGTAGATACGGAAGGACAGCCTTCTTCAGGGTCTCCTCTTTGCCCCTTCAGCGTCTCAGATAACTGTTTCTATGGAGGCATCCCTCCCCGGCAGGGGAGCCCACTGCCTGGACCATTGCACTCAAGGTCTTTGGTCCCAGACAGTTTCACACCTTCACATCAGTGTTCTGGAGATGAGGGCTGTCCTGTATGCTCTTTAAGTCCTGGAGGATGTGGTCAGTCACAAGTTAATTCTTCTTCAGACAGACAACAAAGCAGTGATGTACTACATCAACAAACAAGAGGAAGCATACTCCTACCCTCTTTACAGAGAAGCAATGAGGTTTTGGGAGTGGTGCCTCAACCACAATATCCTGATTCAAGCAGCCGGGGACTCGGAACAATCTGGTAGGCCACCTCAGCAGGACACCCTCATGAGTGGTCATTAGCACCAGACTTCATGCAGTTGCTCTTCGATGAGTGGGGTACTCCAGATCTGGACCTTTTTGCATCCCCACTCAATGCAAAACTGCCTCTATTCTGCTCCAGAGATACAGAACCTGGCAATGTCTGTCCAGATGCATTCAGGTTGAGGTGGACAAATCACTTTCTCTATGCATTTCCTCCTCTTCCTTTAGTTCAGAGGGTGCTGCAAAACCTAGAGGCCCAGGGGTAACATGATTTTCATTGCACCATACTGGCCTTGACAGATTTGGTTTCTCTTGATAAAGAAGTTATCAGTGCATCCTCCATGACAGCTTCCACTGAGGCTGGATCTTCTGACACAGGGTTCTCTGATCCATCCCAGCCTGCGCTTTCTTCATCTCCACACCTGGATCCTGAAGAGATAGAAGGAGGCAGGTTCAGTGTGTCCCAAAGAATCTCAGAGATCCTCCTGGCTGCTTGTAAACCTTCCACTAGAAAAACTTACACAGCTAAATGGAAATGCTTCTCAGAATGGTGTGCTAAGATTCTCTTAGACCCATTCCGGTGTCCTCTGACAAAGTACTGGAGTACTTGTTATACCTTTCAGATGCAGGACTTCAATATTCCTCTGTCAAGATTCATCTTTCTGCTGCCTCGGCCTATCATGAAGCAGTCCAGAATATGATGCTGGTGCAGCTACCTCTGTTCAGGAGATTCTTTAAGGGTATTCTGCACACAAGGCCTACAGGCAAAAAGCCGGTTGCCCCCCTGGACATTAACCTCGTGCTAGACATGCTCACGTGTAAGACATTTGAGCCTCTAGCTACATGTGATCTCAAGTTTTTGACCTGGAAAACTGCTTTCCTGGTGGCCATCACATTGGCTCATAGGGTCTCTGATGCATGCTTTCATCACTGACCCTTGGCACACTATCTTTCACAAAGACAAGGTGGTTCTCTGAATGCACCCGAAGTTCCTACCCAAAGTGGTTTGAGTTCCAGCTCAACCAGTCCTTGGTACTGCCTACCAATTTCTCTAACTTCCAGAATGAAGGGGAAAGCACTCTTTACTCTTTGGATGTTAAAAGAGCCCTTGGGTTCTACATCGATAAAACCAAGGATATCCATAAATCCAAGCAGCTCTTCGTGTCCTTCAGTGCTGCCTGGCTTGGTCAGCCATTTTCCATTAAGTGTATTTCTGCTTGGATAGTGGCATGCCTTTGCCACTGTTACTCTATGGCACAGGTCAAGTTGGAGGGCCAAGTGCACACCCACTCTACCACAGTTGTGGCTGCATCTTTGGCAGAGATCCATTCTGTTGCCATTGCAGACAATTGCAAAGTGGCTACTTGTAGTTCAGTGCATACTTTTGTTAAGCACTATGCTCTGGACATTCATGCCAGACAGCATGCTTCTTTTGGTAGGATGAACTTAAAGAGCAGGTACCTACTGCCAGGCACCCAGCTCCCCTCAAACATATATAATTGCAGATCTGCTCTACTGTTGTGGGGCATTAAAAATTCTATGCGCTTCCCTCTGGTTAAAAAGTTATAGCACCCCGTAGTTACACCCCCATAAAAACAAAGCCTTGTCTGACATGCCTCCTTTTGTGATGACAGAAAATGAAGGCTGCTTGTGTGTGCTCCATAGATCTATATTGGTGCCATTTGTCAATGCCGTTTAGTACTATTTAGAGTTGACACTTGGAACAATGAAAGTGACCGCTCCAGTAAGCAGGGACTATTACTCCAGCAGCTGCTTTTATATTTCTACATGGCATCTCTAAATAGTACTAAACCCCTTAGACATATCGCATACATACACACAGGGTAATGACATGCACCCTCAGTTTTCATCTTCTGACATCACAAAAGGAGGGGTGTCAGACAAGGCTTTGTTTTTATGGGGGTGCAACCTTGGGGTGCTATAACTGTTTAACCAGAGGGAAGCGCATAGGATTTTTAATGCCCCTCAACAGCAGAGCAGATCTACTTTTATATATGTTTGAGGGGAACTGGGTGCCTGACAGTAGGTACCTGCTCTTTAATGGACATCTTTACTGAGTGAGCTCCATCTCTGACCGCCCTGCTCGGGGGATTTGGTTTTAGCTTGGTACTGTATCCAGCACTATGAATAAATAGTGAAGACTTAAGTCTGGGAAGACATGAACATTACGTACTCATCTTAATTCTTGATCTTCTTCGATGAGTCTTTACCATTTATTCATATGCCCACCCACCATCCCCTACGCTCACTGAATCTGTTCCTGGTCTTTACTCCTTTGTGTCTGTTGGACTGTGAAGACATTATTCTTAGTTGACCCTTCTTACACAGGTCAGAAGGGCTATCTTATGCCCTTGTTAGGTTAGGTGTTTATCTAGTTAGCATACACTGCACTTCCTCAGTAAAAAAGGTACCGAGGCAGTTGGAGTGTCAACGACGAGATAACCTATACGACGAGAACCAGTCTCATGGCACCATGCATGCACGGTCCTACCTCGGCGCCAGCCCTCCTGAAGATTTTTGGTTCCCACAGGGTCCAGCACCTCTAGCTTGAAACCCAGCAGTATGAATAAATGGTGAAGACTCATCCAAGAAGATCAAGAATTATCGTGAGTACGTAATTTTCATTTCTAACCCCAGGAATTCTTCTATATTTCTAACTCTCTGCAGTCAGCCTCCTAAGCAGAGCTGCTCAGAGAAAATGAAACTATATGCAAATGATAGAACTATCATTGGCTCGTGACACATATTCAAACTGCTGCCCTTATCTGCTGCAATGTTCCATCAACGTATCAGATTTCTTTCTCTGCTTCACAAGTCAAGATGCCCAGGAGACTTCCCATATCAGTCATTCCTTGCGGTTCTTCACTGAATATAAGTACTTCTTATATTATTATTCTTACTGCTGCCTTTATTTTCTAATTTTACCTTAAACGTTAGTTTTATTAGTATTATTTAGTGTTGGTTTAGTTTAATTTCTCGGTTCCTCACGGTTCGGTATAACCGTTGAAGAACCGGGGTTTAGTAACCGTTGCGGAAGCTTTATTTGCTAAATTCCGCTATTTAGTTTAACTGTTTTACTTATTTAATTTGAAATAAATTCTGTAATTGAAACTGCTAACCCAGTTTCTGTGACTTGCTAACCCAGTTCGGATTCCTAAGTTCTCAGTTTGTTATCTGAACGTTCATTGAACCAACCGCCAAAAAAAAAAAAGAGTGTAATACTAATTGCCAGCAGATTAGGCCTATGGTCTATCGAGTCTGCTCGAACCTCAGATCCCTAGTTGGGTGCTGAGGCCCTCCCCTCCCGTGTTCCAGAAACCCCTATCATCCATCCCCACCCCCCTTGGCCAGGCCATTATCTGGTACTTCCACTTTCTGTATCTGTCCCACCCTCTCTTGAAGCCCTCCACTGTGGATCTCTGAACCAGCTCACCAGGCAGCGCATTCCAAGGGTCCACCACCCTCTCAGTGAAAAACCTCCTCCTCTTTCCCCCCTCACCTTCCACCTTCCAACTTCAAACCATGCCCTCTGGTGATACCTCCCTGCTTTAGTCTAAGATCCCTCCATGTTTACCCTATTTATTCCCTTGAGGTACTTGAAGACCTCAATCATGTCCCCCCTGTCTCTCCTCTCCTCCAATGAAAACAGGCAGAGCTCCTCAAGTCTTTCCTCATACGTCAAACCCCCTAGTCATCGTATCATCTTAGTTGCCCTCCTCTGTACCCTCTCCAGGAGCTGTATGTCCCTCTTCAAGTGTGGTCTCCAGTACTGTACACAGTACTCAAGGTGTGGTCTAACCAGACCATTGTACAGTGGCAGAATCACTTCCTTGCTCCTATAGGTGATCCCCCTTATGATGCATCCCAACATCCTGTTTGCCTTGCTAGCCGCTCTCCTGCACTGCTCAGAGTTATTCATACATGCATCCATCATGACCCCTAGGTCTTTTTCCCCTGTTGAGGCCTCCAGCACCTCTCCTCCCAGGGTGTACCTGTGTTTAGGGTTTCCCCGCCCAAGATGTAACACCTTGGTGATGTTGAAATTTAATTTCCATGTGTGAGCCCAGCTTTCCAGGGTGTCCAGGTCCCCTTGCAGGGCCAACCTCCCCTCTTCCCCCTCAACTACTGCTCCCATCTTGGAGTCATCAGCGGAGAGACTCATTTCACACCCTATACCCTCCCTGATGTCTGATATGTATGCATTAAACAGGATTGGACCCAGGACAGAGCCCTGCGGTAGCCCACTTCCGACCTCTCTAGGGTTCGAGAGCTCCCCACCGACCTCTACTCTCTGGGTGCGTCCAGCTAGCCAGTTTTCAATCCATCTGACCATCAAAGGGCCTACTCCCAACCCCGTCAGTTTCTCCACCAGACCATTGTGGGGGACTGAGTCAAATGCCTTGCTGAAGTCCAAGAATAGTACATCCACGGGCTTTCCCCAGTCCAGTTCTGATGTTACCCATTCATAGAACTCCACAAGATTGGTTTGACATGATCTACCTGGCACAAACCCATGTTGCCGACTATCCAGACCTCCCACCTCCTCCAAGTACACCCCCAATCGTTCCTTTAGTATACTCTCCATTAATTTTCCCACCACCAAGGTCAAACTGAAGGTTCTATAGTTACCTGGTACTTCCCTCGACCCCCCCCCTTTATGGATTGGCACCACATGTGCCCCTCGCCAATCCTAATTTTCCCTCCTGTCTCAAGCAACCTGCTAAAGAGCTCCGCCAGGGGTGCAGCCAGTATGTCCGCCAATTCCCATAATGCTCTTGGATGAATGCCATTCGGTCCAGGAGATTTATCTTTCTTTAGGGCCTTGAGGACCAACCACACCCTTTCGGTGTAGATAGCATCATCCTTCCCCTCCACCTTACTGGCCTTTTTATCCTTATCCTGATGTGACACCCCGGGGTACCTCTCCCTCCCTCTTGCTCCATTTCTGTTGCTCCCCTGATCCCACTCACTACCACTTCTATCCCCATCATGCCTTGCTTTGTAGATATCCCAACCCCCTCCCTAGTGAACACAGAGGCAAAGTACTCATTTAATACCTCTGCCTGGTCCCTTGCCTCTTCCACCCACTCTCATTCTGATCTCAATCTGCCGAGATGGCCCTTAGTTTTTCTCCACTCCCCAATGTACCGGAAGAACCCCTTTTCCCCTCCATGTATCCCCTGTGCCAGCCGCTGCTCTTTACTGGACTTTGCCCCCCTCACCATCCGGGTGACTTTTCTAGATGCAAGATGGTACATTTCCTTTTCCCTAATCCCCTCTTGTTGTTTTATATTTTTTGTAGGCCACCTTCTTTTCTCTGACCACTACCTGAACCTCACTGGACCACCAGCTTGGCTTATGTGACCTTGCTCCCTCACTTTTCACCTTAGTGCAGGTCCTGACTGCCTCATGAAGTCCCCGGTTTATGAGCTCCCATCTCTTTTCCACATTTGTCATTGATGTAATCCCCTTCAAGTGATCCTTGAGAATATTTCCCATGCCCACAAAGTCCACCCCCCTGAAGTCCACTGCCAGTGTCCTAGATCTCCCCCTCCCCATGCTCATTTGAAACCAGGCAGTATTGTGGTCACTCCCAGTCAGGATCCTCTACAACCAGGTACCTTACAGATCCCCATCTGCCAGAACCACGTCCAGGACATGCCCCACCCTTGTGGGCTCCATCACATGCTGTGTTAAGAACACATCCTGGAAGCTGTCCAGCAGCCTCTGCTCCTTGGCCACCTTAGAGGACATGGTTCCCCAGTTTGTACCTGGCATATTAAGGTCTCCCATCAACATCACTCCTTCCCCTTTTGGTCCACACTGGCCAATGATGTTGCTCAGCAAACCATCCTCCAGAACATCACCCATCCCGAGGGGCCTATGCACTACACCCAGCTTGACCTTACCTCCTGCCGGGGTTCGTAAGGTGACCCAAAAGGCCTCCACGTTTCCCTCTGCCTCTTCTACCCTAGCAATTTCTATGTCATCTCTAATGAACATAGCCACTCCACCCCCTCTGCCCTCCTTTCTATCCTTCCTAAGCATAGTGTACCACCGCACGTTTAGGTCCCAGTCATGGTTTTTGTTGGCCCATGTTTCCGTGACTGCCATACATCCACACCCCCCCCTCGAACAGCATGGCCTGGAACTCTGGCAACTTGTTTCCCAAGCTCCTGGTATTTACTAACACCACCCCCCAACCCTTATCCCTGATCCCCTTTGTCGAACCCCACTCAGGTTCCTTATACTTCCATCCTTCCTCTGCTCCTCCTGAAACCTCCTCCCCCAGTCTGTTTCCCCCTTACCCCCCTTGGGTTTGAAGGTTACTCCCCTCATCTGGAGGAGAGGGCTTCTGGTCAGCCTTCCTTATCCCTCCCCTCACAAGTTTAAACCCCACCTTTCTTGAATGTAGTCAGCCACCCCCTGTTTAAGAACTTCCTTCCCTAACGGGGCAAGATGAAGCCTGTCCTTGGCATACAGTTCCTTATCCTCCCAAACTCCTTTCCAGTTACCTAACACCCCCAACCCACTCTCTTCACCCCACTTCCTGAGCCAGTAATTAACCTCTGTAATCTTCATTTTTTTCTCCACTGAGGATTTTGATACTGGCAATCCCAACAGACTCTGGCAAGTTCTTGGAACCTTGCTTGGATTTCCAAAACGCTATTTCCCTCTAGATCGTTAGTTCCCAAATGCACCAGGAAATCCGGTTTTCCTCCACAATCCCTTACCAGTTCGTACACCATGAACTTTGCTCTGTGCACTGTCAACCCAGAGATACTCACTACCTTCACCTGGCTATGGCATCCACCCCCCCCCTCCACTGGATACCCCTAATCATCGAGTCTCCCAATAACAGAACCTTAACAACGCCATCATCCTTATGGTTACCTCCACTCTGGCTCTCAACCCCATCCCCCCTTTATTCATGATCTCAATACCATGGAGTCTTCCTGCCTATTAGAGACCCTATTGTCACCCTCCTTTCTGCCTCCTTGTTATTTTGCCCACTTAACTCAGACCCCCTCTGAATAGGTGTCCCCTTTAACCCTCTCTTATCTGAACCATTTATCCTGGCCCTGATGGTTTTCCCTTACCCCATACCACCATCCTCCCCCCTTGTAATAGTATCCCTACCTCCAGAGGCCCTCTGTGGGTCCCCTTTACCTAGGGCCCCATCCTTGGTACAGACCCCCCTGCTGAAGGGGGGCCCCCCCGCCTCCTTGTCTCCCAGTTTCTCTCCAGTCATGGTCTCCTCCTCATGTCTGCATTATGTTGCATCTCCCCATCTGCTTAACATTTATGTTTCCCCTTCTGCCCCGGGACTATTTCTATCCTTTCCATTGCCGGTCTGTGATGCCCTATGGGTATCCGACTCCCTCCTCCCGGCCTCTGTATCAGTTTCCTCATTTCCACCAACCCCTTCCTCCCCCTCTAGATTGCTTAGTAGCTCAAATTTATTCTAACACTCAATGCCAGCCTCCATCAAGTAACCTGAGTATCCCCCGACTGCCCCTCTAAACTGCCCCTCTTCCTCCCCTCTTGCCCTGTTCTCCTTAGGAGTTCCCTTCCCACAGTCTGCTCTTTTAGGCTTCCCCACAACAGCCCCTCCCTTCTCACTGTCTGCTCTTCTAGGCTTCTCCACAACAGCCCCTCCTGACTATTCCTCCTCCACTCTCTTTATATTCGGAATGTTTACCCCATACATTTTCCCCTTAGAATCAACATCCCTATCTAAGGGTCCTCTGTTCCTAATATCCCCCCTCCTGCTTGCTGTAACATAATGTTCTGTAATCTCTGAGCGTTGCCCAAGCCTCCCCATAACCCCACCCTTATGCCACCCATATCCACACCCCTTATCCTTGGACACCCCCCCAACTCCCCTAGCATACTCCTTAACCAATATACTTCACTTCTGATACAAGACAGCTGTCTACAGAGTGGGCAGCCTCCTCTCTCGAGGCCCAATTGAGAATTATTGCCATCCCACAGCCTGTGCAGCCTACAACCCTTCCGAAGATGCCTGCCGTAGTGAAATGTGGCCACCCTGTTTGTCCCTCTCTGTTCATAATGGCACACACCCCTTTTCTCAGTCCCTTCCTCCTGGAATACTCTCTATACTGACTGCAGTTATTTACAAACCCAATTTCAACCCCACCAATAAAGTTCCCAAGTCTCACAAACACATACAGTCCAGTGTGTGTCCAGTCCCACTAACAGTGTGTGTGTGTGCAGACATCAGGTACCGTATGATGTCACAGGCGACCAGTTCCTGTTGCTTCAAATTTCAGTCACAAACAGAAATGCACAGCCCTTCAATCCCTACCCCCAGTGGCTTTTCAGTATTTAAGAAAGCCTACAAAACAGGGTGGCTGGGAGGCCTCTACCACCATCAGGCAAACATCACATTTAAATTTTACTCTTAATTTTCACTGCCAAACAAGTGTTCTCACACCCAGCACACACAAAGCCCCAATAGTTACAATATCACAGCCCAAGTAACAGTTCTAACTCAAAGTAGTAATTTTTAACACACAGAACTAATTTCAAGTATAAAACTATTCAAATATTTCAGTTAAAACAAAAGATAAAACCAAACCTCTTTCCTGAACAACCTCCTACCTCTGTTCCCAAGTGGGCAATAATCTTTATTGCGGTTCTTGTTTTTCTTCATCAGTTGACGATGGCAGAAAAACCTAAGAAAAAGACTGGACCCCCAGGGTTTAAAAGCTGCCTGAAGTGTGGGGACATTTTTGCAAAAGCAGACAAGCACAATTTACATGTAGTCTGCCTGGAGAATGATAATTTTTCAGCAGATTGTGATATCTGCAAATCATTCCCACAGAAGACAGTAGAAAAGAGACTGCAAAGACTATAAAAAAAGATTAGAGAAGGGTATTACAGGTTCTGACCAGCCCACACCCTCCACATCTGTGGGTGAAACCGTGGTCTCTTCTTTAAACACCCTTGACAAGGGTGAAACAACTACTGGTAAAAAGATGGATGATCTGACTGACATTCTGGTTCCCACCAAAAAAACTAAGAAAACAAAGCACATTGAACTCCTGGCTGATAAACCAAAAGGGGTTTCATCTGTGCCTCACAGCCTGCCATCATCAGAGGAGATTACCCAGGCCATGAAGGTCATACAGGCTCTTCAGGGTTTCATACCTACTCCAACCCTCCCTCCACCGGTTCAAATCCCAGTTTCTCCCTCCTCTGAACCAAACCCACCTCAAGAGATGGAGTCTGAAGAATATGATTTACCTGAAATTGATGAAGGCGAGCCTATTGAACCAGAGATCTCACCAGAGCAGGAGTTCTGCTCTCCCTCAGACCAGAGGACTTTCCTCTCATTTTTCCTTTGTTAGGAAAATAGTGGATGCCCTTGACCTGGCTACCACAGAGGTCATAGAAGATGAAGAGGAGGCCGAATATATGGAGATGATGGAGTTAACACCCACAAAGAAAATTCTTCTCACAATAAAAAAGTTCTTTAAAAAAGACTTGTTTAAAATCCTGCAGATTCCAAATTCTATTCCACCTCTGGATAAGGAGGTGGATAAAAAGTACCAACTGGACAGACAAGGGGCTGAATTCCTCTTCTCTCACCCTGATCATCAGGGGATAGTCCAGCAAGCAGCCTGTGAGAAGGCGAGGGTTCCTTTAGCTTCTCACCCACATGAGAAGGACTCTCGAAAAATAGACAGCATGTCAAAGAAAGGTTATTTAGCTGCTTCACTGAGAGTAAGATAGGCTAAGCTACCAAGCTTACTTGGCATAGTATCAAAAATCACTGTGGCAGTCTGTGTTGGCCGTGGCAGAGAAGGCTTCTTCACTGCTCTCTGATGATTTGGCTGAAACAGACAGGTTCAGACTTGAAGCAGTCAAGTACCAGTTTCAAATGGCAGCAGAAGCCAATGACAATACTGCCAGATGGATGGCTCTTACCATAGCCCTTAGAAGGCTGGCATGGCTCAGGGCTACTAATTTAACACAGGATACCCAGGCTAAAGCCATGGATTTTCCTGTAGAGGATCACCTTTTATTTGGTCAACAGACTGAAGTATACATGAAGAAGGTGGATGAATATAAAGCCACCTATAAGAGTAATTCCTCAAAAGAAATGCCTGCTTCCTCCTGTAGGCCATATGGAAGGTGAGGCAGAGGAAGGACAGCTTATAGTATGCCTTTTTATCAGGCACAGGCTGTCCCACAGTATCAACAATACCCACAGTAGACTGGGTATTTCAGGGCCAGAGGTAGAAGGGGCTCTAGAAAAGATTCCCAAACTACCCAAGCTCATCCCCAGGCAAAACATAACCCCTGACTTAATGATCAAGGCTGCCTTCCCTCTACCAGTAGAGGGCAGACTGGCTTACTATTTCCAGGCTTGGTATTCCATCACCACAGACAAGTGGGTCCTGGAAGTAGTGAGTCAGGGTTTGTCCCTGAGTTTCAAGTCTTTCCCTCCCTTCAAAACAAGGGCATTCAAACCAGCTTCCCTCATAGAGAAAAAATCCTGGAAAAGGAGATTCAAAGCTTGCTCCAGTTAAAAGCAGTGGAGTGTGTCCCAAGTCATCAGAAAGGAAGAGCCTTCTATTCAAGATACTTCCTCACCAAAAAGAAAAATGGGGAGTGGCGACCTATTCTAGACCTCAGACTTTTGAACAGGCATCTAATAAAACCAAAGTTCAAAATGGTCACACTGGCAATGATTTTGCCAGTAATGCAGCAGGGAGATTGACTGGCATTTCTAGATCTAAAAGATGTTTACTTTCACTTTCCAATAAGAGAATCTCACAGGAAGTACCTCAGGTTCAGACTTCCATCAGGACACTACCAATCCTCAGCTCTGCCTTTTGGTCTCACTTCAGCACCTAGGGTGTTTACAAAGTGTTTGGCAGTGGTAGTGGCATACCTAAGAAAGTTAGGTATATCAGTCTTCCCTTATCTTGATGACTGACTAGTGGTGGGAAATTCACCACAGTAGGTACAAGATCATCTAAAGGTAACACTAAATATGTTAGTCTCTAGGATTCCTGATAAATCAGGAGAAATATGTTTTCATTCCAGTACAAGTCCTGCATTTCATAGGAGCAGAACTGAACACAATACAGGGAAGACCTTTCCTCCCTCAGGAAAGGGTGCAAAGCATTCTGCAGTTAGCTGCCTCATTCAAGATGAATGAGCCACAACCAGAAAGACAGTTTCTGAAAATACTGGGACATATGACTGCAGGAACAGGCACAGTCCCGACAGCCAGGTTTCCCGGGAGGGACCTCATCTATCGAGGGTAAGGGCCACCCTTCTGGGCTCATGCGGCCCCAGTTGCCTTATGGGGTATTCTCTTTTCAGGCTGAGCTCTGGCCATTCTAGCTCAGTTGCCGGAACCTCTGGGTCTCCTCTTCCTTTGAGGTCTCCTGGCAGGTCCCCTAGCCTGGGAAGAGGCCGTGCCCTTCCCCAAAGGTGCTTGGCCCCTTTACCTCTGCCAACCCATCCCTCTTTATCAGGTCACTCCGGTCCTACAAGACCCCTTACCTGGAGCAGTTTAGGTCCACAGCTGCACTATTCCTCACTTACTACCAGTCTAAGGACCAGGAGGTGTTCCGTCACTCCCCAGTGTAGCCAGAACCTAACTCTCCGAGTTCATCGGCTCCCTCATCGTCTTCCTCTGAGGGAGAGGAGTCCTCTGTCCACCTTTCTCCAGCTGCTGATCCTTCCAGCTGCCAGCGCTTCCTGTCAGGGTTGCTCGATGAGCTCCATATTTCCACCTTAGGCAGCCACAATCCTGACCAGTCAGCGTGCGCCTTCTTAGGTGAGTTCAATGCGGCCAAGCTGTTGGCTCCCGCCTGGCCTACACCTTTTCCGGAGGCATTGTAGCGGGCTTGGCGACGTCCCTCAACCCAAGCACCAGCCCCAACAGGGACCTCTGCCAGAGGTATTGTGCACCTCTTGGGTCTCCAGGAGCCTTGCCTCACACCCCTTTGGGCGTGACTCTCCTGGACATGCCCTCCAGGCATAGAAGCCCAAGGTGTGACTGGCCCCCAGAATCTGACTCAACTAAGTTTGATTTTTAGGGAAGGAGAGCCTTCTTGTTGGCACACCTTCTGCTTTGTCTTTTAGCTCATCAGGCCCACCATGCTGCCTATAACAGGAACTTATGGTCTCTGCTAGGTCAGGTCCTAGTCTCTTTGCCTGACTCAGAGGCAACCAGGCAAGCCATTGCCCTCTCCACATGGAGCCTGGTGCTTGCGAGGCACCAAGCAAGGACATCTTATAATGCCAACCAGGTGGCTTCCAGGTTGGCGGAGACAGCGATCCGCATCAGGTGGATGGCGTGGCTTCATCTCTTCTGGTTGTCACCCTTGGCCTGGCTTAGGGTGACTGCCTCCTCCTTCTGGGGAGCCCATCTCTTTTTCCGTAGGGTGATATGAGAGCTTCAGGGCACCTTCCCTCTCCTGCTAAGAGAACCTTGCCTCACCCCAGACCTGCCTCAGACCTAGCCAGGCCTGTTAGGGTTCCCTCCCCTGGTGTCTCTTCCACTGGAGGCTGAGGGACTTTGTCCCTTAGGGAGGTTCTGGGCCCTCTTCAGGGGGCTTGGTAATTACCCAACAGTGATGAATGGTGAAGACTGACACAGATAAGATATGAAAATTATGTACCTACTGTAATTCTTGATCTTTCTGTGTATCTTCACCATTCATCACTGAATCTCGACCACCTCCTCCTCTCAGGCCTCAGTCTCTGGGTGATCCTCCTCCTCCCTGTTTGTCTCTCTGCTAGGACCTCAGTCCATCTCCAGCACCTCCTTCCCCCTCCCCCTCTGGGGTCAGGTTTTTTTCCCCTGGATAGACAGACAGGGAGGCTTCCCTTTGTTGGGAGTCTGCAGAACCCCTTCTCAGTCCAGGTAGTTCTTGGATTTTCCTACTTCCTCCAGCCTAGTCTTGGGGAAGTATAGAGGGGGCACTGGTGACTCCCTCAGTTATTTCCCCTCCAACCACATTATGCCACCCCATATGTGGTTTACTTTTATCCTCTCCTTGTTCAAGAATAATATCTATTCCTAGTCAGTTCCTCCTCTGGAGTTCACTCCCTCTATACAACAAACATATACAAAATGATGACTGGGGTCAGCCATAGCTGGGTATACCTTATATAAAAAGTCTAGAATATATAGAAAGGGGGGAGGGGTGGCCCTATATATAATAAATAGTATTAAATCAGAAGAAATAACATTATCTATTGACATGATGGACCAACTATGGGTTAAATTATTACTGACGTATACCACCAAAATAGTTTTGGGACTTATCTATAGAGCTCCTTCATCAACCTTACAATACAATAAAAGTTTGATTGAAAACATGTTGTCTTTAAATCCAACGGATAGATTACTAATTCTAGGGGATTTAAATTTACCTGGAATAAATTGGGGAACATCATCTGCAGAAATACCCTTTGAAAGAGAGGTCCAAATTGCAAGCAATCAAATTGGTCTAGTACAGTGTATCGAAGATCAGACAAGGGAAAAAAATGTATTGGACTTAGTTCTAACAAACATGGGAGACACATTAAGTGAGTGTAAGACAACTGCAACCTTAGGTACAAGCGATCATTCCAAAGTAGAATTTAAAATAGCTGAATTATTAACTAAACAAAGGGGTAACACAGTTACTCTTGATTTTGGCAAAGCAAACTTTGCCAAGATGAAAGCAAACCTTTCAAAATGGCAGTGGAAAGAAGATTTTGACAATAGACCATTAAAAGATGTATGAGAAATCTTTTCTTCCAAAATAAAGCAGCAAGAAATGGTTAGCATTCCTGTTAAACAAAAGTGTACTATGAGAAACAAAAAAAATACAGTGGTGGACACCCAAAATCAAAAAATTAATAAACAGGAAACATAGGCTTTATAAAAAGTGGAAAACAAATAGATCAAACAAAATTAGAAATCAGTATACACAAATAACAAACCATATAAAAAAACAAATTAAGAAGGCCAAAATCAACTGTGAATTACATTTAGTAAATAGGGTGGAAGGAAATCATAAGGCCTTCTATGCTTACATAAATAACATCAAAGGGAATTCAAATACTATAGGACCAATAAGAAAAACAAATGGGGACAGTACATCAGATAATAAAGAAATGGCTGACATTGCAAATGAATATTTTTTGACAGTTTTTATTAAAAATAAGGATTTACATCCTATTATAAGATCTGACCCAAATCCAAAAGATAGAATAATACTAACCCAAACTGAAGTAAAAGAAAGATTGGCCAAATTGGATCCAACTAAATCCCCGGGTCCTGATGGTTTTCACCCAAGAGTACTTAAAGAGCTGGCAGAGATAATAGCCCCCTCCATTAACATACATATTTCAAAGGTCATTGGATACTGGCGAAGTGATTGATTGCTGGGAATCGGCGGTTGTTGTCCCAATCTATAAAAAGGGTAATAAAATGGATCCTACAAATTAAAGACCTATTAGCCTTACTGCTATACTCTCTAAGATTTTGGAGGGAGTATTAAAGGACAAGATAAATTAATATCTGGAATCAAATCATCTTACAGACCAATTTCAGCACAGTTTTGTGAAGAGTAGGTCATGTCAGACGAATATGCTGGCTTTCTATAACAAAGTTATAGATAGATTAGATATGGGAATCCCTGTGGATGTGTTATTTCTTGATTTCTCAAGGCTTTTGATAAGCTCCCTCATCCTGAATTATTACAGCAAATGAGAAAGTTGACTATAAACCCATATATAATAAATTGGATTCAAAATTGGTTGGAAAACAGAAATTAACATGTGAGTATTAGAGGTGAACTATCTGAAAGGTTGGGGGTGACTAGTGGGGTTCCCCAGGGATCGGTGCTGGGCCCCTGTTTATTCAATCTTTACGTATCATCCCTTCAAATAAAGCAAGATTCTGTCTGGATACAAAAATTTGCAGATGACTGCAGGATAGGTGCAGAAATAAATATCAGTCATAATTCATCTAATTTACAAGATACAATTAATAACATAGATATATGGACAAAAAGTTTAAATTGACATTAAATCGTGACAAATGTTTTGTTATGCATCTGGGCAATAGAAATTCAACAATATCATATAAATTAGGAAATACAGTATTAAAGACAATAGTTGAGGAAAGAGACTTCGGTATTACAGTTTCTAGTGATATGTCTTTTTCATCACATTGTCAAAAAACAGCTCAAAAAGGAAATAGAATCTTGAATTGCATATTAAGACACATATCATCTAGGAGCAGGACTGTTGTTATGCCTTTATATATATCACTGGTGAGACCAATTATGGAGTTTGGAGCCCAGGTTTGGACACCATATAAAAAACAGGATGTTATATTGTTGGAGAGAGTCCAGAGGAGAGCAACAAAAGCAATACACAATATGACAGGGAAAAACTATGAAACCCGTTTGAAAGAGCTGAATATGTATTCATTGGAGGAGAGAAGGAAAAGAGGCGATATGTGTTTAGTGCATAAGGCTTGGCAAGATGATGATCTCTGGAATATCACTGGTCTTGAATTAAATAAAAGTGTGAACAATACTAGGTCTCATCCTATGCAGTTAACAGCATTAAATAGGAAAAAAGTATGTAGTACATGGTGGTTTAATCAAAGAGTTGTGCATGATTGGAATAGATTACCATTGGAAGCTGTGGCCAGCCAAACAACTGCTGAGTTTAAATCTAGATGGGATAATTATATGAACAAAACCAGAAAATAAAACTTCTTTCGGATGAGTCGTTAAACCGAGGTCCCATCTGCCTGGATTGGTGGTAGTTCAGGTGGATGTTAAAGATCCCAGGGCACTTATCGAAAAGAGTAGGGGAATTTTCCCGGTGTCCTGGCCAAATTTCCCTCATTCACTAAAAATACCACCAACAGCTTAATCTGGTTCAAGGTCAGTTGGCATTCATCTGTATCCCCTTCCCCCGGGTCGTGCCTGAAAATAGGCAGGATTTGTCTAGTGCGCTTACCCGGTCAACAAAAACTAAATAAATAGAAATAAAAAAACCGAATGGCGAGCATATAGGACAAAAGTCCATTTGGCTCAGTTTCATTCCTATGAAACTGAAAGACAGCCCCTTGGGGTTTTTCCTCTCCACGGATGTTTCCAAGTGGTTTTCCACTTTGAAATCTCTAGGCAGGTAGTGGAGACACCAACCTGTCCTTGGCCCTCTGGGTGACTCAACTGCCTCCTCTGGATTAGTGCCATTCTACGGCTCCAGCCCTTTGGATCTTCCTCTGGCTTAAATTGGTCTGGTCTGAGGTATAACATCCTCCCTTGAGCAGTCCATGGCCGTATCCTCAGGGGTGGTGTCTCCTCTGTCCTCCCCCTTCATTCTGTCTTCCTTCTATCCCTCACCCTTTCATCCCTCCCTTACTTGCCCACAGATTGGGGCCCTCTTGTCCCAATCCCTTAGGCTTTCTTCTCTTCTGTCCTCTCTATGGCTTTATTCCTTCTTTTAGTTTTACATCCTGTCCTTTTGCTATCTCTCGGGCTCCCTTGTCCCTCCCCCCACCCTCCCTATTTCTCGGTCTCTCTCCGGTGTGCAGAACTGGGGCTGAGGAGGGGTCAGCGTCGGTTGCTGGCCAACCCGTGAGTGCCACATAATGTGTTGGCCTTGAGGGTGGCACTGTCCCGACTTCAACTCCTCCCCTTGCAGAAAAAAAAAATCTCCCGCAGGGTCCTGATCCTCTGGCTTACTACCCAACAGTGATGAATGGTGAAGATACACAGAAAGATCAAGAATTACAGTAGGTATGTAATTTTCATTTTCCGGTTGTAGTTACTTCCGCTAGAAGAATCGGTGAACTACACGCCTTATGTGTTAAGAAGGACTATCTTTCCTTCCTTAACGACAAGGTGGTACTGAGAACAAATAGGAGATTTCTTCCCAAGGCGGTTTCTGATTTTCACTTAAACCAATCCATTACACTTCCAGTTTTCTTCACTGAACATGGTAGTTCAGGTGAGAGCAGACTCCATAGTCTAGATGTCAAAAGAGCATTGTTACTATATGACCCATACCAGAGATCATAGACATGACAAGCAACAGCTGTTTCTTACTTATGGGGATGTAGGTAAAGGCACCTCAGCTTTTAAGAGGTCAGTCTCCCTCTGGATTGTCCAGTGCATTCAGTTTTGCTACTGAAAAGTGGGCAAGGAACCCCCAGCAGGCCTGAGGACTCATTCAACCAGGGGCATAGCTGCTACTATAGCAGCATCCAGAGATATTCCTTTAGTGGAAATCTGAAAAGCAGCTACCTGGAGGACAGTACACACATTTACTAAACACTACAATTTGGACACACAGTCCAGAAGTGATGCCATGTTTGGCACAGCAGTCCTGCAGAGCCTCTTTCCTAAGTAGGTTCTCTGCCCACCTCCAAAGGTACTGCTTTGAAGTCTGCAGAGAGCTAGAAATATAGAAGAATACCTGGGGTTAGAAGAAAAAGTTACTCACCTTAGTAATCTTGTTTCTTCCAAGGTATTCTTCTATATTCATAACTGTCCCTCCCTGCCTTCCCTTCCAGAACCAGAGCCTCTGCACTCCTGATCAAGTTTTCTAATTAAAAGTCCCAAACACTGGCATGTATGTTTTCTAATCCTAGTGGGAAATATTTAATTCCCTTCTTTTTGCAGGTGATTCTGGCATTCGGGGGGGGGGGTAGGATTATATTATGTTAAAGATGTTTCATGTGGCTATGAACAGCTTAAGTTGTGTTATATTAGATAAGTATATTTAGATAAGTCTTAGTATAGATTGCTTGTAGGCTCCTTAGAAATCTAATAACGTTGATGGAACGTTGCAGCAGATAATGGCAGCACTTTGAATATGTGTCACGAGCCAATGATAGTTCTATCATTTGCATATAGTTCCATTTTCTCCGGGCAGCTCTGCTTAGGACGCTGACTACAGAGTTATGAATACAGAAGAGTACTTTGGAAGAAACAAGATTACAAAGGTGAGTAATTTTTTCTTCTAGGAGTGGTATATGGTGTACATCCACACAGCCCACCCGACCTCCCCTGGCAAGTGGCACATCAATCTTGCTTTTAGCACATACGATCTGATGTCACGGGGTGGTGCCAAGGAGGATACCACCTGGAAGAGTCAACTTGAAGACCTTCCATTACAAGTTTTGAAGGGAAAGAATTCTACTAGAAGTGTGAATGTAAACCATATATCACTCCTAGAACTATGGTTGCAGGTGAGTAACCCTCATTTCAAACGACATGAAGTCTTGCTGTATTCTGACATATTGCAGTTAGCTCCAGCACTTGAACTGCTCCGAAAAGTAAAGAGTTCAATTCTATGCAGAGCATAGAACGTTGAGCTCGAGTTCGGTTCAAACCTCTGTCTGCTGCACTTTGAAGTGTAACCGTCAGATTCTTTACTCCGCCTAACTGAACAGTCGCTCCAGATATTTCTCCTCTGCTCACAGTTCTCAGTCGGTTAAAGTCGTTGGTTTTACCGATAAGTTGTTTGTTTTTTCGATTCAGATCCCTGTCTGTGGTACAGTAAGTACGTAGGTAGTGGACTAGATTTGGAAAAACTTGTGGAAATTGTAATTCTATATATAATTCAACCGGTTCGGCTGAACTGACTGCTGTGTAGAATTTGTTTTATTGTAAATTTAGTGTGTGGTACAGGTCCTTATTGTTTTTTTTAAAAAAAAATGCTTTCTGCGTTTTTTTTTCAAATACCCGTGACACGGTTAGAAACCGATAAGGGTGTGTTGCCTGGCTGAAGCCTCGTAAATGGTAAATTTTCTAATTAAGTATGGCTACGTCTGAGAAATCCAAAAGAAAAACTGGGCCCACTGGGTTTCAACACTGCAGTGTGTGTGTGTGGGGAGGCCTTTGCTAAGGCTGATCCCCACACCACTTGTGTTTATTGTCTGGGGTTTGACCACCTCGATTCGAACTGCCAGATCTGCAAGAATTTCCCTAAAGCCACCCTGGATAAATGATTGGGCAGGCTTAGGGAAAAGGAGGCCGAGAAGTCCGCTGACCCGGATGGCCAGCCTGGTTTGGTTCTGACCGAACCAGAAGGTGTGCCCTCTGACCAGGGCGAGACTCCTTCAGGCAAAAGGAGAGCCAATTCCTAGGGATCAGTTCCGTCAAAAAGAAAAAGAAAAGATAAATCATCTGGTTTGGATCCAGAGCTGCACCATTCGACCACCGAAGAAATTGCCCGAGCGATTCATATAGTGGAATTGCTTTGTTTGGTTCCGACCGATCCGGCACCCACTGGCAGGCATTCAGTTCAGTCTGTTCCTCCGGTTCAAGATTATACCCCTGAAGATTTTTATGAACCGGACCTGAAGGGAGATGATGATGATGATGATGATGAAGGTGATGATGATGATGGAATAGAAGGTCTGGATGAGCCCATAGAACCGGATATCTCCCCAGACAGGCCTTCTGGTGTTTCCCCTCCTGGACTTTCTGACTCCCCTTCCCACTTTATGTTTTACAGGAAAGTGGCAGCAACCCTCCAGCTCCCTATGGAAGAAGATTTCGAGGAACAAGAGGAGCCTGACTCTGTGGAGATGATAAACATCCCAGAGTTCAAAAGGTTGTCTATTCCCCTTCATAAGTCTTTTGGGAAACAGACACAAAAGTTGTTAAAAACTCCACATTCCTTACCTCCTGTGGACAGACGGATGGACAAGAGGTACATGTTGTCAGAATCAAGTATGCAGTACTTGTACCAGCAATGCAGCTATGTTGGGGTCGTGCAGGCTGCAGCCAGTGATAAGGCTAACATTCCTTTGGCTTCACACCCCCGAGATAAAGACTCCAGGAAGTTGGATGCCATGGCAAAGAAGCAGTACATGGCATCTTCTTTGGGACTTAGGCAGGCCAATTACATGGCCTATACAGCCAGGTACCAGAAGTCCAGGTGGGACACTGTACTGGCACTGGCTAAGCAGGCCTCCCCCCCAGCTTGCCAAGGAGTTGGAGAAGGTGGCTGCTGATGGTATTGAGGCATCAAAGATCCAATTTCATGCTGCTGTGGACTCCAACGATGTTTCTTCTAGAGTCATGGCTACATCTGTGGCTCTTCAGAGACTAGCTTGGCTCAGGTGTACGAGCCCATCTCAGGATACCCAGGCTAAGGCTATGGATTTCTCTGTAGTTAATAATTCTCTGTTTGGGTAGAAGACAGAGAAATATTTGAGAAAGATGGATGAATACAGGACCACCTATAGGAGTGCACAGGCCAAGGAAAGGCAGGCAACTCCTCAGAGGCAGCAAGCTAGGGGCAGGGGCAGGCCTTTTCATAGGTCTTTCTACGAATCACAGACCTCCTCTTCTTTTTCACAGAGGGGGTTCTTCAGAGGGAGAGGCAGAAGGGGGATGAGCAGGGCTGCATCCTTCTCTCAGCCTAAAGCTCCTGCCAAGCAGGCACCCTGATGTGTCAGCCTGGGTCGACTTCCCCATTCCTATAGGAGGCAGGCTGGCTTACTACTTCCAGGACTGGAAGTCTGTTACCTCAGACAAGTGGGTCTTGGAGGTAGTAAGCCAGGATCTGTCTCTCAGCTTCAAAAAGTTTCCAAAGCTGAAAACCAGATCTTTTCCACCTGCAAACATTTCCGAAACCATTGCCCTAGAGGCAGAGATTTCATCTCTTCTGGCCTTAAGGGCCATAGAGAGAGAACCTACAATCCACAGGGGCAAAGGTATGTACTCCAGGTACTTCCTTACCCTGAAGAAAACAGGGGAGTGGCAACCCATCCTAGACTTAAGATACCTGAACAAACATCTATTAAAACCAAAGTTCAAAATGGTGACTCTGGGAATAATTCTTCCCTCTCTAAGGCCAGGGGACTGGCTAGCCTCCCTGGACCTAAAGGATGCCTACTTTCACATTCCCATCAGGTGCTCCCACAGAAAGTACCTCAGGTTCAAACTGCCTTCAGGCCATTACCAGTTCAAAGCAATGCCCTTCAGCCTAACATCAGCTGCAAGGATGTTCACAAAATGCCTAGCAGTAGTAGTGGCATTCCTAAGGAGAAAAAATATTTCCATGTTCCCGTACCTAGATGACTGGCTTATAGTGGGTCAGTCTCCAGACCAAGTCTAGCCAGATCTAAAAGTGACCCAGCAAGTGCTCACTTCTCTAGGTTTCCTTCTCAATCTTCCCAAGTCAGTTCTTGAGCCAGTACAAGTGTTAACTGTTATAGGGGTGGAACTAGACACTGTCAAAGCAAGAGCATTTCTTCCCTTGGTAAGAGTGAAGGCCATCATGGAGCTGGCTTCTTCCTTCCACCCCCTGGTCTCTTGACCAGCAAGACACTTTCTTCAGTTGCTGGGCCACAAGGCAGCTTCCACTGCAGTGGTCCGGGGGACAGATTTCAGATGAGAGACATTCAGTTTCATCTGAGGGCTTTTTGGTCTCAGGAAAAAGATCCTTTGACTAAACTGATTCCAGTAACTCAGACTCTGATCCAGGCTCTTCAATGGTGGCAGGATCAGGACAATCGCAGGCAAGGGGTCCCATTCATTGCTCAATCTCATTTTGTGGTCTTAACCACGGACGCTTCTCTCCTGGATTGGGGAGCCCACTTGGAGGCTCTCACAGCCCAGGGAGTGTGGTCCACCCGGGAGTCTCTTCTCCACATCAACCTTCTGGAGCTCAGGGCGGTTTACCTGGCTCTACAGGTTTTCTCACAATCAGTAAAGAACAAGCTGGTTCAAGTCAGGACAGACAACACCACCACCATGTAGTAATCAACAAGCAGGGAGGCATTCAGTCTACGGCCTTGTGCATGGAAGCCATGAAAATATGGTTCCTGGCTTACTCCCTACAGACCTCTCTGTAGCAGTCCACCTCCCAGGAAAGGACAATATGCTAGCAGATGCATTGAGCATGATTTCCCAGGGCCATCACGAATGGTCCCTGGATCCTCTAGTGTTAAAAGTGATTTTTTCAAGATGGGGCACTCCAGAGATAGATCTCTTTGCAGCCTCAGACAATCACCAACTTCCTCTCTTCTGTTGCAGACCCCCAGTCGTGGGCTCAGTCCCTCTGGATGCTCTGATTCTGAATTGAGAAGGGAAATTTCTGTATGCCTTCCCTCCTTTTCCTCTGCTGTTCAAGGTCCTGGTCAAGATAAGGTTGTAATCTTGCAAAGTGATCATGATTGCTCCAGACTGGGCCAGGCAGCCTTGGATCCCCTGTTGCTGTCCCTAGCAGTCCATCTCCCCCCCCTTCCCAGGAATCACAATCTGTTAACCTCCTCTCAGGGAAAGATCTGGAATCCCATCCTTCGGTCTCTCAATCTCAAGGCATTGCTCTTGAAGAGTTAGAGTATGCAAGTTTGCATCTGTCTCAAGGGGTTCTGGACATTCTCAAAGCCTCTCGAAAACCTGCCACCAGAAAAACTTATAATTCTAAATGGAAGAGATTCAGCATCTGATATTCCAAAAAGCATATATCCCCAGACACTGCTGAATTGTCTACAGTTCCTGAATTATGTGGTTCACCTCAATGGCCTAGGACTCAGACCAGCTACTCTCAATGTACATTTGTCAGCTGTTTCTGCTTTTCTGTCAGTAGGAAAGCCTTGTTGACTGGCATCTCATCCTGTCTTCTGTAAATTTTTTCAAGGGGTTGCTTCATACCAATCCTCCCTTTAGGGATCCTACCCCTGCCTGGGATCTTAACGTTTGCATTGCCCAGCTTATGCAACCCTCTTTTGAACTTTTGTCTTCAGTAGAACTTAAGTACTTGACTTGGAAGACTGTGTTCCTGGTAGCTATTACCTCTGTCAGACGTATCAGTGAGTTGCAAGATCTGTCAGTGGAGCCTGATTTTATCTCATTCCATAGAGATAAGTTGGTCCTTAGAACCAATAGGAAGTTCTTACCTAAAGTGTTTTCAGATTTCTATTTGAACCAGTCTTTGTCTCTCCCTGTATTCTGCACTGATCATTCTTCTTCAGGAGAGAGAAGATTACACAGTCTGGATGTTAAAAGGGCGCCCTTAGTTACTACATTGAGCATACTAAGGCATGCAGATTTGACTCTTTCCAGTTGTTCCTCACTTATGGGGAAGTGGGTAAGGGCAGACCTGCCACTAAGAGAACTATTGCCAGGTGGATTGTCTCTTGTATACAATTCTGCTATGAGAAGCAAGGCAAAATACCACCCTCAGGCCTGAGGGCTCATTCGACTAGAGGTACAGCTGCTTCCCTGGCTGCTGCCAGGGATATTCCTTTACTAGAGATATGCAAAGCAGCCACCTGGAAAACAGTCCATACATCCACTAAGCATTACTCTCTGGATATCCAGGCTAGGAGTGATGCTCAGTTTGGTACAGTAGTACTGTAGAGCCTATTCCCAAAGCAGGTTCGAATCCTTCCTCCATGGAGGTACTGCTTAGTAGTCTGCAATATGTCAGAATACAGCAAGACTTCATGTTGTTTGAAGAAAAAATTACTCACCTTAGTAACTGTGTTTCTTCCAATGGAGTCTTGCTGTATTATGACCTCCCTTCCTACCTCCCCTCTCAGAACCTGTTTTTGGGAAGTGGACTGGAAGGTGCAGTGTTGCAATAATCATAAGTTGTTCACTACCTGGTTTTTGATTTTGGATTTCTCGACTTGAGTCTTTTGTGGGATCCAAAATATTTGGCTGCCATTTGGCTAGTAAAATTTTACAATTTCCACATAATGGGTTAGTTAGTATTAGCTCATAAGAATCTGATGGTTACACTTGAAAGTGCAGCAGACAGAGGTTTGAACCGAGCTCGAGCTCAACGTTCTATGCTCTGCATAGAATTTAACTATTTCCTCTCCGGAGCAGTTCAAGTGCTGGAGCTAACTGCAATATGTCAGAATACAGCAAGACTCCATTAGAAGAAACAAAATTACGAAGGTGAGTAATGTTTTCTTTTCTTCTATCCCCAGGAATTCCTCACTTACTGTTTGCACTTTGTGCAGACTCAGTATCAGTACCTTGAGAGTCTGGGTCCAGATCCTAGTTAAGAAAAACATTCACTCAGTGTTTACGCTTTTGCAGATTCAGTAGCAGAACCTTGGGAGGCTGGATCCTGAACCTAGTTAGAAAAAAGGTTCTGCAAGACAACAGTTCCAAAGCTGGCATCCCTTCAGATCTATGTCCAAACAGTAGTGCTTTGTTTAGGAGTGTTTTGTTTTCCAGGTAGCTGCTTTGCAAATACATAAGAATGGATGCCTCTTGAGGATACCACACAAGTAGAGGTACCCCTCATGACGCGTGCCCTTAAAGAGCAGCTGAAGCCTTTGTGAAAATGTTAAAAAATATAATAGTTGGACAAAGTTCAGCTTGTATTTCATAGGTCTTCTATAGATTTCTCCTCTCCATTACATATTTATTTTTATTTATTTTATTCTTTGGTAACCAGGCAGACCCACTACATAGAAACATAGAAGCTGACAGCAGATAAGGACCGCAAGGCCTATCCAGTCTGCCCATTTTTTTTTCTACCTTATAAATGTGCCATCGTCCATTGCTGTCAGTGGCCTATCTGTTCATACTCATCTGTATTGCTCCCTTATCCCTATCCCATGCCTGTTTGAAGCCCTGCACTGTATTCATAGCCACCACTTCCTGAGGTAGGCCGTTCCATGCATCCACCACTCTTTCTGTGAAAAGAACTTCCTCACGTTACCCTTAATCAGCCTCCCTCTAATCTCATGCTGTGTCCTCTTGTCCTGCTCTTTTCTTTTTATTGAAACATGTTAGACTCTTTCACCTTGTTAATGCCCTTTAGGTGTTTGAATGTTTCAATCATATCACCTCTCTCCCTCCTTTGCTCTAGGGTATACATATTGAGCTCCGTTAATCTGTTCTCATATGTCTTCTGATGCAGTCCCTGCACCATTTTGGTTGCCCTTCTCTGGACTGCTTCAGTTTGGTTAATGTCCTTGTGAAGGTGTGGCCTCTAGTACTGCACACAGGTACTCCCAGATGGGGCCTAACCAGCGTCTTGTAAAGAGGGATTATTACCTCCCTCTTCTGACTTGTGATACCCCTACTAATACACCCTAGCATCCCCCCTAGCCTTACCTACTGCTTTAGAGGTCTGCTTGGATGATGTCAGGTCATTGGTAATGATGATACCCAAGTGTCTTTCTTTCTTTGTGACTGCCTGCAACTCCTCTCCCATCCTATAGGTGGCTTCAGGGTTTCTCTTTCCTACGTGCATGATCTTGCACTTCTTTGCATTAAATCCCAGTTGTCACTCTTCTGACCATTTTGCTAGTTTATCCAGATCTCTTCTCATTCTGCCCACCCCATCTGGATCATCTACTCTGTTGCAGATCTTGGTGTCATCTGCAAACAGACAAGCCTTACCCTCTAGTCCATCTGCAATGTCACTGATGAAGATATTGAAGAGGACTGGCCCCAGGACTGATCTCTGAGGTACCCCACTTGTGACATGCATCTCTTCAGACTACATACCATTTACCACCACACTCTTTTTTCTGCCCGTCAACTAGTTTGCTACCCAGTTGACCAACTTCTGACCCACTCCGAGCCTACCCAGCTTGTTTATCAATCTTCTATGTGGAACAGTGTCGAAAGCTTTGCTGAAGTCAAGGTAGGTGACATCAGCTGCTCCCCCTTGGTCCACCACTCTGGTTACCCAGTCAAAGAAATCTATGAGATTAGTTTGACAGGACCTTCCTTTTGTAAACCCATGCTGTCTTGGATCCTGTGCCCCTATGGATTCCAGGTGTTGCACTATCCTTTCCTTAAGGAGTGCCTCCATAATCTTGCCCACTACTGAGGTAAGACTGACTGGTCTGTAGTTCCCTGCCTCCTCCCTGCTACAGCTCTTGTGGAGCAGGATCACATGAGCCCTTCTTCAGTCTTCTGGGACCTCTCCTGTGCTCAGAGACTCATTAAACAGTTCTGCTAATGGCTCTGCTAGTTCCACCCTTAGCTCCTTTAGTACCCTGGGATGTATGCCATCAGGTCCCATTGCCTTGTCCACCCCGAGCTTATCGAGCTCTTGTAGGACCCTTTCTTTTGTGAAGGGAGTAGTACTCACCTCCCTCCCCCCTGTGTCCATGGTGCTGAGCTGTGGGCCCTGCCCTACCTTCTCTTCAGTAAATACTGAGCAAAAGTATATATTTAGGATAGATGCTTTTACATGGTCCTCCTCCTCACATGCCCCTTTTTCTCCTTTGAGCTTAGCAATACCTCCTATGGACTTTCTTCTTTCACTAATGTATCTATAGAAAGTCTTGTCACCTTCTTTTACTGTTCGTGTTAGTGTTTTCTCAGTTTGGAACTTTGCCTGCCTTACTGCCTTCCCTGCTTCCCTTAGGGCAGTTTGGTATGCCTCTCTATCTTTATTCCTGTAACCCTAGATGGCGTATCCCAGGGGCTACTACCCCTGCCTGATTTGCCACTAACAGGTTGAGGGCCTGGATCCAATGGCGGGTGCCTCCACCCAGAGGTCAGGGGTTTGCAATAGTTAAACTAACTTGGTCACAGCCCTCTGGGACACTGCAACCCCTTTCTTCCCACTAGTGGCCCACCGATATATCAGAATTACCTTCACAGTACACACACCCCCAGGTCTGGTTCCGGCACTGGGACCTCCTGTGAAATGAGACACAGTGCAACAATCACAGTACAGTACTTTAACATAGACAAATACCTCAGGCAGTATAACTTTGCTGAAACAAGCAGCTCTGATTTATTTAGGGGATATAACAAGGACAGGGAAATCAGGTTAATTAGCTTATCACTTTACTATCTACCTATGGCTCTGTGCAGGCCCTGTCCCTACCAGTTACTGTCCCTGGGTACCCAGGCCCTAGTAGCTAGTCAAACCCGTGGCAGCTGGTAGGGGCCCTTTCACACAGAGAAAGGAAAGAATTAAACAGTCAGCAGTACAGTAATTCCATTTGGATTTAATGTGGCAATTCAACAGGGAGCGACCCAATTAGTACTCACGACCTCCAAAGAAGATATGGTCCTTCAATGTCAGCAGGGCTACTTTTGATCTCAAGAGACTCCTCACACATTTATATGGTAAAAAAAAAAGCGATACCAGGCAGGCTGCATCTGTATCCAATCGCAATTACTGCACAATAACCAGGAGAACACACAGCAGATTCAGTTCCTGACAGACAGGTGTAATTCAACAATTTCTTCAGTCTTCTACAGGGTGAGCCTGGTTTCTACTCTTCAGAGATCCTTTGATTCTTTTCACAGGGACGCAGTTCAGTCCTAACAAGCAGTTACAAGTTGTAGACCGGAACTCTGGGCCTTGCACGTTTTGACTGAAACTGTGCACTGAAGGAGCACAGGGTTTCTTTCCCTTCACTTTCAGATCTCAAACTGAAACTCCCAACAGACAAAAAGGGCACTTCCTTTGAGTTCCTCCCAGTTCTTGACTGGATTGGCTGTCACTCACAATAGACTGCTGCTGTTGGTCCAAAAGGCACGAAGTCTAAACTACATCTCCCAGAGTCACTGCCCACAATCCTCTTGTGGCTGGCTCAGATTATGAGTCCCAAGTTCTGATTCGTCAAGGCATCATTTAGAGCTAGTTTACCCCACACTGATTGGTCCAGTTCAGCAGTTCAAAACCAGAATGGGGAACTAGGCAGACAGTTCTGACTGCAAAAGCAGGTTAGACAAACTGTAATTTTATTATTACTGTAAATGATTTCTGGCAATCAGTTACATCTTCAGACAGGTTCCTTTGCACTCCTAGTGACTGCAAAAATGGGGTGAATTGGCAGCAACTTGAGTGGTACTCAATCAAAAGAAACACAGTCCCCATACAAACTAATTATGTCTGCAAGCAGACAGCTCTTAAAGAGACAGTACCAGAGGTTCTAAAACACTCACTGATAAATGGCTACGCCCAAACACCATTCAGGCTTGGAGCATTCAAGCAAGCTCCTGGAAGTCTTTGGGAACCCCATTTGCAGGGGTTACACCTTCTGGCCTGGGAAAAGCTAGCGTCCGTCAAGCAAGTACCCATAAGTTTCAACTGCAACCATATACATTTGCATTAGGCTACACATGATAATCATCAGTCAATACATCATTTACAAGACCATTTCTGAAACATTGCAGTACGTCACTCTTTACAATATAACACACACATTGTACCATAACTCAAGTTATTACCTCTTGTACATGAAACCTGAAGAGGGGACCCTTCCTATCAGTTACCTTGGGCTGGATGGGGCAAGGGCACCATACATAGAGGAGCAACACAAGTAACTTGGAGTTAGCACTGATGCTCAGTTTGGGCAGTGGCTCGGGGACACATACACTCCTTTATGGACAACATTGAGAGAGCAAATCCACAGGCCTCCCAAGGGAATCATAACTGAGGTGCACCACAGGCTTTACAGGCTCGACCAGTCTTTCTAGGGAACTGTTACAGTCTCTGCACTCTGAGCCTCATTTTCAGCATTGTCCACACTTGTCAGGAGTCTCCATGGGGTAGAGAGGCTAGAACTTGGGGCACTTTCAGCTCCAGGAGTTACAGTTTCTGAGTCCACAACATTTGGCTTCATGGAGCATTTCGGACACTGGCAGTGGACTGTCAGGGCACTCAAAATACTCTTCTTGTGTGTATCACCAGTCTGCCCCAATCTATCATTTCCTCCCCTGAAAGCTCAAACAGTTCAACCATGCACAATGATTCCATTTCATCTGATCTGATGCTTTGCACTTCACTTTCTGGGAGCATTGGCTCCAGGGATGAAGCTGGGGCATAGACAGTCCAGAAACCAGCTTTGTCTCCAGTATTGACTAGGGGATTGCCCGAAACAATTGACTCAGTTAAGTAAGAAGGATAGTATTCAAAGTCACTCTCACTTTCTTCTGATACGGACCAGTCATGCTCAACTGGGACTTGTGGAGGAACACTTTAACTTTGCTTCTGTAGGTGCAGACTTTCTTGATCTTTTCTTAGCAGCGCTCTAGTCACTGGTCCAGAGGGGCATCTTCTAGGGGCTCAGACTCCAATTAAGATTTGTCCAATGGGCAGTAAATGATTTCTATGCATTGTTTTTACATCTTTTGAATTATTCTCAGGCCTTACTTTGTACACTGGCAGATCATCTAGTTTGCCCACTACAATGTGAGGAGATGGTGCCATCTGTCAGCAATCTTGTGCTTGCCATACAGTCCCAGATTTCTTAGCAATACCGATCTCCTCCTGGAGTTCTGTGCTTTCACCTTTTTATCATACCTTTCTTTGTTGGCCTAGATTTCTTTGGCAGCCATGGTTTGAGCCAGTTAGTCGCATGAGTTAGCTGGGCCTTTAACTTTTGCACATACTGTAAATAGTTGTCAGCTTGAACCCCATCAGGAGAGACCCCAAAACACACATCTACTGGTAGTGAGCTTCTCTTCCAAACATCAGGCGGTAGGGGAGAATCCAGTGGCATCACTTTTGGTGCAGTTATAAGCATGTACCAGGGTGCTAATTTGTTGGCTCCATCTAGGCATTCCTTTGGGTGCAGGGTGCCTAGCATATCTAGCAAAGTGCGGTTGAAGCGTTCAGGCTGTGGGTCCCCTGGGGAGTGGTAAGAGTGGTTCTGGACTTTCGCACTCCCCACAGAAAAGCATCTCTTTGATCAGGCGACTCTCAAAGTCTCTCCCTTGATCAGAATGGATTCTTTGTGGAGCCCCATAGTGAACAAAAAAGTTTTCTACAAGTACTTTGGCCACAGTGGATGCTTTCTGGTCTTTGGTGGGGAAAGCTTGGGCATATCTAATGAAATGGTCAGTGACCACCAGCACATTACTGATATTTCTTTGATCTGACTCCAAACTCAGAAAATCAATACAGACCAGCTCCATGGGTGCACTGGTGGTGATGTTAACAAGGGGCAGCCCTCTGGGCAAAGCTTTCCTCTGTAGCAGCGACTACAGGTTCGAATGTGCTGCTCCACATCAGCCCCCATCTTAGGCCAATAGAATCTGGATCTCACCAAGTCAAGTGTTCTGTCTATACCAAAGTGCCCCATGTGGTTGTGCAAGGACCTCAGTACTGAGTCTCAAAGGCAGTGGGCAGCACTAGTTGTTGTTTGTCTACTTGTCCCCTCTGTCTACTGTTTCTCTGTATAACAGTTTATTGATCAGTTTCAACTTAGGACCTTCTTTGTATAACAGTGCAGTTCTCAAATCAGTGGGCGTAATTTGGACACATCTTTTCCTGCATAGAGGGCTTCTAAAGCTCGCTTTGATCATGGGATCGCGGATTGAGCCCATGAATACTGTCATTGTCCAGCTGAGGGCAGTGCACCAATGTCTATTGCAGAAAAGTGGCAATAAGCAGCAGGTATGCAATTCTCAGAGGGTCCCAAGCAATCCAATGCAGTCCACTGCGTCCGTGGACATTTGTTCCTCCCTGTCAAACTTCGGCAGAGTGCCCGAATGTCAGGTTCTGCTGCCAATCGGACAATCATTCTGGGGAACAGGCCTCGGGAGAGAGCATCAGCATCTATGTGGTTCAGACCTGCTCGGTATTAGAGCATAGTCATATGTGAGATAATGCAGAAAGCCACCTATGGCCAGTGGCATCCAACTTAGCTGAGGTCTGCACATGGGTCAAAGGATTATTGTCAGTTTTACTAGTATTTTGGCCCTCCATACAAATACTCATGGAATTGGTCAACAATAGCCCACTTCAAAGCTAGGAACTCTAACTATGTACAGGATAGTTCTTTTTCGGATGGGGTCAGGCTTCTACTGGCAAAAGGCCACTGGTCTCAGGCCATTCTCGTGCTCTTGGTACAACACAGCCCCCAACCCTTGCAAGCTAGCATCAGTGTGAGGGCGTAGGTTTTTCTTGGATCGGCATAGGCCAGCACTGGAGCATGGGTAAGTTGATATAGATCTCATGAAAAGCAGTCTCACAATCAGGAGTCAAGCGGGCCCCAAATACTTCACTCGGATGAAAATACACTCTTTCAGTCTTGAGGGCCGCGACTTTTGGTATTTTTGTGGGTTGGGGATACCTTAGTAAGGTTAAGTAAGGCGGATCACTCTTGAATAGTCCTTGATGAAGCGCCGATAATAACCACAGAATCCCAGGAATCTTTGCAGTTCTTTTAGATTTTTGGGCTGTGGCCAGGTGGTCAAGGCCTCAACTTTACTTGGGTCGGTCTCTATTCCCTCGGTGGATACTATGTGTCCCACATACTTTACTGATGTTTGAAAGAATTGACACTTATCAATGGACAGTTTAAGGCCAAAGTCCTCCAGTCGGTCCAATACCTTAAATAATCTGCTCTCATGTTCCTCCAGTGAGCTGCCAAACACAATAACATCATCTAGGTATACCAGGCACTCTAGCAAGTTCATGTCCCCACTGCACGCTCCATCAATCGTTGAAAAGTGGCTGGGGCACCTGAAATCGCCAGGAGGCATCCTCCTTGAATTCACCAGAAGCCAAGCGGACAGATAAAGGCCGTCTTCTCACGGTCTCTGGGGCCATCGGGATCTGGTAGTACCCACTGCGGAGATCCAGCACGAGAACCACTTGCTCCCGTTTAGGCAGTCCAAAGCATCCTGAATGCGGATGTGTGTACTGATCGGGGATAGTCCGCGGTTTAAGGTGCGATAATCACACACACATCCTTACTGTTCCATTCTTTTCCTCACTACCACAATGGGGAAGCATAAGGGCTTCTGGATTCTTGTATTACACCAGCAGCTAACATCTCTTGCAGATGCCGTCTCACATCATCTATGTCAGCAGGTGCCAGGCGTCGAGACCTCTCCACAGAAATGGTCTTTCGTCATGCACCGGATATTGTGCTCAACTCCTTGCCGCATCCTACATCCCATTCCTTTAAAGAAACACCTGGTCTCTCTGGGCAAGCTTCTCACTGATCCTCACTTTCCATTCAGCTGGCAGCGGGGAGTCGCGAAATCAAACAAGTCAGGCGTTACTCTGTCATTCTTCCTTGAACTCTTGCTGCTGGGTAGCACTGCAGTGTCTGCACAATGCACATTAGCCAGGATGCAACCTCTGTTTGTCGAATGTCTCTTTCAGACACATTATGAACTTGGACCATTACCCTTCTGGCATAAGCATGGGCTCTAGCGGGCAAAATACTAGGCTTGACCAGCAGTCCCTCTGGCAATTTTTCCATCGCCTGGTGCATCCAACATTAATATTTTATTCTTAACATCCTTTCACAATACGGACCTCTCCTGTAAGGTACACTGGGCATTTGGCGCCAGGATCAGAGACTCAGGATCCTTCTTCCATACAATTCCGACCCGGTTCCTCTGGTTCTGTTTTTCAGCATCTCTCTGTGCCTCATAGGCCTTCTTAATTAAAGCCGGAACTCTTAAAGCTCTACTAGTCTTTGACCCTGTTTTCCATAACACCTTACCTTGCCAGCCTTCGAACATATGAGCATTTGTTCCAATCAACAAAGGGACACCATCATACAGTCCAGTGGGGGACACACTAAGGCTAGGGTCTCTTGTTCGCTACTCCAGCCACGGAGGTGGGGAAAGACAGCCAAATTCGGATATACCGGAATAGGGTAGCTTCTCACTTAACCCCATACATACAGTCCTTCTAATGGTTGTAAAGGTGCATCCTGACAAATGCTTCTGATACCAATCCTGGAACATAATTGTCACTAGGAGCCACTGTCTAATACAGCTCTTGTAGACACTCCATTCACCTTTACAGTGGTCTCCATGGAGGGACCCACTATTCTGGACCAGTCTGGAGAGGCGGTAGTGGGGGCCTGGGCAACTGACCTTGCCACCAAAGAGGCGTGGTGCATTTTTGGTGCCCTCACAGATCATGTCGTGCACCTCTTAACCACTGATTTCTTCTCCGAAGCTCTCCTTGTAGCCTATATGCAACTTTGTCAGTGTCTTTTTGGGGACTGGCATTCCCACTCATGTGCCCATCTTTCCACAATTATAGCAAAACATACTTTCTGGGTTTGAGCTGGCCGAGGCGCCACACTGGGAGCCATAGGGTGGGGTATTACTAACTGGAAACCTGGGTGCCATCTCTGTCTGCGGTGATAAGCATTTGGAGACATCTGTCAGTTTCTCCACTTCCATGGTCAAGGAACTGAGTTTGGAGCCGTTATCAGCAGGAGATACATAGGTGGCAGTACCCCCCACCCCATAACGACAGATGTAGTCGGATATAGGTCAGGGCCCATACTTGCAGGCGTGGCCTTCATAAAGGACTGTTTTTGAATTCCCGGATCTCTCTCAACAGTTCGCCCCATTGTGGCATATCTTTTTCCTTGTCAGAGCACTCATTGACTGTCAACCTCTGCCCCTGAACTTCACTTGATGGGTCACCCTCAGTCACTCGGGTCGTAGCCACAGCTGTTGGTGCAGGTACCTCCCGAGGTCGCCTTTTCTCAACTCCTCGAATTTCTCTCATTAACTCATCATAGGAGGGTGGGGATTCCAGTCGATTTGCCAGGCGTAACTGAAGCAACAGCAGTTCTGAGAAGGGGGCAGACTTAAGGATTCTGTCCAGTCTGGTTCGGTCCAGTTCAATCGCTGGCAAACTACCCTTTCTGACGATTCTTGCAACAATTTTTCCAGCCGAGACATACACAGACAACAACTCCCTTGGTACTGTTGTGCATTTCTTACTCTCACCATAGGTCCTCATCAGAATCTGGGCTCCCATACACATTCTCCAAGGCCTCAAGATAGGCCTGTGCAGTGCTTCAGGTTACTGGCCCGTTTAGCACGGATGGTAGCCAAGGGCAGGACCTCGGAGGCTCTCACTAACCCTCTTTACGCTTTCGCCTTCTAAGGCATTGCCATTCTAGCACTTGAGAGCAACATAGTCTATCCAGGTCTCCCAGTCATCCTCCTTGGGGGTGGGGAGGGTGCCAAGAAGATCCTCAACCTTCGTAAGAGTCGTGACTAATGGCAGGTGCAGAAATAGGGTCTGCATTGGTTCAGCCACCATTACGGGCACTGGAGCAGGAGAGGGTGTTGGGGAGGAACACCCCAGGTGACAAGAATAGTTTCTTCAAGTCCTCCACAGTTTCCCTCTCCCAGCAACCATTCAGCAAATTTCTCCTCAAAAGTTTCAGATAGTGGTGGGGCTGACTTCCTCGGTCTTTACTGTCCTTAGTTATCACTCTCCAAGCAGTGAGGGCCTCTGGGGGTAATGGTCTGTGGCACTTTGGAGCCATCTATGGGATCCTTCAAACTCTACTAGGCCAGGAAAGTGTGGGTGAGCAGATTAGCATGCGCACCCACCACCACAGGGTTTTGTAAACCTTCCACCTTGGAAAGTACCTCCTGCACAGTGTCCGTATTGGATACCCAGGGGATGTCCAGGATAAGTATAGCATTTTGGGGTTGATCTCCTCCCCAGTACACCACTCCACCAGCCGGGTGCACAGCCACTTGTCGGGTACCCATTTTTCTTAACAGTGGTTCAGAATATGGCCACTAGAGGACACACAATCCCAGCGGTGAGCCTCCAAGATGTAACCCCAGATGGCGCTATCCCAGGGGCTACCACTCCGCCTGATTTGCCACTAACAGGCTGAGGGCCTGGATCCAGGTGGAAACGCTCCACCCAGAGGTCAGGGTTTGCAATAGTTAAACTAACTTGGTCACAGCCTCTGGGACACTGCACCCCCTTCTTCCCACTAGTGGCCCACACGATATATCAGAATTACCTTCACAGTACACCTTACCCCCAGGTCTGGTTCCGGCACTGGGACCTCCTGTGAAATGAGATACAGTGCAACAATCACAGTACAGTACTTTAACATAGACAAATACCTCAGGCAGTATAACTTTGCTGAAACAAGCAGCTCTGATTTATTTAGGGGGATATAACAAGGACAGGGGAAATCAGGTTAATTAGCTTATCACTTTACTATCTACCTATGGCTCTGCACAGGCCTATCCCTACCAGTTACTGTCCCTGGGTACCAGGCCCTAGTAGGCTAGTCCAAACCGTGGCAGCTGGTAGGGGCCCTTTCACACGAGAGAAAGAAGAATTAAACAGTCAGCAGTACAGTAATTCCATTTGGATTTAATGTGGCAATTCAACAGGAGCAACCCCAATTATACTCCACGACCTCCAAGAAGATATGGTCCTTCAATGTCAGCAGGGCTACTTTTTGATCTCCAAGAGACTCCTCACACATTTATATGGTAAAAAAAAAAAGCACGATACCAGGCAGGCTGCATCTGTATCCCAATCAGAATTACTGCACAATAACCAGGAGAACACACAGCAGATTCAGTTCTGACAGACCGAGTGTAATTCAACAATTTCTTCAGTCTTCTACAGGGTGAGCCTGGTTTCTACTCTTCAGAGATCCTTGATTCTTTCACAGGACGGATTCAGTCCCAACAAGCAGTTACAAGTTGTAGACCGGAACTCTGGGCCTTGCACACGTTTTTGACTGAAACTGTGCACCGAAGGAACACAGGTTTCTTTCCCCTTCACTTTCAGATCTCAAACTGAAACTCCCAACAGACAAAAACAGGCACTTCCTTTGAGTTCCTCCCAGTTCTTGACTGGATTGGCTGTCACTCACAATAGACTGCTGCTGTTGGTCCAAAAGGCACCGAAGTCTAAACTACATCTCCCAGAGTCACTGCCCATACAATCCTCTTGTGGCTGGCTCCAGATTAGGTCCCAAGTTCAAGTTCGTCCAAGGCATCATTTTAGAGCTAGTTTACCCCACACTGATTGGTCCAGTTCCAGCAGTTCAAAACCAGAATGGGGAATAGGCAGACAGTTCAGACACCAAAGAAAGCAGGTTAGACAAACTGTAGCAATTTTATTATTACTGTAAATGATTTCTGGCAATCAGTTACATCTTTTCAGACAGGTTCCCTTTGCACTCCAGTGACTGCAAAATGGGTGACTATGTGCAGCTTGAGTGGTACTCAATCAAGAAACACACAGTCCCCATATCAAACTAATTATGTCTGCAAGCAGACAGCTCTTAAAGAGACAGTACCAGAGGTTCAAAACACTCACTGATAAATGGCTTAAACGCCAAACACCATTCAGGCTTGGAGCATTCAAGCAAGCTCCTGGAAGTCTTTTGGGAACCCCCATTTGCAGGGGTTACACCCCACTGTGTTCCATTATATTCCCTGAAGGCCAGCCTTTTGGCCCTGACCTTTTCTGCTGCTGTATTTGAGAACAAAAGTGGTTTCCTTCTTCTTTTGCACTTCCTTTTCTGTCTAACACAATGGGATGTTGCTTCAAGTATTGCATCCTTAATGCTTGCCTACTTTGCCTGTACCCCTCACCTGTATTTCTTTTTACCAGGGCTAGCTTAACTCTGTTGGCCATCTTATCAAAGTCAGCTCCTCTGAAGTCCCATATTTTTGCCTTGGAATGGGACGATTTAGTTGTAGTGGCCAAACTGAACCATACTATGTGATGGTCACTGGCCCCAGGTAACCTTCTACCTGGAGATCTGTGATTCCTTCCCTGTTAGTTACTACTAGATCTAGGATAGCCCTGTCCCTTGTGGGTTGTTGTACCAGTTTTTTGAGGCCCTCCCCCTGCAGGGAATCCACCATGTGTCTAGTTCTGGCAGATGTTCCTGCTGGTATTGACCAATCAGTATCCAGCATGTTGAAGTCTCCCATTATCAGAACCTCCCCTTTAGGTGTCATGTTTTGTATATCTTCTAACAGTAATGTGTCTGTGTCCTGCCCCTGGTCTGGGGGCCTGTAGATAACCCCAGTTCTTATGGCTGTCCCATTTCCTGTTTCCAGGGTGACTCACAGTTCTTCTGGCTCCTTATGTGTATTCTGAATTTCTGCAGCTTTGATATTTTCATTGACATACAGGGCCACTCCACCCCCCTTTTTGCACCTCGGTCTCTTCTGAACAGTACATAGCCAGGTACTGAAGTTTCCCAAGTGTGGTTACTGGTAAATCACATCTCACTAATTGCTACTATGTCCAGTTTAGCCTTTGACATTATTGCCTACATGTCTGGGATCTTATTTCCCAGGCTGTGAGCATTTGTGTACATGATTTTCCATTGGCCAGATTTCAGTGTGTT
Source organism: Neoceratodus forsteri (assembly GCA_016271365.2). Taxonomy (NCBI): domain Eukaryota; kingdom Metazoa; phylum Chordata; order Ceratodontiformes; family Ceratodontidae; genus Neoceratodus; species Neoceratodus forsteri. Next base: position 138,628,626 of record CM057449.1, on the reverse strand, counting down.
AGTTGTTGGGTGAGGTCTGGCATTTCTCCTGTGCATCGTATGGGGAGACGGACCTTTTTTCTTACCTGGTGATGCAAATGAACTGAAAACATGCTGAATCCTTGTTTGACTAGTAGCTGAGGGGGGAAGGGTGTTCTTCCCACTTGACGTATGGGGTGCTGCACCCCTCTCCCCAATTGCTAGTTTAAATATTCTACAAAGATGTCAAACTTCTGCCCCAATGCACTGACTCCCTCCTTAGTCAGATGCAGTCCATCAAATTTAAAGAACTTTCGCTCCCAAAACTGTTGCCAGTTCCCTACAAATCTGTGTCCTTTTTCCAGGCACCAGCCCTTGAGCCACATATTTAGCTCCCCTATCTCCCCTTCTCTGACCTTCCATCCATCTAACGCCCTCTCCCAGACTGGCAGGATCTCAGAGAAGGAGATGCCGGATGAAATGGATGATAGTTTGTCACCCAGCCTGGTCAGGTGTCCTTTGGTCTTCACAACTGACCTGCTGGTGAGATCAATAGTCCCTATGTGTACCAGGATGTCAATGTTTTCTCCTGCTTCCTGAACAATTTTAGCAATGCGGTCAGTGTCTCTCCATGCTGATGTACCTGGAAGACATCTGACCATTACCCCTGGCTGGAGATAGGTATCAACTCCCCGAATCATGGAGTCTTCTATGATCAGAAGTTTTTTGGATTTCCTTTTTGCTTTTTTTGTTTTGGTTCCTGATTTGGGTGAGTTTTATTGTGCAAGATCCTGTGCTGCAGTGTCCTGCTCTGCAGTGTGCTCTGCCCCTTTGTTTGATTTTGGAGATAGAAGCAGATACCTGTTTGTAGTGTTTATATGGTTTTTGGAGGTAATATGTTGGAGAGCACTGAGTGATGGGGCACCAGATTTGCCCCTCCTAACCACCTGCCAACCTCCCAGACCAGCTACCCTCTGCGGTTGAGGTTCTTCTGTTGGATGTTGGGGAAATGGCGGGTGGTTCTTATAATGTATTTTCTCTTGAGTATGAAATTTGAGGCGCGCAATCTCTGCCCATGCTGCCTGGAGCTGAGCCCTAAGATCTCCAATGGCCCAGCATGTAGGACAGTGACCTAAATCCTGGAAGACTGTCCTTCTGAAAAGTGTTCCACAGTACCTGCAGTTAATCATATCCATTCCAGATAAGTTGCTGGGTTTATAACCTGGTCAGAGTAATTAGAAGGAAGAAAATGCAAGTAATGGTTTGATTTTGTGTTTTGTTTTTGTATAACTTGTTATAATAAGTTAAATTACTAGTGCCCCTGTAAATGAGCTCACCTTGTGGATGCCCCACTGATCTGCCCCTTCCTGCTTTGCCACAGGAAATGTCACGACTGTGGTACCCTATAGAAGGAGTGTAGTGTGGGGTGGTTGGGGATGGGGTTGGGTGGCTGGGCCCTTCCCCTGCTGAAAAAGAAGAACCACAGATGAAAGAATAAGGAGGTAAGAGCAGAAACAATCAGTCAATAACAAATGCAGTAACCCTGAAAGCTTATCCTAGTGTTAGATAAAACTGTAAAACCTGTAAAATACCACCTGTAATAATTTCAGAGAAGATATACCCTGTAAGAAACACTTTGCTACAGAGAAAAATAAAGCAGTAACAGAAGATATACCTTACAAAAGACAATTTGAATCAGAAGATTACAGCAGTAATCTGTTAGCACACACCTGTAGGCACACCTTGTAATAATGCGGAAGAAGGTATACTAGCAACAACAATTTGAATCCGAGAAAAATAAAGCAATGAAATGGTAGCAACAAAGAGTAGCAATCCCTGTGAGTACAAAATAAAAATAACAACACACAGTAAATCTGTTTAGCCAAAAGAAGTCTTAATCCTTTCCCTTGCTCTGCTAAGTTTATCTGCTCTGTCCTTTCAAGCAATCTAGAAGGAAAGAGCTGAGGTAAAGCTAGGTGCTTTGGCCAGCAAAACAAGTGCCTGTTTTCAGGGGTGATCTGGAGCACTGGGTGGTTAAGTGACTTGCTCAGTCACACCGTATGCAAGTGGAGGTTGTGGAAATCAAACCCAGGTCTGCTGGATGCACTAGGCTCATTCACAGCTCGTTACTCTAACCTCTAGGCTACACTGCCAGCCCCTGAAGAAGTTCCCACAAAAGCAAGATATTTATACACTAGAGTTTATCTAGCTCTATAGCGTAATCCCTACAGTACTTGAAATAGTAATGCTCTGCTGTGACGTCACAGTCTGTTCCTATGGGAATAACTGTGATGTCACAAGAACAGTATTATGACATCAGGTTGGGAAGAAGCAATAGGAGCCGATGAACTCTCAAGAAACAACTATGCTGCTTTTATGAAAAATGCCATCAGAAAGAATGTGGATAAAAAATAAAGAGCTAATGAGAAAAAATAAGTTGCTTTGTTTCCAAATATAATGTTTTCCAAAGTTCTTCTCAAGGCGTCAGTGGCTCTTTAAAGAGACACTGTCAACCCTAATTATGGTTATTTTGTAACATCTGATTTATTACAAATTCTGATTTGTCTGGTCATAAGAATTACTTGTATTTCATCTTAATTTTTTAAACGAAGCTCAGGAAATCTTTTATCAATGTTTTTAATTTGCTCCGTCATACTAGTGCTACCACTTCAGTTTGCTTATGTCATGCCATCCTGTGGACGTGTAATGTGCACCAGTCTTGCTGAATGCGTTCACTCCCAATCCCCTCATTTGCATTCTGTCAATCATTGAAGCAGCGCTTGCAGGAGTCTGTCAGAGGTCAAGAAAGTGAAAACAGCAGATCTTTTTTTTTTTACTTTTATTTATAAGATTTGCAAGCAAAACTTACAGTAAAAACAAAACCATGCAGGGATACATGAATTGATCAAGACAACACATATCTACTTACAAAGATTAAAGTAGACACCCTACAAAGAGTTACATCATCGAGGAAATTACCATAGAAAGCATTACATGTGTTTGCCCTACAGCAAGAAAACAGCTTGGAGAACTATAGGGTTACTGCGTGACTGAATACAAAAGTTGATGCCTCCTCATCCATACTGTGCTTTAAGGATATCTCTTTCATCAGGCCACACCTTTGGAACTATTACCACGCCAGCACTAGGACCACATGGAAACTTTTGTAAAATGTCAGCCAGGGACCGACCACAACAATGTCAGGTGTCAGTGTCTACATAAATGTGGGTGGCCCCTCCTCTCCTCAGTCCTTTTCCAGCCATTAATCAGACTTGTTGGACCTGCCATTGGAAAGTTTGCTGCTCATAGTTGCCATTTTATTTTTTCATATACCAAAGTAATCACTTTCATAGTGATTTTTAGCAATCTGTATGTCATCGAAGGAACTGTCTAAACTCTTTTGGTGCTGCAGGTGCAGAGAGAAGATTTACAAAGTTACTCCCACAATGTCTGCATCTGCTGCTTAAGCCTCTCTCACAACACGAAAGTATGTGAGATCTGCCAGAGCTTTAATTCCTCAACCAGGCAATGCAGAAAGGGGGCTTTGGAGAAATTCTGCTCCAAAAGACTGTTGAAAGAGAGGAAAAGTAAGCTTAAGAAAAATCAGCATTCCCAAGCCTGTCAACCAACTCATGAACATTGAAGTCCCAGGAAAAATCTTTGGGGAGTCACAAACACTGAGACAAGGACAAGACCTCCTGGCAAGATCCAGGTCGTCCTTGTGGACTACAGGTTTGACCTCTGCTTTGACATTGACTGCTCCAGTGGTGACACCAACCGCCCCCTGACTGTTGACCAGACACCAAAGTCGGGGCTTGGCATGAGCACTACCAGGCCTATTATAGCCAATGTGTCGCTGTCGCCAATGGAGGTCCAGCTTCCAACGTTGATCATTTCAGTTGCTTCTACTAACCAAAGCAGCGCCAATGCTCAGTCAGTACTCATCCCATGTTCTGACATAAGAAAATGTCTGCTGCCTGCTCTCCCTGTTCCAGGGGGCCCACCGATGGGGACTCTCTCAAATACTCCATCAATGATACAAGGTACTCCCTTGCAAAATAGACATCCTCAGCTGCCTCTGACATTACCAGCATGGTCCTTTATTCCTGTCAGCAATAGAGTCTATGACAAATACGAATGTAATCCTGATCTTATGATGTAGGATGATGAGGAGGAGGAGGAGGAAGACTGCTGAGAGCCAATATGGACATGGCATCAGCTCCACGGTCTCCTCCTGTAGAGAGGACTCTGATGTGAACACACCAAATCACCTCGAGACTCCCTCATTTTTCAATATGATGCAGCAAATGCAAGCTGCCATGGGCTTCACTTTACAGGAGCAGGATTCCCCCAAAAAGAACCTGCTACAGTTTCTGGAGATGCCAGAATCTCCCTCTGCTGTTATACCTCCCATATTTCTGGCTTTGGGAATGCAACTTGTATAGGCCAAACAATATACTTGTGCCCAGAAGGGCAGACAAAATGTATTCTGCCCTTTTTGGAAGGCGCTTTTATGCTAACCAGTCTGAGACTGACTCAGGGGTGGTCACAGCTGCCTATGATATTTCCAGGGCACCTAGGCTCCTGAGTTCCCTTCCTCCTGTTAGAGAATCCAGGAAGTTGGATGCCAAAAAAAAAAACTAGACAAGGTAGACAGTTACGTGGGGAGTAGTACAATGTACTGGCTGTGAGGCAGCAGTCTTCCGGGAGTCTTTCTGGAAGCTGAGATGCTGCCCTGTTTGCAGACAACTATCTGCCCTGAGGGAGGAAGTTGTCCATCTTCAAGCCACACTGGACAGTAGCAAGGGAACCTCTCCCATCCAGGGAGCACCAGAGCCACCACCACTACCTCAGAGGTTGCGAAGAAAGCACAGCAGTTTGAGTACACTGGACTCAGAGAGGGTAAGGGTGGTGGAACAGAGGCACACCCAGTCAGTTGTTCCACCCACAATCCATACACCATTCTGGGGAGCATAGTTCCCCATGGATGCACCCGCAGAGGAGACTAAGGAGGGTGCAGACAACTGTCACAAGGGAGGCCCCTCAGGAAGGAGGCAGAGGGCACTACAGGGAAAGGAAGCAGCTGCTGGTGGGGGACTCAATTATTAGGGGGCTAGAACTGGGGGGAGCAGGGAAAATTGAAGTAAGGTGCCTGCCTGGTGCCATGGCTTGGAGGGACAGGAAGCACATCCTTAGGATCACGAGAACAGTTGCACGGGAGTCTGAGCTGGATGTCATTGTCCACCTAGGGACAAATGACTTGGCTTATCATGAGATTAGAGCAGTGCAGAAGGACTTTGTAGAGTTGAGGAGGGGCTTAAGACAAGTAGTACACACAGTATCCTTCTCAGAGGTGCTGCCTGTCAGTGGCATGGGTGAGGTGAGGGTAGTTTGCACCATGCAGTTTAATGAATGGTTGAAAAAATGGTGTCGAGCACAGGGTTTGGCTTCATTGGAGACTGGGGTTCCACCTGGAGGGACACCAGCCTATACTGGCAGGATGGTCTGCATCTGTCCAGGAAGGAACAAGTCTTTTAGGCAATCGGTTTAAATGCTTCATTGGCAAGCTTTTAAACTAGTCAAGGGGGGAGGCACTGATAAGCAGCAGGAAAATCCCAGCCTCCCCCTACAAAACAGGGTACCAAATGAGAAAAAGACCAAGGTAGAAAGGTCAGTGGGGGATGCTGCTACAGAAGGTAAAGCCATCAAAAAATGGAGAGCAATGAGTACCAATGCCCGTAATCTGGGTAACAAGCTTTGTGAATTAGTGGCCTTGATGGAGGAGGAACATCTGGATATCATGGCAGTCACAGAAACATGGTTCACACAGAACCATGACTGGGATGTAAACATACCAGGATACACTATCTACAGGAGGGACACAGAGGGTAAAAAGAGGAGGAGGAGGAGGAGTAGCTCTCTACATAAGAGAAGAAATCAAAGCAACAGAACAAAAGGGTAAACAGGGAGGAGGAGAAGAAGCACTGTGGGTCAATTTGGAGGTAGGCAATGGCACCACAATCCGCACAGGGGTTGTATACAGACCCCCCTCTCAGGGGGGGAGGAAATGGACAAGGAAATGATAGAAAGTATACTTAGAATGGCAGATAAAGGGGAGATATTGCTGATGGGTGATCTGAATATGCCAGATGTTAACTGGAGTGCAGTTGCAGCAGCCACTTCTAAGAGTGGGGTTATTCTAGATGCCCTACAGGGGGGGCATGCCTTAGACAACTAGTACTGGAACCCAGTCGAGAGGGAGCAATCTTAGACCTGGTTCTCTCAAATGGAGATGGAGAGAGGATCACAGATGTAGAAGTGGGTAGCCATCTGGGAACTAGCGACCATCAAACAGTATGGTTCACAATAAACACAGCAATAGAGTCAGGCCATACAAAGGCAACAGTACTGGACTTCAGGAGGGCTGACTTTACCAAAATGGGTGAGTACCTAAGGAATGCAATAGCAAATGGGCGGGAAGGAGGTGTGGAAGAACAATGGGGAATAATAAAAACTGCCATCACAGAGGTAACAAGCCTTTGTGTGAAGCAAATAAAACAAAACAATGCAAGAAACCACTATGGTTCTCAAAGGAGGTGGCAGTGAAGGTTCAAGAGAAAAAAGAAAGCATTCAGAAAGTACAAGGAATCACAGAAGGAGCAGGACAGAGAATTGTATCAGTTAAAGCAAAAGGAAGCTGGGAAGGCAGTCAGAACAGCAAAGGCCCGTACTGAGGAAAAGATAGCCAACTCAGTTAAGAAGAGGGTAAAACCTTTTAGGTACATCAGGGAAGGAAGACTAAGGGAGGGATAGTGAGGCTTAATAAAGGGAGGGGTGGCAGAGGATGACTGTGAAAAGGCAGAGATACTAAACAAATATTTTTGCTCAGTATTTACAAATGAAGAGGGGGAGGTACCTAAAACAAACAATAGAAACACTCTGGATACAGAAGTTGATACCAGCCCATTTACAGAAGAAAGGGTTCTGAAAGAACTCTTAAAACTGAAGGTGGACAAAGCAATGGGGCCTGATGGGATTCATCCCAGAATTCTAAAAGAACTAAGGGTAGAACTAGTGACACCACTGACTACCCTCTTTAACAAATCATGAGAGGATGGGGTGGTACCTGAGGACTGGAGGAGGGCCGATGTGATTCCCCTTCACAAAAGTGGAAGCAGGGCAGAAGCAGGAAACTACAGACCAGTTAGTTTAACCTCAGTGATAGGGAAAATGTTGGAATCACTTCTGGAGGAAAGAATTGTCGAGTACCTAGAGGCCAGAGGGGCACAGGACCCAAGGCAGCATGGATTTACAGCAGGACGGTCATGCCAGACAAATGTAATGGAATTCTTTGACTGGGTGACCAAAGTAGTAGATCAGGGAGGGGCTGTGGACATGGCCTACCTAGACTTTAGCAAGGCATTTGACTCAGTCCCACACAAAAGATTAATATACAAGTTAGTCAGCCTGGGAGTGGGTCCCAAGATGATAGCATGGGTAAAGAATTGGCTGGAGAATAGGACACAGTGGGTAATAGTAAATGGAGTCCACTCTGAAGAAAGGGGGTTACTAGTGGGGTGCCGCAGGGTTCAGTATTAGGAACGGTCCTCTTCAATGTCTTTGTAAACGACATTGCAGAGGGACTGGAAGGAAAAGTATGTCTCTTTGCAGATGACACAAAGATCTGCAACAGAGTTGATGCACAAGGTGGGGTGGTAAGGATGAGAAGGGACTTGGCAAGGTTAGAGGAATGGTCAAATGTATGGCAGCTTAGATTTAATGCTAAGAAGTGCAAGGTAATGCACCTGGGAAACAAAAAACCCAGGGAAGAGTACACAATGGGGGATAAGATACTAACAAAAAAAAATGGAAAGGGACCTGGGGGTAGTCATATCAGATGACCTAAAGGTGGGCAAGCAACGTGAGAGGGCAGTAAGGAGGGCTGGGGAATACTGGGATGCATAGGGAGAGGCATCACCAGTAGAAAACAGGAAGTTGTTATCCCTCTGTACAGATAGCTGGTGAGACCCCATCTGGAGTACTGTGTGCAATTCTGGAGACCAAATCTCCACAAGGACATAGACAAGATGGAAGCTGTCCAGAGGAGGGCAACTAAAATAGTGCAGGGTCTGCACCGGAAGACATATGAAGAGACACTTAAGGAGCTTAATATGCATAGCCTTGAGGAAAGGAGGGAGAGGGGGGACATGATAGAAACGTTCAAGTACCTCAAGAGAATCAACAAAGTCCAAGAGGGTAGCATCTTTCAAAAAAAAGAGGTGTGCAAGAACAAGGGGGCACAATTTGAAGATAGAGGTGGCTCAGAGGTAATGTAAGAAGGGCTGTGGATACATGGAACGACCTTCCAGAGGAGGTTGTGGAGTCAAAAACAGTGATTGAATTCAAGCATGCATGGGACAGCCATAAGGCAATTCTAGGGGGTTGGGGTAGAAAGAAGTAGGCTGCTGGTTAACTAGGATCTGCAGCTTATCCATTAGGCAGGGAAATGGGCAGACTGTGTGGGCCAAGCGGTCCTTATCTGCCGTCAAATTCTATGTTTCTATGTTAATAAGCTGCAGATTCTAGTTAACCAGGCAAGTGTACATAAGCCTGTTCCTCATTGGGCTTACATATTGCTAATTACCAGGCCCGTATGACACATCTGAGGGCATGGGTCTTGAGGAATTAAAATTTTCAGGCTTGAATCTCTCAGATATCCTGAAGGTGCTTAAGGTTTCAACGAAACTCCCTACTGGAAAAGGTTTTCTTACTGGTGTACCCCAGGAAAAACCTAGTAGAGGCAGGGTTACATAAAACATAGAAACAGAATTTGACGGCAGATAAGCCGCATGGCCAGTCCAGAAATGTGAATGGATCCATTCACATATTTGGACTGTGTAGTATAGTATGGGCTGCACGCCCATTGGCTCATGCTGTGGACCAATGGGTGTACAGCCCCTACCATATGGAGTCAGTCGGCGGCGGCAAGCGGTAGGGGATGCTGCCCGCTGCTGACCGGGGTGGGGTGGTGGGTCTCAGTGGGTGGGTGGGGAGGGGGTACCGCTGAACCACCAGGGTTGGATTGGTGTGACATAATTTATTACTGACGGCCCTGCGATCTGGCTGCGAGCGGTCCACTGGTTCACCAGGAATACTGGACTATTTTCTTACAACATATGCCCACGATTGGGCTGTGAGCGGTCCACTGGACCACCAGGGATACGGGACATTTGTATTACAACATATGCCCGTGATTGGGCTGCGAGCGGTCCACTGGACCACCAGGGATATTGGACTATTTTATTATAACCTATGCCCACGATCGGGCTGCGAGCGGACAACTGGACCACCAGGGATATTGGACTATTTTATTACAACATATGCCTGCAATCGGGCTGCAAGTGGTCCACTGGACCACCAGGGATATGGGACGTTTATATTACAACATATGCCTGTGATCGGGCTGCGAGTGGTCCACTGGACCACCAGGGATACAGGACATTTATATTACAACATGTGCCCACGATCTGGCTGCGAGTGGTCCACTGGACCACCAGGGATATTGGACTATTTTATTACAACATATGCCCACAATTGGGCTGCAAGCAGTCCACTGGACCACCAGGGATACAGGACATTTACACTGTATCCATATGCCCACGATCGGGTGTTGAAGCATGTTGCTGCTTGTGCAGGGGGCATCGGTTCCCGACAGCTGCAGCCTGGCAGGGCGCCAGGCACAAGTCGCCGGGGATCGGCGCACCTGCATGCAAATGGGGCCATAATGACATGCAGATGGCCCCATTTGCACCTTGCATACATTATGGCCCCATTTTCATGTGCACTTTTGAATATCGTGGTGGTTGCGCCTATCGCAATGGCACTTGCACTACCGCATCCCCTGCTTCACTCTGGCCACTTGCGCTGGTGCAGTGCCACTGCACCATGCGCACTGCAGGTGGCCAAGGAGCGATATTCAATGATGATGTGCCATGGCGCAGCTCTGTTGAATATATCCCTGTCCACACCCCTGCGCATCCATGTTACGCTGCGCCCAGGCTTGCGCCACAGCCTGGCGCAGTCTGAATATCCCACCCACTGTGTTACCTGGAAGGCCTTAATCAGGAATCTCCTGTTTTTCTAAGTTAATTATAGCTTTAACTGCTAAAAGGGAGATCATATCCATTTTATGACGTTTGGAGGGAAAACCAGGTTTAGTACACTGGTGCAAAATCATAAAGGCTTTGATGTCTGTGTATGAGAGAGGATACTGCTTAAGATCAAAGAGAGTCATTTGAAGAACATAAGTTATGCTGAGGTTGCAGAATTTAATACTTGGAAAAGACATCCTGTTTTTGTATAGATATATTTTTTTATATATTCTGACAGAGGAGGAGCTAGGTGACCTCATGCAAATAGATGGGGAAAACCAGCTTTTAAACTTTATTTTGTTTTCCTTCAGAGACACTTCTATCTAGACTCTAACAAAGTAACATCTGTGAGGAGAAGAGAGAGGAGTGCCAGAGGCAACACGAACTTGAGAAACTAAGACTCCAACCAGTGACACCAGAGCAGGTAAGTGGCTTGGGTTTAACTGGGACTTCAGGCCTGGGTTACAAATTGAATTCTAAATTAATAGCTGAATTTAAAGAGGGGAAGGATATGGATGCCTTTTTAAATTCTTTTGAAAAACTTTGTATTCAGGCTAAAATTCCTAGAGAGTCCTGGAGCTTCTAGCTATCCCCACTACTTACCGGGAAAGCTCGGTATGCATTGGGTCAAATGGACAATGAGGACAGTGATGATTACAGCAAACTTAAAGCTGCACTGTTAAAAAAGTTTGAATTAACTGCTGAATCATACAGAGCTAAATTATATAAGCTCAGGAGAAGCCCTGATATGAGCTATAAGGAGCTAGCCATGAAACAACGTCAGTTTTTAAAACATTGGTGGGAAGGAATTGAGGCAAACTCTGTTGATAAAATTGAAAATGTGATTCTATTAGAACAGTTTTTCTGGGCATGCCCAGCAGAGATGAAAACCTGGCTAGAGGACTGAGAACCCAAAACAGTGCAAGAGGCTGCTGAACTCTCGGACCGCTATGCCAAGAGCAGACCTGCTTTGAGAGTGAATGGGGCAGGTGTAGCAGCGCAGAAAGGGAAAAGCGCACCTTCAGGGCAGCTAAAACCCTCACTGCCTCCACTGAACCCAGTTAGCCCCAGGTTTCAGAGAAAAGATTTCTCTGAGAGAAGAAATGAATGTTGGTTATGTAAAGAAATGGTGCATATTGCCAGACAGTGTCCCAAAAAGGCGAGCAATAATACACAACTGGGTGCTAGAAAAGAAGTGGGTTGTTTGTGTGTCCCTGAAAGCATGCCAGTGAACATGAGGGAACACATGCAACCAGTCATGGTGAATGGTGTACAGACACAGGGGTTAAGGGATACAGGGGCTTCCATGACTTTAGTAAAAGGGGATCTGGTAGAGCCTGGTCAGCTTATACCCAATAAATATGTCACTGTACAGGGCTTCACTGGTGAGGTGAAAACTGCCCCTCGCCAGTGTTCTCCTAGAATGGGGTGAAACAGGGGGAACTGTGCAACAGGTGGCTGTAGCCAAAACCTTAGCAGTGGACGTGATCCTAGTCAACAATCTCAAACAAGGGATGGTATGTGCATTTACCCATAGCCAAGTGGCAAGGGAAAATTGTAGTTCCCTGAACCCACAGAATCCATTGTGGAAACCACTGAGAGGCTGGTCCCCCAGCCTCTGTCTCCTGATATGGAGATTAATGAAGAGGGGGTAGAAATTTCCCCAGTAGCAAGTAACTACACAGCTACAGAGGGTTACTCTGAAGAGGGAGGGGTGACTCATTGACAGAGGGTGGAGACTGACAGTGATCCTGAGTGCCCTGGTGCTAGTGCTAGGGACCCTAGTTTAGCGACTGAAGGGGACATGTCCCATGCCTTGGTACTGTGTGAGGGGTTTGCAGCTGCTCAGAGGAGTGAACCTAGTTAATAGAAGCTGAGAGCTTGGGCAGACTCTGACGGAGCACAGGGAGGTGACGGCAGACATAAGGTTTATTGGGAAAATTGACTTATTTATACTCAGGTAGTACAGACAGAGGGAGGGAGGAGGGATGCTAGGCAGGCAGCTTGTCTTTCCCCAGGGGTATCATGAGCAATTGCTCAAAACTGCACATGATATTCCCTTGTCTGGTCATCTGGGAATCGTGCACACTAGGCAGCAGTTAGCTCAGAATTTCTACTGGCCTAATTTCACCCAGCAGGTGAAGGAGTATTGCAGGTCTTGTCACCAGTGCCAAGAAATAGGGAAGGTGGGCAAGAAAGCCCAAGCTGCCCTGATTCCATTGCCCATAGTGGAGGAGCCATTCCAGAGGGTGGGAATGGACATCGTGGGGCCTTTAAATACTTCCAGCTCCTCAGGGAAGAGATTCATCCTGACTGTGGTGGATTATGCCACCCGGTACCCAGAGGCAATCGCCCTATCCTCACTGAGGACGGACAAAGTAGCAGATGCCTTACTTGGGATTTTCTCTCATGTTGGGTTTCTGCAGGAGGTAATCACCGATTGAGGGGGTTCCTTCATGTCAGACCTGATGAAATGTTTATGGGAGAAGTGTGGGGTGGTGCAGAGATGCACGGCACCGTATCACCCACAAGCCAATGGGCTTGTGGAAAGATTCACTGGCACCCTAAAGTCAATCGGTCCGGGCATTTGCTGAAAAGCATGGGAGGGACTGGGAGAAATATCTTACCCACCTGTTGTTTGCATACAGGGAGGTACCCCAATAGTCAACAGGATTTTCCCCCTTTAAACTCTTATATGGATGCCGGATACGTGGGCCCCTAGATTTGATCCGGGAGGACTGGGAAGGCAAGCACACCACCCAGGGAACTCCCATTGTGGATTACGTCCTAAGGTTTAGAGAGAGGCTGAAGGAGCTTATGGGGACAGCCCAGAGCAACCTGGCAGCTGCCCAGCAAAACAAAAATTGTGGTATGACCGCAGAGCCAGAGCTCACTCGTACATGGTGGGTCAGGAAATCATGGTCCTTATTCCGGTCTGGAAAGACAAGCTGCAGGCTGAGTGGGCAGGACCGTTCAAAGTGGTTAGGAAGGTAAATGACATGAACTACATTGTGGAGTTACCTGACGGAAGACAGACAGAAAGGATGTACCATGTCAACATGATGAAGTTATATGCAAATAGGGCCGACATGGTGTTTGCAGTGTGTAGTCATGGGGAAGGGATGGACGAAGGAGACCCCCTTCTGGACTTGTTGGAGGAAAGTAGGTGGGAGTCCTCTGTGGAGGCAGCAAAATTGTCTCCTCATCTGGCCCTAGACCAGATCCAAAAAATAAGGGAGGTTTTAGCAGACTTTGCCTCATTGTTTAGCACCAAGCCTGGACTAACCCCCTTAGTGACACACGATGTGGAGACAGGGACACAGACGCCCATACAACAGATAGCATATTGGGTGTCAGAGGCTGTCCAAGAGGACATTAGGAGGGAAGTGGAGGAGATGCTGGATTTAGGGTAATCCAGAGATCCCACAGCCCCTGGGCCTCACCCGTAGTCCTTGTGTCTAAGCCAGATGGTTCTACTCATTTCTGTGTGGACTATCGTGGACTGAGTGCAGTCATGAAGTCAGATGCCCACCCGATGCCTCAGACGGATGAACTCCTGGACAAGTTGGGGGGGGCAACCTACCTTACGACAACTGACCTGACAAAGGGGTATTAGCAGGTAGAGCTGACAGACATAGCTAGGGAGAGGTCGGTCTTCATTACCCCGATTGGCTTATTTGAGTTTAAAGTAATGCCTTTCGGAATGAAGAACGCCCCAGCCACTTTCCAAAGGTTGGTGAACCAGGTGTTAAATGGTGCTGAGGAGTACGCCATGGTATACCTGGATGACACTGCCATCTTTAGTACCAGCTGGCAGGAACACCTGTCCCACCTTATGGAAGTGCTGGGCAGGATACAGAGTGCCAGGCTCACTTGTCAAAGCCGGGAAGTGCCAGGTGGCCATGGGAGAGGTGGCATACCTCGGGCATGTGGTAGGCTGGGGACAGCTCCGTCCTAAACAAATAAAGATAGAGGTAATCCAAGCGTGGCCCAGACCAGAAACAGAGAAGCAGGTCAGGAGTTTTCTAGGGACAACAGGGTACTACAGAAAATGTGTACCCAATTACAGTGCACTGGCTGCTCCCCTATCTGACCTGACAAAGAAAAGGGTGCCCAAGAAAATTACCTGGGGCCAAGCCTGTGAGGAAGCCTTTTCTAAACTAAAGGAGGCACTTTGCAGTGCTCCTGTTTTGACAAGTCCTGACTATAGCAAAACCTTTATAGTTCAGACTGACACCTCAGATGTGGGTACTGGGGCAGTACTGAGTCAGACATCCAGCCAAGGGACAGATCACCCAGTAGTGTACCTGAGTAGTAAAGAAATTAGAGCCATACTTATATGGGCAGCATTCTGTGGTGCGACTGACCACAACCCCCTGGTTTGGCTGATGCTGATGGGAAAGAAGAATGGTAGATTGCTAAGATGGAGTCTTGCTTTGCAAGGGTATGATATGACAATTCTACATAGGGCTGGAGCCAAAAACCAGAACTTAGATGGGCTGTCTAGGGTCTTTGAGGAGTGAACTTATTTGGGAAGCTCATCCTATGCAGGAGATAGAGACCCCAAATTCAGTCTAGGCGGGGAGGATTGTGACATGGACAGCTAGTTCTGAGTGCTGTATGTTTTTTTGTAAAATAAAAAAAAGTGTTATGAACTGTCTCCCAAGAGAAATGCTTCTGTATTGCTCTGTTAAAATCTGTTTTGTTTAAGAGATTTGTATGTCTTGTGATATAATAATTCTGTATTTTATGTGTTACTTATTTTTTTATCTATTGTAGTAAAACTCTATTTTTAGAGCTTACTTGATCTGTCTTTGATTTATTTCCTTTACAAGTAGAGTATATGTGGTTAAAGCAGACGCTGTGCATAAGCTTGAATGGTGATACTAAACTGGAAAAAGGCAGATGTTTTAAATCTGAGGTCTTTTATTACAGTTTTAAGGATTTGTTTCTGTACAGCTGGTTAGGTGCCCGTAGGCAAATATATCTGGCCTCCTGAAGACAGAATTATCTGAGGCTGTGCATTGGGTACGCTAGCAAGAGGTTCACAGTTTGAATCCCTCCAAGACTTGAGACCAAAAGTTGATTCGAATCCACAGAAACAGACAAGAGGGTTACCTTGTTCTGTTAACTGTTCACAAAACTGCGCTCGGAGGCTGGCACTTTGGGAGTAGAGGGCTGACCTGCTGAGTGGGTTTGTGACACCAACCTTATTTCAACTTTGTTTAAAATTTGAATTTTTCTGGGATCAGAGTGGTATTCTGGTACCACTCGGTTTCAAAAGAACTGGGCCTTTTTCTGGTTCTTTTTCAAAACTCGTGACACGGTTTATAACCGATCGGTTAATTATTACCTGACTTGAAAGCTGCTATAGGGTAATTTACTAGGCTGGCCATGTCTGAGAAACCCAATAAGAAAACCGGTCCCACTGGATTTCAACACTGCACTGAGTGTGGGGATGCCTTTGCCAAGGTCGACCCCCACCTCATCTGTGTTTATTGTCTGGGGTTTAGCCACCTCAAGTCAGACTGCCAAATTTGCAAAAACTTTCCAAAAGCCACTCTAGAAAAGAGATTGAGTGGGCTGAAGTAAAGGGAGGCCGAGAAGTCCATAGATCCAGATGGCCAGCCTGGTTCGGTTGTGGCCAAACCTGAGGAGATGCCTACTGACCTAGGCAATACCTCCTTGGGCAAATGGAGAGCCAACTCTGAGGGGCCGGTTCCATCAAAAAAGAAGGTAAAGTCTGCTGGTTCGGATCCAGTACCACATACTCCAGCCGCGGACGAGATAGCCAAAGCGATTAGCATTGTTCAATCGCTTCTCCCAGTTCTGTGCGAACTGGTACCGCCGGTTAGGCAGTCAGTTCAGTTGGATCTGTCTCCTTTGGATTACGATCCAGATGCTTTTTATGAGGTGTGGGAAGGAGATGAAGACTATCCCGATGATGAAGACGAAGATGACAACCTGGGGGGTCTGAATGTGCCCATTGAACCAGACATCTCCCCAGACAGGCCCTCTAATGTCTCCCCTCCCAGGCTTTCTGAGTCCCCTTCACACTTCTTGTTCTACAAGAAGGTGGCCGAAACCCTCCAGCTCCCTGTGGTTGAAGCTGCTGAGGAGGAAGAAGAGCCTGATTTTATGGAAATGATGGACATCCCAGAGTCCAAAAGATTGTCTATTTCTCTTCATAAGTCCTTGGGGAAACAGACACGAAAGATTTTACAAACTCCTAACTCATTACCTGCTGTGGATAAAAGAATGGACATGAGGTATACGTTATCAAACTCAGGTACGGAGTTCCTTTATACTCATAGCAGCCATGTTGAGGTAGTGCAGGCTGCAGCCTGTGACAGGGCTAACATTCCTTTGGCTTCACACCCCCTGGACAAGGACTCCAGGAAAGTTGATGCCATGGCCAAAAAACAATATTTGGCATCCCCTTTGGGACTCAGGCAGGCAAACTATATGGCCTACACAGCCATATACTAGAAGTCCAGGAGGGATACTGTTCTGGAACTGGCTAAACAGGCCTTCCCCCAGCTAGCCAAGGAGATGGAGGAGGTGGCTGCGGATGGAATTGAGGCATCTAAAGTACAATTTCATGCTGCTGTGGACTCCAATGATGTGGCATCAAGAGTCATGGCTACATCTGTGTCTCTCAGAAGACATGCTTGGCTCAGATGTACTAGCCTATTGCAGGATATACAGACTAAGGCTATGGATTTTCCTGTTTTCAGTAACTCTCTGTTTGGGGAGCAGACAGAGGCTTGCATGAAGAAAATGGATGAATTCAGGACCACTTATAGGAGTGCACAGGCCAAGGAAAGGCAAGCCACTCCACAAAAGCAGCAGTCCAGGGCAGGGGCAGGCCCTTTTACAGGCCTTTTACCAAGCCCAGGCCTCCTCTCCTTTCCCACAGAGGGTTTTTTTCTGAGGGAGGGACAGGAGGGGGATGAGCAGGGCTGCTTCCTCCTCCCAGTCTAAGGCTCCTGCCAAGCAGACACTTTGAGGTGTCAGCCCGGGTCAACTCTCCAATCCCAGTAGGAGGCAGGCTGGCTTACTACTTGCAGGCCTGGAAGTCTGTGACCTCAGACAAGTGGATCCTGGAAGAAGTAGGCCAGGGACTGGCCCTCAGCTTCAAAAGGTTCCCAAAAAGGAGGGCCAGGTCTTTTCCACCTGCATCAATCTCAGAAACCCTTGCCCTAGAGGCAAAGGACTCCTCTCTCTTGGCTCTCAGAGCCATAGAGAAAGTTCCTACTCAACACAGGGGAAAAGGCCTGTACTCCAGGTACTTCCTTACCCCAAAGAAAGCGGGAGTGGTGACCCATCCTGGACCTAAGGTATTTGAACAAACACATTTCAAAACCCAAATTCAAATTGGTAACTCTGGGAATAATCCTTCCCTCTTTAAGGCCAGGGTATTGGCTAGCATCCCTGGACCTCAAGGATGCCTACTTCCATATCCCTATCAGGTGCTCCCACAGAAAATACCTCAGGTTTGAGTTGCCTTCAGGCCATTATCAGTTCAGGGCCATGCCATTTGGCCTATCATCAGCTCCAAGGGTGTTCACGAAATGCCTTGCAGTAGTGGTGGCTTACTTCAGAAGGCAGGGTATCACCATGTTTCCATATCTCCATTATGAATGAATGAATACTTTCTTTCTAAAAAAGCGTCTTTCCAAAACCAAGGCGCTTTTACAACAAATCAATACATAAAACTTAAAATCTTAACAATCCATAAATATATTTAAAAATCCAGATATGCCAGGTTAAACAAATATGTTTTCAAAGCTGATTTAAAGCTTTGGACAGTCAGGCACTCTCTCACCCGATGAGGTAGAGAATTCTACAGGGCTGAGCCATAAAACTAAATGATCTTGCCCCAGATGTCTTTAAACAAACCCTGGGAATCTCTAGCAATCCCTCATCGGTGGATTGGAGCCGACGGTAAGGACAGTAAGGGCGAAGGAGATCGTGCAGGTAACTAGGTCCCAGATCGTGTAGAGCCTTATAGGTCAGCAAACCGACCTTGAAGGTGATTCGCCATTGAATCGGCAGCCAGTGCAGTCCACGGAGGACAGACGTTATATGACTGGCCCTTGACGTACCAGTCAAAAGCCTGGCTGCCGCATTCTGCACCAGCTGCAGACGGTGAATATCCACCCCCGGTAGCCCTAGGTACAGGGAGTTGCAGTAGTCCAAGCGGGAGGTAATGAAGGCATGGACCAATGTTGGAAGGTCATCAATGGGAACCAGATGCTTCACTCAGGCTATATTCCTCAGATGGTAAAATGAGGTCTTGACAACAGCTGACACCTGATGTTTGAGGGTCAGGCAATCGTCAAATATAATGCCCAAGTTCCGCACCCGGTCTGAGGTCGTCAGCTGGGTGCCCCCAAGCCAAAGACCTGAGGGTGACCCAGTCAATGAACCAACGTGATGGCCTGGGTCCACCACCAACACCTCAGTTTTTTCTGGGTTTAACCACAACCAACTCACAGTCATCCAGTCCTGAATTTCGGTAAGACAGTTATTAAAGACCGAGACAGCATCACCTTGGTCTGGCACAAAGGACATGTACAGCTGAGTATCATCTGCATAGCAGTGAAAACTCAAGCCGTACCACCTAATGATCACTCCCAATGGCAGCATGTAGACCGCAAATAACATGGGTGCTAAAATAGAGCCCTGCGGCACCCCAGAGGATGGAGGAGTGATGTCGAGGAACAAATCCCAGACACCACTCTCTGTGTCCTACCCTCGAGGAATGATCGAAACCAACTGAGGACTAAACCAGATAGCCCACAGATAACCTGCAGGTGCTCCAAAAGAACTCCATGATCAACGGTATCAAATGCCGCAGTGAGATCCAGAAGGACCAAGATGGAACGAGTCTTTCGATCTCTCGCTATTAGGAGGTCATTTAGTACTCTAACAAGGGCTGTCTCAGTACTATGTCTTTTCCTAAATCATGACTGGAGAGAATCATAGACATTGTGGCTGGTCAAATGATCGTCCAACTGCAACGCAACCACCTTCTCAATAACCTTGCCTACAAAAGGCAGGTTAGAGACAGGTCTGTAGTTAGCCAGACACTCTGGATCTAAAGAGGATTTTTTTAGAAGGGGCCTAAACATGGCTTCCTTCAAAGGGTCAGGAAAAATCCCCTTCTCCAATGACAACCAGATTATCTCAGCAAGGATCGGGCTGATTTTATCCATACATCCTACTAAGAGGTGGGTGGGGCCCGGATCCAAACTACAGTTGGTTGGTTGCAGTGATTGGACGATCATCACTATGTCATTGATTGTGGGTTGGTCAAAGTCAGACCACACAAACTGGGTGTCCGACATCTCCTGCCAACCACTACAACTCCCATTTGAGAGAGAGTTAAAAGGAGATCGGACCTGACTGTGGCAACCTTATCTGCAAAGAATCGAGCAAACTCCTCACAGCGTTCCTGTGAAAATGTTCTCTCTGGCTGAAGGCAGAGTGGATTGCATAGTCTGTCCACGGTCCGAAAGAGCTGAGATGGTCGATTCTGTGCAGCAGCAATTTCCCTGGACAGGAATTCTGCCTTCTTACAGGTAATTGCTGATTGATAGACACGATAGTGGTCCATCAAATTAAGCCTGTCACACTCCAGGCCCGATTTCTGCCAACATCTCTCAAGTCTTCTTACCACTCTCCTCAATTCCCTCAAAGTCTCATCACACCAAGGAGACTTTGGGCGAAGGGTGAGGGGTCGAACACGTTCAGGAGCTATGGAATCCAGGGCCCCTACTACCGCCTTATTATAGGCAAGAACCAGGTCCCCCGGATCCATGCATTCACTAGGCAAACTCGATAGATCCAGCACCGCCATCAGGTCTCTTTGGGTAACACCCCTCAAAGGGTGGTACCGGACCATCTCTGTGGAGATCGACCTACTGGGGGGGGGGTAAGGAAACTGAACCCGATGGTGTGATGGTCAGACCATCCAACTGGCTCCACCACCAAGTTGGATATCTCCATCCCCAGGAGGAATACCAAGTCCAATGAATGACCATCTATATGGGTAGAGGAGGAAATAACCTGTGTGAAGCCCAGTGAATTCATTAGCTGGAGGAAGTCAGAACCAAACTTCAAGAATTCATCATCAACCCAGGCACTGAAATCCCCCAGGATCAGCCATCTGGAGGATCCCAATGTCATGTCGACGATGAAGTCTGATACTTCCCGCAGGAAAACATTCCCATTACCTGGTGGACAGTAAATGAGAAGAATCCTGTACCCCATACCCTCACCCAGGATACATTCAAAAGATTTGGTAATTTTCACTTCTATCTCCATCAGATTCAGTTCCGTCCTAAAACAGATTGCCACCCCCCACCTCTACAATCCAATTTCGGACGGTGTATTACCAAGTACCCGACTGGTATAGCTGAAGCCAAAACAGGGCCAGCATTTTCATCCAGCCAGGTCTCAGTGATGCATGCCAGGTCCGATGACCCAACAAGATCAGCTATTATAGCAGTCTTGTTTTTAATGGACCTGGCATTACATAACACCGTCCGAGTTGGATGAGTTGCCAGTGAAGACCGAGCTACCTGCCTGCTAGAAGCAGAGCCCTTGGGTATGGGAGTCAGGCAAGGTAGACCTCTTTCTTGAATGCATTTCGCCCCAGGGTGTCTTCTTGTCCTCACTGTCCCAATCCGTCGACTCCTATCCATTCCCCTTCTAAGTTGGGCTCCCACCTTCCTCCTCCTCACAATCCCTAGAGTCCTACAACATCTATATACCTCCGGAGACAGTGGGGGGCAGTTAAAAGGGCGGAGGTCCCTAAGTTGGGAGGGGGAATGATGCCTGACCATCCGAATAAGTGCCCAGCACATCCTCACACAAAATATACATACTTAAAACCCCCCCGAAAAAAAAAAATTCTATAGGGAGGCAGTATAGCGCAGTGGTTTGAGGCTCTGAGCTGCAAATCTGGTGACATCCAGCAGACTAGACTTGGGTTTGAATCCCACAGCTTCCACTTGCATACTGTGTGACCCTGAGCAAGTCACTTAACTTCCCTGTGCTCCCAGGTCACTCCTGTAAAAAAAGCTTTCAGCTTAGTGTGCTACTCCTGGTTAAACAACTAAATAAAAAAAAAATATCTGGATGACTGGCTAATCGTAGGTCAGTCATCGGACCAGGTCAGGTCAGCTCTGCAAACCACCCAGGACTTGCTCAGTTCTCTGGGGTTTCTTCTCAATCTTCCAAAATCTGTTCTCGAACCAGTACAACTTCTAACCTTCATAGGGATAGAATTGGATGCTATCCGAGCAAAAGCTTTCCTTCCTGTGGCAAGAGTGAAGGCCTTAGTAGATCTTGCTTCCTCTTTTCGACCTCAGGTTTCTCATCCAGCAAGACAGTTCCTCCAACTCCTGGGCCTCATGGCTGCCTCCACTGCAGTGGTACAGGGAGCCAGATTTCAGATGAAGGACATTCAGTTCCACCTAAGGTCCTTTTGGTCACAGAGAAAGGACTCTGTCATCAAACTGATTCCAGTGACCCAAACTCTGGTCCAAGCTCTCCAGTGGTGGCTGGACTAGGACAACCTCAGACAAGGGGTTCCATTTCTCCTTCAAGTCCCATCAGTAGTTCTAACTATGGATGCTTCTCTCCTAGGTTGGGGAGCCCACTTAGGAGCCCTGACAGCTCAAAGAGTCTGGTCTCCACAGGAGTCTCTCCTTCATATCAATCTCCTGGAACTCAGGGCAGTTTTCCTATCCCTTCAGAGCTTCTCAGATTCAGTCAAGGGCAAGGTGGTCCAAGTCAGAACAGACAACACCACCACAATGTGGTACATCAACAAGCAGTGAGGCACTCAGTCCACGGCCTTGTGCACAGAAGTCATGAAGCTGTGGTCTCTGGTCTATTCTCTTCAGACTTCCCTGGTAGCAGTTCACCTTCCAATAAAGGACAATATACTAGCAGATACTCTGAGCAGAATTTCACAGGGACATCACGAATGGTCCCTGGATCCTCACATCCTGAAGGTCATCTTCTCCAGGTGGGGCACTCCAAAGATAGACCTCTTTGCAGCACCGGACAATCATCAACTTCCTCTGTTTTGTTGCAGACCTCCAGTCCTGGGCACGGTACCCCTGGATGTTCTCATTTTGGACTGGAAGGGCAGGTTTCTCTATGCCTCCCCCCCTTCCCTCTGCTGTTCAGAGTTCTGATCAAGATCAGAACTCAACCCTGCACAGTGATACTAGTGGCTCCAGATTGGGTCAGGCAGCCTTGGTATCCTCTACTGCTGTCCTTGACAGTGTCATGTTCCCTGTCCCTTCACAGGAAATACAATCTGCTATCCTCCTCACAGGGGCGGATCTGGTACTCCAATTTCCAGTCTCTCAATCTCAAGGCCTGGCTCTTGAAGAGTTAGAATATGCAGCACTACATCTCTCTCAGGGAGTTCTGGATATTCTGAAGGTCTCCAGAAAGCCTTCCACTAGAAAAACTTGCAATTCCAAATGGAAGAGGTTCAGTATTTGGTGCTCTAAGAAAGGCATTGTGCCTGATTCTGCAGACATTTCCACAACCTTAGATTATCTTGTTCATCTGAATAGTCTAGGCCTTAGGCCTGCCACTCTGAAGGTTCATCTAGCAGCTGTCACTGCATTCTTTTCAGCAGAGAAGGACTCGTCCCTGGCATCTCATCCTGTTTTCAGGAAGTTTTTCAAAGGTCTGTTTCACATTAACCCTCCCTTTAGGGAGCCTACTTCGCCTTGGGATCTTAATATCTCCATTGCTCAACTTATGCAGCCACCCTTTGAACCTCTGGCTTCGGCCGAGTTGAAGTACTTGACCTGGAAAACTGTGTTCCTGGTAGCTATTACTTCTGTCAGACGGATTAGTGAATTACAGGCCCTGTCAGTTGAACCTGACTTCATATCCGTCCATATGGTTAAAGTGGTCCTAAGAACCTATAGGAGGTTCTTGCCCAAAGTGGTATTGGATTTTCATCTGAACCAGTCTATATCTCTCCCTGTGTTTTTCATTGACCATTCTTCTTTAAGAGAGAGAATATGACACAGTTTGGATGTTAAAAGGGCTCTTAGCTACTACATAGAGCATACTAAGGCACATAGAAATGACTGTCTTCAATTGTTTCTCACTTGTGATGAAGTGGAAAAAGGTAAACCTGCCACTAAAAGAACTATTGCCAGGTGGATTGTTTCTTGTATACAATTCTGTTATGACAAATTGAGTAGAACATTCCCTTCAGGCCTGAGGGCTCACTCAACTAGCTGTACAGCTGCTACTCTAGCTGCGACCAGAGATATACCCTTGTTAGAGATCTGTAACGCAGCCACCTAGAAAAAAGTATACACATTCACCAAGCATTACTCCCTGGACATCCAGGCTAGGAGTGATGCTAGGTTTGGAACAGCAGTACTGCAGAGCCTGTTCCCAAAGTAGGTTCTGCATTCCCTCCTCCATAGGGAACTGCTTGGTAGTCTGCATTATGTCAGAATACAGCAAGACTTCATGTTGTTTGAATAAAAAGTTACTCACCATAGTAATGTTGTTTCTTCTAATGGAGTCTTGCTGTATTCTGACCTCCTCCCCTTCCTCCCCTCTCAGAACCTGTTTTGGGAAGTGGGCTGGCAGGTATAGTGTTGCACCTCAGGGGTGTACCTTGTACCCTCCTTCTATGGTGGGGTAGCTGTTATTTATTTTTCTTGTGTTTTATACTTAAATATTGTCGCTACCTTTCTTTCTTGGGTTCTCGACTTGAGTCTTTTTGGACCCAAAATCTTTTGCCCTTTGGCTATATGTTTTGAACAATTTCCATACTATAGTACTTAGTTAGTTAGTTGCTCGTAAGAATCTGACGGTTACACTGGGAAGTACCACAGACAGAGGTTTGAAAACCGAGCTGGAGCTCAACATTTTATGCTTCTGCATAGAGTTAACTCTTCCCTCTCCAGGGCAGTTCAAGTGCTGGGGCTAACTGCATTATGTCAGAATACAGCAAGACTCCATTAGAAGAAACAACATTACTATGGTGAGTAGTTTTTTCATACAGCTCCCTGTCGTCTTCCCTCTGTGTTTCCTTGTACCTGCTGAATGCCACCCTTTTTGCCCTTACCTTCTCGGCCACTTCCTTTGAGAACAATATTGTTTTTTTTCTTTCTCTTTGTTTTACTTACTTCCTTAATGCAATGATTTGTTGCCTATGCTATGGCTCCCATAAGATTATCCCATTGTTCCTTCACCCCCCCTTTCTCCTTTTCTGCCAATGAATTCTTAAGACATTCCCCAAATTTTTGCAAAGTTGGCCTGCATGAAATCCAGGACCTCATGTGGTTTGACTGTTCTACTGTTCTCACGTTGAACCATACTGTATTGTGTTCGCTTGATCCCAGATGGCTCCCCACTTTTATGTCTGTAATTCTGTCCCCATTGATGAGTACCAGGTCTAAAGTCACTGCCTCCCAGGTGGGCTCCATCACTAGCTGTCTTAAGCATGCTCCCTGCAGGGCTTCCAGGAAGTCTCTGTTCCTGGTTGAGGCTGCAGCCTGGTTGCTCCAATCCACATCCAGCAGACTGAAGTCTCCTACCAGCAACACCTCCCCTTTAGCTGTTGTTCCATAGATGGCTTCTACAAATACCCTGTCCAGCTGTTCCCCTTGTGTGGGAGGTCTGTAGATCACATTGTTGCAAGTGACAATGCCATTTCCTGCCTCCAGGGTGATCCACCGTGCCTCCACCTTTCCCTGTGTTCCCTGCACCTCAGTTGCTTTAATTCCTTCCCTGATGTAGGCAGCCACTCCTCCTCCCTCTTTACCCTCCCTGTCCCTCCTGAATAGAGTGTAACCTGGCATTGTCATATCCCAGTCATGGTTCCCTGTGAACCATGTCTTGGTAACAATGACAATGTTCAGGTTCATCTCTGCCATCAGTGCCACTAGGTCCGGGATTTTGTTTCCCAGACTGGGCTTTTGTGCATATGGCCTTCTAATTTTTACTGCCTCCTCTCTTAAGAACTACCCTCCTATCCCCATGTCTTTCTTCCATACCCCTCTTGTCTTTACTCCCATTCTGCCTTTTCTCTGTATTTTTACCTATTCTGGTTTTAGTTATCTTTGGCAATTTCTCAACCTTAGGGTCCTCTCTGTCATCGGTATCATTTTTGAGGAGCCTGTTTGCTTCACTCAGCTTATTTTCACCACCCCCTTAGCTAGTTTAAATGCTTGCTAATGAAACATTTAAACCTCTCACTGAGGATCCTGGTCCCCCCCCCCAGATAGATGCAGGCCATCACCACTGCACAAGCCTGCATCCCTCCAGGTGGAGTCCCAGTTCCCAATAAAGGAAAATCTCTCTGCTCTGCACCAGTCCTTCAGCCATGCATTGAATCTCTTGGTGCGGAGTACCCTGTTGCCTATAATTCTACAATACCTGGTACACCTACAGTCATTAGGCCTATAGTCTTCAACTTTAAAGGTGCACTTAGCATCAGTATTAGCATATATATCAGCTGACAAGGAAAAGTCTTTGGCCCTCACAGCCCATTTGTTTAAAAGCATTTTTAAAGGCTTTAACTACTTGTACCCACCAGTGAGGGACCATGTCCTACCCTGGGACCTCAACATATGCCTTGCCCAGCTTATGGAGGTTCCTTTGAGCTGATAGAAACTGCTGATCTGAAGTATGTCACATGGAAAACCATATTTCAAACCCCAGCAGTCTCTCACTATGCCTATCAACTGCAGTCATTCCTCTGGAATGAGCTGCCCTGGAGCCTAGAATTCTATGCTAATTATGAAATCTTAGAATGAAATTCAAAACTCTGCTGTGTGGTCATGATCACATCTGTCCTCTAATGTCAGATTTATTTCTCCGCCTGAGCAAGAAGTCACCCCAAGGTCATCTCAGCATATTCTGTGCCATTTGATGATTTATTTATTTTAGTAGTCTTTTGTAAAGTTTATTTCTAGGGATATGGAGATGGTGTACTATCCACACTTCCAGCAGAGTTCTTTCCCATTTAAGAATGACTGGAAGGTCTTCAAGCTGGCTCCTTTTACCCATCCAGGTGGTATCCTCCTCTGCACCACACCGTGACATCAGATCTTCCTTTCCACTGGAAGTATCAGGTTCCCTCCATCGCAGCTCCGTGCTAGGTGTAGGCTCTAACTTTTCGAACACAACTTTGGTCTTCAAACTTCTCTCTTTTCGACTGTTTCATCTTTGGAGTGTTGCAGTATGGGCTATGGTGACCCAAATACTGGTCCCAGCTTCAAACAGTGCATGACTTGTGGCCAAAGGATGTCCCACACTGACCCGCATTCCATGTGCATCTAATATCTAGGTACGCAGCACGATTCACAGACTTGTGGCCTGTGCTGTACCCCTCAACCCTTCACCTTGGAGGACTGCTATATCCACTTCCTCCTGGGCTGTCTGGATCAACAGGACTCCCCCTCCCCCATTAAATCTAAAGATGCCCGCAAGACAGTTTCTGTGGCAGTGGGTTCAGCTGAGAAACTTACTACCTTTGAGGAGGCCATGGGCCAAACTGCAGCAGGCACTTCATCCTTGTCTACCATGGTTCCAGTTGGCATGGGTGCCTAGTTTACCAGGATATCCTGGAACTTGTGCCAGTACCTTCCAGCTCTCAGGGAGGGCCCTTCCCGGGATCTTTTTTTTTTTTAATTTTAATTTAGTGTTTGGTGACCAGGTAAGGCCCACTAGGCACAAGTGCCTGTTTTTAGGGGTGACCTGGGGCACTGGGGGATTAAGTGACTTGCTCAGAGTCACACAGTACACAAGTGAAAGTTGTGGGAATCAACCCACGTCTGCTGGATGTATCAGGCTCATTCACAGCGTGTTACTCTAACCTCTATTGGCAGCCCCCTTCAAAATGGGACTCCAGAGGCAAGAAGTCCCATCGCAGGTCATGGACTGGGAGCAGTCTCAGACCTCCCATTCCTACGCTTCTGCTGGCTCGACAGCCGTCAAGCCATTGACTTTGGACGATGTTTCTCTCTAGGCTGCTGGCTCCACAGAGTCCCCATCATGCTTGTCAGCTGAGACACAGGTTGACCAACTGGTCGAGATCTTTCTTGACCCAGTTGACCCATAATCGCTGAACAAAGGGAGAGGGCTCCCTCTCCAGGACCTCAGTCCTGCCTTATCTCTCCCAAGGAGTGTTGAATCAACCTGCTGAGCCGGTTTCCTCCCCTCGGAAGCCCAACCACTCGGGGAATCACAAGCATCCTTCATTTGTCCCTGCCTTTCTTCACCGACCGATGGCCCGGCGGTTGAAGTCCAGGTCGAGATCGAGCAATTCCCTACATGGCTGTTGGTCCCACTCTCAGCACTCAGCAAAAAGATGATACTCCTCGTCTTCTTCTTCCTCCTTGGGGGAGGACAGGCACCACTATAAAATGCAATACTGTTATGAGGAGTTGATGAAGCAGCAGTGGCTTCTTGGCATCAGCCACATGCTGCTCCCTGTGCCTTTGTCCTCTCTGGCACTTCTGTGGCATCTGCTCCTTAGACCCAAGCTGGCCCTGTTGGTCAGGCCAACACTGGGCTCTCTGCCCATTCAGGTGGAACCTCCGCCTCTACAGCCCAAGGAGGGGCCTCCTCCTAAGACTGTATGCTCGGCTCCCTGGCATCCCGGTCTGACTGCACTCAAGATCAAGCAGGCCGACGAAACTCGCATTGTCAGCAGGGATATGGGTACTCAGCCCATGTTTAAGGAGTGGGGCTTCAATCCTGAGTTAGGGGGCCCACCTTCTTTGGGGCCCATCTTCATTTGATTTCTGAATCCATGGGGATCCCACTGGAATCTGTCAAGAAGCAGGATAATGGTCACTTGCAGAACTCCTCACCGGGGATGACTCCCCTGGGGTTGCCATCCCTGTGGCAGGGGGCATCATTGTCTCTGCTCTGGAGCTGTGGCAGTGTCCTGCCTCCTGTCCTACACTATCAGCCCATATGGTCCACAGATATGCGATGCCCACTGGGTCCCTGTTGGGGTTCACTGATCACCCCTCGGCCGAAGGGTTGCTCACTGACTTGATATTTAGGTGCATGGGTAATATCTGGGATGTTGACAAACCTTCCGACAAGGAGTCCAAGAAATTGGACCACATGGCTAAAAAGGTCTATGTGACTTTGTCCATAGGTCTTCGGCAGGCTAGTTCAGCCGTTATGATGGCCAACGTTGCCCATGCTTTATTTGGGCACACTGGACCAGGTTATCCCCCAGCTCCTGGCTGACCTGCAACTGCTGGTCAAGTTGATCCATGATCAAGATCATGCTGCCATTAAACAACAGCTACAGAGTGCCCTGGGCATTGGCGACTCATGCACCTGCTCAGTGGCCTCAGTGGTGGCTATGCACCACAGGGCATGGCTGCAGATTTTGACTTTTACAGCTGACACACAGCACAAACTGTTGGGCATCCCTTTCCTGGCACATACTTGTTCAGGCCTCATGTGGATGGCCATCTCACCCGCATTGACAAGTTCAACTTAACTCTGGACTCCATAACATCTGCCCAAAAGGATACCAAGGGCCAGAAACAAAGAAAAAAGTCCTTTTTAGTTTCAGCCGTACTCTGCTCCTGCGGCCAGACCACCCCAGCGGTGCAACAGCAGGCCTGGTGGCCTTGATCAAAGCAAACCTCCTCTGCCACCAGGAAGTCCAGAGGACAAGGATTAGCTGCTTCCTCAGCTAGCCCTGCTGCAGCTTCCAAGTCTGCACAGTGATGGGTTGGGAGGTGTCTCCCTCCTGCACTTCCTGTCCACCCAGAGACCTCCCATGGGGGGATGGGCTCCACCACTTCACTTCTGCCTGGTCTGTTATTATCTCAGACAGGTGGGTGCTTGAGATGGTAGGCCAGTGTCTGCCTCTGGAATTCAAGGCCTTCCCGCCCAGCCCAGCCTGTGCCCCACAGGAAGACATGGTGTCAGTAGACATGTTGTCCGTTCTTCAGGAGGACATCACCTAGCTCCTTCAGAAGGAGGCAGTGGTTCGTGCCCAGGATGCCACGACCACTCCGGATTTTGTCTCTACATACTTTCTGGTTCCAAAATGGATGGTGGGGCTGCGCCCCATACTGGAGCTGCATGACCTCAACAAATATCTACAGCCACACAAATTCCTGATGGTCACTCTGAATCAGTTGATTCAGTCCCTGGAGCAGGATACATGGTTCTGCTCCTACCAGGTCACTATGTCATACACTCTACTGTGCATGTCAAAACCGTGCAACATGAACAGAGCAGTCTAGAAGAGCGAGAGGGTGCAAAACTGCAAAAGGGTGTATGTGCGACAGTGCACCCCTTCACTGCCCCAAGGCAGAGGATGAGACCTCTGCTGGGAGGAGGGGCCAGCGAGCAACTGCCGTGGCTCAAAGGGATGAGCAACAGGCAACAAGGGAGGCAGTGCGTCTGTGGACCGGGTTTCGATTCCCGATCCCAGATGCATGACATTTATTTATTTTTCACACTTTGTGTGTTTTTCATTTTTATCCTCCCCCTCTGGAATTGGTTATTTAAGTTGGGGGGGGTTTGGGGGGTGTAGCCCTCCGTAATGTGGTGTGCAGGGTGCGGAGCCTTCCGCAAGACATACAGTAACCATGCTGTATTGGCAGCACGGTATACTGCTGCACTGAAACATAGACTTTGATGGCAGATAAGGACCACTTGGCCCACTCAGTCTGCCCATTTCCCTACCTACTGGATAAGCTGCAGAAACTAGTTAACCAACAGCCTACTTCCTGCAACCCCCCCACTATAATTGTCTTATGTCTGTCTCATGCATGTTTAAATTCCCCCACTGTTTTAGACCCAACAACCTCCCAGAAAGGTGGTTCCATGCATCCACCACTCTCTCTATGAAAAAAAAATTCCTCACATTACCCCTGAACCGTTCCCCCTCTATCTTTAAATTGTTCACCCTTGTTCTTACACATCTCTTTTTCTGAAAGATGCTACCCTCCTGGACTTTGTTGATTCCCTTGAGGTACTTAAACATTTCTATCATGTCCCCCCTGTCCCTCCTTTCATCAAGGGTATACATATTAAGCTCTTTCAGTCTCTCTTCATATGGTTTCTGATGCAGACCCTGCACCATTTTAGTTGCCCTCCTCTGGATTGCTTCCATCCTGTCTATGTCCTTGCGTAGAGGAGGTCTTCAAAACTGCACACAGTACTCCAGATGGGGTCTCACCAACTGTCTGTACAGAAGGATAACCACTTTCCTTTTTCTACCTGTGATGCCCCTTCCTTTGCATCCCAGTATCCCCCTGGCTCTCCTTACTGACTTCTCACATTGCTTACCAGTCTTTGTATCATCTGATATGACTACCCCCGGTCCCTTTCCATTTTTGTTGTTGTTAGTACCTCCCGTGCTATTGTGTACTCTTCTCCTGGCTTTTTGTTTCCCAGGTGCATTACTTTGCACTTCTTTGTATTGAATCTAAGTTGTCACATGTCTGACCATTTTTCCAACCTTGCCAATTCCCTTCTCATCCTTTCTACCCCCCCCTTGTGTATCAACTCTGTTACAGATCTTTGTGTCATCTGCAAAGAGGCATACCTTTCCCTCCAGACCCTCTGCAATGTCACCTATAAAGATGTTAAAGAGGACTGGACCCAATACTGAGCTCTGAGATACTCCACCAGTAACCCCCCTTTCTTTGGAATGTGTTCCATTCACTATTACCTTCTGTGTCCTGTTGTGCAGCCAGTTTGCTACCCAGGCTACCACCCTGGGACCCACTCCCAGGCTGGCTAACTTAATTATTAATCTTTTGTGCGGGACTGTGTCAAATGCCTTGCTAAAGTCTAGGAAGGTCATATCCACAGCCCCTTCCTGGTCTGTTACTTTGGTCACCCAGTTATAGAAATCAATTAGATTCATCTGACATGCCCTTCCTGCTGTAAATCCATGCTGCTTTGGGTTCTGTGCCCCGCTGGCCTCTTGGTACTCAACAGTTCTTTCTTTCAGAAGTGATTTCATCATTTTCCCTACCACTGAGGTCACACTTACAGGTCTGTAATTTCCTGCTTCTGCCTTGCTCCCACTTTTGTGAAGGGGAATCACATCTGCCCTCCTCCAGTCCTCAGGTACCACCCCATCCTACCATGACTTGTTAGAAAATGTGTGGTCAGTGATGTCACTAGGTCCTCCCTTAGTTCTTTTAGGATTGGGTGAATCCCATCAGGCCCCATTGCTTTGTCCACCTCGAGTTTTAGGAGTTCTTTCAGGACTCTTTCTTCTGTAAATTGACTAGTGTCAACCCTCCAACCCAGAGTGCTTCTATTGTCTGGTTTAGGTAACTCCTCCTCATTTTTTTTTGTGAATACTGAGCAAAAGTATTCATTCAGTATCTCTACCTTTTCACTGTCTCCCTCTGCCCACCTTCCCTCTCCCTTATTAATCTTCCTTATTCCTCCCTTAACCTTTCTATGCTCCCTAATGTCCCTATAAAAGGTTTTATTCCCCTTCTTAACTGAATTGGCTATTTTTTTCTCAGTTTGGGCTTTTGCTATTCTGACTGCCTTCCCCTCTTCCTTCTGCTTTAATTGATACAGTTCCCTGTCATGCTCCTTCTGTGATTCCTTATACTTTTTGAATGCAGCCTTTTTCTCCTTAACCTTCCCTGCCACCTCTTTTGAGAACCATAGTGTTTTTTTACTCCGCTTTGTTTTCTTTATTTGTTTCACACAAAGGCTTGTTGCCTCTGTGATGGCAGTTTTGATTTTTCTCCGTTGTTCTTCCACCCCTCCTTTTTGGTCATTTGCTAGTGTATTCCTCAAGTATTCACCCATTTTGCCAAAGTCAGCCCTTCTAAAGTCCAGTATCCTTGTTTTTGTATGGCTCGTTTCCATGGTTGTGCTTTTTGTGAAGCACACTGTGCAGTGGTCGCTTGTTCCCTGTTGTCTACTGACTTCTAAATTTGTGATCCTCTCTCCATTTGAGAGTACCAGGTCTAGTATTGCTCCCTCCCGAGTGGGTTCCAACACTAGCTGTCTAAGGCCTGCCCCCTGCAGGGCATCAAGAATGACCTTGCTCTTGGATGTGGCTGCAGTACATGTCATCCAGTTAACATCTGGCATATTCAGGTCCCCCAGCAATAGTATCTCCCATTTTTCAGCCATTTTGAGAATGTCCTCTATCATTTTCTTGTCCATTTCCTCCCCTTGAGATGGGGATCTGTATACAACCCCTGTGCGGATTGTGATGCCATTCCCTGTCTCCAAGGTGACCCAGAGTGCCTCTTGTCCTCCCCCTTTACTTTTTAGTTCTGTAGCTTTGATCTCTTCCCTTATGTATAAGCTACTCTACTTCCTCTTTTTCCCTCCCCTGTCCCTTCTGTAGACTGTATACCCCGGTATGTTGACATCCTAGTCATGGTTCTCCGTGTACCATGTTTCCGTGACTGCCACAATATCCAATTGTTCATCTTCCATCAAGGCTACTAGCTCAGGGAGCTTGTTTCCCAGACTACAGGCATTGGTACTCATTGCCCTCCATTTAATGTTGGCTTTATCCTTTTTTCTCCAAGCCTGCTCTTATTGCCCTTGTCTGTTTTTCCATTTACCTGTGTCCTGCCCTCTGTTGAACACTGTACCTCAGTGTTTACCTTACTACCTGATATGTTTTGTGGGGGGAGGCTTGAAATTTCCTGCCTCTTATCAGCACCTCTCACCATGGCTAGTTTAAAAGCTTGCCAAGGAAGCATTTAAACCTGTCACTTAGGAGCTTGGTTCCCTTCGTGGACAGATGCAGACCATCGTGCCAGTATAAACCTTCATCTCTCCAGGTGTACCCCAAGTCCCCAATGAAGCCAAAGCCCTGTGCTCTGCACCAGTTTTGCAACTATTCATTAAACTGCATGGTGTGCAGTACCCTAGCCTCACCCCTGCCATGGACTGGCAGCACCTCTGAGAAGGTAACCATGCTTGCTACCTGTCTGAGGCCCCTCCCCAACTCCACAATTTCATCCTGCACTGCTCTGATCCTATGCCTAGCTAGGTCATTTGTCCCAAGGTGGACAACGATATCTAGTTCCCTCTTCTGTGATGCTGCTTCTGCAGTCCTGAGGATTCACTTCTTGTCCCTCCAAGCCATGGCACCAGGCAGGCACCTTACTTCTCTCTCCTCTCCCTTCCCCAGGTCTACCCCTCTAACAGTTGAGTCCCCTATCAGAAGCTGTTTCCTTTCCCTGTGATGTCCCTTGCCACCCTTTTGTGGGTCTCCCTTGTGGATGTCCTCAGCATTCTTCTTGGTCTCCACTGAGGGTGCCATCATAGAGGCTATGCACGACTGGCGTATGGTTTGTGTAGCGGTACAACTAAGGGGCTTCACCTGTGTTCCACCACCTGCACCCTCCCAGAACCCACTGTGGTCCAACTGCTCTTCATACTTGGCAGCCTCTGAGCCAGTTGCTGTGGCAATGGTGCTCTTTGGGTGGGGGAGGCCTCCTTAGTCCTTGCCAGTTCAGCCTGAAGGTGGGCAACTTCCTCCCTCAGAGCTGACAGTTGCCTGCAAATGTCTTGTGACATTATGATTCCATGCCATTCTGCTCCCTGGACCTCCAGGATGCCTTCTTGCATATCCTCATCTGTCCATCCCACTGGGGGTTCCTGTGGTTCTGCGTGGAAGGGAATCCTGTACGATTTCCAGGCCATGCCATTCGGCCTCTCCTTGGCCCTGAGGGTCTTCATCATGTGCATTGCAGTGGTGGCAGCATTCATGCAGTACCTAGGACTTGGGGTGTACCAGTACCTAGATGACTAGCTGATCTCTGATTCCTCCATCATGGAAGTAGAGCAGTCAAGGGACCTGGCCCTCCAGACCTGCTCGACCCTGGGCCTCCTAGTCAATGAGACCAAGTCAAAACTCATTCTGTTGCAGGCAATGCAGTTCATCAGGGCGGAGCTTGACTCCTGTCAGGCCATGGCTCATCTCCTGGCGGACAGGGTGGAGGATCTGACCTCCTTTGCCTGATAATTTTGGGTTGGACAATTGCGCCCTGCCCAGCACTTCCTTCGCCTGCTGGGCTATAGGATATCCTCCCTGCAGTGGGGGCTGATCGCTGGTGGTTTCAGCACCATGATCACCTCGAGCAGCAAGTCATGGTGACACAGCAGATGTGGGACACCAACTAGTGAGGGCTAGTCCCAGACCATTTTCAGGAAGGAGTCCCGTTTGTCTGCTCAGTACCAATGGTTACTTTCATGACTGATGCGTCTCTGCTGGATTGGGAAGCCCACCTTGGGGACCACAGAGTCCATGGGTTCTGGACTCTCAAGGAGTCCCAATGGCACATCAGTCTGCTGGGACTCTGTGCAGTGAGCCTGGCACTGACAGCATTTGTCCCATATGTTTGGGGGCAGATTGTAGTTGGGTGCTTTTTCAATGGGCTTGCCCACATGTCCCCGCGACTGCGTGAACCACTACCACCTTGGGACTTGCTGCTGGTTTTAGTGATACTTAATGTCAAGCCATTCAAACCTATGCACGGGTGTGTAATGTCACACCTGTTGTGGAAGACCACCTTCTTGGTGGCTGTCACCTCTACCAGAAGGTCAGTGAGCTTCAGGTGTTTTCAGTGGACTCTCCTTATCTGGTCTTCCACAAAGACATGGTTGTCCTCCACCTCAACCGGAAGTTCCTCCTGAAAGTTGTTTCAGAGTTTCACCTGAACCAGGTGATGAATCTTCTGGTATACTTTACCAGCCCAACCTCAGAAACTGAGTACAGGCTCCATTTGTTGCACCTGTGGCAAGCACACGCATACTATGAGTGCATGGTTGGAGTTCAGGGAGAGGTTTGCCAGCTCTTTGTCACCTGCACTGAAGCCGCACCTGGAAGACTGGCAGCTAAGCCTGTGACTAGCAAGTGGATAGTCTTCAGCATTGACCTCTGCTATAGGTTGGCTGGTAGGGAGCCTCCAGCTGGGCTTAGGGCTTATTTAACCACTGCCTTGGTGGCTGCTTCTAGAGTCATCCCTATCCAGAAAAGCTGCAGGTCTGCTACCTGTAAGTCAGCACACACCTTCATTACCTATTACCACATCAAACTTGGGTCATGCTGGGATGCTGGTTTTGGGTCCTCGGTTCTCCAGTTTCTTTTCCCTAAATAGGGGGTGTCCCCCTTGTTCCCGCCTCCCAGAGAACTGCTAGGAATCTGCCAGAAATGTGGATAGTACACCATATCCACGTCCCTAGAAATGAGGGTTATTCACCTGTAACTGTAGATCTTCCGTGGGGATAATCTCTTGCAGCAGGTAATACACTTGGGTCATTGCCAGAGAGTGCTGTGGTGCATGCAGCTCTCTTCTAGCAGTCTTTTGCCAGGGGCCACCCGCACATGACATCATCACTCTGCTCCTATAGAAGAGTGGGTGGTCCCTGATATCCTCAGTTCATTTTCCTTCCATCTTCAGCTCACATGCAGCAGCTAGTGCAGAGAGCAGCAGTCAATAAGAATTGAGCTGGGAATAGAATTTCTCCATTTCCTTGCCTTCATCGACGAATATCCAAAGAATCTACAAGCAAGATGGCGCTTTTTTGCTTATGTCATTGCGGTAGAAAGATCTACCATTACGACAACCATACTGTGTATGTTAGGTGTCTGGGTCCCACACACAACACCATCACCTGCATTTATTGCCAGGATTTCAACCAGGCCACCCATCAACGACAGCCACAGTAGGTTGAAGCACACCTTATGGAGCAGAAAGTGTCTCTCTTGGAGAAGGGGGACCATTCCAAGGAGCCCCCTACTACTGCTTTACATAAGAAGCATAAACATGACAAGGATAAATCATCCTCATCTTTATCGGGCAAATGCTCATCAATGGCCACCATTACTGGTGCTCCACCGTTGATGATGCTCTCTGGGACTGCTTCCTCATTGATGGGGATTTACACCCTCTTCTTGACAGTGCTTTCCAGTGCCCTTTCAGCAGTCTCTATGGAACCCTATGGTGGTTCCCTCGATGTTCCATCAACAATGTCTCATTTCCCATCGATGTCTTCTTTTAAGCATTTCAGTGCCTCTTCCCTTGCTGCCCTGTCGACGACAGGTCATTCCTCTATAGGCAGAATGGCTAGATTTGCAGTCTCCACTGCTGCTCCACCTTTACAGCCTTTATCCCATAGTGACCAGGCGGACAGAGATCGGGACCCTGGGCTTTACCACCCAAGGGCTAGGCCTGTTTATACCTCATGTCCTCTTTCCTCAACAATCCCCCTGGTTTCTCAGAAACTCCCTACTGCTTCCCCTACCCCTCTCTCATTGGACATAGCCTCAGTGGTATAACAAGTTCTACAAGTAATGAGGCACTGTCAATCTCTCACTCCAGAGAGGCAAGTTGCCCTTCCCATTCTCCTACCACTCTGCCAAAATGCTTACAAGAGGTCAGGGACCATTCCCTAACCTGGTCCCCTCCCTCATATGAGGAGGAGTACTTTTCAGATGAGGCTGAATTTCTGGAGGACTTTCCTGGAGATCTGGAGGAGATTTGGGCCCCCGTTTCCCCGTCCTCTCTTTCTGCTATCTCCTCCTCATATGAGGAGGCCTCCCACTGGGCGGCTGCCTCTCCTCCTGATGATCCATCTTTTCAAGGGATGATGGTTCAAATTCAGAAAATCATGGGTTTTTCAACCACTGAGCTTGATAAATGAAGAAAGGATATGGCAGACTATCTCAAATTGCCTGAAGAGCCTGTAGTAGTGGTGCCCCCACTCATACAAACCTACCAAAATGCTATACTGGTGGCTTGGAACCACCTCTCAGTGGTCCCAGCCATTCCTAGGAAGGCAGACTGCCTTTACCAGGCTCCTCTTGACCATCTTTTTCTTTCCACTAGCTCCAAGACTGACTCAGTAGTGATTACCGCAGCTCATGATCGTACCAAACGACCAAAACACATGAGCTCATTACCCACCAACCTAACTACTTCAGGAAGAAGGTATTCCAGGCAGGTACTCTGAACCTTAGAATTCTAAATTATATGGGACACATGGATAAATGTCAATGTACCCTCTGGACCTCTGCTATAGAACTAGTCAATAAACTTCCTCCATCTCAGGAGAAGGACCAATTATTGGCTACAATTTCCACTGGCAATTCTATATCTTAGCACCTGCTTCAATCAAGGTTATGATGCAGTGGATACTTTGGCCCATACAACAACCACAGGGTCACCCTCAGACGCCATGCTTGGCTACGTGTATCAGGATTCACACCTGATATACAACATAAAGTGGTAAATGCCCCTTTTAATGGTTCTAAACTGTTTGGTCCAGGTACCCAAATGCTTCTGGATGATCTCCAGGCTTCAGGACAGAGCTTGTGTATGGTACATGGCATGTACCATACCTCAAAGCCATCTTACCGATACTGCTCTCAGCCCTCTTTTCAATCGAAAAGCGGCGGTAAGTACAGAGGTGTCTACTGAGACAGATTTCCTGGTCATTCCCAGCCTTCTTCCAGGACCGCCGCTGCTACCTCCAAGGGCTCCCACCCCCTGCATAGAACTAGTCAGTCCCCTTCCCAGTGGTCAACTGGAGTATTGCCCAGGCTTCTTCTACCAGGCATCGGAAGCCATGGGCGGTCACTTTGCCCTCTACTTAGAGGCCTGGCAGATGATTACATCGGACAAGTGGGTACTTCAGATCATAATGATGGGGCACACGCTCAAACTCACCCCAGCACCTTCCCCTCACCCCCCACTCTATCCGTTACCCACCCGACCATATTCCTATTCTCCAGGAGGAACTTCAGGCACTTCTTCACAAGAATGCCGTCTATCCAGTCAATCAGTCGGAGTACCATCAGGGATTTTACTCCCAATTTTTTTCTGGTACCCAAATTCTCTGGAGATCTCAGACATGTACTAGAACACAGACAACTGAATCTTTACATTCAGTACAAAAGGTTCTGAATGATCACCTTAACATCTATAATGCTGATGTTAAAAAAAGTGGATTGGCTATGCGCATTAGATATGAAAGATGCCTACCTACATTTCCCTATCCACCTGGTTCCTTTGCTTTTATCTGCTAGGACAACATTACCAATTATGGGCACTCCCGTTCGGTCACTCCTCCGCCCCGAGAATCTTTACCAAGTGTCTAGCGGTTGTGGAGGTGGCTCTGAGGTGGGACAGACATTTAGTCTTCCCGTACTTGGGCAATTGACTTATAAAAGCAGACTCTGAAACTGCTCTGCTTTCCTCCCTCCAGGTGACCCTCACCCTGTTCCAGTCCCTGGGCATTACAGTTAACTGGCCCAAGTCCAATCCAATCCCTACCCAGTCACTCCAATATATAGGAGCCATTCTGGATACTGCCTCCGCCAGGGCTTACCTCCCTGCTAACAGACGAGACAGACTTCTGTCTCTGGCTTCCCAGATACAAACTCAACACTTTATCACAGCCAGATGTCTCTTATGCCTTCTGGGACACATGGCCGCAGCCATCCCCAGAGTAGCTTTTCCCCATTTACATATGAGGCCAGTCCAATGGACTCTTCAGAATCAATGGCGGCAAAAGCCTGGGAATTTTGAAGACAAAATCAGAGTATCTCCTACTCTCCGCTTGGCCCTGCATTGGGGGACCCAGCGTGTCAACCTGTCTCAAGGTATTCACTTTTAATCCCCTTCTCCCCAGCAGACGTTGACCATGGATGCTTCCCTCGACAGCTGGGGGGCACACCTGGGTTCCTACAGGACCCAGGGCAGGTTATCTCATTTCTCCATTGTTCCCCATATAAATCTACTAGAAATGAGGGCAGTCCACCTTGCCCTTCAGTTCTTTTGCCCTCACCGTTCCCTGGGGCCATTACTGATCTAATCAGACAACACCCCAGTGGTGTACTACCTTAACAAACAAGGAAGAACCAAGTCTCGCGCTCTCTGAAGAGAGATGATGGCGGTTTGGCAGGAGGCCATCCGTCAGCAACTAAGGAAGATCTCCCGGTTGCTAAACAGACCATTTCCAATTGGCTGGCACATTGAATAACTTTTTGTTATAAGAAATATAACAAGCCATTACCAGGACCTGTCCAAGCCCATTCTACCAGAGCTATGACTGCCACAGCAGCCTGCTTCAAGGGGGCTTCTGTCACAGATATCTGCAATGCAGTCACATGGTCCACAATACATACTTTCATGAACCATTACAACTTAGATATTGCTTCACGCCATAGGACGGCCTTTGGCCAAGCTGTCCTACAAGGCCTTTTATCATAACTTCTGCCCTTCCTGGGTTTACTGCTTGGCAGTCATCCCAAGTGTATTACCTGCTGCAAGAGATTATCCTCATGAAAGATAGTACAGTTGCATACTTATCGTAATGGTAGATCTTCAAGGGGTATCTCTTGCAGCAAGTATGATCCCTCCCTTCCGCCATCCCCCTTCTTCTCTAAGAGAACAACTTTTGATCCAAATGTATATGGGAAGGGATACCTGTGGTACCTTGGCGCTCCCTCAGTCCTCGCTTAGCGAGCTAAATCCGGCAGGGAACTGAGGATACCAGGGACCGCCAACTCTTATATAGGAGCAGAGTAATAATGTCATGTGTGGGTGACCCCTGGCAAAAAACTGCTAGAAGAGAGTTGCCTTGTATCACTGTGCCCTCTGGCGATGACCCAAGTGTATTACCTGCTGCAAGAGATACTCCTTGAAGATCTACCGTTACAGTAAGTAGTATGCAACTGTACTTTTTATGAGTGGTATATGGTGTACATCTTCACAACCCACCCGACCTCCCCTTGCATGTGGCACAGCGGTCTTACATCCAGCATGCAAGATCTGATGTCACAAGGTGGTGCCCAGGAAAATACCAACTGGGTGGGTGGGAGGAGTCAACTTGAAGACCTTCTAGCCATTCTTGAAGGGGAAAGAATTCTTCCAGAAGTGTGGATGTACATCATATACCACTCCTAAAACTACGGTTACAGGTGAGTAACCCTCATTTTATTTAGTTTTTCGATACTCAACATTAGGGTGTTATTTTGTTGTTTGTTGGCATTTTTCATCTTTTTCCCCAATTCCTCATTGGTTCCCAGGCACCAGAGAAATGGCCTTTCTGTAGCACTGCCCATTGTCAATGGGTATTCACAACAACTGGGTAGGGGGAAATGGCACAGCCCAAAGCTTTAGAATGCTGGGCATGTGAGGATTCTGGGCAGCAGCAACCTTCTAGTCTTAGCTCTGCCACCACAGGAGAAACATCTATCAAGATTCTCTGAAAAAAATATTGGCTTTAGGCCTTGGGGCTGCAATTCTGCACAGCAGGTTGGGGCTATCTGGTGACAGAGAGCACCCTTGAAATTGTGCCTGTTACGCTGCAGCTTTCAAATAGAATAACCTGCTTTCCCCATTTCCACTGCTTGTTCTTGGACTGGGGGCCATGTCTACCTTTTAGTTCAGGGTGTTATCTTTACTAATGTAACCCCTAGATGGCGCTATCCCAGGGGCTACTACCCCTGCCTGATTTGCCACTAACAGGTCGAGGGGCCTGGATCCAATGGCGGGTGCCTCCACCCAGAGGTCAGGGTTTGCAATAGTTAAACTTACTTGGTCACAGCCCTCTGGGACACTGCAACCCCCCTTTCTTCCCACTAGTGGCCCACACAATATATCAGAATTACTTCACAGTATACACTTACCCCCAGGACTAGTTCCGCACTGGGACCTCCTGTGAAATAAGATACAGTGCAACAATCACAGTACAGTACTTTAACATAGACAAATACCTCAGGAGTATAACTTTGCTGAAACAAGCAGCTCTGATTTATTTAGGGGAATATAACAAGGACAGGGGAAATCAGGTTAATTAGCTTATCACTTTACTATCTACCTATGGCTCTGTGCATAGGCCTATCCCTACCAGTTACTGTCCCTGGGTACCCAAGCCCTAGTGGCTAGTCCAAACCGTGGCAGCTGGTAGGGCCCTTCACACAGTGAAAAGAAAAATTAGTTTAAACAGTCAGCAGTACAGTGATTCCATTTGGATTTAATGTGGCAATCAACAGGAGCGACTCCATTAGCACTCACGACCTCCAAACAAGATAGGGTCCTTCAACGTCAGCAGGGCTACTCTTGAGCGCCACGAGACTCTTCACACATTTATATGGTAAAAAAAGTACTATACCAGGCAGGCTGCTTCTCTATCCCGATCGCAATTACTGCACAATACCGGGAGAACACACAGCAGATTCAGTTCCTGACAGACAGAGTGCAATTCAACAATTTCTCCAGTCTTCTACAGGGTGAGCCTGGTTTCTACTCTTCAGAGATCCTTTGATTCTTTTCACAGGACGGATTCAGTCCTAACAAGCAGTTACACAAGCTGCAGACCGGAACTCTGGGCCTTACACACGTTTTTTTTGACTGAAACTGTGCACTGAAGGAGCACAGGGTTTCTTTCCCCTTCACTGCCAGATCTAAACTGAAACTCCAACAGACAAAACGGGCACTTCCTTTGAGTTCCTCCCAGTTCTTGACTGGATTGGCTGTCACTCACAATAGACTGCTGCTGTTGGTCCAAAAAGGCGCCAAGTCTAAACTACATCTCCCAGAGTCACTGCCCATACAATCCTCTTGTGTCTGGCTCAGATTATGAGTCCAAGTTCTGATTCTGCCCAAGGCACCATTTTGAGCTAGCTTACTCACACTGATTGGTCCAGTTCAGCAGTTCAAAACCAGAATGGAGAACTAGGCAGACACTGTTCTGACTGCAAAGAAAGCAGGTTAGACAAACTGTAATTTCATTATTACTCTAAATGGTTTCTGGCAAACAGTTACATCTTTCAGATAGGTTCCTTTGCACTCCTAGTGACTGCAGAAATGGAGTGAATTGGCAGCAGCTCGAGTGGTACTCAAACAGAGAAGCACACAGTCCCCCCATATAAACTAATTATGTCTGCAAGCAGACAGCTCTTAAAGAGACAGTACCAGAGGCTCTAAAAACACTCACTGATAAATGGCTTAAACGCCAAACGCCATTCAGGCTTGGAGCATTCAAGCAAGCTCCTGGAAGTCTTTTGGGAACCCCCATTTGCAGGGGGGTTACACTAAGGTCTCCAATTTCCTTTAAAAAAAAAAAGGAATAGAGGTGCCAAAGGTAAGTTTCTTTTTCTGCACTGTCTTGGGGGTGTAATCTAGGGCCTCCTGGGGGTCTCCTTAGTTTTGAATCAGTCCCTCTCCCCTTCAGTTTGTTGGTATTTTTATTTTTATTACAAATACTGTATTTGCTTTTTGGGGTATTGCCCTTTTAAGAGGCAAGTTCCCTTTAACTGCTCTTCATCAGCCTTAGTCCAGTACAGTATACATGCTGAGTCTAATATTGGAGCTGCTGAGGAGTGTTAATTCTTTTTTTTGTGCAGAGTATGTTTCTTTTTGGTTATTTTTTGGCCTCTGTCAGTTGGCAGTGTTTTGACTCTCCAAGCTGCCAGGTTTTCCTGCTGTTGCTGATCATTTGGCATGAGGCATGTGCTCAGTTTTCGTTATTTTTTCTACGTCACACTGTACAGCGCACACACGTCACTGCCCCTCCACAGTTTGTAAACTCGTGGTCCTCATTCTAGCAGCCTTTTTACTTTGGTCTGATTTGGTCTGACTTGGCTTTGTAGTCAAAGGGACCACAGGCCTTCAATCTGCATAATTCTCTCTTGGAGGTGAGTTTGCTTTTTCATAAAGGAAACAAAGTTACTTTTTATTAAGTCCAGTCATATACAGGGCTGTTATTCTTGGCACCATAGCTTACTGGAGACCACTCACTTTTAAAAGATGTAAGACCAGCAGAAAGGGTGATGAGACTTTCCCATATGGGCTCCTTTTGCCCTCATTGTGTTTCTCAGGCTAACATGTCTCTGACTGATCCCCCCAGCCGGCCCTCTGAGCTGGGGAGGGGGGCATCTGGGTTTTCATTTGGCAGTGGCAAAGCAGACTTGTGAAAATCCTTTTTATTACTCTTAGGAGATCTTCTGGTCCCTGCTGTTCTGCAGGACATCCCAGCAGACACACTCATAGATACACAGATACATAGACAGTGTCGGCAGATAAGGGCCTATGGCCCACCCAGTCTGCCCATTTGAGCTTGTAAGTTCAGTTTGTTTTCCTAGAAGTCTGTTGCCCCCTACCCCTGACCTCTAGAATTCCTTTATGTCTATCCCATACATTCTTAAATCCCGTGATTGTTTCAGCCCCCACCACTTCCTCTGGCAGGGTGTTCCACTTGTCCACCACCCATTCTGTGAAGAAATTCTTTCTCATGTTTCCTCTGAATCGTCCTCCTTCCAACTTCATCCCATGCCCTCTAGTCCTGGAACATCTTTTTCGCTTAAAAATAGTGTTTTCCTGCACCCTGTTCCTCCCTGTAAGATACTTGTATGTCTCTATCATATCCCCTCCCTCCTCTGCTCCAGGGAGTACATGTTCAGTTCTGCTCAACCTGTCTTCACAGGACTTGTGATGCAATCCATGCACCATCTTTGTTGCCCTCCTCTGAACCTTCTCACCCTATGTCCTTACGTAGGTATGGTCTCCAGAACTGTACACTGTACTCCAGGTGGGGCCTCACTAGTGTCTTGTATAGTGGAATTATGAC
The DNA here is from genome assembly GCA_016271365.2 of Neoceratodus forsteri. NCBI lineage: Eukaryota > Metazoa > Chordata > Ceratodontiformes > Ceratodontidae > Neoceratodus > Neoceratodus forsteri. The sequence goes on along the minus strand of CM057449.1, from coordinate 138,584,881 downwards.
CTCCTTTTCCTGCTGGTGATGCCCCTGCCTATACATCCCAGCATCCTATTTGCTTTACCTGCTGCCTTGTCACACTGTTTCTCTACCTTTGAGGTCATCAGAGATGACAACCCCAAGATCCCTTTCCTGCTTGGTGCATGCTATATCCTCACCCCCAACTGATATATTGTGCCAGGGTTTTTGTGCCCATATGCATTATCTTGCACTTCTTTGCATTGAATTTCAACTGCCAAACCCTGACCATTCTTCAAGTTTCTGCAGGTCCTTCTCATTCTGTCTACACCCTCTGGTGTGTCTACTCTGTTACAGAGCTTTGTGTCATCAGCAACAGTGAAATTCTGCCTCTAGGTCCCATGCAATGTCACTGATGAAGATGTTGAATAGGACCGGTCCCAGCACTGATCCCTGTGGTGCCACTGGTCACTCTTCCCTCTGTGGAGTGACAGCCATTTACCACCACCCTCTGTGTCCTGCCACCCAGCCAGTTACCTACCCACCACACTACTGTCCTGCCCACACCCATATTCCCAGTTTGTGTAATAGTCTTCTATGTGGCACAGTGTCAAAGGCCTTGCTGAAGTCCAGATAGGCCATGTCCACTGCCCCTGATCCACCTCCCTAGTCACCCAGTCAAAAAATTCAACGAGGTTGGTCTGACATGACCTCCCCCTGGTGAAACCATGCTGCCTTGGGTCCTGTAGTCCATTGACAACCAGATGTTCCACCAATCTCTCCTTCAGTAGTGCTTCCATGATCTTCCCCACTACTGAGGTGAGGCTGACTGGTCTGTAGTTCCCTGCTTCCTCTTTGTTCCCACTTTTGTATAAGGGACTACATCTGCTGTCCTCCAGTCTTGGGTACCTCCCTGTTTCCAGTGATCAGCTAAACAGGATAGCCAGAGGTTCAGCCACCACCTCTTAGTTCTTTAAGGACCCTGGGGTGCACCCCATCTGGCCCCATTGCTTTATCAACTCTTATTACTTCCAGTTCCTTCAGGACCCTTTCTCGTGTAAAGGGACTTGTGTCCATTTCTGCACCATTCTCACCCCTTGTACTCCCTTCAGACCCATTACCCTCCTCCTCTTCAGTAAAGACTGAGCAGAAATACCTGTTCAATATGTCAGCTTTACTGTTGTCATCCTCCACGCAGCCCCCATCCTCCCCCTTCAGTCTCACTATCCCTCCCTTTGTCTTTCTTTTTTCACTTATGTACCTGTAAAAGGTTTTGTCCCCTCTACCCACTGATTTTGCAATGTGTTCTTCTGTCTGAGCTTTGGCTTCCCTTACTGACCTCCCTGCCTCCCTTTGCTTCTCCTGGTACTTCTCCCTATCCCCTTCTGCCTGTGTCTTTTTTATTGCCTGAATGCCATCTTTTGGCTTTCACTTTCTTTGCTACCTCTTTGAAAACCATAATGGTCTCCTCTTCCTTTTCCTCTTGCTAACCTGCTTAATGCATAATTCTGTTGTTCTTGTAATCCCCATTTTAAATACTGCCCACTGTTCCTCAACCCCTGATTCCTGTCCCATTCCCCTTAATGCCTCTTTCAAGTATCTCCCCATTTTCCCAAAGTCTGCCCCCCTAAAATCCAGGATACGTGTTTTTGTGTGGTTTGGTTCTGCTCTTTCTGTGATTTCAAACCACAATGACTGGTGGTCACTGTTTCCAGGTGCTCCCCCACTGTTACCCCCATCACACTGTCCCTGTTTGTGAGCACAAGGTCCAGTATTGCCTTCTGCCGAGTTGGTTCCATGACCAGTTGCTTGAGGAAGGCACCCTGAAGGGAGTCCAGGATAAATCTGCTCCTAGTTGATGCTGCTGCTGGGATGCTCCAGTCCACGTCTGGAATATTGAAGTCTCCAACCAGTACTACCTCACTTTGTCTGCCATCCTTGGATGGCTAGCATCAGCTCCCTATCTGTTTCTTCCTCCTGGGCTGGTGGTCTATAGACCACACCTGTGCGGATGGCTGTCCCCATTTTCCTTTCCAGCTTAACCCACAGTATCTCTCCCCCATTTTGTTCCTCCTGGATCTCTGTGGCCCTTATATCATTTTTCACATACAGTGCCACTCCTCCTCCCTTCCTGCCTGCTCTGTCTCTTCTGAATATGTTGTAGCCAGGTATGGCCATCTCCCAGTCATGGTTATCATTACACCAGGTTTCAGTGATGGCCACAATGTCCAGGTCTGACTGTACCATGACAGCCTCAAGATCTTCCATCTTGTTGCTAAGGCTCTGGCATTTGCCACATGGCTTTCCATGATTTGACCTCCTAGACTGTTTCACTTTTCTACTCCAGCCCTTCCTTGGTTGTCATTTATCCCTGGTTCTCCTTGCTGTCTGCCCTTCTGCTGAATTTTGCCCTTTCCGATTATCCACCTCTTGGGCACTAATCTCCATCTTCTGCACACTGCTTTGCAGAGATAGCCACCCTCTGGTTCACTGGTTCCACTGCTAGCTGTGGGGGTGAGCAAGTAGGTACCTCCTTGCTGGCCTGCCACCCTCTTTGCTAGTTTAAATGCTTGTCAATGTAGCATTTAAACTTATCATTGAGTGCTTGATTCCTCCAGGATGGATGCAGGGCCAGGCTTGAACAAACCTCCATCCTCCAGGTGGGTCCCCAGTCACCAATGAATCCAAACCCTTCCTCACAGCACCAGTTCTTCAACCATGAGTTAAAGTTCCTGTGCATGCACTCCTATGCTCTCCTTGCTCTCTCACAGGTAGTACTTGAGAAAGTGACAGAAGTAGCTACTTGCTTGAGACCCTCCCCAGTTTCCTAAACTCTTCCTGAACTTCCTTTGCTCCCCATTTGCCAGGTCATTAGTACCTAGGTGGATAATGACATCCAGCTCACCCTCCGTCTTGCCTTCCCAGTGATCCCCAGGATCTTCCTTCCATCCTCCATGCCTGTGGCACCTGGTAGGCACCTCACCTCCTGTCCTCCCCTCCTGTGTTCCTAGCTGGATCCTCTTATGATGGAGTCCCACCAGGATTCGCTTCCTCCTCCTCTGGGGTCCACTGCTTTCCCTTGAGGTCACCTCCTTGGCTAACCTCCACATCCTTTCCTTCCACTTCTTTGGGTACCTCTATTTGTTGTCCTCATTTGCCAGTGTGGCATATGAGTTCTTGAGTGGAATAGGATCTGGGATGTGCCTCTGCCTGACTGCTCTAACCTCCCTGAGCCCACTGTCATCCAAGTGCTCCTCGCTCGGCATCCTTTGAGGCAGTTGCATTGGACTGGGTGGTCCCTGGATAGGGTGATGGTACTCCTGACCCAGTTTACTTCGCTCTGAGTCTGGCTACCTCATCCCACAGTCCAGAGAGATGCATGCAGATAGGGCAGCACCTCAGTGTCCAGAAGGTCTGCCTGAATATGGCTGCCCCACAGCCACTGCATTGCACCACTCCCCACATTATACTGCAATTCCACTACTTGTCTGCTACTGAAGCTCTCCTAGTTCCCTTTTTATTAATTTACTGTACTAAAAATCCTGCCACTGATCCTCAGATATTTTTTTTTAAGAAAAAGAAACCAATAAATAAATAAATGAGTCAAAACACTTGTCGTGCTGAGGGTGGGCTTCTTCCTCCTTATGCCCCTCCTACTTCACACCCTTTACTATACCCTGTGTTTAGCTCCTGTCAATCAGATTTAACAGGGCATATAATTAAGAGTTGGGGGAAGGGAGGGGAAAATTTGCAGCAATTAAAGACAGCACAGAATTACACCACCACTATGTTTTAAATTCTCAACAGCCCAAAAACAATTATAAGTAAAGACAACAAAGAAAGTATAGTGTCACTAGAGGCCCACAATCTAAGTTTAAAAGAAAAATAGCAATTACCAGTTACTCTAAAGCACTGAATTGAATATGTTTCCTTCCTTCCCCTTCTGGCTTCTTCTGGCACTCAATCCCAAACCGGGCCTCTCGGGTCAGGAGGGGCTCACACGGGCACATCCAGGTGTGTCACAGCCAGATAGGGCTTCAGATACAGATGTGCAGGCAGACCCTGACCCTGACTATTTAGAGGGTCAGGAAGCACATATCAGGGATCTTGGGGAAAATCATGACCTATGAAACTTCTTTATGATGAGCAGGACTCTGAGGAGGACAAGGAGGAGGAAGGGGAGTGAATGGAGCTAAAGTTAAGGATTCCTCTCCCTCCACTGTTTGATACCAAGTCCTGATCTTACCTGATAGCTGAGGCATGTAGGTCATCACAGCTCATGGAGACAGTGGACGTCAATCCTATACTGCCCGTATCCTTCTGTGTTCCAAAGTGTTTTCTGAGCTTTCTTCACTGTGACCAAATTATCGAACAAGAATGGGCAGGGGTGGACCAAAGAAAATCTCTGCCAGAATCTAAGGTTTGGTATTGCCCTTTTTTGAAGGACAAATTTCACAGTTGGGAAGCCCCTCTTCTGGCAGATTAGGTGGTGCATAATTCTGTCAAGCACACCACTGTTCCTATTGAGCGGTCATTGGCATAATGGAGTCACATGACAAAAGAGTGGATGCCGCATGTAGAAGGGCTTTCATCTCCAACAGCGCAAACCTGCATACCTCCTATGCCTCTTTTATTGTTGCCAGAGCTTTAAACTTGTGGGTTACTACACTGGTGAGCTTCGTTCCCCCAGATTCAGAGGGGGTGAACAGTCTACAATTGGTTGCCATGGCCTCCACCTTTTTAGGGAATACCATGTTGGAGAATTCACCCATGTTGGCTTGCTCTGCCTATCACATTGTGTCAGCCATGCAAGATGTATGACTTAGGCACTGGGCTGCTGATCAAGCTTCAGAGACCAAGCTGTTCAGTCTCCCTTTTGAGGGAGGTTTGTTGTTTGGTTTTGGTCTAGATGATATTTTAAAGGATGTCCAGGATAAGAACTGCCATCTTCCAGTATCAAAGCAATAGCATAAGGCTGCATCAATCCCAAAAGGTCAAGAAGGTGGCCGATGGAGGCAGTTTCAAGGTGGCTGTCTTCCTTTTTGGAACTTTGATACTCAGAGAACTAAAGAAGCCTATTCTGGTTTACAAGAGCTACAGTAACAGAGGGGCTTTTGTCAGATGATGTACCAGTGACCCAGGGCGAAAGTCAGGTGCCTCACAATGAGGGTACGTGGGCCCATCTCTGCCCCCCTTCCCTTGGTGGAAGACTGCACAATTTTTACTCAAGATGGGCCCAGATAACTTCAGTTGCTTGGGTTTTGGAAATTATAGCCTTAAGTTATGCAACGCACTTTTCAACAATCCCCTCAAGGGGACATTTTCTGACATCCCCGGTTCCCAAGGATCCTCTAAAGAGAGAAGGGGTGTCCGAGACCCTGACCAGTCTCAATCAAATCAGGGCGATTGGGCCGGTTCCTTCAAGTGAAGAAAGCCAGGAATTCTACTCGCTCTTTTATGAACATATGAACATTGCCAGCAGATACAGGGAATACAGTCTTTCAAGTCTGCTAGAATGCATAACTCCAAGTCAATTCTACTGCAGCTGCCACCCACCCCTTACCCATTCATCTGATTTATTGTCCCATTTGTCGGCTTCCCCCTCCCCAACTTCCCCTCAGTTTTGACCTTATCTTTGACCCTGTTCCACCACACTTAACGCTGCACACAGATTTCAATGATATCACTTCCTCTGGTAGTGTATACTACCTTGCTACCACCCTTTCTGTGATATAATGCCTCCTCATTTTCCTCCTGAATATTTCACCCTCTAATTTCCGACTGTGCCCCCTTGTGCCCCCCCTTAATCTGAAAATGCCCTCAGTACTAACCCTATTTATGCCCTTTAAGTACTTGAAAGTCTCAGTCATATTCCCTCTCTCCCCCGGGGAATAAATGTTGAGCTCCCTCAGTCTTTATTCATATGCATTGTTCCCCAGTCCAAGGATCATCTTTTCTGCCCTGCACTTGACCCCCTTCAGTAGTTTGACATCCTTCTTTAAATAAGGGGGACCAGAACTGCACACAATACTCCCAAGTGCAATCTCACCAGCAACCTGTGCAGTGGCAGGATGACTTCCTCTCCTTGAGGTGATTCCTCTGGTAATGCACCCCAGCATCTTATTAGCTTTGTCTGCCACCGTCCTGCACTGTGCTGAACGATTCATGTCCCCTGTGACTAGTACCCCCCCCCCTCGATCCTTCTTCTCTGAAGTGGATAACTGCACACACACACACACACACAGCCAGTAGCAATTCCCAGGGTTTATGGCTCCCAAGTATATGACTTTGCACTTCTTTTTGTTGAACCCCAGCTGCCATGTGTCTGACCAGTGCTCAAGCTTAGCCAAGTCCACATGGAGTACTTGCCTACCATCCACACTATCCACCTCTGCACAAATCATGTGTGTTGTCTGCAAAAAGGCTGATCTTATTCCTAATCTCATCCAATATGTCGATATATATATCAACAATCAATATATATCGAGGCAGTATAGCGCAGTGGTCTAAGGCTCTGAGCTGCAAATCTGGTGACATCCAGCAGACCAGACCTGGGTTTGAATCCCACAGCTACCACTTGCATACTGTGTGACCCTGAGCAAGTCACTTAACCTCCTTGTGCTCCCAGGTCGCTCCTGTAAAAAAGCTTTCAGCTTAGTGTGCTATACCTGGTTAAACAACCAAATAAATATGTCACCAGTGAAGATGTTAAATAACACTGGTCCTAGTACTGAGCCTTGTGAGACTCGGCTAGTTGCAGATCTGGGAGTCAAGAGTTCTCCCCATACAATTACCCTCTGCTGTCTGTCCTCCAGACAGTTCTTAACCCATCCTACCAGTTTCTCCCCTGCTCACAGGTTTCTCAGTTTACTAGTCAACCTTCCATGTGGCACTGAGTCAAAGGCCTTGCTGAAGTCCAGATACAGGACATCCACTGCATGACCCCTATCAAGTGCCCTTGTCACCCAATCAAAAAAGTCAATCAGGTTGGTCTGGCAGGATCTACCCAAGACAAACCCATGTTGCCCTTCATCCTGGAGACCATTCACCTCCAGAAAGATTACCAGTCTCTCTTTAAGGATAGTCTTCATTAACTTCCCCACAAAGGAGGTAAAACTGACCAGTCTGCAGTTACCTGGTTCATCCTTGGGACCACTCTTAAGGAGGGGTACCACATGTGCCATCCTCCTCCCACAAATCCATCTAGTGACCAATTACCCAGATATAGACAGTGACCCTTAACAGCGTTCAATAAACAGTTTGCAATAGGCATTAACAATATGCTCACAATTGTCTCACTTATCAGTAGGGTCTCTGGTCCTGGTGTGTGCCCTGCAACCCCCTGTAAAAGACAGTTTAGCAATACAACATGCACTTTTTAGCACATTCAGTTTCAAGTCTATCACTTTAAGCACAGTAATAATATGCTCATAAACCAATTTAAACGTGAAATGACAAATCAGTTTTATTAAGGGGATGTGAACAAGGATGGGGCATGAATTTAGATGAACAGTTACTATATTGATTAGATTCAGGGCACTTTGCATGTACTTTTTTTAGCGCCTTCCCTGGACTCCAACCTTGCCACTCCTTCAGACTGCATGTAGCTCCCTTTTACCCACCGTCTCACCTCTTCTGTCTCATACAAACATATGAAATTGCCAGCTGATACAGGCCATATCGTCTATCTAGTCTGCTCGAGTATGCAGCACTTCAGCCCAGTGGACTGCAGCTGCCCCCCATTAACTCTGCCCTCCCCAACTGCCCCCCCGGTATGTACTTTCCCCTTGAATTTGTCCCACCCCCTCTTGAAGCACCCCACAGTCTGTACTGATCTCCCCTCCATTAGCCATGATCCCATCGGATCCCCGCACCCAGGGGATCCAGCACTAACCCTACCGGAAGGGTCCCTCCCTGGGAGGAAGGGAGGAGAACATAGGGATATGGTTCCCCCAGGGTGAGTCCACATGGTAGACGGAGGAGGAGGTGTGCTGCGATGACCAGCATGGGGGAAGTAGAATGCTACCAGCTGGCTGTGATGAGTCTGGAGATATGGAGACCTCATGTAGATCACTGAAGAGTATGGGGAAACAGGGCCGTCATGACACACCTCCACTTTACGGCCTTTCCCTCCAGGTGGCCGCAACCTGCAAGTTGTCTTTGTGCATGGGCTGGATCCACAAAGCTGGTCTCTCACCGAAGAACAGTCTCTGGTGCAGGAATGGTTGGCTTGGGCCGAGTATTGGCATAAGCCCAAGGCTGAATGAACAGTTCTGGCAAAGTTCAGTTGGTTTGCTGCTGAAGGCCTCCAGCTGGCAATAAAGCTCAGTCACTGGCAAAACGGGCCATGATTTCATGATAAACATTCAGCACATTTAACAGGAACAGAATTAACTTCTTTAACTCTCAATTCAGTATTCAGACCAGCTGCTATTACAGTAGTTTCACTGAGCAATCCTCTTAACTCAATAAAACATTCTCTCTCACTCTCTTGGGCCGATCGCTTCACAGGAGCTTCTCATCTGTCCAAATTCTCAAACTGCACTTTTCAGTATCTTGGAGCTCTGTGCTGCAAGTAAAAGTTCCTTTTTAGATCATTCTGAATACTGCAATCAGGCAGTCCTAAGCAGAAGAATTACAACAGGAGGTCAGTCAGGCCTTTTCCAGCTGATTCTCGGAGGCTCCTTCCTAGGAGCAGCTTTTCGATAGCTCGAGCTGCTCACTCTTCAAGTTCTAATTCCAGCTGGCTCAGTGTTCTCTAACAGCTCTGGGCTTTTCCAGGGTTTTCTATGTTCTAATTGGCTGGTGGGAGCTGTCAGTCACAGTTTGGATGCTTCCATCAGTTCAGTTTAGGTGCCAACCTGAAAAAACTACAAGAACTACAATTTTCCCTTCCCATGAGGCACTGGAGCTAAGGACCCTTTGATGTCCACTGTGTCCTATTGGTCCAAATGCTGCAAGTCCAGGACAAAACATGGTGGCTCCCACTTAGATAAACAAAGCTGCACAAAGGCAGGTTAAACAAAGCACTCCAGTTTAAATATAACAGCAAGTTAGCAGTAAATATTTACAGTACTGGTTAAAGCTCCCTCTGCTTTATTGTTGACAGCAGAGTGGAGCAAATTAAAATGGTGCCTGGCCAGTCACAAGCTTTGAAGCACTTGGACCCAGCCCAGACCATTTACTATACACATACAGGCTAGAGTCTTAAAAGGACAGGTGCAGAGGCACATCATGACACTCTTACAGGAACTAACAGGATTCAAACAAATAACCTTGGATTTACCATCTAGGAATGACGTTAGCCTGGCAGTGGGCATTACTGGAGCCCAGGAAGACACTTATGGTAAGCCCCCAAATTGGGGGGCTACACTTGGAAGCACGCCATCCTGCCCTGGCACCTTATCCACCCGCAAGGACCTAAGGCCCTCCAACACCCTGCTCACTGGGATCGCCCCATCCATTACCACAGCTCCCCCTGTGCCCTCCCCACCCTTCCCCTATAGCATAGGCCCTTCCTTCTCCCTTGTAAACACCGAACATTGAGTGCTTCTGTCTGTTTCCCCCCTTTTCTTCCCACCCTCCTTTTTTTTTATCCTGACAATCTCATCTTTACAGCTTCTTTTCCCCCTTATGTACCTGAAGAAATCCTTTTCCCCTTCCCTGATCCCCTGTGCCTGTCTCAGCTCCCTTCAAACCTTGGTTGTCCTGACTATTCCACTCACCTCTCTGGATTTACTCAAATACTACTCCCTACCCTTCTCTCACTTGAATCTCTTACAACTCCTGAAGGGAGTTCTTTTTTCCTTCACTTTCTCTACTACATCACTTTCATCTACTTTCTCTACATAATCAACTCTACTTTTTGGTTCTAACCTTCTTACTTTGGTCTTTGTATGGGTGTTGGCGACTTCCGCCAGACCCAGCTTGATCATAGCCCGTTTCTGGTCGATATCCATGTATGGGCAGATATTGGTAGGGTGCCCTTCTAGTCATTTTTTTTTTATTTTATTTTAGTCTTTGGTAACTGGGTAAGGCCCACTAGGCACAAGTGCCTGTTTTCAGGGGCGACCTGGGAGCACTAGGCGGTTAAGTGACTTGCTCAGAGTCACACAGTATGCAAGTGGAGGTTGTGAGAATCAAACTCAGGTCTGGTCTGCTGGATGTACCAAGCTCGTTCACACCTCGTTCCTCTAACCTCTAGGCTATACTGCTAGCCCCCTATCCTCCCAGTATGTCCCATATCCTGCCAAAGTCTGTTCATTTGAAGTCCATTACCTTTGTCTTGGTTCTGGCCACCTCGTTAGCTAAATTGAGGAAGAACCAAACTGTGCAGTGATCACTTCCTGCCAGGGGGTCCTCCACCCCTAAGTCCTGGATGTGCTCCCCATCCATCAACACAAGGTCCAGTATGTTTCCCTCCCTGGTTGGCTCCATTGCCTCTACATCAGGAAGCTGTCCGCAAATACCTCCAGGAGGATCTGTTCCCTAGCATTAGAGGTAGCTGGGTTGCTCCAGTCTACCCCCCAGCAGATTGGAATCCTCTACTGTCACAGTATTGCCCTAACCACTGAGCCTCCTTGTTTGCTCCCTCAACTCCCTGTCAAGCTCCTCATTTTAAGAGGGTGGCCTGTACACTACCCCCAATCTAACGTTACTCCCTTTTGAGTTTTGGAACTGTACCCATAAGGCTTCAGCCCTGCCCTCCTACCCCTCTTCTGTGGTACATATTATCCCTTTCCTTACATAAATAGCCACCCCTCCCCCTTCCCTTTATCTCCATCCCTTCAGTACAACCTGTGCCCAGAGATCACTAGGTCACAGTCCTGGTAATGGGTGGCCCAAGTCTCAGTGATGGCCGCTATGTCTAACTTGTTATATGTGAACTTCATGTTTTATATTGGATTTTATTCTGTTTTTAAACCTGTACAGCACCTTGGTTATAGAAAGGTACTTAAAAAATAAAGTTATTATTATTATTATAATTATAATATCCACCTCTCCTTCCACCATCAGTGCCTGCAACTCTACTGCCTTGTTTCCCGGGCTTCTTCCATTCAAGGAAACCACCCTCCAGCATGACCTCTGCCCCTCCTTGCCCTTCCCCTGTACCACTTCCCCTTTTTTAATTCCTCTCCTTCCCCTGCTGACTAACTGGGGGGGAGGCCTTTTGGACTCCCTTGCCTGGTGGCCCTGTTTGTCACTCAAACTCACCCCCTTACTTAGTTTAGATTAATTCTGGTTGCTATGTACTCCCCCAGCATATACTTTAGGAACCCTGAGCCTTCCTTGCTCAAATGCAGCCTATCTGGTGCATAAAGATCCTTGTTCTCCCATGTCCTACCCCACCCCCACCAGACCATACCCCATGGTCTCATACCATTCCCTCATCCATTTGTTGAACTCCACAATTCTTTGTTTTCTGGCCGTACTTGCCCTAGGTACCAGGAGAATCTCAGAGAAAGCAGCTGATCGTCCTGCTTTACTGCATAGCTTTCCAACTTCTCTGAACCTCTCTTTCACCTCTTCGTCCCTACATGTCTCCAGGTTGTTTTTCCCCACGTGCACCACAATGTGAGGTTTCTCCCCATACCTCCATACTCATTTAGGAATAAACTGCCCCACCCTTCCTGATCTATTTCATAGTTCCCAAGAAGTTGGGTGAGTTTCAGGCCCATTCTGGATCTGAAACATCTGAACAAGTTTGTGCAATGCACGACCTTCAAGATGGAGTCCCTGCATTCAGTCACCTGACCTGTCCAGCCAGGGGATTTCCTAGCTTTCATAGACACATGGTGGATTCCCTGCAGGGGAAGGGCCTCAAACAACTAGTACATCAACCCACAAGAGACAGGGCTATCCTAGATCTAGTACTGACTAACAGGGAAAGGATCACAGATCTCCAGGTAGAAGGTCACCTGGGGGCCAGTGACCATCACATGGTATGGTTCAATTTAGCCACTCAAACTAAATCATCCCATTCCAAGGCAAAAATATGGGACTTCAGAGGAGCTGACTTTGATAAGATGGGCAACAGAGTTAAGCTAGCCCTGGCAAAAAGAAATACAGGTAAGGGGGTACAGGCAAAGTGGGCAAGCATTAAGGATGCAATACTTGAAGCAACATCCCATTGTGTTAGTGAGAAAAGGAAGTGCAAAAGAAGAAGGAAACCACTTTGGTTCTCAAAAACAGTAGCAGAAAAGGTCAGAGCCAAAAGGCTGGCCTTCAGGAAATATAAGGGAATGCAGCAGGATGAAGATATGGAGGCATACCAAACTTCCCTAAGGGAAGCAGGGAAGGCAGTAAGGCAGGCAAAGGCCCAAACCGAGGAAACACTAGCACAAACAGTAAAAGAAGGTGACAAGACTTTCTATAGATACATTAGTGAAAGGAGAAAATCCAGAGGGGGTATTGCTAAGATCAAAGGGGATAAGGGGGCATGTGAGGAGGAGGACCATGTAAAAGCATCTATCCTAAATAGATACTTCTGCTCAGTATTTACTGAAGAGAAGGTAAGGCAGGGCCCACAGCTCAGCACCATGGACTCGGGGAGGGAGGTGTGTACTAGTCCCTTCACAAAAGAAAGGGTCCTACAAGAGCTCGATAAGCTCAGGGTGGACAAGGCAATGGGACCTGATGGCATACATCCCAGGGTACTAAAGGAGCTAAGTGTGGAACTAGCAGAACCATTATCAGAACTGTTCAGTGAGTCTCTGAGCACAGGAGAGGTCCCAGAAGACTGGAGAAGGGCTCATGTGATCCCACTCCACAAGAGTGGTAGTAGGGAGGAGGCAGGGAACTACAGACCAGTCAGTCTTACCTCAGTAGTGAGCAAGATTATGGAGGCACTCCTTAAGGAAAGGATAGTGCAACACCTGGAATCCATAGGAGCACAGGATCCAAGACAGCATGGGTTTACAAAAGGAAGGTCCTGTCAAACTAATCTCATAGATTTCTTTGACTGGGTAACCAGAGTGGTGGACCAAAGGGGAGCAGTTGATGTCGCCTACCTTGACTTCAGCAAAGCTTTCGATACTGTTCCACATAGAAGATTGATTAATAAGCTGGGTAGGCTCGGGGTTGGTTAGAGGTTAGTCAACTGGGTGGCAAACTGGTTGATGGGCAGAAAACAGAGTGGTGGTAAACAGTATACAGTCAGAAGAGATGCAAGTCACAAGTGGGGTACCTCAGGGATCTGTTCTGGGGCCAGTCCTCTTCAATATCTTCATCAGTGACATTGCAGATGGACTGGAGGGTAAGGTTTGCCTGTTTGCAGATGACACCAAGATCTGCAACAGAGTAGATGATCCAGATGGGTTGGGCAGAATGAGAAGAGATCTGGATAAACTAGCAAAATGGTCGGAAGAGTGGCAACTGGGGTTTAACGCAAAGAAGTTCAAGATTGCAACAGCCCTCAGGGTCTTCGCAAAGGTGCTCTACCCGAAAGAGCTCCTGTGTCCCTACTGTCCCTCCCGCTCACTCTGATCACCTGGCAAGGGATTGCTAGAGATTCCCATGGTATCTGTTAAAACATCGGGAGGAAGATCTTTTGCCTTTATGGCTCCTAACCTGTGGAATTCTCTGCCTTACCAGATACGAGAAAGCCAGACCATAGAGGGTTTTAAAAATCATCTAAAGACTTACTGTATCTATTTAACCAGGCCTTCTCAGAATGTATTGAATTTTGAATTTATAGTGTAATCTCCCTACAAATGGGGGTTCCCAAAAAGTCTTCCTCGAGCTTGCCTAAGTGCTCACCGCCAGGCTGATGTTCTGCACTTAGCAGTTTAAATGGTGTTACCAGTGAGTGCCTGTGTAGCCTCCTTGTACTGTCGGTTTAAGAGCTGGTAGTGCGATGATAATTAATCTGGAAGGGGGGGCAGAGTGTTGGCATGCTCGAGTCCCGTCCGAGTAGCCAGGGAATAGCTCAGTTTCTGCCGTCGCTAATTGTGCAGCGGGAGCTCTGTAAAAAGATGTAACTAGTTGCCGAAAGTCATTTAGAGTAATAATGATAATGTGGTTTGTTCTAACCTGCCTTCTTTGCAGCAAGAACTGTTCTGATTATCTCCACCATTTTGGTCCCGAACTGCCGAATTGGACCAATCAGTACTTGGGGACTCTAAAATGGAGCCTGTCTGAAAGGACTGTGTGGATTGCAAGCTTGGGATTTGTAGTTTTGGACTGTTGGCACCTTTTTGTAACTGAAGGGGGAGCTCTTGCTGTGACTGACAGCTGAACTGACCAACTGAACCTTTTGGATCTGAGGGAAATCCTCTGAACTGCCTGCTGGCAAGCCAGATCTAAGTAGGAAGCTGAGAGAGCAGCAGCTCGTGATAGTTCGAGCAGCAATTGCTTAGTTTCGAGCGGGAAAACTGAGGAAAGGCCTGATTTCCGGTCTGCGCACCCGTTAACTGCCTGAGAGGGAAAGAAAGAAAAAGAGAGAGAGTTGTAATCGGACTGAATCCGAGTTTGGTGAACCAAGTGAGCTACTGAAGGGGGACCAGGCTTTACCTGAGAAGTACTGAAGATTGTGCTGAATGTGATCAGCCTGCCAGAAAACCCTTTTCCCTTCAAGACTTCTGTGTGGTGCAGAGAACTTGGTGATTGTGACCAGGGAGTGCTGTGCCTGGTTCAGTAAGTTTCTTTTTACATATAAATGTGCTGTGTACTGGAAGGGGATCATGAATTGGCTCCCCACGTTGAGAACTGGGCTCTGCTTGCTGGAAGTTGTCTCCAGCACAAATGGACTGAATCTGCAGTTAGCTCCATGTGGCTGGACCTAGCCATGAGGGCCCCGCCAAACTACCCTGCTGCACAGAGAAGAGCCATCGACGAGAGACCTGCCCAGGGATCAGCCCCCTGCTTCATGCCTGAACAGAACGACGCCGAGGCGAATCATATGGCCCTGCTTCTCCTGGCAAATCCAGAGAATTCATCTACTGTCTCAATTTTAATCCATCCTGTATCCAGTCTTGGGTATCATGAGTAACCATCAGGGTAGCTTCCTGCGACTATCTTTTTATCTAAGTGTGTCGTCTGATTGCTGTGTTGTTTCTTTCTTTCACAAACTGAGCCATCTGGCTCTGTATTACAAAAGTGTGTTGTGCAAGTGTTTTTTCCATCACAAGGCCCCGACCAGCTGCAAGGCCGGCCTACACCAGGCATTGGTCCTGGCTAGCCACCTTTCTTTCCAACTGGGTACCCAGGGAGTGTGACTGTGTTAGGGACTCTGACTGCATACACAGCTGTGTGTTTGATGGAGTTAAGATAATTAACCTGATTATCCCCTCCCTTGTTCAAACCCCTCTGAATAAATCAGATCTACTTGTGTCACCAATTTGTGCTGGAAGTATTGTATTGTTGCCAGTTGCTCTGCCTAACCTTGTTTTACAGGGGGTCCCCAGGGTTGAAACGGAGAAACCAGCCTTGGTAGTAAGTGTGAACTGTGTGGGTACTTGCCAAGTATATCAGAGGTATTGTGAAAGTAATTACTGCATATTGTGGTGACCACTAGCAGGAACAGAGGGGGGTCACAGTGTCCCGGAGGGCTGTGCCCAGGCTAGTTTGACCACTGCCAACCCTGACCTCTGGGTGGAGGCACCCGTTTTCAAACTCAGGCCCCTTAACCTGCTACTAGCCAAGTAGGCAGGGGTAGTAGCCCTTGGGATAACTCCACCTAGGGGTTACATCTTGGAGGCACCACTGGGATTAGCATCCTCTAGTGGCCAAAAGAGGGAAGTACCCCGATATGTTTAAATTAGGTGAGAAAATGGAGGATTTTGCTACGCCCAAACCCAAGATTGCCCTCATAAGCTGTTAGTGCACCGAATGATGGAGTAGAGTGAGTCTGAGGGGTTAGATCCCCACCAGACCCTCCTGTTACTGGATGTTCTCTTAGGGACCACAAAGACTAGCATTACAGAAGCTGTGGAACATGTCAAAGGACTGGGAAAAGTTAAAGTGAGGGGGAGGGATACAGACCTGTTTGACAAGACTATGATAGTTTTACTCTCCTGCAGTTTTTCCATAGATCCAGAGAAGGTACCCCTGGTTATTCTGCCAGAAGGGACTTAGAAGGGGTGGAGGGTCATTCACCTGCATAGTGATCTGGCTACCACGGGTGGGTCTCCCAGTATAGAGGGGTTTAAGGACAAGCTGCTCAAGTTATTAGCGTCTGAAGGACGAGCCGCTCAAGAGCTAGTAAAGGTGCTAGACCTTTCAGAGGAGCACACGCCATTGCAGTCCCCGGCCAGGTCTCCTGCTTCCCCTAAGAGTTCCCCTGTAGTCCCCTTTCCGATAATAATTAAATCTGTGCGTTTGGATTCTTACCGTAAACTCAGACTTTTCTCGGGCACCGTCCCAGTGCCTATGGGGCAGGATGACCTGAAAACATGGATGGACTATGCTACCTCCTTGGTACAGAAATGGCAGTGCTCTGAGGGGGAGAAAAGAAAGAGACTCATGGAAAGCTTAAGGGGTCTGGCACTGGAGGCCATCTGTTTTTTTATGAGCCACTAGCCCAGAGGCTACTGCAGATGAATACCTTTCTGCCTTGGAAGGAGTATTTGGAAGCACTGAGTCGGGGGACGATTTGTTGTGGAAATTCAAGTCTTCCAAACAATGGAAGAATGAGAAGTTGTCTGTGTTTGTTACCAGAATTGAGAGGGCCCTGCAGAGGGTCCACAAGAAGGGAGGAGTGCCGGCTAAGGAACTGAACCGAGTCAGATTGGACCACATTCTCAAGTCAGTCAGGTATTCCAGTGTGATGATGTTGAAACTCAAGCTGCAAGACAGGAAGGCTAATCCTCCTGAGTACTGTCACCTTATGAAGGAGATTCGTGAGGCAGAGACTGATGAAGAGGGCTGGGGGCCCTATGCTGGGGCTGTTGGTACCTGCCAGACCCCTGAGAGAAATTACCCAGGTGAAGCACAGCAGCTGAGAGAGCTAATTAAAGAGTTGACTGAGGCAGCTAGAGAAACTGACCTTTATCAGGCGCTCCCTGAGACCTGAAACGGGGTTGGGGTGAATGTTGTTTCTTCAGAAACCCGGACTGAGGGTAACATATTGGAGGAAGTACACGAGTTGAGAGCCCTGGTGGGGCACCTACTGCAAAACACACCAACACCCAAGCTTGGTGAAAGTCCCAAGAATCAAGGATGCAGGTTGCCGGTGGAGGAGGAGCAAATAAGAGCCCCTGGTGTACAAAAACCTGGAGATGGCCCGCAACCTCCCAGAGACTCTAGAGAACCCAATTTTTGCTACCATTGTGGGGAGGATGGACACACTCATTTCTATTGTCACTCACCTGAGAACCTGAGGAAGGTCACTGTTAGACACTTAGCCTTGATTCGACGGAACAACAACGGCCGTCAGGTGGGGCTGCTCGAAAAAGTTACTCCTCAACGGCAACTGCCAAATTGACACCTAAGTCTGCACCACCCGAATGGTCCGAGGTGGTGGGCCCTTCCATGGAAACAATAGTAAAGGTGAATGGGGTGTCTACCCGGGCTGTGCTTGATAGTGAATCTCAAGTGACTATAACGTTTCAAGAGTGGTATCAGAAGCACCGGCCGGATGTACCTCTACAACCCTTGGAAGGTCTGCATGTCTGAGGACTGAGTGAGAAGTCATATCCGTACTCAGGGTATATTCGGATCTGGCTGTCTTTCCTGACCTCAGTGGCTCGAGTGGATGAGCAAGTCAAGACCCTGGCCTTAGTGTGTCCCCTTACTGTTCCATATGATAAGGTTCCCCTGCTAATTGGGACCAACGTGCATATGTTTGGAAGACTGGCACAACTCTGTTATGAGAAACAGGGGCATCGGACTAGGAGGGCTCTAAGGATTCCCGCCCTGATTAAGAGGGTCTATGAGCTGCAACAGAATCCCGAGAAAGTGGACCAGGATGAACCAGTAGGGATCGTGTGGAAGAAGGATCCCGACTCAATGATGTTGGCCCCAAACACCCAGTATACCCCCCAAGGGGAGGTCTGCCTGAAGAAAGATGTTAAGAATAGAATACTGATGTTGGATGCACCAGATGATGGAAGATTGCCAGAAGGATTGTTGGTCAAGCCCAGCATCTTGCCCGCTTGTGCTCATGCCTATGCCCAGCGGGTGATGGTTCAGATTCACAATGTGTCAGATCAGGAGATCCGGGTCATCCGAGGCTGCACCCTTGCTACGGTACACTGTGCAGACAGTGCTGTGTTGCCTAACAGCAAGTATCATAGTACGACAGATAGAGTGACCCCAGATGCATTTGACTTTGGTGACTCCCCATTGCCAGCTGAATGGAAGACCTGAATTAGCAAGAAACTTGCCCAGAGGGACCAGGTATTTTCATTGAAGGAATGGGATGTGAGATGTTTCCAAGGTGCGGAGCATCACATACGTCTGCACGATGAATGGCCATTTTGAGAGATGTCTTGGCATCTAGCTCTGGCTGACATAGATGATGGGAGAAGACACTTGCAAGAAATGCCCGTGGCTGGTGTGATACAAGAATCCAGAAGCCCTTATGCTTTGCCCATTGTGGCTGTGCATAAGAAAAATGGGACTGTGAGATTGTGTATTGATTATCGAACCTTGAACAGGTGGACCATTCCCGACCAGTACACCATGCCCCGTATACAAGATGCTTTGAATTGTCTAAATGGGAGCAAGTGGTTCTCAGTGATGGATCTTCGCAGTGGGTACTACTAAATTCCAATGGCCCCGGAGGAGCGTGAGAAGACAGCTTTCATTTGTCCCTTGGGATTCTACAAATTTCTAAGAATGCCCCAAGGGATATCCAGTGCCCCGACCTCTTTCCAGTGGCTGATGGAACGAGCGGTGAGAGATATGAATTTACTGGAATGCCTGGTGTACTTGAACAGTGTCATTGTGTTTGGGAGCACTCTGGAGGAGCATGAGAACAGATTATTTAAAGTATTAGACCGACTGGAAGATTTTGGCCTTAAGTTATCCATCGACAAATGCCAGTTCTTTCAGACCTCAGTGAAGTATGTGGGGCACATAGTATCCACAGAAGGGATAGAGACTGATCCCAGTAAAGTTGAGGCTTTGACTACTTGGCCCCAGCCCCACACTCTGAAAGAACTGCAACGCTTCCTGGGGTTTTGTGCTTACTATCGCCAGTTCATAAGAGACTATTCCAAGGTGATCCGGCCACTATTGAATCTCACCCAGGGTTACCCTCCCACCAATCGGAAATACAAGAAAGAAGCCACCCCAGCATCAGAAAGAGTGTACTTCCATTCAGGTGAACTTTTCGGGCCCCTCTGGATGCCGACTGTGAAGCAGCCTTCCACCAAATCATCTACCAGCTCACCCATGCCCCCATCCTCGCCTATGCTGATCCCACCAAACCCTATGTGCTGCACACTTATGGCAGTCTACAGGGTTTGGGAGCCATGCTGTATCAAGACCACGAGGATGGTTTGAGACCAGTGGCCTTCGCTAGCAGGAGTCTGATCCCATCAGAGCGAAACTACCGTGTGCATAAGTTGGAATTTCTGGCCCTAAAGTTGGCCATAGTTGATCAGTTCCATGGTTACCTCTACGGGGCAAAGATATTGGTGAAGACTGACAATAACGCCTTGACCTATGTGCAGACTTCAGCTAAACTAGATGCCACCAGGCATCGGTGGCTCTCTGCGTTATCTACCTATGATTATGCTGTCAAATATAGACCAGCCCTGAATCATACGGATGCTGACGTCCTATTTCGAAGGCCCACTTCCAAGAGTGACTGGGTCAGGCTGTCTGAACCTGACATTCGAGCATTGTGTCAAAAGTTTGACCGAAATGAACAGATGTCTGCAGACACAGTGGACTGCTTAGTAGATTGTTTAGGTCCTTCTGATACCTGCAGACCAGATGCGTACTGTTACTTTTCTGCCCTAGATATTAGTGCAGTACCTCAGTTCGACCATGACAGTATTCAGTGAGCTCAATCTCAAGATCCTATGATTCAGCCAGCCCTTGATGCCCTCCATGCAGGGAAAGATGTGTCAAAGTTGCATTCTTCTGACTTGTGAACTGCTCTACTGTTTAAAGAAGGACCCAGATTGGAGCTGCTCAATTAGTTGTTGTACAGAGAGACAGTAGATTGGGGTGGCCAATTAGACAAACAGCAGTTGATCCTGCCCAAAGCCTTCAAAGATTTGGTGTTGAGGTCCCTCCACAATCATATGGGCCACCTCGGTATTGACCGAACCCTGGACTTAGCACGATCTCGATTCTACTGGCCCAAAATGGGGGCCGATGTTGAGCACCATGTAAAGACTTGTAGTTGCTGCCTGCAGAGAAAAGCCTTGCCTCAGAGGGCTGCCCCCCTTGTCAATATTACTACCAGCACTCCAATGGAACTAGTCTGTATAGACTTCTTGAGTTTAGAACCTGACCGGCGTAACATTAGCAATGTATTAGTGGTTACAGATCATTTCACAAGGTATGCACAAGCTTTTCCTACCAAAGATCAAAAGGCATCTACTGTGACCAAGGTGCTAGTGGAAAATTTCTTCGACCACTATGCTGCCCCCCAGCAAATTCATTCTGATCAAAGTAGAGACATTGAAAGCTGGCTAATCAAAGAAATGCTCTCTCTCTCTCTCTATGGGGGGTGCAAAAGTCAAGAACCACCCCTTACCACCTGCAGGGGGACCTACAACCTGAACACTTTAATCGCACCCTGCTAGACATGCTAGGCACCCTCCAACCAAAAGACAAGCATAAATGGAGCCAGCAGATTAGCACCTCTGTCCACGCCTACAATTGCACAAGAATTGATGCCACCGGGTTCTCTCCCTACCGCCTCATGTTCGGGAGAGAGGCCCGGTTGCCAGTTGATGTTTGTTTTGGGGTCTTTCCAGATGGGGTCTGAGCCGCAAATTATCTGCAATATATGCAAAAACTGAAAGCTCAATTGAACCATGTATACAAACTGGCCCAGACAATGGCTGCCAAGAGAAACTTAGCCAATAAAGAGAGACATGATAAAAGGGTAAAGGTGCAAGAACTTCAACCTGGAGACCATGTGTTGTTGCGAAATTTGGGACTGCATAGTAAACGTAAAAATGCTGATCAATGGCATAATCTCCCCCATATAGTAGTAGGCAAGTTGGATGATTTACCTGTATACAAAGTGCGCCCTCAAAACAACTCCAAGGCTATCAAGACTGTGCACCGTAACCACTTACTACCTATTGGTCAAGTCATGATTGAAGCTGAACCCCCCCCCCCGAGATTGTTCCCCCTGGACCAGTGACTCGTGCTGCTGCCAAACAAAGACAGAGTCAACCTACCCCACTGGTCACTGACTGAAGGTTTTCCCCACGGCAAGCCGGAATGATAGTGACTGTCAGTCCACTTCTGATGAGAGTGAGTGCAACTATGCCTATTACCTCTCTTATGAACTGAGTCAGCTGTTTCAAGGTAACCCCCTGGTTAATTGTGGGGATGAAGCTGGGCCTTCTGGACTGCCTAACCCCCAGCTTCATCCTTGGAGCTAATGCTCCCTGAAAGTGAAGTGCAGAATGTTACGTCTGAAGATACTGAATCTCTATGTGTGGTGGAATTGTATGATCTGCCTGAGGAAGAGGCTGATGATATGAGTCATTCTGGTGATATGCCAGAACCTGAAGAATACTTTGAGTGTGATGATGAATCCCTTGCCATGCCAGAGTGCCTTCCCAGTGAGCTAAGTGTTGCAGAAACAGAACTTACAGAGCCAGGGGCTGACAGTGCTCTAAGTTTGAACCTTCTTACCCAGGCAGAGGCCCCCCTCACAAGTGATGAACGCCCCAAGGCTGTGGCTGAAAGTACAGAGACTGTGGTTGTTCCCCCCAGAAAGACTGGCCGAGCTGTCAAGCGTGTGGTGTGATTTAGTTATGATTCCCCTGGAGGCCCGTGGATTTGCCTCTCAGTGTAGTCCATAAGGGGGTTTATGTTTTCCAGAACTCACTGCCCAAACTGAGTCTAAGTGCCAATTCCTGGATGATCATGCTGCCCTCCAGGTATGGTGCCCCTGCCCCGTTTAGCCCCAGGTTATCTGATAGGGAAGGACCCCCTCTCACATTGTTCAATGTACAGGAAGTTATTACCTGAATTCAGTATAGTAATGTGTAAGTTACCTGTGTGAAATATACATAATGTAATTCAGAATGGATATTGTACTGTGAAATGCAGAGAATGTGTATAGTAAAAGTTACATATGTTGACTGATGCCTTAGAAGTCACAGGCCTGACCTGCTAATGGTATAGAATTCAATAGTTCTCAGACTTTGTCACAGTGAGCCTCCCCAAATCCATGGAAAAGATTTTGAGCCTCCCCCCAAAAACTGAAATAATCTTGGGCCTCCCCAAAGAAAAACAACATACTGTACTTTGCGCAGTACACCATGAATAAATTGAAAGCCCTTTGAGTACTTGGCTCACTTTCAGTTCTTTGTCTTATACTGACATGGAACCTTTGAAAAAGAGCTCCTGTGCTCAAAGGTGTTATCTGAATAACAAAAAAAAATAAATAAAAAATAAACAAATATTATTCAGCTTATTGTAACAACCCCCATACACACACACAGGCCAACCTACATACTCTTGCTATTTTCATTCTTGAATCATTGTTACCCCTTGTTGCAGTACCTTCATGGGTCAGACTGCTTTCTCCATTTCCTCTCTACATGAAATAACCTTCCTACATACTTTGCCTCTCCCCATCCTTCCCTGCTCCTAAGCAACTTCTCAGGGATTACTTTGCTCATTCCTGCTATTGCTGTTAGCACTTCTTTGCTCAACCCTTGTATTTGGGCTGTTCTGCCATCAGGCTACAAATTGATCAATTACCACCACTCATTATTAGTTCATTGTTCATATTTGTTTGCACTATTGGTTAGTGCGTATTTCTTGATCTGTTTTATAGTTGTCTTTTGAAATGTATTCACTCCATACCCTTTCCCGGGTACACCTGAAATTAGCCTTTCATTCACCTTCCCTTGTCACCTATTAGTAAATAAATACATTAACTTCACCTACTATTATCCTCTTTCAGTTTGCATCATCTCTTCACACAAAATATATAAAACTCAATTTAAATACAGTACTTTTTCAGACTTGCTTGAGCCTCCCCTAGAACAGGTTGGGGCCTCCCCTGGGAGGCTGGCCTCACCATTTGAGAACCCCTGGTAGATGTATAGTATAATTTGTAACTGCAATTATTGTGATAGTACTGACTTGATGTGGAAGCCAAGTTTTCTCCAGGCAAGGAAGGGTGTAACCCCCCTACAAATGGGGGTTCCCGAAAAGTCTTCCTCGAGCTTGCCTAAGTGCTCACTGCCAGGCTGGTGTTCTGTGTTTTGCAGTTTAAATGGTGTTACCAGTGAGTGCCTGTGTAGCCTCCTTGTACTGTCGCTTTAAGAGCTGGTAGTGTGGTGATAATTAATCTGGAAGTGGGGGCAGAGTATTGGCATGCTCGAGTCCCGCCCGGGTTGCCAGGAAGTAGCTCAGTTTCTGCCGTCGCTAATTGTGCAGAGGGAGCTCTGTAAAAAGATGTAACTAGTTGCTGAAAGTCATTTAGAGTAATAATGATAATGTGGTTTGTTCTAACCTGCCTTCTTTGCAGCAAGGACTGTTCTGATTATCTCCACTATTTTGGTCCCGAACTGCCAAATTGGACCAATCAGTACTTGGGGACTGTAAAATGGAGCCTGTCTGAAAGGACTGTGTGGATTGCAAGCTTGGGATTTGTAGTTGTGGACTGTTGGCACCTTTTTGTAACTGAAGGGGGAGCTCTTGCTGTGACTGACAGCTGAACTGACCAACCGGACCTTTTGGATCTGAGGTAAATCCCCTGAACTGTCTGCTGGCAAGCCAGATCTAAGTAGGAAGCTTAGAGAGCAGCAGCTCGTAATAGTTCAAGCAGCAACTGCGTAGTTTCGAGCAGGAGAACTGAGGAATGGCCTAATTTCCAGCCTGCGCACCCGTTAACTGCCCTAAGAGGAAAAGAAAGAAAAAGAGAAAGAGAGAGAGTCGTGATTGGACTGAATCCGAGTTTGGTGAAGGGGGATCAGGCTTTACCTGAGGAGGACTGAAGATTGTGCTGAATGCGATCGGCCTGCCAGAAAACCCTTTTCCCTTCAAGACTTCTGTGTGGTGCAGGGAACTTAGCGATTGTGATCAGGGAGTGCTGTGCCTGGTTCAGTAAGTTTCTTTTTACATATAAATGTGCTGTGTACTGGAAGGGGATCATGAATTGGCTCTCCATGTTAAGAACTGGTCTCTGCTTGCTGGAAGTTGTATCCAGCGCAAATGGACTGAATCTGCAGTTAGCTCCATGTGGCTGGGCCTTGCCACGAGGGCCCCGCCATACTACCCTGCTGCACAGAGAAGAGTCACCAATGAGAAACCTGCCCAGGGATCAGCCTCCTGCTCCACGCCTGAACAGGAACAATGCCAAGGCAAATCGTGTGGGCCCTGCATCTCCTGACAAATCAAGAGAATTCATCTACTGTCTCCATTTTTATCCATCCTGTGTCCAGTCTTGGGTATCATGAGTAACCATCAGGGTGGCTCTCTGCAACTATCTTTTTATCTAAGTGCGTCATCTGATTGCTGTGCTGTTTCTTTCTTTCATGAATTGAGCCATCTGGCTCCAGATTACATAAGTGTGTTGTGCAAGTGGTTTTTCCATCACAGGGCCCTGACCAGCTGCAACACTGGCCTACCCTGGGCAATGGTCCTGGCTAACCACCTTTCTTTTCAACTGGGTACCCAGAGAGTGTAACTGTGTTAGGAACTCTGACTGCATACACAGCCATGTGATTGATAGAGTTATTAAGCTAATTAACCTGATTACCCCCTCCCTTGTTCAAACCCCTTTGAATAAATCAGATCTGCTTGTGTCTGCATTTAACCAGGCTGTGGTTCCAATTTGTGCTTGACGTATTGTATTGTTGCCAGTTGCTTTGCCTAACCTTGTCTTACAGGGGGTCCCCAGGGTTGAAACGGAGAAACCAGCCTTGGTGGTAAGTGTGAACTGTGTGGGTACTTGCCAAGTTTATCAGAGGTATTGTGAAAGTAATTATTGTGTATTGTGGTGGCCGCTAGCAGGAACAGAAGTGGTGGGTAAATTTGGAGACAGGCAATGGCACCACAATCTGCACAGGGGTTGTATACAGACCCCCTTCTCAGGGGGAGGAAATGGACAAGGAAATGATAGAAAGTATACTTAGAATGGCAGAAAAAGGGGAGATACTGCTGATGGGTGATCTGAATATGCCAGATGTTAACTGGAGTGTAGTTGCAGCTGCCACTTCGAAGAGTGCAGTTATTCTAGATGCCCTACAGGGGGCATGCCTTAGACAACTAGTACTGGAGCCCACTCGAGAGGGAGCAATATTAGACTTGATACTCTCAAATGGAGATGGAGAGAGGATCACAGATGTAGAAGTGGGTAGCCATCTGGGAACTAGCGACCATCGAACAGTATGGTTCACAATAAACACAGCAATAGAGTCAAGCCATACAAAGACAAAAGTACTGGACTTTAGGAGGGCTGACTTTGTTAAAATGGGTGAGTGCCTAAGGAATGCACTAGCAAATGGGTAGGAAGGAGGGTGGAAGAACAATGGGGAATAATAAAAACTGCCATCACAGAGGTAACGAGCCTTTGTGTGAAGCAAATAAACAAAACAAGACGATGTAAGAAACCACTATGGTTCTCAAAGGAAGTGGCAGTGAAGGTTCAAGAGAAAAAGAAAGCATTCAGGAAGTTCAAGGAATCGCAGAAGGAGCAGGACAGAGAACTGTATCAGTTAAAGCAAAAGGAGGCTGGGAAGGCAGTCAGAACAGCAAAGGCCCAAACTGAGGAAAAGATAGCCAACTCAGTTAAGAAGGGAATAAAACCTTTTATAGGTACATCAGGAGCAAAGGAAGACCAAGGAGGGATAGTGAGGCTTAATAAAGGGAGGAGGGTGGGCAGAGGGAGAATGTGAAAAGGCAGAGATACTAAACAAATATTTTGCTCAGTATTTACGAAGGAAGAGGGGAGATACATAAAACAAACAGTAGTAACACTCTGGATACAGAAGTTGATACCGCCCATTTACAGAAAAAGGGTTCTGAAAGAACTTTAAAACTGAAGGTGGACAAAGCAGGGGCCTGATGGGATTCATCCCAGAATTCTAAAAGAACTAAGGGTAGAACTAGTGACACCATTGACTACCCTTTTAACAAATCATGGAGGATGGAGTGGTACCCGAGGACTGGAGGAGGGCAGATGTGATTCCCTTCCAAAAGTGGGAGCAAGGCAGAAGCAGGAAACTATAGACCTGTTAGTTTAACCTCAGTGATAGGGAAAATGATGGAATCACTTCTAAAGGAAAGAATTGTCTAGTATCTAGAGGCCAGAGGGCACAGGACCCTAGGCAGCATGGATTCACAGCGGAAGGTCATGCCAGACGACTCTGATAGATTTCTTTGACTGGGTGACCAAAGTAGTAGATCAGGGAGGGCTGTGGACATGGCCTACCTAGACTTTAGCAAGGCATTTGACACAGTCCCACACAAAGATTAATATACAAGTTAGCCAGCCTGGGAATGGGTCCCAAGATGACAGCCTGGGTAAAGAATTGGCTGGAGAATAGGATACAGAGAGTTATAGTAAATGGAGTCCACTCAGAAGAAAGGAGGGTTACTAGTGGGGTACCGCAGGGTTCAGTATTAGGATCGGTCCTCTTCAATGTCTTTATAAGTGACATTGCAGAAGGACTGGAAGGAAAAGTATGTCTCTTTGCAGATGACACTAAGATCTGCAACAGAGTTGATGCACAGGGTGGGTGGAAAGGATGAGAAGGGACTTGGCAAGGTTAGAGGAATAGTCAAATGTATGGCAGCTTAGATTCAATGCTAAGAAGTGCAAGGTAATGCACCTGGGAAACAAAAACCCAGGGGAAGAGTACACAATGGGGGGTGAGATACTAACAACAACAAGAATGGAAAGGGACCTGGGGGTAGTCATATCAGATGACCTAAAGATGGGCAAGCAATGTAGAGGGCAGCAAGGAGGGCTGGGGGGATACTGGGATGCATAGGGAGAGGCATCACCAGTAGAAAACAGGAAGTTATTATCCTCTGTACAGACAGCTGGTGAGACCTATCTGGAATACTACGTGCAGTTCTGGAGACCCAATCTCGCAAAGACATAGACAGGATGGAAGCTGTCCAGAGGAGGGCACTAAAATGGTGCAGGTCTGCACCGAAGTCATATGAAGAGAGACCTAAGGAGCTTAATATATATAGCCTGAGGAAAGGAGGAGAGGGGGACATGATAGAAACTTTCAAGTACCCTCAGGGAATCAACAAAGTCCAAGAGGGTAGCATCTTTCAAAAATGAGGGTGTCAAGAACAAGGGCACAATTTGAAGATAGAGAGGCGGCTCAGAGGTAATTTAAAGGAATTTCTTCAGAGAGGTTGTGGATGCATGGAACGCCTCCGAGGAGGTTGTGGAGTCAAAATCAGTGGGGGAATTCAAGCATGCATGGGATAGTCATAAGGCAATTCTGGGGGGTTGGGGTAGGAAGAAGTAGGCTGCTGGTTAACTAGGATCTGCAGCTTATCCAGTAGGTAGGGAAATGGGCAGACTGGGTGGGCCAAGCGGTCCTTATCTGCCGTCAAATTCTATGTTTCTATGTTTCTATGTTACAGTGTCCGAGAGGGCTGTGCCCAGTCTAGTTTGTCCCTTAAATAAATCAGATCTAACTTGTTTTTCATTTACCCTGACTGTGGTTCCAGTTTGTGCAAGAGTACTGTACTGCTGTTATTTGCTGTGTATAACCTTGTTTTACAGGGGGTCTCCAGGGCCGAGCCAGAGGAAAGCCCTGTTGGTAAGTGCAAACGGTGTGGGTACTTGTGTGGTATATCAGGGGTATTGTGAAAGTGATTATTGTGTATTGTTCCAGCCACTAATAAGGAAGAGGGGTTACAGTGTCCCGGAGGGCTGTGCCCAGGTTAGCTTGACCACTACCAACCCTGTCCTCCGGATGGAGGCACCCGTTTCAGAACTCAGGCCCCTTAACCTGCTACTAACCAAGCAGGCAGGGGTAGTAGCCCTTGGGATAGCGCCACCCAGGGGTTACAATAGGATATGTTTTTATATGTGTTTTATGATATGTGGTGAGTTTTCAATGTTATAATGTAAAGGTGCCCTGAGCATTGGAAGAGTGCCTTATATAAATAAAAGATTGATTGATTGAAGATCATGCATATGGGGAAGAGAAATCCTGAAGTCACCTATAGGCTGGGAGGGGAGTTGCTGGCTGTCACATGGGAAGACAGAGACTTGGGCATCATCATCACCAATGACCTGAATTCATCCGAGCAGACCCCTAAAGCAGTAGGTAAGGCTAGGAGGGTGTTGGAGTGTATTAGTAGGGGTATCACAAGTCATAAGAGGGAGGTAATAATCCCTCTTTACAATACACTGGTTAGGCCCCATCTGGAGTACTGTGTGCAGTACTAGAGGCTGCACCTTCACAAGGACATTAACCAAATTGAGGCAGTCCAGAGAAGGGTAACCAAAATGGTGCAGGGTCTGCATCAGAAAACATGTGAGAACAGATTAATGGAGCTCAATATGTATACCCTAGAGCAAAGGAGGGAGAGCGGTGATATGATTGAAACATTCAGACACCTTAAGGGCATTAACAAGGTGAAAGAGTCTACCATGTTTCAATATAAGAAAAATAGCAGGACAAGAGGACACAGCATTAGATTAGTGGGAGGCCGATTAAGGGGTAATGTAAGGAAGTTCTTTTTCACAGAAAGGGTGGTGGATGCATGGAATAGCCTACCTCAGGAAGTGGTGGATATGAATACAGTGCAGAGCTTCAAACAGGGATGGGATAGGCATAAGGGAGCAATACAGATGAGTATGAACAGATAGGCCATTGACAGAGCAAAGGCCGATGGCACATTCGTAAGGTAGAAAAAGAAATGGGTGGACTGGATGGGTCTTGCAGTCCTTATCTGCCATCAACTTCTATGTTTCTATGTTCCTATCTGACAGATGCATATGTCCACATCCCCATTCGTTAGTCTCATCGGAGGTTTCTCAGGTTCTTGATACTGGGTCAACATTTTTAGTGCAGGACACTTTCTTTTGGGCTTGCAACAGCCCCCAGGGTCTTCGCAAAGGTGCTCATAGTCCTGGTGGCTCAACTCCAACAGGAGGGACATCATGTCTATACTTACCTGGATGACCTGCTCACTCAAGCACTGGCTGTGACCTTGGCAAGGATGTTGGTGATCAAAACTGTGGGGACGTTAGAGTCCCACAGCTGGGTGGTGAATTGGGAGAAAAGCTCACTCAAACCATTCAGACCCTGGAACACCTGGGAGCAGGATATGTCCATGTAAAGGGGATACATGAGGGTCAGTTTTTCAAATCGACCATAAATCAGTTTTGATAAGCTTGTCAGAACACTGTGACCTAAAAGTGAAAAAAGGACCAGATTGTGAGAACTCCTTAACAGAGATTTGAGAAAAAGCACCTTCCCATGTTGCATGTGTAACAGAGGACACCACAATGTTGCACATGTAACAGACACCACACAGCTGTTTAAGTTGAAAAAAAAAAGTTACTTTTCTTTACTTTATTTTGCTAAGCATTTCAAGGCAGTATGACCCAAAAGTGAAAAAGGGATATTCTTGTGGGATAACTCCATATCAGAGACTTGAGAAAAAAGCACCTTCAAAGTTGCTTATGTAACAGTGGACACCAAACAAGGGTGCACGTGTAACAGTGGACACCACAGTGTTGCATGTGTAACAATCGACACCAAACAACTGTTTAAGTTATAAAAAAAGCATTGCCTGGACTTTACTGTCACCAAAGTCCTGCAGCACCTTTAATACCTCATCCCAAAAGAAAGTCCCCCAATAAAAAAATGCTGGATGCCTTTGCTGAAATTTTTGGAAACATGTAAAAAATATAATTTGCTGAGACACCACAGTTGCACATGCCACATATAACTTTGAATGTGCCTGCAATGTTATGCGCATTTAAAAAACAAAGGGTGAAAATGTCTTCATTAACAGAAGACAACACCAGAGGCTCTTTTTAAAATAAATGTATTAGAACTAAAATAAAGTCTGTACAGAAGCAGTGGAACATACTGTGGTTTTGCATGTCATATTTTGCAGAGAAAAATCTGTGGCATTTTGAAGCTGGACAAAAAAACATGGGTTCATCTGGATTTCTCAAATTATGTAATGTATATGTACTTGTGGTCACCTTTTACATTCACGTATTGTAACATGCAGACAGCTGGTTCTGATTAATCTATGTTTTTTGTAATATAAAAATGCATTATTGAATGTCTTTCGTGAGAGATGCTGGCAGCATGTGGGATGACACACACACACACATATACCCCCAGGTTTTAGGTAATAGGTGTTACCTGGAAGGCCAAGAGATAATTACAGGCTAGAAGAGGCTATCATAAACTTTTATAACGTTCAGAGGAAGACACAGTTAAAATTCACATGGTGATACAAAGCATATTGCACCTCCATGAGATCAGATAGAGAGACATAACAAGTCCTTTGATGTCCTGGAAAGGGGAAGCTGCTCATAGATCAAAGGGTCATATGGGAAAATGAGTTGTGCTGAGGTCATCATTTTGATTTACCTTTGATAAGGCATCCTGTTTTGCATAGATATATATATTTTTTATATTCTGACAGGGAGGAGCTAGGTGACCTCATGCAAAGAGGTTGGCAAAGCCAGTTTTTAAACAGTATTCTGTTTTCCCTTTACACAAAAATGTTTGGACTCTGAAAAAGCAACATCAGGCACTATTAGATGAATATACCTTAGAAGAGACAATTCTAAGGGTACTGTGGAAGGAGATTTAGTCTGCACTTTTAAACCTGTTTTGTTTAAGTGATTTGTATGTTTTGTGATACATGGTTCTGTGTTTTACATTTTACATTCTTATCTAATTCTAAGTAAACATCTCATTTTTAAATAGACTAGTTGCATCTTCCAAGTTCTTCTGTTTTTACCTGTGATGCGTGAATGGTTAAGAGTGTGACAACACTGTGCATGAGCTGATATGGTTTTATCAAACTGGGAAAAGGTAAGAGTTATCTGAGGTCTTTATTAGAGTTTTTAAGGGTTCATTTTGTGCACCTGGTTAGGTGCCTGTAGGCAAAAGATATCTGGCCCCCTGAAGAGCAGAATTATCTGAGCCTGTACATTTGGTACACAAACAAGACATTCACAGTTTGAATCCCTCCAGAACTGAGACCAAAGGTTGATTTAAACCCACAAAACAGACAGGAGGGTTTCCCTGTTTCTGTTTCCTGTTCACAAGACTGCTGTCAGAGGTTGGCACTTTGGGAGTAGAGGGCTGACCTGTTGAGTGAGTTTGTGACAGGTTGGTTGGCAGCAGTAAAAAAAAATGTTGGTATTACAAGCTCTGGTAGTTCAGTGTGTCAGCTTAAGACTGTCAGCTCACTTGCAAAACAAAAGGCACTAATTTTTTTTTAAGATGAAACAGAACTATATCACTGGGCATACAGTCAAGTTCCTACCTGTTTTATTTATTTTTTTTCGAAAGCGCAAGTCAGGGTAGACATAGGGAAGAAGATGGCTTCCAACTACAGCAGGCACACTGTAGAATACTTAAAGCAGTTGTGCGGGGACAGAGGAATCCTATTTGAGGTGAAAGCCAGCAAACACAACCTTGTGGATGCCCTGATGGTAGCAGATACCCAGAGCATCGAGTCACAGACAGTGACTGGAAAGAACTGAACCTTGAATGTGGAAGGGCTAGCGCCCAGTGTAGTGTCCAGATCTGATGAGGAGGGCAACGGGGCCACTGTCAGTGAAGGGCCACAGCAGCAGGGGAAGGTCACCAGTATCCTGGATCCAGAAGTACTCATGCTGCAAATTGAGTTGCGCAGAATCTAGCTGGAGTTCCAGAGAGAGAGAGACCATGAACAGTGGGAAGCGAACCGTGAGGCAGAGCGAGAACGCCGAGACACAGACTCTGGGGAGTGTGAGCGCCAGAGGCAACATGAACTGGAGAAGCTAAGACTCCAACCACCAGCACCAGAGCAGGTAAGTGGCTTGGGTTTAACTGGGACTACAGGACTGGGTTACAAATTGAATTCCAAATTAATAGCCAAATTTAAAGAGGGGGAGGATATGGATGCCTTTTTAAATTCTTTTAAAAAGTTTGTATTCAAGCTAAAATTCCTAGAGAGTCCTGGAGCTTCCAGCTATCCCCGCTACTTACCAGGAAAGCTTGGGATGCACTGGGTCAAATGGACTATGAGGACAGTAATGATTACAACAAACTTAAAGCTGCACTGTTAAAAATTGTTTAATTAACTGCTGAATCATATAAAGCTAAATTCCATAAGCTCAGAAGTCCTGACATGAGCTATGAGGAGCTAGCCATGAAACGTCAGTTTTTAAAATGTTGGTGGGAAGGAATTGAAACCAACTCTGTTGATAAAATTGAAATGTGATTTTGTTACAAGAGTTTTATTGGGCATGCCCAGCAGAGCTGAAAACCTGGCTGGAGGTCCGAGATCCCAAAACAGTGCAAGAGACTGCTGAACTCTCGGACCGCTATGCCAAGAGCAGGCCTGGTCTGAGAGTGAATGGGGCGGGTGTGGCAGTGCAGAAATGGAAAAGGATGCCTTCAGAGCAGCTAAAACCCTCACTGCCTCCACCAAAACCAGTTAGCCCCACGTTTCAGAGAGAAGATTTCTCTGAAAAGAGAAGTGAATGTTGGTTATGTAAAGAAACTGGGCATATTGCCAGACAGTGTCCCAAAAGAATGAGCAATAATATGCAGAATGGTACTAGAAAAGAAGGGGGTTGTTTGTGTGTCCCTGGAAGCATGCCAGTGAACATGAGGGAACACATGCACCCAGTCATGGTGAATGGTGTACAGACGCAAGGGTTAAGGGACACAGGAGCATCTCTGACATTGGTAAAAGGGGATCTGGTAGAGCCTGGTCAGTTTATACCCAATAAATATGTCACTGTACAAGACTTTACTGGTGAGGTGCTGGCCCACGGCACAGCAGTGAAGCTCGCAACACAGCGCAAACCGGGTTAGGGAACGGACTCGGGCAGCTGGAAGGTCGGCTGGGGGGAGGAGGATTGAGCACCCAGTGGCTGCTCTCCTCCTCCAGGTGGGGTGGGATGCAAGTCCCGCTGCGATACTACCACCTGGCTGACCACAGGTGGAGGTGTAGCGAGACTGCACACTAAGGGTGGGAGGATGTCTGCCGGGAGCTGGAGCATCAAGCATGTCACGACGTGCTCCACCCTTGGCTCCCCCAGCATGCGGACGTCCTGTGGGCTGGGAAGAAAATGGAAAAACCTGCACCGGATTCCCATAGACGGGACCCGGTCGACCCGAGAACACCCATAACCAGGCTCCATAGAAGGAGCTGGCAAGCCTTCCGACACAGACTTAAGGACCATGGGAGGGGATTGTGGGTCCCCCACAGCCCCACCCGAGGGGTAAACCAAGGCAGGATGGGGACAGGCTGGCCAGTATCCGGAGGGAGGTACCTGGGGCGGGACTACAGGAGCATACGACCTAGGGATCCCAGAAGAAAGGAATCTGGTGCAGCGAGGAAGGTAGCAAAAAAAAAAAGACTTTATTGGTGAGGTGAAAACATTGCCCCTCACTAGTGTTCTCCTAGATGGGTGAAACAGGGGGAGCTGTGCAACAGGTGGCTGTAGCCAAAACGTTAGCAGTGGATGTGATCCTGGCAACAATCTCAAACAGGGAATGGTATGTGCAGTTATCCGTAGCCAAGCGGCAAGGGAAAATTATAGTTCCCTGAACCCAACAGAAGACATTGTGGGAACCACTGAGAGGCTGGTTCCTCAGCCTGTGTCTCCAGATGGGGAGACTAATGAAAAGGGGGTAGAAATTTCCCCAGTAGCAAGTAACCACACAGCTACAGAGGGTTACTCCAAAGAGGGAGGGGTGACCCATTGTCAGAGGGTTGGGATTGATAGTGATCCTGAGTGCCCTGACGCTAGTGCTAGGTACCCTAGTTTAGCGACTGAAGGGGACCTGTCCCATGCCTTGGGAATGTGTGAGGGGTTTGCAGATGCTCAGGGAAGTGACTCTAGTCTAGAGAAGTTGAGGGCTTGGGAAGACTCAGATGGTGCACAGGGGGGTGATGGCAGACATAAGGTTATATTGGGAAAATAGACTTATGTATACTCAGGCAGTACAGACAGAGGGAGGGGTGCTAGACAGGCAGCTTGTCATTCCCCAAGGGTATCGTGAGCAGTTGCTCAAGATTGCACATGATATTCCCTTGTCTGGTCATCTGTAAATTGTGCGCACTACACAGCGGTTGGTCCAGAATTTCTATTGGCCTAACTTCACCCAGCAGGTGAAGGAGTATTGCAGGTCTTGTCACCGGTGCCAAGAAATAGGAAAGGCGGGCAAGAAAACATCAGCCACCCTGATTCCTTTGCCCATAATGAAGGAGCCATTCCAGAGGGTGGGAATGGATATTGTGGGGCATTTAAATACCCCCAGCTCCTCAGAGAAGAGATTCATCCTCACTGTGGTGGATTATGCCACCTGGTGCCCAGAGGTAGTCGCCCTATCTTCACTGAGGACAGACAAAGTGGCAAATGCCTTACTTGGGATTTTCTCCCTTGTTGGGTTTCCACAGGAGGTTATTACTGATCGAGGGGGTTCCTTCATGTCAGACCTGATAAAATGTTTATGGGAGAAGTGTGTGGTGGTGCAGAGCGGCACGACACCATATCACCTACAAGCCAATGGGCTTGTGGAAAGATTCAATGGTACCCAAAAGTCAATGCTCTGGGCGTTTGCTGAACAGCATGGGAGGACCTGGAAGAAATACCTTCCCCACCTGTTGTTTGCATACAGGGAGGTGCCCCAAGAGTCAACAGGATTTTCCCCCTTTGAACTCTTATATGGACGCTGGGTACGTGGGCCCCTAGACTTGATCCGGGAGGACTGGGAAGGTAAGCACGCCACCCAGGGAACTCCCATAGTGGATTATGTCCTTAGGTTTAGGGAAAGGCTGAAGGAGCTTATGGGGACAGCCCAGAGCAACCTGGCAGCTGCCCAACAGAAACAAAAAGTGTGGTACGACCACAGAGCCAGAGCTTGCTCATACATGGTGGGTCAGGAAGTCATGGTCCTTATTCCGCTCCAGAAAGACAAGCTGCAGGCTGAGTGGGCAAGACTGTACAAAGTGGTTAGGAAGGTAAATGATGTGAACTATATTGTAGAGTTACCTGACCGAAGACAGACAGAAAGGATGTACCATGTCAACATGATGAAGCCATATGCAAATAGGGCTGACATGGTGTTTGCAGTGTGTAATCCTGGGGAAGGGATGGATGAAGGAGACCCCCTTCTGGACTTGCTGGAAGAAAGCAAGCAGGAATCCTCTGTGGAGGCAGTAAAATTGTCTCCCCAGCTGGCCCCAGACCAGATCCAGAAAGTAAGGGAGGTTTTAGCGGACTTTGCCCCATTGTTTAGTGCCAAGCCTGGACTAACCCCCTTAGCGACTCACGATGTGGAGACAGGGACACAGATGCCCATACGGCGGACAGCATATCGGGTGTCAGAGGCTGTCCAAAAGGACATTTGGAGGGAAGTGGAGGAGATTCTGGATTTAGGGGTAATCCAGAGATCCCACAGCCCCTGGGCGTCACCCGTAGTCCTTGTGCCCAAGCCAGATGGCTCTACTCATATCTGTGTGGACTGTCATGGACTGAACGCAGTCACGAAGTCAGACACCCACCTGATGCCCCAGATGGATGCACTCCTGGACAAGTTGGGAGGGGTGGCCTACCTTATGACCATTGACCTGACCAAGGGGTATTGGCAGGTAGAGTTAACGGACAGAGCTAGTGAGAGGTTGGCCTTCATCACTCCGATAGGCTTATTTGAGTTCAAAGTAATGCCTTTTGGAATGTAGAATGGCCTGGCCACTTTCCAAAGGTTGGTGAACCAGGAGTTAAATGGTGCCGAGGAGTATGCCGTGGCATACCTGGACGGCATTGCCATCTTTAGAACTAGCTGGGAGGAACACCTATCCCACCTTAGAGAAGTGCTGGGCAGGATACAGAGGGCCAGGCTCACTGTCAAAGCTGGGAAGTGCCAGGTGGCCAAGGGAGAAGTGGCATACTTCGGGCATGTGGTAGGCCGAAGACAGCTCCATCCTAACCAAATAAAGATAGAGGTGATCCAGGCGTGGCCCAGACCAGAAACACAGAAGCAGGTCAGGAGTTTTCAAGGGACAGCAGGGTACTACAGGAAATTTGTACCCAATTACAGTGCCCAGGCTGCTCCCCTATCTGATCTGACAAAGAAAAGGATGCCTAAGGAAATTACCTGGGGCCCAGCCTGTGAGGAAGCCTTTTCCATATGAAAGGAGGCACTGTGCAGTGCTCCTGTTTTAACAAGTCCTGACTGTAGCAAACCTTTTATAGTACAGCCTGACACCTCAGACGTGGGTATTGAGGCAGTACTGAGTCAAACATCCAGCCAAGGGAAAGATCACCCATAGAAGCATAGACTTTGACAGCAGATAAGGACCACTTGGCCCACCCAGTCTGGCCATTTCTCTACCTATTGGATAAGCTGCAGATTCTAGTTAACCAACAGTCTACTTCCTGCAATCCCCCACTATAATTGCCTTATATCTTTCCCATGCATGTTTGAATTCCCCCACTGTTTTAGACCCCACAATCTCTCCAGGAAGGTGGTTCCATGCGTCCACCACTCTCTCCGTGAAAAAGAATTTCCTCGCATTACCCCTGAGCTGTCCACCCTCTAACTCTAAATTGTACCCCCTTGTTCTTACAAATCTCTTTTTCTGAAAGATGCTACCCTTCTGGACTTTGTTGATTCCCTTGAGGTACTTAAAAGTTTCTATCATGTCCCCCCATCCCTCCTTTCATCAAGGGTATGCATATTAAGCTCTCTCAGTCTCTCTTCATATGGTTTCTGATGTAGACCTTGCACCATTTTAGTTGCCCTCCTCTGGACTGCTTCCATCCTGTCTATGTCCTTGCGTAGATGAGGTCTCCAAAACTGCACACAGTACTCCAGATGGGGTCTCACCAACAGTCTGTATAGAGGGATAACCACCTCCCTTTTTCTACTTGTGATGCCCCTCCTTATGCATCCCAGTATCCCCCTGGCTCTCCTTACTGACTTCTCACATTGCTTACCCACCTTTAGGTCATCTGATATGACTACACCCAGATCCCTTTCCATCATTGTTGTCGTTAGTAGCTCCCCTGCTATTGTTTACTCTTCTCCTGGATTTTTATTTCCCAGGTGCATTACTTTGCACTTCTTTGCATTGAATCTAAGTTGCCATATGTCTGACCATTCCTCCAACCTTGCCAAGTCCCTTCTCATCCTTTCTACCCCCCCTTGTGTATCAAGTCTGTTACAGATCTTTGTGTCATCTGCAAAGAGGCATACCTTTCCTTCCAGACCCTCTGCAATGTCACATATAAAGATGTTAAAGAGGACTGGACCCAGTTCTGAGCCCTGAGGTACTCCACTAGTAACCCCCCTTTCTTCAGAATGTGTTCCATTCACTATTACCTTCTGTGTCCTGTTGTGCAGCCAGTTTGCTACCCAGGCTACCACCCTGGGACCCACTCCCAGGCTGGCTAACTTGATTATTAATCTTTGTGCTGGACTGTGTCAAATGCCTTGCTAAAGTCTAGGTAGGCCATATCCACAGCCCTCCCTGGTCTATTACTTTGGTCATCCAGTCAAAGAAATCTATTAGATTCATCTGACATGACCTTCCTGCTGTGAATCCATGCTGCTTTGGGTCCCAGCCCTGCTGGCCTCTAGGTACTCAACAATTCTTTTCTTTCAGAAGTGATTCCATCATTTTCCCCACCACTGAGGTCAAACTAACAGGTCTGTAGTTTCCTGCTTCTGCCTTCCTCCCACTTTTGTGAAGGGGAATCACATCTGCCCTCCTCCAGTCGTCAAGTACCACCCCATCTTCCCATGATTTGTTAAAAAGTGTGGTTAGTGGTGTCACTAGGTCCTCCCTTAGCTCTTTTAGGATTCTAGGGTGAATCCCATCAAGCCCCATTGCTTTGTCCACCTTGAGTTTTAGGTGTTCTTTCAGTATTCTTTCTTCTGTAAATGGACTGGCGTCAACCCCACTATCCAGAGTGCTTCTACTGTTTGGTTTAGGTAACTCCTCCTCTTATTCTTTTGTGAATACTGAGCAAAAGTATTCATTCAGTATCTCTGCCTTTTCACTGCCTCCCTCTGCCCACCTCCCCTCTCCTTTATTAATCTTCACTATCCCCACCTTAACCTTTCTATGCTCCCTAATGTACCTATAAAAGGTTTTATCCCCCTTCTTAAGTGAGTTGGCTATCTACCTCGGTTTGGGCCTTTGCTTTTCTGACTGTCTTCCCCACTTCTTTCTGCTTTAATTGATATAGTTCCCTGTCGTGCTCCGTCTGTGATTCCTTATACTTTTTGAATGCAGTCTTTTTCTCCTTAACCTTCTCTGACACCTCTTTTGAGAACCATAGTGTTTTTTTATTCCGCTTTGTTTTCTTTATTTGTTTCACACAAAGGCTTGTTGCCTCCATGATGGCAGTTTGATTTTTTCCATTGTTCTTCCACCCTCCTTTCTGGCCATTTGCTAATGCATTCCTCAGGTATTCACCCATTATGCCAAAGTCAGCCCTTCTAAAGTCCAGTATCCTTGTCTTTGTATGGCTTGTCTCCATGGTTGTGTTTATTGTAAAGCACACTGTGCAGTGGCTGCTTGTTCCCAGATGTCTACTGACTTCTAAATTTGTGATCCTCTCTCCATTTGAGAGTACCAGGTCTAATATTGCTCCCTCCCGAGTGGGTTCCACCACTAGCTGTCTAAGGCGTGCCCCCTGTAGGGCATAGAGAATGACCCTGCTCTTGGATGTGGCTGCAGTCCATGTCGCCCAGTTAACATCTGGCATATTCAGGTCCCCCATCAACCGTATCTCCCCTTTTTCAGCCATTTTGAGAATGCCCTCTATCATTTCCTTGTCCATTTCCTCCCCTTGAGACGGGGGTCTGTATACAACCCCTGTGCGGACTGTGATGCCATTCCCTGTCTCCAAGGTTACACGAGTTCCTCTTGTCCTCCCCTTTACTTTTTAGTTCTGTAGCTTTGATCCCTTCCCTTGTGTAGAGAGCTACTCCACCTCCTCTTTTACCCTCCCTGTCCCTTCTGTAGATTGTGTACCCTGGTATGTTGACATCCCAGTCATGGTTCTCCATGTACCATGTTTTTGTGACTGCCACAATATCCAAGTGTTCCTCTTCTATCAGGTCTACTAGCTCTGGAAGCTTGTTTCCAAGACTATGGACATTGGTACTCATTGCCCTCCATTTAATGTTGGCTTTATCCTTTTTTACCCCATCCCTGCTCTTATTGCCCTTGTCCATTTTTCCATTTACCCCTGTCCTGCCCTCTGTCAAGCTCTGTACCTCGGTGTTTACCCTACTACCTGCCATGTTTTGTGGGGGGAGGCTTGAACTTTCCTGTTTCCTATCAGCACCCAGTAGTGTACCTGAGTAGGAAGTTACTTCCCAGGGAGCAGGCATACTCTACTGTGGAAAAAGAATGTCTTGCCATAGTGTGGGCCCTAAAGAAGTTGGAGCCATACTTGTATGGGCAACATTTTTTGGTGCAGACTGACCACAACCCCCTGGTTTGTCTGACGCAGATGGGGAAAACAATGGTAGATTGCTAAGGTGGAGTCTTGCTTTGCAAGGGTATGATATGACAATCCTACATAGGGCTAAAGCCAAAAAAATCAGAACTCTGATGGGTTGTCTCATGTGTACGAGGAGTGAACTGATTTGGGAAGCTCATCCCATGCAGGGGATAGAGCCCCCAAATTCAGGCTAGGTGGGGAGGAATTTTGACACTCAGACAGCTGGTTCTGATTAATCTATGCTTTTTGTAATGTAAAAATGTGTTATTGAATGTCTCTTATGAGAGATGCTGACAGCCTGTGGGATGACCCCCCAAGGTTTTAGCTAATAGGTGTTACCTAGAAGGCCAAGAGATAATTACAGGCTGGAAGAGGCCATCATAAACTTTTATAATGTTCAGAGGAAACACAGTTAAAATGTTAAAATTCACATGGTGATTCAAAGCATGTTGCACCTCTGTGAGATCTGGCAGAGAGACATAACAAGTCCTTTGATGTCCTGGAAAGGGGAAGCTGCTCATAGATCAAAGGGTCATATGAGAAAATGAGTTGTGCTGAGGTCACAGAATTTTGATTTACCTTTGATAAGACATCCTGTTTTGCATAGATATATATATTTTTAATATTCTGACAGGGAGGAGCTAGGTGACTTCACGCAAAGAGGTTGGCAAAGCCAGTTTTTAAAAAGTATTCTATTTTCCATTTACACAAAAATGTTGGGACTCTGAAAATGCAACATCAGGCACTATTAGATGAATATACCTTAGAAGAAACAATTCTAAGAGTACTGTGGTAGGAGATTTAATCTGCACTTTTAAACCTGTTTTGTTTAAGTGATTTGTATGTTTTGTGATACATGGTTCTGTGTTTTACATTTTACATTCTTATCTAATTTTAAGTAAACATCTCATTTTTAAATAAACTGTTTGTGTCTTCCAAGTCCTTCTGTTTTTGTTTGTGATGCGTGGATGGTTAAGAGTGTGACAACACTGTGCATGAGCTTATATGATTTTACCAAACTGGGAAAAGGTAAGAGTTATCTGAGGTCTTTATTAGAGTTTTTAAGAGTTCATTTTGTACACCTGGTTAGGTGCCCATAGGCGATAGATATCTGTCGCCCCCCCCCCGGAAGAGCAGAATTATTTGAGCCTGTACATTGGGTATGCAAACAAGAGGTTCACAGTTTGAATCCCTCCAGAAGTGCAACCAAAGATTGATTTGAACCCACAAAACAGACAGGAGGGTTACCCTGTTTCTGTTTCCTATTCACAAGACTAGCCTCGGAGGTTGGCACTTTGGGAGTAGAGGGCTGACCTGCTGAGTGGGTTTGTGACACTTATCATAACTGCAGTGGCTACAGTTTTTTTTTTTGCACAATGCATGGAATTACCCAGCAGTATTCAAGATAGACCAGGGGAAGGTCTTCCTTTCGCCATCCAGAAAGGAGACTCTCTTGAGAGAAGTTCAGTGGCTGAGGCCTCAGTCATCGGCTTCAGCTTTCTGCCTGCTATGAATTCTGAGCCTCATGATGGCAGCAATATAGCTAGTTCTGTGTGCTTGCCTTCACATGCGGCCCCTACAGATGGGGTTGCTGTCAGCCTGGGATCTGACCTAGGAGGATTATCAGGCCAGGATTCCCCTCACCACAACTGTGGCAGTCTCTGAGTTGGTGGGTGAGTTTAAAGAACCTGAGCAAAGGGTCACCCTTGGAAGTCTCTCCAGAGTTGATTTTGACAGCCAATGCCAGCCTTTCAGGTTGAGGGGAAGTCCTGAACCAATTACCTATTCAGAGAACTTGGTCAGTGCAGGAACAGCAACTCCACATAAATATTCTGGAGATGAGAGTGGTTTGCCTTGCTCATCTTCGATTTCAATGTCTGCTGCAGTCAAAGGCAGTAAAAATAAGGACAGATAATGCTATCAGAGTGGCATACATAAACAATCAAGAAGGCACAAAGAGCAGGGAGATGCTAAAAGAAGCCACCGATCTCCTACTGTGGGCAGAGGAGAACCTTCTCTCTCTGTCAGCAGTGCAATTGGCAGGGGAGTTGAACATTCAGGCTGACCGGCTAAGCTGCGAAAATGTTCATCCAGGGGAGTGGATGTTGAACCTGGATGTGTTTGACCTTCTGTGTCAAAGGTTTGGTCATCCTCAGATCCATCTGTTCACCTCCAGCCACAGTGCTTAGACTCAGTGGTTCTTTAGCTATGACCGGTGTCTACAGGCTGAAGCAGTGGATGCCCTGACAAAGGAGTGGAGCTTCAACAGAGTGTACGCCTTTTCTCCTCTGCTTCTACTCCCCAAGGTCATACATAAAATAGGGCACTCAAGAGGAAGCTTTCTTCTAGTAGCTCCAGTGTGGCCCAGAAGACCATGGTTCTCCAACTTAGTGAACCTAGTTCAATGCGCTCCCTTTCCAGTGTAGGGGGACCTTCTTTCTCAGGACCCTATTCTACATCCAAATCCAGAAGCGATGCAGCTTGCAACCTGGCTTCTGAAAGGAAGAGACTCCTAAAACTAGGTTTCTCTAAGAAGGTAGTAGATGCACTGATGGCTGCTAGGAAGACTTCCACTTCTGCAGCTTATGCTCGTGTATGGACTACCTTTTCGGCTTGGGCCAAGGAAAAAAATATCCAGCCTTCTAAGACCACACAAAAGATTAATAAACAAGTTAGCCAGCCTGGGAGTTTAAATCAATATACCATTCCTGTTTTCAAGCTACAAATGAGTAGGAAATCATTTTCCTGGTATGCACCTTCATTTTTAAATGAATATGGAGAACTGATTCAAAAAGCACATTCTGAATCTCATTTTAAACATTTATTGTTAATGAAGTTATATTGTGACACTGTTTGCAAATGTGAATAATTGTTTTGTATGTTGTGTAAATGTAAACTTTGTATTGTAATGTTATGTGTCAGGCGTGGCAGAAAAAGGGCTCTGCCCAGTCCACTTCCTGGTTAAAAATAAAACAAACAAACAAAGAAACAAATTGGATGGACAACATGATGTAGAGAGTAATAGTAAATGGAGCACACACTGGAGAAAGGAGAGTTTCTAGTGAGGTACCACAGGGTTCAGTACTGGGACCAGTACTCTTTAATGTCTTTATGGGTGACATTGTGGAGGGGCTGGAAGGAAAAATATGCCTCTTTGCAGATGACACAAAGATCAGCAACAAAGTTGATAAACTAGGAGGGGTGGAAAGGATGAAAAGGGACTTGGCAAGGTTGGAGTAGAGATGCAGAAGTTTAACCGCTAGCCTAGTAGAAGCAAAGTGGACAACTCCACCGACGTACAGCTACACGAAGTGCCCATTGAAATGCGGTACTTCACCACTTCGCTTTATGACTCCACATTACTTCACTTTATTTTAAAGGCGGACTGAGTGAGCAGTGTAACAGCCTACAGATCACATGGCTCACAGTCTGCAGGTCACATGCTTCAGGCAGGAAGTTAATCATGCAAGAGAGTGAAAGGCTTTCACTTTTGCCTTACCTAGTGTGGGAGAAAGAGCTGTGTTTGAGAGGAGATAGATAGCAAAAAATATAAACCCCATGTCTGAACCAGAGCACCTTCCAGGCTAGTGGTCCCCTTCCTGAAGCAGGAAGTAGTGGTGCCATGGAAGCATCATCTCCGGTGGCACCTACGAGCACCCCCCACTAGTTTCACCACCAGCTATGGCTCCTGCACCAGTGGCTCACAGGAAGTGAGTGAGGAGCTGCAGCAGTCGCAACAGCAGCAGATTTCCCTACCCCCAGCCCCAACTGAGCACCAGCAGCAGCCGGCAACAACATCTGGGCCCCACCCCCGCCTGTGTCCAGTTCTTCCTGCAGCTCATTAGTGTGGGAGTTCTTCACTACACTGCCTGCGGACACCAGTGTAGTGAAGTGCAATTTGTGTGGTGAGGTGGTGTGCCGTGGCCCCAAGGGTAGTCATCAGGGCACAGGTGGTCAGAGCACCCACCTGTACAACCACCACTGTGCAGATTGGCAGGCCAAGCTGGCCGAACAGGGCAGGAATGCACCTGCTGGCCTTGCTAGGCAACAGGTAGCAGCACAGCCTCCACCTGCATGTGGTGTCAAGCTGGGACAGGCCATGGAGCAAGCGGCTGCTCCACAACCTGCAGGTGATGGTGGCAACCCTGTATGAATACCTGCCACACATGCCGATTTGGGCATAATGCGGAGTGAGCTGGACCATGTGAACCACCGGATTGACAACATGGAGCAGCGGGTGGAGTGCATGGAGGTGCACCAACTCCAAATAATGGGCATGCTTCAACTGCTGCTCTCACACCATCACACTGATCATTAGTTTTTGTTTGTCCTTGCACCCACTACCCTTCCATGAAAAAATAGTTCCATACG
This sequence comes from Neoceratodus forsteri, assembly GCA_016271365.2. NCBI lineage: Eukaryota > Metazoa > Chordata > Ceratodontiformes > Ceratodontidae > Neoceratodus > Neoceratodus forsteri. The sequence continues at coordinate 138,540,768 of CM057449.1, read as the reverse complement.
TTGCCCTGATCCATCCCCCTTTTTCCTTCAAATTTTTCCCCCTTGTTCATGCACATCTCTTTTTCTGAAAGATGCTACCCTCTTGTATGTTGTTGATTCCCTTTCTGTACTTGATAATTTCTATCACCCCCCCCTTCCTTGCGGTTATACATATTAAGCTTTAGACGACACAATATTTGGGAAACCAGTTAACTTGTTGTCATGGGTTGAAATTGGGGCAATACTCAAGCCATCAGCAACTTCACTACCACCTGCGGGGACAGCAGCATCTCCAAACATGACTGAAGCTACTGATTGTGCTGTGAAAAACATAGTCAGAGAAATCCCTTTACTGGCATCAACTATGCACTACTGCTGCATTTTACCATGCCCACAGCCACTCTTCCCACTGGCAGCACTGCCATGGCCTGAAGCATATTTCCATGCCCGTCTCTTTGCAGGCATTTTTTGGGATTACGCAGAAAAGACACAACAAATTGAGATTTCTGAAATTTGGGGTGGATGGGAAGCCAAAGAACAACAACTGTGGCTTACAGATGCAGATTAGGCACTAAACAGATGCAAACGCACAGACGCAGATTGCACACTATAAAGAGATGCAGCCGCACAGGCACAAAAACATCTTAAACATTGGTCACACAAATCCAAAACTGGAAAAATAAATTATACCTTTTGTGGGTTGGGGGGGAGGTGTGCTGCAGTAGCAGTCCACTAGCTAGATAGAATGAAGCAGTAAAAAAATACCACAGAGGGGGAGTCACGTGATGCAACCTTGCGAGTAGCAGCTTTCCTGCAGCGCTCCCACTAACTCTGACTTATTCTATTAATTTTCCTATTTTCTAGAGCAATTTCTACCACTTTACTGATTGCAGGACTGCTTTAACTGCTGAGTACACTAATTCTCATAGCAGCTGCATAACCATGGAAGCAGAGATGCGAGCAGTGCTATCTAAGCATACGCCACCACCAACGCCCGAAAAGGCCAACAAAAAATTTAGGCCTCAGTCCTCTGCAAGTGGGCGCACAACTACTGCTACATCAGAGCAAAATCTACTAATAGTAGATCACTTCCTAGAAGAATTTAAGACCTTCAGAGAAGAGCTGAGATCACTTACTACTGAGGTCAAAATGATGGCGGCAGCTGTAGAGGAGATCTCCTAACACACTGGGGATAGTGAAGTGAGAATCAGCTCCCTGGAGAAAAAAATTGAGCGGGTGAATCAGGAGATAGCACTCACCAGACAAGGGATGGCCTGTCTGGAAGCAAAGGTGGAAGATCTGGAGGGAGTCAGCAGAAGAAACAACATAGTGGTAATAGGCCTGCCAGAAAAAGAAGAGGGCCCTGACCTGATTTTATTCACGCGGAAACTGATACTAAAACTAGCAGGACCATCACCGTTTGGGCCAGCCTACTCCACTAAGAGGTCCCACCGAGCACTTCATCCTATTCCCCCCCCCAACCCGGTAGGGTCACCACCTCGACCACTAATATTCCATTTCTTAAATAATCTGGAAAGGCAGCACTTCCTAACCAAAGTTAAAGAGCTACAAGAAGTTAAATGGAGGGAGGCCAAAATCAGAGTGGCACAAGATTTACCCCTATCAGTATGGCAGAGGCACGTCACATTCCACCCCATTGTCACTAAATTGATCCCCACTGGTATCAAGTTCAAGATGCTGTACCTGGAAAAGTTTCAGGTACTTCTAAAGGGTACATGGGTCAGTTCTGAGGATCCTAAAGCAGCAGAGACAGCCTTGGTGGGAGCCCTGCCAAATCTGTTTAAAAATAATTGAAAGCATAGAGGACCTGGGTGATTCAGCCTACTGATGGTGAAGGTACTGTTTAAACATTAACATAATATTCACCTTCATCTCGGGACTGTAATTCCCTAGTGATGCAGCTGGCTGTATGATCCTGTGGTTTTACCAGGTGGATGGTGCCCCTCTATGTCTCCCCCCTTATCTCCTCCGTTCTCTACTTATGCTATTAAGCTGTTAGCATGGAGAGAGGGGCGCCCTGTTTTTCCACATGTAGGTTTTCAGGGGAAAATAGTCTAGTGTGTGAAATGATTTTACTCGTCTGGTCAGCATTGAGGGCTGTGATGGACAACAGCCAAAGTTTTATGTTCAAAGCTTTGCTCACCACGTTGGCGTGATATAATCCTTGTGACTGACGGGTCTGTGTCTGAGCTGTGATGTAACAGCATGCGGGCCCTCCAATTCTGGAACTGATCCACAAGCCTGATCAATGATAGACTGCCTGATTATGAACAGGAACCCAGAGGTTTTATTTAACATTTAATTTCTTCTACCGGGAAAGTCTCTTTTGCCTTTTAAGGTTCACGAGGTAACTTTGTTTTCTGGCAGACATGGTTTCAGATGATTCTTCAGTGCAACAGAAGAGTGGACCCTGCAGTTTTCACTTTTATGCCATGGCGCTCCACAGCTTCAAATATAAGGACCAGAGTTCTGCCTTATTAACGTTCATTTCAAGTTAAATCAGGGCTGTTGATAGTATCAACACCCGATACAGTTTACTTGCTAAAATTGTTCAGACTGGGGTAACTGCCCAATGGCTTTGTTTGTTAGTGTTACTTCTTTGAGATAACAGCTAAGGGGACCTGGTATTTTGCTTTTAAATTGAGAAAGTATGAAGGTTGCTCACCCTTAAGGTAGTTTTTCCACTAATCAGGTTGGAGTATTAAGGGTGGGCTCCTTGTGTTTGGGATAAGCAACACTTATTGGGGTAAAGCAGGAGGAAAAACGGCACTGTTCGGGGAGACTGTGTGTCATGGGCCTAGAACCATTTGCTTTGGAGGGTGGGGATGTTGCAGGTATTTTCATCTGATTTGCTTTTTAAGTACATTTCTATTTCAGGGAATGGAACTAGTTCTGTGGATGAGTGAGGGGATCATAGTTACTAAACTTCGAATATTAAATGTTTTCTTTGTTGCAGGATTAATCAGAGAAGGGGTTTGGGTGGTTTGCTTCTGAGCGGGGCATTACAGTAATATGGGTTCATGGTTTGACTTGACATGGGTTGGAGGACTATGGGAGAGGGAGGGATCTGGTATCACTAAGACATGGGAATTCACTGATTTAGCTATTCTACTGAACATTTGGGCACTTGTAGATTTCCTTTCAAAAAAAGAAAAAAGGAATGGCGGACAACAAGAAAATAATTTAATGGAACATTAGGGGGGCTCGTAATAAAGTTAAGAGATATCAGGTACTAAAACATATTCAATATCTTAAAGGAGACATTTCATTTTTACAGGAGTCCCACTTATTGGAATCTGAAGCCAACGTATTCAGGAGACAATATGTGGGGCAAGTATACACCGCAGGGAACAGCACACAAAGCAGAGGGGTAGACACTATGTGTTCTAGATGCACCACCTTTGTATCTGAGCAGTACATACGAGACCCAAATGGCCATTACATATTTCTGAAAGGTATCTTTGACCGGACTGAAATCATGTTGGGGAGGTGTACGGCCCAAATGTGGATACACCGGCCTTCTTTACTGAGCTCCTGACTGCCCTGGCACCATACTAGGAGGGGACTGGAACCTGCCATTCTCTCCAGACCTAGATAAATTTGATAAGAGATACAGGGGCCTATCCCCAGCACAGAGGTCAATTTGGGACTTGGTGGACCACTTGGACTTATATGACCCCTGGAGAATTCTATACCCAAAATCAAGGGAATACACATTTTGGTCTGAAGTACATGGCTGTTCATCAAGAATTGACTATTTCCTGAATAGCCATGCACTTCTACTTGGGATGTTAGATAGTAAAATAAAACCTGGGGTTATCTCAGATCATTCTGCCAGCTGGTACCATCTGAACCTCAACCCCAATTTACCTAAAGAAACAATCTGGAAAATTAATAATCAGCTGCTTAAAGAAGAAAAGACAGTGACCCACATTTCACAGGTGATAGATCAATATACAGAGGTTAATTTACATTCCGCCAGCAGAATGGATATGGAATGGAGTGCTTTAAAATGTGTCATCAGGGGGGAATTTATACGTCTAGCCTCCATTAGGAAACGCACATGGGAGCAAAAGGCTTTGGCACTCTTGACTACATTTCGTAGCCTGGAAGCCAATCTCTTGCCTAGCACAACAGAGGAGGATAGATGTAGGCTGGTAGGGCTCTGAGACCAGTATAATGATCTATTAAGGAAAAAGGCTGAGCTTGCTATTTTGAAAACTAGAGCAATGTATACTAATCAGGAAGAAAAGGCAAGTAGACTACTTGCCCTTAATCTTAAAAACCAAGCTTCTAGGATTATCAAAAGTATCTGATCTTTGTCAGACGATTCTATTAAACTAAATCCCAATGATATAACCAACTAATTTGCAACATATTATCAAAAGCTTTATAGCCCAATGTCTATCCTCCCTGATAGGCATAGAGTTGATGCATATTTGAGTGCCATTCCTCTACCATCGCTAGTAGAGGAACAAAAAGAGAGCCTGATAGCACCTCTATGTGACACAGAGATACAGACTACCATTAACTCTCTCCCCCTGGACAAAGCCCTGGGTCCTGATGGATTTTCTCCTATCTTTTTTAAAGTGTTTGCTAAGCAGCTAACTCCCTGGTTGTCTAAGTTATTTAGTTGGATATTGGACTCGGATTCGGTCAACAAAAACCTACTAGAAGCCCTGATTACTGCAATACACAAACCCAGAAAGGACGAGGAGAGGGTCACTAGTTATAGACCTATATCATTTCTAAATTATGATATTAAAATCCTTGCTAAACTGCTGCCCAGTAGACTGGCTAGAGTCTTACCTTTCATAATCCGGGCAGAGCAAGTGGGCTTCATGAATGGTAGAACCTCATCAGATCACCTGCGAAAGTTGGCCCATATTTTCTCTGCATCCAGGGACTCTGCCTTTCCAGCTGGCCTTCTGTCCCTGGATGCAGAGAAAGCATTCAACAGAGTGGACTGGCAGTTTTTGTTTTGCACTATGTACAAATTTGAGTTTCCCCTGCTGTTTATTAATTGGATCTCTTCCCTGTATAAGAACCCGGGCGCCCGATTGTGCTGTAGTGGAATATTCTCTGCTGCCTTCTCCTTACACTCGGGCACTAGACAGGGATGCCCACTGTCACCGCTCCTATTTAACATCTACTTAGAACTCCTATTAATTAAATTAAGAGATAATCATAGCATACATGGTATTTCAATCAGCTCCCAAGAATTTAAATTGTCGGCCTATGCAGATGATATCTTACTACATCTGGCCCATCCAAAGGAATCCTTCCCACTAGTCCTAAACACTATTAAGGAATTTAGCACATTTTCCAATTACAGAATTAACCTTGACAAAACCACTGTGTTCCCACTTAATAATAAATTACTGAAGCACGGTGTTTTGCATCTGGGACTTCAGTGGAGCCCACAGAGCCTGAAGTACTTGGGTTATCACCTTAACCAGAAGTGAAGCTACTATGAGAAAGTTCAATCTGGACTCCATCCTTCAGACCATACAACAAGACCTTGCCAGGTGGAAAGCCCTCCTAATATTGCTTTGGGGTGCATTAATTTAGTTAAGATTCATTACCAAGACATTCTTACCCACTTAACGTTGAATTTGTGGCCTCCATTAAAGTGGTTCAAAAAAGTTCACTCCATTATTGCCTCATTCATATGGATGGGTAAACCCTCGAGAAGGGCCTACCACAAAATGGCAGCCCTAAAGAGCGAGAGGGCTTGAGACTACACATTTTGGTCTCTATTATTTGGATAGTCAGGCCTGCAAATACCTAAAATGGCTTACCACACTGGCAGACTTGAATTCCCTTCCGTATGTCCCCTTATGGTTGAAACTGGAAAAGGAATTGATTTTAATGGCAGGTATGTCCCTAGAAGTCCTTTTGCATATCACATTGAAGGATCTTTCCCATAGCTTAACCTGTTGCCCTATAGCAACTTCGGTAAGGCTACATACACAGTTATGCTCCTTTCTGAGGTAACAGCACAGAAGGGATATTGCCCAGCCTCTTATAGGGAATCCTAACTTTAAAATCTGAGGCCAGCTTATCTCAGCCCAGTGAATTCCTCAAATCCGAGGGGTTAAGATCGGCGACCTCTTGTCAGATGGAGACTGTTGTACCGTAGAAGCTATCCTGAATAAATACTTGGTAAATAGGAGGCAAGTGTTCAAAGCATATCAATTGAGGCATTTATTAATCCAGCAGAAGGACAAATTAGAGGGTGGGAATACTACTGGGGAATACTTTGACTCCCTTTCACTAATTGCTAGGTTACATCATGCAATATCCCATGCCTATAGCTCCCTATCTGACAAGGCTTTTACGGCTCATGATGGTCTACCCAAATACTTGTCAATGCACTTCCCTAGACTTGATGGCACTTGGAGCAGAATTTGGCGGGATACTTATAGATATATTACTCAAGACAGACTGATGTTAATGCAATTCCAGCTTTTGAACAACATGTACTGGACCCCAGACAAACTATTCAAAGTTGGAAGGGCTCCCTCCTTGGAGTGTACTAGGTGCCACCAAGAGGAAGGAACCCTCAGACACATCTTCTGGGACTGCCCACCAATTAAGACCCTTTGGGACTTAATCAGAAGTAAAGCCAACCCGCTGTTGGGTATAGCTGATCTATTGATCCTTGAAGTGTGTCTGGTTGGAAATTTTCCACAAATTGAGGTCTGACAGCATAGAAACTACAAGGCACTGATTTCTTTATCTCTTAAGAAACTAGTGCTATGTCACTGGTTGAATACATGCCCAATTACTTACACAGAATGGCTGCAGGAACTGTTTTTCAGTCTAAGAGCAGAACAACTCAAGGTGTGTTTACAGGGCTCCTCTTCTAAATACAAGAAGATCTGGGAGAATCTGCATGCCTTATATCTGATTCAATCCAGAGCTAATCCCTGAGCAGGCATGAGATACTCTGTTGATATACTCCCAATTAGTTTCCACAGCCAGCTCTCTCAGCTGCCCCCCTTAGTCTTAGTAAAAGCCATAGTAGTCTGATGCCAAGGGGAGATGGGGAGGGGAAACATGAAATTGCATAATTGTACCATATAATTCTCTCATGTGTCCAGAATATCTGTTTCATGTCATTGCATGTTTGTGAATTCAATAAAATGTTAAATTAAAAAAAAATAATACCACAGATGGATAACTGATTCAGAGTGTGGCGATTACTGTCTGGCACAATAAAATGTGTCTGACTTGATCACGCACACACACACATACACACCACAACAGAAACTAATTATCAAAAATCACTTCAAGTATTACTGTGTGTACATAAACACACAAATACCAACACACATTATTAGTACAAAACAGAAAGACTGCCTTTCTCATGCGAATCTCACTCCACCACAGATTTGCCCCTCCCCCGAAGCACACTTCAACAGTCTTTTTTTTCTGTTGTTTTACCAGGAGTAACACACTAAGCTGAAATCTTGTTTACAGGTGCAACCTGGGAGCACAGGGAAGTTAAGTGACTTGCTCAAGGTCACTCAGTATGCAAGTGGGGGCTGTGGGATTCAAACCCAGGTCTCTAGATTTGCAGCTCAGAGCCTTAAACCACTGCACTATACTGCCTCTGTCAGTACATAGGTTGAATATTCTAAATTAACATTCAAAATGCACACAAAAACAATCAACACTCAATGATCTAAGCACAGGAGGGTTTCCTACACTTGATGTACTAAATTTGGAACAAAATAATTGGATCAAAAGTTATTTTTTTAAAGCTTTTTCGATGGCTTGATTCTCAGAGCTCTGAGAGAAAACTGTCTCCAGCTTTCCACTGCACACACTATGTAGAACTGAGGCTGTGCAAGACAAGATAGAGCCCATATGACCTGCCATCCCATGAATCAATGCAAAATATGCATCAAATAGCAATAAACAGGTGAAGTAAAGTGAAGCCCATTAAAATCAATGGCACTTCACGTTCAAAATTAAGGGGAAGGCTGTAATACAAGGTGAAGTAATGCGAAGTCCATTGGAAACTATGCACTTCATGTTCAAATTTATAGTCAGAGTAATTCGCTTCGCATTGCGGAGCACTACATGGATTTGGGGATAATACGCAAAGTGCTCCATGTAGGGAAGTGGGAGCACTTCGCTCACCTCTAGGTTGGAGCAATGGCCAAGAGTATGGCAGCTTAGTTTCAATGCAATGAAGTGCAAAGCAATGCACCTGGGAAACAAAAACCCAGGGGAAGAGTACACAATGGGGGGGGAGTACTAACAACAACAAAAATGGAAAGAGACCTGGGAGTACTCATATCAGATGACCTTAAGGTAGGTAAGCTATATGAGAAGGCAGTAAGGAGGGCTGGGGGTATTCTGGGATATATAGGGAGAGGCATCACCAGTAGAAAGCTGGAAGTTGTTATCCCTCTGTACAGACAGTTGGTGAGACCCCATTTGGAGTACTGTGAGCAGTTCTGGAGACCCCATCTCCGCAAGGACATAGACAGGATGGAGGCAGTCCAGAGGAGAGCAACCAAAATAGTGCAGGATCTGCACCAGAAGCCATACAAAGAGCTTAATATGTATACCCTTGAGGAAAGGAGGGTCATGATAGAAACTTTCAAGTACCTCAAGGGAATCAACAAAGTCCAAGAGGGTAGCATATTTCAGAAAAAGAGATGCACAAGAACAAGGGGGGCACAATTTGAAGATAGAGGGGGGACGGCTCAGGGGCAACGTGAGGAAATATTTCTTCATGGAGAGAGTGGTGGATGCATGGAATAGCCTTCCTGAGGAGGTTGCGGGGTCAAAAACAGTAGGGGAATTCAAGAATGCATGGGACCGACATAAGGAGCTAAAAGTAAATATAGCCAGTTTTGGCAGTGGAACGTTTAAATATGCTATGCTGTGTGTGTGTGTGTGTGGGGGTGGGGTGCACTGGTACTTTTGGCACTATCCAGTAGCACCCTTAGAAGAAATGCGAACTATACAATGGGCACCAAAACAACCTGAAAATCCTCTACTCTGATTGGCTGCCTCACACACATCTCCCACTGTAAAACGTGCAATCACCCCATGGGAAAAGGTGCCAGGCAGCCTCTCGAGCTATCACTGAACTTAAAATCACTGTGAGTCCCTTCTTGGTCAACAAGTGCCGCCATCTTCCTCGCTGGCTTACAACGTGCTTCACAACAACATAACGCCACTGGAAAAAAAAAAAAAAACAATGGCTAGCTCATTCGCCTTAATAGACGAAATGGAGCTACAGTACAAGAAATGCCAGCCTACAAAATAACAGTCTCGAAACTCCACAGTTCTGCCCGTATTGTAAGCCATTCTCAGCATCTGAACTGGCTCCTCGCTTAGAACCTGATGCTGTGCTACCACATCAAAGGAACTGCACGGAACAGAGAACATTTTTTTTTCCTTGCATAAGAATAAATTGAGAAAAAAATTACTGAAACTGAAAAAAAAAAGTTTATTCTTTTTTTTTTAAACTACAATAGCTCAGGAGGGCATTGTATAATCGCAATATGCCACTCTAGGGTGTTGGAGATGCCAGAATTTACCCACCCCTGGTGTGTTGTTGGTCACCTCGTTGCGTCTAGTGACCAAACAACACACCAGACCGTGAGTAAATCCTGGCATCACCAACACCCTCTCGTAGTATATTGCTTAATTCTAGTGTGTGAAGCAACTTAAAAGGTTTGAGCATGCTATTTTGGATTTGTTTGAGTTTCAGGAGTCTGTGATGCTCCTTTTTTAGCATGCTTCCTTTGAACACCTGTGTAAAATCCTTGATGGGAGCACTGTGTATAAAAGGAGCCAATCAGATACATTAGCCATTGAGGCATTGGAAAGTTAAGGACTAAATCAAGGGTCCCACCTTGACAATGGTGATTTAACTTAATCAAATTGGAATTCCAGTCTGAAACTAAGAGGACCCACTCTTCACATGGAGCTAAAAGTAAATATAGCCAATTTTGGTAGTGTAAAGTTTAAATATGCTATGTTGTCTGTGTGTGTGTGGGGAGGTATGCGTTGGTACTTTTGGATTGTAAGGAGGAAGTAGGCTGCTGGTTGACTAGGACCTGCAGCTTATCCAATAGGTAGGGGAATGGGCAGACTAGGTGGGCCAAGCAGTCCTTATCTGCCATCAAAGTCTATGTGTCTATGTTTTTCGGTCCCACCAATTTTGGATTTCCAGCAGAAAGGAGTGGAAAATGGTTTAGCCCTGAGCACCCTAAGAGGTCAGGTGTTGGCCCTTGGAGCCTCTTTGGGTACATCTGTAGGGACTAAAAGAGAGGTTATTTGTCTTCTTCGGCTGTCAGCAAGAGCTGACCTATGTTTCAATCCCCAGTTCCTCCTTGGGATCTGAATCTGGTGTTAAATTCTCTCTGTAAAGAGCCTTTTAAACTGCTTTCATCCATTCCACTGGACATGCTGTCTTACAAGGTGTATTTTTGGTTTAATATGTGCTCAGCCAGGAGGACTGGTGAGCTCTAGGCCTTGTCCCACAAAGAATTATACCTTGTCATGCATAAGGAGGAGGAGGCAGTTTTTAGAACAGTTCCATCATTCATTCTGAAAGTTCCCACAGCTTTCCATGTCAGGAAATATGCCTTTTGTCTTTCTGCCTACAGCCTTCTCACCCAAAGGAGAAGGAGTTGCATAAGTTGGATTTGTGATTGGCCATTAGGACATACCTTAGATGGACTGCTGAGTTTCAGAAACTGGATAGGTTGTTCATCCTTTTCGGAGCAGCCAAGCAGGGTCAGAAAACCTCCAAGGCCACCCTAGCTAGGTGGGTGAGCGCCTGCATTGCCTCCAGCTCTCATAAAGCCTCACTTCACCAGTGCTATGGCGATCCCCCGGCAGAGAGAGGTGAAGCATCTGTTTTAGAGTTATGTAAGGCAGCTACATGGTGCTTCATCCACACATTCACCAAGCACCACAGAGTGGGTGTTCAGAGCTCTGCAGAAGTGGCCTTTGGTTGCAGAGTTTTGCAGGTGACAGGTAGTAGGTAAATTCCTTTCCTGTACATGATTGTTGTATGGGATAATATTCTCCCCTAACTGTTTTTTTCATGGGTACTGTTTCTTAGAACCCATCTATAATTACTACCCATTGACAATGTGGAGTGCTATAGAAAGAAAACATTTCTTCATACTTACCATAATTTCCTTTTCTGTTAGCTCCTACATTGTCAAGGAGGCCCGCCCGGGACCCTTGCTCCTGTGGAAGAATATTGTCAGGTGTGCTAGCATGGGAATGTCCATTGTCCTGTTATAGCCTCTGTTTGTAAATCTGTCTGGACATCCCTCTATAGTTTACCTGCTGAGCCTGTGGTTATTTAGATATGTAATAGTAAGTAAGAAAGATTTATTGATTGGTCAATGACCTTAACAAAAAGTAAAATACATAAATACAAATGGATACAAATGGACAAGGAAATGATAGAAAGTATACTTAGAATGGCAGAAAAAGGGGAGATATTGCTGATGGGTGATCTGAATATGCCAGATGTTAATTGGAGTGCAGTTGCAGCAGCCACTTCGAAGAGTGGGTTATTCTAGATGCCCTACAGGAGGCATGCCTTAGACAACTAGTATTGGAGCCCACTAGAGAGGGAGCAATCTTAGACCTGGTTCTCTCAAATGGAGATGAAGAGGATCACAGATGTAGAAGTGTGTAGCCATCTGGGAACTAGCGACCACCATGAACAGTATGGTTCACAATAAACACAGCAATAGAGTCAAGCCATACAAAGACAAAGGTACTGGACTTTAGGAGGGCTGACTTTGCCAAAATGGGTGAGTGCCTAAGGAATGCACTAGTAAATGGGAAAGAAGGAGGGGTGGAAGAACAATGGGGAATAATAAAAACTGCCATCACAGAGGTAACAGACCTTTGTGTGAAGCAAATAAACAAAATAAAACGATGTAAGAAACCACTATGGTTCTCAAGGGAAGTGGCAGTGAAGGTTCAAGAGAAAAAGCATTCAGGAAGTACAAGGAATCACAGAAGGAGCAGGACAGAGAACTGTATCAGTTAAAGCAAAGGAAGCTGGGAAGGCAGTCAGAACAGCAAAGGCCCAAACCGAGGAAAAGATAGCCAACTCAGTTAAGAAGGGGGATAAAACCTTTTATAGGTACATTAGGGAGTGAAGGAAGACCAAGGGATAGTGAGGCTTAATAAACAGGAGGGAGGGTGGGCAGAGGGTGACTGTGAAAAGGCACAGATACTAAACAAATATTTTTGCTCAGTATTTACAAATGAAGAGGGGGAGGTACCTAAAACAAACAGTAGAAACACTCTGGATACAAAAGTTGATACCAGCCCATTTACAGAAGAAAGGGTTATGGAAGAACTCTTAAAACTGAAGGTGGACAAAGCAATGGGGCCTGATGGGATTCATCCCAGAATTCTAAAATAACTAAGGGTAGAACTAGTGACACCACTGACTACCCTCTTTAACAAATCATGGGAGGATGGGATGATACTCGAGGACTGGAGGAGGGCAGATGTGATTCCCCTTCACAAAAGTGGGAGCAAGGCAGAAGCAGGAAACTACAGACCTGTTAGTTTAACCTCAGTGATAGGGAAAATGATGGAATCACTTCCGAAGGAAAGAATTGTCGAGTATCTAGAGGCCAGAGGGGCACAGGACCCAAGGCAGCATGGATTCACAGCAGGAAGGTCATGCCAGATGAATCTGATAGATTTCTTTGACTGGGTAACCAAAGTAGTAGATCAGAGAGGGGCTGTGGACATGCCCTGCCTAGACTTTAGCAAGGCATTTGACACAGTCCCACACAAAAGATTAATATACAAGTTAGCCAGCCTGGGAGTGGGTCCCAGGATGACAGCCTGGGTAAAGAATTGGCTGGAGAATAGGACACAGAGAGTAATAGTAAATGGAGTCCACTCTGAAGAAAGGAGGGTTACTAGTGGGGTACCGCAGGGTTCAGTATTAGGACCGGTCCTCTTCAATGTCTTTATAAGCGACATTGCAGAGGGACTGGAAGGAAAAGTATGTCTCTTTGCAGATGACACAAAGATCTGCAACAGAGTTGATGCACAAGGTGGGGTGGAAAGGATGAGAAGGGACTTGCAAGGTTAGAGGAATGGTCAAATGTATGGCAGCTTAGATTCAATGCTAAGAAGTGCAAGGTAATGCACCTGGGAAACAAAAACCCAGGGGAAGAGTACACAATGGGGGGTGAGATACTAAAAACAACAAACATGGAAAGGGACCTGGGGGTAGACATATCAGATGACCTAAAGGTGGGCAAGCAATGTGAGAGGGCAGCAAGGAGGGCTGGGGGGGATACTGGGATGCATAGGGAGAGACATCACCAGTAGAAAACAGGAAGTTGTTATCCCTCTGTACAGACAGCTGGTGAGACCCCATCTGGAGTACTGTGTGCAGTTCTGGAGACCCAATCTCCGCAAAGACATAGACAGAATGGAAGCTGTCCAGAGGAGGGCAACTAAAATGGTGCAGGATCTGCACAGGAAGACATATGAAGACAGACTTAAAGCGCTTAATATGTATAGCCTCGAGGAAAGGAGGGAGAAGGGGGACATGATAGAAACTTTCAAGTATCTCAAGGGAATCAACAAAGTCCAAGAGGTAGCATCTTTCAAAAAAAGGGGTGTGCAAGAACAAGGGGGCACAATTTGAAGATAGAGGGAGGGCGGCTCAGAGGTAATTTAAGGAAGTATTTTTTCACAGAGAGGGTTGTGGATGCATGGAACGGCCTTCTGGAGGAGGTTGTGGAGTCAAAAACAGTGGTGGAATTCAAGAATGCATGGGACAGTCATAAGGCCATTCTAGGGGGTGGGGGGTAGGAAGAAGTAACCTGCTGGTTAACTAGGATCTGCAGCTTATCCATTAGGTAGGGAAATGGGAAGACTGGGTGGGCCAAGCGGTCCTTATCTGCCATCAAATTCTATGTTTCTATGTTTCTATGCATTACAATAATAACTTGACACTCTTGTAAATGCATACATTTTGGTAATCTATCTTACAAAAAATTTCACATTCTAATAGCATTACATTCCTGATTTTTGTTCTACCTGAATAATATGTTATCTATGTCACTGTGCAAAGTAGATCTTAAAATTACTATTTATGTTATAATTTTATTTTAGAAATTGCCATAAGATACCCTGCAGTTTTATTAACTATGAATTCGTCCTTTGTTGTAAATATAATATTTACTTGCAGTTGGTTATTGTTTGAGTCAATTTTTCCAAATTGGGATAAGCCATTGTGTTCTTGGAGTATCCTACCAAGGACACTTCATAATCACATGGATTAAATCCTCTTTGAATTCATTTGTACAAGAGCAGTAAGCTGCAGACTCAATTGCTGCTTTTTTATATTGGGCTAATAGTACATTACTGGGGAACATCTCTCGCCTGAATCTGGTATATAGTTTCCTCTGTTTCAGGTTCTACAATATATCGAAATATTCTCTATAGCAACATTTTTTTTATTTTTATTTAGTTTTAGTTAACTGGGTAAGTGCTCTAGCCAAAACTGACTATTTTCAGGCACGACACTGGGAGAGTACAACAGGTAAATACAAACAGATAGCAATTCTAGAGAGCAATTACAATACATACAAATGTAGGGTTACATACCATGTCATCAGAAAATACAGAGGAAAGAATAATATATTTTACATAAGTGCTGTACAGATCCGTGGTAGTACAGTATACGAGGTGAAAGGAGTAAAACATGTAGGAGCTAGAGGTATAAGGAATTGGGTAGGTAAAAGGAAGACAACAGGTCAGGGGTAGAGAAACATGTAAAGAAAAGTAATTGGAGGGGAAGGAGAGAAGATAGGGATGGGGTAGTCAAGTGTGGCTAAAGCAAGTGCAGGTGTCAGCCAGAGATAAATAAAGCTTCAGCTCCCTTTTGAAGCAGAGATGAGACTTAGTCAGCTGCAAGTCTGGGGGAAGAGAGTTCCAGCTTTGAGGGGCAGAGTGCTGGAAGGCTGTAGTACCTTTGGAGATGCGACACCTAGGTATGTGGAGTAAGGATTAATCAGTTGAACACAGGCCATGGTAGGAGTTATGGGGAACAAGCAGTGTAGCAAGTGAGGATGGAGTGTTCAGTCAAAGAACAGAATCAATGAGTGAGCACAGAGCATATTTCTGATAAGCTGAGGGGGAGAGCCATTTTAAGTCCTTGTATAGCTGGCAGTGGTGCGTAAAGCGAGGAGACGAGGAGGCATACCTACAAATGTTGTAATACATTACATCCAGCTTATGAAAGGAAGTCTTATGTGCTGAAACAAAAATGAGGGGATCGTAAGTAAAGGCAGGGAGCAAGACACCCCTAGCAATGGCCAACTTAGCAGAAGGTGTAAGCATATAGCTACTCTTATAGGCTACACCCAGTTTCAAATTAGCTGCTTTGCAGGCAGATTGAATATGCAAGTTGAAATCAAGGGATTGGTCAAGAAGGACCCCCAAGTAATTAAAAGACTTAACACATTCGATAGGTGAGTCTCCTAAAACACTGATGATCATGTCCGTCATTATCCCATAACCAGGGTGATATTCTGTTGTTTATCACAATCTCCAGATCCAGAGTTTTATAATAATTGACAATCTTGTTAGTTACATATGGTTTATACTTAAGACTTATTGTTATATTGTTTTCAAGGTATTTCTTTAAATATTTAAGATCCGTTTCTTCCAAAATTTTATTTACCTTTGTTAACCATTTGGACCTATAACATCCCATATTTTCCAAATCCACACTTTTCCTGAAGTGAAAGTGCAGGTAATCTTGTATTGTCCATTGATAATATCTTTATCCAATAATTGATCTTCCTAGAATATGCATAGGCTGTTGGGCAAGTTAGACCAATTTCAGCACATACAAGAGTGGCAGGGACTGAGGTATTAAGTCCCAAAGAAATTCTAAGCAGTTTGTTTATAGGAGTTTCCAAGACCTGGCAATTCTCAAAATCCCACACTTCTGATTGATACAACATCTGGGTGTAATATTTAGCTTTGATTGCCTCTACAAGTGGTTTTATAGAATTGCCACGATATTTGTAATTAAATACCTTCAATGAATTAGCAGTTTGTTTAAGTTTAGGTAATATCATTTTAATGTGCTTGGACCATTGTCCATCATTTGATAGGTGAAGAGCCAAGTAGGTATATGATTTGGTAATTCCAATATTTTTTTCTCCCACCTTCCATATTTGCTTCATTTTATTAGAACTGAATATCGTAATCTGTTTTTTGACTCATTTATTGAAAGTTTATAATTTTTTTGCATAATCAAAATATCCAACTTTCTTTGAAGTCCCTTTTGTGTCAAGGAAAATAGGACAAGATCATCAGCAAGTGCTAAGGCAGCACACAATTTATTTTTAATCTTAGATGAGTCTGTATCTGAGTGTTCAAAATCCAATAATAATTTATTTACTTAAATGCAAAATAGTATGGGAGCCAGGACGCAGCCCTGTCTTACACCACGATTTGTTTTGAAAGTGCCTGATAACTGTTCAGGGTTGCCCACTCTTATCTGCACCCAAGTTTCTGTATGTATTTCTTTGACTACTGCAATTATGCGTCCACTTATGCCCCAGTCCCTCATCAGTATCCAAAGCAAATTGCGTGAGATTGAGTCGAAGGCTGAGCTAAAGTCTATAAATGCAGCAAATAATTTTTGTTTCCGAAGATTCACATATTTTTCATAGAGATGCATTAATATGAAGCCATTATCCATTGTAGAATAGCCAGATCAGAAACCTGCTTGCTATTCCGAGAGATTACCCAATAATTGTATCTGTTCCCTTAATTTACCTAATACCACCCTTGTAAATATTTTACCCAAATTATCAAACAGTGAAATTGGCCGATACAAGTGAGGGTCAGATTTATTGCCCTTCTTATGAATAGGCATTATTGTAACCCTTTTCCAAGATTTAGGAAAAGCCAATTTAGTTGGCTGATAGTTGAAAATTGGAGTAAGAATAGAAGCCCAAAGGGAAGGTGAAAACAAAAAAAACTTCTGCAGGGATAAGAGCAGGTCCTGGAGCTTTGCCTTTTTTCATTGATACTATAGCAAAATAAACTTCTGCGTGTGTGCAAAAAAGCAATTGTGATAAATCCTCGCATGGTATGTGCTCTTCATTTTGAATATTTGAATTAAAAAAAAACCTGTGCAATACTTAACCCACATACTCATATGGATATGGGAATCTAAACAGGTTTTCTGATTGTTTGCACCTTTTGCTACCATCTGCCGATAGGCCTGATTATCCTTTTTTTCTATGGCTGATAGCATTCTTTCCCATTGGTTTTGTTGAAATTCTCATTGTTTATTCTTAAGTAGTCTCTTATAGCTTTCTCTCTCCTTGTTCAAAAGTCTAAATCCCTCTTTCTGTTTGTTGCAACAATTTTTTCTAATTCTTTGATTCAAAGCCTTTTTAGGCTCGTAGGCATTCACTATTATACCAAGTATTATTTC
Source organism: Neoceratodus forsteri (assembly GCA_016271365.2). Classification (NCBI taxonomy): domain Eukaryota; kingdom Metazoa; phylum Chordata; order Ceratodontiformes; family Ceratodontidae; genus Neoceratodus; species Neoceratodus forsteri. The sequence continues at coordinate 138,523,265 of CM057449.1, read as the reverse complement.
TAACAGAGGTTTTATGAATTATTGTAAGAGACTCTCTAATAGCTTCAAGACATTTATCCAACTGCTTTACTAAATACAAGCCATCCTGTATATCACATGTATGATTAAAACATGTTTTAATAAGAAATTATCTCTCCAATAAATTCCTGCTTCCATTTAATTTTTATCTTGTTTCAAATTTCTACCTCATGATGTCTTGTGTCTAGGATTTTAACATCCATAAATTTATAAGTTAAAGTCAATGGAAAATGATTGCAATCACTCCTAGGAATTACCAAACAAGTTTCCCATATATCCATTGTATTATTCCAAAAACATAATCTATTACAAAGGGTCCAGCAAAATTATAGTGGGTATAATTACCCTCAGTATCTCCCATAATCCTTCCATTAAGTGGAGCGAAATTGTGTGGAGTTAGGATATCAATTAATCTATGACCCCTCTTGTTAACTTTTGAATCTTTTGAAATCCTAGTAAATTTAAAGGCATTTTCAAATCTCCAGTTTTGTATATCTACATCTGAAAAGCCATTGTAATTATCGAGTCTTGCATTAAAATCTCCACACATCAAGATTTCTTCACATGCCATAATAGTCTATGTTTTATGTATAATTTCTTTAAGATCACCCAAATCTAGGGATGAAAATATCTTGAATTATGGGGAGGAATACAAACATATGGCAACATTTCAGCCCACTTAATTTTATATACAAAGCTTGGCAAAAAGAGTTGGAAAATATTATTTCAACCATAACATCCTTCCTGATCTTAACATATGTAACTAGCCCCCCTAAGGGACGTCCAGCCTTAAGTTGTTTTTTCCCTGGAGTCTGGAAAGTACAATAACCATTTAGTATAGTGTCATTTTCAGCCAGATGCCAAGTTCCCTGTAAGCGTATAATTGTGGACTGCTTTAAAAATTCTAAACATTCTTTGTTTGCAAATTTAGATCCCAGTCCTGCTATATTCCAGGATATACCCACTGTTTTGAGGCTCAAATCTGAGTCCTTTGTCCTTGACTTAAGGCTATAATCTATATGTCATTCTCCTTGTAAGCTAAGTAATTCAAACAGATTTGAAACTGAGATGTTATAGTTTTCTCTTCTTTTTGTCTCTTTTTCCTTTTCATTTTCCAGTACAAAGCCAGTGCTATTAATACTTAAATTCTCCACAGATCTATTTATGGAAGAAGGAATAAGTGGAACAATGTATAGACCCATATTATCTAACATTAGCATATTATGTATTATTTTATTGTATAGACTCTCATATTTTATTGTAATTTGAATTTGCTCAATATCCAACTCATTTCTACACCTGACTACCTTTACTGCCTCTGGATCTTCGATTGAAATATTCAACAGTTGTTCAAACAGGTCTGTCACTACTTGTTTAAGATCATTAGAAATTTCATTTGCAGTTCTACTTAAGCCATATAGGAACACAATACTGGGAGCTGGATTTTCCATATTTTGAGCATTTGTTCTGTTGTTAGTATTTTTATTCACATCAGCAGAACTAAGTATACTACTGTCCACTACGTGTACACCTGCAGGATCCAAAAATGAGGCTCTCTGAAGTATCTTATCTGTGATGTCCTCATCTCTGATTGCAATGTCTCCTGCCCTGTATTGTATGGTGTTTTCCTCCTCTGTATTCTATCTATTATTATTTCAGAGGCTGGGATCTTAAGGGCATGTGTGAACAGATTTAACACGGCATTTCTTAATTTGCCAGGATTTACTCTAAGCAATGGTTTCAGCCCAAATATACTAATACGTTTTTTACATGTCCCTTGATGTAACTTATTCAATTGTCTTCTATTTATGAAGTCAATTGAATATCCAAGTACCTTTGACGAGCTATTGTTAAGCCAAATTTGGTTAGCTATTCTAGCATTAGAACAAAATATAAAGATACATTCATGAGCCTCACTGTCCGTATCCTCCCAAATCTGTATAACATCCATCTCTGTAATATCAGCACCCATAGCTGCCCTTAAAAGGTACACAATCTGTTTTTTGGTTTCACCCATAGAAATGAGCTGATTCCATTGATATCTATATAAGCATAGAATAGCAGAATCTAACACATCCACTAACATCCTATGGTCTTGTGAATTTTGTGAAATAACCTCCTGGGTATTTCCATTTAAAGTTTTTGTTGGTGCTGATACAATTTGCTGGATTTCACTCTTCCAAGTGTGCCAGTCCTGTCTAAAAGCTGTTAAATCATCTTTAAACAGATTCAGTTTCTGGTTAATGTATTTCAGAAAGCCCCTATGTTCTTGCATGTTGGTTTGACACAACAATTTATAAACTTCCTGCATTTTGTCTTCTATTACTCTATCAGACATAAGGTTGCTACTTCCTTTTCTGTTATTAGATCCCCTAATTTGTGTCCCAATTGTAGCTTCATTTTCTATGAGTGTGGATCCTCTCTCTAATCCACTTTTCTTTTGCCTTTTCTTTGTGTCTATCATTATCTTTGTTTTAACTGTGTTCTGGCTCTTTCTCTTTTTATTTTACCTCTGTGTTTTCCTTTTCTTAATTATTGGGGAGTCAGGTATATAAATAGTGGAGAAATCTGGTCTTTCTTGGACAACAGCTTCTATAGATATAGATGGAGAACCATTTATTAGGACAATCTTATCCAATTTATTTATAACATCATCCAGTCTGGAACTGTTGATTGCTATATTACCCTTCAAAGTTTCTAACTCATTGCAAACCCCTACTAACGGATCCATTAGCACTAAATGTGCTGTGTATGGGTTTTTCATAAATTCCTTTAACCCTTCAGACTAAATGGATATGTTGCAACTGGATGTTTAGTTTTGTTATGGTGTGGGTGTTGTTTGGTTTGCTGATTAAAAGTTGTTTTCAGCTTTTCCTTGTGGCCCTTTGAGTCCAGAATTTTTAGGCTATCTATGGCTATCTGTATACCCGAACTAATATCCCTTAATTCGAGATTCCAATTATTATCAGTTTTGGTAGTATTTAGCATTTCTGGAGAAAAGGCTAAAGAATATGGTGCCTCAGAGAGACAGCCATAATATAAATCAATAGAGGCTTCCTTTTGGGGATAGAAAGGTTCCCTCCCTTCCCTACTCCCATTAGTTCCAATGACCCTTTTCACTGTCTGTAGATAAATATTTGAGAAATTCCCTTGGTTTTTGGATTGAAAAGAAAAGTTGTTTATTCCAAAAAGTTTTGGGGTGGAGGAGAGTCTTGAAATATTAAAGGGAACTGTCAGCTTTACCGCTCTGTATTTCTTAATCTCTGTGCATGGTGCCTTTTGGCACATGCCTAAGTAATTAGCACTGCAGAATAACCCCATGGATGTAGAAATTCAGTACAAATACCTGATATATAAGTATTTAGCAAAGTTCATCTTTCCCTCGGGTCGTCCATAACTCTACTGACACCAGAAGCATAACTCCTTTGAGGACACTCACCAGGAATGAGCACAGTCACAAAGTGGCATTTTATGCCAGGCCTGCTTTAAGAACATGCTGCCCAGATAAACGTCTACCTCGCAAACTGCTCCTGGTAATTGAAAATTAAAACTGAGCTCTGCATGGCTCACAATTTACTTTTTAAAACCGATGCTGAAATCCCGCACATGCACAAGGGCCGCACGCTTTTGCGCATGTGCGGGATCTCCACACATCTTTATTGCAAGCATGCGTGGGATTACAGCACCAGTTTTAAAACGTATATTGCGAGCCACATGGGGCTCATTTTTAAATTTAAACTACCAGGAGCAGTTCGCAAGGTAGAAGTTTATATGGGCAGCATGTTCTTAAAGCAGGCATGGCATAAAATGCTACTTTGTGACCACACTCGGTCCTGGTGCGCGTCCTCAATAGGGTTATGCTTCTGGTATCAGTGGCGTTATGGACAGCCAGAGGTAAAGATGAACTTCACTAAATATTTACAAATCAGGTATTTTTACTGAATTTCTACATCCATGGGGTTATTCTGCAATGCTAATTACCTAGGTGTGTGCCAAAAGGCACACTGTATGGAGATTAACAAAAACAGAGAGGCATAGCTGACAGTGCCCCTTTAAGATTCAAATCTAGGTCTATATTATCCTGCTGTTTGTTCTTAAAACCCATCTCAACAGGATCTGGCCTTGCAGACTGACTAAGAAGGTCAGGAGATTTACTGAGAATTTTCTTTGTAAACAAATCACTAATTTTAGTTTGATTAAGTGGTATATGTTTTTTTTTTATTTTTCCCTCCCTTACATTATTCTTTTTAGTCCCCTTTCTTCCCCCCCTCTTTACTGATTTGTTAGTAATTTTTGCTGGTTTTTTTTTTCCTTTTAGTTTTCTCCATTGTCAATTGTTTAGGAGAATATTGATCAATTGTTTTATACTGATCCATATTACTGATATCGGAGCTAGCTACATGGTTTTTGTCACAATTCTAGCCATCTACCAGTTGCCTTTCCAGTCTGTTGTTATAATCATCTGAAGTAATAGCAATTTCTTCTGCCATTGCAGCTTGTTTCCTGGTAGTAACCATTACAGTTTTAAACACAGAGTAGAAATACACTGCCCCAAATTACAATGATACCCCCCAAAATGACCCAAACAGAGAAGCTAGATTAAAACTAAGAGTTCATCAGAAGTCCATTTTCTTTCTGCGCAAGTAAAATCCCGATACAAAGTTCACTCCTGGTCCATAAAATTCAAGAGGATTTCTTAATAATTCCAAGGAATAAGAAGAGTAAGAGGCAATTCATAAATTTACAGCCTTAAAAATATTCATAAGACACAGCTTGTGAACACTCACAGAATTAATTCGTTCTAGACGTGTTGGAACAGCCCGTGGATAATCATATAAAAATCAGGTTCTCTTTTCCTTCAGCTGCTTCCAAGATCAGAATAAAATCATTATAGTTCCAAGGCTCCATTTTAGCAAATGCTATGTTACATCAGGAAAACTGTTATGCTGGGCTTTGAAACCCGTAGTACCACCTTCTTCCAATATCCCCTGTATTTTCTGTAACTCCCGCACTATAAATGTTTGTAGGGAGGAAGAATAAAAACATATAATTAGGCCTTCTCTTTCTAATAAAATATGTGCCTCAAGAACTTCAATAAAACCAATTATATTTAAAAAAAAAATTTCAAAAAGCTCAGAAGCTGTTTAAAACTATGTGAGAAAAAAAACTCAAAAAAGCACAATAATTTACTCACTATCACCTAGTTCCAGTTCAGAAAGCAGAGCTAATAGCAATACTGCTAGCTGTGCTTTAGAAGTCCCAAAATGCAGCTAAGAAGTTGTAAGAGGTACTAAAGTGCCAGCATCATACTAGTAGGCTATGCAACTGAGAAGTAGATTAAAACTTTCCGTAGCATAGCGTAGCATCTCAACAGACTAAAACAAAAAAATTTCCAGTTAGAAACACAGTCGGAGCTCCCCTTAACTGAGCAGCTCTATGGTCTGTTGCTGTCTTGCAATGGCGTTTCTGACAGATCTAAACACCAGGATGGAGCCTGCGCATTAAATACAGCCTAGTCAGATGACCCCAAAGTAGCTAGTTGGCACAAAAAAAATGTAAATACCATAACCAAATGCAAAATACAAAATTAGATCTAGATCAAATATCTGAAAACAGAAACAGCAAACAATAAGCAGCTGAATTTCTTAGTGCAAAGACAAAAAGACAAACAAACTGAACTCTGTAGTCAGACAACAAACAGCAACTAAAGTTTCAAGCCATGAAAAGGAATACTATCCTTGGTGGCTAAGAAGTTCTTTTGGGGTCTAAAAGTTCCACCTTAAGTAGTTTCTAAACTGGACCTTTGCAGATTGGTAAATTTTCCCTGTCACTTTCCTTTTAGTTGTGGTCGGCCAGTTCACACGGCCCAAAAACGTCCGATCGCCCATCACCTTACCCCAGCCATCCAACCGGCTTCTATCTCACCTGCTCTGTTTTCTGCCTGAATTCCAAACAGGTTTCTTCCTAATGCAGATAGAGAGGGGACAGGAAAAAAAAACTGAACCGACAGGTAGAGCAGGCAATAAGATGTACTGGTAAGGCTGCACTTCTAGGCAACAGGTACCATACCTTTTAAAAATATAAAACAAGCTGTTCAACCTTGCTACTTGCATTTACTCCGCAAACGCAAGCGAGCGTAGTCTGCTCAACCTCCTCTCTCTCAGCCACTCAAGGTGCATCTCCCAGGTTTCAGCCAGTCATCTAGATATGTAATAAAAAAATAAGGAGAGTAGTTACATTAGAACACAAAGAACCTCGGCACTGAGGAAAAGGTTACCCCAAAGGACACTGGCAATGAAGCCAAGTTTCAAAGAAACATAAAATCACACATACCACCATAATGCAAACCATCACAGGATGTATATGCAGATCACCATGACATTTTAGGCTGGTTCAACTTTAAAGGGATAATGTCAACCTTTTTTGCATGATATTATTTATAGGTAAAACCCCACATTTTATGATTGCTTACCTTCTCTAACATTCATTGATGTTGCTGGTTGTTTAATCTGCCTCCTTGTTTATTACAACTGAAATGCATGGGAATGTGTAGTTATACACAGATTTGTTTTGCTCCAAATTGTTTACCTAAGCTTACTGCATACTTCCTGAGCATTAGAAACACCCTCAAGCAGTGCAACCACTCGAGATACAATAGTCTCATCTACTCCCACTGCATAATGAGTAGTTAGATAGTGTTGGGAGTGTTCCTGAGTCCAGGAAAGATGCAGCTGTAGTTGGTCAAGAAATGTAAACAAACATGTTTTGGTATGGTAAAGTCAGTATTGTTAACACTCAGTTTTTACTTTTTAAAAGGAAAAAGGAGTCTGAATCAAGTTATCAGCTACATCAGCAGTCTCTATTGAATGAGAACAATCAGAAAATGTTTTTTTTAAAGTAGTGACATTTTGTGGCTCAATGGAGTCGACAGTGTCCCTTTAAGCAGGAATGCATGGTGCCAAAGGGCCTCTCACATAGTCTGCAAAGGGTGCAAACAGAAGACACAGACACATGTTTCATCCTACCCAGGACTCATCAGTGTACCTCATCTGTATCACACCTTAGGGAAAAACTAACCAGTCTAAGTTGGTCTTACGGGTTTGGGTCATGGTGATCTCATGATGCTTTGCATTATGGGGGATATGTGTGATTTTGTGTTTCTTTAAAACCTGGCTTTATTGCCAGTGCCCTTTGCGGTAACCTTTTCCTCAGTGCTTTTGCACTGAGGTTCTTTGTCTTTTAGCTTGTTTTTCTTTTTTTTTTGGGGGCTCACCATGACCCAACCCGTAAGAGCAACTATGGGCTGGTTTATTTGCCCTGGGGTGTGATACAGATGAGGCACACTGATGTGTCCAGAGTAGGACAAAACACATGTCTGTGTCTTTTGTTTGCACCCTTTGCAGATTGTGTGAGAGGCCCTTTAGCACCACGTATTCTTGCCTAATGCCAAATCAATCTAAAATTTCATGGTGATTTGAATATACATCCCATGACGCTTTGCAGTATGGGGGTATGTGTGATTTTGTATTTTCACACTAAGTTGTTGGTTGTTGTTACACAGACTTAACAGATCTGAATTTGATAGTAACCAAGGGTGCCTCCTTTGTTGCAGGTGAGTACTTACACTGCATACAATCCTTGCCTTTTAATATGTGTTTTCTTTCAAGTTGATTCAGTTCCATTGAATCTTCAAAGATGTAGGCCTTTGGAAAACGAGCCTTGATCACGTACCTTTCGTCATCTGAAAAGCTAGGCCACTGTTTACTATATTTTATTCTGGCTAGAATTATATCTCTATAGACAGCTAATTGTGTGCTTTTCATGTCAAGTTGACCAGTATGGCATTTATTTCCATATTTAGAGGCACTGTGAGGACAGTAGCGACTGGAGTGTTGCTGCTGTCCAGAATCTTCATGTACCCAACATTGTAAGGCTGATTCAGCCTTTGGGCTGTGCCATTTCCCCTAGTAAGGCTGCACAATAACCATCTGTAATTACTACTCACTGACAATGTAGAGATTAACAGAAAAGGAAATTATGAAAAGTATGAAGAAATGCCTTTTTTCCTGGTGGCTGTGACATCTGCCAGAAGGCTGAGTGAGCTGTAAGCCCACTGCACAGAGCCCAACTATATCATTTTCCACAGGGATAAGGTAGTCTTGAGAACAAACAGAAAGTTTCTCCCTGAAGTGGTGCCTGAATTTCTTCTAAACCATTCTGTAACCCCTGCCTGTCTTCCTAACAACAGGTTGAGGGGCCTTGGCTTGATCATTAGGGTGCCTTCACACAGAGTAACAATAGTGGGGGTATCTACCTGGCCTGTCATAGCCCTCTGGGAAGCTATAACCACCCACAAACTGTCCTAGTGGCCTTGTACCTTTAAAGGAGTAGTCCACCCAAAACTTGCAAAAAATATATGTTGTGCAGAGTGTTTTCATTTGTATATGAAGTTCTAGTGTTTCCTTTCCTCTGACTGCTATTAAGAGTTTTTCCTAAATTAGCCTGCTAGCTTTATACTAGTTATACGACCCCTGTGGATCTTCATCTGAGACAGCTTAATTGTATTCCTTGTTCCCACAGTGCATCTTGTCTCATGTGACAGTGAAGTAGCAGAGACCCAACATTCAGCACACACATGCCAAACAAACTAAATATCTTGGAAGCTTTACAAGCTGCACAAAAATTACCAGCAGCAACGTTCTTCAGGACAATAAGACCTTTACGATGAGGGTAGTCATTAAGCTGAATTCTATAGATTTTGAAATATAGCCATCTCTACTGCTGTGAACTAATTGTAAAACAATGCTTTCTGCTGGATTTATGGTCTCTGCTACATTACTGTCACATGAGACAAGGTGCATTCTAGGACAAAGGAATACAATTAAGCTGTCTCAGATGGAGATCTCCGAGGGTCATAAAACTACCCTAAAGCTAGCAAGCTAATTTAGGAAAAACTCTTAATAGCAGACAGAGGGAAGGACACACAACAACTTAACATACAAATCAAAACACTCTGCACAACATATGATTTTTGCAAGTTTTAGGTGGACTACTCCTTTAACAGCAGTTAACACATGGTCAGCAATTAACATTAATAATATGCACACGCTTGTCTCACTTACCAGCAGGGTCTCTGGTCTTGGTACATGCCCTGCAACCGCCTGGAAAAGACAGTTTAGCAATACAGCACGCACTTTTTAACACAACTAATTTTAAGTCTATCACTTTAAGCCCAGTAATAACATTCTCATAAGCCACTTTTAAACAAAAAACAACAAAACAGTTTTATTTAGGAGGACATGAACAAGGAGGGAGGGAGAGCAAATTTAGGCAAATGATTATTATTTTGTAAACCAGATTAGTAAACACCACTAATTTAGTCCCTTTGACAGACAGTCCCATAGCTACTGGGTACCCAGATTTTATGCTGGCTGGCCAGAAACATTGCTTGGGGTTGCAGCTGTAACTGGGGCCCCTGAAGAAAATAATTATTAAATTTAGGTAAGGTGAGGCGAATTATTTGTATCCACCAACTGTTTGTCTCAGTCTAATGAAATTATTAAAGTTAAGCAGGAAACAATTAGATGATATCATAGAAAACAGGAAACAATTAGATGATATCATAGAAAACACAAGCTGCCAGTTGCAGGGAGCTACCCTGAATTTACTCACTGTATCAGTCGAGTGTGGACAATGACCTGGTGAAATGAAGACATGGCACTGGGAGCTGATGCACATGGGGAAGCTGGGCTGACACAACTCACCTTCACTTCATGACCTTTTCCTGAAGGTTGCCGCAACCTGCAATGGCTTTCTGTGCAGGGGCTAAATCCCCGAAGCCAGTCTCTCACCAGTGATGCTGAGGCTGGTACAAGAACAGGTGATGTGGGCCAGTTTGAGCAAAGGCCCAAAGCTGGATCAACACTTTTGGCAAAGTTCAGTTTACTTGCTGGTGACCTTTCCAGCTGGCAGACAGTTCAATCACTGGTAAAGGTGAGCTCCTTTCTGGCAATCAGGAGTCCCTGGGCAGCAGGCTTTGATCCACAATAGACATTCAGCACATTTAAGGAAAAACAGCATTTAAGTCTCTACCTCTCAGTTTAGTTTCAGACTGGTGTGCCATTGCAGTTAATTCACTGAGCAAAACCTCTGAATGCAATAAAGCAGTCTCTCTCACTCTCTTGGGCTGATCACTTCACTGGAGCTTCTCGTCAGTCCAAAATCTCAAATTGCACTTTCAAATATCTTGGAGCTTTCTGTTGCAAGCAAAAGTTCATTTTCGGATTATTCTGATTACTGCAATCAGGCAGTCCCAAACAGGAGAACTACAGCAGGAAGGCAAGTCAGGCCTCTCCCCACTGATTCGTCTAGGCTCCTTTCTGGAGCAGCTTCTTGATAGCTGCTCACTCTTCAAGCCCTAAAATCCAACTGCTCCACTGTTCTCTAACAGTTCTGGGATTTCCCTTGGTTTTCTGTGCTCTGGTTGGCTGGGGGAGCTGTCAATCACAGTCCCCCTTCAGATTTGTTTAGGTGTCAACCTCAACAAATTCTGGTCAGAGCCAATACGGCTGCATATGATATTGATGCTGGTGTGTGGAAGTATTGATGAGGTCTAGAGAAACAGTACAATGAATTTCAATTAGCAATGTATGTTTATTCGTGACTATAAGAGATTTAAAAAATTTAAAAAAGCATGTTACAAATATTGCAGTGTAATTGGCATAGCAGTAATCAATACACAAAGTACAGGCATATTTTGTTTCAGTGGCGGTAGAGTGAATGATCATGTTATATACATGTTTTGGAATATTTACAATTTTTGTTTTGTCCATGTGGTGGTTCAAGAGTTGTGCATTACATCATTGCTCATAGTAGGTTGAGTGGGATATTATTGTAGTGTTCTTCTCTTGTTTTTTGGGGGGTTTACTTAATATATTGCAACAAAATATAGCATATAGGAAATTACAGTGTAGTGTAGTGGAAGTGCGGAACCATTGCCACTAAATGTCTGCAAGAGCATAATTACTTTACTGAAGCCCTGCTAAATAAAATGTTTCCTCTCCATTGCCAAATTTTGACTTTGCAAATGGCAAACATGAAGGGGTATTTACAGTCAAGCTAAGCTTTTCATCTTATTTCAATTGTTTTAATTTTACTGTTAACTTATTAACTATCAGCATAGTTTCACATCATTTAAACTATCAACCTTTAAAGTAGCTATGTAAAAGGACATACAGTTAAAAAAACACATAAACACTACTTTGATTACTGAAGCTGTGATTACAAAACATCCTCCTACAAATGGTAATGATGCCTTCCCTCATACAATAACTAAATGTAATTAAACCGAGGAAGACTGCCTGTAGTCAATTGTAATGGGACCATACCCCCGGCTGACAGAGACTTTCCTGTTGTAAACAAACTGAGCTGGGCAACTACTGCAGTTTTGAATTGATCAGTCCATCCCTGAATTGTTTCAAAAGCAGACTGAGAAAATGTCTTGCATATGGATGAAAATGTTTTGCATAAGGCTTTCTGAGATGATGGGTTGGGTCACATACTAGTACAGGAGGTAGGAAAAAACAGATATTTCCCTGTGTTTACTTTTAACCTGATGATACAATAACCAAGCAGAAGTTGGCTTTTCACACAGATAAAATCAAGATTAAAAAAAAACTACGAGTATCGGCACAACTCCGGGCTACGTTTAGCCATGTACAGTACATGAGAGTTTGAAAGTCCTATGATCTAATTTAAGGTGGGGGATGATAGCCAAGGGAATTGAGTTGTACATGCATTTGTGTTGTTGTATTAAACAAAAAAGAAAAAAATTACACAAATATCACATTTTCTCTGTAGCATGCATTTCTCTGTAACGTAGAATGGTTTATGACTAGACCAGTAACATTTGCTTGTAAACAGCCCTGCTGACTTATACTGGATTTGGAGAGAAGACAGCTCCATGTCATCACTATTACCCTTTGGAAGACTGTAAGGAACAGGGATTTCAAATGAGTATGGCACAATTGTACTATTCACATAAATGCTCCCAGAGCCCTTCTTTCATCTGACTTATCTACAGACTAATCTGAACTGTCAGATCAAATGTTCTGCTCTGTACACGCGTCAGGCATACTCCCTTGTTTATAGAACTGATAGCTGTTGGGAAGCTTTTCAAAGTTTGCCTCGGGGGGGGACAAACGGTCTACCTAAAGATAGACTGTTATGTTAATTAACACCCTCTATGGGCTCACACCACAGTCTGACCAGGCGGTTTAGCCAGACACTGAACACAAAACAGTCATTATCTGAAAGGCTGCTATACCATGTGGGGGAAAATATGACTACACAACAAAACCAAAAATCCCCAAATGGTTGCAACACTCCTAAATACCCAGAACCAAACTGAAAAGGGCACAACACACTAACAATACAAACCATTTGCCAATTATCTAACTTTGTGCAGCACTTTCTTCTCATTCTTCCATAACTGAAATTCATGACAGGGAGATGCAAAGTGAATTAAAACACTGCACTGGTGCCCTACATAGACAAATGCTGTAGCAGTTCTATTAAGCATTACCTTTTTTTTTTGTATTAGCAAAAAAATGCAAAACATATCAATCAATCAATCAAAATCATTATTACCGCAATTACGGAATAACCTGCAAAAAACACTGAAAATAACTCACCCCATCAGCCTAGCCGCCTTTAAATCCCTATACCTGCTCCATAATAGGGAAACCTGTACCTGTTTCCCTTGACCTAGATCTCTAAAATTGTCCTTATGCTCAGAATCCCACTGGTCTGAACCAAATAACCCTAGCATCAGCGGCGTCCCTTATTCATTACTATATATGCACTTACCTATACATTATTCCCCCTCCTCTGACTTCATTGTTTTTCTGGTCTACCAAGTATTACTACTCTTTTTGTTTCCTTTCTTACTAGTTTTCCCCTAGACTAGATTTGTAGTACCTACTTTTATCACTGGTGTATAATATTTACTGTATAATTAATAATTGTGCCTGCACACAATTGTTGCACCCCACTTCTATGACTACATATTTTATTATTGTATATACCTTATCGCTTACTCTATGCATATATGCCACTGTTGTAGAAAGTTCTAATGTTTCTCATTGGGCATCGTTGGAGAAAGTTTCTCTGTGTTACTGCATTTGGTTGTACTGAAACCCCAGGCCCACCTCAAAAATGAACACTGCTCAAGGTGATCCCCTGGTTAAATAAAGATTTTGATTGATTGATTGAATGATTGATTGAGCATTTCAAGTGGCCTTTTTTTAGGCCCTGTTAACTATGTTTAATGCTCTGAACTATGAAAGAGGATGACAGGTTAGAATCCAACCAGGTCCATCTGCTCACAATCCGACCTTCTGCAAGTAACTTCCATATGTGTTATTTTCTACCCCCCTTTGTATGTACCACTTTAAATAATGTTTATATAATTGCCAGATACAAAAAAAATGTGTTAGCCAAGAACACACCATGAGAGGGAGAGAGAGAGAGATACATGTGTTGTGTGATGCAGTAACTCAGGCCGGCATCACTTCCCTGGGAGAAGTTTTGACAGCTTGCATACTTATAAGCCACTTTTATATGGCACTTACTTGTGCCGCATACAATAGCTCCAGTCCTATTTTGCTCCACCCGCTGTGGTACGATGCTGCTTCTACACACATCGCATGTTTCAGAACCTTGCATCTTTAGATGTTTTGGCTGTGTTTCCTGCCTTCCGGGGTCCCTTGGTCTCGTGGCAAATCACCAGTACTTCAGGCAGCCATTCTGCCTTGCTAACAATAAAAAAAAATTAACTTTAATGCAGTATCCATTTAGGGAGGTGCTTCCCTAATGAATTCTGCTGAAAGCATTACACAAATTATCCAAAGTTGTGAACAAAAAACAAGTAACATGCATCCAAGTTATTGCATCTCAACAGGGAAGGTTTTTGTAAATGTTTTCAACAGAATTTGTTAGGGAGAATCCTCTCTAAATGAATTCTGCTTTGAACTTGTCATTTTTTTAACATTTATAAAGGCTGCTGTCAGATTTGCAGAAATAAGTTTAACTGTTGTGCTACTGTTCACAGACGTGAATGGTACAGTGATTTTACATTGCTGGGCAGACTGGAACTGAAGCTGGTGAACCCAGGCCAACAGGGAACACGTTTCAGGGAAGCGCTCACTTTAGACTCGTTCACACTGCACCTTGCCCCAGTGGCTCATTTTTATTTATTCAAAAATTGTTTTATAAAACAGTAGAGTGCTGCATTCAAACTGCATCTGTTTTGCTGCTGCCCTTTTCCTTTCCGGCGTTCTAATACTACACCAGTCACTGTTGCTTTAATAGGGGATTTTGAGTGGTGCAGGTGGTTTAGCTGTTCAGATGGCACAGGAAACCACCTACTCCACTCCACAAACCCAGGAAAAGGGGGGAACATGGACACAACACCATGCAATGGAAAAGTGCCCAAATGGTAGCATTCACACATGGGCAGGAGTACCGATTTGGTCATTGTATGCCACTGACAATGGCTCACAGTCAACCGTATGAACAAGCCTCTAGGTTGTGGTAGGCGAATGCTTGTACACACAGGAAATGTAACATTGCAGTGCATCCGTATTGGTTATTCTGATACAGACCACTAGTGTAAAAGTGCTTATACATTATTGTGACATGGAAAGCTGCAATGTTCAGATTTCCAGATGTCTTGTTGTTTTTGTAGCCAAGTGATCAATCTGAATTGAACATGTCTTGCAAGAACTGAAAGAAAAACTATGGGTAGTGAAACTACATTTGCTACTGTTGCAGTTACAGTGGCATTAAAATAATATGTTTAATTCTGATACATGGAGGTAAATGTGAACTTTGCAGTTTGCCATGTCACAGTCAGAAAACTGTGACTACACACTGTCAAACATTCTGGAGAGAGGAGTTGCATGTGGATCTCATATAATGTGATAGGATTGTTCTCTCTCTCTCTCTCTCTCTCTCTCTCATGTATTCAGTGTGAGACATTTTCTGACTGCAATTTTGTGGTTTTGGAAGGTGTGATTTACTTTTAAGACTTGTAATGCTTTGTGAACATTAACTAATGACATGCAGTTGATGAATACTGCAAGGTACTGTACAGACTACACCATGAGAGATGGAGATAGATTCATATTAGGTTATCTGACACAGTAAGTCACTCAGGCATTGCTTCTGTATGTGAACTGTGGACTGCTTGCATAGTTATAGATATCTAGATGTAACCCCCAGCTGGTATGCCATTTGTATCTGACAGCTCTACCAGGTGGGCTGGGTTCAGGGAGGTATATGTCACTCGGCACATAGGCTAGGTTTGGCTACTCTGCACAGGGGCACCCAAGTAACTCTGAACACAGGAAGCAATAACTGTAATGTCCAATACCAGAAGTGGGATTCTAAAGTGTGGCTTTTATTCACATCCAAACAGAATAAACAAAACATAGATGGACCCCCACGGGGCTACACTCCTGGTAATGCAGATTAAAAGAGACCAGAACACATCCTCATCACTTTAGCCCTCAGGCTCTACAACACACTGGGCACACAGCCCGGACTTGTATGCTACTTTGGGTTACACAGCCCGAACTTGAACACTGGTCTGGATTTTCCCTGGCTCAGCTCCCTTGCCAGCCACTTGGACACCTTCCATACTTCATGGAAACATTTTCTAGTGGCTCCCTAAACCACCTAAGAGCACCTCTGGCTCCATAAGGGAATCTTCCTCTTACTCCCACGTCTGGATACTTTTCTCAAGCACTGGCCAAGTTCCTGAGAGAAAGCAAAAGGTGTCTCAGAGCAAATCCGTAGAGGTGAATTTGGTTACTACTGATGGGGGGGGTCTCCCACCTCTCGCTCCCACAATTCGTACTCGGCCATTTCTCTGGACTGTAAACACCTCATCCTTTAACACTTTGCTGTGTAGTTTCTTGCTAAATGTATTTCACATTCCATCTACTTGTCTTGCTTCCCATTTGTGCTGGACTTGAACATACTTAAATTAAGGGCAGTGGACATGGCCTATCTGGACTTCAGCAAGGCCTTTGACACTGTGCCACATAGAAGACTATTACACAAACTGGGGAATATGGGTGTGGGCAGGACAGTAGTGTGGTGGGTAGGTAACTGGCTGGGTGGCAGGACACAGAGGGTGGTGGTAAATGGCTGTCACTCCACAGAGGTGAGAGTGACCAGTAGGGTACCACAGGGATCAGTGCTGGGACCGGTCCTATTCAACATCTTCATCAGTGACATTGCACAGGACCTAGAAGGCAGAATTTCACTGTTTGCTGATGACACAAAGCTCTGTAACAGAGTAGACACACCAGAGGGTATAGACAGAATGAGAAGGGACCTGCAGAAACTTGAAGAATGGTCAGGGGTTTGGCAGTTAAATTCAATGCAAAGAAGTGCAAGATAATGCATATGGGGCACAAAAACCCTGGCACAATATATCAGTTGGGGGGTGAGGATATAGCATGCACCAAGCAGGAAAGGGATCTTGGGGTTATCATCTTGATGACCTCAAGGTAGGGAAACAGTGTGACAAGGCAGCAGGTAAAGCAAATAGGATGCTGGGATGCATAGGCAGGGGCATCACCAGCAGGAAAAGGGAGGTCATAATTCCACTATACAAGACACTAGTGAGGCCCCATCTGGAGTACAGTGTGCAGTTCTGGAGACCTTACCTACGTAAGGACATAGACAGGGTAGAGAAGGTTCAGAGGAGGGCAACAAAGATGGTACATGGATTGCATCACAAGTCCTATGAGGACAGGTTGAAGGAATTGAATATGTACTCCTGGAGGAGAGGAAGAGAGAGGGGTTATGATAGAGACATACAAGTATCTTACAGGGAGGAACAGGGTGCAGGAATACACTATTTTTAAGCAAAAAAGATGTTCCAGGACTAGAGGGCATGGGATGAAGCTGGGGGGAGGACAATTCAGAGGAAACGTGAGGAAGAATTTCTTCACAGAACGGGTGGTGGACAAGTGGAACACCCTGCCAGAGGAAGTGGTGGTGGCTGAAACAATCACGGGATTTAAGAATGCATGGGATAGACATAAAGGAATTCTGGAGGTCGGGGTAAGGGGCAACAGACTTCTAGGAAAACATAAACTGAACTTACAAGCTCAAATGAGCAGACTGGGTGGGCCATAGGCCCTTATCTGCTGACACTGTCTATGTATCTATATATTGTCCATTACTCTAGATCCCCCACAAAGTTAAGCAGTCCAATCCCCACTTTCTTTCTTTCCAATTGTACTGGACTTGAACATACTTATTAGTGGCATTGTTCATTACTCTAGATCCCCCACTGAGTTAAGCAGTCCAATCCCCACATTCTCCAACTGTACTTGGCTGTCTTTTCCTGACTGCACAGTAGCAGTCCCTTTAGGTTTCCTTCTGTTCAGGTGAAAACACTTGGCCCTTTTTCAGAGAGAACTCACCCTTCAGTTGCAGGTGCCCCACAGATGTTTCCTCCACAAGAAATCTTCCTCTCAGAGCTTCTGGTGCCTCAGCACAACTCAGACAGGCAGCTTCTTTCCCTTAGCTGGACCCAGGGGGGGTTGCCCCTGGAAAACAGGCTGACATCTCCTCCCCCATCCTCGCAGGCATGAGGCTCTGAACCATTGAGAGCGGTCTCCACCACTTCAATTACCAGTTCCTGTGTTCCTCTTCAGGTGGAAACACACACCTTAAACAAAAGTAGCTCTGAAACAGAGCTTAAAGCTCTGAGAACCTGCACACACTCTGCTGCACTACAGTCTCTCTCTCTGACTGCACACAGACTGGCTTCAAATTCCCCAATGTTCTACTCTAACCTCCAACTGCAACATTCCAGTGTGGCCTATGCAGCTGCGACAGTTCTAAAATGATGTCATCCCTCAGTCTCAGCTGAGACTGAGAACAGAGTGAGACAGTGTGAAATCCATTTAACTGGAGATTCACAAGCTGCCTTCCCTGCCTGCCACTAGGTCTTACTGGGATTCTCGTAACCCCGGGTAACAGGGGGGTTACATAGATGTGAAATGGCAAGTGGCACAATTGAAATTTACAATTTTCTTATTATTTTTTTAACCAATTGAGAAGGACGTGTAAAAAGGAAACAAAAAATCTGAGCAGAGAAATGACATACAATGACATTAAAACCTATTTCAGATTCTAGTGATAAAATTGTTGCAGTTTACCTCAAAAATTCCATCTCTACAGGATTTCAAGGAGATTTTTGTGCTCTGGTGACTATTTTTAATGTTCTGGACTAGGAAAGGGAATAACAAGTTAGAATCCTGCCAGGACCACTTGGTCACAGTCTGACCTTCTGCAAGTAACTTTTCCAGTTATAAGGCAATGCCTTATTTTGCTCTTTGGCAGTGATGTACTATTGTGTATAAGGCATTATGCACCACATTGTCACCCTTATAATCTGTTATTATATCATATGTCTAAACGCATTTACCATGAATGACCATTGTTAAGTGTATTCATAAAATGCTGTTGAGATTTTTCTGCTTTTCTAATTATCAGAGATGGGGGGTTGATTCCAGCTCTCTGGTTTCCATCTGTTAGGCATATTCTACTTGCTCATGTCCTGTGCAAATAACATTCTATGTCTTCTTGATAATCATCAGGTACTGTGTTTTCAGTATCTTCATGTGTCCTCTGCTGGAAAATTAGTTTATGAGTTCTGAAACATGGATAGTTGGTATGTAGTAGTAGTAGTAAAAAGTTGTATTTTTATACAGGATAGCAAACTTTAGGTCATAGACTTATTTTCAAAGTTGTCCTGTGTCAAGAACAAATTACATTCAATATAACATACAAAAATTCAGACTACATAAAACAACTAATAAATAATTTTTGACATTATACAAGACAAAAATCTTCAATCAGACCAACAACTAACACATTTATCCACATTTTAAAAACATGTACATTCATCATAAAATACAGTGCTCAATCCTAATTTAAACTGGGATAGTTTAGTTGCTTTCCTTAATTCATGGGGAATATTATTCCAAATATTTGCAGTCTGAGCCTCAAGTGTCATAGTACCATAACTTGTATTAGTTTTTGGAAAAGTATAACTTCTATGCTTTACATCCCTTAAAAGATATGGATAATATTTACTAACAGAAGGCAATTCCATGTTTCCATCAATCATCCCACTTATTATTTTATAGATAAATACTGAATATTGATTTTTAAATTGTACTGATAAACTGTCCCAGTTTAGATCTTTAAACAAAATGCAATGATGAGTATTATAGCTACAGTTCAGGACAAATCTTGCCAATGGTTATATGAAAATGTGTTTGACCCGCAAAATTATACACCATACTTCCATATTCTAATACAGGCATTATTAATTGATTTGCAATTAACCTCCGGGTTTGTAGATTTAATATCCTTGATGACCTACATAGTGCCCCATCTTATTATTAATTTTCTTTATTGTATTATTAATATGAGCTAAGAAAGATGAAGTATAATCAATCTCTATACCTAAATATTTATATTGATCTGTGATTATCAATTTTTTCCCATTCATCATTAGTATTTCCCTATCTCTGATCCGTTTTTTTATTAACCTTTGTTTTTTTATTGAAAAACATAACCTGAATTTTTTTTATCACTTATCACTAATTTAGAGCTGGAAAACCAATCCTGTAGAACATCAAAATCCATCTGTAATTTAACCATCATTTCATTTTGAGATTTGGCTGATGCTAAAAGTACTGTATTATCTGTATACAACCTGATTTGTGTATTTTTGTTTTGGTAGGTAATTCATTAATATATAACGAAAACAATAATGGCCCCAAAATTGAACCTTGAGGGACACCTCTTAGTATACTACCTACTTCAGAAAATTGGCCATTTATTACTACTTGCTGTTTTCTTTGCCTCAAATATGATTTAAACCATAATAATGACCTAGGGGCTATACCAATCCTCTCCATCCTCTCATACAATAAATGGTGGTCGACCAAATCAAAGGCTTTGGACAGGTCAACAAACACTGCACACATGGACTCTCCCTTATCCAAGGCCACTGCCACTTTATCAACAAAGTCCACGAGTGCAGTGCAAGTTGAATAACCTGCCCTAAAGCCATGTTGGTATTTAGTCAATTTTGAATTTTTTTCTAAGTAACTATACAACTGGCCAAACACCATTCGTTCCATTAACTTAGAGAGGATGGAGAGGATTGCTATTGGTCTATAGTTTGAGGGGTCATTTGAATCCCCCCCTTAAATATAGGTACTATTTTGCTATTTTCCAGATAGAGGGAAAAACATTTTCCATCAAACTTTGATTAAATAAATCAGTCAGTATTGGTGATAAGACTTCAACTGCATCTTTAATAAATTTCCCTTTAATATTGTCCATACCATATGATTTATTTTTATTTAATTTTAAGATCTCCCACCTAACTTCCGAGATGTTTATTTTTTTTAAATAAAAAAGAGGACAATTTTCATTATTAGTTTCTTTATTTACTAAATCTGTTTGTACTTGTGAACCAGCTGGGATGGTAATATCAGGTAATGTTAAGAAATATTTATTCAACAACTGGGCTGTTTTCTTTGAGTCAAGGAGCTCACCCTTATTGTTAGACATTTTTATACAAGACTTAGCTCTCAAAGGGTTTCCAATTCTTTTATCATATTCCAGTATTGTTTAGGATCATGAGTTGTCTCAATTTTAATGTTGTAACATTTTTTTCTTGCAAATCTAATTAACCTTTTGCATTCATTTTGCTTAATTTTGAAATTAACCCAGTCTTCCTCCCTTTTGTTTTATTTGCTCTTTTCCAGATTCTATCTCTGATACGAATTTTCTTTTTCAAATATTCATTTATCCATGAAAGATGCTTTTTCTTTGTTTTAGTTTTTTAAATGGTGCATGCCTATTACAGGCCTCTAAATAAGTTTTTAAAAATTCTTCAACCACCAAATTTACATCTGGAATTAAATTTAATCTTCCCCACTCTATACAATTTAAATCATAAACAAAATTATTTGTGTGATAGTTCTTAGAGTTTCTTTTTAGGGTAATCTTTTCTTTCTCAATTATTTGATTTAAATCTTTTACAACACAATATACTGGAAAATTTTGGAGGTAAAATCAAACATTTTTCAACATGAAAGCTCCTAGAGAGAAAAATCAAGTCCAAAATACTCCATTGACTTTTAACCCCACTTTTCCTAGTACTCTGATTTATTATTTGATTGACATTTAGTATCTCAAAACATTGTTCCAATTTTAATCCCCTTGGCTTGCCCCAAGCAGCATTGAAATTACCAATTAGTATTAAATCTTTACCATCTGACACTAATGCTAATTTAGATGCCAATAGTTCAAGCTTGGTAGTATTTACTTTTGGAGGGGAATATACTGTACTAATTAAGAGCTGCAATCTTTCAAATTTAACACAAAGACATTCAATTCCCTCTAAATTACCCTGAAAAACAACTTCTCACAAACCCAGTTTCTCTGTGATATATAAAAGAACCCCCCCAACCCTCTTTCCCCTATCTAATCTAAAAAGATTGTAACCATCCATTAATAATTCCTTATCCTGTATGTTTTGAGATAACCATGTTTCAGTTAATCCTATCACGTCTGGTTCATAACTTTTAATCCATATTTGAAATTCATGCATCTTGTTTATAACACTTCTTGTGTTTTCAAGTGAAATTTTTAAATTTTGTTTATTGACTCCTTTGCGGCCCGGATTTATCTCCACATCACCTGCAAGCAGTATTACTGTGCTACAAACAAATGGTGTAGTTAATTTTAAGTGGGATTTTCTAGATGAAAAACATTGGATTCTAACCTGATTAAATAATCTCCACTGCCTAGAGAGTCCATTTCTTCTGGTTCTATGAATAAGTTCTGAACCCGATGACATAAATAAATGTCACAACATATTTTTTTCTTGCTGCCTTGCAGGTGATGGAGTGACCCCCAATCCCAACAGTCAATCTTCTTCCATTGATTAATAAGTATCACAAGTAGGACACAGTACATTACATATTTCTGCATGGTTAATAATTAAAACAATTGAAATTCAGTATAACACTCACCAAGCTTGGACTTTTAAATCTGAGTGAGAGTTTGAATATTTAATTACTACAAATAGTTCTCAATCTATAAATCCAAACTTCAAGCTAAAGAACTCAGCCCTTCACTAAACCTAAAAACAAATTTTTTGATGCCGAGTGGTGCTTGCGCCACTCACGCTCGCAATACCACGCTCGCGTGGTAGCTGTGAGCACACTTTTATGCTGATTGCTCCTCCTCTGCTGCAAAGAGCACAAGCTCCCGGTCCACGCCCCCTCTTACTAGCTGCCGGTTTAGCTTCTACAGCTGATTCAAGTTCTTAATTGCAGGGGGAGCCTTGGCACAAAGATGTTTCAAGTCCAGCACAAAACAGCTTCTCACATAACGATGTAAAGTCCAGCAAAAACAGCTTCTCTGACACACACAGTAAAACTTTGTTGCAGGCAGAATGTGGTGAATGGAAAAAAGTCAGGTACCTATGTGGTCGGGGACAGATGACCAGGAAAGAAAATTAGACCTTTTCAGTTAAGAATTAGACAATTGCACATGCGCTTTATGCTGCATGGGGGGGCGGGGGGTTCAATGGAAAAGTACAGTGTGGAGACTGACGTTAGTTTATTTTGCCCTCTTGTTGAGACTATAAGTATAATTGGGGGAGAAGACAGCATGTTCCAACTACAGAATTCACCAAGTACATTTTTTTAAAACAGACCATATCGATCTAGAAACATTAGCCATGTAAAGGATGATTTTTTTTTAGCTGTCCAATGTTTTTTGATTATCTGTTCCAGCATATTTGCATGAGCTGAAGAGGCTGTGGCAAAATTAAACTGAGGCACTGTATTTTCTATATTAATTATATTATTATTAGTAGTAGTATTATTATGTAAATGAGAGCAATCCTGATGCCTGGCAAAATCTAATAGCTTCCACGAGAGTTTTTTTGTTGCATCCGTTTTTCAAATCCATCACAGATACTATTTACTATGTTTTGAAAGACGTCATCAAGAACATCCATAGGGTGAGGTCAGCTGGTTACAGTAAAATGTAATTGTAGTACAGATAGCAGTTTTGATAGAGGGGCCAATTATTTATGTGACCGATTTCAAGCAAGGGGCTACAAAAAGGGAAGTTTCCTGGAAGCTTTAGAGTTTACCAGGCAGCAGAGCAGGACCAATCCAATTTTCTTACTAATAAAATTAGGATAGAAAATACAGTGTCCCAGTTTAAATTTATCACGACCTATTCAGCCCATGCAAATATGCTGGAACAGATAATAAAAAAAACATTGCCATGTTTTATGGGCAGATGCAGGACTTAGAAGCACCCAGATTGTCTTATAGAAGGGCTCCTAATCTTAGAACATGTTAGTCCATAGCCATTTTATAGATAGGAGGAATACTACAGGGCTAGAAATTATAAATAATAATAAATTTTATTAAATATAGCGCCTTTCATAGATGAAGGCGCTGCACAATCACATAAAACAAAATGATAAAAACAGATAAAATCACAGAAGTTCAGGGAATGCTTTACCCCACAAAAAGGTCTTCAGTGCCTGCTTAAAGCACCCCACTGTCCTGCACTCACATAGCTGACGGGGCAGAGAATTCCAGAGGGTAGGGGCAACAAACCCAAAGGCGCGAGCACTAGATGACTTTAAACCGACCCTCGGGATCTCCAACAACCTCTCATCAGCCGAGCAGAGCTGTCGCAACAGGGTGTAAGGAACCAGGAGCTCTTTCAAGTAGTCAGGACCCAGTCTGTGTAGGGCTTTGTAAGTTAATAAACCTACCTTAAAGGTGATCCGCCACTGAACAGGCAGCCAGTGCAGATTACGCAGCACTGGGGTAATATGTGTTCTCCTTGATACCCCAGTCAATAACCATGCTGCAGCATTCTGCACTAGCTGCAAGCAGTGGATATCAACCCCAGGAAGCCCTAGGTAAAAGGATAAACAAAAAAAAATAGTGGGAGCCCAGTAAACCATGGTGCTGATGTGGACGCCACTTATGTGACTTCATGACATTGTGCCTTGGCAAGTTTTTTCCTAGTCATTAGCAAGAGGACTGCAGAGCTAGGCCCACATAGCCCTAAAAATACAAAGACAACACGTGAGGAAACAAAAAATAAGAATTAATAAAATAACATACTAACATACTATTTGCCAGCAGATTAGGCCTTATGGTCTATCGAGTCTGCTCGAACCTCAGATCCCTAGTTGGGTGCTGAGGCCCTCCCCTTCCTTGTGGTCCAGAAACCCCTTTCATCCATCCCCAGCCCCCTGGGACAGGCCATCATCTGATACATCCACTTTCTGTGCCTGTCCCACCCTCTCTTGAAGCCCTCCACTGTGGATCTCTGAACCAGCTCACCAGGCAGTGCATTCCAAGGGTCCACCACCCTCTCAGTGAAAAACCTCCTCCTCTTTTCCCCCCTCACACTTCCACTTTCCAACTTCAAACCATGCCCTCTGGTGATGTCTCCCTGCTTTAGTCTAAAGATCCCCTCCATGTTTACCCTATTTATTGCCCTGAGATACTTGAAGACCTCAATCATGTCCCCCCGTCTCTCCTCTCCTCCGATGAAAACAGGCAGAGCTCCTCAAGTCTGTCCTCATACGTCAAATCCCCTAGCCCTCGTATCATCTTAGTTGCCCTCCTCTGTACCCTCTCCAGGAGCTGTATGTCCCTCTTCAAGTGTGGTCTCCAGTACTGTACACAGTACTCAAGGTGTGGTCTAACCAGTCCATTGTACAGCGGCAGAATCACTTCCTTGCTCCTAGAGGTGATCCCCCTTATGATGCATCCCAACATCCTGTTTGCCTTGCTAGCCGCTCTCCTGCACTGCTCAGAGTTATTCATACATGCATCCACCATGACTCCTAGGTCTTTTTCCCCTATTGAGGCCTCCAGTGCCTCCCCTCCCAGGGTGTACTTGTGTCTAGGGTTTCCCTGCCCAAGATGCAGCACCTTGCACTTGGTGATATTGAAATTTAATTTCCACATGTGAGCCCAGCTTTCCAGGGTGTCCAGGTCCCCTTGCAGGGCCAGCCTCCCCTCTTCTCCCTCAACTACTGCTCCCATCTTGAAGTCATCAGTGAAGAGACTCATTTCACACCCTATACCCTCCCTGATGTCCGATATGTATGCATTAAACAGGATCGGACCCAGGACCAAGCCCTCCGTGCCCACTACCAACCTCTCTAGGGTTTGAGAGCTCCCCACAGACCACTACTCTCTGGGTGCATCCAGCTAGCCAGTTTCAATCCATCTGACCATCAAAGGGCCTACTCCTAACCCCATCAGTTTCTCCACCAGTTAGGGGGACAGAGTCAAATGCCTTGCTGAAGTCCAGGAATAATACATCCACAGGCTTTCCCTGTCCAGTTCTGATGTTACCATTCATAGAACTCCACAAGATTGGTTTGACATGATCTACCTGGCACAAACCCATGTTGCCGACTATCCAGACCTCCCACCTCCTCCAAGTCACCCCCAATCATTCCTTCTGTATACTCTATTAATTTTCCCACCACCGAGGTCAAACTGATGGGTCTATAGTTATCTGGTACTTCCTCGACCCCCTTTATGGATTGGCACCACATGTGCCTCTCACCAATCCCTAGGTACCCTACCTGTCTCAAGTGACCTGTTGAAGAGCTCCACCAGGGGTGCAGCCAGTATGTCTGCCAGTTCCCACAGTACTCTGGGATGAATGCCATCCGGCCCAGGAGATTTGTCTTTCTTTAGGGTCTTGAAGGCTAACCACACCCTTTTGGTGGAGATAGCATCATCCATCCCCTCCACCTTACTGGCCTTTTTATCCTTATCCAGATGTGACACCCCTTGGGTACCTCTCCCTCCCTCTTGCTCCGTTTCTGTTGCTCCCTGATCCCCTCACTGCCGCTTCTATCCCCATCATGCCTTGCTTTGTAGATATCCCATTCCTCCCTAGTGAACACAGAGGCAAAGTACTCGTTAAATGCCTCTGCCTGGTCCCTTGCCTCTTCCACCCACCCTCCTTCTGATCTCAATCTGCTGAGATGGCCCTTAGTTTTTCTCCACTCCCCAATGTACCAGAAGAACCCCTTTTCCCCTCCATGTATCCCCTGTGCCAGCCGTTGCTCTTTACTGGACTTTGCTCCCCTCACCATCCGGGTGACTTTTCTAGATGCAAGATGGTACATTTCCTTATCCCTATCCCCTCTTGTTGTTTTATATTTTTTGTAGGCTGCCTTCTTTTCTCTGACCGCTACCTGTACCTCACTGGACCACCAGCATGGTTTACGTGACCTTGCTCCCTTACGTTTCAACTTAGCGGAGATCCTGACTGCCTTATGAAGGCCCCATTTTATGACCTCCCATCTCCTTTCCACACTTGTCATTGATGTAATCCCCTTCAAGTGATCCTTGAGAATATTTCCCATGTCCCCAAAGTCTGCCCCCCTGAAGTCCACTGCCAGTGTCCTAGATCTCCCCTCCCCATGCTTATTTGAAACCAGACAGTATTGTGGTCGCTCCCCAGTCAGGGGTCCTCACAACCAGGTCCCTTACCAGATCCCCATCTGCCAGAACCACATCCAGGACATGCCCCTCCCTTGTGGGCTCCATCACATGCTGTGTTAAGAACACATCCTGGAAGCCATCCAGCAGCCTCTGCTCCTTGGCCACCTTAGAGGACATAGTTCCCCAGTTTGTACCTGGCATATTATGGTCCCCCATCAACACCACTCCTTCCCCTTTTGGTCCACACTTGGTAATGATGTTGTCCAGCAAACCATCCTCTAGAACATCACTCATCCCAGGGGGCCTATATACTACACCCAGCTTGACCTTATCTCCTCCTGGGGATCGTAAGGTGACCCATAAGGCCTCCACGTTTCCCTCTACCTCTTCTACCCTAGCAATTTCTATGTCATCTCTAATGAACATAGCCACTCCACCCCCTCTGCCCTCTTTTCTATCCTTTCTAAGCATAGTGTACCCCTGCACGTTTAGGTCCCAATCATTGTTTTTGTTGGCTCACGTCTCCGTGACCACCGCCACATCCACCCCCGAACAGCATGGCCTGGAACTCTGGCAACTTGTTTCCCAAGCTCCTGGCATTTACTAACACCAACCCCACCCCTTATCCCTGATCCCTTTGTCGAACCCCACCCAGGTTCCTTATACTTCCATCCTCCCTTTGCTCCTCCTGAAACCTCCACCCCAGTCTGTTTCCTCCCCTTGGGTTTGAAGGCTACTCCTCATCTGGAGGAGAGGGCCTCTGGTCAGCCCCTCCCTTATCCCTTCCCCCCTCACAAGTTTAAACCCCACCTTTCTTGAAGGTAGTCAGCTATCCCCTGTTTAAGGACTTCCTTCCTTAATGGGGCAAGATGAAGCCTGTCCTTGGCATACAGTCCCTTATCCTCCCAAACTCCTTTCCAGTTCCCTAACACCCCCAACCCACTCTCTTCACCCCACTTCCTGAGCCAGTCATTAACCTCTGTGATCTTCATTTTTTTCTCCACTGAGGCCTTTGGTACTGGCAATATCTCTGAAAAGGAAATGTTGCATCCATTATCCCAACAGACTCTGACAAGTTCTTGGAACCTTGCTTGGATTTCCAAAACGCTATTTCCCTCTAGATCGTTAGTTCCCAAATGCACCAGGAAATCCGGTTTCCCTCCACAATCCCTAACCAGTTCATACACCATGAACTTTGCTCTGTGCACTGTCAGCCCAGAGATACTACTACCTTCACCTGGCTATGGCATCCACCCCTGTCCCTCCCACTGGATACCCTAATCATCGAGTCTCCCAATAACAGAACCTTAACACCGCCATCATCCTTATGGTTACCTCACTCTGCCTCTCAGCCTCCCATCCCCCTTTATTCATGATCTCAATTCCATGGGAGTCTTCCTGCCTTATTAGAGACCCCTTGTCACCCTCCCCTTTCTGCCTCCCTCGTTATTTTGACCACTTAACTCAGACCCCCTCTGAATAGGTGTCCCCTTTAACCCTCTCTTATCCAAACCATTTATCCTGGCCCTAATGGTTTCCCCTTCCCCCACAACGCTATCCTCCCCCCTTGTAATAGTACCCCTGCCTCCAGAGGCTCTCTGTGGGTCCCCTTTAGCTAGGGCCCCATCCTTGGTACTGACCACCCTGCTGAAAGGGGGCCCCTCTCCCACCTCCTTGTCTCCCAGTTTCTCTCCAGTCATGCTCTCCTCCCTCATGTCTGCATATGTTGCATCTCCCCCATCTGCTTAACATTTATGTTTCCCCTTCTCCCTCTGGGACTACTTCTATCCTTTCCATTGCCGGTCTGTGATGCCCTATGGGTTTCTGACTCCCTCCCTCCGGCCTCTGTAACAGTTTCCTCATTTCCACCGACCCCTTCCTCCCCCTCATAAATAAAGACCGGTAAAGTAAGCCAACTCAATTCAAACATGCACACTTTGTAACAAGTACAGGGGGTGAAAATGACTTGCAAAATGTTCAGTGCAACCACAAGCAGATGCATTAATATCACAAGACACTCAGAAAAAACGGACATCATAGAACTCAGTGTTTTGTAATAAGGACATATGATAAATACATCTAGCACATCAAATGGAACTAAGATGTCAACTGTTTAAGCTGTTCATGTGTAAAAATAGATTGTTTAGTTTGTTTGCCTTTTACCCTTAAATTAGAAATGCTAAGCTTAGTACAGCAAAAATAAAGTATTCCACATATTATTATCATAAATACTGTCTGTCAGTTATATATGTTCTATGTGTTTTTAGAATTTCAGGAGTTTTTATGGTTTCCAAAGTGATGAACAAGCATATTGGCTACATTAAGTAATCTAAAATACAGTTTTCCAATCTGCCTTCTTGAGTCCTTGTATGAAGACTTCTTTTCTGAACTCCAGCATCCCAGAGCTCCAGACTCTGACAAAAAGCACCCACCCGCTCCCACCAAGGTGCTTGGAAACAGGGGAGCAGATGGCGCAGAGAAGGGGGACAACTGTCCCAGGCCTACAGGCTCAGGGAGGCCCAAAGGGGGCCCATAGGGGGACCTGTAGCAGGGGATGTGAGGCTAAGAGGGGCCCAGTCCTAAAGGTGTGTCCCCGGCCCAAGAATTTCTATTGGCACCCCTGCTCAGAAATGGAGACACAATAGACAAGGAGCTCTTCCAAGTGCAGGTAATTTATTTTATTTATTTTAAAATCAGTACAGTATAATAAAAATGGTAAAGATAAATTAAGTCAAATTATGTTAAAACAAATAAAAATTCTGCAGTTTACCAGATTCAAATGCGTGCAGAGCTGTGTGTCAACCGCTCCAGTTGCATAGGTGCCTATGCAGTACAGGCACCTATGGAACTGGAGCTGTTGACTCACAACTTTACACAGCTCTGCGCAGCTTCGAGTCACTGTCATTTTTCTACCACCCCCTCAGTCTTCGTCCCGAACTCTGTTCTCCTTCCTTCATAAACTGGGATCACAGTTTGGTGGCAGCTGCAGCTGGAAAAAAAAAAACAAGAAGCTCCTCCAAGTGTAGCTGTTTTACAAACATTTTAAGTCAGTCAAATTACAGTACTTCCAAAGTATAAAAAATAAGAAGTCAAAGCATAATATAAGCTGAGTTAACACAGCAGCATGACAGACAGAAACTCTCCCTTCCTGTAACACCTTTGGCGTCATCAAAAGTGACCACTGAAGATCTGAGTGTGGAACATATACCAAACAGAGTAAACTGCAGGAATTCTGCTGGATGTTCTGTGCCATCTCTCTCTCACTCTCACTCTCACTCAGTCTCATTCTGTCTCACTCTCGCTCTCACTCTCTCACTCTCACTCACTCTTACTCACTCTCACTCTCACCTCGCCTCCTCACTCACCTCTCACCTCACTCACCTCATTCTCACTCTCTCTCACCACCTCACACTCACCTCACCTCATTCTCACCTCTGTCACCTCACCTCACCCACCTCACACTCACCTCACTCTCATTCTCACCTCTGTCACTCTCACCACCTCACTCACACTCACCTCACCTCACCCACTCTCACCTCTCTCACCTCACTCACCTCTCTCTCACCTCACCTCTCTCACCTCACCTCTCCACCTCACCTCCTCACCTCTCACCGCCACCTCCTCACACCTCTCTCACCTCACCTCTCACCTCTCCTCACACTCACCTCACCTCACACCTCTCTCCTCACCTCTCTCACTCACTCACCTCACTCACACCTCTCTCTCTCACCTCACCGCACTGTCTTGCTCCCTCTCTAGGTGTCAGCCCACCAGCAAAGTAAACTTGAATCCCAGCAAAGCCACTCAATTAAAGAAAGTCTGAACTCACCCTAACGTGTTCCCTTTTTGCAACAAAGGTAGGAAAAAGAGACAGAGGTTGCTGCTGAATTTCTGCAACCTGTTTGGCTCCAGGTGTTTGGAAGAGAGGGAACTCAAGTACAGCTTACATCTGGTGTGCCTCCCGAGTGTGTGCTCCTGAACTGAGAGAGGAGAACGCAGGTGCCAGACCGCAGACTGCAACAGTTACTTCTCCACTATCTTTAAGACTCCATATCTATTATTAGGGCTCAGGAAAGGTAAAATGAAGTAAAAAGAAGCAATTACTAGTGGTGCAGTAGGTAAAAAAAAAAAAGCAGTGCAAGCCCACATACGTGGAAGCAACATTTGTCATCTTATGAGGACGTTCATTCGCAAGCTGCTTTTTTTTTTAACTAGTTCTCCAAAGAGGACTGCAGGGCTATGCCCATGCAGCCCTAAAAAACAATCCATTGTTGCCTGTGTTCATCAACATTTCACTCCTGGCTATTATAGTTACTTATTCCCTCTTGTGTAGTACAGGGGATTAAATGACATAAGTTGGTAGACTTAATTCCTGGGCAGGCACTTACATTAGATGGGATATTGAGAAATGAACCTAGTAGACTTATTAAAGTAAATAGGTGACCCCCTCATGGGTGCAGCAAAGTGGACGTGGTAAGGAAAAAAAAAAGTCTTTTTACTGGATTTGACAAAATTTGACTTCTGCTGTGACTTAAAGAAGAAGTGCACACTGAACCCTTTAAGAGTGCACTCATCTTGGTTCATGTTCCAGTATTATCAATAGCTCCAAACAGTCCACACAAAACTGTGTTCAGTCCCGTGCCTCCTACTCTCCTGATATTTTACTAGAGTGTGTCAAAAAGAGTTGATGTTAGACAGGGAATCCCACTGATGGAAGGGAGTTGGCTTTTTGAAGTTCTGTGTCTTGTGAAGGGAGGGGGCCAAAAACAAAGAAAGAAAAATAAAGAAAAGTGGCTTGGCATCCCCCAACACCACTGGCAGAGGGGAATGATCACTTTAACCACAGCTACGCCTGACTACTCATTCCTGTCCCTAACATCATAAACCCAACCCAGACCCACACCCCATACTGCAGACCCAGTATAAGGAAACCTCACTCACCCGTCACCCCATATACAGCATTGCAAACAACATATCTATTGAGAAAAACTGAATGTTACTGCACTGGGTGCTGACAGAAGAAAAATACTGTGGAGTTCTACTGCCCATCAACATTAAGTGTTCCCTCATGGGTGCAGCAAAGTGGCCACGGTAAGGGAAAAACAAAGCCCCCCCCTTCACAAAATTCTACTTGGGAGTAAACAGAAAAAATCAGAATCAGAAAAAATCAGAATGCTAGAACATCATCATGTGATCCCTCATGGGTGCAGCATTCATTCACATATCAGACTGTGTAGTACAGTACAGTCTGCAAGCCCATTGGCCCACGCAGGCAACCAATGGGTGTACAACTGTGCTGTCTGCGGCTGTCAGTTGGTGGGCAGCTGGGCAGCTTGTGGGGGGAGCTGCCACCCGCTGACTGGGGGGGAGTGGGGTGGCAGGTCTGAGTGGGGCGGTGGGAGGGAGTACCACTGGACCACCAGGGTTATACCTTCATTTAGGGAGCCCATGATCAGGCAGGGATTCGGTCCCTGGACAACCGGGGAATAGATATATGTATTTATGCCCATGATCGGGCTGGGGGCAGGTCTACTGGACCACCAGGAATGAATTTATTTTATCTAAGCCTGTGATTGGAGTCAGCCGAGTGCGTTGCCTGAAGGGGCAGGGGGCGTCGGTCTCTGACAGCGGCAGCCTGGCAAGGAGCCAGGTGCAAGTTGCTGGGGATCAGCATACCTGCATGCAAATGGGGCCATAATGACATGCAAATGCCCACATTTGCACCTTGCATGCATAATGTCCTCATTTGCATACCCACCGCTGAATATCATGGTTCCTGTGCCTAGCGGAACTGCACTTGTGCTGGCGCATCCCCCTGCTCCTCTCTTGCCATTTGTGCTTGCACAGTGCCACTGCGCCATGCGGGTGGCCATGGTGCCATATTCAGCAGTGCTGAGCCATGGCGCAGCACCGTTGAATATCGCCCAGTCCATGCCCTGGCACATCCCAGTTGCGCTGTGCCTGGCTTGCTCCCCTGCGTGACGCATTTCTGAATATCCCACCCATGATTTTTTGCCTCACACAGTTTTGGAAGGAACATATATATGCGAATACTACATCTGACCATAATTGAAAAAGGCTACTGCACTGGTGTTTGCAGTTTGATGTCAAACTGTCACTTTCAAAAAGCGATCCGTTTCCACAATGAAGTACTGTATATCATTTTTTTGCTTTATGCATTTACATATGACAGTGTGCTATGTAAGTGTTCTTAAAAGTGTAATTGAACCCTTAGATGCTCTGAATTTACCTCATGTTTGTCACTGGAATTTCATTATTTGCATTTTATTGCTGCAGCTCAGCAACTGTGCACTGGATTTGCATTGCAGCGGTCACTTTATTGCCATACTGAGGTTTTAAACACAGCTGTGTACATATTTTATAATCCAATGAAATTTATGAGCAATGCCTGCATAACCATTCTGAGAAACTCACCGGTGGAACTATATATGTGATCTTTTTTCCTTATGTTGTGTTTTGATAAATGTAGTAGTAAATCATTTTTTATATATTCAAGAATAAAGGATACATTCAATTGAACAAAGCTAGTTTTCAATGAAGTTCCATATTACATCAAGATAAAAAGTTCCACATTGTACAACAATACACCAGACACACATCATACACCATTAAGGACACGTATGAAGAAAACATAATAATGCCAATAAGTAATCAAACAAAACAATCTTTGACAAACAGTACAGACTCTTAAAGTGCTAACAGTTGTTACAAATTGCAATATTGTTTGGGCCAGACGTACACCACTTTATTAATTCTGTTTTATTATGTCTAGACCTATTGCTTCTCAAATCTGGAGGAGATTTATTCCACAAACTTCTTCCACTAACAGGGACTGATGATCTTCCTATATTCAAGTTCCTTCTAATTAAAGCAAATTGACTTCCAACAGAGGCCCTCAAATTTTCCTTTACTTTCCTAACTTCAAAAAGGTCAGTAATATAATTAGGGACCTCTCTGTACCAGACTTTAATCGTGAACTGTAACAGATGTAGATTTCTTCTTACTGGGGGTTTGAGTCAATTTAATTCCCTGAATAGTATACACCTATGGGTTCTATAGGGAGCACCCAGTACAAAAATGGTGGCTATTAGTATCTTCATGAAGATTTAGCAGGATGGAATGCAGCAGTCATTTACTGTACATTCTTTTTTGTTTGGGGGGGCAAATCACCTGTATATCAAGCCATACTCAAATATTTTAATGACTTTTTTTATGTTGAGGTGGAGGGAGTGTGGAGAATTGCCAGACATTCCCCCTTTCTACAGAAATTATTGATTTAATAAGGAAAATACACAATCATACTCAGCAAATCAAATGGAATAGCATTTCAATTTACAATTCAATCCCGTGTTATAACACAGGTTTAATAACTTGTGTGTGAACACACAGGCTGGAGTTGCAATATAAAGGCTGAAATTTCACCTTAGTTGAATGTAAGCTATGTTGATAACAATTATGAATATGTGGGAGCTGGCTCTCAGCTAAGTTAAAAAAAATATATATATATATATATATATTTGTTTACTATGGTGGTGCAGTTATGACTGATTTACTGTGGGACAGGACTGCAACTGTATAGAATGCACAACCCCCAACGTAATCAGCTTGCACCCCCCCTGGTCTAACACGCACAACAAACCTGAAGATTCAAAACAGAGACTTGGTGGATCACTTACTGAATAATAGAACACCTTTATACAGTATGCAGTGCAAAAGGTCTTGAAAAGCTCAATATAAAGAAACACAGTGAGAAATAAATGCCTTAGATTTCAGAAATTATATTGGCATGGTAGGACAATTTGCTAAACTATGTAAAATGTCTGAAAGTACTGTACATTACTGTTCTTCTATCTTGCCTTCAAAAGTTATCATAGGAATGAAAAAACAATTTTATTAACAAAGCAATTCATTCAACAATGCATGGGATACTTGGAGGCTGTTTGATAAAAATAAGCACTATCATTTTGCCAATGAATACAGAAATCCGATTATGCACATTCATGGAGGCAAGCTGGACACTGGTTCAAACCAGGCATGAAAATGTATTTAAAAACAGTAGGAGCCTGAAAGACACGGGATATAAAAGGCAGCCCCAATGTATCAAAAGGATTTTGCAATGCAGTTCATCACATTACTATATTCAGGAGCGATAAATCAGTATGCAGTACAAAAAGAGGAATTCAAACAGAAACATCCACGCCTTTACAATCAAAGTTAGAAAAACAAATAATCAGGCAGGCGTTTGTTTCGTGGAATACCTGCCGGAGGTTATTTTATTTTTCTAATTTTGATTATAAATGTGTGGATTTTTCTGTGTGAATTTGTCTTTTTGTACTGCATCTTGATTTATAGCTCCTAATGTGAGGAACAGCATGACAAATCATTGTGTTATATTGAGGCTGACTTTTTATCCCGGAGTGTCTACTCCTTAAAGTTCCTACTGTTTTTAAATACGTTTATGTGCCTGGTTTGACCATGTCTAGGTATCATAGAATCATAGAAAGCAGCCAGCAGAAAAGGACCATACAGCCCATCGAGTCTGCCCGAAGGATAATAGCCTACCTCCCCCTCCCTTTTAGCCCCCTCCCCCCTGGATCATCAGGGATTAATTATACGTAGATTTACCGTGATCGCGGCAACGGGCAGGTGGGGTACCACTGGACTACCAGGGAGTGTATCATTATACATCAATCGGGGCTTCAAGAGGGAGGGGGTCCACTGGACCATCAGGGAATGGGTTTTCATACATATACCATGAGTGGGGCATTGGGACGGGGGGGTACCACTGGACTATGAGGGAATATTTTTACGGTGGATGACCAGCGATCAGGGACATGGGAGGGAGGGGGGTCCACTAGACTACCAAGGATGTCAGTAACAGGCAGATACCAGCGATCGGGGTATCGGGAGGGAGGGGGATCCGCTAGACTACAAGGCCACCATGTGTGCTTGTGGACGGTGTTCAGGGTGGGCGGGTGGCCGACCACGGCTGGCGGCTGCTGTGTTGCACCCTGCAATACAGCAGCCTGCCTGTGGGTGGCCGGGAGTTGTTCCTACTTTTCACAGGCTCAACTTTGAGTCCCCCTATGTGGCGCAATACAGGGTTGTGCCAGTATATGCGCCACACATCCCGGGCTGAATATCGGGATGTGTGACATATGCATGGGCACGCCCCCTGCATCTGCACCACAAATGTTTACATTGCACCCGTGCATCAGGATTTGCGCTCAGCCAGGCAGCCTTTCCAATATCCCATCAGGTACTGCGGGATATGCAGCGCAACCCCTTGAATATTCGTCACTTCATCTAATAATTTATTCCAGAAATAAAGGGAAAGAATGTGTAATTTTCTGAACTTTTTTGAAACTCTTAGAAACATAGAATTGATGGTATCCAGGACGCTTCTGGAAACGAGCTATTTATAGCTTATGGTGTCTTTCCTGGTGAAACATTTTCCAAATAAAATAAAATAAATAAAGTATATAAGGACTGCTTGCACTAAGTAGTCTGTTGTTCATTTTCTCCTAACCACTGTATTACTGCAGGCCCCTTACTAGGTCTCCAGCTCAATACCCATCACCTTTGCATTGCCACTAAGGTTCTCTGATGCATATCACATGCATTCTTGAAACCCACAGAGGTACGATCGGTAATTTGTTTGTTCCCAACAGCTTTAAAAATCTTAAAAAGAATAATTGAGGATTAACCCAAATCTCAGAGCCAGCCATGATTCCCAATGATGAAGACCGACAGCTCACAAAATGACTTGCTGGATGACAGTTTACAGCTTGGTTACAATTGTAGTTCGAGCATTTAAGTGACTATGTTTGCTACTGTTTTGGGCTGTATATATTGCACAGTGTGTATACGGAGCTTTCTAAAGCTGGGTGCACAAATTACTTTGTTGTTTTTTTTATGACGTTTTTTAAATATTTTTTATAGGTTTTTCAGTTAATCAACATTACAGAAGAATAGAGTAGTGAATTATGTGACATTAATACATTCCCATACCTCAGAACTATGCACTGTATATGACAACAGGCAATATGACAGCTATCAAAACATACACATACATTAATGTTCGAGTACCAGGAGTTGGTGCACCAACTGCTAATCTGTGTTATTGCAGTGCCTGCAATGCTTTTTTTTATTACTGTACTGCTGTTTTCTCTTTTAAAAAAAAATCAGTGATCAACAAAAAAGCATATGAAAGCACGCAACTTAGTGGTTTTCAGCAATAAAATATATCAGCAATGATTATGCAAGTTTCAAGTAATTGATACATGATTACATAGAAGCATAGAAACGTAGAAGGCACCAGCTGAGGGTGGAGGGGGAAAATTCAGGAGGGTAATCAGGAGACATTATTTCACGGAGAGGGTGGTAGCCAAGTGGAACACTCTACTGGAGAATCAGGTTTCCTGTAGGACAGTGGGCTGCTTCAAGAGGGTTGGGACACAGTGAGGGGGAAAGACTGTGGGGAGGGAGGGAGGGTGGGACAGATGCAAGTTGAGGGACTAGCTACGCAATTGAGCAGACTTGATAGACCATGTGACCTGTTTCTGCTGGCATTTTGTACATTTGTATGCAATAAAATGGTATATAAGGACCGCCTGAACCTCTTAGTCTTGCTCATTTTCTCCTAACCACTGAATTACTGCAGACAACTTACTTGGTCTTTGGCTCAATTCCCATCCCTCTTGCATTACCACTAAGGCTCTCTTATGCACATTGTATGCATTCTTGAAACCCTCAGAGGTATGATCCATAACTTATTTGATCATAACTGCTTTCCAAAAAAATAACTACAAAATCTGGAACAGAATAATTTCAGAGTCAGTCATGACTCCCAGTGGTGTTAGCCAAGACTGACAGCTTAAAAAAATAGAGAGAGTGTAAAAAAAAAAAATAAATAACCATGCATGTATGGTAGTTGGGGGGGGGGCTGATCTGGACACTGGGGGATTGGGCACCCCCAGTGTCACTATTATATTTATGAGCTGCCAGTTCCTGAGTCATTGTTAAAACACTACTAAT
Source organism: Neoceratodus forsteri (assembly GCA_016271365.2). NCBI lineage: Eukaryota > Metazoa > Chordata > Ceratodontiformes > Ceratodontidae > Neoceratodus > Neoceratodus forsteri. The sequence goes on along the minus strand of CM057449.1, from coordinate 138,485,559 downwards.
ACTGTGTGTCCGATTCTCCCGCAATATTCCCACATACCCAGGTTAGACTTAATGTAATAAATATTTAGTTATGTCTGCTGATTAGCAACATTTCAAATTAAAATAATAGCGACTGAGATTGGGGAAAATTGGGAAGGCGGCACAGGATGGCAAATGAAAAATAAAACACACACTTGGATATATATGGCAGGATTATGTTGGACTAGGTGTACAGTGATGACTTTCTTATATGTGTGCATGTGGGCACTGCAGTTCCAGTCCTCACTCTGGAGGCTACAAGACTAAAACAAGGAACTCCTGCTATCAAAATCAATACGAGTTGCACTCCAATTATGCCATTTACATGGAATGCAGAACCCAGTCAGGTAGCAGTTTCATCAAGCTTGGGGAATAAATCCCCAATTGTAATGAACTGGGACTGTAGGATCCCAGTAGAGGAGAGAGACCCCCAAGAAATGAGATGCAGACTGAAGCAGCACATACTGCATGCTTTGTGTCAGTACTCCATGACTCACAGAGGTACAGCTGTCCACAGTCCATCCTACGGGTCTCAGTCTTCCTCTGTTGGGGGTGGGAGCTTGGGAGACAGTAAAGCAGCACACACACAACTGTGCTTTTCATCTGGGCTTCATTTGGGATGGGATAGCTGGCACTGTGGTTTAAGCAGCACAACAAACAAGGTTGCCTTCCCCGACTGTCTGTAGCCCATGTGGCCCCATCACAGTCTGACAGCCACAACTGCTGCTGTTGCTCCTCTATTTTCTCTGCATGACATCTGTTGCACAGAATGGGGATCTCTGCCAACAACAAAACGACGACTGCCAACAGCAGCACTTCACACTGCTGCAGCCCCTCTGTCCCTCATCCCACTTTAATATCTGCACCTTCCGTGTGTTTCCATTGCGATCACTTCATTGACAGTGAAGAGACGGACACAGACAGATGCAATTCTGCACTATCTCTGCCGATCGAGATGTGACTCTCTGTTGGCCTCTTTGACTTGCTGGGGGGGGGGCTCTACACACACAGGCACATGGACGAGGAAATAGGAGAAATTAATTGGTCACTCTCTGAGTTGGGGTGTGTGTGTGTGTGTGTGTGTGTGTGATCCTTGGCACACACGTACAGAAGGAGCAGGATATGGAATAAATTCATTGCTCACTGTCTAACTTGCTCTGGGGGAGCCTTGTGTCAAACACACACACACACACACACATACAGAAGACACAAGAATCTGGAGAAATTAATTGCCTAATATCACAAAGTAACGATGCTTGTTACAGGAAGGGACGCAGATACTGTCACTGGCAGTTCCAATCGATGACTCAGCTTTGTATGTGGCTGCCAACAGCCTGTGCTGTGCATTCATCCAGGGTAACTCACTTATTTACAAGAGATTTTACAGGGTAATAAACTTCACAGAATATTTTCTGCAGGTCATGTTTTGACCTAATTTTACAGTTAGGGACAGCTTAAAATAGATTTCAAACATAAAACAAAACCCCAGAAAGAAAGTAGATTTTTATTTAGGTGGTTATTTTATAGTGTTAACTGTATGTAGCTGTTGCTGATATGCATACATATTTACACATATGTGTCATCTGAATAATCCAAGTTTCCACATTTTCCAATTGTTTTTGCAAGTAATTTTAACACAGTGTGCATTTCATGTAATTCTCACCCTTTGTTCACTTCATTGGTGTTAGAAAAGTAAAGCCTTGTGCTGGGTTGAAACGCTTGTTTTAAAAACAAATGATGTATCTATCTATCTATCTATCTATCTATCTATCTATCTATCTATCTATCTATCTTTCTATCTATTTTTCTCTCTCTCTATCGCTACAATAGGTTTTCAATTTGAGTTATTTCCTTGTAAAATAAATTTGTTTAGTATATTTCAAGATGCATTCATAGTTTAATTGTTTTAAATGTCTATTTATGGAAAAATGTAAGAAAATAATTTTGGTGTGTAACAATCTTAACAAGAAATCGTTTACATCGAATACACCTTTATCAGAAATATCTACATAAAACTGTGGACAATTAAGGTTACATGAATGTAACCTCCTGAATTATTGAATGGAAAACATAATCAATATTCCTTAAAAAAAGATTATAGCAAAATTTAAACAATAAACAAGTAAAATCGACACCAGGGGACTTATCACATTTATTTTAAACTCTAGCAATCCTATTACTTACTATGTTTACCATACGTCCCTCCAGATATTGATTTAGGACTCATGGCCATGTTATATTAAGTCTGCAATAAAGCAGCCAAACGATGGGACAGGCCCTTTATTTAGCCTCCCATGTCCTCCTTTATTGACAGCCTGGAGACATCTATTGTGTACTAAACAATTAATAGTACAAATAACAATACCGGGGACAGGGGTCAATAACTTCTCTCTCTTCCCCTTTATCTCCCTGCCCTTTCCTCCCATTTGACCACTAATGGTCACCAAACAGCTTGGAAAGGATATGAAATGCCGACTTAAACTGAAATCTGTCACAACCCCACTCAGCAGGTCAGGCCCTCTGCTCCCACAGTACCAACCTCCGAGTGCAGTAATGTGAACAGAAACAGAACAGGGTAACCCTCTTGTCTGTTTTGTGGGTTTGAATCAAATTTTGGTCTCAAGTTCTGGAGGGATTCAAACTGTGAACCTTTTGCTAGCATACCCAATGTACAGGCTCAGATAATTCTGCTCTTTGGGGAGGCCAGATATCTTTCGCCTATGGGCACCTAACGAAGTGTACAAAATGAATCCTTAAAAATGCTATGAAAGACCTCAGAATAAACTCTTACCTTTCCCCAATTTAGTAAACCAGTAAGCTTATGCACAATGTCAGCTTTAACCATATATGCTTCACTTGTCAAAGAAAGAATTTCAAAGGCACACCAAGTAGTCTCTTAAAACAGAGGTTTACTTTAAAATAGATAAAAATGTAAAAAAATGTAAATACAGAACAATATAATACAAAAACATACAATCACTTAAAAAGAACAAGGTTTAAAAAGTGCAAATTAATTCCTACCACCAGACAATTAGACTTGTCTATCTGAAGTAGATGTTTCTTCTTCAGAGTCCAAACATGAATGTAATAAGTGGAAAACAGAATATTGTTTAAAACTGGCTTTGCCAACCTCTTTGCATGAGGTCACCTAGCTCCTCCCTGCCAGAATATAAAAATTATACAAAACAGGATGTCTTATCACTCAGAAGGTAAATTAATAGGTGACATCAGCAAAAACTTTTCCCCATGTGACTTCTCAATCAAGTCTGTAATGTTCCAGGTTCTTTCTTTCATCCATGAGCAGCATCCTGCTCTTCACAGACATCAAAGGAACATTTATGATGTAGCACCTAAGTGACAAAACCTGGTTTCCTCCTCTAAACATCATAAAAGTTTATGATTTTCTATCCTAGCAGCTGGCAGCTACAATCAAGCTAGATAAATAGGAGATCCTTAAATTGTTGTCTCTTCTAGCCTGTAATTATCTCCTGGCTTTTAGGATAACATCTTTTAGCTGAGACCTGGGGGGGAGGGGTCATTCCACAGACTGTCTCAGCATGTCTCATGAGAGACACTCAATAACACATTTTTATTTTACAAAAAGCATAGAGTAATCAGAAACAGCTGTCCAAGCGTCACAATCCTCCCTACCTAGACTGAATTTGGGGGCTCTATCCCCTGCATGGGATAAGCTTCCCAAATCAGTTCACTCCTCATAGACATGAGACAGCCCATCTGAGTTCTGATTTTTCACTCCAGCCCTATGTACAATTGTCATGTCATACCCTTGCAAAGCAAGACGCCATCTTAGCAATCTACCATTGTTTTTCCCATCTGCATCAGCCAAACCAGGGGGTTGTGGTCAGTCTGTACCACAGAATGCTGCCCATACAAGTATGGCTCCAACTTCTTTAGGGCCCACACTATGGCAAGGCACTCCTTTTCCACAGTGGAGTATGCCTGCTCCCAGGGAAGTAATGTTTTACTCATATACGCTACAGGGTGATCTTTCCCTTGGCTAAATGTCTGACTCAGTACTGCCCCAATATCCACATCTGAGGCATCAGTCTGAACTATAAAGGGTCTGCTATAGTCAGGACTTGTCAAAACAGAAACACTGCACAGTGCCTCCTTCAGTTGGGTAAAGGCTTCTTCACAGGCTGGTCCCCAGGTAATTTTCTTTGGCATCCTTTTCTTTACCAGGTCAGATAGGGGAGCGACCAGGGCAGTGTAATTGGGTACAAATTTTCTATAGTACCCTACTGTCCCAAGAAAACTCCTGACTTGCTTCTGCATTTCTTGTCTGGGCCACGCCTGGGTTACTTCTATTTTTATTTGGTTACGAAGGAGCTGCCCTAGGCCTACCACATGCCCGAGTTATGCCACTTCTCCCATGGCCACCTGGCACTTCCCTGCTTTGACAGTGAGCCCAGCCCTCTGTATCCTTCCCAGCACTTCCCCGAGGTGGGATAGGTGTTCCTCCTAGCCGGCATTAAAGATGGCAATGTCATCCAGGTATGCCACAGTGTACTTCTCAGCACCATTTAACACCTGATTCACCAACCTTTGGAAAGTGGCCGGGGCGTTCTTAATTCTGAAAGGCATTACTTTAAATTCAAATAAGCCTATCGGAGTGATGAAAGCCGACCTCTCCCTTGCTCTGTCTGTCAACTCTACCGGCCAATACCCCTTGGTCAGGTCAATGGTCGTAAGGTAGGTTGCCCCCCCACTTGTCCAGGAGTTCATCCATCCGGGGCATCGGGTGGGCATCTGACTTCGTGACTGCATTCAGTCCATGATAGTCCACACAGAAATGAGTAGAGCCATCTGGCTTGGGCACAAGGACTACGGGTGAGGCCCAGGGGCTGTGGGATTTCTGGATTACCCCAAAATTCAGCATCTCCTCCACTTCCCTCCTAATGTCCTTTTTGACAGCCTCTGACACCCGATATGCTGTCTGCTGTATGGATGTCTGTGTCCCTGTCTCCACATTGTGCGTTGCTAAGGGGTTTAGTCCAGGCTCGGTGCTAAACAATGAGGCAAAGTCTGTTAAAACCTCCCTTACTTCCTGGATCTTGTCCAGGATCATCTGGGGAGACAATTTAACTGCCTCCACAGAGGACTCCTGCTTACTTTCTTCCAGCAAGTCCAGAAGGGGGTCTCCTTCATCCGTCCCCTCCCCAGGACTACACACTGCAAACACCATGTCAGCCATTTTTGCATATGGCTTCATCATGTTAACATGGTACATCATTTCTGTCTGTCTTCTGTCAGGTAACTCTATAATGTAGTTCACGTCATTTACCTCCCTAATGACTTTGTACAGTCCTGCCCACTCAGCCAGCAGCTTGTCTTTCCAGACCGGACTAAGGACCATGACTTCCTGATCCACCATGTACGAGCAAGCTCTGGCCGTGCAGTCGTACCACACTTTTTGTTTCTGTTGGGCAGTTGCCAGGTTGCTCTGGGCTGTCCCCATAAGCTCCTTCAGCCTTTCCTCTAAATCTAAGGGCATAATGCACTGTGGGAGTTCCCTGGGTGGCGTGCTTGCCTTCTCAGTCACCCTGGATCAAGTCTAGAGGCCCACATACCTGGCCTCCATATAACAGTTCGAAGGGTGAAAATCTTGTGAACTCTTGGGGCACCTCCCTGTATGCAAACAACAGGTAGTGAAGGTATTTCTCCCAGTCCCTCCCATGCTGTTCAGCAAATGCCCTGAGCATTGACTTCAGGGTACCACTGAATCTTTCCACAAACCCATTGGCTTGTGGGTGATATGGTGTCATGCATCTCTGCACCACCCCACACTTCTCCCATAAACATTTCATCAGGTCTGACATGAAGGACCCCCCCAATCGGTGATAATCTCTTGCAGAAACCCAACATGGGAGAAAATCTCAAGTAAGGCATCTGTCACTTTGTCTGTCCTCAGTGAGGATAGGGCGACTGCCTATGGGTACCGGGTGGCATAATCCACCACCATCAGCATAATTCTCTTCCCTGAGGAGCTGGGGGTATTTAAAGGCCCCACAATATCCATTCCCACCCTCTGGAATGGCTCCTCCACTATGGTAATGGAATCAGGGTGGCTTGGGTTTTCTTGCCCACCTTCCCTATTTCTTGGCACCAGTGACAAGATCTGCAATACTCCTTCACCTGCTGGGTGAAGTTAGGCTAATAGAAATTCTGGGCCAACTGCTGCATAGTGCGCATGATCCCCAGATGTCCAGACAAGGGAATATCATGTGCAATCTTGAGCAACTGCTCACGACACCCCTGGGGGAATGACAAGTTGCATGCCTAGCACCCCTCCCTCTGTCTGCACAGCCTGAGTATACATCAGTCCATTTTCCCAGTAAACCTTATGTTTACCGTCACCTCCTTGTGCTCCATCAGAATCTGCCCAAGCCCTCAGCTTCTCTAGACTAGGGTCATTCTCTGAGCAGCAGCAAACTCCTCACACATTCCCAAGGCATGGGACAGGTCCCCTTCAGTCACTAAACTAGGGTTCCTAGCACTAGCGTCAGGACACTCAGGATCACTGTCAATCCCAACCCTCTGACAGTGGGTCACCCCTCCCTCCTCAGAGCAACCCTCTGTAGCTGTATGGTTAACTGCTACTGGGGAAATATCTGCCACCTTTTCATTAGTCTCCATATCAGGAGACACAGGCTGGGGAACCAGCCTCTCAGTGGTTTCCACAATGGCTTCTGAGGGGTCCAGGGAACTACAGTGTTCCCTTGCCTGCTTGGCTATGGGTAACTGCACACACCACTCCTTGTTTGAGATTGTTGCCCAGGATCACATCCACTGCTAAGGTTTTGGCTACAGCCACCTGTTGCACAGTTCCCCCTGTTTCACCCCAGTCTAGGAGAACAGTAGTGAGGGGCAGTGTTTTCTCCTCACCAGTAAAGTCCTGTATAGTGACATATTTATTGGGTATAAGCTGACCAGGCTCTACTAGATCCTCCTTTACCAAGGTCAGGGAGGCCTCTGTGTCCCTTAACCCTTGTGTTTGTACACCATTCACCATGACTGGGTGCATGTGCTCCCTCATGTTCACAAGCATGCTTCCAGGGACATACAAACAACCCACTTCTTTCCTAGCCCCCTGTTGTGTATTGCTCACTTTTTTGGGACACTGTCTGGCAAAATGTCCAGTTTCTTTATACAATCAACATTCATTTCTTTTCTCAGAGAAATCTTTTCTCTGGAATTTGGGGCTAACTGGTTTCAGTGGAGGCAGTGAGGGTTTTAGCTGCCCTGAAGGCACGCTTTCCCTTTCTGCGCCGCCACGCCCACCCCATTCGTTCTCAGGGCAGGTCTGCTCTTGGCATAGTGGTCCAAGAGTTCAGCAGCCTCTTGCATTGTTTTGGGACCTCGGTCCTCCAGCCAGGTTTTCAGCTCTGCTAGGCATGCTCAGAAAAACTGTTCTAACAAAGTCACATTTTCAATTTTATCAACAGAGTTTGCTTCGGTTCCTTCGCACCAATGTTTTAAAAACTGATGTTGTTTTATGGCTAGCTCCTCATAGCTCATGTCAGGGCTTCTCCAGAGCTTACAGAATTTAGCTCTATATGATTCAGCAGTTAATTCAAATTTTTTTAACAGTGCAGCTTTAAGTTTGCTGTAATCATTACTTTCCTCATTGTTCATTTGTCTCAATGCATCCCGAGCTTTCCCAGTAAGTAGTAGGGATAGCTGGAAGCTCTAGAACTCCCTAGGAATTTTAGCCTGAATACAAACTTGTTCAAAAGAATTTAAAAAGGCATCCATATCCTCCCCCTCTTTAAATTTGGCTATCAATTTTGAATCCAATTTGTAACCCAGTCCTGTAGTCCCAGTTAAACCCAAGCCACTTACCTGCCCTGGTGCTGGTGGTTGGAGTCGTAGCTTCTCCAGTTCATGCTGCCTCTGACGCTCACGCTCCTCACAGTCTACCTCCCGCTGTTCACAGTCTGCATCTCACCATTCTTGCTCCCTCTTCTCTTCTGCAGCTCGCTGTTCTCACTCTGCCTCTCAGCGTTCCCGCTCTGCCTCTCAGCATTCTCGCTCTGCCTCCCTCTGGGACTCTAGCTCTATTCTGCACAACTTAATCTGCAGCCTGAGTACTTCTGGCTCCAGAATGCTGGTGACCTTCCCCTGCTGCTGTGGTCCTTCACTGGCACTGGCCCTGTTGCCCTCCTCATTGGATCTGGACACTGCACTGGCCACTAGCCCTTCCACACTCAAGGTTCAGTCCTTTACAGTCACTGTTTGTAACTCAATGCTCTGGGTATCTGCTACCATCAGGGCACCCACAAAGTTCTGCTTGGTGGCTTTCACCTCGAATGGGACTCCTCTGTCTCTGCACAATTGCTTTAAGTAGTCTACAGTGTGACCGCTGTAGCTGGAAGCCATCTTCTTCCCTAACTACGGCTACTCTGACTTGCACTTTAGAGAAAAAATAAAATAGGTAGGAACTCGACTGTAAGCCACGTGATATAGTTCTGTTTCCTTTTAAAATTAAATCACTGCCTTTTTCCTTTTTTGCAAGTAAGTTGACAGTATCAAGCTGACACACTGAACAACAAAAGTTTGCAATACCAAACTTATATCCGACCTCTGCCACCAATGTGTCACAACCCCACTCAGCAGGTCAGGCCCTCTGCTCCCACAGTGCCAACCTCCGAGCACAGTATTGTGAACAGGAACAGAAACAGGGTAACCCTCCTGTCTGTTTTGTGGGTTCGAATCAAACTTTGGTCTCAAGTTCTGGAGGTATTCAAACTGTGAACCTCTTGCTAGTGTACCCAATGTACAGGCTCAGATAATTCTGCCCTTTGGGGAGGCCAGATATCTTTCACCTATGGTCACCTAACCAGGTGTACAAAATGAACCCTTAAAAACTCTATGAAAGACCTCAGAATAAACTCTTACCTTTCCCAATTTGGTAAACTAGTAAGCTTATGCACAATGTCAGCTTTAACCATATATGCTTCACTTGTCAAAGAAAGAATTTCAAAAACACACCAAGTAGTCTCTTAAAATAGAGGTTTACTTTAAAATAGATAAAAATGTAAAAAAATATAAGTACAGAACAATGTATCACAAAAACACACAATCACTTAAAAAGAACAAGGTTTAAAAAGTGCAAATTAATTCCTTCCACCAGACAATTAGACTTGTCTATCTAAAGAAGATGCTTTTTCTTCAGAGTCCAAACATGAATGTAACTAAGTGGAAAACAGAATACTGTTTAAAACTGGCTTTGCCAACCTCTTTGCATGAGGACACCTGGCTCCTCCCTGTCAGAATATAAAAATTATATAAAACAGGATGTCTTATCATTCAGAAGGTAAGTTAAATAGGTGACATCAGCAAAAATGTGTTTCCCCATGTAATATAGAAACACAGAAACATAGATTTTGATGGCAGATAAGGACTGCTTGGCCCACCCAGTCTGCCCATTTCCCTACCTAATGGATAAGCTGCAGATCCTAGTTAACCAGCAGCCTACTTCTTCCTACCCCCAACCCCTAGAATTGCCGTATGACTGTCCCATGCATGCTTGAATTCCACCACTGTTTTTGACTCCACAACCTCCTCTGGAAGGCCGTTTCATGCATCCACAACCCTCTCTGTGAAAAAATACTTCCTTAAATTACCTCTGAGCCGCCCCTCTATCTTCAAATTGTGCCCCTTGTTTTGCACACCTCTTTTTGAAAGATGCTACCCTCTTGGACTTTGTTGATTCCCTTGAGGTACTTGGAAGTTTCTATCGTGTCCCCTTTCTCCTCCTTTCCTCGAGGCCATACATTCTCTTAAGCTCTCTCTTCATATGTCTTCAGGTGCAGACCCTGCACCATTTTAGTTGCCCTCTGGACAGCTTCCATCCTGTCTATGTCTTTGCGGAGACTGGGTCTCCAGAACTGTACGCAGTACTCCAGATGGGGTCTCACCAACTGTCTGTACAGAGGGATAATAACTTCCTGTTTTCTAGTGGTGATACCTCTCCCTATGCATCCCAGCCCGCCTTGCTGCCCTCTCACATTGCTTGCCCACCTTTAGGTCATCTGATATGACTACCCCAGGTCCCTTTCCATTTTTGTTGTTGTTAGTATCTCACCCCCATTGTGTACTCTTCCCCTTGGTTTTTGTTTCCCAGGTGCATTACCTTGCATTTCTTAGCATTGAATCTAAGCTGCCATACATTTGACCATTCCTCTAACCTTGCCAAGTCCTTCTCATCCTTTCCACTCCACCTGTCGCATAAACTCTGTTGCAGATCTTTGTGCCATCTGCAAAGAGACATACTTTTCCTTCCAGTTCCTCTGCAATGTTGCTTATAAAAGACATTGAAGAGGACCGTCTAATACTGAACCCTGTGGTACCCCACTAGTAATCCCCTTTCTTCAGAGTGGACTCATATACTATTACTCTCTGTGTCATATTCTCCAGCCAATTCTTTACCCAGGCTGTCATCTTGGGACCCACTCCCAGGCTGTCTAACTTGTATATTAATCTTTGTGTGGGACTGTGTCAAATGCCTTGCTAAAGTCTAGGTAGGCCATGTCCACAGCCCTCCCTGATCTACTACTTTGGTCACCCAGTCAAAGAAATCTATCAGATTTGTCTGGCATGACCTTCCGCTTTAGAATCCATGCTGCCTTGGGTCCTGTGCCTCTCTGGCCTCTAGATACTCGACAGTTCTTTCCTTCAAGGTGATTCCATCATTTCCCTACCACTGAGGTTAAACTAACAGGTCTGTAGTTTCTGCTTCTGCCTTGCTCCCACTTTGTGAAGGGAATCACATCTGCCCTCCTCCAGTCCTCGGGTACCACCCCATCCTCCCATGATTTGTTAAACAGGGTAGTCAGTGGTGTCACTAGTTCTACCCTTAGTTCTTTTAGAATTCTGGGATGAATCCCATCAGGCCCCATTGCTTTGTCCACCTTTCAATTTTAAGAGTTCTTTCAGAACCCTTTCTTCTGTAAATGGGCTGGTATCAACTTCTGTATCCAGAGTGTTTCTACTGTTTGTTTTAGGTACCTCCCTCTTCCTTTTGTAAATATCGAGCAAAAATATTTGTTTAGTATCTCTGCCTTTTCACAGTCACCTCTGCCCTCTCCTCCCTTTATTAAGCCTCACTATCCCTCCCTTGGTCTTCCTTCGCTCCCCTGATGTACCTATAAAAGGTTTTATCCCCTTCTTAACTGAGTTGGCTATCTTTTCCTCGGTTTGGGCCTTTGCTGTTCTGACTGCCTTCCCAGCTTCCTTTTGCTTTAACTGATACAGTTCTCTGTCCTGCTCCTTCTGTGATTCCTTGTACTTCCTGAATGCTTTCTTTTTCTCTTGAACCTTCACTGCCACTTCCTTTGAGAACCATAGTGGTTTCTTACATTGTTTTATTTTGTTTATTTGCTTCACACAAAGGCTTGTTACCTCTGTGATGGCAGTTTTATTATTCCCATTGTTTTCACCTCCTTCCTGCCCATTTGCTAGTGCATTCTTAGGCACTCACCCATTTTAGCAAGTCAGCCTCCTAAAGTCCAGTACTTTGCCTTTGTATGGCTTGATTCTATTGCTGTGTTTATTGTGAACCATACTGTTCGATAGTCGCTAGTTCCCAGATGGCTACCCACTTCTACATCTGTGATCCTCTCTTCATTTCCATTTGAGAGAACCAGGTCTAAGATTGCTCCCTCTCTAGTGGGCTCCAATACTAGTTGTCTAAGGCATGCCCCCTGTAGGGCAACTAGAATAACCTCACTCTTCGAAGTGGCTGCTGCAACTGCTCTCCAGTTAACATCTGGCATATTCAGATCATCCATCAGCAATATCTCCCCTTTTTCTGCCATTCTAAGTATTCTTTCTATCATTTCCTTGTCCATTTCCTCCCCCTGAGAAGGGGGGTCTATATACAACCCCAGTGCGGATTGTGGGGCCATTGCCGGTCTCCAAATTTACCCACACTGCTTCTTCTCCTCCCTGTTTTCCCTTTTGTTCTGTTGCTTTGATTCCTTCCCTTATATAAAGAGCTACTCCTCCTCCTCTTTTACCCTCCCTGTCCCTCTTGTAGATAGTGTATCCTGGTATGTTTACGTCCCAGTCATGGTTTTTGTGTGTACCATGTTTCTGTGACTGCCACAATATCCAGATGTTCCTCCTTCATCAAGGCCACTAATTCAGGAAGCTTGTTACTCAGACTACAGGCATTGGTACTCATTGCTCTCCATTTTTTGATGGCTTTACCTTCTTTTGCAGCATGCCCCACTGACCTTTCTACCTCGGTCTTTTTCTCATTTAGTACCCTGTTTTGTAGGGAGAGGCTGGGATTTTCCTGCTGCTTATCAGTGCCTACATCCTTGACTAGTTTAAAAGCTTGCCAATGAAGCATTTAAACCGATTGCTCAAAAGACTTGTTCCCTTCCTAAACAGATGCAGACCATCCTGCCAGTATAGGCTGGTGTCTCTCCAGGTGGAACCCCAGTCCCCAATGAAGCCAAACCCCTGTGCTCCACACCATTTTTTTAACCATTCATTAAACTGCATGGTGCAAAGTACCCTCACCTCACTCATGCCATTGACAGGCAGCACTTCAGAGAAGGATATTGTGTGTGCTACTTGTCTTAGGCCCCTTCCCAATTCTACAAAGTTCTTCTGCACTGCTCTAATCTCATGATGAGCCAAGTCATTTGTCCCTAGGTGGACAATGATGTCCAGCTCAGACTCCCGTGCAGCTGTTCTCGTGATCCTGAGGATGTGCTTCCTGTCTCTCCAAGCCATGGCACCAGGCAGGCACCTTACTTCAGTTTTCCCTGCTACCCCCAGTTCTATCCCCCTAATAATTGAGTCCCCCAGCAGAGCTGGTTCCTTTCCTTGTGGTGTCATCTGCCTCCTTTCTGTGGGCCTCCTTTGTGACAGTTGTCCTCAGCCTCCTTAGTCTCCTCTGCTGGTGCATCCATAGGGGAGCTATGCTCCCCAAAATGGTGTATGGATTGTGGAGTGGAACAACTGACTGGGTGTGCCTCTGTTCCACCATCCTCACCCTCCCTGAGCCCACTGTGGTCCAACTGCTGTGCTTCTTCACAACCTCTGAGGTAGTGGTGGTGGCTCTGGTGCTCCCTGGATGGCAGAGGTTCCCTTCCTACCGTCCAGTGTGGCCTGGAGGAAGGTTCCCTTACTACTGTCCAGTGTGGCCTGAAGATGGGCAACTTCCTCCCTCAGGGCAGAGAGGTGTTTGCAAATAAGGCAGCATCTCAGCCTCCAGAAAGACTGCTGCCCCACAGCCATTACATTGCACTACTCCCCACATTTTTTTTTGTGTATGTGTGATTGGTTTGTTATATAGAAATATATATATTATACAATGTGTATGCTTATATTGTCAGTGCAGTGTGCTAGAGAGGATATGACAGTGATATGCACCTTGCACTCTTGAGGAAATGATGTCAGAACCCCAGCTATAAAGGAAATATTTCCAGGGGTGGTGGGGTGAGGGTGGCACTGGGTTGGGGCCTAAACTGTGCCCTCACAAAACAATCAGCTAAAAGCTCTGACACACCGCTGCGATGAGTGCCTTCCTGTCAGCAAGATGCCCTACACAACAATTTGACAGGGAAAATACCCTGCTAATCAAACAGAGAAAAATCCACACATCCAAGTCCAAATGTGACTTCCCAATCAAGTCTGTAATGTTCCAAGTTCTTTCTTTCACTCATGAGCAGCATCCTGCTCTTCACAGACATCAAAGAAACATTTATGATGTAGCACCTAAGTGACGTAACCTGGTTTCCTCCTCTAAACATCATAAAAGTTTATGAGTTCCTATCCTAGCAGCTGGCAGCAACAATCAAGCCAGATAAACAGGAGATCCTTAATTTGTGTCTCTTCTAGTCTGTAATTATCTCCTGACTTCTAGGATAACATCTTTTAGCTGAGACCTGGGCGGGGGTGTCATCCCACCGGCTGTCTCTGCATGTTTCAAGAGAGACATTCAATAACGCATTTTTATTTTACAAAAAGCATAGAGTAATCAGAACCAGCTGTCCAAGCATCACAAATACAAGTGTGTTCACATACAAACTTCAATGAATTTATACCTTCATTCACACTTACAAAACTTCTTAAGACTTGCTGGTGTAGTTATAAGTTTTGCATATGTCTATCATGATATGATGTTTAGGTCCTCATTTTCAATGTGCGCTGTACCAAGAAATGTATAATGTATGAACATGCTCTAGCCCTGTTTACAAAACAATAAATGAGAAAACTGGTCCCTAATGAAGCAACGGGCAGACCCCTATTAGGTATTGCTGAACATGTAGACCATATAACCTGCCTCATAGGAGACTACTCGGGCATAAGGGTCACGGAAAGGAAATTCATTTAAGCATGATGGCAATGTCAGTCAAAAAGCTGGTACTTAGACACTGGTTAGATGGGGAAGAAATAACGTATACGGAATGGATCAAAGAACTTCTATTCAATATGTCACTGGAAAGAACTACAGCTAGAGTAAATAACTGTATAGCTAAATTTGATAAACGCTGGGGTAAATTGCACACTCTGTACTCTTGTAGTACGTGATCTCCTAAAGAAAGGCTGGATGTGGAGAATGGATAACAGATCGATGCTAAGGACAAGGGGGAGGGGGAGGGATTCAGATAATGTCATATTGTGTATTGTTTTGTTGTGTATGGCATGTATCGTCTTGTCAGTAGTTGTGTATGTATTGCTTTGTGGAAAACCATAAAAGTTTAAATTTGGAAAAAAAAAACCAATAAATGAGAAAACAATATACCATCTTGGCCTACCGTTAAAAACACAATATACTTGGGGTGGAGGAATGACAAAAACTATTAAAATGACCAAGCCTGTGGGAGGTGAAGTAGGCTCTTTGAGCAAACTTTGAAACCAATATAAAACATATACTCAAATGTATTTAAGGAGACTTTACTATGTGCAGCCCATGTTGATACATTTAACACACTTTTTAATTGCTGATAAAGTACATATCAGCTAAATCAATATGAATTAATTGTGCAGTCAATAGAAAATATTCCTGTATAAAGTGATATTAAGTAAAGATATTTTTGATTTCTTCTGTCAGTTTTTGGTTTTGTACTGTCCACAATAAATGCAGTTGGCATGAATTGGAATTGCCATTCAGAGCAACCTTGCAATATTAAACCATTCTTGCTGTTTCCCTTAACCTGGTGCACCTCTTTCAGGTATCATTTGCAGTCGGACCCTATTATTTAAATTATAAATACACCCCATCATTGTGCAAGGCACACCATAAAGCTGTGTAGGCATGTAATAAGTAAAGATATTTAAACAGTCCTGCTGGCTTATGTTGGATTTAGAGAGAAGAATGCTAAACATTCTACGCTTCATGTCACCCAAGCTGTACTGTAAATGCATTTGCATTGCTTTATTGAAAAAAAAAGTTTACAATATTTAATTTTCACTGTAGTATGCATGCACTGCTCTTTAATGTGGTACATTTGATGTCAGGGCCAGTAACATTTTCTTATAAACAACCCTGCTGGTTTATACTGCATTTAGAGAGAAGAATGCTACAACAGATACTGCCAAAGCTGTATTGGCTACTAGTGGCTGCAAAGCTTACTTTCCAAGCCTGCAATATGCCAACCTACACAGTGCTGCCGGAAGGAATGGACGACACACTGAAGACAAGGCTGACATGCTGAGAGACAGATACAAAGCCCCAGCCTAAAATAAAGAGAGTTTGTCCACTCTCCTGGTTCTATAGGAATATCGCAACAACTTTGGTTCACACAGTGATTTCTAAACTTGTTCCCAGCTATGGAAATGAAATAAAAACATTACATTTTGCAGTCAATAGAAAATATTACTGTATAAAGTGATATTAAGTAAAGATATCTTTTATTTCTTCTGTCAGTTTTGTTTTTATACTGTCCACTATAAATGCAATTGGCATGACTCGGAATTGGCATTCAGAGCAGCCTTGCAATATTAAACCATTCCTGTTGTTTCCCTTAACCTGGTGCATCTCTGTCATGCATTATTTGTAATCGGACCTTATTATTTAAATTATAGATACACCCCCATCATCGTGCAGGGCGCACCGTAAAGCTGTGTAGGCATGTAATAAGTAAAGACATTTTAAACAATCCTGTCTGCTTATACTGTATTTAGAGAGAAGAATGCTAGACATTCTATGCTTCATGTCACCCAAGCTGTACTGTAAATGCATTTGCCTTGCTTTATTGAAAAAAAAAAAAAGGTTAATATTTCATTTTCACTGTAGGGTGCCTCTGGTGCCTCGCTATCTCTCTCTCTCCCCTCTGCCTTTGTGGTTGTCTGGCAAGTGCCGAGTGTTTCCAGGTGTTAATGGGAGTGCACCAAAAGTAAATGAAATAAAAAATAAAGATACTGCAAGCAGATAAGTGTTTCCAACAATTGGGTTCCTCTGGTGCCTCATTCTCTATCTCTCTCTCTCTCTCTGTCTTTGAGATTGTCTGGCAAGCACTAAATTCTATGATAATACTACAATAGTGTCAGCACCTGAATCAATTATTTACATGCTGGAACTTTTGGTGATCAGTCGGACAGTTTCTCAACAGGGATCTTTACTTACATTTGCTTACAGGTCTTTTTTGTCCTGCCCTTCCCATGCTCAGTTTCTCAGTGGTACAGGGTGGTGTTTGCAAATCTAAATCAGTTCTGTCCTGCTGTTCCACTGCTCAGTTGCTCATTTCTACAGGGTATTGTATTTATTAATTAGGAGCTGCTCTGGTGGAGGTGTGGGTGGATCTTTCTGGGGGGGTTGGAGAAGACAAACAACTCGGGAGGCACGACGTGGCAGTCATTCATGGAAAGCAGTCACCAGAGATTGCGGCAGAAAAATTAATCTTTAGGAGCTGCTTGGGTGGAGGTGGGGGTGGATATTACCAAAAATAAATAAATAATGCTCCCTCCCACTGCTCAGGTTCCAGTTCTTGTACCTCCCAATTAAGAAAGAAAATAGTGCCCTGCAACCATTGACTAACATGAAAGCACATTTATTTGAGGGCGGAAAGCATTTCTTGGAGGAGGGTCAGGTGGAGGAGACTATTTACACCGTCAGCTGGTTCCACAGATGGAAAACATGATGTGAGCCCTTTTGTATATGCAAAATGTCTGCAGGGCTTTGCCCACTGCAGCTGTAAAAAATGACAAGAATTACAGCTTTTCCTTCCCACAAGGCATTGGAGCTAAAGGACCCTTTTGAGGTCCCCTGAGTCCTACTGGTCCAAATTCTGGAAGTCCTAGACCAAACCTGGTGGCTCTTGTTTAGATAAACAAAGCTGCAAGAATCAGGTTGGAGCAAACACACTATTTCAAATATAACAGCAGGCTAGAAGCAAATAATTACTGTACTAGAGCTCCCTCTGCTTTACTATTGACAGCAGAGTGGAGCAAATTAAAGCAGTGTCTGGCCAGTTATGAGTTTTGAAGCACTCGAACCCAGCCCAGACCATTTACTATACACACACTGGATAATGTCTTAAAGAGACAGGCGCGCAGGCACATCATGGCACTCTCACAGGAATCAACAGGATTAACAAATAACTACGGCTTCACTATCTATGCTGGATGGCTGCTTGGCAGTGAGCATTACTGGAGCCCAGGAAGACACTTAAGGTAAGCCCCCAAATTGGGGGGAGGGGTACATCCCATCCCCTGCTTAAAATGCTTGCCGTCCGCGCCAAGGCTATAATAAACTAGGATGGGCAATAACACTTTACTATACACAATATTTACACTGCATATCATGCTATAACTTTAAAGGCACCTTTAAACACTTTGTTTAATTGAACCACTTAGCATTTTGCCATGAACTGTTACATGTGATTATCACACTTTTCTGGATTTGTTATCCATAGACACGTTCGACCTTTGCATTTACTTTTTGAAATTCAAATTTTTTATTGTTTTAAGAAGGTATTAACAACATAAGGTAAAAGCTTTTATGTATAACGGTCAGTACACACAAAATACCATACACAACCCTTAATGCCCCCCCCCTTGGAGCGTGCCCAATCATATAAAAGAAGTATTAGACAGTCTATTGCAAACAGTAAGGAGAGATATGGTCAACTTATAAAATTACTGCAAATATAAAGCATAAAGTTTACCCCACTTTTCCTTAAAAGACACCAGCCTGTTATGTGAGATAGCAATTAAATGTTCTGTTCTAAAACTTGATGAGAGTTCTGTCAGCCATTCATTATATGATATAACCAGTTGGTCCATCCAGTGCTTGAGCACAAGTCTCTTGACAACAGTGGATATCAAGGCCATATGGAATTTACATTCTTTGACCCTAACAGTGGAGTATATACCAAGAATACATATTTCAGCTGTGAAAAGGACATTCAGCCCCAATAAAGGGTCCAATTTAGATTGAATTGTTTGCCATAGTGGGGCAATTTTTTCACACTGCCAGAAAACATGTAGTAGGATCCCTTCCTGTTTACCACACCTGGAGCAAGTTGAATCTGGAAGCTTTCCAATTTTGGCCAGTTTAACCGGGGTGTAGTACATATTATTTAAGATCTGATACTGAGTGAGTCTGAACCTGTCTTGAGAATGGTAAATATATACAGTAGGTCCTGCAAAATTTGTTCCCAATTAATGGATGAGTCGATCAGAAGAGAGTTCCACATCTGGGAGTCTGGGAGAGGTTCTGGGAATTTTAAAGTTAGGAGATAGGAGTAGAGCAAGGAAATGCAATGTGGTTTGGAGGAAAGAACCTGAAATTGACATAGTATGGGACTCATTTTGGTGGGTTGGGGGTGACCCCAAGTAGTCTGCTTATTAGGTTTCTCAACTGGAAGATTTTGAAAATGTACTTTTGTTGTATTTTGAATTTCATGAGAAGCTCAGGAGAAGAGAGAAGGGTATCATGGGAGTATAAGTCTGCCACTAAGGTTCCTTGTAGCTGAGGTAACCAATGTGGATTGAGACAGATACCATCAATCTTAGTATTGGGGTTGTAGAAAATGGGTTGTGTAAAGTCTTGCCGTGGACACAGATTATAGTAAAAGCAGCACTGAGAGAAAACCTTAAGTGAGGTATCGATCATCGAGTGTCTGAGTGGGATAGGGAAAGATGTTCTGGAAGAATAAAAGATTGTGGAGGGGGTACATAACGTGCTTGCTCAGAAGGCTGCTTTCTAGTTGCAACCAGATAGGAGTGTGCCCACTGTTATTGGTACGGAACCATCTACTAACCCTTAAAAGATGACTAGCCCAGTAGTAGAAAAGGAGATTAGAAAGGCAAAGACCCCTGCTTTCTTTGGGAAGATTTAGTTTGAGGAAAGACCGTCTGGGATGTTAGTTTAACCATATGAAGTTTGTGATAAGTGCATGTATATGTTGAAAGAGAGAGGAAGCCAAATATTCAGCATGTTTAAGGGATAAAAAAGACAGGGAAGAACATTCATTTTAATAATGTTTATCCTACCGCATAAAGATAGAGGAAGAGATTCCCACCTCTGAAGATCGTGTTGAATAGTGGCTACCAGGTCATCTAAATTCAGTCTCTTTTCAGTTGTAGGGTCCGTGGTTAAGTATATCCCCAAATATTTAAGTGAAAATTGGTGACCACTTCATACCAAAGTGGTTGAAGTCTGTTTTGTGCGTGAAACAATTTAAGGGAAACATCTCTGTTTTGGTGAAATTCAATTTATAATTGGAAAATCAACTATATTGAGTTATAATCTCGAGGGTGTGTTCAAGTTGCTGATTGTTCTAGGTGGAGTAAGATGTCATCCGCATATACCAATAAAGTAAGAGAATGGTTAAGTATTGAGATGCCCCGAATCAGAGGACAGCATTTGATATGATGAAGAAGAGGTTACAGATAAAGATTAAACAAGAAAGGTGAGAGAGGGCAGCCCTGTCTGGTGCCAGTGAAGAGAGGGAAATAAGAAGAAACTACACCATTACAGTATATCCTAGCCGGGGGGGGGGATGAATACACTGTTTGGATCCATTGAAGGAAGTTGGGAGGAAAGCCCATTTGTTCCAGAGTCATCCAGAGGAATGTCCAGTCCACCCTATCGAAAGCTTTCTCTGCATCTAAGGAGAGCAATGCCATAAGATTCTGTGAGGATGAAGCAAATTGAAAGATGTGTTTAAGTGTTCGGAAGATGTTCAGCTGAGGATCGACCTGGAACAAAACCCACTTGTTCAGGACTCAACAGAGGAGTCCAGAGTCTCCTAATATGCAGTGAAAGTATCTTGGTTAAAATCTTGATATCACAGTTCAGGAGAGAGATAGGGCAGTAACTGGTTGGATTAGTGAGGGTTTATCTGGTTTAAGTAGAAGGATTATTGTGGCCTCAAGTAGTGTCGGGTCTAGCGAGTCAGCATTAAACATATATCTATAGAGAGTTAGCAAAAGAGGGACTAGTTCTTTAGAGAAAGTTTTGTAAAAGTTGGAAGGAAAACTGTCAGGACCTGGTGCCTTATCCAGAGTTAGATTAGAAATTGCCTCTTCTATCTCCTCAAGGTTGATTGGGGGTGACAAGGAAGTTTGCAAGTGAGAGGGCAAGCAGGGAAGATCTAGAGTCTTCAAATAGGCTTTAATTTCTTTGGGGGGGTGATCTAGATGTGTTTTTACCATAGAGAGTACAATAGAAGGATTCAAACACTTGGGCAATGTCCCGAGGTAAGGTTTTGGTAGAACCATCTTGGGCTAAAATAGAGGGAATTAGCCTGGAGCTTTCCAGCTTCCACATTAGGAGAGTCAGAAGTCTGCCCGCCTTTTCTCCCTGTTCAATATATTTGGATTTTGTTTTAAAAATAGTAAATTCCGCCTTCTCACGCAGCAGGTCTGCATATTCGTTTCTTAAAGCTAGTAAGTTTTCTAGGGAATCAGAGTAGGATGATGAAGATAAAGAAGATTCCAGAACTCTAATTTCAGATAAAAGGGACAGAGCTTTGGTTTCCTGCTGTCCTTTCCTCCTATAAGCTACTTTAATAAATTTGCCTCGGAGATACCATTTGAGAGAACACCATAACAGGTCCTCCCTTTGGACAGTACCTATGTTCAGGTCTAGGAAGGATTGAATGAGAGATTGGATGTTAGAGACAATGGACTCATCTTTAAGTAATTGAGTATTTAATTTCCAGGTTGAGTCCTTCTGTAGATCAGGATCAGGAGAGAGGGTTACCCGAGCCACCAAGTGGTCTGACAGGACAGCTGGTTCTATCACAGCCTAGCAGAGACCAGTGAGAAGGGGAGACTGATTAAAATGTAGTCCAGTCTGGACCAGGATTGGTGGGCGGACGAATAGAAGGAGAAGGGATGGTAGGAAGGGTTAAGGATCCGCCACGGATCACATAGACCCAACTGTAAGATTCTTGCAGGATTTGGACTTATGACCCTGGGATCCCAGTACTGATAAATGCAGCATCACACAGTGGAATGTTGTTTCCTCACCTGGAGGAGGTTTATTTCAGCATATAGGCATTAGCATTACAGGCACTATAATAAAAATATAGCTGGCAATAGTTTACAAGATAATAGAGCATGGATATTACCCATTCTCTTGGAAGCTGACAGCAGGTTCTTAGGATGTCAGGATTTGCAGCTCAACTCTGGCTAATTCAGCCAGTTTATATACATTTTACACTCTGCCTGATAGCTGCTTCCAGAGAAGGTATGCAAATTTTCAAATGAAAGCGAATGAATAGAGCTAAGAACTGATGAATGGCCTATTGGAAGGTATGCCAATAGCTAATGAATAGAGCTAAGAGTTAATGAATGGCCCATTGGAAGGTATGCAAATAGCTAATGACTACAGCTAATGAATAGCCTATTGAACAGACAAATGGCTACTGAATAGCTTATTAAAACAGATAAGACTTGCAAGTTTAGTACATTCTTTCCATCACGTACTCAACATCAGGTGAGAATAATGTCAGGTCAAAATAATGTCAGGTCAGAATGTCAGGTTAGAATAATGTCAGTTTAGAATAATGTCAATTCCAACTAGCTCCTGACCACAAGGCTTGTACTTTTTATGAACCTTACTCTGAACCTTTCATACACTCACTTTGGCCATCATGCACTGAAACATAGGCTGGGATATTCAGAGCAGTTGCACCATGCACAATAGGGATGTGCCTGCGTAAGAGCAGAAATGCACCATAATGCGATATTCAGCAGCAGCAGATGCACAGCACAAAATCCAATGCACTGTAGCGCAATGGTAATGAATGCATGTGCAAGTGCAGGGGGCGTAACCAGGAATATGTGGCACAGTGCGATATACAACAGCAGATGACATGCACAATAGTGGAGCAAGCAGAAGTTGCGCGATAGTGGACATTAGCAAATATAAAAGGGAGCAAGTGAAGGGAGGATGATTGCACTAGAGAGGAGCGGGGGAGAGTGGAGATGGAGCAGCAGGGAGCCAGGGCAAGATACAGGCGGTCAGGGGTGGCCAAGAGGTGGACAGGGGCCACTGGAAGAGTGTGTGTGAGTGTGTGTGTGTGTGTGTGTGTGTGTGTGTGTGAGGGTCTGTGCATGCCACAGAGGAAGGAAAGCAGTGGGGCAGAGGCAGAGCATGCAGTGGTGTAGTGCCAGTGGTGCACCTGGTACAGGGGCAGGACCAGCAGCACACAGCCAGGGGGACACTAACTCAGGACATGGCCAGTGCCACCTTCCAGATGGAGGCGGTAATGAGGGGTGTGAGGAGGCATGCTGCAGGGAGGCGCTGCCGTTGAAGCATCCTGTTGGCGGTATGCCCAGGACAGGCTGTACCGTGTCCACGTCAGCTTCGAGCTGTACAGTGACATCGAGATCGTGGGCCAGTACCACCTGAACCGGGCCATTCTGAGGTGGCTCTGTGAGCTGTGCAGTGAGGAGATGCGGGCACCCACAAGACAGAGCCATGCTCTGTCCGTGGAGACAAAGATCACAGCCGTCATGTGCCTGCTCACTATCGGCACCTTCCAGAGACCAACAGGGGACACAACAGGCATAACCCAGTTGGCCGCATCACGCCTACTCACATAATTCCTCAGCGCACTGCTGCCACATGCTGCGGAGTACATCCGTTTCCCCAGCACACAGGTAGAGCGCACAGCAAACATACAGGAGTTCCACAGGGTAGCACGGTTGCCTGGCATGCTCAGGGCCATCGATTGCACCCATGTTGGCATCCGCATGCCACCTGGCTCGGAGGGGGCGGCATATATAAACTGCAAGGGATACCTGAGTGTCAACTGCCAGGCAGTGTGCGATGTCAGGGGGCGCATAATCAATGTCTGTGCCATGCACCCTGGTGGAGCACATGATGCCTTCATCTGGCACCAGTCTGCACTGTGCCATAGGTTCGAGAGTGGGGACATCTCCACTGGCCATCTGGTAGGTGAGTATGCAGTGCACGCCAGATGCTGGGAGCAGCTGTGGGTGTGTGTGGGGCAAGGGCAGGGGTCCCATGGGGTGCAGTCTGGAAGGCCAGGGGCACAGTGTCACAGACCACCATGCTGATGATACCTCTCTACACACAGGTGACAGTGGGTACCCGCTCTGGCCCTGGCTGCTCACACCATACCAGCGCCCCTCGACCCCAGTGCAGCAAGAGTACAATGAGGCACACGCCACCACACAGAACATCATCAAGCGTGTGTTCGGGCTGCTGAAGGCTCAGTTCTGTTGCCTAGACAGGTCTGGCGGTGCCCTACAGTACAGCCCCTCAAAGGCCTGTGGGCTATTCCTGGCCTGCTGTATCCTGCACAACATGGCCACCGACTGTGGGATAGCTGTTGAGGTTGAAGAGGGGGACAGCGGTGGGGACGATGAGGACACCAGTCCAGCTGGTGTTGGGAAGCCACCCCCTGGGCAAAGGGATCCCCAGATGGCCCGGATGTCCCAGCAGCACCGGGACACCATCACAGAGGAGCACTATGGACAACACAAATAGGTGAACAGGGCCACAAGCAAGCACCAGGGGCAACAGCACAGCTGACAGACAGGCAGGGGCGGACACCAAGGCAGGTTCGACGGCAGGGGTGCAGGAATGGGTTGGGGCCTGCACACAAAGGCAGAACACAGCAGGGCTGCACACAGCATGCACACACAGGTACACACACACCCCATCCCTTGCTTACAGGGCCACACACTCACCCACCCCCATACGCCCCCCCACACACCCACACAGGACCCAACAGTACCACACCCAGTGGCAGGCACTGCGCGTGTCTCAGACGCTAAGCACCATTGCACAGTGGCAGACAACGCTATGCTGGCATCATCATGCACACACCACAGTGGCCAGCAGCTGGGCAGGTGTTCACAGGGCCCGTGTGAGTGCAGGACAGGGTACCATACCCATGCATCACACATGGAACACCACTGTGCACACTGGGCAGCGACAGACAGCGGTCGTGGAGGAGGAAGGGTCAGTCATGCTGCACAGTAGCACAGCCACCACGGACGTGTGGGTGGCCCCGCCGAGACCTGCCAGCTGTAATAGGCTGATCAGTGGCCTCATGGGGTGGCACTGATGGTCCCCCAGGAGTGACGCTGTGTGAATGTGACCGTGTCCACGCAGGTGTCTGCAGGCCACCAAACATGCCCGCACCGAGCGTGCTTGGTATGCCCACAGCCGATCCCAGCGTCGACATGGCAGGGGTCACCCGATGCCAAGACTGAGGGGTGGACATTTCACTCCGCAGGGTGTGCAGCAGCTGGGCACACAGCTGGTCGGCCAGTGTTGCCATGACAGTCACCATTGCAGTGGTTTGCCTATCAATGGCTGCGGTCACATCAACCCGCTGTTGAGCTAACTCTACCAGGAGCAGAGCATGGTCCCTGCTGCGCCACTCCTCTGCCTGGTGCAGCTCCGCATGGAGTGCATCCACTGCTACCACGAGCCACACCTGCTGATCCACAGAGACCTGCAGCAGATAGCTGTGGGCATTCAAGGGGTCATCTGCATGGCCATCATGCTGACCCCTGTGTGTTTCCTGACCCTGCGGCATAGCGCCCCGCGACAGTGGGCGCCGCACGGCAGTGCCTTCCTGGGATACATCCTCACGAGGTGCACTGTTGCTGCCCCCATCCCCCCGTCAACACTGTCCAGCTGCTGCCACCGCCCCTCCGGCTGCTGAGCGCTGGGCACCACCAGCGTGGCTGCATAAGCACAATCAACATCACTGCCACATCTGCATGCCAGTGCTGCCCCACCGAATGCCGCAGACATGACAGGAATGATGGCTGGTGGACAGGCAACCATGCCAGCACTGCCCACACTGCCGCCTAGGTGGATACCAGTCGTGGGATCCCCCTTTGACCCACCAACATCACTGTCCGGGACGTGCATCACGTCATCATCGGTACTGGAGTCGGCCCCAATCTGTGTCTCAACACACAGGACACTGTGCCTGGCATCCTGCTGGAACACAGCCAGGGCCTCATCCGCACCCGCACCACAGGCATCAGTCCGGACGACTGTGCAGGGCTGCAGGCGGTCGGTCCCTCAGACACCAGTGGAGGTGGATGGATGCTCCACTGGTTCTAGGGCTGCCAACTCGGGTGGACACCTCCACCACCGCTGCCCCATGCAGATGCTCAGGAGCTGTAAAGAAACACAGTACCGTTAATGGTGCTGCCTGACCCCTGGACCCCGCCCCCCCATGACCCTCACACTGCCTGAACCGGTCATACCATGTAGTGATGGGCTGCCACCCATCTGGAAGCTTCCACTGGGGACACCCTCAATGGCACAACGCTGCATGCTGCCAGCCACCTGCTCCTCCCGCAGCATCAGGCATGGCACGTCTTGCTGGCCCCCACCGGTGGCAGAACGTGCTGCCCGGATGGCAGCCACCTTGTCCTTTATCCTCCTCCTCCTCCTGTCCATGCCAACCTTCTTTTTGCACTCCTGCATGGTATGCTGGTGGCTGCCCTGCTGGTTGATCGCACATGCCACCTCACACCATGCCACCGCATGGGCCTGTGGTGTGCCTCTCTCTGTCCACTGAGGAGTGGCTCCCTGTTGAGGTAGGCCTCAAACAGGGCATCCTATTCTGCCCTGGTGAAGTTGGGCCTTCGCTTCCGCACCCTCCCCTGCTCCTCATCCTCCTCACGTTCGGTTATGCTTGTACCTGTGGAGATGGACAGGTGTTACCATGGACTGTTCAGTCCCAGACTGCCCTCCCAGACCACTGTCCTGATGTCCCCACAGCATGGCACGTACCTCCAAAAGCTGCAATACCGATCCATGGCCTGTGTAAATCCATGGCGCCTTTATAGTGCATCGCATGCAAATGAGGGTATGCGCAACTGTAATGGGATGCAAATGCAGTGGATGCACTGAGGAATGGCTCATGAGATGCTTTCCATAACCTGGCTGAATATCACATGGATGCGCCTTGCACAATGGAGTTGAGCATGCTCAAGTCATGGCGCACCACTGTGACGTGCGCAATCAGACCCACACCATGCATGTGCATGGTGCTGACATGTATGATAGCAGCGCAGCATATGCACATTGTGTGGGAGGCAATACAGCACACAGTCACTACTGTGCCTGTGGTGCTCGTGCGCTGTACGTCCCACGGGGCACACGTGCCATAGCATGGCTGGCACAGTGCCATCATGCCCCGTATTGTGCCACTATGCCGTGGGTGCCATGACACCTCTACACAGTAGGCCACTGCATGGCATCACACACATGCTCCCTACTGCACACCATACAGGGGTCTCCCAATGGCGCAGTGGCGCTCCGTTTGCGGCCTGACCCTTGACCCCACAGCTGTCCTTTGCCCTGTAGGTGCCTGGTGGCCGCATGGTTGCCCACCTATTGTGCAGTCCAGTGCCAGTGCAATTGTGAATGGCAGCGCAGCACCGTGCTGCCTCAGCACGTGGGACTTGTGCACTACCGGGTGCCATTTTGCACTGTGAACAGCAGGGAATATGCCATGCACCATGGCCCTTGTGTGGAGTGACACTGAGCTGGCCAACCTGGTGGCTCTTGTAGAGCCCCATGCAGGTGCCCTGTTTGGGCAGGTACCCCTCCAGATGCCTCGCACCATGGTGTGGCAGGAGGTGGCAGACGGACTGGAGGAGGCCACTGGGAGCCAGTGTTCAGGGGAGCAGTGTTGCAACTGCTACGGTGACCTCCAGCAGCATGACCCTGACTGCCTGAGGTGCTTGCAGGCGCGTGTCCAGCGGGGAGCTGTGCCACGGCCAGGTAGGCCATACCTGTCACCTTTCAAGCATGGTGCCCTTGCAGATGGCACTCCAACCCCTAGACTATCGCATGTCTGTCCCTGTTGCCACTGTGGGTGGTGCCATTGGTTGCCCCCTCCATGCAGTCCATGGTGACTGAGGTGGTGCCTGTGGGCTGGTGGCTGTCACATGGGGTCCTGCTGCATGTGGGTGGTGGCCTGGTCACAGGCCCATGCGCCTGCCATCAGGGTGGCCAGGCTCATGGGGCGACCACTACATGGCAGGCTCACCAGCTACCTGGTGGTGGGCAGACCGCAGGTTACATGGCACCATGGGCTTCACAATGGCAGAGCCTGTCGCACTGCTTTGTGTGGCTGTTTGCCGGAGTATCCATGGGACTGGGATGGGGGAGGGCATTGTGTGTGCCCTATGTTGCCTCCTGTATGGTGCATGCCTCCATGAACCACGGGAGAGGGCTGTGTTGCCTGCCGGGGTCGGTGCTGTGGCAGGGTGGGTGCATGGGTGGTGGACCTTTCTCTGGTCCTGTGTTCAGAGTGCCTACCTGCTTGTGGTGGCATCCAGGGCAGCCCTTGTCACATGCAGGATCCCTCGTGTACTGGTGCCAGGTTACCCACCTTGCTGTGCCTCCATGGGGGCCATGCTGGAGGGTCTTGTGTGGGTTGTGGTAGCATTGGTGGACGGTTTCACCACCTGCATTGGGTGGTCATGGTGGGGTTGTGGTACATGTGCATTGTGCTCCGGGGCAACTGGATGCCTGGGCACAGTGGTGGTGGACTGCCTTCAGTGCCATGCACTGTTTGGTCATGCCTCTGGGCTAGGTGTCTCAGGTGCTCTGTACTGGGGGGTGGCATTGGGGTGGTGCCATGGCATAGGTGGGGCATGGCCATCATTGTGTCCTGGTCCCTGTTGGCTGGTGGAAGGTGCAGGGGCACCGTGCCCAGAGGGTGGGGACTACTGGGCCACATCTGCTGGGGTTTCAGCACTGGGATTCAAGGGTCAGTGGTCCATCTTGCACCCGTCTTGTTGTGCTGCTCATGGGGGTCTTGCCCTGGTCAGGTGGGGGGGATGGGGGGATGGTCTGTCTGTCCTGGTGCATGCTCCTCAGCACATGGTGCATCCATGGCTGCTGCTCAGCTGATTCCTGTCTTTGTCTATGCACATCCCTAGGGGTGATATTGCACATTGACCCGGCTCCATGGTGCATCCCTCATTGCGCTATGGTGCATCAGGAGTGATATTCAGCCACATTGCGCAGGTGCACCTTGTCCTGCGCATGGTTTGAATATCGTGCCCATTGCACCATGGCGCATTGGACATGTGTCTGCTTCCTCTATTGTGCATCTTTCTGGCACAGTCTGAATATCCCGACCATAGTGCATAATACAGCAGTACCTTACAGTCCCCCACTTGAAGGACAGAGAGAACTCGATCCTTCACATGGCATAAACTACAACACAGGGCGAGTGATACCTGCAGCTCTGATCAGATATACAGAGGGAATGGTCTTCTCCACAATGGGGCAGGGCCCTTTCCATTTCACATCAAAGGTGTGTTGTTTTGGAGCATAGTTCTTTATCATAACTGAGTCCCCCACTTCATACTGAAATGGATTAACCTTGTTATTGAAGTACTTTTTAATTAGTTTTTTAGATTTACCCAATTGAGAGGCTGTAAATTTGTTAACCTCTAAAATGTGTTGTAAATATATCTCAAGCCATGCATTAGTTATGGGAGCACTGAGACATGGAGTTTGAGATGGCAGCAGTAGTTGCGCTGGAGTACACATCAGGCGTCCAGTCATAACCTGATAAGGTGAAATTCCTGTGGAGGCATATGGAGTGGAGCGAAGTGCCATCAGGCAAAGAGGCAACATAGCAGCCCACTGGGTAGGATCTTGGTAACAGAATATAGTGAGCAAAGTTTTTAATGTAAGATTGCGGGGCACCATAAATGTTGTGTGATTTTAGAAAGGGTTTTCTCTAGAGAGAAATGGCCAGCAGTTGGATGGGAGTGATACAGATGCCATATCTCTGGGAAAAGTGCCGGAGGCACACAGACTAGTGGTGGTAGTGAAGTATCTTTAGAATACATTAAAAGTTTTGCTGCCGATTCTCCCTCACTGGGTGATAAAATGACATGCTTAGCCCAGTCATAGGGGGGAGGCTTGGGGTGCAGAATCTTGCAAAAAGACTCGAATCTCCATGAAAGGTGGATGAGAATTTTGGATGGACAGCAAGTCCATAGTAGCGGGAGTAGCTGCCGCCATGATGGGAAGAGGACATGTGGGGGGCACCCACAGGTCTCCAAAATAGCTGCTAGCTGTGCCACATTGTAAGCTTTTTTGTTACCATTAGCATGCATAGTGCCCTTAGAATGTCCCTTAACTTGGCGCCGGCCCAGTGGCACGGAGGGCTGAGGTGCTGGACACCTTACCTCATACCACGCCAGTGACTCATGTTCGGGAACGAGCACGGTTCGCTGGGGGTCGGCTGGGGAGGAGAAGGATGGAGCACCCGACAGCTGCTCTCCTTCTCTGGGGTGGGTCACCTGCAAACTCCCACTGCGATACCACCACCCGGGAGTGCTCAGGTGGAAGGTGCGGTAGGTGGAGATAGCAGTAGAAAGGGGATGGGCAGGCGTCTGCAGAGGGGCGGAGCAGGAGGCATGTCTCAGTGTGTCTCCTTGCTCCTAGGCCCTCATTGCATGCAGACATCTGGGGTGAACATAGGAAACATCCCCCTGTCGCTCCTAGGTGATGGCTCCTTGTTACAGATGCTCGGGATTCATTGGGGCAGACTCCACTGTACAGGACACACTGCAGAGAAAATAGCTGTTGGGGAGGTTTAGGGGAAATCCTTCCTCACCCCACACCAGGGGGTTAACCGGGCATCAAGGGGGGGCACTGTGACTGAGTACTCTAGGGGTAGACTCCGAGGTTGAGGTGTGTCAGTATGAGGAAGCCTGATTGAGTGGAGAGAAGGGGTAAGTAAGGCGCAGAAATACAAAGTTAAAAAAAAAAAAAAAAGAATGTCCCTTAACTTTAACAATAGCAATAGAAACAGTAGTGGTAGACAACAAACCATATAAAAGTTGCAACAAATGTTTGTGCTTGAGGGGTTTCCCATCAGCAGCAAGATAGTTATTTCGATGGTAAAGGGGAAGCATGGAGCAGGCATTACACATATAAGCACTGTCAGAGTAGATGTTGGTCGGAAGAGAGTCCACCAAAGAAACTGAACAAATGATGGCAGACAATTCTGCCACTTGAGCCGAATGGGGCAGGCAGTGATACATATGCGTGGTGGTTTCAGTGACTACTGCAAAGCCTGCATAGGGCTGACCGTCCTTATAATAGCACGAGCCATCCATATACCAGTGAAGGGCATTTGCAATTGGAGTATGTTGGATTGGGGTGGGGGAAGGCTGCTGTGCCATCGGGGCACTGATGAGGCTCTCTGGTTGCAAGAGCAAGGGCAGAAAGCATCATACATTGTCGGTAAGTGACGTCAATGTCTCTCTGCATAAGCATAAGGGTCCACTTGGACAAGCGATGGGAGGATGGGAGGAGATGTGAGTATCTCCTGGCTGCAGGAGGTAATTCAAGGGGGTGTGTGGATGACTAAATGTTGTAGTCCCGTAATATAGGTAAAATGCTGGACAGCCGAAAAGGTGGCTAAAAGATTTTTTCACAAGCCGTAAACTTTTTCTCCAATTCTGTCAAAACATGCAAAGCGTATGCAAGGGGGCTGAGTCTGCCATGATGTCTTGACACAGCACAGCCGAAATGGCATTGGGAGAGGCTGCCACCTCGACATGAAATGGCTGCTGTGGGTCAGGGACAACAAGTAGGGAGGCCTCCGCCACCGCAACCTGTAGTGCCCTGAAAGCCTCAGCATGTTGCATAGTCCAACACTCGGCAATTGAGTTACTCGGCAGATCCTTAATTCCCTTTAACAAATCATACAAAGGACGTGCTGTCTCAGCAACGTGGGGAATAAAATATCTCTGATAGTTAACTAAGCCCAAGAAGGAGCGTAGAGCAGTAGTTGTCATCGGGGGCTGAATTCCTTTAATGAGGGCCACTTTAGCAGGGTCCGGGGACTTTCCATCTCTGGAAACTACCACACCCAAAAAGGAAGCTTCTGACACAACCAATTGACATTTCTTTGGATTTACTTTTAATCCGGCTGCTTTTAACAAAGCGATTAACTCGTCTAACAATGCTATATGCTCCTCTCTTGTCTCAGTCGCCAACAACAAATCATCCACATACTGCAACGAACAATCTGGCTTGGAAAAGTGCATTAAAAAGGCCGCCATGTGTTTGTGAAAAATGGTCGCGCTGCAGTGAAACCCTTGAGGGAGGGCAGTCCAAGTGTACTGTCTATCTCTCCAAGTGAAAGCAAACTTATACTGACATTCTCTAGCCAGAGGCACACTCCAAAATCCGTTAGCTATGTCCAAAGTGGAAAACCACTTAGCTTTGGGCGGCACCGTACTTAGAAGGGTAGGAGCCTCACAGACTACAGATGCCGTTAATGGGGTGGCGGCATTTAAAGCCCTATAGTCTACTGCTAATCTCCACAAAGAGTCCGGCTTTTTTACCAGCCAAATGGGGGAGTTAGTCATAGACTCACATTCTCTCAAAACCCCTTGATCCAAGAGCGATTGGATCGTTTGGTCAATTGCCTGTTCACATTCTTTGGGGATTTTATACTGCTTTTGCGGTGGGTATGCTTTGCCTGTGACATGCTCTTCCCTTTCCATCCTACCACAATCATGTTTATGGGTAGGAAATACATCAGCATGTTTCTGAATTATAGCAGCAAATGACTCTTCAGATGAGGTGGGCAACTCTAAGTTTCCCACGCCCTTAATAGCAGCAACAACAAATGCATCATTATTCATTCCAGCCTGTGACTCAGAATCACTAAACCACATACAGTTATTAGTCATATCTAACAGCACATTGTTTTTTTTTAGAAAATCAGAACCTAGAATACCTCTACCATCAGGCAAACACATAAGAAAAGGTGGACAAGCAAATTCATTATCATCATCAAAACACAGTTTCGTTTCCTTTGCAACTACTGCTTTAGTCTCAGTTCCTTCAAATGCCATCATAGATTTACATTGTTTTGTAGCAAGGGTGTGTGAAATCGGTTGTGAGGTATGTACAATCGTCATGGACGCTCCAGTATCTACCAGTATAGTTTGCTGTGGGCCTCCCTTCACAGCTGCCTGGACAACTGGGCGATTCCATGCGTCTCTCCGTAACCTCACACATGAAGTGATGGGGGAGACCTGTAATTCCTATTTACTATCCAGCTTAGCATCCGGAGATGTTTCTCCATATTTATGGTGAAGCTCTTCTAATTGCCTTACTACTTCTGCATAAGAGGGTCCGTCCCGTCTCTTACCCTTACTCTGCATGGTTGAATCTTTCTTGAATTCTGGACAATTAGGGCGGAAGTGCCCGGGCTTGTCACAATTATGACAAATTATCTGGTCTGTGTCTCTTCTCGTCTTGTTTTGTTTGGGGCGGCCTCCTTTGGGTGGTCCTTCTATCGTCAAAACCTTTGCCTTTTTCAGCTGTTCTTCTTAGGGAAGCATAGCATCAGCCCTAGTAGCGGATGTCTCTATGTCTTTAAAGGTGGACTTATGGTCAACAACTACCCCTATCATACCCTTAAGAGCGGGTCTTAATCCCGCTATCAACCTGCACTTAAAGATGGTATCATCGCATGAGGGTTTGTCTGTTTGGGCACCAAGGGGGTTGCCATGCAATGTGCCATCCCCCGTAGGGTATGCTTGCATATTTTTTACCCACAGACGGTAGACCCAGGAGTTAAAACACTCCTTATCTTTCTGCTTGACATTGACAAAGTCTGCCAAAAAATCATGAGTCCCCTGCATGGCCAAATTAATGACTCTTCCCAATATATCCTGGAATTTTTCATCTTCTTTCTGGGATGGCATTGTGGACTGCAAGTCCATGTGTAGGGCAGTATGTATTACATCTATAATGTCTGCATCCTGTAATTCAGAATGAATCTTTTTGAACGTATTTGCTCATTGGACGATGTCAGAGCCATCATCTCCTGGACAAATATCTCCCAATTCTCTTGCCAATGCTTGCCGATCACCGGAAGTGAGGGGTTCGGTCTTTTTAGTTGTGATAGTCTGTACCTCCACCCTTGCCCCTACCGTAGCGGTAATAGTGTGCACAGGCACTTCTGGGAAGGATGGTGCCGAAGGGTGTGTCGGTATGTAATCACTAGGATATTTTTGGCAATGGTCTTGGTAGCTTTCGCTGTCCAGGTCCCAATCATCTGTTCGCCGACTGTGGCGACTATGGGTATCATCTGAATCCGAATCATCTTCGGAGTCATGATAATCTGTAGCCCTCAGATACAGTGGAGCCTTTTTCCCGCTAAGGGCCATAATGACTGATGATAATCGCTGAACTTCAGATTCTGACTGTTTAGCTTTTTGTTTACATCAATGATGCTCCATGCCATATGGACCTCTGTCTTCACCCACAGAGTCTAAGTGATATCGAATAGCGGCTTGGGCATCTTCCAAAGAGCGACTTAGTTTGTCAACTCGTTTATTTAACTCCTCATTCTCTTCTCTCAAACATGTAACATATTGCTGTTTCATTACATTACTCTGCATTAACAAGTTAGCTTGTTGCAACCTCTCACTGAGGTCTTTAATTCTTGCCTGATCATGTGAATGTCTATCTGTACATTCTTTATTCAAAATATCAGTATTTTTAGCAATTGCAACAGTGGCTCTCAAACACAATTTGACAGCCTGTTTTTGAGATAATTTTTTATCACTACACTCCCTAAATACATACTGGATATCAATACTGCCCTCCATGGCACATTCGCCTGGAGGTCATCCTGTAGGGATGAATACGGTTTAACTTTAGTAACTTTTTGTTCAATAAGACGTTCTAAAGAAAAAATGTCTTTCACTGCCATTTTTACTATTGGTTTGCAAACTGCGCAAACACTCAGACTGTCTCCAGTTCTTCTCCCCTGTGCCTCGTTAGATTGCAATCCTTATTGAGGACACAGCCTGTAATACTTGCCTAACTTACTCTCAGCGTTCAGGATTAGTCAGAAGTCCTGCCACACAGTTGCCACTGTAAGATTCTTGCAGGATCTGGACTTATGACCCTGGAATCCCAGTATTGAGAGAAGTATAAATGCAGCACCACACAGTGGGATGTTGTTGCCTCACCTGGAGGAGGTTTATTTCAGCATATAGGCATTAGCATTACAGGTGTCATATTAAAAATATAACAGGCAACAGTTTATAAGATAATAGAGCATGGATATTCCCCGTTCTCTTGGAAGCTGACAGCAGGTTCATAGGATGTCAGGATTTGCAGCTCAACTCTGGCTAATTCAGCCAGTTCATATACATTTTACACTCTGCCTGATAGCTGCTTCCAGAGAAGGTATGCAAATATTCAAATGAGAGTGAATGAATAGAGCTAAGAACTGATGAATGGCCTATTGGAAGGTATGCCGATACCTAATGAATAGAGCTAAGAGCTAATGAATGACCCATTGGAAGGTATGCAAATAGCTAATAACTAGAGCTAATGAATAGCCTATTGAACAGACACATGGCTACTGAATAGCTTATTAAAACAGATAAGACTTGCAAGTTTAATACATTCTTTCCATCACATACTCAGCATCAGGTGAGAATAATGTCAGGTCAAAATAATGTCAGGTCAGAATAATGTCAGTTCAGAAAAACATCAGTTCCAACTAGCTCCTGACCACAATGCTTGTACTTTTTGTGAACCTTACTCTGAACCTTTCATGAACCTTACATACACTCACTTTGGCCATCAAGCATTGAAACATAGGGTATAATACAGCAGTACCTTACACAATGTTTCTGAGAAGTCCTTAAAGGGTGGATTGGGAGGGGGAAGGGGTTTCAAGGGTAAGTATGATCTATCTAGGTCCTGTGTCGGAGGAATATTCGAACCCCCCCCAGTATCAAGGGAGTGGGCAAAAGGGGTGCAATTCTATTGGCTAAGTTCATGAGGAATGTTGCATAACCCCCCACCTGCCCATATACAGACCCTAGGACCACATCTGTATTATTTAGGGACCCCTTAACTAAGATGAACCTTCCTCCTGGATCGCCTATTGACAACTCAACCTGAAAAGAAACCCTTCCCATAATTAAAATAGCCACCCCTCTACTCGAGGAAGAGTCACCAGCTGCATAAAATTGGGACACCCCTTGTAGCCGTAGCCAAATGGCTTCACTCACTAACAAGTGGGTTTCCTGAAGAAGGATTACATCAGCATTTAGTAGGGAACAATGTTTAAGAACTTGGGATCTCTTTGATGGGTCTCTGACTCCCCTAACATTCTATGTTACAACCTTAATAGCATTAGCCATCATTTATTTTGTATGTTAGAAATAACCATCATTTTATAATAAGCATGTAATCACAGCTCCCTGGGCACGCTCCAGTCACCTCTCCCCCCTCTTTAACCCCCTTCCGAAAAGTATCAAAGGTAGGAAAACCCATAAACATAGCATCAACACTGGTACTGGAGAAATATGAAGAGTGGATCTTGTAGAGTATCTACCTACCCATACCCCTTTAATTCTAAATAACCTAATAACTAAAGGAGAAAAAAGTACATTAATCCCTAAAACCCCTCTGAGCCCCCCTCTCCCATTACCCCAGCAACTATATACATCAGGCCTCCAAGTTATCATTGAACCAGGCCTTATCATGATGTGGAAAGTATCAGGAGGCCAGCACCCCTAGGCTGGGCCACTCACTTCTGGGAACTGGAAAAAGCCGGTATGGCAGTAGGGTCTTCCTGGCATTCTGAAACTATAAACTATGATGCCAAGTGCCATAATCTAAAAAATATTGGAAGGAAGAAGAGAAGTGTCCAGTCAACCCCCCAATAAACTGATCTGCTATGCAGCTCTAACTTGGGGCTGCTACTCCCTGGAGCTACCTCTCCCCCCCACCACTGCCCCAATCGGGGTTCGAACAAATAGGGGATATTTAGCATGACTGCTGTATGGTCGGCCCCTAGGTGAATAAGAGGGGGACCTGGGTTTCCAGAAGGAAGAGCCTGCCTGTGCTTGGGCAAAGCAATGCTATGCAAGGACACAATGAAACCTTGCAAGTATGGAGAGGCCTTCAGTAATCGTGACAAAATTAGAAGAGTTTCATACATCCTAAGTGGATTTAACTTTTTAAGGACTTAACCAACCACTATAAACATAGAAAAATCCCAACAGGTAGCACATAAATGCAGTACTTGCAACAAATGGTGTCAGTCCAGGATCATTTGGAAATACAAGATGAGTTGAAGGAAGAGCCTGGGGGAAAAGAATGGGTATCGGACTAACAAGAGGTACCACAGCAATTATGTTCCCTTGAAACTGCTGCTAGAACTGTGATTCCTTCTCAGCGTGGGACTCGCCTACTGGATAATGCGATAGGAACCAGGGCCTATGTACTGCGAACCAGGCGTAAGTGGCTTCCCTCCACCGAAGGCCCGATTTCTCCAGGCTACAGGAACAACATCAGGTAAACCCTAAAACAACCTGAAAATTAAAAAAAAAACTATTCCAGCAGTCAGGAGAAGATACTCCTAGAGTAACAAATTCAGATTGATGCCCTTTGCAAAGATTCAGCCTGCTTTGAAGAGGTTAGGGAGTTTGTTGGCCAGGTCTGTTGCCGCTTGACTGGGCGATTCAAACGAGAGCCATGAGCCTTCGATGGAAACCTGCAGCTTCACCAGGTAGAGCATCTTGAAGGGGATGCCAGCAGCGATCAGCTTAGTGACTGTGGGATGAAAAGCTGAGTGTTTCTGGCGTGTTTTGTAGAGTAGGTCCTGAGATATCCTAATTTTGTAGCCTTCCCACATAATAGATTGTAGTTCTCTGACTTTAGATAGAACATGCTGTTTATCGATAAAGCTGAGAAATTTTAGTATGATTGGTGGGGGGGGGGGGCACCTGGCTGTGGTCTCAGTCGAACAGATCTATGTGCTCTCTCTATCTGGTAAGTGAAGCTAAGTGGAGATGAACCTACCACTTTCAGCAGGAATTTCTGTACGACTAGGATGGTGTTAGACCCCTCTCCCGTCTCAGGTATGCCCATTATGAGAATATTATTTCTTCTGCTTCTCCCTTCCAAGTCTTTGGTTTTT
This sequence comes from Neoceratodus forsteri, assembly GCA_016271365.2. Taxonomy (NCBI): domain Eukaryota; kingdom Metazoa; phylum Chordata; order Ceratodontiformes; family Ceratodontidae; genus Neoceratodus; species Neoceratodus forsteri. The sequence continues at coordinate 138,448,090 of CM057449.1, read as the reverse complement.
AGCTGAAGTTTGTGAATCTATTGGTGGAGGTGTACAATTTCTGGGTCTGTTTTCTCCCTCCAGGCTTCTAGAGATGAGGAGTGGGGCTCCGAATCACCTACTCTCCTGGTAAGACTATTCAGGTCTCCTCTGATAGATTTTAACTCTGTGGAGATGTCAGAAAGAGTTTCCCGAAACGGCAAGAGCTCCTGAAGGAAACGATCCTCTGTAAGAGGGATCGCTGGTGAATTTGTTGATCCCGTTTTGTAAGCCCCCGTACCTTGAGCTCTTGGCTTCTTAGGTGTTTTCTCCAGTATGGGAGGCGGCGTGTGTCTAATCAGGGCCTGCCTCGTATCAGCGTCCATCGTGGCGATAAAAGCCAATTACGATGTAAAAAAGTGAATGATAGCAGTCGCTGAAGGCAGAAACACTCTGGAGAGTAAGTTATTGGTGGAAAAATCCATTTATTTAAGGTTTTGGTGGTGGATGCAGAGGGTGAAAGGCAGGAGCTCCAGACAAGTGCTGCTGTTAAGTTGCCTGCATCACATGATCTGCATTTCCTTTTTGATATCAAACCTTAATTTACCATATTTCAGACTTTTTGCATTCCTATTTCACCATTTTATCTTCTATTTCTATACTGCCTAACATAGTTAGTCATGTTTTCCAATTGTTTAACCAGGAGTGGCACACTAAGCTGAAAGCTTGTTTACAGGTGCGACCTGGGAGCACAGGGAAGTTAAGTGACTTGCTCAGGGTTACACAGTATGCAAGTGTGGGCTGTGGGATTCAAACCCAGGTCTCCAGATTTTCAGCTCAGAGCCTTAAACCACTGCACTATACTGCCCCCCAATGTACATTACACTTGTGTTTCCCACTTGTACACACACTCTTTGTATCCAAACACACATGGCTGATAACCTGACCTTGTCAACTGACTTTGGGCTTTTGGTAAACTGACCCCGGGTGCATTGGTTAGAGGGTTTTATTGTTAGCTTAGAAGCTGCAGTGTATTCTATCTTAGGAAGGGAATTAGCTGTGATGTACACCCCTTTATGGACCACATTCATAGGAAGGTCAACAGGTGTTCCTGGAGTATCGTACGTAAGGCGTACTACCGGTTTGGCATTTCTTTCAGGTCTTCTAGGTGGAAGGGGCACAGACATAATCCTTTCAACATCTGCATTTGGGTTGGTCAGTCCTCGGTTACTGTCTGCCAATAACACAGCTTCTGATGAAAGGGGCATCTCTATACTCTCTGTTCAGAGTTGGTAGTATTATTTGCATCAGTATCTATAGCAGCATTTGAATTTACTTGCTTTGTACACTCTGGTTCATCCGTAAGTGGTATTTCAACAAAATTTGAATCATTTGGCACACTGCTGGCACTTTCAGAATTAGCATTACTGGTAAACATGAGGTCAGGTTCACTAGGCCCAGGTATTTCAGCTTCAAAGGAAAATTCACTAAGTGGGGCTCTCACTTTCTTGATCAGGACTGGATAGTTCAATTTCAGACAGTTCCACAATAGGTAAAGAGTCAGCTACTTCTGAAGTTGTACTTTGTACCGCACCATCAGGTGGCATTGGAGTGATCAAGAGTGCAAGATTATCTGATACTTTGTGACGGTTAGCACTGTCTCCCATATTACACAAAGGGTTGCCTTGGAACAGTTGGGCTAGTTCGAAAGAAGGGTAATACATAATTCCATACTCACTGTCATCAGACTCAGAATGATTGTCATCATTAACTGCAGCAGGACGTGATGGAGACTCTGGTTGAGGAGCAGCAGCGGGAGGCTGATTTGATTGTTTCTTTCAAGAAGCAGATCTAGTAACAGGCTCAGTGGGAACATCAGCTTGAGGTGCAAAGTTTATAATAATTTCTCCAACAGGTAAAAGGTGATTTCGGTGTATTGTTTTTATGGCTTTTGGATAATTTTCTGGACGCATTTTGTAGACAGGCAGGTCATCCATCTTGCTGATGACAATGTACTGGGTGTGACACCACCGGTCAGCTATTTTGTGTTTTCCTTGCAAACCCAAATTTCTCATTAATACACAGTCTCCAGGTTGTAGCTTCTAAGCTTTAACATGTTTGTCATGTCTCTGTTTATTGGCTAAGTTTTTCTTTGCAGCCAGTGTATGAGCAAGTTAGTAGGCATGATTAAGCTGTGCTTTGAGTTTTTGTGCATACTGCAAATAATTATCTGCTTGAAGTTCATCTGGTGACACTCCAAAATAGATATCTACTGGTAAACATGCTTCTTGACCAAACATTAGCTTATATGGTGAAAATCCAGTTGCATCATTGCGAGTACAGTTATAAGCATGCACCAAAGTACTTATTTATTGGCTCCATCTTGGCTTGTCCTTGGGGTGAAGCGTACTCAACATGCCCAGCAATGTTTTATTAAATATTTCGGGCTGTGGCTCTCCTTGTGGGTGATATGGAGTGGTTCTTGACTTTCTTACACCCCAGAGCGAGAGCATTTCTTTAATTAAATGGCTTTCAAAGTCCCTTCCCTGATCAGAATTGATCTGCTGCGGAGCACCATAGTGGACGAAAAATTTTTTCAACAAGCACTCTAGCTGCAGTGGCTGCTTTCTGGTCCTTAGTTGGATAGGCCAGTGCATAATGAGTGAAGTGGTCGGTCCTGACAAGCACATTGCTAATGTTTTTGGAATCCGGCTCTAAACTTAAAAGTCAAGACATACAAGCTCCATAGGTGCACTAGTGGTGATGTTACCAAGGGTGCTGCTCTCTGTGGCTGCACCTTTCTTTGGAGATGTAACCCCTAGATGGTGTTATCCCAAGGGTCACTACCCCTGTCTGCGTGACCAAGTGTAGGTTAAGGGGCCTGGGTACTGAAAACGGGTGCCTCCACCCGGAGGACAGGGTTAGTGGTAGTGTAACTGATCTGGGTACAGCCCTCCAGGACACTGTGACCCCATCTTTCCCCTCTAGTGGCCTAAACAATGAACAGCATACACAGGTATAATAGCCCCCAAACAGCAGATATATCCCCACTTTGATTGCACTTACCACCAGGGCTGGTTCCACCTGTTCAGCCCTGCAGACCCCCTGTAAAGTAAGGTTAAACACAGCAAACAATAGTATCACAGTACTATTTGTACAGAAGTGCACCACAGGCAGTTTAAGTGCAAAAAGATTCAGATCTGATTTATTCAGGGGAAATTAACAAAGAAGGGGCGTAATCAGGTTGATTGGTTTAGATACTGATTCAATCAGGCTACAAAGCATGCACTTTGGAGTCCCTCAATACAGTCACACACACTCCGGGTACCCAGTGGCGAGGTAGGCTAGCCTGACACGTTGCCCAGGGTAGGTCGGCATTGCAGCTGGTTGGGGCCCTATGATGGAAAGACAAGTCATGCACAACAACCCACAATTTGTAATCCAGAGCCAGGAGGCTCAGTTCGTGATAATTAGACAAAACAATTAAATCAGATGACACACTTTGATTGAGCTGTTGTTGCAGGGAGCTACCCTGGTGTTTACTCACACTACTCAGTACAGAACACAGGATGGACGAAATGGAGACTGCAGGATGACTTGATGGTTTGCCAGGAGAAGCAGGGCCCACACAATTCACTGTGGTGTCATTCCTGTTCGTGATGTTGAGCAGGGGACTGATCCCCTGGCAGGTCTCTCATCGATGGTCTTCTCTGTGGCATGAGTAGCTGGCTGGCCCAGGTTGACAGGGCCCAGGCCAGATGAACAATTCAGTTGGCAGTCTGGTAGTGCTGGATTCAGCTTCCAGCAACCGTGACACAAGCAGGCAGTGGGGAACCAAATCGTGACCCACTAACACCATTCAGCACACTTATAGTAAAACAGGGTAAATACCACAGTTCGGATGACAGTCCAGTCACAATCACAGTGTCTCTGCGCAAACCGTTCGCTCTGTGGTGGTTTCAGATTTCCTAACAGGCTGATCGCGTGGAGCAAATCTTCAGTCCTCTTCAGGCAATAAGGCAGTCACAATTCGGTAATTCTTGTCACAAACTGATTTGGATTTAATCCGGTTTAAATTCAGGCTAAAGGATTCCCTCATGAGGGACAAATAGGCAGGCAGACCAAACACAGCCTTCCCACCAGTTTCCCGCGTGACTACGCAGGAGCAGCTGCTCGAATGTCTCTAGCTGTTCACTCTCTCAACTCCAGACTCAGACTGACTTCTTCTGCAGTCAGCACCGGGACTTCCTTCTCCTCCAAAAAAGGGTTTGGTTAGTTGATCCATCTGTCTGTCAAAGCAAGGGCTCCCCCTCCAGGTCCATTTAGGTGCCAACATGTAAAAACTACAATTCCTACAGAAATTCACTCCCACAAGACCCTTGGGGACAGACTCCATTTTAAGGTTCCCAAAGGTACTGTTTGGTCCACAATGGCAGTCCAGAACCAGGATGGTGGTGATTTACAGAAATGTCCATGCTGCAAAGAAGGCAGGTTAGACAAACTTCAATATCATTATTATTAGAAACACTCAGCCCCCACCCAGATTAATTATACACTGCGATATAGGTAGCTGTTAAAGAGACAGAATACAGAGGCTATAAAGGCACTCACATGCAATAGCTTTTAAACAGTTAAGACACAGGACACCAGCCTGGCAGTGGGCATTTAGGCACACCCAAGGAAGACTTTCGGGAACCCTCATTTGTAGGAGGGTTACAGAGGCATCTGCTATGTTTTGATATAGTGGTCAATATTAATACCCATTTTTGGCCAATAGAAATGGGTACGGGCTAAGTCCAAGGTTCTCTTGTAACCACCCCAAGCCCTCTGATAAGCTAGACCAGGTCCTAAGGGAAAGTACAGATATGTAAGAACTTACCATAACAGTAGATCTTTGAGAGAAGTTCCTGCAGTAGGTCATAACATGTAGGACTGCGCCCCCTGGCATCAGAACCGCATGGCAAACTTTTGCTAGCAATGTCTGGTGGGGGACCACCCACCTGATGTCACATGATGGATGTCAGTGTGACCTTACATAGTGGGCGGTCTCCGCGCCCGCCTTCCAGTTCTCCCTCCAGAGATCCAAGGAGGATGAGACGGGAGAAAATGATGAAAATCCTGGAGCTCAGTTCAGAATGATCTGTAAGAAATACAGAAACTAGGGGAAGGAGAGAGGAAAAGTGTGAACTACTGCAGGAACTTCTCTCGAAGAGCTACTGTTACGGTAAGTTCTTACGTAACTGTACTATATTACTTTGAGAGGGTTCCTGCAGTAGGTCATAACATGTAGGACTGAATCCCAAGCAGCCACTCTGACAGAGACCGAGAGAATCAGGGGAGGAGGAACAACTAAAAACAGACCAGGACCAGCCTAAGACAGTAGGCCCTGTAGGATGGCAAGGCCAAACCCGGCCCTACACCTAGAGGCAATGTCCAGGCTGTAATGCTTCGTGAAGGTATGGACTGAACTCCAGGTTGCTGCCATACAGACCTCTGCTGCAGAAACATTCCTAAGAAATGCTGTAGAAGCAGCCATGCCTCTGGTAGAGTGACCTCTGACCTCCCCCAGAAGAGGTTTATTGTACTTCTGGTAGCAGAAGCGGATGTAGTTGGCTGGCCATTTGGAGAGACACTGTTTAGAAACTGCAGACCCCAAAGAATTGGGGGCAAAGGAAACAAAAAGCTGATCTGACTAGCGTGTGTCTTTGGTCCTGTGGATGTAACAATGCAAGATTCTATGTACATCCAATGTGTGAAGAAGCGTCTCACCCCTGTTAGAATGAATCGGATAGTATACTGGGAGTTCAACCATTTGATTTAAGGTGAACTCGGAAACCACCTTGGGAAGAAACAGGATTTGTAAGCAGGACAGCCTGGTCCCTGTGAAAAATCAAATAAGGCTCCTTATGCATCAGGGCCTGAAGCTCGGAAATTCTTCGAGTGGAAGTAATAGCAACCAAAAAGGGCACTTTCCAGGACAGGTGGCGCAAATCACAATTTACTGCTGGTTTTAAAGGAGGAAGTGTAAGCCTTTCTAAAATAAAATTTAGATCCCAAGGTGGGGTGGGATTACGGATGGGGGTTTTCAAATGGAGGATCCCTTTCAGAAAGGTTTTTGAGACCTCCAATTGAGTGATTGGTTTCCCATCCACAAAGGAGTGATAGGCTGAAATAGCCGATAGGTGGACGTTAAGGGAGGAATAGCTAAGACCAGAGTCAGACAGGTGCAACATGTACTCCAGGACCTGAGGAGCTGAGCAAGTGAAGGGGTCCCAGCCCTTAGATGCTGCCTAGATGGAGAAACACTTCCATTTCATCACGTAGGTGGACCTGGTGGAGGGTTTCCTAGCTTCCACTAGGACCTAAGCAACCCTCTGGGAAACTCCAAAACATGAAACAATTAAGTCTGAAGGAGCCACACATGAAGATGCAGGGTCCTGAGTCCCGGATGCACTAGCCTGCCCTGATCCTGCATCAATAGGTCATGTTGAAGTGGAAGGGGAACTGGGGGTTCCACTGCCAGCTGCTGCATGAGTGGGAACCAGATCTGCTTCAGCCAGAGGAGGGCTATGAGGATCATCCGAGCCCCCCTCTGCTTGAAGTTTTAGAAGGATATGCTGTAGAATGGGAAAGGGTGGGAAGGCATACAAGTACTTTCCTGTTCAGCAGAGTGACAACGCATTGTACCAGAAAGCACCAGGTTCTGGAACGAGCGAGCAAAAATGGGGAAGTTTTGTATTGCATGGAGAGGCGAAGAGATCTACTTCTTGCCGTCCCCATTGGTGGAACAATAGATCGGCCACTGCCTGACTCAGTTCCCATTCAAGAGTTTGGGGTGATGTCCGACTGAGGCTGTCCGCCAGGACATTGTGAACGCCTTGGATGTGCACAGCTGTGAGAAACAGACTATGCTGGACTGCCCAGAACTACACGCGCATCACCTCTCTGCATAGGGGGTATGATGGGGTGCCTCCCTGCTTGTTGATGTATCAGACCACAGACATATTGTCAATCTGGACTAGTAGTGTTCCCATCAACAGGATGGGCTGGAACACCTGCAGGGCATACAACACAGCCCTTATCTCCAATATATTTATGTGGAGAGACAACTCCAGCTGAGACCACAATCCCTGTGTTTTGCGATTCTCCAGGTGGGCTCCCCAACCAGACCAGAAGCATCTGTGGTGAGGGTCCATAAGGAAGGGGGTGTCCTGAAAGATAACCCCCGAGGCAAATTCTGAGGATTCTGCCACCATACAAGATTTTCCTGAGTGCACTGAACACTAGAACAGGATGATCTAGGTCATCCAAGCGCTGATCCCATTGGACGCATAGTGTCCATTGGGTGATCCTCATGTGCAATCAAGCCAAGGGAACCATGGAGATGGTCGCCGCCATGAGGCCAAGAAGGTGTAAGAACGCTCTGGTGGGAATATGCCTGGAGGAGAGGACTAGACTGACCTGTTCCCATAGAGTGTCTGCTCTGTCTGGGGGCAGGAAGGCTCTGCACTGGACTGTGTCCAAGACAGCTCCGATGAATTGAAGCCTCTGGGAGGGGATCAGGGATGACTTTGGGAAGTTGACCGTTGTCCCTAGTCAGGGGAAGAAAGGTCCAGTGTGAAGGAAAGAGATTCCTCTAGGCTGGCCCTGGATGGGGTCACTAAGAGCCAGTCATCCAGGTAAGGGAACACTGTGAATGCCCGATGGCGTAAAGCCACTGCCACCACTGCTAGGCACTTGGTGAAGACCCTGGGTGCTGAGGAAAGGTCAAAGAGGAGGGTTGTAAACTGGAAGTGCTCTCACTGGAAAAGGAAATGGCGGTGGCCTGGGAACACTGGAGTATGACAGTAGGCATCCTGCATATCCAGTGTGCAAAGCCAGTGATCCTTCTGCAGAAGGGGCAGAAGGCCCTGTATAGGGCAACGGATGAGGGCATGTCAACGGGTGCTATCTTCATAGACCTGTCCAAGGCATTTGACCTTGTGGACCACAACCTTCTTCTTACTAAGCTTCAAGGCATTAGGCTTGATGCCCAGGCCCTAAACTGGTTCAAGAGCTACCTCTAAGGCCACTCCCAGAGGGTCATTTGGAAGGGAGAGCTTTCCGCCCCTTTACCCATCAAGGAGGGTGTGCCTCAGGGCTCAATTCTTGGACCCCTTCTGTTCTTTCTCTTCACAAATGACCTAAACCAGCACTGTGGGGATAGCTCAGTAGTTCAATACGCAGACGATACTGTCATCTTCTGAGCCAGGTCCACACCACATGATCTGGGCCCTCTCCTACAAGGGGACCTAAACACACTCGAGGCCTGGCTCACATCAAACAGAATGATCCTCAGTGCAGCAAAAACAAAAGCCATGCTGTTTGGTCCTAGATCCCTTGGCCAGGATCGGACCAGTTCCCTAAAACTTACTACTCTTGGGGATAAATAAATAGACGTAGTTGACAACATAAAATACCTAGGGCTGACTATTGACCAGGGTCTCACCTTTAAGTCCCACATTGACCAGGTAACAAGGTCTATCCACATCAAACTTGGCACCATGTACAGCCTAAAAAACCAACTTATCCCAGAGGCTAGATGAGCAATCGCCTCCAGTGTCCTCCTACCCACATTAACCTATGCTGCCCTGGTAATCCAGGGCATGGCAAAGACTGAGGTTAGCAGGCTTCAGGTCCTGTACAACAAGGTCACAAGGTTTGCAACAATGTGTGAACCAAGAAGCCACCCCTGCATCTCACTAGCCCTGCTGCAATGGCCTTCTTTCGAGGTTCGTCTACAGTATCCCCTGTTCTGCCATGCATACAAATTGTGGAGCCCGGCAGCCCACCAAGCCTAACAGGAATAATCATGGCTAAGCCTAACCCTCGAATGCTCAGGACCTCGGGCCGGTCCCTGCTGGCAATCCCCAGAATTAAGACTCACAAGGGAGGCAATTCCTTCACTCTCACAGCCCCTAAACTGTGGAACACTCTCCCACCTCTAGTACAGGAAGCCCCCTTGCTACCAGTCTTTCACACTAGGCTTAAGTCCCATTTACTTGGGACAAGCTCATGCCACTGTGAGGGTATAGGATAATCACCCCGGATCCTAATCACAACACCCAATCATGCCTTAAATCCTTAAATCTTTCAAGTGTTGCACTTATGGTCTACGATTTGAATAATTGCCTGTACTGTTATCCTCATTATCTTGTCTACTTCTCGTAACCCTGTATCACCTGACTGTATGTATTGTATTGCTTCTGGATCACCTGATTGTATGTATTGTATTGCTTCTTTTCCCCGGGTTGCCCCTGAAAAAGGGACCTTCATGGGCCCAGTGAGCCAACCCGATCATCAAAATTCAATAAATAAATAAATAAATGGCATGCGGAATCTTTTGTACTCCATGAAAAGGTTCAGCCAGCTGAGGTCCAGGATGGGTCTGAGGTCGCCCATCTTTTTCGGGACCAGGAAGAAATGGGAGTAGAACCCTTTTCCTCTCTGGGATGGAGGGACTGGCTCTATAGCTAACTTCTGTCTTAGAGCCAGGATTTCTTCCTTGACCAACAGCACCTGGTCCAGAGAGTACCGGGAATGATCTGGAGGAGAGTTTGGAGGGAACTCCAGAAACTCTATGGTGTGCCCTCTTGAAACGAGTTGCAGGACCCATGCGTCTGAGGTGATGCCCTTCCACTCCTGCACGTGGAGTGCAAATCTTCCTCCCGCTGGCTCCACATTGGAGGGTGGAGGAGGGGGAGGGCCGAACAAGTCAGAAAGCTGAGGGATGAGGGAGAGCCCCCTCCCCGGTTGCTCTCTGGGTTTTTGAGGCAGGAGGAGAGGAGAAAGAGGACCCCACTGCCTTTCTTTTCTTTTGGCGCCTGTTAAAGGACTGTTTACCCTGCTTCTTGTTTTGGTGCCAAAAAGGCTGTTTCTTCTGATAGCCCGCTTGGTACATTGACTTGACGGATCTCAGGGCCTGGCCACTGTCCTGGAGACCCATAATTATGTCCTTGGTGTCTCTCCCAAAGAGGACTGAACCTCTAAAGGGGGCATCCTGGATAGCTGACTGGACATCAGCAGAGAATCCAGAAATGCATAGCCAAGCATGTCTTCTGAGGGAGACAGCTGTGGTGGAGGAATGAGCCACTGTGTCCACTGAATCGTAAGCAGCTCTGAGCGCATGTCTGCATGAGATTTTGGATAAGCGAAAACTTTGGTTAGTTCCTCCTTGAGGTCCGAGGCCTCCATAGAGTGGATATGGGCCTCAAGCCTGGCCATAGTTGCCTTTTGAAAAGAAACCATGTGCATCACATAGTTGAGGGAATGAAGGGTGCATGTAGAGGATGAATAAAGTTTCTTTCCAAATTGGTTGAGCTACCAAGATTCCTTATCTGGAGGAGAGGTGCTCATATGTTTCGGCGTGGCCGAACAATAGTGAGCACCCGCTATAACTATAGAGTCCAACTTGGGATGAGTGTCCAGAAAGGAAATACCCTCAGGCGCATGGTATAACTGGTCTGCCTTCTTTGGGATGGCCGGAATAGAGTGTAACAGCTGCCAAATAGTAGTGGTGAGGTCCTCGTGGGGGTGCTGTGCAAGCAGGGACAGGGATAGGGGAAACAGTCTCCAAGTCTAGATGCTCTGCTAGATGTTTCCTTTTTGGGTCCTGCTCTTCCGCATTCCAGCCATTGATTTGTTGGGTAATGCAGAAGAGCTCAGTAAAAGAAGGATCCTTCAGAGGGGATTTGGGCGATTCTTTGCCCTTGGCCACAGAGGACTGCTCACCTGAAGAGACTTCTGAGGAATCCTCCTCAGAGTCTAATGAATCTTCTCCCTCGGGGTTCCAATCCCAAGCAGGATGACCTCCTGGGGGATTGTACCCAAAATGTGCACTGTGGCAGAGGGAATAGAGCTGACTGGTGACATGGAATGGGGAGGGGGAGAGACCACTGGGCCTGGCAGTTATCATTCCAAGTCAGAGACCAGCTGGCATCTGGCATCCTTCCACCAGGACTGTATAAGGGTTTGAAAGTCCTGTTGAGGTGGAGGAGGCGGATGAGTAGGGATGGGATGAGGGTGGTAAAAGGGTACACCCAACCCTGAATACTGAGGAGGAGGATACCCCTGATAATAGGGGTAGCTAGGGGTGTGATACCCGGGGTAAAAAGTCTGGGGAAAAGAACCCATCATCTGACCAGATAGTGGATAAGCCAGCGTCTGGAACTCTGAATAGGGATGATACCCTGGTGGATGACCTTGTTCCATCGGGGATCTCGAAGAACCTGGAAAAGTATCCTGCGTCAGGTTGGCCGACGTCAGATGGACTGACATCTGGATGGTCAATGTCAGGGGATCTGGTGTCGGGCCTGGCATAGCGATAGCCTGCGTTGGGGGCAAACGTAAGGTTCCAGATGGAGGGAGGTTGTATAGAGTGTCCGGCGGTGCCCCATACATCAGAGAGGGGGCGCCCAGCAGAGGAGGCCCTGATGGCAGAGCCATAGGTAGGCCCGACAGAGGGGAAATGAGGCCAGGAGCACTCATGAGAATTAGGCCTGGCATCAGTATCCCCAGTAGGGTATCCAAAGGAGGAATCTGGGGCATAGCCGCTGGAGTGGGAAAGGGAGAAGACCACATCCACGGGGCCCTCTTCCTCCTCCACCCCAGATGTGACATCTGGGGTAGGAGGTTCCACCGGGGAGGTGGAGAGGAAAGCTCCAGCCCAGGAGGGACCTGGGAGGAGGGCTGACCAAGGGAGGTTAGCGGGCTCGACCGGGAGTTGGGCAAGATGGCGTCAGCCCCCGATGGGTGAACTACGTACAGGCGGTCGTTGAAACTTGAGCGACTGGCTTATCGGACGATAGAGAGACCGGGCAGAGGAGGGGAGAACCCTCGACTGACTTATCAGTCTGTGTCATGCGGATCCCTGCCTGGTTTTTGGGATCCGGCTTATCGACTACTAGGCAGGCCTCGGAGGAGCCCGGGGACCGACTTAGTGGTAGAAACCAGGCATTCGCCAAAGGAGCTGGCGGATGACTTACTGATGGAAATAGGCTGGAAAGAAGCAGAGGAACCTGGAGAAGTCCCGGACGCGGCCTGGACAACCACAAGTGCAAGCAGCGGGGGAACGTCCTTGCTGGTCGAAGGCTTGCTGGAGGTAACTCGGTCCTGATTCTCTGTGCGTTCCCATTCCCTGTGCTTCTCTTTGTCCTTCTTTTTCTTCTGTTTAGACTCTGAAGAAGGAGGAGAAGAAGTGGTATCCCTCAATTTCTGCATCTCCTTTTCAAGAGTGGCCATTCTGGACTTCAATAAATGGGCCTCCAAAGCCTGCTGCCTGCATTTGCATGTGGCCTGATTGATGGACTTGTAGTCAGGGCAGGCCGCAGTGTCGTAGTTCGGGCCTAGGCAGGGATGATGGCCGCCCTTATGAGGGATCTGAGTGCCGCACTTCTTGCACTTCTTCTTGGTCTTCGAAGTTGGTGGTGGAGAAGACATAAAAAATTGAAGAACGGACTGAAAACTCTGTAAAATAAGGTACAAAATGGCGATTGACTGAGCAATGTTTACCATAAAGTTCTTGCGCAGGTCGACGGTGAGAAAGAACTAGAAGGCGGGCGTGTGGACCACCCACTATATAGGATCACGCTGACGTCTGTCACATGACATCGGGAGGGCGGTCCCCCACCAGACATTGCTAGCAAAAGTTTGTGGTGCGGTCCTGATGCCAGGGGACGCAGTCCTACATGTTATGACCTACTACAGGAACCCTCTCGAAGTAAGATCAACATTTTCTTTTAAAGTAACATCTACTTCGTGCCAGTGCCCTGAAGTCTGCTACACTCCTCCTTGCTTAGGTACTACTTTTAGTGACCTAAAGTTAAATTCACCATGAAGGTTCAGATATACCTCTCTAACGCTAGCCTTTTTTGTGCCCATCTCAACTTCCCCCACCCCAGGTGGTGCAGGTTGCCTAAAAACACTACCAATTTATATAAACTGCCCCAATTCAACAACTGCACCAGCACTCTCAGTTTTCATACACAGACCCAACAACCTAGGACTAGGAACACTCCCACACAGCAATGTTATCCCTATCCCTCCCCAGCCCGTCATCCCTCTGTTTATCTCCAGTAGTAACCCTAAGCGTCGCACACTCCGCAGTGCTTGCTCACTTATCGTAAAAAACCTTAGATCACAGGCCACTAGAATGATATGTCTGTTACTGCTCTTATCAGGTAACATGCATCCTAATCCTGGCCCCAGAGCAGGGGACTTAACTCCACCAGAGAAACAGAGCTTTATCTCTGTAGCCTCGATTAACATCTGCAGCTTGCTGGCCAAGTTTGATGCACTGCAAGTGTGGGTTGCACAGCACAGACCAGATGTTCTATCTGTGTTCAAGACTTGGCTCTCGCAAAGAACTCCTGATGCTGCTATTCAACTTAATGGCTACACGTCGTTTAGATTAGATAGGACTAGTAAGTATGGGGGAGGTTGCCTCATTTGTATTAAGGCCCACCTGCAGGGACAGTTCCTGCCAAATACAGGGAACAACGTCCAGTTGCTACCAATAAAACTGATCCTAGTGGCTCAAGGGAAGGGTTTAACCGTCATTTCCGTTTATATCCCACCTAAGGAACAAGTCACTGGATTCAAGGTACTCCATGATTGCCTCTCAGACCTCCACCGTATCTCCAAGGTGTTAGTTCTGGGAGACTTCAGTATTAACTGGTTGTCCCCTGATGCAGCCCACTATCGAGATGCCTTATCGGCAATAGCTATCCACCAGCTAGTTAAGTCCCCCACACAAACTAACTACCACATAGGGTCCAGCACCCTATTGGACTGGTTACTGACAAACCACCCTAAGCGGTTTAACAGCACAACTGTTCTTCCAGACTCAAGAAGTGACCACTCCCCTGTCATCTGTACATGGATCAATAAAGCACCAAAAATCCCACCAAAAGTGGTTACATCGCAAATCTTAAAAAGAGGGAAACTGGGTAACTTAAAAGAGCATCTCAGACTCACAAACTGGTCTGAAATCTATGCAACAGAAGATGTTGATGTAGCCCTCGACAGTTTCATTCGATCGTTCAATGCTGCCTGCAACATCTACACCCCTATCACCACAAGGAAGGTAAAAGGATCACACAAGTCCTGGATAACCCCCTCTCTCCTTGCCCAATTACAGTACATGCCAGGGACAACCTATGGCATAAGGCGAAAAGCACAGGCTCACATTTAGATATACAAAATTACAAGGCTGCACGTAACAGGTGCACCAGAGCCATCTGCCAGGCTAAATGTCAGTATTTTAAGTCATAGCTAGACAATACCTGGAGCAACAGCTGCAACTTCTGGGTTAACATTAAGGGCCTCACAGGGTCACCATGCAAAATGGCCCCAATTATGTTGAATATCTATGGGAACATATTGCAGGATCCAAAGAACATCGCTGATACATTCAATATGGCATTTACTGACCTCAGTGCTGCCCCCGATTACCTTCACCCAACTAGCTGTGACCAAGGCAGTGTCCCCCCAACACTGTCCCCCATTCTACCTAAAGACGGTCTCTCAATCCAAGGCTGAAAAATACCTTCAAAAAGTGCTCAACAAGTCCAGACACAGCAGGGACAGCCTCAACCTAAAGCTAATTTCACTCATGTTAGATTACATATTAGCACCCTTAATGAGAATACTTAATCTCTCCCTAATCTCACGCCATTTCCCCAAACTGTGGAAAGCAGCAGTCGTTACTCCAGTGTTTAAAAGTGGGGATAGAACGGAGCTGATCTCAATACTACTCCCAGTCTCCAAAACCCTAGAACGAATAGTCTGTGATCAGTTAACCAACCACCTAGACAAACGCCAGTTGCAGTGTAAGGAGCAGCACAGTTTTAGAAAACAGCATAGTACAACAACAGTGCTAATTGAGTTTACCAGTTTCATACATGACTCTATGGATCCGTGGGCACCCAGTGGGGGCCACCTTTATAGACCTCACCAAGGCCTTCAATACAGTGAATCATGAGCTTCTTCTAACCCAATTAGCTGAGTCCACCGTATCCTCAACCGCCTTGGGCTGGTTTCAAAGCTACCTCTCTGGACGCGTTCAAAGAGTCAAAAATGGAAGCACACAATCGGATAGCCAAAGTGTCTGCACAGGAGTCCCCCAAGGGTCTATCCTCAGCCTGTTACTGTTCAGTTTCTTTTTAAATAGCCTCCCCCAAGTGTGCCAAGATAGAATCCTACTTTACGCTGATGACGCAATCATCTACACTAGCCATCCTGACCTCAGCTCCCTTCAACAATGACTACAGACTAACTTTAAGCTGGTGGAAGACTGGTTTGGTAGAGCTAGGCTTTTGCTAAACTATAAAAAAATGAAAACAATGCTTTTTGCCTCCTCCCACAGCAAGTACAAATCACCCATACTGGACATCCAGAACAAACAAAACAAATCACTTGAAATGGTGCAGAACTTCAAATATCTGGGGGTCACTCTGGACAGCTCTTTATCATACTGTCTGCACACAGACCGTGTCTCAGAGAAAGCCAACAGGGTAATCGGGCAGCTATATTGATACAGATACTGCCTTACTGGGGATGTACTTCGGCTTGCCATAAACAGCTCAGTCTTCTCCATCATAGATTTCGAGCTCGCCATCTATAGTGAGGCCCCAGACTCGTCTCTAAAAAGGATAGCTCTGACCTTGAACAAAGCATGTAGACTTCTCCTCAGAGCACCACGCCTAACCTACACTTGCAAACTATACTCACTCACTGGTTGGCTGGACCTAAAACTCAGAACTAATTATCAAGTTTGCCTCCTAGCCAAAAAGGCATCCCTGGACCTGACCCCCTGTTGTGGTGCAGTCCATGTTCTGCCCAGCGGCTCCTACTAGATTGACCAGAGGCGCACGACATTTTATTTATTTATTTAAGAGTTTCACCAGGAAGGCATGCTGAGCAGACTACTGCTCGATTCCAGATGCGTCCGGGGGGGGGGGTAGTGGAGAAGTGCAGCACAGCAATTTACAAAACTAGGATCAGACAGTTCAGGACGTGAGTACACGCAGGTACAGTAGCATAATTCTGGTATGTAGCCCAGTATTGTGTAAGTGAGAGCAATACACAGACAAATGCAATTGAGCAAATAGCATAGATGACACTAAAATACAAGCGAGAAACCCCCCTAGAAAGATACTGATGTGATGGAAATTACTAGCTATGTCATTGTGAGGTCAGAGGTTAGTTACATGAGCAGGTGGAGGAAAAGTGTGCTAGAAAGAAGGAGTTGAGGTGTAGAGAGGGTGGGGCAAGCCTAATGCTCGCAGGGAGTTTATTCCATAATTTAGGCAAACTGTACCTGAAAGCCGCCTGGCCAGCACAGGTAGACATGTGAGGAATGGCCAGAACGCGGGAGTCGTTGTTTCTGAGTGAGTATGCAGGGAGGTTGGGGGCTGCTAGGGCAGAGGCAATGTAAGGGGGCAGGGACTGAGTCCAAAATTTGGCCACCATTCTTGCAGAGTGGGACTGTCTGCGGCCATTTAGTGGGGGAGGTTTAAGGCCTGGTAGAGGACGCAGCGGTGGGTAGAGTAGGGGCAGTCAAGAGCAAAGTGACAGAAAGCGTGGAAGAGGGAGTCCAGTCTGGCTAAGGTGGACTTGGGAGCAGCACTGTAGACTACATCCCCATAACATAACCCTTTCAAGGTACCCTTCCACTGTACTTCTCAAAGCCAGTGATCCTTTGGGTTCCGTGTCCCAAATCTGCTTAACTCCTTCCCAATTAACCTACATGCTGAGACCAGATTAGGTCCATTTAAGGCTAACCTTTGCTCCCACCTGACTCCTGCTCAGATTAATTATACCTAGAGACAACTCCCCTCTGCACCATTATCCCATGTGCTCTTACCCTAAAAACCCACCTCCGCTCCAATATCCCAGGCGCTTCTACCCCACTAGGCAACCTCTGCCTTACAGCACTTGCCTCACTTCCTCTCTCTTCCCATGACTACCATCTCCTCCTGCTTGCTCACCTCTCCCCCATCTCCACGTTCCCCCTTTTTCTCCCCCCACACCCAGCTACCCCTCTTTCTCATACTCAGTCAGCCCCTATCCATCCCAACCTCCCTCATCTTAACCTCCTTCCACTACCTCCTGCCACCTCCCCCCATCCCCACCTTTTCTGACAATGGGTACTAATCCCTGACTTGCATAACTCAGTTTTCATTTTCATATTTCCTGGTCTGTCCATCCTCATCAATATTGAAAGACAGCATAGATGTGAGATTTCTGTTCCATTTGTATTGAAAGATTGCCTAGATGTGAAACTACTTGTTACATTCCAACTCCCCTACCCTCTCCCCATGTACATTACCTGTTGTCTATGATCTGCACTGTAAATCAACGTGGAACCAGCTCCCAGCGCAAAGGTTTAACTCCGCAATCGAAATAAATAAATACATCCAAATATCCCATCTGGTCGTGGAGAGCTTTTAAAACTACATTTCTGAACTTTGACGGTAACACCAGTTGTTTTTTTGTGACTATTCCTTGACTATCGGTTAGTTCTCAGTATAACAGTTTATCTCGGAGCTTGACTTTTGGACCTTCTCTAAACAGGAAGGCAGTTTTCTGATCATTGGATCATAACTTGGAGACATCTTCCCCTTTGTACAGAGCATCTAAGACAGGTCTAATCATGGGATCCTGATACTGTTCCTTCTTTTCTTTTATTTTTATTTATTACACTTTTTCTTGCCAGCCATCCTACTGTCCGCACCAGTCCCAGAGCACCTACCTCATGCCCCGATTGCCGGCCCCTGCAGATACTCCCTGGCTTACCCCCCAGGGTGGGGCCATGGCACTGAGCAAGCCTGCCTGTGATGGGAGAAGGTGTCGGCGAGACAATATTGCCTCCCTGGCTTCCCCCCCCAGGGCGGGGTTCGGGGCTTGGCAGAGCTGTAATTGGTCAGCAGGGAGGCAGGGAGCTATAGAGGTCAGGCATCGGGTGGGCTTCATCAGTAGTGGCCAGCAGTCTTTTACTGAGTTGTCCCCGAGGGTCAGTGACATGCAATAATGTCCAGTGTCCACCCTGCCCCCTAAATGTACTGGCACCGGTCACCTGTGGTTCCCCCAGCCTCCGCCAGGGGTCCATCTGGCACCAGATACTCAACCCCTCCCTCCCCCCAGAGAAGGAGAGCAGTCCATGGGATGCTCGATCCTTCTCCACCGGCCGGCCCTCCAATTTCCCGGGTCCGTCCTTGAACCCGGATCGTTGGCGTCACAAGTAGAAATCCACCTGCTGAGATACTGTTCCTTCAGAATCTCAGCTGGTGTGAGCTGCCGTAAAGCACTTAGGTCTAGTGCTGAGAAATTATGGTAGGCTACAGGCACACAGGTTTTTGGAGATCCCAGGCAATCAACTAGGCAATCTACAGTTTCAGTGGATGGGTGTTCATCTTTGTCAAACTTGTAGCACAGGGTCTTCATGAATTGTTCTGACATTCTCATCCACTCGGGATTGGATGCAGGCTTTCTGGACAGGGCATCAGCATCAATGTGATTGAGGCCCGGATGGTACTCCACTGAATAATCATACGTTGAGAGAGCTAGCTGACAACCACCTGTGCACAGTGTCATCCAACTTAGCTGATGTTTGGATATATCTGAGAGGCCTATTGTCTGTTTTAATCCGTATCTTGGTGTCATATAGATATTCATGAAATTGGTCGACTATTGCCCTTTCAAAGTGAGAAATTCAAGTTTATGTACAAGATACTTTTTTTTCAGACAGAGTCAAGCTTCTACTGGCGAATGCCACTGGGCATAATCCTTCCTCATACACCTGATAAAGCATGGCTCCAAGTCCACTCAGGCTGACATCTGTGTGTAATACATATGATTTAGTTGGATCTGCATAGGAGAGAATTGGTGCATGTGTGAGTTGATAAATGATGTCATAAAATGCTGTGTCACAATATGGGGTCCATCTGGCTCCAAATGGTTCATTAGGCTTGAAGTAGACTTTATCACTTTCTTTTACAGCACTTCTTCTATACTTCTGATTGGTAGGTGGATATCCTTGGGCTAGATTTAGCAGGGGATGAGTCACTTTGGTGTAATCTTTTACAAAGCGCCTATAGTATCCACAGACGTTTAGAAATCTTTGCAGCTCTTTAAGGTTGTTAGACCTTGGTCAGTAGTTAAGGATTCTACTTTGCTTGGGTCAGTTTGGATACCCTCAGAAGATACGATGTGGCCCACATACTTTACGGATTTCTGAAAAAAAATGACACTTGTCAATGGACAATTTCAACCCGAATTCTTCTTGACCTTGAACAAATGAACCTCATGCTCTTTGAGTGTTTTGTCAAACATGATGACATCGTCCAAATAAACTAGGCATTCAAGGAGGTACAACTCGCTCCATTAATCTTTGAAAGGTTGCTGGCACTCCAGATATGCCTTGGGGCATGCGCAAGAATTTGTAGAAGCCCAAGGGACAGATAAATGCAGTTTTCTGTCTATCTTCTGGTGCCATTGGGATTTGGTAGTACCCGCCCCTGAGATCTAGGATGGAGAACCACTGACTCCCATTAAGACAATCAGGGGCATACTGGATGTAAGACATTGTGTACTGGTCGGGTATGGTTAGACCGGTTAAGGGTCCTGTAATCCACACACATTCTCACTGAGCCATTTTTTCTTTCAGACCACTACAGTGGGGGATGCATAAGGGCTGAAGGATTCCTGGATGATTCCAGCTGCCACCACCTCTTGAAGGTGGCGTCAAACATTGTCAATGTCTGCAGGTGCCAATCTGCATGATCTTTCTTGAAATGGCCTCTCGTTATGGAGTCTGATATGTTGCTCAACGCCTGTGACACATACGACATCCCATTCCGTTAATGAAAATGCTTTACTTCACTGTGCTAGCTTGCGGCTGATTCTGTCCTTCCATTCACTGAGGATAGAAGACTTTCCAAAGTCAAACATATCTGGGGATACTTCATCATCTTCCTCTCCGTAGCACTTGGTTTGCAGCACTGCAGTATCTCCACAGTATACTGTGACTAGGGTACAGTCCGGGGGACTTCAATATCTCTGTCAGTCACATTGCAGAGTTGCACTACTACTCTCTTAGCACAGACATGGGCTCTAACAGGTAGCACACTAGGTTTAACCAAAAGTCCTTTAGGCAATCTTCCCTTTTCTGGGGCATCCAACATAAGAATCTTATTTGTTACGTCTTTCTGGATACGTACCTTCCCACTGACATGACACTGTGCACTAGGGGGCAAGATGAGAGGTGAGGGGTCCTTTTTCCAGATGTACCCCACTGGCTCATCCTTATCATTCTCTTGGCTTTGCAGGGGCCTCTCATAGGCTTTCTGTACTATTGCGTAAATGGGTAAAGATCGTCCGGTTTTCTGAGCTTGCTTCTCTTGACACATCTGCGATAGGTGACCAAACATGTGTGCATTAGTGCCGATCAGTATGGGAATCCCCTCATATAGTCCAGTTGAGGGGGAAAACCAAAGCCAATGTTTTCATGGGTTCAACCACGCCAGCCACGGTAGAAGGAAAAGATAGCCATATTCGTAAGAAATCAAGGTATGGGTAAGATTTATAACTTAAACCCATACATCCAGTCCATCTAGGGGTTGTAGAGGGTGGTCCATTAGATGTTGATCATACCAGTCTTCAAATATTATAGTGACCTGAGATCCGCCTTCCAATATGGCACGGGTTGGAATACCGTCAATGTGCACTGTGGTCTCCATGGAAGGACCTACTATTTTGGGCCAGTCCGGAGCAGCATTAGCAGGAACTCGGGCAGATGACCTAGCCACAGAGAAATTGGATTTGGGGGTTGCCGAAACTTTCACAGCAATCATTTTCTGCACCCATCTGAAGTTGCTTTGTTCTTCACATCTCTCCCTGTAGTTTGTTAATCACTTTTTCTGGGTCTTGTTGAGACCCTCAATCTTTTTTCATATGCCCGTCTTTCTCACAGTTGTAACAGAACACAGCATCCCTAGGCTGTCTAGGCTGTGATGAATAATTGGGAATTGACCGAATTTCTCGGGTAGCAGGTGGTAGAGGATACATATCAGTGGTTGGTGCCAGAGCACTAACAACAGTAGGCCCCTGATGGGCTTTCATCCCACGCCCTCTCATTTCCTTTACTATGGCATACAATTGGTTCATCCAGGCCTCTAGATCTCCACCACCTGTGGGAAACTGAGTTTGCACTCCCACTCCCATGGTGGATGCTTTCTGGCAGGTTTCTTGGTCATTATCAGGGGAGGTAGCCTTAGCGGCAGCACCAATTTTTAGTTCTCTGATCTCTGTAAGTATCTCTGTCCATGGTGGGGCATCCTTAACAGTCTCTCTCTCACTGAGCTCCTTAGTGGTGGCACCAGTTTTTAGTTCCCTTAGTTCCTTAAGTATTTTGTGGAATTCAGAACCATCAGTGACTGACCCCTTGATAAGGGCAGGGGCCGCAGTAGCTATGGCCGTACAGAGATCTGGGGAGTCTGCCTCCTCCTCAGCCTCTCGGAATTCTCTTATTAGTTGACAATAAGTTGGGGGATTATCCTTCTTATCCTGGAACTTCAGCTGAAGACTTTGCAATTGAGAATATTTAGCAGATTTTAGTGTATGAGCTAGTCTCACACAATTCAAATCACTGGTCGATACCCCACCTTTTCTGTGAGCTCTTTGTAGAGCCAATGAGTAACATAAGCAGACAAGCGTTCACCTTTCCACTGTTTGATGGCTTTAAACTTCCACATTAAAGTTTCCCCAGACACAATACATCATCTAGTGCAGAGAGATATTCCTGGGACGAAGCATCAGGGTTGCTGGATCTCAAAAATGTAATGGCTTCAAGTGCAGGTCCCCTTAAACTTTCCATGAACCTTGCCTGCTTCTCCACCTCGGGACGCTGCCATGCTTGCACTAGTGGGACAATAAAGTCTACCCATGTCTCCCAGTCATATTCCCCATTTGGCATGGGCATAGTACCAGAGAACACTTTTAGCTTGTGGCAATAATCTTGAATAAATGAAATTACCACTGTAGGTGCAGATACTAGAGCAGGTACCAGGGGTGGGGTACCCCAGGAGGCAGAAATAACTTTTTTATGTCCTCGAGGGTTTGGCCTTCCTCCAGCAACCACTTGGCAAGCTTCTCAGCTAAACTTTCAGATAAGGGTGGGGGTTCTGGGTCTGAAGGATCCTCACTATTCTTAGTTATCACTACCAAACGGCTGGGGACACATCAATGGCAATAATTCTGGGCACTTTAGTACTGTCCGCTGGTTTGCTACACTCCACTAAAGCCATTAGAGTTTGTGCGGTGAGGTAAACCATTTGACTGGCTATCACAGCCTTATCCAGATATTCAGTTTTCACAAGGGCTTCCTCAATAGTGCTTTTGTCAGTATCAAGGGGTATATCTAGCAATAACAAGGCATTGTGGGGATCAATGTCATTCCTCATACATCAATTAAAGTGCTAGTGTACTGCTTGGGATTAACAGTAACTTTCAGATGCAGTCAGCTATCACTTCTTATATCTCAAGTATATTTTTCTCTTCTGTTTGTTAATTGGAAGATTTTCCACTTGGCAGTACTTGGGTGATGTGTGGAGCAGCATTCTGGAAGAAATAAAAGTCATTTCTTTTCCTCCCACTACATTGTCAGAAATGAGACCAAACACCTTGAGGCACCACAATCCTTGCAGCCTGAGCAGTGACTCTCACAAGCTACCAATCAAAATGCAGGAAATTGTGACATCACTAGTAACCAGGACGAGCCAGTCCCTGCTGCTTCATGTGAAAGTGAAACCTGGTAGTGACAAATGGTTCTCATTGGTTATTAGTGTTGTCATAGACAGTGTGGTCTCAGTGTTGATGTAGTGGGAGGAACAGAGCTGACTTTTTTTTCCTCCAGACAGTGCTACTCCACACATCACCACAATACTGCCAGGTGGGAAATCTTCTAATTAGCAAATAGAAAAGAAAAAATACTTGAGATGTAAGAAGTGATAGCTGACTACATCTGAAAGTTACACTTAATTGCAGGAAGTTTCCAGGCAGCAGACTAGCACTTTAACTAATTGCTGCACAGCCATTTCTTCAGTGGTACCCATAACATTTCTAGTTGCAGTTTTCATTTTGGCCACTGGGGGGGGCTCTAATTTCAATAGTGGCTCCAAGCTGTAACACCTAGGTGGCACTATCTCTATGGTTACTACCCCTGCCTGTCTTCCTAACAACAGGTCGAGGGGCCTGGGCTCAAATATTAGGGTGCCTCCACCCAGAGTAACAATAGTGGGGGAATCTACCTAACCTGCTATAACTCTCTGGGAAGCTATAACCACTCACAGACCCTCCTAGTGGCCTTGTACCCTTAACAGTAGTTCACACACAGTCAGCAATTAACATTAATAGTATGCACACAATTGTCCCACTTACCGTCAGGGTCTCTGGTCTCAGTGCATGCCCTGCAACCCCCAGGAAAACACAGTTTAGCAATACAGCATGCATTTTATAATACAACCAATTTTAATATCCCAGTACTGACACTGTAGTGCAGCATGAGAGGGGTGCTGTACTTCTGAGGTGCCGTCCTTCGGATGAGACGTTAAACCGAGGTCCCATCTGCCTGGATTGGTGGCAGTTCAGGTGGATGTTAAAGATCCCATGGCACTTATTGAAAAGAGTAGGGGATTTCCCCAGTGTCCTGGCCAAATTTCCCTCATTCAGTAAAAATACCACCAACAGCTTAATCTGGTTCAAGGTCAGTTGGCATTCATCTGTATCCCCGTCCCCCGGGTCGTGCCTGAAAATAGGCAGGATTTGTCTAGTGCACTTACCCGGTCAACAAAAGCTAAATAAATAATAATAATAAATAATAAGTCTGTCACTTTAAGCCCAGCAATAATATGCTCATAAGACAGTTTTAAATGTGAAACAACAGAACAGTTTTATTTAGGGGAACGTGGACAAGGAGGGGGAGCAAATTTAAGCAAATGATTGTTAGTTGGTAAACCAGATTAGTAAACACCATTAATTTAGTCCCTTTGACAGACAGTCCCGTAGATACTGGGTATCCAGATTTTATGCTGGCTGGCCAGAAACGTTGTCCGTGGTTGCAGCTGTCATTGGGGCCCTTGAAGAAAATGACTTTTAAATTTAGGCAAGGTGAGGCAAATTGAGGCAAATTATTTGTATCCACAAATGGGTTGTCCCAGTCAGTTGAAATTATTAAAGTTAAGCAGGAAACAATTAGATGATATAGAAAGCACAAGTTGCCAGTTGCAGGGAGCTACTCTGAATTTACTCACTGTACCAGTCAATTGCGGACAGTGACCTGGTGAAATGAAGACCTGGTGCTGGAAGCGAATGGACATGGGGAAGCTGGGCCGACACGACTCACCTCCACTTTATGACCTTTCCCTGAAGGTGGCCGCAACCTGCGATGGCTTTCTGTGCAGGGGCTGGATCCCCGATGTTGGTCTCTTACCGGTGATGCTGAGCCTGGCACAAGAATAGGTGATGTGGGCCAGTTTGACCAAAGCCCCAAGGCTGGATCAACACTTTTGGCAAAGTTCAGTTTACTTAGTGACCTTTCCAGCTTAAGTCTCTACCACTCAGTTTAGTTTCAGGCTGGTTTGCAATTGCAGTCGATTCACTGACCAAAACCTCTTAATTCAACAAAACAGTCTCTTACACTTTCTTGTGCCGATCACTTCATAGGAGCTTCTCGTCGGTCCAAAATCTCAAACTGCACTTTCCAATATCTCAGAGCTTTCTGCCACAAGTAAAAGTTCCTTTTCGGATTATTCCAATTACTGCAATCAGGCAGTCCCAAACAGGAGAACTACAGCAGGAAGGTAAGTCAGGCCTCTCCCCATTGATTCTTCTAGGCTCCTTTCGGGAACGGCTCCTTGACACCTCGAGCTGCTCACTCTTCAAGCTCTAAACTCAACTGCTCACTGTCCTCTAACAGTTCTGGGCTTTCCCAGGGTTTTCTATGTTCTGGTTGGCTGGGAGGAGCTGTCAGTCACAGTTTGGATGCCCCCTTCAGTTTGATTTAGGTGGCAACCTCAAAAAATGACAAGAACTACAGTTTTTCCTTCCCACGAGGCATTGGCGCTAAGGACCCTTTTTTAGGTCCCTTGAGTCCTGTTGGTCCAATCTGTGGAAGTCCCAGACCAAACCTGGTGGCTCCCATTTAGATGAACACAGCTGCAAGAAGGCAGGTTAGAACAAGCACTCTATTTCAAATAGAACAGCAAGCTAGAAGCAAATAATTATAGTACTAGTTAGAGCTCCCTCTGCTTTACTATTGACAGCAGAGTGGAGCAAATTAAAGCAGTGTCTGGCCAGTTATGAGCTTTGAAGCACTCAAACCCAGCCCAGACCATTTATTATACACACACTGGATAATGTCTTAAAGAGACAGGTGTGGAGACACATCACGGCACTCTCACGGGAATCAACAGGATTAAGAAATAACCCTGGAGCAATTCATTGCAATCTGATATATTAAATACAACCATGCTGGGTTCCTTCAAACATTTGCTACAACAGCGCCTAGTCGCTGGGGCTACCTGTGAGTGTTACCACTAAGACTGCCTCCCTGCTCCATACGTGCACCTTATGTCTCACACTCTACCCGCATTACCCTACTGTACCATCACCCTTTTAGCACTTACTTTCTGCTACCTCTCCCCCATTTATCCCCACCTATCCCTTTCCTCCCACATCCTTCCCTGTCACCCATCTCCTTCCCCTTCCCTTGTCCACCTCCCCCCTCCACTTTTGACCTGCTATACCTTCCTACCCTTAGTAAGCTAGCTATTACCTGACTCAGACATACCTTGTACACTGCCTCTGTTGTTTAAATGAATTGTACTGTCTGTTTGTAGTGTATTCATTTAAAACCCTTTGTCTCTGTCCTTTACCTATCCCAATGTGTCTAGTCCCACCTCAATTTTAATCTGTATGCAAACTTACGGCTTTTGCTGAATTCTACCTAGATGTATTCAGGCCTGGTGACACTTGCAATGTACCTGTTATTGTAATTGTTATGATGATGTTTTTCTGTTGATGTGGAACCTATGTAAAGAGCTGTTGTTTAAAGGTATTAATCCAAGATTTCAATAAATAAATAAATGGATTCACTATCTGTGCAGGACGGCTGTTTGGCAGTGAGCGTTACTGGAGCCCAGGAAGACAATTAAGGTAAGCCCCCAAATGGGGGGGGGGACTACAAGTCTGTTGTAGTTCCAGTGTTCTTTACAACCAAATTCAATACAGGAGAGCAGAAACTCCACCATTTGGATGCCATGAGAGTACTGAGTTATTATCTGCATCACATAAAGGAGGTGAAGTCTACTAATACTCAGTCGCTTGTCATGTATGGTGAACTGGGTAAAGGTAAACCAGCATCCAGTTGAACTCTTTTTTTGTTGGACAGTCTGAGCATGCAGTTCTGTTACAAGAAATCTGGCAAGCTGCTACCTCGGGGCCTTGGTGGCAGCATCAAGGTGTATACCTTACAGGAACTCTGTAAAGCAGCTGTATGAAAAACAGTACACATCTTCATAAAGCACTATTGTTTGGACTTACAGTCCACCAGGGATGCCAGCTTTGGCACTGCTGTCTTGCAGAACTTTTTCCCCTAAATAGGTTGTGTATCAAGCCTCCCAAGGTACTGCTTTGTGTAGTCTGCAGTTGTTAAGCATAGTGAGTGATTTCTGGGGTTTGAAGAAAAAAAATTACTGTAGTAATATTGTTTCTTCCAAGGGATCCCTCACTATGCTTAACAATATCGTCCCTACCTCCCCTTCCAGAACCTGGAAAAGGTTCTCACAAGAACCAGTTATTTTCAATTTGCTTGAGCAATACTTGTTACAGTGCCTTACTATTGAAACTTGGTGATCTAATCTTTTTATTTATTTGTTTAGCTTTTGTTTACAGGGTGGGTTACACTAGGCAAATATATGCCTATTTTCAGGCATGACCCGGGGAAAAAAAACAACACAGTATAATAGATACAATGAGCACATAACAATAATAATAGGAAAATAAAAGAACACACAACAGTACAACTGAATAACAAGGCAATAAGAGAAAAGCAATGAAACACTGTCTAGAATAAATGATTATACAGATGATGGCAAATTAATTGATTATACAGTATACCAGAACAGTATTTGACTAGTAAGTAGCAGAGTAAGGCAAGACATATGTGCAAGACTGGAGGGGGAAGAGAGATGTAAGTAATTAAAGAGATAGTGTTGCAATGTAGTTTTATGGATCTGTCATGTCTGGAGAACCTTGTTAGGCGAGTTTGGACCCTAATTGATGAAATGCTAAGTCTCCAGTTCACTTTAACTTGTTAATTTAGCTGCCTGTTTTTTATGTGAGATGGATTGAAACTGGTGAGAGCTGCCATCACGAGTTGAGGATTCTGGATTTAGCTGTGACGTGGGGCAGCATTCGCGCCGTAGCCGTGCCTCTGACAGAATTGTATTCATATTCAAGAATAAGTGTTCATACTCATGCAACAGTAAGAATTCAAAAATGAATAGTGAGTAGTTTCAGACAAACTCCATTTATTCACCCACTGGTGCGCAGTTGAGCTAGCTGGCTATCACCGGTAAGCGTCTGAGTGACTGCCGATTTGGATGATGAGTTTTTGCTGTTTTCCTCTGATTCAAACAGGTGCTGAGTCTGATGTGTGCATTTTTCTCTTTTTTTCACTTAGGTCTAGCTGCAGCATTTTAATCAATAAAGCGAAATACAGATGGGAACTGTTGAAGGTGCTCTCCGCTCGACAGACGTTGATGTGTGGTATAGTTTGGTAAAAAAAAAATTCAATATGTTTTTTTTGAGGTGGGAGTGTGGGTTGTTCAGTACTCTGGGTTTTCTCTGCTTTGTTGACTTCAGTGCCCTAAGATTGCAGTAATGATGCTGGCAACCCCCCAGATCAGAGTAATGATGCCAGCACCCCCCGCCCCATGCAGATGTTAGCACAGACGCAGGAGTAGTGCTGAATTCAAAGACGTGTCTAATGGAACTGTGATATGCACAAACAGAATACTATATCTGGAATGTGTACATGCTTTAATTAGCTGCCCAGTGTTTTTCTTTTTTTGGGGGGGGGGTTACTTTTCCATTGTGATGAGCATTCCACATTTTTGTGGATGTAGCTGAGTTGTCACAATGCGATGTTAATTGCAATTGTGGAGTTCTCAGGTTTCTTAGATTCCTTTTAGACATAAAATAGAGTTTGAGATGTAATGAAATGTTTCAAAAAAAGTAGAAATGATGCCTATATGGGTTGAATTGTCAGCATGGTCAAGTTTGTTTGTTTCTGTCTTTTATTGTTTATGTTTTGTAAGTACATAGATGTTTTGGACTGTAACTGTAGGTATATTCATTATCAGTGACAGTTTGTTACTGTGACACACATGTGGAGCTCACTTAGCTCAGAATGGATGTTTTACTTGCTGCAAATAGTCATTTTCATATTTTGTATGCAAAGTACCAGCTGCATCTGTCGGCTCTCCTTTGTGTGATACAGTGCTGCGGCGTCCTTGGAGCACTTTGTGTATTTGCATTTTTTGTTTCCTGTTGTGGTTTTGTAAGTTTTATTGCATGATCCGTTCCTAATTTTGATGTGTGATTCTCACTGAGACGAATTCAAATATATGAGGAATGTGTGCCAAAAATGTTTCCATTATGAATTCACATAAACTCCAGTGGTAGTCGTTTGAGAGCCTGTGTTTAATAAAGCTGTGAAGCATGACCTGACATAACTTGTAGCCCAACTTAGAAAACCCCTTAGAGAGAGGCAACCTGTGTCCCTCTAAGGGCTGTGGCAAACCCCAGTTGTGCAATGGACCATGCTCCATGTTTTACAAACTATAGGGTACCAGCAGCTAACACCCTGGTTGGCCGCAGACCACATGATGTGCTAAAGCATTGGCCGCTGTCATGCAGCGCCCTCCCAAACTCATGCAACACTAAAGGGGCCAGGATGGTAGTGGTGGGGTGAAGACATAGGTGCCAGGAGGGGCCCTGGGCATAGGAGCAAGTATGAAGTCAGGCAGGGTGTAGGGCCTCAGATGGGCAGGAGATTTAGATATGTTTCTGGGAGCAGTGTGTGGTGTAATGTGCCCTCATAAACTGTAATGTTCACTGGCGCCCATAGTGTATAATCACTTTCCTGATAGTGTTGCACCCCCAACACACTTTGCATAATATATCGCAGCCCCGTAGTCCCCCGCTACACTCCATGATCTGTTCCATGTACAGTGCAAAAAGTCCCCCCCCACCCACAGTCCCTGATCACACCAGAAACCAGTGCAAGAATTCAACCTGGTGATGTAGTGGACCCTTCAAACCCTCCCTCACCCCATTAGTCAGTGCCATACCATCCTTTCCCCCCTTCCCTGCAATGATTCTGCGACTGGCGCTGCCCTCCACACAGCACCATGGCCAGCCACAGAAAATGCCATGCACATGCAGTATACAGTATACAGTATGCGTCTAGTGAAACGTCGTGCTGTGGCTGGCCATAGTGGTATGTGGAGAGTGGTGCCAATTGCAGGTGACTGCAGAGAAGGGGGGAAGGGCTGGTTTGGTAAAGATTGATGGCATGGTGGCATGGGGAGGGTGCGGGATCTGGTACACCACTAGGGTGTAGTCTTGCTTTCCCCCCCCGGTGAGACAGGGGACCGGGGCACTGGAGCAAAGTGACACTTTTTAGTACAGACACTTATGAGATTGGGGAGTGGTAGTGGTGGCTGTACGGGGCTTGGGACTATTCTGCAAAGGTTAAGGGGTGGCGCTACACTCTCAGGAGTGGTAAAGTACTGGCACCAGTGTAATTTATAGTGTACAAGGGCACATTGTGACCGCACACTGGTCCCTACCACCTAGGTAATATCTGCTGCCTATCCGTACCCCAACTCCCCTTCTGCCGCACGTGTGTACTTGTCCCCTTCACCACCCCATCCCATGGCCACAACCACTTACACCACCTCCTGGATGGTCTAAGTGGTACTCCCTACTGTGTCCATGGCTGGTCTTTGTAAATGCAAGAAAAGGGAATGTGGCTGTCCTGCCATGGTGCAAGTCCATGCCCTGCTGCTTTTGGTTGTTTGGCACAACCCTGGCACAAGGGGACTTTGGGGCAGCAGTGTTTGTGGAAAGGATGCATGTTGCCTTTGAAAATCACATGTGGGCCTGGATTTATAAAACCCGGTCATGAGCAGTGACAATGGCAGCTTGTGCTGAGTGCTGGTGCGTCCAGGACCCTGTGCCCAATTTTCAATGGGACAGGGTCCCGGCACCAAAGTCCCAGTGCTTGTGGCAATGGAGGCAGTGTACCAAACTGATGGCACACCCAGAAGGAGTGCTACAACCACTATGGGGTGGTGGGGTGGCAACTGTGCCATTGGATGGGTGCAGGGTGTTGCCCCTCCCACAAAGCCCAAGATGTGCCAGGACCAACCCAAAGAAATCCCTGGTGATCTGGTGGGCCCCCCTCCACGCCCTGATCTGCCCATACACATGATCATACTCAGAACTCACTCTTTTGTGATCTAGTGGCCCCCATCCCCCACCCCACTCCCCCCCAATCCTGGGACATTATCCTCTAACTGGCACAGCCCTCCACACGCCACCAAGACCAGCTGCCAAATGAACTGTTACAGCGCATATAGTCTTTTCGGTGGCCGGCCATAGTGATGTGTGGAGGGCTGTACCAGTCGCTGAATAATGTCTCAGAATGGGGGGAGCAGGGTGGTGAGCACTACTTGCTGGAGTGGGGGGCCACTAGATCACCAGGGAGTGAGTTCTAAGTATGATTATGTGTAGGGGCAGATCAGGGTGTGGAGCGTTGGCCACTAGATCACCCAGGGTTGATTTAATTATGTGTCCGGACAGATCGGGGCAAAGAGGGGGGCCACTAGATCACCAGGGATTGATTTATTATGTGTCAGAGCAGATCGGGGTGGGGGGCCACTAGAACACCAGGGATTGGTTTATTATGTGTCACAGCAGATCGGGGTAGGGGGCCACTAGATCACCAGGGATTGATTTATTATGTGTCAGGGAAGATCGGAGTGGGGAGGGGGGCCACTAGATCACCAGGGATTGATATATCACTATTGTGCTATTTATATCATCAAGTGTAGGGGCAGATCGGGTGGGTGACTCAGTGGCACACAGTGAACATCTCTCCCAGGGGATGTCTAAATACCATTACGGTACTTAGCACTTTGTCCCTGGGGAGGGCTTTGAAAATCCATAATTAGGGGTTGTGGTAGCCAGGGTCTGCTGCAAGCCCCCTAGCGCCAAGTCGCAGCCACTTTTGTGGCGCAATACTGGCCCAAGGACACCGTGGTGTAAGCAGCTTGCTGCTTGATGCGGGCTGCTTTCTAAAATAGCTCAGGGCGCTTCCCTTGGTGCAAGAAACACCTTGCGCCATTCTAGTGGCTTTGAGAAGCCAGCCTGTGATGTACATTGTATTGCAAATTACGACTTGCATCTAACACTTTTGTTGCAAGTCCCTTGCGTCATTCTAACTCGAGTGAATTGGTCTTTTGACTTACGTCCACTTTCCATAGCACTTTGGCTCTCCTCTGCCTATTCCATGCAGCACTGAATTTTATTAATGAATCTGCCATTACCTTGTCATATGTCACACTATTTGTAACATACATCAGTCTGTCTTTGAAAAGCTTCAGTTGCACCTCTCATCTGTGTGTATCTTCCTCTGACTTTATTGCATGCTATTTCGATCTTTAGCTACTTTTTTCCTACCTGAATTATTTAAATTTTGCATAACATTTTTACAGGTAAAGTATGGGGAAAGTCACTGATATTACATCTAATTCACCAGTACTCAATGTTTTTTTTATAGCTTTTAAAACTTGGATGCTGTGGAGTTTGCAAGTTGTCCACTAGTAATATATTTCAGCCCACCCTATTAAGAGGGTATCATTGAGCCTTCTCTGTGTCCCGTTTCATATTAGGAAATGTGTAGAACAGATGCTTGGTTCTGACTGGTTCAGAGAGTTGTTTCAGTGGGCATTTATGATACAACGATGCCCATGTAAAAACAAGTCCCTGTGCCAAGTATCCCTTTACCCAGAGAAATCCCTGTGTCATGTTTGAAATTTGAAGTTGAAAGGCACATTTAGGTTAGTATTGCTTGCTTAGTAGTCCTTCTTTCTGTTCACCCCGGGCCCTAAACCACAGCTGTCCATGCGTGTGTATGTGTTGCTTAGCACCACGTATCTGGTGATGGGCACCTCCACACAGAAGGACTTATGCCTGGTTCATAGATCAATCTGGCACTGCAACCTAGGCTCCTGCGGACAATAGTGAAATGATAGAAACATAGAAACTGATGGTAGATAAGGACAACTAGGCCCATTTAGTCTGCCCATTTTCCCTGCCTACTGTAAAAGCCTCAGACCCTATTTGATCTCCAGCTTTACCTCCTCATTCCTATTGCTAGGGTTCCCCCTATGCCTGTCCCATGCATGCTTGAATCCCCCCACTGTATTTTCCCCCACCGCCTCTGCTTGGAGTTTATTCCATGCATCCATCACCCTTTCTGTGAAGAAATATTTCCTCACGTTACCCCTTAGTTTACCCGCTTCCAGCCTCATGTCATGCCCCCTCATTCCTGGACATCTCCTTTTCTGTAAGATGTTACACTCTGGTACCCTACTTATGCCTTTTGGATATTTGTAAGTTTTAATCATGTCTCCCCTGTCTCGCCTCTCCTACAGGGTATACATATTGAGGTGTCCCAGTCTCTCCTCATATGACTTTTGGTGCAAGCTCTGCACCGTCTTTGGTCACCCTTCTTTGAACTGCCTCCACCCTGTCTACATCCTTACAGAGATGTGGTCTCCAGATTTGGACACTGTATTCCAAATGAGGCCTCACCGATGATCTGTATAGTGGCAACATCACCTCCTTCCTTCTGCTGATGATACATAGAAACAGAATTTGATGGCAGATAAGGACTGCTTGGCCCACCTAGTCTGTCCATTTCCCTACCTAATGGATATGCTGCAGATCCTAGTTAACCAACAGCCTACTTCCTCCTAACCCCCAGTAGAATTGCCTTATGTCTGTACAATGCATTCTTGAATTCCCCCACTGTTTTTGAGTTTACGACCTCCTCAGGAAGGTCATTCCATGCATACAACCCTCTCTGTGAAGAAATACTTCCTCATATTACCTCTGAGCTGTCCCCCCTCTATCTTCAAATTGTGCCCCCTTGTTCTTGCACATCTCTTTTTCTGAAAGATGCTACCCTCTTGGACTTTGTTGATTCCCTTGAGGTATTTGAAAGTTTCTATCATGTCCCCCCTCTCCCTCCTTTCCTCGAGGCTATACATCTTAAGCTCTTTTAGTCTTTCTTCATATGTCTCTCTATACCTCTCTCTATGCACCCCAGCATCCAACTGGCTCTCCCCACAGCCTTGGCACATTGTTTGGCCACCTTTAGATCATCAGATATGATTACCCCCAAATCCCTGTTTGTTGACCATCTGTTTCCTCCTCCCCCATCATGTAATTCTCCCCTGGGTTCCTGCACCCCAAATGCATGATTCTGCACTTTTTTACATTAAATCTCAGCTGCCTTACTCTAGATCATTCCTCCAGTTTACCTCGGTCCCTCCTCATTTTTTCCATCCTTCCCGGAGTGTCCACCCTGTTGCAGGTCTTAGTGTCATCTGCAAAGTGGTGCACCTTCCCCTCCAGCCCCTCTGCAATGTCACTTATGAAGACATTAAACAGGACTGGACCCGGGACTGATCCCTGAGGCACCCCACTGGTCACCCTTCTTTCCTCAGATTGAGCACCATTTACCACAATCCTCTGTCTTCTATCACTCAGTCAGTTCCTAACCCAGATTACTACCTTGTGAGCCACTCACAGGCTGCCCAGCTTGCTCACAAGTCTTTGATGTGGAACAGTATCGAAGGCCTGACTGAAATTCAGGTAGGCTACATCCACTTATCTCCCCTGATCCACGACCTTAGTCACCCAGTCAAAGAAATCAATTAGATTTGTTTGACATGATCTTTCCACTGTGAATCCATGCTGTCTTGGATCATGTGCTCCACTGGCTTCAAGATGTTCCACGATCCTTTATTTAAGCAGTGATTCCATAATCTTCCCCACTATTTAGGTGAGGATGACTGGTTTGTAGTTTCCAGCATCCGCCCTACTGCCAGTTTTGTGAAGAGGGACCTGCATCTGCCCTCCTCCAGTCCTCCATAACCACTCCCATATCGAGTGACTCATTGATCAATGCTGCCAGTGGTGCATCAGTATCTCCCATAGTTCCCTGGACTGGCTCCTAGCTAGTTCTCTGGACAGGATATCTGAGGTCACTGTGCTCTCTGATTCCCTAAGTGATCTCTCCCTATCACCTGTCTATGGTCAAAAGAATTCAAAAAGGCTCCACTGACTATGGTAAAAAGTAGATTACTTAGAAAGGGCCTGTTAAAGGCATTCAAAGTGGAGCTCTCTGCTATTGACTGGTCACCCATAATAGCACTAAAAGATATTGATAAAGCTCTCCAATTCTTTGTGGATAAGGTCAGCTTGGTATGCGACAGATCTGCACTGATCAAAACAAGAAAATCCATAGGATACAATAATGGTTGGATAACCAGCGACCTTCTGAACCTTATGAGGGAAAGGGACAACATCTGGAGTAAAGCTAGGGCCTCTGGGAATCAGTATGACCTATAGAGATACAGGACCACAAGAAACAAGTGCACCCTCCAAATCCGGTGTGTCAAGGCCAATTACTACATGAATCAGCTAGGAAGGAACTGGAGTGTTGGGAGGTGGTTCTGGGACAAGATTAAGGAACTTACTGGAAAGGATGACAAAACTCAACCATTGTTGCTTAATAAAAATGGCTCGAACTCTTTGGATCCCAATGCCATAGCAGAGGAATTCATCTCTGCCTTCACGGACCCAAGTTCTATACTCCCAGCTAATTACCAGACTCTACCTGTTGAAGTCTATGAGGGCACTCAGATGTCTAATAACCCCTCAAATTTCTATTTCAAATGAGTTACTGTCAGGGAAACCATGGGGTATGTCAAAAAGGTCTTGGGTAAAACTAGAGTGGGCAGTGACAACCTTGACATGAAAAAGACTGCGCTGGCAATCAATGAATTAATGGTTCCCATGTCCTATATTTTCAATAAATCTCTCATGCTCGGAAATTTCCCTGCTGTCTGGAAGCAAGCACTAGTAACTCTTATTCACAAGAATGGTGACAGGACTCTCACCACCAACTACAGGCCCATCTCGATTCTCTCTCCCTCTCTAAAGCCCTTGAGAAAATTGTGGCCGATCAAATCTCCGACTAAATTCACAAGTATCAACTGTAATGTCCTCAGCAGCATGGGTTTAGGAAGCACCACAGCACTATTCCTGCTCTTGTGGACTTCTCCAATTATGTTCTCAAGGCCATGGATGAGGGCAAACTGGTTGGAGCTGTCTTTATTGATCTAACAAAGGCGTTCGATACTGTCTGCCACCCTCTTCTCCTCACACAACTGCATGCACTTGGAATTGCTCCCAACGCAATATGCTGGTTCCAGGATTGTCTTTCCTCGAGGTCACAAGTCAAAGCAGGGCTCTCAGTGTCTACTGCAAAAGAAGTCTCCCTGGGTGTTCCACAAAGGTTCATCCTTAGTCCCTTGCTGTTCAGCTTATTTCTGAATAAGCTACTGAATGCCTGCTCCTGTAAAACAATTTTATATGCTGATGATGCCGTAAGCCTTAGCAGTCATCACCACATCAAGCATCTGCAAACTGATTTGCAGGCCTCCTTTCACCTCCTGGAAGCCTGGTTTATCTCTCAAAGGTTACTTCTTAAATACATAAAAGTAAATCAATACTGATATCCAGCCCCCAACTAAAAAAGAGATCCCCAGCTCTCACAGTCATGAATAACTTGGTAACCCACTGGAACAAGTGCACTGCTTCAAATACCTGGGCATTATGTTTGACGATACTCTCTCTTCTATGCAGCACGTTGACATGGAGGTTAAGAATATGAACAGCAAACTGGGAGTATTGTTCAAGCACAGGAAAAGCCTAACACCTAATGCCCTCAGGATCTCGGTCTCCAGCTCCATATTATCCACGGTTGATTATGGCTTAGCTGTCTTCGGTGCGGCCACGGACACTGCCCTTAAAAGGATTGCCACAGCCCTGAACAAAGCTTGTAGACTGTTGCTTAATGCTGATTACCTCACTCACACCTGCACCTTGTATAAGCAAGCTAACCTTCTCACACTCAGCAACAGGATCAGGTACCAGACTTGCATCCTGGGGAGAAAGGCATTGCTTTCCCAGACTCCTCCATGTATCTCGGACCTGATAAAGGTAGCTAGCTCTAACTATAATACCAGAAGCACAGCCCAGTCTCAACTCAGTGTCCCTTATCGCAGGACAGCTCAGGGTCAATGCTCCTTCTCTATCGAGCACCACTCTGGCTCAATGAAATCCCTGCAATTACTCATAGGATAACTAATTTGAAGGCCTTTAAAGCAGAGTTAAAGCTACATCTTATGAGCCTGAACACTTGCGACTGCGTGAACTAAGTCTATCCACCCCTTTTGCCTCCACCCCTGTTCCCCCCCCTGCTCTCCTCCACCTTTACTCGGCTCAACCTGTTGACACCTCACCTCTCCTCATCAGCTGTTTTCCCCTCTCCCCCACCTTTTCACCCCTTTCCACCACCAGTATGCACCCGAGCAATCCCTCCCACTCCCCTGCTCCTGGCAAACCTTCAGCGCATATAATTCCTACCTTAACTACTCTCCATGCTTCCCCTACACCTTGTTTTCTTGTGCAACCCCCCCAGCTCAAACCACTCCTCCCCACCTCACCCTCAACCTGCATTACCCCTCTCCCCTGATCTACTGTTACCCCTGACAAGGCCTATAGGGGCTGCAATGTTGCTAACTACAGCTGTAACACATACTGTGTGACAGAGGCAGGGGGACCACCTCTGCTGATACAAAGGCAAATATTGGAACAATCTATATCATGAGTACAGAAGGTAACTCTATATTATTACCTGAACCAGGTGGCACTACAGGTGTACCTGCACTAAGATCCATTATGACACTGAATGGTGAAGTAGCCATTAAATGTTCAGCCTGCTCTATGTACTTACTAGTACAAATATTGCCCACTTCTGAACCCGCATTTATTTGCGATAAATGTATATCAAACAAACAGATGCAAGAGGAAATAGTATCCTTTGCAGCAAGATTACTGTTCATTGAAAATAGTCAGATCGATATACATAGACGTTGTAGTGCACTAAATTGTCCCCCTCTTTAGTTTGAATCTGAACTTACTTGAAAAATGATGCTGAATATAGTGATGATTGGTCCCTAGTAAATAGCTCAAGGGTCCACAAAAAAGGTCATAAAGCAGACCAGTTCCGCATCACTACTCAAAATTGCTTCTCAGCACTCACTCTATTGAAGGATAGTAATACAAATATCGATGATCTTGAGCATAATGTATGCTGCCGTCAAGCTTCAAATACTTCTGAAACCATCTCACATGACTTAATTGATCTAAACCTGATTCCTCCAATCACACTGAATGCCCCTAGTATTCACCATACTGAACCGAAGAGTTTTAACAGGGTTCCTTCCCCTCTTCCTAATAACAACATATCTCCCCTAAAGCTGCATGATTCCCCTATGGACACCAATGTTACCTTAGCTCCCATGGATTCTACGGATTCTACCCATCAAGTATATGTATTGGGGGACTCTATTATAAAACACCTCGACAGGGCTATCTGCAACCCCGACAAAGTTAATCGGTACATGCTCAAGTTTTAGGGGTGTTAGAGTTTCAAACATTACTGAAATGGCTACTAGTATTCTTACTAATGCTGGTCACAACCCATTAGTAATAATACATGCAGGTACTAATGACATTAACCGTACTAGCCCTTTACAATTAAAAAAAGACTTTGTTGCTCTAAATAATCTACTAGTGGAAAAAGGCTGTACGGTATGTTTTTCGGAGATACTCCCAGTACCAAGAGCATCTGAGGGTGTTACCTATAAAATAAAAAAAAAAACAATGAGTGGTTAAGGAAGTGGTGTCTTAAACAAAGTATCCTATGTATTCCTCATTGGGAAAAATTCTGCGATAGAGACTCACTATTCTGCTGGGATGGCTTGCATCTGAGCTGAAGAGGGAGTGCACTGTTGGGTAAAACTCTAGCAGCCATGACACATAACTGTTTAAACTGAGCCGTGTGGGAGAGTTTGGGAGTGCTCCCAATTCTCTTAATGGTGGTACCAAATATGAAACATGTAGGACCTGTCATGTAATTTCATTTAATGCCAGATCTCTCAATACTCTTAATATGTTAGAAATGGAAGCTCAATGTTCCCTCCTAGACCTGAGTATTATTGCTGTCAACGAAACATGGCACGACCCAGCTTCAGTATGGCATAGAGAAATCCCTCATTTTAAGCTTTACTTTAGAAATAGGAAAAATAGGTTGGGTGGGGGTGTATGTTTATATATTAGAAACAACATCCCTTCACATGAGATTACATTGGAAACAAATACTGAATTTCTTTGGGTATCAATTCAGTTAAAGGGCCAACCTAATCTTACCTGGGAGTATGTTATAGACCATCATCAGTTGACTTAAAATATACTGAAGACTTAATTAATATAATTTTTGACACTGTTCAAAAAGGAGAAAGTCTTATTATGGGAGACTTCTAACAGCAAAAACCGAACAAGAAAAACTATTTTTGTCATTAATTATTGATCTAGGTTTGGAGCAACTTGTACATTAACCAACTAGGGGTACGAATATACTTGCCCTAATCATTACTAATACTGAAACCAAATTTACAGATACAATTATCGCACCTCCAGTTGGTAGTAGTGATCACAACTCAGTACAATTCAGTATCAATATTAAAATTTCAACACTTTCAAATGATAAAATATATAAAGATTATAATAAATCAATTTTTTTAGAAATAAAATCAGCAATAAATAGAGTTGATTGGGAGAAAGCATTTCATAACTTGTCAATAGATAAAACATATGATATTTTTTTACATATTATACGTCAACTAGAAGATCTATATGTTCCTAATAAAATCAAATATAACAAAAAGGGTAAAATACCTGTCTGGTTTACAAAGTCAATAAGTAAACAAATTGAAAGAATAGAGAGTTTATTCAGGAAACTCAAAAAATATTCTAACCCCATAATCAGACAGAAATACAAACAAGCTGTATTATTATTAAAGAAATCTATAAAACAGGCTAAACTCAAATTCAAATTTAAATTAGCTCACTCCAAATCCAATCATAAATCTCTTTATTCATACATTAACAGTAAAAAATGTAATGTCAGGACAGTTGGACCACTTCAGGAAAATGGAAATATGTTTAATACTGATCAGGAAACAGCTAACAAATTAAATAATTATTTTTGTTCATTTTTTGAGGCAACTGGCTTAAATACTACAGTTCATAAAAACAATTCCCCCTTCCCACCTCTAAATACTATTGAAATAACAAATGCCTTATCATTTCTCAAAAAGTCTACAAGTCCAGGACCAGATAGTATCCACTCAAGATTTCTGATTGAGACTTTGAACTCATTGGTCCTTCCACTCACCTTACTTTTTAATAAATCATTATTACAAAATGAAATCCCTAAAGACTGGTGCAGCGCTATACTGACCCCGATTCATAAAAAGGGAAATAGATGCAATGTACAGAACTATCGCCCAATTAGTTTAACTTCCATTACTGGGAAAGTTATGGAACGCATAACTAAATCTAGGATTGAAGAAATGCAACAGCTCTCCACACAAGATACATCTCAACATGGTTTTAAACCTGAGCATTCGTGTACCACTAACTTAATTTCATTCTACAATACAGTAAGTAGAATTTAGATCAAAATGTCCCCTCAGACGTTATTTTACTTGATTATAGTAAAGTGTTTGACAAGGTGTCACATATGTTGCTGATTAATAAACTTCACAGCTTTGACTTTTCATCTTACTTAGTTAATTGGATTTCCCGGTAGCTTCATAATAGGACACAGAAGGTTAGAGTCAATGGAGACCTGTCAAATCTGGGAAGAGTGACGAGTGGTATATCTCAGGGCTCTGTACTTGGCCCTACTTTGTTCAACCTTTTTATATCAGATATGAATATCTCCTTGAATCACATCATCTCAAAATTTGCAGATGATACAAAACTAGGGGGCAGAGTTGATTCAACAGCTAATATGTTACTATTACAACAGGATCTAGAACATATTGAACACTGGGCTAAAGTCAATCTAATGACCTTTAATACTGAAAAATGTATAGTACTTCATTTTGGAAAGAATAACTTACAGAATAATTATTATTTAAATAATACTTATCTCAAATCAACATTCTGTGAAAAAGATCTAGGTATTCTGATAGACAATAAATTGTCATCCAGTAATCACTGTAATAAAATAGCCAGAACTTCTAACATAATCATTAAACAGATTAGGAGAACATTTATTAACACATCAAAACACTGTTTGATACCCCTATATAGGGCATATATCAGATTACATTTAGATTATGGGTCTCCCTTTTGGAACCCTTACCTGAGGGGTGACATAAACCAATTGAAACAAGTTCAGAGACATTTTACAAAAACTATTCCAAGACTGAAAACAAAACACTACGACACTAGACTTAAGGAAACAGGACTCTATCCTCTTTATTTAAGGAGGAAACAGGGTGATATTCTGCTAACTTACAAACTCATCAAAACTCCACAATTAATGAAACAATGCAGGCTAACATTAGCAAATAAACGTACAGTGGGCAGATTGCATAACCAACAGCTCAAGGTTCATTGGACAAATACAAACAGACATGACAACTTTTTTAATATAAGAGCAGCTAAACAATGAAATATACTACCTTATGAGTTGATTGATTCTACATCTTGATATATTCAAGTCAAAGCTTGATAAATGGCTAAATTTAACCCACAGTCATCAGAGACCCACTGTTGTGGGGGACGATCATGATGGGACTTGAGCCTTCTTTTGTCCTACAAAATCTAATAAATCCAATAAAACTTGTGACACTTGGCCAGCTGGTTACAATTATTCTATGATTTTTGTAATACAGAATGTGGTATGTGATTGTCTGTCATGAGACATCCTGTGCCCCTAGAATGCACCCCCCCCATGGTTTCAGCTACAGGATGTTAACCTGAAAGCCAGGAGATAATTAAAGACTAGAGAGACATAATTAAGGGTCGCCTGTTTATCTGACTTAATTGTAGCTGACCAGCTGCAAGGATAGGGATTGTAAACTTTTATGACATTTCTGAGGAGTTGTATTTTATCGACCTCCTGCTTTTGAAATGGGAAAATAGGAACTACTCAAAGATCTAAGAGGAGCAGGAGACCACTCGAGATCAAAGAGGGGATGTGATTTAAAGAGAGTCATCATTTGCAAAATAAGTTTTGCTGAAGTCACAGTGTTTAATATACCTCTTGATAGGACATCCTGTTTTGTATATATTTTTTATATTCTGAAAGGAGGAGCTAGATGACCTCATGGAAGGGGTTGAAACACAGCATTTTAAATTGTATTCTGTGTTTCATCTGAGACGCATTCCTGTTGGATTCTGAAACAATAACATCTACTTTAAACACTGTTTTAGAAAGTAATACATTAGATAGACAACTCTCATTGTATTATTGTAGGAACTTGTTTGCACTTTTTCCTTGTTTTCTTTTAAGTGATTGTATCATTTGTGATATATGGCTCTGTGTTTACATTTTACCTATTTTTATCCATTTTCTAAGTAAACCTCATATATTTAAAGAGACTGCCTGGTACCTTCGAAGTTCTTTCTTTTGCATGTGAATAACAAGCGGTTAAAGCTGACTAAACTGTTCAAAGCTTGACGGTAATACCAAACTGGGAAAAGGTAAGAATTTTCCTAAGGTCTTTCATAGAGTTTTTAAGGGTTCATTTTGTATACCTAGCTAGGTGCCCTTGGTGAAAGATATCTGGCATTCCTCGAAGAGCAGAATTATCTGAGCCTGTACATTTGGGTATGCTAGCATAAGGTTCACAGTTTGAATCCCTCCAGAACTTGAGACCAAAGGCGATTCGGACCCACAAAACAGACAGGAGGGTTACCCTGTTCTGTTAACTGTTCTCATTACTGCGCTGAGGTTGGCACTGTGGGAGCAGAGGGCCTGACCTGCTGAGTGGGGTTGTGACAACACTTACTGTTATTTTGTAACCTTCTGATCCATTGTTCCTTCTTTATTCTGATTGTAACACTTTTAATTTCTGTCAAGGTATTGTCCTATTGTATTGTCTGTACTGTATCCATGACGTGGAACCTTTGTAAAAGAGTCTGTACTCAAAAACTGTTTCTGAATTATAATAAATAATTAAATAAATAAAATAATATTCTAGGATGTATCCCATTTGGTCCCATTGTCTTGTCCACTTTCAGTTTTGTGAGTTCTTGTGAGACTCTCTTTTTTACTTAAATGGACTAGTATCCATCTCCCTCCCATATTTATTCATGTTGCCTACCTGTGCACCCTCACCTTCTTCTTCTGTGAATACAGAACAAAAATATTTGTTCAGTGTTGATGCTTTTTCCAGGTCCTCTTCCACACACTCTCCTTCTTCTTCTTTAAGCCTTACTATCCCACCCCTGGTTTTTCTCCTTTAATGTGTCTACAAAAAGTCTTGTGTCTTTTTTGTGTTGCTTGCATGCATGTGCAAGAAACACATTGCATCACATTTTCTTCACAAGGTTGTGGAGGCACTGCAGTGTTGTGCAAATGGCAGCAGCCCATTAAGGGGCTGGTCTCTGTCTCGGCCAATAGATCAGCCTGCTGTTGATCACTGGCAGTTAATGAGCAGGCCACTAGATCAAAGTAACTGAGCCGCTGCAATCAGGGAGTGCCCCGTCACTATGCAATCAGCTGTTTGTACACAGGGTCTCCCTGACTGCAGCAGCCAATTACACAGCTCCATTGTGCAGTGTTGCCATGGCGACAGCTTCTCCATCGGCCTCTCACAGTCCCCACCAAGCCGACGGAAAGTCACCGCCCGGCTTTCAGTGTACCTTCCTAGTGAAACATTTCAATAAAGAATAAAAATAAAAAGCCAACCAGGGATGCCCAATCCCCCTCGGCTCTTGCCACACCCCCGCACTTATATGTGCCAACAGGAGTGCCCAATCCCCCTGTCAGTATGCCACCTGACTGATAATTTTGCTGACAGGAGGAGCCCACTCCCCATTGGCATAATGCTCCCCCCCAATTTCTTGTGTGCCGAGGGGGTGCCCAATCCTCCTCGGCTCTTGTTCCCCTCCCCAGCATTTCATATGAGCTGAAGGGGGTGCCCAATCCCCCATTGGCTACAGCCCCCCCAAACACTCAAGTGGCATACTGGGAACCCACCCCAGTGTGCTAAAATTA
Organism: Neoceratodus forsteri; assembly: GCA_016271365.2. Classification (NCBI taxonomy): domain Eukaryota; kingdom Metazoa; phylum Chordata; order Ceratodontiformes; family Ceratodontidae; genus Neoceratodus; species Neoceratodus forsteri. Next base: position 138,404,526 of record CM057449.1, on the reverse strand, counting down.
AATCTCACTGAAAAAAAGAAAACCTTCCTGCAACTTTTTTTTGGTAAATAAACCTACAAAAACAGAAAACAGTCCCTCGCTGAGTCTGTGGCCTGTCTCCCAACCCGCGACCACCCTCTGCACACCCTGCCTCCCCACACCCCCTCACCCCATACTTACCTCCAGAGCCTGGCGCGACAATTTTCGGTGGACCGGGAATACATCTGCACTCTTCAAAGCCGACCACAAACTGAAGAAATGCCGGTAAGCTGTATAATGACATAAAAGGTTTTTTTCAACTTTGGTGCATATCTCAGCCATTTTGGGGAATTTTTTTCACCAAATTTTCAAGATGGGGTTCTTGGGACCCCACCTCATGAACTCAGTCACTGTCATTTTGTTATTCGGTCCTGAAAGGTGATTTCCCATTCACTGTGTGGAACCACCTTTCGGACCGATTAAAAATTACAGTGTCACAGTTCATGAGGTAGGTCTTAAAAACCTATGTTGAAAATCTGAGGAAAAATTCCCAAAAATGACTGTTTTACAAGCGTGCATTGTGCAGTTCCTACGCACGGTTGTAAGTTAGAGCATTTTTAATATTTTCACTCTAGAGTTTCAACATTGCTATTTTACCACACCTTCTTATGAACAGTACAGCTGTCATTTTTCACATCTCACCTGAAATGTGTTTTCGCACATGTAGCACACAAAGGCACGGTCGGTGTGTGAAATGAATGTTCAGGACAGATTAAGAATATCACTGTGACACTGTTCATGACGTATGCTCCAAAATCCCTATGTTGAAGATTTGGTGAAAAAATTCCCCAAAATGACTGTTTTACGAACATGCATTTCGCAGTTCCTACGCACGCTCATAACGTCAAGCATTTTTAATATTTTCATGCCAGATTTTCAGCATTGCCAGTTTACCTTACCTCCTTATGAACAGTACAACTGTCATTTTTCACATATCATCCAAAATGTGTTTTCGGACATATAGTACACAGTGGCGTGGTCGGTGTGCAAAATCAATGTTCAGGACAGATTAAGAAAATCACAGTGACACTGTTCATGAGCAGAGGTCTTAAGCTGGTTATGTTGAAAATTTGGTGATGAAAGTCCATAAAATGACTGTGTTATGAGCGTGCATTGTGCAATTTCCACACACCCTCGTAAGCTCACAAATTTGTAATCTTTTCAATCAAGATTTTCAACATTGGCATTTTTCCACACCCCCTTATGAACAGTACAGCTGTCATTTTTCACACCTTGGCTGAAATGTGTTTTTGCACTTCCGGTGCAGAATAGCACGGTCACTGTGGGAAATTAGAGTTTGGGATAGATTAAGAAAATCACAGTGACACTGTTCATGAGCGGAGGTCCCAAAATGCCTGTATTGAAAATCTGCTGTAAAAAATCCCCAAACTAATTACATTGTGGGTGTGTGTTGCGCAGTTTCTATGCACACTCGTGACTTCACCAGTTTTTTTATATTTTCATTCCAGATTTTCAACATTACCATTTTTTACACCTCCCATGAACAGTACAGCTGTCATTTTTCACATCCTGTTTAAAATGTGTTTTCGCACCTGTGGCACCAAATGGCGCAGTCGCTGTGCAAAATTACCTTTCGGCTAATGAACTGATAGTGTCTCTGTTCATGCGGTAGTATCACAAAAAGCCTGTGTTAAAAACCTGGAGTAAAAATACCAAGAAACGCCTAGGGTGTTAGGGTTTTCGACCATAACACCCTACCCTGCAGGGATTGGCAGGCGTCAGGGATGTGACTTGGGATTGTCGACAGTAATGCTCATGCCATTCCACCCGCACATGCACCCTGCAGCCAGTGACAGGCATCGAGGTGCGCCTTGGACTCTTTGGCCCCAGAGTTCATCCCATTCTCCTATACTACACCCATTTCAGCATATTTGATTATGGAATGAGATGGATAAAGCCCAAACACCCAAGGCACACCTCAACACTTGTCAGTGTCTGCAGGGTAGGGTGAGGTGAAATGTTGTGACCATTATGGGTGATGACCCAAAGGCACACCCCAATGCCTGTCCATCTTTGCAGGGTGGGGGCGGGGTTGGCATCACTTTAATACTTCACTGCCATTCCTATACTGCATGGGACCGATTCTCATAGGGGCCTGCGTCTGGCACAAGCTGCGGCAAACAGCAGCTTGCACCAATGCCTGGTGTGCCAGGGACCCTGCATCTGATTCAGGTACAGGAGGGGTCCCAGCGGCTAAGTCCCCATGCTTGCATTGACTGGAAACCTGTGGCAAACCCCTGGTACACTGCACAGGTCCACTGCAGGCCACCAGAGACTAACAAAGGACCCCCATCTCACTAGGTAATGGGCATGTGGACCCAACCTGGTGGGCCGGTGTCACCCCACCATGTTTGGTGCAATTGGTGCCTGGCCACAGAGATGAGTAGTGGGATGTGCCATGCACTGGGGAGCAGTCAGGACAGGTGTACGAGGGGGTTGGGCACTGTACCACCATAAGTTGGTGCTGTGGTAGCGCCGATGGGGCAGACATCAGGAATTGGGGGAGCCGCTGCCAGTATGGGCAGTATCAGAACAGGGATAACAACATAGTACATAGGTGGCATTGGAGAGCTACATGGGGTGCCATTGGACTGCTAGGACAGGGGCCACACATACGGGGCCACACTCGGGGGTGTATAATGGGTGGACCGACACCCATGGTGTGCGGCATACAGGCATGTCACCCAAGGGAGAATGTCTAAGTCCCCTTATGCCTGCCCTGCCTGGTCTAAGGGCACTTAGAATTTCTCCCACCAGGTGATGCCTGTGAATCGCAGGATGCAGCTTGCATCAGCCGCAGTCCCCTACCACCATGCCGCAGTGCACTGCAGGTGCAAGCCCTGTTTGGGGCACGTGGATTGCAATTGGCGCAGGCCACCTTTGTGACTCGCACAGAGGGCAGTCATGGACGCAAGGTGCACCTTGCTCCATATCTGTTCTGCGCAGGTGCCTTGCATTCAATGCAGGGCTTTGAGAATTGGGCCCCATCTGTCTAACTCCTGCACTTCCACTGCTAATGCCAGCAAGCAACCATTTGGCATTGACAAATGCTAGTTTAGTAAGCTCTGGCCCGTAAGAGGCTCACAGGTGCTCAGTGGGGAGCCCATTAATTAGGAACAGGCTGCATCTCCTTTTTAATGCCTCTATAAGTGACATTGCAGAGGGACTGGAAGGAAAAGTATGCCTCTTTGCAGATGACACAAAGATCTGCAGCATGGCTGATACAGAAGGAGGCTTGGAAAGGATGAGAAGGGACTTGGCAAGGTTGGAGGAATGGTCAGAAGTATGGCAGCTAGGATTCAATGCAAAGAAGTGCAAAAAAAATGCACCTGGGAAACAAAAACCCTGGGGAAGATTACACAATGGGGGGGGGTAGTATCAACAACAAAAATGGAAAGGGATTTGGGGGTAATCATATCAGATGAGCTTTAGGTTAGCAAGCAATGTGAGTAGGCAGTAGGGAGGGCTGGACAGATATTGGGATGTATAGGGAGAGGCATCAGCAGCAGAAAACAGGAAGTTGTTATCCCCCTGTTCAGACAGTTGGTGAGACCCCATCTGGAGTACTGCGTCAAGTTCTGGAGACACCATCTCCGCAAGGACATAGACAGGATGGAGAAAGTCTAGAGGAGGGCAACTAAAATGGTATAGGGTCTGCAAGGGAAGCCGTATGAGGAGAGACTGAAGGAGCTTAATATGTATACCCTTGAGGAAAGAAGGGAGAGGGGGGGGACATGATAGAAACTTTTAAGTGCCTCAGTGGAATCAACAAAGTCCAAGAGGGTAGCATCTTTCAGAAAAAGAGACATGCAAGAACAAGGGGACACAATTTGAAGCTAGAGGGGGGACAGCTCAGGGGCAATGTGAGGAAGTATTTTTTCATGGAGAGGGTTGTGCAGGCATGGAACAGCCTTCCTGAGGAGGTTGTGGGGTCTAAAACTGTGGGAGAATTCAAAAATGCATGGGACAGACATAAGGCAATTATAGTGGGGATAGGAGGAAGTAGGCTGTTGGTTAACTAGGATCTGCAATTATAGTGGGGGTAGGAGGAAGTAGGCTGTTGGTTAACTAGGATCTGCAGCTTATCCAGTAGGTAGGGAAATGGGCAGACTACGGGGGCCAAGCGGTCCTTATCTGCTGTCAAAGTCTATGTCTCTATGCTTCTATCTCTCCTGTCTGCAAGCTCAGCCCAGGCTAATGTACAAAGACTTTATCACATTTCTTATGAGTCTTTCCTTAAACATGTTTTATCTGTTTACAGGAGTGCAGCTGATTTGAGGCCAAAATCAAAAACAAATAGTTATAGTAGCAGAGCCCCCCCCCCACACACACACACACACAAACACACTCCCCGAAAAGCTGTTTAAAAGCCTGCAATTCATTCAAATAAATTCCATTACCTTACTTAGTTGGGGTTTGGTGCCAACAAGTGTAAAATCATGTACCTAGGGCATAGAAACCCTGATGCTGAGTATAGGATCGGGGGGAGGTGCTGATACTCACTAGACATGAAAGGGTCCTTGAGGTTATTATATCAGAGGACCTCAAGATGGTAGTACAGTGTGACAAGGCTATGGGCAGGGCAAATTGGATTCTGGGGTGCATAAGGAGTGGCATCTCCAGTAGGAGGAGGAGGGATGTTGTGCTGCCATTGTATCACTCCCTGGTATACCCCCAGCTAGAGTACTGTGCCCAGTTTTAGAGTCCACACTTCAGAGGATGGCAACTAAAATGGTTCAGGATTTTCACAGGTATCCCTACAAGGAAAGGCTGAAGAATCTCAACATGTTCACTCTGGAAGAGAGGAGGGCAAGAGGTGACATGATCAAGACCTACAAAGTACCTCACAGAGGTAAAGAGGGTACATTTGGGGAGTTTCCTTCAAATGAGAATGAGCACCCAAACCAAGGGACATACAATGAAGCTGGGGGATGGGGGGAGTTCAGGATAGATGTGAAGAAATATTTCTTTACTGAAAGGGTGGTAGACACCTTGAACAGACTGCGAGGAGAAGTGGTGGAGGCTAAAATGGTAGGGGGCATGAAGCATTCATGGGATAAATATAGGGTATAGTAGAAAAAGGGGAAGGAGGGGGTCAACGGAGATCGATAGGGCTATGGAGGTGGAGTAGGTTCAAGTTCATTGCAGGAAAAATCCATTGAGCAAGCTCATTCACAAGGAGGTCCTGATGGACGCAGGCAGAATAAGACATACAGTAATATATACGGGCAGGAGTTACAAGTAGGTAGAGAACACTTGGGCAGACTGGATGAACTGAGCGATCCTTTTCTGCTGACAAATTCTATGTTTCTATGGCATCATGTGTTCATTCAGGTGCAGTTTTTATTTAAATTTGGGCCTACTATACATCCAGATGTAAGGTACAGTAAATTACCGAATTAGATGCAGCCCACTTACAGTACAATAAACAGAACCCCAGTGCTTCGAGAAGTCTTTGCTCTTCATAAAGCTGCTTAAACAGCTGGGGTTCTGCTGCAGTGTCCACACCGGTATGCTGATCTTAAAATCGATGCCACATCTGAATGAGTACTCGATTCTTGCTCACTCCATTTCTTCCCCACTTTGAAAGCTGCTTGTCCTGAGTTAGTTTTGGGCTGGCAGCACCTTGCCTGTGTTGGAAGATGACCAATAAGTGGCACTGAAAGACGTCAGACTTCACGGACTGTGAAGGCAGCTGCTCAGCTACCATCTTGGCAAGAAGAAGACTGTAGCCGTGGCCACCGATGACTGTTGGGGTGTGGGGATAGGGGGACCAAAGGGGACAGAAATAAGGAGATAAAATCATAATAAAAATTGTGAGACCTTCACCAGCTTTCCAAAACGCTTGCCAGTAAAAGAACACTCTATGAAGTTTTTCAAATGGCAACACAATCTGGTGAGCCCTTTGTCTGCTGTCTGACACCAGGCATCAACCAGTGTAATATTGCCTAAAGAAGGCAGTGTGGTCATCAGTTTACTGAAATACTGGAGATTACAGATTTATAAGAACAAAAGAATATCACACAGAAGCTGGCACGTGCCTATAGCAGCTGTCTCCTGCTTCTCAGTAGTTATATTTATACCCTTAAGGTACTTGAATGTTTCTATCACATCCCTCTTTCCCTCCTCTCTTCCAGTGAGCACATGTTGAGGTCCCTTAATTTCTCCTCATAAGTCTTGTGTTGCAAGCTCTGTACCATCTCCAGCCTGTTAATATCCTTATGAAGGTGCGACCTCCAGAACTGCACACACTACTCCATGTGAGGCCTGACCATGGTTTTATATAATGGCATCACTACCTCCCTCCCTCCTTATGCTGGTGATACCCCTGCCTATGCACCCCAGCATGTCACTGGCCCTTCCTGCTGCCTTACCACTTTGACGTTTTCAGGTCATTTGAAATAAGAACCCCCAGGTTCCTTTCCTTCTTTGTGATTGTCAGCAACTCCCTCCCCCCTCATCCTGTAGCTTTCCCCAGGGTTTATGTGTCCCAGGTACATAATTTTGCACTTTTTTGAATTAAACTTTAGTTGCCAGTCCTCAGACAATTTTTCAAGCTTCCCCAGGACCCTCCTCATTTTCTCCACCCCCTCTGGGGTATCCACTGTCTTACAGATCTTGGTGTCATCTGCAAACAGGCAGACCTTTCCCTTCAACCCTTCTGCAATGTTGCTAATGAAGACATTGAACAAGACTGGCCCCAGGACCAATCCCTGTGGCACCCCACTGGTAACCCCCTCTCCCCAGACTGCACCCCATTTACCACCACTCTCTGCCTCCTGTCTGTTAGCCAGTTTCTACCCCAGTTTACCACCCTTTCTCCCATGCCCAGCCTACCCAGCTAGTTTATCAGCCTCCTATGTGAGACGGTGTCAAATGCTTTGCTGAAATCAAGGTAAGCATTGTCCACTGCCCCTCCCTGACTTCCTTTGTCACCCAGTCAAAGAGATCAACCAGATTTGTCTAACATGACCTCCCCCACTGTGAATCCATGTTGCCTATGGTCCTGGGCTCCGATGGCTTCTAGATGCCCCACTATCCTTTCTTTAAACAATGTCTCCATGATTTTCCCCCACTATTGAAGTGAGGCTGACCAGCCTACAGTTCACCACCTCCTCCCTACTGCTGGATTTGTATAGAGGGACCACATGTGCCCTCCTCTAATTTCCTCTGGTACCACCCTGTGTTGAATGACCTCGTGAACATGCGGCCAGAGGTACTGCTCATCCCTTCACAGTTCTCTAATATCCTGGGTGTATGCCATCTGGTCCCATCGCTTTGTCCACCTTCAATATAGTCACCTTCCGCAGGATTCTTCGGCCTGTGAATGGACTATTGTCCACCTCTTCATGTCTTTGCAACTGCTGTACCGCTGTGGCCCTTGCCCCTCCCTTCTTCTGTGAATACTGAACAGAAAGACACAGTGGATGTCTTGGGGGGGGGGTTGCACATGACAGTCCATAGGCATGGTACTATAACTTCCAAATGCCTAAACAGCAAATATTAGCAAGCAACATTTGGCATTGACAAATGCTTGTTTTACCTCCTGTGCTATGGCCCATTTCACATGGGTCCAATGCTCCTCGCTCCCCCCCCTCCCACACACACACACCTGTCCCTTCCTGCCAGGGCATGCTTGAGACATACCCCCAGTCTTAGTAAAGTCCTCCCTTCTGAAATCCAGGACCCTCGCCTTTGTGTGGCTTGACTCTGCTACTGTACTCATGCTAAACCACACTGTGCAATGATCACTGGACCCCAGGTGTTCACGCATTCTGACGTCTTCAATTCTGTCCCCATTGGTGAATACTGGGTCCAAAATTGCACCCTCCCTTGGATGGTGGTGCATCTCCTGCGTAGACACAAGTACATCCCTGTTAGACTGTACAGACATTTTAAAGAGGTGCCATCTCTGTATGCCTAGTGATATCAACTCATAAATCACACATCCAACACCTGGGGATGTCATTTGAATTTTCTTTTTTAAGTACGCAGTATTGGGTTGTAACAACAAAAATTTACTACATCAGTGAATTGATAAACTTGTATTAAGTTATTGTTCTATTACCTTATAGAAAGCATTAATCTTAAACAATGATGAAGATGAAGTAACCAATATGCATTTAACAATGCAATGATTACTCATGAAAAATGTTACTGTATACAACATTATTGAACAAATTGTCCTGGTTCTGTGAACACCTTTAAAGGGACAGTGACAAACAAGCAGTGCTTAAGTTAGTGCAGTTTAGCACAGCTTGTTCCTCAGTGACATCACAATGTTTTAACAAGCATTTGTCAATGGCTAATGTTGATTGCGTTGGTCCGTTGAGCTCACTCACAGACCTTGTGTCACTCACTCGTTCTGTTTCTCCCAGTGCTGCAGGCTGATCTTTTGTACTGGGCTCCTGCCTACGTTGGCATGTTTTTCTGCCCACAAAGAAATCTACAGCAGTCCCGACAGAGCTCTGTTGAGGTGGGTCACTCCCCCTCTCTCACTCGCTCATTCTGTTTCTGCTGGCGCTGCAGGCTACCCTTTTGTACTGGGCTCCCACCTCTGTTGGAGGCTTCTTCTGCCCACAAAGAAATCTGCAGCAGTCCTGACACAGGTCCATTGAGCTAGCTCACTCCCCCTGTCTTGCTCGTTCCATTTCTGCTGGTGCTGCAGGCTGGCCTTTTATACTGGGCTCCTGCCTGCGTTATCACCTTTTTATGCCCACAAATCAATGCGCAGCAATCATGATAGAGGTCTGTTGAGCTCGCTCACTCCCCCTCTCTCACTTACTCATTGTGTTTCACCCGGCACTGCTGGCTGCCCTTTTGTACTGGGCTTCTCCCTGCATTGGCACCTTTTTCTACCCACAAAGAAATCTGCAGCTGTCCCTATAGAGCTCTGTTGAGGTGGGTCACTCACCCTCTCTCACTCGCTCATTCTGTTTCTGCTGGCGCTGCAGGTTGCCCTTTTGTACTGGGCTCCCACCTCTGTTGGTGGCTTCTTCTGCCCACAAAGAAATCAGCAGCAGTCCTGACACAGGTCCGTTGAGCTAGCTCACTCCCCCTGTCTTGCTCGTTCTGTTTCTGCTGGCGTTGCAGGCTGGCCTTTTATACTGGTCTCCTGCCTGTGTTATCGCCTTTTTCAGCCCACAAAGCAATGCGCAGCAGTCATGATAGAGGTCTGTTGAGCTCGCTCACTCCCCCTCTCTCACTCATTCATTGTGTTTCACCCGGCACTGCTGGCTGCCCTTTTGTACTGGGCTTCTGCCTGCATTGGCACCTTTTTCTACCCACAAAGAAATCTGCAGCTGTCCTAACAGAGCTCTGTTGAGGTGGGTCCCCCCCCTCACTTGCTCATTCTGTTTCTGCTGGAGCTGCAGGCTGGCCTTTTGTACTGGGCTCCTGCCTGTGTTGCCGCCTTTTTCTGCCCATGAAGCAATCCACAGCAGTCATGATAGAGGTCTGTTGAGCTTGCTCACTCTCCCTCTCTCACTCGCTCATTGTGTTGCGCTGCTGGCTGCCCTTTTGTACTGGGCTTCTGCCTGCATTGGCACCTTTTTCTACCCACAAAGAAATCTGCAGCTGTCCTGACAGAGCTCCGTTGAGGTAGCTCTCTCCGCCGGTCTCACTCGCTCATTTTGTTTCTCCTGGTGCTGCAGGCTGCTCTTTTGTACTGGGCTCCTGCCTCTGTTGGTGGCTTTTTCTGCCCACAAAGAAATCTGCAGCAGTCCTGACACAGGTCTGTCGAGGTAGCTTACTCCCCCTCTCTCACTCGCTCATTCCGTTTCTGCCGGCGTTACAGGCTAGCCTTTTGTACTGTGCTCCTGCCTGCGTTGCCGCCTTTTTCTGTCCACAAAGAAATCCACAGCAGTCACGATAGAGCTCCATTGAGCTCACTCACCCCCCTCTCTCACTCGCTCTTTCTGTTTCTCCCGGCCCTGCAGGCTGCCCTTTTGTACTGGGCTTCTGCCTGCGTTGGCACCTTTTTCTGCCCACAAAGAAATCCGCAGCTGTTCTGACAGAGCTCTGGTGAGGTCGCTCACTCCGCCTGTCTCACTTACTTATTCTGTTTCTCCTGGCGCTGCAGGCTGCCATTTTGTAGTGGTCTCCTGCCTCTGTTGGTGCCTTTTTCTGCTCACAACGAAATCTGCAGCAGTCCTGACAGAGCTTCGTTGAGCTTGCTCACTCCCCCTCTCTCACTCGCTCGTTTCTTTTCTGTCGGTGCTGCAGGCTGCCCTTTTGTACTGGGCACCTGCTTGCGTTGCCGCCTTTTTCTGCCCACAAAGAAATCTACAGCAGTCATGATAGAGCTCCATTGAGCTTACTCACTCCCCCTCTCTCACTCGCTCATTGTGTTTCTTCCGGCGCTGCAGGCTGCCCTTTTGTACTGGGCTCCTGCCTGCGTTGCTGCCTTCTTCTGGCCACAAAGAAATCTGCAGCAGTCACAACAGAGCTCCGTTGAGCTCGTTCACTCACTCCCCCTCTCTCACTCATTCATTCTGTTTGTTACGCTGCTGTTAGCTGCCCTTTTGTACTGGGCTCCTGCATGCATTGCTGCCTTTTTCTGCCCACAAAGAAATCTGCAGCAGTCCCAACAGGGCTCCGTTGAGCTCAATCACTCCCCCTCCCTCACTCACTTGTTCTGGGTCTCCTGCTGCTGCAGGCTGCCCTTTTGTACTGGGTTCCTGACTGCGTTGCCGGCTTTGTCTGCCCACAAAGACATGTGCAGCAGACCCGACACATCTCCGTTGAGGTCGCTCACTCCCCCTCTCTCACTTGCTCATTCCGTTTCTGCCGGGGCTGCAGGCTGGCCTTTTGTACTGGGTTCCTGCCTCACATTGCTGCCTTTTTTCTGCCTCTAAGAAACCCAGCAGTCACGATAGACTGCTGAGCTCGCTGTCGCCCCCCACTCACTTGTTCTGTTTCTCCCAGCACTGCAGGCTGCCCTTTTGTACTGATCTCCTGCCTATACTGGCACCTTTTCCTGCCCACAAAGAAATCTGCAGCTGTCTTGACAGAGCTCAGTTGAGGTCGCTCACTCCCCCTGTCTCACGCGCTCATTCTGTTTCTCTTGGCACTGCAGGCTGCCCTTTTGTACTGGGCTTCTGCTTCTGTTGGCATTTTTTTCTGCCCTGACAGAGCTCCGTTGGCCTCACTCACTTCCCCGTCTCACTCACTCATTCTGTTTCTGCCGGCGCTGCAGGCTGCCCTTCTGTACTGGGCTCCTGCCTGCATTGGCAGCTTTTTCTGACCACAAAGACATGTGCAGCAGTCCCGATACAGCTCTGTTGAGCTCACTCAGTCCCCCGCTCTCACTCACTCATTCCGTTTCTGCCGGCCCTGCAGGCTGACCTTTTGTACTGGGCTCCTGCCCACATTGGCGCCTTTTCCTGCCCACAAAGAAATCTGCAGCAGTCACAGTAGACCTCCATTGAGCTCGCTCACTCCCCCTCTCTCACTCGCTCATTCTGTTTCTCCCAGTGCTGCAGGTTGCCCTTTTGTACTGGGCTCCTGCCTGCATTGGCACCTTTTCCTGCCCACAAAGAACTCCGCAGCGGTCCTGACAGAGCTCCATTGAGGTCGCTCACCCCCCCATCTCACTCGCTCATTATATTTCTCCTGGCACTGCAGGCTGCTCTTTTGTACTGGACTCCTGCCTCTGGCGGCATCTTTTTCTGCCCACAAAGAAATCTGCAGCAGTCCTGACAGCTCCATTGGCCTCACTCACTCCCCCTGTCTCACTCGCTCATTCCGTTTCTGCCAGCGCTGCAGGCTGCCCTTCTGTACTGGGCTCCTGCCTGTGTTGCCACCCTTTTCTGCCCACAAAGAAATCCACAGCAGTCACGATAGAGCTCCTTTGAACTCGCTCACTCCCCCTCTGTCACTCGCTCGTTCTGTTTCTCCCACCACTGCAGGCTGCCCTTTTGTACTCAGCCCCTGCATGCATTGCTGCCTTTTCCTGCCCACAACGAAATCCGCAACAGTACCAACAGAGCTCCGTTGAGCTCACTCACTCCCCCTCCCTCACTCGCTCATTCTGTGTCTCCCGGCGCTACAGGCTGCCCTTTTGTACTGGGCTCCTGCCTCCGTTGTCAACTTTTCCTGCCCACAAAGAAATCCACAGCAGTCCTGACAGAGCTCAGTTGAGCTCAGTCACCCCCTGCCAGTCACTCGATGCTAATCTGTCCCAAACACTGATTTACGACAGTGAATGCAGTATTCTATGCCGGAAGCGTGGAAACACATTTCGGCCAGGGTATGAAAAATGACAGCTGTACTGTTCATAAGGAGGTGTGAACAAATGCCAGTGTTGAAAATCTGGCATGAAAATATTACTAATTTGCAAACTTACAAGGGTGCATAGAACCTGTACAACACATGCTCGTAACACAGTCATTTTATGGAGTTTCATCACAAAATTTTCAACATAGGCATTTTAGGACCTCTGCTCATGAGCAGTATCAGCGTGATTTTCTTAATATGTCCCGAACACTGATTTCCCACAGCGACCGCGCCATTGTGCGCCGGAAGAGCGAAAACACATTTTGGCCAGGATGTGAAAAATGACAGCTGTACTGTTCATAAGGAGGTGTGGCAAAATGGCAATGCTGAAAATCTGGAGTGAAAATATTGCAAAGTTGCAAAGGTATGAGCCTGCGTGGAAACTGTGCAATGCACATTTGTAACACACTCATTTTATGGACTTTCGTCCACAAATTTTCAACATAGGCATTTTTGGACCTCTGCTAATGAAAAGTGTCACTGTCAGTTTCATAATGTGTCCTGAACACGGCTTTCCCACAGTGGCCACGCTATTCTGCGCCGGAACTGCGAAAACACATTTTGGCCTGGTTGTGAAAAATGACAGCTGTACTGTTCATACAGAGATGCAGAACAAGGGCAATGTTGAAAATCTGGAGTGAAAATATTATAAATTCATGAAGTTACGAGCATGCGTGCAAACTGCACAACACATGCTCGTAACACAGTCATTTTATGGAGTATCATCTCCAAATTTTCACCATAGGTATTTTAGGACCTTTACTCATGAACAGCGCCACTGTCATTTTCTTAATCTGTTCCAAACACTGATTTCCCACAGCAACCGCGCTATTCTGTGCCGGAAGTGAAAAAACACATTTCGGCCAGGATGTGGAAAATGACAGCTGTACTGTTCACAAGGAGGTCTGAAAAAAAATGCCAGTGTTGAAAATTTGGCATGAAAATATTGCAAATTCACAAAGTTACAAGCGTGCGTAGCAACTGCGCAACACATGCTCATAAAACAGTAATTTTTTTGATTTTCCCACGGATTTGCAGTATAGGCTTTTTAGAGCCCACCTCATGAACACTGGCACTGTCGCTTCATTAATCAGTCCCGAAAGGGATTCTCGCAGTGACCGCAAAATCACCTTCAGGGCTAAATAACGCCATGACAGTGCCAGAATTCATGAGGAGGGCCCCAAAACCCCATGTTGAAAATTTGTTCCAAAATTCCCAAAATGCCTGAGATATGCATCAAAGTTGAAGAAACCCTATTTATTCCATTATATAGCTTACCGGCATTTCCTCAGTTCACGGTCGGCTTTGAAGAGTGCAGACGTGTTCCCGGTCCACCAAAAATTGTCGCGCCAGACTCCGGAGGTAAGTATGGGGTGGGGGAGGCAGGATATGCAGTGGGTGGGCGCGGGTTGTGGGAGGGGCAGAGAGACCAGCAAGGGACCATTTCCTTCTTTACAGGTTAAAAAACCCAAAATGACATCACGGAACTGTTTTTTAAATTTACAGGGGCATGTGGCACGCTGGGGTGGGCTCCCAGCATGCCAACGGAGTCTTCTGTTTGGGGGGGCAGCTGTAGTCGACGGGGGATTGGGCATCCCTGTCGGCACACAAGAAAAAGGGCGTGTTACATTATACGATGGGGATTGGGCACCACATGACAGACAACATAAGCGGGGAGTTACATAATGCTGGGCGGGAGTGGTCTCCCATCGGCAACATAAATCTTATGGCACTGAAGCCGACGGGATTGAGGCCCTCATCGGCAAACAAACATGGGGGGGCACATGCTGCCGGGGGGGGATTGGGCACCCCCTTGGCAAGGGGGGGTTAATATTATTTGTGAACACAGCGACAAGCCACCGCCATGTTCACAAGCAATATCAGTGTTTCAAAGTTCCGCCCTGCAATGACGGGTCGGGTCACTCTCTCATTGCAACGAATGGCTGACACTGCAATGACGAGGCGGCCCTGATTGCAGTGGCTAAAATGTTAGAAAGTTGTGGCATGCTGGCTAAACTAAACGGCATTGGGAGAAGCGGGCCAAGCCTTTACAGGCTGTGGGGGCATTGGCCGCAACAGTGCTGCGCCTCCACAACCTGCTTCTGGAGAGAGCTGCTGCAATATGTTTCTTGCGCATGCACGCAATCAACATAAAAATGGCTGTAATGTAGTATTAATACTGAACAGACTCTGTCAGCTGCATCTTGGGGTGCTTCCAGCTACAGATGAGGCCAATATCTCATTTGAAAGAGCTTTTTGTGTGCTTTCAGACTGTGATGGCCACTGGGCAGGAATATGTCCCTTTAAACATACAGTTTTGAGAGAATAATGAGTTGATTTTTTTAAGAAATTCAAACATTTGTACTACATAGATGAAGTTCCTGCATCTGCATACCTAATTTCTGTTTTTCAAATACAAAAAAAAAGTAAAACAAAATGAAGTCCTTGTTCAGGTTTTTAATATGCATCTTGTAAATACTTTTCCTTAGACAATGGATCGAGTCTTGAATGATACTGTGCCTGAAAGCGATACTAATGTAGTTGATAGTGACACATCGTCAGCTTCTGATCGGACCTAAAGTGATGTTGAACAGCCAAGACGTTTGATGTGCAACCTTGGAATCGCTCCTTATCAGTTTGAGCCATTGGGTTCTGAATCAAGTGATGAGGATAGCTTGGAAACTGCAGACACACCTACCAGTGTGAGGAGGGGAAATGTTAATTGGTGTGTAAAACAAAATAATATGTCTTTCTTAACTCCTTTTGTGTTCTATACAGCTGGTTAAGTGCATTAAAATTTTGCTAGATTGAATATTTTAATCATTAAGCACTAATAGACAAAGGGGAAATGATATTGAACTAGTTAAGTACACCCACCACAACAAGCTCTGAACACCCACCCCACCCTTCCCTTCACAGATCCAAGTCTTGGGCTTGCACTACCCTCCACACCCCACCATGGCCAGCTGCAGAATGTCTTTTGCAGTAATGATTAACAATGTACAAAGGCGTATAACGATTCTGCGGCTTGCCGTGGAGGTGAGCAGAGAGCTGTGCCAGTCAATGCAGGATCGTACTGCTGTCACTGAGAGGTGAGGGAGGGTGGCTGGGAGATACTAGAGGTGGGGGAGGGTGGGGCTCCCCAGTAGACCCCAGGAATATTATGTGGTTTTTACCAGGTGAGTTTGGGATCAATGGTAGGCACGATACAACTGTGGAAGTTTTGCACTCGGGGGGGGGGTTCAGGGAGCACAGAGGATGGGGGTTCGGCAATATACCATCATGGAATAAAGGACATGGGGGGATCCTGGAGAGGCACTAGACTCAGGATGCCAGTTCCTTCTGGGCAACTGATATCACATAGTAATATGATAATGCTGCATAACTCATTGGCACCCAGCATGGTGACATGTCACTGCTGGTGTTGTCCAGCTGTGCATCGGCACCCCAACTGCCAACTCCGGTGCCCCTAGTGTGCACCTCCTGCACCCTGTAGTAGAGCAGCACACTGGCACAACCCAGTTACACAACCTACTGGCTGGTCTAACTAGTGTCCCTTGCTGCGTTCACGGTGGGGCTTTGACAAAGGCAGAAAAGGGGATGTTGCAGCACCACCATGGTGCACGCTCCTCTGTGATCTGGTGCACCTGGTTGTGAGGCGCATCCAGTGATGCAGGGGGCTTTGCCGCAACTGCATATAAACTGGGCGCAGGCTGCCATAGAAAATCAGGTTTGTGGCATAACGTTTGGGATGCAAACCCCTTGCATCCCTCTAAGCCCTTTGAAAGTCGGACCCAACATCTTCAAATACATAACAGCATGTAAGTAGTGTACTATCAGCAACATTTTTAGTACTCTGGATAACAGTTTGAAAACACTGAAAAATATAATAGGAACAATTCATTTTACAGATCTTATATTTCTGACATCCTTTTTATTTCGATATGGGCTTTACCCTCCCATATCGTCATTTCGGCCACCTTCTGCTGTTAATACAGGCCGTTGCAACCCACATATAAGGATTGGTCCAATCTGTTTATTACATGTTTTTATAAGTGGGTGTCACAGATTGCAGTGACTCTGGCCCTGTCCACACTACACTGAAAACTCCCCTCTGTAATGCTACAGAGGGTGCAAACCATTATCACAATGGTTTGCGTTTTCTAATGTTACAGGAGGGCGTTTTAACTGTTGAAACCACTTGGGAGGTGGTTTCAACAACGGTTACAAAAACAGTTTTGCCTCTGTAACGTTACCAGCTGTTGTAGTGTGGATGCATGAGCGTGTAGCCACAGCATTGCCCTCAGTGCAGCACGAACTGCATTGTGGGATAGGGTGCCAACTGTAACGGTCACCCATCACCCACAATGTGGACTGGCTGGAACAGTTCCAAACCGTTATCATAATGATTCACTGGCAGTGTGGACACACTGCAATGTTTTCTGTCTGTAATGGTTTGAAACCGTTAAAGAGTTTTAGTGGTGTAGTGTGGACGGGGCATTAGTGATGTCACAGTAATGGCACCATTAAGCAGATTGTTCTTTATCGCCCGTTGTTCTCCTTGACTCAGAGACAGCAATGCTTAAAGGATCACAGGTAGACCAAGAAGAGGGAGCATGCTTTTCATGCCAGCCTCTGCCTTTCAATTCTGTGACTGCTGGTAAGTCAGAGGATCCATTCCCCCACCATGAGATTGGAGCCAAATAACAGCATACACTGTCTGATGGACATTAAATTCTGCTCCCTTCCTCAGCTCCCGAGCAACATTGTTTAATTAATGCACCCCTGTAAGCAGTGTTACAGCAGCTGAGGAGTCCAGCAACTAAGTTAACCACACTGCTGACCTGGCTTCAACTTTATCATTACTGAGATACATATATATATATATAAATATATGTGTGTGTGTGTGTATATATATGTATATATATATATATATAGATAAAACAGTGGCACGGTAGTGCCACTATAGTTAGGGTTGAGTACCCCATTTAAGGTTAAAGTGTGAAATTTTGCAGCTTAATAACTTTGCCACTGTATGACAGATTTGCCTGAAATTTGGCAGACATGGAGCGGTACCCTAGATCTCAGTATCTGCAGAGTTTCGTAATGGTCGGATATACAGTTGCAGAGTTATAAAGTGCAATAGAAAGCCACATTTATGCTTTTTTGTGCATTCTTTGCTTGCGCCTACAGGTCGCATGGTTTATACGACCAGTCTGAAACCTTCAGGGAACATGCAGCCGGGGTCCCCAATGTATCTTTCAAAGATTTTGTGAAAATATATTAAACGGTTCAAAAGTTGTTCAAAAAACAAGTTTCCCATTATAGTCAATGGGAAACGTTAAAACAAAGTTGACAGTGTCGCAAATGCAGTTTTTAGTGTCGCAAATGACCCCTGTAGTGTCATGAGTCAGACTTTTTTTTTTCAGTTACTGGTCACAGAAATGCTTGACATTTAAATTTGGGACCCTCTAGGGACACAATTTTTTTTGTGTTCACCTAGTCGAGCCCTGAGGATGCTAGCCATGTCTTTTTTTGGGGGGTTAAACACCCCAGAAATATATTTTCATATTTTTGTAATCTGTAGTGCACAAGCAGTGTTGCACTTGTGACACTTTCGTGATTTTTTTTTGCGAAAGTGTCGTGATTTGCGACACTATTTTGCAACACTATGCCCAAAAGAATAGGAAATTTTGCAACCCTGCTGCAAAAGAACGGTTTGGTCTTTTGGGCTGCAATTTGGAAGGAAGGAAGCCAAGATCCCTCAGATGTGCATTTTGGTGGTTTGATGACAAAATATTAGAGGGCTGCAAAGTTACAGTACTGCAAAGGTGACTATTTTTCCCATAGACTAACATTACGGCGTCCGCCGCATCTTTCGGGGCCCGTATCTCGGAAACGCTTCGAGATACGGACTTTTCTTTGGAAAAATGCTTAGCCCCATACTAGCGGACTAAGTGCAAAACTAGCCAGGAAAGTCATAAATTATATGACATTAAAATTTTTTTTCTACTTCGTACGGTTCCTGAGATATAAGCAATTTAGTATTCCAAGTGCTCATTTTCTGCTCCGAGGCCCATTATTATGCATACATTCTTTGTATTCACTGTGTTTCTCAATGCAGCTTTTGGGGAAAAAAAGGGTGTGTGCTTTTGTCACTAATATAGTTAGCATTTCCACTTGCGTTTCCTAACCGTTTGCATTGGCGTTCCCATCTACGCCACCGTGCGCGTTACCCTTTGCATTTTCATTTGAGCTTGCATTTGCTTTACTGTTACCATTTGCATTTCCATCACTGTTTCTGTTTGCGTTTTGTTTTGCATCACCGTGTGTGTTACTATTTACGTTTGAGTATGCGCTTCTGTTTGCATTTGTGATTCCTTTGGCGTTATTGTTGGTGTTACCATTAGCATTTGCATTTCCAATTACGGTACCATGACCATGTGCCTTACCATTTGCATTTCTGTATGCACTTCCGTTTGCATTTCTGTTTGCTTTACTGTTAGCTTTGCCGTCATCATTGCTGTTACTGTAACTGTTTGTGTTTCCAATTGCGTTACTGTTACTGTGTGCGTGTTCGTCACCGTTTGCATTTCTGTTGGCCTTAGCATTTGCATTTTCGGTTGCGTTTCCATTGTCGATTGCATTACTGTTTCCTTCTGCCGCGCAGTTGCCTTTACCGTTTGCATTTCTGTTTGTGTTTGTGTTACCGTTTGCATTTCCATTGACGTTAGCATTTACGTTACTGTTTTTGTTACTATTTGCGTTTCTGTTGCCATTAGAGTTTGCATAACCATTTGCATTACTGTTTATGTTTTGATTAATGTTTGTGCTTGCGTTTCTCTTACCGTTTGCATTATCATTTACGGTTGTGTCACCATGTGCGTTACTGTTTGCGCTTGTGTTTGCATTACCATTAGTGTTACTATGTCACAAAAAATCACATGGTGGCCCCGCGCTCCCACCACCACATTCCATTCACTATTTATAGTGCTCATTCTCAAAAAGAAGGGAAATTCATGCACAAAACTCTGTTCAATGCATCAGTTAGGGTTGTTCCACAGCGACAAAAGCAAGGAAATTTGGTGTTAAGGTTGCCACCCTGTGCACCCCAAGCCCACCCTGTCCCCACCAACAGGCATTGGGGTGTGCATTGGGATCGTTGGTCCTAACTCTCACCCCGTTCTCCTATACTGCACCACCTCAGCCTGTTTACACATGGGATGGGGTGAGAGTTAGCCGACGACCTGAACGACACCCAAGCCTGTTGGTGGGGACGGGTGGGCTTTAGGCAAGGATGGCAACTCTAACATCGAATTTTCACTTTTGTCACTGTGGAACAACCCTAACTGATGTATTAAATGGAGTTTTTTGCCATGAATATGTATATATATATAGTTTGTGTCCATGAGTGGTGCTGAACCTGCATCCCAAGATGTTTCATAGCTATGTGCTTTTAAACAATGTAATGTCATTACCATACTAGGGCCAAGTACCAATAACATATGTAAATGTAAGTAAGGTAAGAAAATAAAAATGATTTTAGAGTTACCAATGCGGAGTTTCCATTGCCAACCATGGCAAACTCCATTCATATCCTTCCCTTTTTACCTCTGTATTTGTAGAGATGCAGTTTATGGTTACTACATTTGCTTGACGTTTATTCGTAACTAATGTTATGCTTTATTTTCTCTCAGGTGTTTACAGTATGTTTAGAATGCCACCCCATGAACCCCGAGGCCGAAAGTAAATGCTGTGCCGCAATTAATGTAATCAGGCCTCTGCTGTTGGAAACTGGAACATGTAGAACTGTGCACCCAGGGTATAATGCTATATGCCTGGATATGTAGAGCTTGCAACTTGCTTGGAGTAAGTACCAGAAACAATACAACAATCCTTATGATGGGCCAGTTCATAAGAAGTACCATCACGTGGCATATAGGAGGCTACTACACTGGTGTTGGGGCGTGTTAGAAAGGCATGTGCGTGTACCTATACCATCATGTGTTGTTAATTCTATATGTGAAGCGTTTCCACCAGTTGGATCTTGATGATCAGCACGTTGGATTTAAATACCCATCTTTACACTAACATATTCTTAATGCCTGCAGAATGTTTGTGTATGGCAATTTGCTGATCTTGCAATATGCGAAATTATATTTCTTATCAGCAAGGCGTTTGACTCTGTCCCCCAATGTTCTGCTGGAGAAACAGACGGGGTTGGGCGTAGGCCCTTTGATGGTCAGATGGATTGAAAACTGGCTGGCTGGATGCACCCAGAGCGTAGTGGTCGGTGGGGAGCTCTCGAACCCTAGAGAGGTCAGTAGTGGGGTACCACAGGGCTTGGTCCTGGTCCGATTCTGTTTAATGCATACATATCGGACATCAGGGAGGGTATAGGGTGTGAAATGAGTCTCTTCACTGATGACTCCAAGACGAGAGCAGTAGTTGAGGGGAAGAGGGGGTGGTTGGCACTGCAAGGGGACCTGGACACCCTGGAAAGCTGGGCTCACACATGGAAATTAAATTTCAATATCACCAAGTGCAAAGTGTTACATCTTGGGTGGGGAAACCCTAAACACAGGTACACCCTGGGAGGGGAGGCGCTGGAGGCCTCAACAGGGGAAAAAGACCTAGGGGTCATGGTGGATGCATATATGAATAACTCTGAGCAGTGCAGGAGAGCAGCTAGCAAGGCAAACAGGATGTTGGGATGCATCATAAGGGGGATCACCTCTAGAAGCAGGGAAGTGATTCTGCTGCTGTACAATGGACTGGTTATACCACACCTTGAGTACTGTGTACAATACTGGAGACCACACTTGAAGAGAAACATACAGCTCCTGGAGAGGGTACAGAGGAGGGCACAGACTTGAGGAGCTATGCCTGTTTTCATTGGAGGAGAGGAGAGACAGGGGGACATGATTGAGGTCTTCAAGTACCTCAAGGGAATAAATAGGGTAAACATGAAGGGGAGCTTTAGACTAAAGCAGGGAGGTATCACAAGAGGGTCTGGTTTGAAGTTGGAAGGTGGAAGGGTGAGGGGGGGAGAGGAGAAGGTTTTTCACTTAGAGGATGGTGGACCCTTGGAATGCGCTGCCTGGCGAGCTGGTTCAGAGATCCACAATAGAGGGCTTCAAGAGAGGGTGGGAAAGACATAGAAAGCAGATGTATCAGATGATGGCCTGGCCCAGGGGGGTGGGGATGGATGATAGGGGTTTCTGGAACACAAGGAGGGGGGCCACGGCACCCAACTAGGGATCTGAGGTTCGAGCAGACTCAATAGACTGTAAGGCCTAATCTACTGGCAATTAGTATGTTAGTATTTAGTTTACGCCCATGCTTAAAATTTACCTTGCCTATTCTGAATGTACTTCTAACTTATGCATTGTGATTGGAGTTACAACCGTATTCAGGTATTACATGTATTTACTGTGTACAATGCCGGCATTAGGGCATATGACACACTTGTTCCAATTAGCTGGTGTAGCCCCCTGTCCACTTCCACACAACCAGGGAGACTGTAATATGTATTCATCCAGGGTGGTTGCCTTCAAGTAAGAAATGTATGATGCATATGTAGGATGGGTAAATGTTCTACTAAATAGCAGACAACATGTACAGTCATGTGAGTTTTGAAAATTTAGGGGCGCTGCTTATAATGACATTTAATGCATGGTAGTAACTAAACATAGATACGTAGATACATAGAAATTGTCGGCAGATAAGGACCACCAGGCCCATCCACTCTGCCCATTTTATTGCTTGTAAAAGCTGCCCATGACTCTACATGGTCACTGGCTGTAGCATTACATTCCCATCACTAGTGTTCCTTTGTTCCTGTTCCTTTATTCCTATCCCATGCATGTTTAACTCCTGCCACTGTACATGCAGCCACCACCTCCTGGGGCAGGCTATTCTATGCATCTACCACCCTCACAGTGAAAAAGAACTTTGGCACATTTCCTCTTAATCAGCCTCCCTCTAGTCACATGTCATGTCTTCTGGTCCTGGTATTCTTTTTGAACTGAAAGATAGTTTCCCCTTTAACCTTGTTTATACCCTGGAGGTACTTAAATGTCTCATCATTGTTGAATTCATATCCATTTAGCATAAATGGAAATGGAAAGGCAATATAGGACAGATGCACTGTTTTTACTTCCTGAGGTAGCCATGACCATGCATTAACTGTGTTATTTGTTCTTGATGTTTACGTTCATGTCGTAATAGGAATGTGAAGTATACACCACACTGTAGTTTAGTGTAGGCCATCCGGTCTTCTTGGTATGCTATACTGATTATAACATCAGTAGCTTGCTGGCCATTATTTATATTCATAATCATTGAATTATATATAGAGTTTGCTAGCTGTCAATTTAAGGTTAAGTTTAGTACTGAATACATTGATGTACATCATATTTTATATTAAATTCAGTTGTACATTTAAAGAGATGTAGTACCTAGTTTACATGAAATCTTGAGTACATCCGTTTGGTGGCATCTTCCTTGCTCAGCCTTTGATATGCTGCACATAGAGGTGAAGGCACATCTTCTGTCAGTTCATCATTTGTGATTAAGACTGTTTTTAATTCATTAAAAAGGTATTTTACATACTCTAAAGGAAACACAGGTACCATAAGTGTAATTTGATCCACTTTCAGGTATAATAAAGACAAAAGCGATACAATGAATTGTTCCCAAAAAACACGCAGAAGGAGTTTATAAGTACGATGGTAAAGTATTGCCATGTTATTCTGGTATCGACATGGGTACGAGTACTAAAAAGAAACATAGTTGAATGACATATTGGTAGTACATACATAAATAGCAACAAAAGCCAGATAATGTCAACTGCAGTGCCACTGTTCAGCATTGCTGACCCTCATAGGACATTACAATTGTCAGGGAACTGTGGAACCAGGTCATTGAAGTAGACTGTAACCGTGACATCAGCATGACAGCTGACTTCAGCTTGTGTACATTTGACTGTATCTACCCATCTACAGCTTGATGCAGGGAATTGGCACTCCTATAAGATTTCCCAGAAAGCTTCCTTGGGTGGGATGTTCATAGTCTGCAAGAGAGGATGCATTAACAGACCTGTAGCTGGCAAATGGATGAAATGTCATATGGGTAGCAGGCTGCTGCAAGGGCAGTGTCAACTTGAAAAGTGATGAAAACAAATGGTGGCACAGTGTGATACTTGTCAGGGGTAAATTACAAAGGAATTGAGTAGACATACATTTTTTGTTTTAAAAACAAGAGTGGTGTCAAGATGGTATTATTTACTGAATGAGATGATATGGAATCAACAAAGTCCAAGAGGGTAGCATCTTTCAGAAAAATAGATGTGCAAGAACAAGGCGACACAATTTGAAGATAGAGGGGGGACGACTCAGGGGCAGTGTGAGGAAGTATTTTTTCACAGAGAGGGTGGTGGATGCATGGAACAGCCTTCCTGAGGAGGTTATGGGGTCTAAAACTGTGGGAGAGTTCAAGAATGCATGGGACAGACATAAGGAAATTCTTGTGGGGGGTAGGAAGAAATAGGCTGTTGGTTAACTAGGATCTGCAGCTTATTCTGTAGGTAGGGAAATGGGCAGACTAGGTGGGCCAAGCGGTCCTTATCTGCCGTCAAAGTCTATGTTTCTATATGAACAAGGTACTCCACTTAAAGACATTCTATGCAGGGCTGTTTTGCACATGTATGATCTACAGACCTCCCACACAAGGGGAAGAGCAGGACAGGGAATTTGCAGATGCCATTCGCAGAATGACAGGTAAAGAGGAGGTGCTGCTGGTAGGAAACTTCCTTCTGCCAGATGTAGACTGGAGCAGCCAATCTGCAGACTCAGTCAGGAGCATAGAAATCCTGGAAGCTCACCCAAGAGGGAGTAACTTTAGACCTGGTACTCATCAATGGCATAAGAAGTACAGATGTAAAAGTGGGAAGCCAACTGGGATCAAGCAATCACAGCATGGTGTGGTTTAGTGTGACAACAGATGAAGAGTCAAACCACATGAAAGTAAATGACCTGGATTGCATGCGGCCTGACTTTGGAGGGGAATGTGTTAGGAAATCACTGGCAGAGAGTCAGCAAACCATTGTTATGCATGTAAGCAAAATACAGAGAATGAAAGAAACAATATGGTTCTCAAAGTAAGTAGCCGAGAAGGTAAGAACAAAAAGAGTGGCATTCAGGAGGTTCAAGGAAACATAGATGGAAGAAGACAGGAATCTTTATTTTGAAAAGCAGAGGGAGATGGGGAAGGCAGTCAGGAGTACTAAGGTGCATACAGACAAAAAAGGAATGTGAGTCTAGAAAGGAGAGGATGGAAGTGTACAGATGGTAATTAAGAAAAACCAGAAATCCTGAGCAGCAATGGATATGACCTACCTGGACTTCAGCAAGGCCTTTGACATTCCAGGTAGGGTCAGGGTACTGCTATAGCCCCCCTTCCCCAAAAAAATCCACTGTGATTAATAACCCTGTTACCCATTGTTAATAAATACAGCTACCATTCCTGTTCACTTGGATAAGTGATGCATAATCTCCTGGACAACTCAAGGGATAGACCTTAAGCACAACCTCATTGTTAATCCAAAACATAAGATACCCCCCCAAAAAAAATTAAAAGTGAGAAATGCCATACAGTGGCTAAGAGCACGTACTTATGAAGCATGCTTGTTATTATTTTGAATACTAGAAATAAAACGTAGTTTGTATATAGTTGTTTATGGTGGCCACCTGCATATAGTAAAAAATGGTATTCTTCTAAGTAAAAATGTTTATAATGTATAGACTTGACGTGGATGCCAAGTTTTCCTAGGCAGGGAAGAGTGTAAACCCCCCTCCCAATTTGGGGCTTACCTTCAGTGTCTTCCTGGCCTCTATCCATGCCCACTACCAGGCAGATGTCCTGCATAGATAGTGAATCCATGGTTATTTGTTTGCTCCTGTTGATTTTTGTGAGAGTGCCATGATGTTTCTCCGCACCTGTCTCTTTAAGTCATTAGCCAGTGTGTGTATAGTAAATGGTCTGGGCTGGGTCCGAGTGTTTTAGAGCTCACGACTGGCCAGACGTCACTTTTATCTTGCTCCACTCTGCTGTCGATGCTAAAGCAGAGGGAGCTCTAGATATTACTGTAAATGTTTACTTCTAGCTTCCTGTTGAATTTGAATTGGAGTGTTTGTTAGAATGTTTGTTTTGGCCTGCTTTCTTGCAGCTTGGTCCTCCAAATGGGAGCCACCATGTTTGGTCGGGGACTTCCAGAATTTGGACCAATGGGACACAGGGGACCTTGAGGGGTCCTTAGTTCAAGTGCCTCATGAGAAGGAAAACTGTAGTTCTTGTAGTTTTGGAGGTTGGTGCCTAAACTAACAAATGGGAGCACTAGAACTGTGACTGACAGCTCCCCCAGCCAACAGAATTGCTAGAAAACTGGACTAGTTCAAAAACTGTTAGAGGACAGAGTTCAGTTGGAGTTAGAGTTTTGAGAGTGAGCAGCTTGAGCTATCGAGAAGCTGCTCCAAGAAAGGAGCCTAGGAGAATTGGCTGGGAGAGGCCTGACTTGCCTTCCTGCTGGGGTTTTTCAGAATTGGACTGCCTTATAGCAGTAACCAGACTGATCCGAGAGGTGATATGTAACTGTGGCAACAAGCTCCGAGACTCTGAGGAGTGCAGTTCAATTTTGGACCGAAGAGAAGCTCCTGTGAAGCGTTCAGCCAAGAGTTGTGTGAGAGACTGCTTTGTTGAATTAAGAGGCTTGCTCAGTGAATCTACTGCAGTAGCAACTGGCCCGAATACCAAATCGAGAGTTAGAAAAGTTAATGCTTTTCCTGTTAAATGCGCTGAATGTTTATCATGTGTTGCGGTCTGTTTGCTAGTGACCGAACCATTAGCCAGCTGGAGGTCTTCACCAGCAAACAAACTGAACTTTGCCAGAAGTATTATCCAAGCATGGGCCTATACCAAACCTGGCCCAAGCTGACTGTCTGTGCACCAGAGACTGCTTTCTCGGTGAGAGACCAGCTTGGGGATCCAGCCCCTGCACAGCAAAGAATTGCAGGTTGCAGCCACCTGGAGGGGAAAGGCCATGAAGTGGAGGTACGTCAAGCCAGCCCAGCTTCCCCATGCTCTTCAGTGATCAGCAGCAGGTCTTCATATTGCCAGGCCAAATTCAACCAACTGGTGTCGTGAGTAAACTCAGGGTAGCTCCCTGCAACCTTTCTTCCTGTCATTTTATGGTCCCATCTGATTGCTTCAGTGTTTCACAGGGTTACAAAAGACTGTGCCAATCAGCCAGGATTACAAATAACCAAAGCATTGTCTGTGCATGTTAACTGCCTTTTCTTTCCATCAAGGGCCCCAACAATAGCTGCAATGCTGGCCAACCCGGGCACTGTTTCTGGCCAGCCAGCATAACATTCTGGGTTCCCAGTGTTTTCAGACTGTTTATTTTAGGACTAAAGTGCATGCATAGTAACCTGAATCGAATCGGTAAAGTACTGTAATCATTCTTCTAAATTTACGCCCCATCCTTGTTCATGTTCCCCTTAATAAACCTGATTTGCTCCTTCATGTTTAAACTGGATTATGAGCGTATTCTTAGTTGGTGCACAGAATTGAAAGTGTATGCTTGCCTTGCTAACTTTGCCTTTACAGGGGGTTCTAGGGAAGTTGCTGAAGGCCAGCCCCTGGTGTAAGTGCAACAGGTGTGTGCATATCATTAATGTTCATTGCTCTCTCTGTGGCAGATACTGCAAAGGGTTATTTTTTATTACAAGGTATTTAGTCACTGCGTGGGTCTGTGGGTGGTTATAGCTTCCCAAGGGGCTATACCAGGGTAGGTAGATACTCCCACTATTATTACTCTGGGTGGAGGCACCATAATATCGAATCCAGACCCCTCAACCTGTGGTAAGAAGTACAGGCAGGGGTTGTAACCTTAGATATAGTGCTGCCTAGGGGTTACATCTTTGGAGGCACTGCTGAGATTAGCACCCCCAATTAGTGGCCATAATACAAAATTGCAGTTAATTGTAAATTTAGCGCCAATTACAAAATGGAGAATCTCGATACTGATAAACTTGAAATTTCCCCCCACAAAATGGCAGTGCACTGTATGCTGGGTTGGAGTGAGGTGGAAGAGATTAATCCCCACCATGCTTTAATGTTATTGGATATCCCATTAGGGACCACTAATGCTACTATAGAGGGGGCAGTGAGTAAGGTCAAGTGTCTTGGAAAAAGTGGGGGTGAAATGCTGACCTATTTGCTCAGACAATGATGGTTCTTATTGACTCCAAGACTGTACCCCCTGTTATACCTGAGGGATCCCAGGTGGGGTGGAGGGTTATCACTATACACAGTGGAGTTTCTTCCCCTGGGGAGGGCACCCAAAGTGGAGGGATTCAAGAAAAAATTGGAAAAAACTGTTAGTGGCTGAGGGGCAGACCATTGAGGATTTGAAGAGGGCCATAAAGAACCCTGGGAGAGCTACTCCAGCAAATTACTCCTCGGCCACTACACCCCTGCCTATGCCACCTCCCCCTGCCATGTCCCCCAAAGTGATACCCTCTGTGAATCTGGACTCTTACCACAGGCTCAGACTATTTTTGGGCACTGTTCCTACCCCTGTGGGAGAAGATGACCTAGAGACATGGATGGATTATGCATCACCCCTGGTCCAAGAGTGGATCTAAAAGATGCCTACTTTCATGTAACAGTGAGGACCAGTCACAGAAAGTACCTCAGACTGATATCCTGTGATAATAGTGACCAAATGTGGGTGACCGTCAAAATGGCGACTCATATTTGGCACTGTTGTTATAGGCGACCCGCAAGGGTAGCGACTACTGCTACCACAAGGGTAGGGGAAGGTGAATGGAAAGGGGGAATGGCGAGGGAAAGGGGAGGGATAGGGATAGGGAAGAGGGTTATCTCGAGGAAGTGTGCCTGCTGCTGACAAGCCAGCCATGTTGTGTGGTGGTGAGGGAGGCTGGCTGCAGCACAGCAGGTACTGGTTTTGGGGCTGGGGATGGGAGGGATTGAATTTTGCCGCTGCCTGTGGCTCCTGGACTTAATTTGTTTTTCAGGTGGATTGTGCCGCTTCCCCAATATGCACCCTCCTGGAGTTAAGAATCCTAATTCGGGGTGGGGGCAAAGCCCCCATGGGGGTGAAGGGCACATCCTGCAAAACACTTTTGTGCCAGATGTTGGTTCATTGCAAGTGTATAACGCCAATTTGCTTTTTGATTATATACACTCGCTATAATAGTGTTTGCTGTTTTGCGTTCACTATTATGACATAGAACCCCCCAAATTCAGAGTAGGGAACTGCCACCACTAGTTTGCAGCCCTTCCCTCTGTCCTATTCTCAGGACTCAGAATGTTTACAAAGTGCCTACCCGTAGTGGCAGCACATCTGAGGAGGCGAGGATTGGTGATTTTCCCTACCTGGATGACTGGCTAGTCTCAGGAAAGTCACACCAGGTGGCCAAGTCTTCTCTTCTCCTCACACAGCACACCCTGAAGGGCCTGGGGTTCCTGATTAATGCCCAGAAGTCTCAAACAGAACTAGGTCAGGTCAGAGTTAGATAACCACCAGGGGAAGGCATTCCTTCCTTGAGGAAATGTGCTGGGGCAAATGGCTTCATCCACTGCAGTAGTGCCAGGTTCCAAATGACAGATATCCAGTACCAGCTGGGGAGCCATTGGTCTCAAAGGTGGGATCCATCATCAAAACCTGTGCCTGTCACAAAGTGTTTGTTAAAGGCACTGGAGTGGTGGAAGGAAGAAGACCGACTCAGAGAGGGAGTTTTTCTTCCTTCAGCAATCACCCACAGTCGTACTCACTATAGAAGCCTCCCTCCTGGGCTGGGGTGCCCATCTAGAGGACCTCACTTTAAGTGGTATGTGGAACCCACAGGAGTTTCAGGAGCACACAAACCTCCTGAAGCACAGGGCAGTGTACCTGGCAGTGAAAGCCTTTTCCTTCCACGTCAGGGGTCAGCCTGGCCAGATCTGGACAAACAACACCACTACCATGTATTATATAAACAAACAGAAAGGAACAAGATCCTCAAAACTGTACGCAGAAGCAATGAAGATCCAGTACCTTGCGGATTCCCTGGATGTTCAGCTATTGGCAGTACACCTGTCAGGGAAAGACAGCATCCTGACCGATTTCCTAAGCAGAAGGAAGCAGGGAAGGCAGTCAGAATAGCAAAGGCCCAAACTGAGGAAAATATAGCCGACTTGGTTAAGAAGGGGGATAAAACCTTTTATAGATACATTAGGGAGCGAAGAAAGACAAGGGAAAGGATACTGAGGCTAAATAAAGAGGAGGGTAGGCGGGCAGAGAGGAACAGTGAAAAAGCAGGGAAACGGAACAAAGACTTCTGCTCAGTATTCACAAAAGAAGAGGAGGGGGAGGTGCCTAATCCAGTCAATTGAAGCACTCTGGATAGGGGGGTCGATATCAGTCCTTTCGCAGAAGAAAGGATTCTGAAAGAACTCCTGGAACTGAAGGTGGACAAAGCAATGGGGCATGATGGGATTCACCACAGAGTTCTAAAAGAACTAAGGGGAGAACTAGTAATACTGCTGACTACCCTTTTTAACAAATCATGGGAGGATGGTGTGGTACCTGAGGACTGGAGGAGGGCAGATGTGATTCCCCTTCACAAAAGTGGGAGCAAGACAGAGGCAGAAAACTACAGACCTGTCAGTTTGACCTCAGTGGTAGGGAAAATGATGGAATCACTTCTGAAGGAAAGAATTGTTGAGTACCTGGAGGCCAGTGGGGCACAGGACCCAAGGTAACATCATGGATTCACAGTGGGAAGGTCATGTCAGACAAATCTAATTGATTTCTTTGACTGGGTGACCAAAATAGTAGACCAGGGAGGGGCTGTGGACATGGTCTACCTAGACTTTAGCAAAGGCATTTGACACAGTCCCACACAAAAGATTAATAAGCCAATTAGCCAGCCTGGGAGTGGGTCCCAGGGTGGTAGACTGGGTAAACATTAGCTGGACAACAGGATGCAGAGGATAATAGTAAACAGAGTCCACAGTGAACAAAGGAGTTACTAGTGGGGTACTGCAGGGTTCAGTACTGGGTCTGGTCCTTTTTAATGTCTTTATAAGTGACATTGCAGAGGAACTAGAAGGAAAAGTATGTCTCTTTGCAGACGACACAAAGATCTGCAACAGGGTTGATACACAAGGTGGGGTGGAAAGGATGAGAAGGGACTTGGCAAGGTTGCAGAAATGGTCAAATGTATGGCAGCTTAGATTCAATGCAAAGAAGTGCAAAGTAATGCACCTGGGAAACAAAAACCCAAGGGAGGAGTACACAATGGGGGTGAGATACTGACAACAACAAAAATGGAAAGGGACCTGGGGGTAGTTATATCAGATGATCTAAAAGTGGGCAAGCAATATGAGAAGGCAGGAAGGAGGGCTGGGGGAATACTGGGATGCATAGGGAGAGGCATCACCAGTAGAAAACAGGAAGTTGTTATCCCTCTGTACAGACAGCTGGTGAAACCCCATCTGGAGTACTGTGTGCAGTTCTGGCAACGCCATCTCCTCAAAGACATAGATAGGGTGGAAACTGTCCAGAGGAGGGCAACCAAAATGGTGCAGGGTCTGCACCAGAAGACATGCGAACGGAGACTAAAGGAGCTTAATATGCATCCCCTCGATGAAAGGAGGGAGAGGGGGACATGATATAAATGTTCAAGTACCTCAAGGGAATCAACAAAGTCCAAGAGGGTAGCATTTTCAGAAAAGAGATGTGCAAAAACAAGGGGGCACAATTTGAAGATGGGGGGACGGTTCAGAGGTAATGTGAGGAAGTATTTTTTCATGGAGAGGGTTCTGGATGCGTGAAACAGCCTTTCTGAGGAAGTCATGGAGTCAAAAACAGCTGGGGAATTCAAGAATGCATAGGACAGACATAAGGCAATTCTAGTGGGTGGTAGGAGGAAGTAGGCTGCTGGTTAACTAGCATCTGCAGCTTATCCATTAGGTAGGGAAATGGGCAGACTAGGTGGACCAGCGGTCCTTATCTGCCATCAAATTCTATGTTTCTATGAATGAAAGACAGAAACCATGAATAGACAATGAACTAGCAGGTACTGACTACAGTGTTCAGAAGGTGGGGAATGTCACAAACCCACTCAGCAGGTCAGGCCCTCTGCTCCCACAGTGCCAACCTCTGAGCACAGTATTGTGAACAGGAAACAGAAACAGGGTAACCCTCCTGTCTGTTTTATGGATTCGAATCAACCTTTGGTCTCAAGTTTCTGGAGGGATTCAAAATGTGAACCTCAGGCCGTCCCGGTGGCACTGAGGGTTGAGGCACTGGATGCTACACCTCACTCCACGGTGGTGACCCAGGTTTAGAAGCGGACTCGGGTAGCTGGTGGGTCAGCCGGGGGGGAGTACGGCTTGAGCATCCCACGACAGCTCACCGTCTCCAGGGAGGGTCGAGTGGGATGGTCGATGCCCACCACTCTTGTGCGACTCTGGGCGGAGGCTCGGGGACTGCAAGCTCCCAATATAAGGGAGATGGGCAGCCCAGGCATGCAGTAGACGTCGGCGTCTAGTGCCTTGACATCAGGGGCTAACACTGCGTTGGGGAGGAAAAAAGTGAAAAAAACTCCTGTCGGCTCCGGGAGGACAGGCTTCCTGAGGCATGCCTCCAATTTACCACTGCTCGGTGACTACCTCCAGACCCGATGAAAGTAAGAATTACCGGGGTCTGCCCCACCTCATCCTCACTTGGGGGCAAGCTGGAGCTACATGGGGGACTGGGAGGTAAGTATCGGTGAGCAGGTGGTAGGAGGATGACCCCTTGGCTGCCCTGAACGTTCGGGGTTGACAGGCAGTAGGAGGAGAAAAAAAGTACGAAAAAAAAAAAAAAAATGTGAACCTCTTGCTAGTTACCCAATGTACAGGCTCAGATAATTCTACTCTTCTGGGGATGCCAGCTATCTTTTGCCTATGGGCACCTAACCTGGTGTACAAAATGAACCCTTAAAAACTCTATGAAAGACCTCAGAATAAACTCTTACCTTATCCCAATTTGTTAAAACCAATAAGCTTTGCACAGTGTCAGCTTTAACCATATACGCTTCACTTGTCAAAGAAAGAATTTCAAAGGCACACCAAGCAGTCTTTTAAAATGAGATGTTTACTTAAAAATAGATAAAAATGTAAAATGTAAAACACAGAACCATATATTTATTTTTATTTAAAATTTGTTGACTGGGAAAGGCGCGCTGAGCTAAGGCTCGTTTCCAGGTGTGACCCGGGTACTGAAAAGTACATAGAAGTAACAGAAGAGAATTAGTGCTACAATACATTTAAGTCTGCTACAGGCTGGACTTGAACAAAGAGTGCTGGTTACAGGCAGTTGATAAGCATACAGAGCTTGAAAAAATAGGAGCAACTTTGTTCTAATATTAAGTTGAAAGCAGGTCCAGCAGTAGTACAATAGTGATGAAGGTAATATGAAATAACCTGAGGTGAAGACTTGTGCAGAGATCATTAACCAGCAAGGGAAGTCATCAAAAAACATTACAATCACTTAAAAAAAACAGGTTTAAAAGTGCAATTTCCTAACAACCATACACTTAGCCTTGCCTAGCTAATGTATTATATTCTTACAGTGCTGAAAGATGTTGTAGCTTCAGAGTCCAAACATGGGTGTGTCTAAAGGACAGTCACAGCATAATTAAAACAACTGTCTTGAGCCTGCCTTCTCCATGATGTCACCCAGCTCCTCCTCTGTTTATTAAAAATGATACAATCAGGATGTCTTGTGTCAGGAGATAAATTAATAGGTGACATCAACACAAAAAACTTGTTTCCCCATATGACTTCCCAAGTAAGTCTGACATTTTCCAAGTTCTTTCTTTCATCCATGAGCAGTATGCTGCTCTTCACAGACATCAACGGAGCATTTATGACTTCGCACCAAAGTGACATAACCTGTATTCGTCCTCTAAACGTCATAAAAGTTTATGATTTTCCAGCCTAGCAGCTGGCAGCTACAATTAAGCTAGATAAACAGGAGATCCTCAATTCAAGTCTCTTCTAGCCTGCAATTATCTTCTGGCTTTTATCTTTTAGCTGAAACAGCATGTCTCATGAGAGACACTCAATAACACATTTTTATATTACAAAAAACATAGATTAATCAGAACCAGCTATCCAAGCGTCACAATCCTCCCTACCTAAACTGAATTTGGGGGCTCTATCCCCTGCATGGGATAAGCTTCCCAAATCAGTTCACTCCTCATAGATGTGAGACAACCCATCTGAATTCTGATTGTTCGCTCCAGCCCTATGTAATATTGTCATATCATACCCTTGCAAAGCAAGACTCCATCTTAGCAATCTACCATTGTTTTTTACCATCCGCATCAGCCAAACCAGGGGGTTGTGGTCAGTCTGTACCACAAAATGCTGCCCATACAAGTATGGCTCCAACTTCTTTAGGGCCTACACTATAGCAAGACACTTCTTTTCCACAGTGGAATATGCCTGCTCCCTGGGAAGTAACTTTTTACTCAGATATGCTACTGGATGATCTTTCCTTTGGCTGGATGTCTGACTCAGTACTGCCCCAATACCCATGTCTGAGGTGTCAGTCTGAACTATAAAGGGTCTGCTATAGTCAGGACTTGTCAAAACAGGAGCACTGCACAGCGCCTTCAATCTGGTAAAGGCTTCTTCACAGGCTGGTCCCCAGGTAATTTTCTTTGGCATCCTTTTCTTTACCATGTCAGATAGGGGAGCAGCCAGGGCACCGTAATTGGGTACAAATTTTCTATAGTACCCTGCTGTCCCAAGAAAACTCCTGACCTGCTTCTGCATTTCTGGTCTGGGCCACACCTGGATTACCTCTATTTTTATTTGGTTAGGACGGAGCTGTCCTCAGCCTACCACATGCCGAGGCATGCCACTTCTCCCTGGCCACCTGGCACTTCCCAGCATGACAGTGAGCCCGGCCCTCTGTATCCTGCCCAGCACTTCCCTAAGGTGGGATAGGTGTTCCTCCCAGCTGGTACTAAAGATGGCAATGTCGTCCAGATACGCCACGGCGTACTCCTCAGCACCATTTAACACCTGGTTCACCAACCTTTGGAAAGTGGCTGGGGCTTTCTTCATTCTGGAATTCAAATAAGCCTATCGGAGTGATGAAGGCCAACCTCTCCCTAGCTCTGTCCGTCAACTCTACCTGCCAATAGCCTTTGGTCAGGTCAATGGTTGTAAGATAGGTTGCCACCCAACTTGTCCAGGAGTTCATCTGTCCGGGGCATCGGGTGGGCGTCTGACTTCATGACTGCATTCAGTCCATGATAGTCCACACAGAAATGAGTAAAGCCATCTGGCTTGGGCACAAGGACTGCGGGTGAGGCCCAGGGACTGTGGGATCTCTGGATTACCCCTAAATCCAGCATCTTCTCCACTTCCCTCCTAATGTCCTTTTGGACTGCCTCGGACACCCGATATGCTGTTAACTGTATGGGCATCTTTGTCCCTGTCTCCACATCGTGCATCGCTAAGGGGATTAGTCCAGGCTTGGCAACAAACAATGGGGCAAAGTCTGCTAAAACCTCCCTTACTTCCTGGATCTTGTCCGGGCCAGCTGGGGAGACAATTTAACTGCCTCCACCAAGGACTCCTGCTTACTTTCTTCCAGCAAGTCCAGAAGGGGGTCTCCTTCATCCGTCCCCTCCCCAGGACTACACACTGCAAACACCATGTCAGCCCTATTTGCATATGGCTTCATCATGTTGACATGGTACATCCTTTCTGTCTGTCTTTTGTCAGGTAACTCTATAATACAGTTCAAGTCATTTACCTTCCTAACCACTTTGTACGGTCCTGCCCACTCAGCCTGCAGCTTATCTTTCTGGACCGGAAAAAGGACCAGGACTTCCTGACCCACTATGTATGAGCGAACTCTGGCTCTGCGGCCATACCACACTTTTTGTTTCTGTTGGACAGCTGCCAGGTTGCTCTGGGCTGTCCCCATAAGCTCCTTCAACCTTTCCCTAAACTAAGGATGTAATCCACAATGGGAGTTCTCTGGGTGGCATGCTTGCCTTCCCAGTCTTCCCAGATCAAGTCTAGGGACCCACGTACCCGGCGTCCATATAAGAGTTCGAAGGGGGAAAATCCTGTCGACTCTTGGGGCACCTCCCTGTATGCAAACAACAGGTGGGGAAGGTATTTCTCCCAGTCCCTCCCATGCTGTTCAGCAAACACCCAGAGCATTGACTTCAGGGTACCATTGAATCTTTCAACAAGCCCATTGGCTTGTGGGTGATATGGTGTCATGCATCTCTGCAACACCCCACACTTCTCCCATAAACATTTTATCAGGTCCAACATGAAGGAACTCCCTTGATCGGTGATAACCTCCTGCAGAAACCCAACATGGGAGAAAATCCCAAGTAAGGCATCTACCACTTTGACTGTCCTCAGTGAGGCTAGGGCTACTGCCTCTGGGTACCAGGTGGCATAATCCACCACAGTCAGGATGAATCTCTTCCCTGAGGAGCTGGGGGTATTTAAAGGCACTGCAATATCCATTCCCACCCTCTGGAATGGCTCCTCCACTATGGGCAATGGAATCAGGGCGGCTTGGGTTTTCTTGTCCACCTTCCCTATTTCTTGGCACCAGTGACAAAACCTGCAATACTCCCTCACCTGCTGGGTGAAGTTTGGCCAATAGAAATTCTGGGCCAACCACTACATAGTGCATGCGATTCCCAGATGACCAGACAAGGGAATATCATGTGCAATCTTGAGCAACTGCTAAAGATACCCCTGGGGAATGACAAGCTGCCTGTCTAGCA
Organism: Neoceratodus forsteri; assembly: GCA_016271365.2. Classification (NCBI taxonomy): domain Eukaryota; kingdom Metazoa; phylum Chordata; order Ceratodontiformes; family Ceratodontidae; genus Neoceratodus; species Neoceratodus forsteri. The sequence continues at coordinate 138,368,323 of CM057449.1, read as the reverse complement.
CCCCTCCCTCTGTCTGCACAGCCTGAGTATACATCAGTCCATTTTCCCAATAAACCTTATGTTTACAGTCCGTCACCTCCTTGTGCTCCATCAGAGTCTGCCCAAGTCCTCAGCTTTTCTAGGCTAGGGTCACTTCTCTGAGCAGCTGCAAACTCCTCACTCATTCCCAAGGCATGGGACAGGTCCCCTTCAGTTGCTAAACTAGGGTCCCTAGCACTAGCATCAGGGGACCAAGGATCACTGTCAATCCCAACCCTCTGAAAATGGGTCACCCTTCCCTCCTCAGAGTAACCCTCTGTAGCTGTGTGGTTGACTGCTACTGGGGAAATTTCTACCCCCTTTTCATTAATCTCCATATCAGGAGACACAGGCTGGGGAACCAGCCTCTCAGTGGTTTTCACAATGGCTTCTGTGGGGTTCAGGGAACTACCATTTTCCCTTGCCACTTGGCTATAGATAACTGCACACACCATCCCTTGTTTGAGATTGTTGCCCAGGATTACATCCACTGCTAAGGTTTTGGCTACAGCCACCTATTGCACAGTTCCCCCTGTTTCACCCCAGTCCAGGAGAACACTAGCGAGGGGCAATGTTTTCTCTTCATCAGTAAAGTCCTGTACAGCGACGTATTTATTGGGTATAAGCTGACCCAGCTATACTAGATCCCTCTTTACCAAGGTTAAGGACGCCCCTGTGTCCCTTAACCCTTGCGTCTGTACACCATTCACCATGACTGGGTGCATGTGCTCCCTCATGTTCACAGGCATGCTTCCAGGGACACACAAACAACCCACTTCTTTCCTAGCTTCCTGTTGTGTATTGCTCACCTTTTTGAGACACTGTCTGGCAATATGTCCAGTTTCTTTGCACAATCAACATTCATTTCTTTTCTCAGAGAAATCTTTTCTCTGAATCCTGGGGCTAACTGGTTTTGGTGGAGGCAGTGAGGGGTTTAGCTGCCCTGAAGGCATGTTTTTCCCTTTCTGCCCACCCCATTTGCTCTCAGGGCAGGTCTGCTCTTGGCATAGCGGTCTGAGAGTTCAGCAGCCTCTTGCACTGTTTTGGGATCTCTGTCCTCCAGCCAGGTTTTCAGCTCTGCTGGGCATGCCCAGAAAAACTGTTCTAACAAAATCACATTTTCAACTTTATCAACAGAGTTTGCTTCAATTCCTTCCCACCAATGTTTTAAAAACTGATGTTGTTTCGTGGCTAGCTCCTCGTAGCTCATGTCAGGGCTTCTCCTGAGCTTACCGAATTTAGCTCTGTATGATTCAGCAGTTAATTCAAATTTCTTTAACAGTGAAGCTTTAAGTTTGCTGTGATCATCACTGTCCTCATTGTCCATTTGACCCAATGCAACCCAAGCTTTCTCGGTAAGTAGTGGGGATAGCAGGAAGCTCCAGGGCTCTCTAGGAATTTTAGCCTGAATACAAACTTTTTCAAAAGAATTTAAAAAGGCATCCATATCCTCCCCCTCTTTAAATTCGGCTATCAATTTGGAATTCAATTTGTAACCCAGTCCTGTAGTCCCAGTTAAACCCAAGCCACTTACCTGCTCTGGTGCCGCTGGTTGGTGTCGTAGCCTCTCCAGTTCATGTTGCCTCTAGCGCTCACGCTCCTCATGATCAGCGTCTCGCTGTTCTCACTCTGCCTCTCAGCGCTCTCGCTCTGCCTCCCTCTGTTCTTGTTCCCTCTTCTCCTCTGCAGCTCGCTGTTCTCGCTCTGCCTCTCGGCGTTCTCGCTCAGCCTCCCTGTGTTCTTGCTACCTCTTCTCCTCTGCAGCTCGCTGTTCTCACTTCTCTTCTCTCCGGAACTCCAGCACCATTCTGCGCAACTCAATTTGCAGCCTGAGTACCTCTGGCTCCAGAATGCTGGTGACCTTCCCCTGCTGCTGTGGCTCTTGGCTGACAGTGGTCCTGCTGCCCTGCCCATCGGATCTGGACTCCGCACTGGCCACTAGCCCTTCCACATTCAAGGTTCGATCCCTTACAGTCACTGTCTGTGACTCAGTTCTCTGGGTGTCTGCTCCCAACAGGGCATCCACAAGGTTCTGCTTGGTGGCTTTCGCCTCGAACGGGACTCCTCTGTCCCTGCACAACTGCTTTAAGTAGTCTACAGTGTGACCGCTGTAGTTGGAAGCCATCTTCTTCCCTAACTATGGCTACTCTGACTTGCACTTTAGAAAAAAAAATAAAACAGGTAGGAACTCAACTGTAAGCCAAGTGATATAGTTCTGTTTCCCTTTTAAAAATAAATCACTGCCTTTTTCTTTTTTTGCAAGTGAGCTGTACAGTATCAAGCCAACACTCTGAACAATAAAAGCTTGTAATACCAAACTTATGCACACTGCTGCCAACCAATCTGTCACAAACCCACTCAGCAGGTCAGGCCCTCTGCTCCCACAGTGCCAACCTCCGAGCGCAGTATTGTGAACAGGAAACAAAAACAGGGTAACCCTCTTGTCTGTTTTGTGGGTTCGAATCAATCTTTGGTCTCAAGTTTCTGGAGGGATTCAAACTGTGAACCTCTTGCTAACATACCCAATGTACAAGCTCAGATAATTCTGCTCTTTGGGGGATGCCAGATATCTTTTGCCTACGGGCACCTAACCAAGTGTACAAAATGAACCCTTAAAAACTCTATTAAAGACCTGAGAATAAACTCTTATCTTTTCCCAGTTTGGTAAAACCAGTAAGTGTTGCACAGTGTCAGCTTTAACCATATATGCTTCACTTTTCAAAGAAAGAATTTCAAAGTTACACCAAGTAGTCTCTTAAAATGAGATGTTTACTTAAAGATAGATAAAAATGTAAAATGTAAAACACAGAACCATATATCACAAAACATTGCAATCACTTAAAAAAAAACAGGTTTAAAAGTGCAATTTCCTAACAACCATACACTTAGCCGTGCCTAGCTAATGTATTCTTATATTCTTACAGTGCTGAAAGATGTTGTAGCTTCAGAGTCCAAACATGGGTGTGTCTAAAGTACAGTCACAGCATAATTAAAACAACTGTCTTGAGCCTGCCTTCTCCATGATGTCACCCAGCTCCTCCTCTGTTTATTAAAAATGATACAATCAGGATGTCTTGTGTCAGGAGATAAATTAATAGGTGACATCAGCAAAAAAACTTGTTTCCCCATATGACTTCCCAAGTAAGTCTGTCATTTTCCAAGTTCTTTCTTTCATCCGTGAGCAGCATCCTGCTCTTCACAGATATCAAAGAGCATTTATAATGTAGCACCAAAGTGACATAACCTGTATTCGTCCTCTAAACGTCATAAAAGTTTACGATTTTCCAGCCTAGCAGCTGGCAGCTACAATTAAGCTAGATAAACAGGAGATCCTTAATTTAAGTCTCTTCTAGCCTGTAATTATCTCCTGGCTTTTATCTTTTAGCTGAAACAGCATGTCTCATGAGAGACACTCAATAACACATTTTTATATTACAAAAAACATAGATTAATCAGAACAAGTTGTCCAAGTATCACAGGGCACACCAGAGATAGATCTATTTGCATCCTAGGAAAACAACCAGCTCCCACTGTTTTGTTACAGGCCCCCTCAGTGGGTGCAGTCCCAGAGGATGCCCTAGTCCTCGGCTGGGCAGGGACATTTCTCTATGCCTTCTCCCTGTTCCTGCCTTTGCTAAGAGTGCTGCTCAAATTGAGAGGGAGCCAGCAACTGTGATCCTCATAGCTCCATATTGGGCCAGGCAGATTTGGTACTCACTTCTCCTGTCCCTCTCCATCAAGCATCCCATCAACTTTTCCCTGAGGTGCAATCTGCTGACCTTGTCTCAGGGCAGGATGGCATTCCTGGATCCAAGAACTCTGCATCTCAAAGCATGGTACTTGAAGAGCTAGAGTTCTTTGGACTAAACCTCTCTGGTTTTGGAAGTGCTTAAGGATTTCGGGAAACCTGCAACTAGGAGAACCTATGCCTCAAAGTGGAAGAGATTTTCCATTTGGTGCTCCTCTAGGCAGCTCAGCCCACTTCAGGTGAGCATTCCTTCAATTCTAGACAACTTTATCCACTTCCAGTCCCTGATGGTGCATCTGGCAGCAGTATCAGTGTACTGCTCAGCTGGTGGGTCATGTCCCCTTCCCCATGTGACCTGACCCTGTGTATCACTCAGCTGAGCTCATTTTTAGCCTATGGCAATTGCTGCCCTGAAGTATGTTATTTGGAAAGCAGTTCTCCTGATGGCAGTCACATCTACCAGAAGGGTAAGCAAGCATCAAGCCCTCTGTTCAGATCCTAACTATATCATATTCAACAAGGACAAGGTAGTCTTGAAACTAGCAGAACATTCCTCCCCAAAGTGTTGTCTGAATTTCATCTGAATCAGACAATCACACTTCAGTGTTCTTTGCAGCAAAATCTAGCCCAGGGAGCAAAAACTCCAGAGTCTGGATGTTAAGAGAGCTCTGAGGTACAACTTGGAGGACCACACAAAGGATGTCAGGTCCACCGATACTCAGCTGTTTGTTACTTACAGTGAAGTAGGGCAGGGTAAACCAGCATCCAAGAGAACCATCGCTCATTGGATAGTTTCCTGCAATCAGTTCTGTCATGTCAAAGCTGGCTAATTGCCACCCAAAGGCCTTGAGGCCCACTCTACAAGGGGCATGTCAGCCTCTGTGGCAGCTTCCACGGGTGTCTCCCTACAGGAAATCTGCAAAGCAGTTACCTGGAAAACAGTACAGACTTTCACAAAGCACTGCTGTCTGGACATATAGTCCAAAAGGGATGCCAGCTTTGGCACTGCTGCCTTGCAGAACCTTTTCCCTAAGTAGATTCTGTACCCAGCCTCCCAAGGTACTGCTATGGAGTCTGTAGTTGTCAAGTGTAAGTGAGGGATTCCCGGGTTTGAAGAAAAAACTACTCACCCTGGCAATGTTTCTTTCAAGGGATCCCTCAAAATGCTTAATAATGCCATCCCTACCTCTCTTTCCACAACCCAGAAAAGGTTCACACAACAATCAGTTCCTTTCTGTTTTGCTTGAGCACTACTGTACTCGTTACAGTATCTTACGATTAATAGTAAGTGGTCTAATATTTCAAGAATTTTCCATTAGTTTTTAAGATTTATTATGGCATGTTGAAAAGCTTTGGTAACTTAAACTGGTATATATATTTTGGGTAGCCTTTTAGCTAGTTTAAAGGTCACTGCTCATCCTAGCTTTAGAAATAAATCTGCCATTAGAATGCAGAGGTGAGCATGTTCACACAGCAGAGTTTTGAATTTCATTCTAAGGTTCTTTCATTGGCATAAAATTCTAGCCTCTGGGGCAGCTCATTCTAGGGGAATGATTGCAGTTGATAAGCATAGTGAGGGGATCCCTTGGAAGAAACAACATTGCAACGGTGAGTAATTTTTCCCTTCCTGACTTTGTCAGGCACAAACAGCTCCTTTAAAGTCGGACCAGCAGGGGATGACTCAGCTAACAGCTGTGGTGGCTTGACAGCCTGGGGGTCCTGTGGCAGACCTTCAGAACAGGCACATGACCTTTCTAGCTGCAGTTTTTCTTTCTGTACTTAAATATTTGCCTCTTCCTTGGCCACTAGAGAAAGTAAGGGGAATTTTCATGCCTCCAAAGCCCATTTCAATTTTTCCTCTTCCTCCAGCAACGTCTCGCTCTAGACAAATGTCCGTTCTACCAAAGAAGGAGAATGAGCCTCTGCTTCATCAGTATGTAACCCCTAGGTGGCGCTATCCCAAGGGCTACTACCCCTGCCTGCTTGGCTAGTAGCAGGTTAAGGGCCTGAGTTCTGAAATGGGTGCCTCCACCCGGAGGTCAGGGTTGGTAGTGGTCAAGCTAACCTGGGCACAGCCCTCTGGGACACTGTAACCCCCCTCTTTCCTTCCTAGTGATGCACCACACAAGTACCCTCACTGTTTGCACTTACCACTAGGGCTTTCCTCTGGCCTGGCCCTGGGGACCGCCTGTAAAACAAGGTTATACACAGCAAATAACAACAGTACAGTACTCTTGCACAAACTGGAACCACAGTCAGGGTAAATGCAAAAAAGAGTTAGATCTGATTTATTTAAGGAACTTGAACAAGGGAGGGGCGTAATCAGGTTAATTTGCTTAAAGGCTCTATCAATCAAACAATTATGCATGCACTTCAGGGTCTATAAACAGTCACACACTCTGGGTACCCAGATGGAGAATGGTGGGCTAGCCAGGAATGTTGCAGCTGGTTGGGGCCCTGTGATGGAAGAAAACAACATGCACAACACACGCTATTTGTAATCCGGAGCCGGAGGGCTCAGTTCATGAAAAGAAAACAACAAGACAATCAGATGACACACTTTTAGATTAAGCTGTTGTTGCAGGGAGCTACCCTGATGATTACTCACAATACCCAAGACTGGACACAGGCTGGAAAAAAATCGAGACAGCAGGTGGTTAATCTGGAGTGCCAGGAGAAGCAGGGCCCACACGATTCGCGAGGCATCGTTCCTGTTCAAACATGGAGCAGGGGGCTAATCCCCAGGCAGGTCTGTCATCGGTGGCTTTCTCTGTAATCTGGCAGGGCCAGCGTGGCATAGCTCAGGCCGAATGGAGATGAATGCGGATTCAGTCCGATTAGGCTGGTTAAAGCTTCCAACAAGCAGAACACAGTTCACACAGTGGGGAACCAAATCAAAACCCACTTTCAATACACAGCATATTTACATGTAAGAAAATTCTACTGTACCAGGCAAACCGCTCTCTGGTCACGATCGCAAAGTCTCTGCACAAACTGGGGATTCAAAAGCAGCTGGAAATCCTGACAGGCTGATCGCATTCAGCAAATTTTCAGCCTTCTTCAGGTATGAGCCTGTTAAAAAATCAGTGGCTTACTTTGTTCTCACAAACTTGGATTTAGTCCGAAATAATTCTCTTCTCTCCCTCTGAGGAGAAGCAGGCAGACATGCAGGCCACAACTCAGGCCTTTCCACAGTTCTCCCATGTGAAACTACTCAGACGGCTGCTTGACTGTCTCAAGCTCTTGCTCATTCAGCTCCCAACTGAGATCTAACTCGACTGCCAGCAAGCCAGGGACTTCCCCCAGAATCCAAAAGGTTTGGTTGGCTGATCTATCTGTCAGTCACAACAAAGGCTCCCTCTTCAGGTGCAAAAAGGCGCCAAAAGCCCCAAACTAGAATTCCTACAGATTTTGACTCCAGACAGCTCCTGTAGTCCAGCTCCATTTTAGGTCTCACCAGAACTGATTGGTCCAATTTGCAGTCCAGGACCAAGATAGTGGAGATAAACAAAAACAGTCCTTGCTGCAAAAAAGGCAGGTTAGACAAACTACATTATCATTATCACTCTGAATGATTTTCAGCAAATAATTACATCTTTCAACAGAGCTACCTCTCAGATTACTGATGACTGCAATCCAGGCAGCTCTTAAAGAGACAGTACACAGAGGCTATACAGGCACTCTCTGACAATCACATTTAAACTGCTAAAACGCAGGACACCAGCCTGGCAGTGAGCATTTAGGCAAGCTCAAGGAAGACTTTTCGGGAACCCCAGTTTGTAGGGGGGTTACAAGTATCCATATTCATAACATGTTCAGCTGATTCACCATGATCATACATTTCTGGAACAGTAATGGCCCCTGATGACAAGGTTGTAGGAGAGGGAGGCCTTCATCCCTACACCTGCAGCATCCACCAGTTCACTCACCTGGTTGGCCATCTTGTCAGACTGTCAAAATGGCCAGTGGCCCCCTACAGGAAGAGGCACCAGAGTTTTATACAATTCACTATGCAGATCGTCTGAGCCTGGTGCCACCCCTGTGTGTAAGGCATTAATTGCTTCTAAACGATCAGATGTAGAGATTGTCACTGATAGCTCTGCGCAGTCAGAATGGGGAAGACAAGGGAGCTGAAGACTTTCTTTTTTTTCTCCCCGTAAGGTATTTATCGCCCCTATGGCGGGCTGCAGTTGTGCTGTCAGCCAACCCTACTGGACTCCGGGGGATTTTGGGATCTTCAACGCTATGCGTGTCCCGACGGACCCCCAGAGCTGGCCCGTAGGCTTCATCCTGCTGCAGCTCCTGCCTTTTTCCCTCCAGTTTTTCTCCCCGTTAGCCTGGGGCTCCAGACAGAGAGGCGCATGTGCATGGAGGTGCGCATGCGCCCTCTTGCTCCGGTGATGGACCCTTCCTCCCACCCTATTGGCCTAACATCCTGGCTCCCTCAGCTTGTGCTGCCCACTGGCCTCCACCACGAGGCAGCCAAGAGCCAAGGAAGCTCAGATCTCTTCCCAGAGAGGAGAGCTACCTGACAGCAGCTCAATCCTACACCACATCCTCCCCCTCCCGTGCCGATCTCCGATGGCCCATGCTTGTTCCCGAACATGGGTCACCAGCATGGCGCTCAGCCCTCTATGCCACTGGGCCGGTGTGGGAGCTGAAGACTTTCTAAGAAAAAGTTAGGCTAGTGTAGATCATGTGGGTGTGTCCCCAACAAATTCACATTGTAATCATGCATAATTTTTTGAAGGCCTACTCCACTGAACTGGAGGTTTCCTGCCATATTCATTAATTGGACCAATTTTTTCTCTACCTAGTTTCTGCACTTTTCATTCAGGTTCAGCTGTTGTACCTTCCCCTGAGTACCACATTTTTATAATGATGCTGCCTTGTCATATTGCAGACTCTAAATCTCAGATTAATGCTATTAATCTGGGCAGAGAGGTCATAACAACACTTCAGCCGAGTGGCCCTTGCGCTGCTACCTGCTGGCGGCCGGACCTCTGCATCCAGCCCGCCACCATCTGACCAAGAAAAGCAGCCACAAGCTCAAACCAGGCTCTCCACTTCAACCCAGTAGCCCTGGCATTGCTACCTGCTGGTGGCCGGACCTCTGCATCCAGCCTGCCACCCCCTGACCAAGGAAAGCAGCTACAAGCCCAAACCAGGCTCTCCACTTCAGTCGAGTGGCCCTGGCGCTGCTACCTGCTGGCGGCTGGACCTCTGCATCCAGCCTGCCACCCCCTGACCAAGGAAAGCAGCCACAAGCCCAAATCAGGCTCTCCGCTTCAGCTGAGTGGCCCTGGTGCTGCTACCTGCTGGCAGCCGGACCTCTGCATCCAGCCCACCACCCCCTGACCAAGGAAAGCAGGTACATTTGGTCAGCTCCTAGCTCGGAGCTGTCAGGCTTCAATCCCTGTAATTGGACTGGCTCCTGGGGACTGTGGCTGCTTCCCGATTGGATGCTGCAGATCCCCATTGAGAAAGAAAGCATACAAGGCACCTTTTTCAAAACACAGCTCGGCCACTGCCTTGCTGTACTGCTCTCTGGACAATTTTTTTCTGCTGAATTTACTGCTCATGTGGAAATATATATATATATTTTTTTTTTCTCTCCTCTTGGAATTTTCTGCTGTTTAACCTGCTGTATTAGCTAGTCCTGACTTCTATATAGCTTATGTCTTGCACTGCTCAATATTTCTACTGCTTAAACATTTTACCTTTAAACTGTTGCACTGTATATGTAAGAACTGCCTAGCAGAGTATAGCAGACTTGTAGCGAACTTTGACTGCCTGACGTCTATGTAACTTACTGCTTGCACTACTGAATTTTTTTCTGCTAATTGCCCAATATTGCAGAATAGCTAGAACTGACTACTGCCTGCTGTTTGTTCTGCCACACTCTTTTCCCATCACAGTTCCTCTCATTCATCCTCAGACTGCCTTCTTTGCTTCCCTCTTTCTCTTGCTTTTTTCCCTTTTGTATTTCTTTCTCTCTGTTCCCCACAATGTTTTTTTGCCATCTACTGGACCTCTGATTCCTCTGTAAATATTGCCTGGCATTTTGGGCCATCTTCTCTACCCATTCTAAACTACCCTGAGTCCTCTCCACCACACGCCTCCTTCCCAGCTCTCCCTGGTCTCATTCAAGAGCCCCCCCAACCTCCTGAATCAGCCTTTTGTTTTGCTAAATTCCCACCTGGCACCTTTGACCAGACCTCGCTGCAGGAACCTTTTCTCTCCCACTATTTGCACCTACTTCTGCCCTGGGTACTAAATTGCCCAGGGCCCTCCCACCAATTTACTTGACCTTTGTCTTTGACTTTTTAACTAAAGGCCCGCCTTTTTTTCTGATCTATTTTAGCCACAAGCCCAAGCCAGGCTATCCACTTCAGCCGAGTGGCCCTGGCGCTGCTACCTACTGGCTGCCGGATCTCTGCATCCAGCCCGCCACCCCCTGACCAAGGAAAGCAGGTAAGTTTGGTCAGCTCCTAGCTCAGAGCTGTCAGGCTTCAATCCCCATAATCGGACTGGCTCCTGGGGACTGTGGCTGCTTCCCGATTGAATGCTGCAGATCCCTATAGAGAAAGAAAGCATACAAGGCACCTTTTTCAAAACACAGCTCGGCCACTGCCTTTTTGTACTGCTCTCTCCCTCCTTTATTAAGTACACTTCCCCAGTGATCCCCACCCCCTGAGGCCTCACACTAGTCAATTACAGTAACTCCTTAAAGGGGCTGTCCTTTCTGTAACTTCTTAAAGGGGTGATCCTCTCTCGTGCTCAAATAACTTATCATCCTCAATGCATCCAGGATCAAGTGCATTGACACTGACTATGGTCATCCTCCTACTTTCTACACTAGCCCCACCTTATTTAGGACCATCACCCTCTACGCATAGTACCCCCCTCTTATCTGCAACACCTCTACCAGACCCCCTCGATGCTCGATCACCTCTCCCCCTCGGTACCCCCCAAACTTCCACCCCTACTACCTCTTACTTCCCACTCATACCTTGGGCTCTTCTTCTCAATGCCTTTCCCACCCACCCCTTGCACCCCAGCACCCGGCCCTGTGTCCAGTCGCACGGGGAGGTGCCACAATCACTACCACGCTTTGTTGTGCCTAATCACCCTCCTGTTGCTTCTATCAGGTATCATTCATCCAAACCCTGGCCCCGTGCCCAACCTTATGAACAAGCCTGCCCAGGCTCAAGGATTCTGCAGAGCTTCTGTGAATATTTGCAGCTTCCTTAAGAAGGCTGCTGCATTCTAATGCTGGGTTACTTAGCACCAACCAGACATTGTCACATTCATCAAAATCTGGTTATCCAAATCCACCCCTGACTCCTTCGTCTCCCTCCCTCCCTCCCTGGTTACACCCTTTTCAGGGAAGATCGGGTGGGTAAGCGTGGAGGTGGTTGTGCTGTCTATATGCATGACTCCCTCCTTGGACATGCACTTCCACCACCCAAGCTTGATAACGAGGCGCAAGCCCTCACACTAAAAATCTCCCCCAACCCTGGTAAGGGCCCACTCTTTCTCACTGTTGCTTATATTCTCCCCAGAAAGCAAGACCTCGCCATTCAGGCACTTGCTGACTACCTCTCTGGCCTATCGCCCAAAATGGCCCAGATAAATGTTGGTGACCTGAATATCAACTGGCTCTCTGCCACGGCCTCCCAAACCAGAGATATCTTTGCTGCCCTTGACATGTCCCAGCTTGTCACCACCCCAACTAGATTCAAGCCCTCTACTGGCTCCAGCACCCTCCTGGATATCACCATTACCAACTGCCCCCAGAGGGTGCTCGATATCAGTGTACTTCCCAACTCACTTAGTGACCACTCCCCGGTCGTATTCTCTTGGTCTGCTGCCAACCAGCAAGCGCACACCACAAATCACAGGCGTCACCTACTCCAGGCGTGCGTGCATATAACTTCTTACCTCTCACAACTGGATTGGTCCCAATCAGGCTTGCACCGTCCATAGACGAGGCATTGGATTTTTTCACTCGCACTTTTAACACTGCCTGTGACCTCTATGCCCCCTTCGCTAGAAATCGCACCAAAAAGCAAAACATGCCCTGGGTTACCCCCTCCCTCCTTCACAAACTTAAAATGAGAGACAACCTATGGCACATTGCCATGGAATCTGGCAAGCCAGCTGATAGGCAAGCGTACAACGCTAAGAGCAATAAGTGGACTTGGGTCATTTGACAGGCCAAATCCCAGTACTACCAATCCGCTCTTGTCTCCTCCTGGGGGTCGACTAGAAACTTTTGGGATAATGTAAAGTAGCTGAATGGGAAATCCCGCTCCCCACCCCCCTCTCAACTCTCCTTTAATGGAACTGTCTGCTCTGACCCCCTTGGCATTGCAGACTGCCTAAACAACACTTTCTCAGACCTGAGTTCAGTCCTGCCCAGTAACTTCTTTGACCTCATCCCAGTAGCACCCCTGCCCACTCTCCAGAGACCTCCTTTCTACCTATGTACCATCTCCCCATTGGAGGCTAGACCCCTTCTGCAAAAAGCTGTTAGTAGTAACAACCCCAGCACCAACCTACTGGACACTAGGCTACTTCATGTGATGTTGGATGCTATCCTGCTCCCACTTACCGAGCTGCTGAACCGCTCTCTGTGCCTGGGACAGTTCCCCAGCACATGGAAAACCTCCATCATCACTCCCATCCTAAAGAGCGGCGATCGAGCGGCCCCAGGTAACTATTGACCTATCTCCATCCTCCCCCCACTCTCTAAGGCCCTTGAAAAAGTAGTTGCCAACCAGCTTGCTGAATACCTGGCCATGCACGATATCCTGTGCCCTGAACAGCCTGGCTGTTGTGCAGGTCACAGCACCACAACCGCGCTACTTGAATTCTCCAACTTCCTGCACTCTGCTCTTGATGCCAGATGTCCTGCCGGTGCCATGTTCATTAACCTTGCCAAGGCCTTTGACACGGTTTGCCATCCTCTCCTGCTTGACTCCCTCAGATGCCATGGTTTCTCCTCCGGCCCCCTTGCATGGTTCACCAGCTACCTCTCTGCCAGAACTCAGTGTGTAAAAATCAATAGCACCCTATCTGACACACGACCTGTCCACTCTGGGGTTCCCCAGGACTCCATTTTAGACCCTTTCCTCTTCAGTCTCTACCTCAACTCCCTTCCCTTGGCATGCCCAAGTAAGATCCTCCTCTTCGAGGATGACACTGTGCTCTTTGCTGCTGACCCCAACCCCAACCCCAACACACTCCAGGCCACCCTCCAACAAGCTTTTGATAGAGCTGAGCATTGGTTCACATCACGAAGTCTAGTCTTCAACCTAAAAAAGACCAAAGTTATGCTCTTCTCACATCGCCAAAGCAAAGCCAGTGGTGCCCCTCTCGTGATACTGCCTAGCACACTAAACCCCATTGAGCAGGTTTCCTCCTACAAGTATCTGGGCATTACCTCCGATTCGGCACTCTCCTTCCATTCCCATATCAATGCCCTTTCTGCTGCCACCAATGTCAGGATTGGACTGTTATACCGCCATAGGGACTGCCTACCACAAGAGACCCTTAGATTGGCAATCACCTCCTCTGTCCTGTCGCTAATCAACTATGGGCTGCCCATCTATGCTACAGCCAACAACATTGCGCTTGCAAGAATCCAGCTCTCTATAAACAAGGCCTGCAGGCTAATGCTAGGAGCCCCTAGGCGCACCCATACATGCCTGCTGTACTCCACCACCAACTTGCTCAACCTTGAAGAAAGACCTCTCTTCCAAACCTGCCTTCTTGTAAAAAAGACCCTGCTAGGGCTCTCCCCCCCTGGGGTCACCACCTCCCTGCAGCGTGCCTCCCCCTCAGTCTCCACCCACAGCACTGTCAAAACCTCCCTTATTGTCCCCAGGGTAAGGACCTCTATGACCCAGAGATCCTTTTGCTATTGGGCTCCCTCCTGGTTCAATTCCCTCCCAGCCAATATAGCTGACTCCACTAAGCTTGTTCCTTTCAAGGTCTCCCTCAGAAGCCATCTGACAAGCACTCACTGCTGCAACTGCACATAATCCTTCACCTGCCCCTTGCATTCACCCCTAGGCTGGGTCAGCCCTGTCTATTTTTGCTGTATATATCTGGGGTCTCATGCAACATCTGCTGACTAATGTAATAAAATAACTCTGGTTGCTACCTGACGTGGTACTCGTGTACCTATATTATGACTACTGTGATCTACCTATTACCAAGCGTGTACCACCAGTGAATGCCTGCAACACTGGTTGCTTTTTTAATCTAAGCATCATGTACTGTACTGTTTTGTTTGCTGTGATGTATTGCTCCCTTGATGAGGTGCCTTTGTAAATGAGTCTATGTCTCAAAGGTCTGTAAACCAATGATCTAATAAATAAATAAAACAAGTTTCTTTCAATCTAGACTTCGGTCTCTGAAGATGGCTCCTTAATGCTAAATATTGTAAGTATTGTTCTGTTTTCATTTTCTTAGCTTTAAGTTGAAAAAACAAATTTCAATCTTCTTTGGTATCCTGCCACCATTCCCCAGGATCCTGTTGCTGCTGTTCAATGTTCTTCCGCTGATTTCTGTTGGGCTTTTTTTATTAAAGAGTTCTGATCTACCCCATCAGACTGATTATGGACTGCCCAGAGGCATTTCTGGAACACATGTCCTCTTGCATCACATAAATTACATTTTGCATAATTTTGACATTCCCCAAATAAACCACATTACAGTTTGTCTCATACACTTGCCAGGTGTGACTTTGCCCCACACTTCTAGCATGGCTTAGGCTGTCCTGTGTAAAAGCACACACCTCTGTCTTTTCCATTAAAGACGCTGTTAGGCAGGTGTATTACCTCATTCTCTTTCTGTCTGTGCTTAACTTTGAGCCTCCATCCTTCTGTCCATAGGTATTCCGAGTCCATCACAGATTCAGGTGCACTCAATACCTCACATTTTTTCAGTCAGTGCTGTATGTCTCCTACGTTTGCTCCTTCTTTCCTGAACATAATTGTTATGGTTTTATTTGTTGGTTTTGTAAGGGGTATGACCAGAAAGGGAGTCCATAATGGTGAAAACTTTACTTGACTGTATGTTATCCAGAATCTTTCAAGGTTTTGAGGTGTTCGAACACTCACATCGAAGTTATCTTCCCCCAGAGATATGTATTAGGGCATGTATCTCTGCGGCCATAAATCTTAAAGAATCTTTAAGCAACTGTCTGCCCACAATAATTCTGTCCGGGCAGGGTTCCATCCCACCTTTATACCTAATCCAGACTGCATTCCTTTGGGGTGCAGGTTCTGTTCTATTAAACAAATCTTCAAATCTTGGGCGCTGGTTTGGTTCCCTCTTTTCCTCCACTGACTCTTCTGGTGTGGAGCCAGTAGTGGGGGGGATTTGTTCCTGTTCTGCTGCTCCTTTTGATGTTGAGGGGGGTTCCACATCTCTTCTCTGTTCATTCCCCTTGAAGTCAGTTTGTTTATTTTTATTGTTGAGTAACTCTGTTTCTGACTCTGCTGTTGTTATTTGTTTAGGTTCCAAGCTCGGGCTAGGCCTCTCTTTATTTAGTTACAGTGACTCTGTCTTTTGTGGCCTTGTTTTATTTAACTGTCCGACAACCTACTCCATAGTTTCCCCTGTAATTTGTTAATTCCATACTGTTTCCTGGCCTTGGGTTGCCTTCGTTTTTTTTTTCTTTTCTCTTATTTTTTCAGTTGTCTGTCCTATATTAGCAACCACCCCTCTCCCATTTGTTCCAAGCTCTAGTTTTTTTTTCTAGGTTACGCAGTCACAGCTTCTTTTTTCTCCAAGACTTATTTCTTTTACATTATCTCTCTGTCGTATCACACTGTTTATGTGGCTATCATAGTTCGATACAGGTTGTGAAGCATTTATAATATCCCATTCTGGGCCAGGGACCCATTTACCCTCCGGTGTCTTTTTCCATCCAGTGTTTAGTAACGCTGCCTCTGGTGTCCAGTCCTTGTCAGTTGTTCTTATGTTGCAAACACCATACGTTTCTGTCATTCTGGCTGTGACAGTTTGGTCTGCAGTTTCCTTGTTGGTTGCTGGGCATTGCGCATCAAAGCCCACTAATTGCCGGCTGTTAGTGTCGGTTGTAGTTGGTATACTGTCGAGCTTCTGTTGTCCAGTAAAGAGTTTCTTATTTTGCAGCACTTTTCTGTTTTAGTATCTTTCTTCGTCCTCTGCTAGCATCTCTGCCAGTTGTCGTCTCCCTTCCATAATTTCTTTCTCCAGCTGTGCTTCAGCTGCAAGAATCTCTGTTTCTGCTATTTCCCTTGCACTCGGCTTCGTACCTTCTTCCATGTCAATTTCCATTCTTGAATCCAATTCTTTCATAGACTGTCTTGCATTCTCCATCACGTCAGTATAAACCACATCCTCCTGGATACCGCTAGCTGGGAGGGAGGATGGCGCCATAGCCTGCTGCAGACCCCCATCCTCGGCAGCCTCAGGTTCCTCCATCTTGGATTTGGGGCCAACAGCACCCCCTCCCAAACAGTAGGGGAATTTTTTATTGAGATTACAGCAAATCTAATACAATTTCAGCAGTACATCATACAAAGTTAGGAAGAGAAAAACAAAATCAAAACCAAATATAAGTATTGATTCATACTATATCCCTAAACACAACAAAAAGGACCCTGTAACCAAAACCCCCACACCATAAATTAAATCATAATGAAAGAAATAAACAAAAAAGGGGGACCCCCCCTCCTTCCTTAAAGCCAATCAAAATATTTCCAAGAAGCCTCCCAATTATTTAAGTGGAGCCGTAAAAATTCCCAACGTTTAAGTGCTTGTAGTGCCATAAATATAATAAAATAAAGTTCCCCTCCCGAGATCTCCATTTGTTGGAGTGCCAGTTTACAACGTCCTATCCATATCCAATATAAAAAATGTACCATAATCATACATAGTGTACTATGCGGAATACCTTTTTGCGATGCCGGAATAATACCATAAAATAATAATCTGTCATCCGGGGGAAATTCAACTTTCCAAATTTCTAAATTAACAATCAAAGTCCAAAAGTGCTTAATATAAGGACAGTCAAAATATAGGTGAGTCATAGTCTCAATACATTGCGTACAAGAGTCTCTCGGACAATATCGGTCCTGAATCTGTTTATGCTTATGATTCCCTCTGACATTAACCTTGCCATGTATTGCCAACCATACCGTATCCCATATTTGTTCTGGTATCTGAACATCTAAAATTAATTTAGAAATGGAAAGTTGATCTCCTACTGAAAAATCTGCAAAGGGATAATCCAAAAAACAGCGTTGAATAATATCTTCATACAAAATACGCCTGTGAAATTGGAGTACTGAATCAAAAGTTACCTTCCATTGTTTTATTTTATCAAGACTCCAGCCCATTGACTATCCAATCGAGGTGATCTTTTGGTTTTATGCAAAAAAACATTCATATTCCACTCCCTCATTACACCTTGTAATTTTGGTAACCTCCAACGTCCCCATAATTTTGAAGAGGGTTTCATTAAATAAAGCAAATTATTATAAACAAAAATTGTAAAAAAGAATACCAATGGATTAAGCATATTGAGATTTCCTTCCTTGATAGATTTATAAAGCACATTATGCTTAACGGGGTTTAAACGACTACCCCATATACAAGAAAAAAAACACGCTAATAACTTT
Source organism: Neoceratodus forsteri (assembly GCA_016271365.2). NCBI lineage: Eukaryota > Metazoa > Chordata > Ceratodontiformes > Ceratodontidae > Neoceratodus > Neoceratodus forsteri. Next base: position 138,350,875 of record CM057449.1, on the reverse strand, counting down.
GTTTCCAAAGACTTAGGTAAGGAAAAATAGTGCCAATGAACAGAAATACTGGTACTAAAAAAGATTTAATTAAATAAATTCTCTTTTTTTTTTTACATTTTCCACACATTCCATCTTGCCACCTTATCCATTCCTTTATTTAAAGCCCTCTTCCAATTATCTTCAGCCAAGTTCTCCGGACCAAAGTAAACCCCTAAAATCTTATTGGGTTGTTTAGCAATGGGTATACCTCTAATCTCTAAGAGAGGATCATCAAACCCTTGAATGGCCAAACAAATAGATTTCTGAGGGTTCAAATGAGCTCCAATTACGGACCCAATATTTTGAACTATGTCGTATGCTTTAAAAAGAGACAGATCATCTTGTGCTAGCAGACAAATATCATCCGCATAGGCAATAACTTTAATGTTCTGTGCTAATTCAAAACCTAAACCTTTAATCAAAGGCAATTTGTGTACGATTCGAAGTAATGGATCAATATAAAAAACATATAATAAGGGGCTTAATGGACACCCTTGACATACCCCTTTCAAAATTCTACAAGAATTACCAATATACCCATTCTCATATGGTCTTACAAAAGCCAAAGCATAACATAAACGAAGCCATTGAATAAAGGTCTCAGGAATTCCATAAGACTGTAAACATTGCCATAAAAAATAATGTGAAACATTATCAAAGGCTTTGGCCTGATCTAAACTAAACACAAAACCCCCTTTTAAGCCAGAGATTGACGTATTTCTCCCACATTCCATAATTTCCCATAATAAGCATATCACATCTGTAAGGCTTCTACCTGGTATCCCACAAAACTGGGACGGATGTATCAAAAAATCCATCACAGTCATTAATCTATTGCCTAATAATTTGGCAAATATTTTAAAATCAACATTCAATAAATTTATTGGATGCCAATTTGAGAGAAACGATACCTGCCCTGACTTAAACAAAAAAATCAAAAGCCCCTCATATATCTGCGTTGGTATACTTCCATCTCTTAACATAAAATTATAAACAGCCAAAAGTTCTACTGGCACATAATCAAACAATAATTTATATACTTCTCCAGGTAAACCGTCAGAACCTGGAGAGATATTAGATTTTAGAGACATAATCACTTTTTTCAGTTCTTCTGGTGAAAAAGGGACTATTAACTTTTCAGATTGATTAACTGTTAGCTGTGGTAAATTGGTTGCCTGTAATATCATAGACAAAGCATTAGGATCCAGCGATATCTCCCCATACATTGTAGTAATAAAGGATTCCAAATACTTCATTACAGCCGCATTATCCTTAAGTAACTCTCCTTGCTCAATTACCAAATTCACAAACCCTCTTTTCCCCCTCCTATGCTGACAGTCTATAAACGGATTCATTTGATTCACTTTCCCTTGTGTCCCAAAAGACTGTTCCTTTTGTAGTGACACTAATCTATTATACTGATATAAAGACATTTCTGTACGAATTAAACTTATTTCATGACTATAATCCAAATTACAAACAGATTGAGCTGATAATAAATAATACAATCAACTCTGAAGCTCCAAATATTTAACATTCAATGATGTAGCCTGTGTTGTGGTTTTAAACTGAAAATATTGAGTCAAACAGTATTTTACATCATCCCACCATTGGCCAAGCTCACCTTCATATAGAAATATAGTGGAACATTCATCAGTAAGGATTAATCGTGAGTCGTTTTTAACCTCATTTTCCATCAATAGGGATGTATTCAGTCTCCAATAACCAGTCCGGACACTCTTGGGGGAGGGATTGCAATATAATTCCAACAGCATGTGGTCAAAGTTTCAATTGGTATACGTACATGGAAAACAAATTCCAGCTGTTGACTTACAAAAGATATAATCTATCCTAGAGGATAAAGTACCTCTATAATAAGTAGCCTTGACCTTATAACCTCCCTGTAAATGTGCATCTTGTAAACCAGCCTGCGAGACCATTTTAATCATAAAAGTTTTGTCACAGTATTGTTTACTACCAGAGCGTGTCTATTGAGAATTTACATTGAAATAACCCCCCAGAAAAAGTTGCCTACTAGTATACAAAAAAGGCTGAATTTTAAGCATTAACTCTATCCGTAAAGCTTTGGTTTGAAGGCCGTAAATATTAATTAAATGACAGGGAAAGGACCCAATCTGAACATCTAACGATAATGCCCGACCCGGCTCTATATCTACTAACCGAAGTACTTGAAGATCACTATGCCGAAAAACTATACCCACTCCACAACATAAATCAGGACCAATAGACCAGTATGCGGGTCCCCAAACCCAATCTTTTGTAGCCATATGTAAATCTGACAAGGTAAGAAACTGAGTGTCTTGTAAAAATTATATCATACTGTAAATGTTGCAAAATAGAAAAGGTAGTAGCCCTTCTAACAGGAGATTTTAAACTATTGGCATTTAGACTAGCCAATTTAAGTTTTATGGGCTCAGGGTGGGTGTTTTTTCAAACGAACACTAGACCTTGTCCGTCGAAGAGGTAATATAGGTGTGGCTGATGGTATCTCATTAGCTTGAGTATTCTCTTGCACTTCTTGTGAGGAAAGAGGTTCTGAAATCGAATCCATTGGTTGTTCATCCTCAACTCTATCACCCCAAGAGGAGAACACTGAAAAATGATTTGTGAGGGGTAATGGGGACATCGGCCCCTAAGTCAAACAAGTACCCAAATTTCCATCTGTAATTGCATCCACAATCAAATGAGATTCCTTCAAATCTAAAGGTGGGCATGGGTTAATGGGTTTAGCAGTGTCTTCAATAGAACAGGGAACCAAAACATTTTTCGATTTAATTCCAACAAGCTGATTCTGATATTTAGAAGTCAGTACCATATTTCCAGAAATTGAGAGGGAAGTAGGAAGGGATTCTGGCGGGGGTTGAGAAACCTCAAAAACCCACTGACCTGCCACCACTGCTGAGGTGGGGAAAGCAATAACATCAGTAGGCCGAGAAAATGGAAGAACAATCCTCGGTATCCCTCTCAGGCTTCCACCACTTCCCCGGCCTCGACCTCGTCTCCTAGTAGCTATCAAAAAATCAGTACCAGCTTCTTCATTTCTAGCAAAAGAATGCCTAGCTCAAGAAAGCAAAACAGCATGATCAGAGGCTTCCTCTGAATTATGAGCAGCCCAAGGGCATTTCTGGAAAGCATGTTCATCGTCCCCGAAGATATTGCACACAGGGGAGGCTGAACATTGCGTCGCTCTATGCCCCAATGTACCACATTGGAAACACCTCATAGTGCCACAATCGTATTTAAGTGTGATAAAGACCCACACCGATAGCAACTCTTAGGCTGCCCAGCATAGAAGAGAATTCCTCTATCCCGACCCAGAAAAAAAGAGCTTGGGAGATGTTGAATACCATGTTCAGATTGGTTCAGCTGAACCCGAAAAGTCCATCCCCCAGTCCAAATATCATTATCATCCATTATGGGGCAGGGATGATCAAAAATAGTACATCCTTTTCCCAGCCAAAATACAATATCCTTAATGTCCAACCCCTCATTTATGAATAACAATGTGACTGTTTTAATGGTTGGTTTGGTAATGGGTATAGCCAGAAAATCCTTCCAGTCCTCTGTATCTTTAATCTCATAATATAACTTCCAAAACTTGTCAAGGGAAGTCATGGTACAAAAACTAATATCATACGTATGGTCACCCGGAGCATGGATAAACGCATACACCTCAGCGGGTGTAAAACCCATAGAATCCATTAATAACGATTTACCAACCCATAATCTATCAGGTGTAATTGGGGCCAAACCTATGTAGTATGACGAACCAAAATCTCCCTTTAGCAGCTATAATTGGTTTCTGAAAAGTATGCATAATAAGAAGTTGTGGGGCGTCTAATCCCATAATTGGTTCAACATGAGGTGCTTCTTCCAAGGTCTTACCTGGACTCCTGCCCTATCCCCCCATCACAGTGTTCTCCCAACGCAACGCTGTCTTCACTTGAAACAGATCCTGGAGCAGAAACATTGCCCAGAGATTCCTCACTCACTGTAGTGACACCCGGATGTACACAAGGCTTGGCATCTGGCCTAGCAACCAAAACCCCTTCCGACTGTAAATCCTGCTGCAACAGAAGGACTTTGCCAACATCATTTGCCTCTACAATAGCAGATTCCAATACAGGTATCGCTAAAGCAGTAGTATTAAGAGTCGGGGAACCGGGAATAGGGATAGTAGGATCAGGCAGCCAGCGACCATTAGTAAACACCCAACCTGCTTGGTCGAGCACTTTCCCCGGTGTCCAATCTGAGGGACTACCCTCGAAAACCATCTCCTGGGACGCAGTCCCCTCATTCAGAAGATCAGGAACAGTAACAGAGTTTAAGGGAGGTATTGGTTCCAGCCCCCGCCCCAAGCAAGCATTTACTTACATCCTGTTGGGGGCTAGCCATCGATCTTTTCTGTTTTTTCCGTTCTTCATCCAGTTGGAACTTGTCTTTTAAAAATTCCTTCTCCATCGCCAACAACATTAACAGCAATTGTTCCTTTTTTTTAAATAATTCTGCCCGTAGCAGTTCTTCATCTTCAGTGATTTCCTCCTCCATCTTATGTGTCAAAATTGGTAAATCCAAGCCCGAATCCTTATTGTCCGTAGGTCTAGGGGAGAGATCCACCGTCTCCCTCAGTGCAGGCTCTCTACATCCCGCAGCAGCTCCTTCTCCCTCTGTGTCCAACAGCAAACTGGGATCCTCCATCCTTGCAGAGAGATGGACAGCACCACCTGCCTACAGAGTAGGGGAATTTTGTATTGAAATCATAACAAAATCATGACAATATATATACAAAATCAGTATTACATCATACATACCAAAAAAGGAAAGAAACACAAAAACAAAACCTAAACTAGTATGAATACATATACTTATCTTAAACATAAAAGGAAAGTGTCATAACCTACCCCTCCCCCCTTCCCACTATAAAAGTAGGGGATATTTTTTATAGTTTTATAAAAAATCAAAATAGGCCCACTTCTCCACCAAGTCCTTTGAGTTCCCCTTTAATAATTCACCACACTTCCATTTTTTAATTTCCCGTATTATAATAAAATACAAATCTAAAGCAGAAATATCTTGTTGCTGCAAAACTAAATGACATCTACAAATCCAGATCCAATATACAAAATGAGCAAACAAAATCATAACCAGACCTATATACAACCGAGTAAAACGAGAATCAGGAATCCCAAAAAACAATAATGTAGAAGCTGGAGGTATTGGTAGCCTATTTTTCCATCTATTTTTAACAATGTCCCAAAATTGAATAATGTAAGGACAAGAATAGTATAAATGATCTATCGTTTCTATAACTGCTACACAGCCCTCTCTTGGACAATACCTTTCATACACTGCTTTATGTTTTAGATTTCCTTTAACATTGATTTTCTGATGCACTCCCAACCACACTGTGTCCCACATCTGTTCAGGAATTCCGGGGTCTGTAACATATACAGATATTGACTTTTGTTGGGAGCTTGAAAAACTTGAAAAAGGGTGTTCCTGAAACTGAACCGCCAATAATTCTTCATATAAAAGCTTCCTAGAGAATGTTTGTACCATAGTATATCTTACGTCCCATTTAATAACCCAATCAAAAACCCCCTCCCATCTTTTTACTAAATGAGGACTCCTTTTATTTTTATGAAAAAAAATACCCTTTTCCCTTTCTAACAAAATCCCTTTAAGTATAGAAAAAACCCATATACTCCATAACTGAGTAGTACCTTTTATTACAGGAACTATATTTGTATATAAAAATATCGTAAAAAAAAAAATAAAATAGGGTTCAACATATTTACCCCTCCATCTTTAATTTGTTTATATAATACATTCCTTTTAATAGGGTTTAAACGACTACCCCAAAAACAAGTAAAAAACATTCTAGATAAGGAAACTTCAAATTTTTTTGGTAACATAAAAATAGCACTAATATATATAAAAATTAGGGTAAAAAAAGATTTGATTAGAAAAACCCTTTTCTTTTTCCCAACCTTCCATCTATTCCACCTACTCACCATCTCATTCCCCACTGATAATAATCTAGACCAATTATAATCTGCCATTTCCTTACCACCAAAATAAACTCCTAGAATTTTACATGGATTCGTGGCCACCTCACAACCTCCAATTACTCTTGGATCCTCCTGAAAATCCTTTAAATCTATACATTTCATTTTCCCCAGATTCAAAGTAGCCCCTGAGGCTTTTTCCATTACCTGAATTAAATTCAAAGCAATAAGCAAAGACTGAGTATCCTGAATTAATAAACACATATCATCAGCATATGCAAGTACTTTACAAACAGGCGAAAATCCCCCTGATAAACCTAGAATTTTAGGAGAGTTTTGCAATAATCTCATAATGGGATCAATGAAAAATACATAAAGGAGGGGGGTCAAGGGACAACCTTGATGTACACCTCTCAACACCTGAATTTTTGGACCCATAATACCATTGTCAAAAGGAACTACATAAGCGAGCCCATAACAAACTTTTAACCAGTCTACAAACACTGTTGGAAACCCATATGCCAGTAAACATTCCCATAAAAAGGAATGAGATACCCTATCAAACGCTTTGGCCTGATCTAAGCTAACTAATAACCCAGAATTTTCCCCTATACTGTTCCTTCCATCCCCTTCTACTACTTCCCAAAGTAATAACAGAGCATCAGTAATACTTTGTCTGGGAATGAACAAAATTGAGATGGACTAATAAGGTCTCCCATAACCAGTGCCAATCTATTCCCTAATAGTTTGGCAAAAATTTTAAAATCAATATTTAACAAAGTAAGTGGCCGACAGTTAGCCAAGTCTGTAGAATCTCCTGATTTAAACAAAAAAAATAATAAGCCCTCACATATTTTGTTAGGTAAATAACATTCTTCCTGAAAAAATCTATATACACCTAACATTTCTACTGGAATAATCTCCCACAATAATTGATATGTTTCATTAGGTAACCCATCAGAACCCGTGAAATCCCTTTGCGGAGACTCTTAATTACCCTGTCCATTTCTAAATTTGAAAAGGTAGATATCAGAATATCACAAAGTTCTGCAGCAAGTTTGGGTAAAGCTGCCGCCTGTAATATTTGTGAAGTAAATTGAGAAAATTCAACTGGGGAACGACGTTTCTTTTACATGTTGCACAATAATCCTCATAATAGAGCCATTATCTGTAGCCAAAGTACCTTGCGGTGTTTTTAGGCCCGTGATTAATTTCCTCACCCTACATTTTTGACAACTGACAAAAGGATTAACACTTACAGCTTTCCCTTGAGTACCAAAAGTTTGTTCTTTTTCGAGAGAACATAAACGATCATATTGGTATGATCTCATCTTTTGTTTAATTATGATAATCTCTTCTCTGAGATCCAACCCTTCCTCACATTGCCTGGATAACAACTAACCTAATGTATGTCTAAATACTAAATATTCCTTATATTTGGATATAGCTTGAAACTTCCCCTGAAACTTAAAAAATTCAATAATAAGGACTTTTAAATCTTCCCACCATAAACCTACATCCTCATATAAAAATATCGTAGAAACCTTATCATTTACTAATTCCTTAAAGCCAGACAAGATTACTACATCTTCTAACAAGGAGACATTTAATCTCTAAAACCCTAAACCAGGTTCTCTTACCGGGGGGGGGATTGCAATATTAACCCCAATCAACATATGACCCAAAGATTCCATGGGTAAGAAAACGGTTTCAGAAAGTTCTAACGTTTGTTTCAAGAATAAAAAATCAATACGAGAGGAAAGATTACCTTTAAAAAAAGTGGCTTTAGCAGAGCAAAACTTATTCCTTTGAAAATCTTTCAGACCTGCTTGAAATATCAAATTTTTCAAAAAAGTCTTATCACAATATTGTTTGCCTCTATTTTCCTGAACTTGAAAATTTATATTGAAATCACCCCAAAAGATCTGTCTACTAGTAAACAAGTATGGCTGAATTTTGGTTAACAATTCGATTCTTAAAGCCTTTGATTGAGGACCATAAACCGTAATTAATCTACATGATAGGGAGTTTATAATGACATCTAACAATAATGCCCTACCGGGATCAATATCCACTAAATGTAAAACCTGGACATTAGAAGAACGAAAACAGAAACCCACCCCACAACATGTATCCATTCCTATCGACCAAAATGAAGAACCCCACCACCAATCTCTAGATGCTTGTGATGTTTCAAACAAAGTATGGCGTCTAGTGTCTTGTAACATAAATACATCAAATTTAACACATAGAATACCAAAAGTTATTTTACGTTTATAGTCTGACTTAATACTGTTGACATTTAAACATGCCACTCGTAAATTAAGTGTGTCAAGGAGGTTTATTTATAGTTTTCTTACTAGACATAGTAACCCTTTTTTGTACCACCCTTTCTTGCGAGGATTGAAAAACTGAATCTGAGAGAACTTGACTTGAACTCTGTGAAACTCCCTCCAGAGGATCCTCCTTATCCACTTGCTCTCCCCACGAAGCAAAAGCTGAAAATCTATTAGAAAGAGGTAAAGGTGACAAGGGTAACTGTACATGCCCAGGGTTTAAAACTTCCACCCTTTGTAAGGTCATGGAGGGGATTCCTGGACTCCCTTCCTGTAGGACTACTACCTCCATGTGGTCTTGAAGGGAAATAGGTAGCTGAGCCGAAACCCACTTAGGAGAACCTTGAGGGGTTGCAAAGGGAGTGTCTACTACCGCCATACCGGAAGGTTCCATGTCTTTATTATTAATCAAAGGTAAAGGGAAAATCACCGTACCTTGTCTACCCATATACAAAACCTCCTTACTACCTCTAGAGGAGGAAACACTACTTCCACCCCTTCCTCTACGCCTAAGCGGAGGAGGATGTACCATCAACTGGTTAGCCTCATTTCTCTGAGGCCTTTGAGCTTGAGAAAGAATTAACTCATGATCTGAAGATGACTCCAAATTGTGGGCAGCCCATGGACATTCCTGAAGACCATGGGCTTCATCCCCACACAGGTTACAGGTTGGGGGGCTATGCACTGGGCAGCAGAATGACCCAGTACCCCACAATGAAAACATTTGATACTATCACAGTCATTATTTAAATGAGTTAAATTACCACATTTATAACAGCTTTTCGGTTGTCCTGCATAAAACAATATACCCCTGTCTCTCCACAAAAAAAAGGAACTAGGCAGATGTTAAATCCCCTTATCAGTTTGTTTTAATTGAACCCGAAAGTTCCAACCTCCATTCCAAAATCCGTTCTCATCCATGATTGGTTTAGGATGTTCAAAAATAATAAATTTTTTTTCTAACCAGAATTTAATATTGGTTACATCAACCCCCTCATTCCTAAACAACACCGTTATAGTTTTAATAGTGGGTTTAGTTATGGGGATGGCCAAAAAATCTGTCCAGTCTTCTAAGTTTTTTTGTTCGTAATATAACTTCCAAAATTTATCCAACAGTACCATCAAACAAAAGCTGACATCATAATTCCTATCCCCTGGTGCATGAATAAATGCATATACGTCCATAGGGGTAAAACCCATCCGATCTTTAATAAGGGTTTTCCCCACCCAGACTCTATTGGGAACAATTGGAGCCTTCCCAACATATCGGAGATGAACTAAAAATCTCCTTTTAGCTGCTTCTTCGGGCTTGCAAAAAAGCCCAGCATAAGTCTTTGAACTGCCCCGATCATGCATAGCAGGCAGCACTTCTCTAGTAATACTGAAGTCCGTTTTCCGTTCAGTCATTTTCAATAAACCTTCTCCCTCATCTCTTACCTTCTCCTTAGTAGTGGTTAGAAAGTTCCCTTGAACGTTCTGTAATGAAGAACAAACATTTAGAACAACAGAGTCTTGACAATCCAACAAAGGAGTGACCGCGTCTGTCGCAGCATCTAAATCCAAAGCCTCCTTATCAAAATGCGCAGATGCAGTAGAACTTTTTGAAGACATAGTCTTTTGTCCAACTATACTGCCAAGACTTCTCCCAGAGCAATCCGGAGAACCCGGAATTGGAACCAAAGGATCTGGAACCCAACGATTCTCTGTATAGAACCATCCTGCTCTTTGCAAAGCATCCTCTGGAGACCATTCAGTATTTGCTACAGATAACACATTCTCATTCACTGAAACCACACTATTTCTATCCATATTTTCTTCAAGGACAACGTCAGTGCATGTAGGTAGTCGTTTGCTAGTACTTAATGGAGGACTAGCTACCGATCTTTTCCTTTTTTTCCTTTCTTCCTCCAGTCTGGTTTTACTTTGATTATATTCCTGTTCTGCAGTAGAAATAAGAGCCAGTAGTTGAGACTTCTTTACCTCCAGTTCTTTTTGGAGTTTAATTTCTTCAGAATTCAAATCACCAACAGCATCCGACAGAAGAGGTTGCTCCATACATGTCTCCGGTATTACTTCTGGTAGCGAATTCTGTGCTGAAATAGTGCTTTCTTCAGGCTGGGTGCATGCCTCCTCTGGAGCTCCAAAAACCTGACCATCCTCATCCATGGTCTGGGACATACTGAGCTTCTCCACACTCCCCTGCAGCGCTACAGTGCCCTCTGCAGCAAGAGTAGGGGAATTTCCCCGGTGTTCAGGCCAAATTTCCTCAATTCACTAAAAATACCACCAACAGCTTAACCTGATTCAATATGCCAGATTGTATCTGTGTCCCTCCCCCCCAGCGAGACTGAAAAATATGGGTTGCTAACCGGTAACTGTAGATCTACTAGTGGTATGCAGTTCACATCCACACTCTGGCAGAGCTTATGGAGACAGCTGTGTCATTGGAAGTCTTCTGGCTCAGCTCCTCCCATCACCCATGTCGTATATCCTCCAGCCCTGCCTCATGATGTCAGATCTTTTGCACTCTGGAAGCAGGAATCTGGGGGTGTCACTTGCCAGGGGAGGTTGTGTGGATGTGAACTGTATACCACTAGTAGAACTATGGTTACAGGTAAATACAGTGCAGTTACTCACCTTAACAGTGGATCTATGAGAGAATGTCCTCCATCGGACCATGCCTTTGGAACTGTAAGCCACCGGCATCAGGATCACTCAAAAAACGTTTGCTATCCAGGGGCTGCCCATGATAATATACAATGCTGGCACCTATAAAACATGGGTGGTCCCGTTGTTTCTCAGTTCTCTGCCAGACACAAGCTTGGAGGGCCTCTTACCATGATGAACCAAGAGATGAAACCAGTACTAGGCACACAAGGAGAAGCATGGACCTGGCAATGTAGTATACATATAGCACTTATGGACACCTCCAGGTAAGTTAGTGGACAAACCTGCCAGCTTATACCTCAGAAAGGGGGAAGGAGGGTAGGTGCTATGTGGCCCAGTGGAGAAGAGTCTCTCGAAGATCTACTTGTTATGGTGAATAACTGTTCTTTCTTCATCAAGGATGTTGCCTCCATTGGGCTACACCTTTGGAATGATTCCCAAGCAGTATACAATGTACCCAGGGAGGATGGCAAAGTCTGATATGCAATCAGGGCAGAAGACCTTTCAAAACAGCAAGACCAAATTCAGCACGTTTGCATGAGACAATGTCTAGGATGTAGTGCCCAGTGAAAGTGTGCACAGTGTTCCATGTGGCGGCAGCAGTGTGTTAGCTGCGGAAACATTCTGAAAACAGGCAACAGAAGTGGCCACACCACATGTAGAGTGGCCACACACAGCACCAGGAAGTTCCTTGCCATACTTGTTATTAGAAAATTCAATATAGTGATCCAGCTCTTTGCACAGGCACTGTTTAGTGACAGGTGCACCCCACCTCCCAAGGGTGAACGAGACAAAAAGCTGAGAGGACTTTCTGCAGTCCTTAGTGCAATTGAGATAGAAACAATGTTCTATTTCTATCATTCAGTGTGAAGTCAGAGGCCATGATGGGCATAAAGCATGGATTGTTTTGCAAGGATACTTTGTCTTTGTGGAAAATCAGGTAGGAAGGCTAATGCATAAGACCCCGATGCTAGGAAATCCTCTGGTCAGAAGTGATAGTGACCAAAAATAGAGCCTTCCATGAAACGAAGTGCATTTCACAAGTCGCAGCAGGCACAAATGGAGCCACAGTCAATTTTTCAAGGTTGAAATTAATGTCCTAAGGCAGAACCGGTTTTTGAAAGGGGGGGCACATAAAAAAATGCCCTTAGGGAATGTACAGGACACTTCTAGTTGTGCCACCGTGCGCCCATCAATAGGGGCATGGAAAACTGAAAGGGCTGCCAAGTGCATCTAATTGGATGAGTACTGGAGACCAGAATCAGACAGGGACAGCAGGTCGGCCAGTACCATATTGACAGGAGATGTAAATGGGTCCTCAGAGTGTGAAGTGCACCATAGAGAAACTCTTCTATTTTAGTGAATAGGTATGTCTAGTGGCAGGCTTATTATGAAGACATCAGCCACCTGTGGAGAAACTCCAAAATAGGCAGTGGCTATGCCCTCAGGAGCCATGCATGTAGATGTAAGGACCTCAGGTCTGGATGGACCAGAGACCCCCTGTCCTGTGATAGCAGACCCTGAGACAGGGGTAGCTGAACAGGAGGTTCCACTGCCAGATGCTGTACCCAAGGAAACCATATCTGGTGATGTCAGAAGGGTTCAACCATTATCAGGGTGGCCTTCTCTGACTGTAGCTTGAGTAGAACCTGCTGAATGAGTGGGATTGGAGGGAACCCATAAAGGAACCTCCCTTTCCAGGAGATGGACAATGCATCTTGCCAAAAAACTCCAGATCCTGGAGTGAGTGAGCGAGCAGAAATGTGTCAATTTTTCATTGTGTTGGGACACAAAAAGGTCCCACTCTGAATGAGTCCATCTTTTTTTTTAATCTTGAAGTTTATTCCATTTTTTTTTTTTTTTTTTTTTGTTGACCAGTGGTACAGAGTAGATATCAGAAACAATATACAGATGTCTCAGGTACATGGGTACAAATATATTATAGCTAAACAATTGTTTTTTAACACAGGATTATGCAAGTGTCATTTCATAAACAGGTTTCTTAGGTATATTCTGTAGGGCGAGCGCTCTCTAAATTTAATTATACATTTGACTTGGGACCTAAGACTTCTTGGATATGGTCTGTCTAGCCCGGTGCCCTGGTAGGTGTTTAAGTGATAAAAAGAAGTGCATGTTTTTCTAAGTGGGAGCTGTCTCTAACCAGCCACAGTGGCAGAAAACACACAGAACAATCTCCTAGGGGAATATACTTCTTCTGTATTGCTGCTTTAGGAGCAGGACTACAGAGCATACATTATTTAAGCTTTTTGCAGGATAAATAAACTGTACTAAACTTTAGCTGACACTGTTTGAGTCCAGGTCCACATGCATCATATATGATGCCTGCATGCTAATACGTGGTAACGTGATCATCAACCTGGAAGTCCAGCAAGATCGAAGAGACTTACAAAGTTTAAATATAAAGTTAAAATAAGTGCTAAAACATTACAAAGGTGCTGTTCTTTACTCTTTTTACTGCTAGCTGTGCCCATAGTCTCTCATCCAAACAGGCACGCCGGCACGGGCGAGCACAACCAGAAGTCTGGGTCACCATTGAGATCGGTTAGAGTACACACTCTAAAAAAAGGTTAAGTAGGCTACAAGAGATTATCAGAAGTAATACACATTACAAATGAAGTTACAAAGATTACAAAGCCATTACACTGGGAGTCACTTTCTGAGTCATTGAGTTTCTTGAGTCACTGTCTGACTTGTATAGTAACAGGTAGAGCCATCTGATGATTACTGAACAGTGAATGCTACAAAAGTGGGGCAATTTGTCCTGATAAGCCAGTGGCCCTGTCCCATCCCCATCCCATTTAACCAGATATGGACACCACTGAAACCTATTGCCACTTAATCAGTTCCAGGTGGGATGGTGAGATGTTCCAATTAAGTGGACATCCCAATGAACCGCATCCCAATTAAGTGGCTTTGACCGTTCTAGCTCTGTGTAATTATGTGGTAAAGGACGTGGATGTTAGCACTGAGTTGTACTCCTAAGTATTTGATGATGATTTTCGGATGAGCCCATCCTAGTTGTTTGCTACTGAGGTCAGCAATTCCCACTTGTATATTTGTGGCTAGACCGATTTAGCCTGTCTACTAAGACGTTTGGACATCTGGGAGAAACGCAGATGATAGCTGCAGGCCATGAGACATTGCCAGTGCCAGACTCTCATTGCTTTCTTGCAGAAGGGATAAGAAGGAGGACCTCCTTGCTAGTTGTGGTAGTGCATTACTCTGACATTGTCTATTCTTATTAACAAAGGACCAGGACTGAGGTGTTCTGTGAGGGCTTGGAGACCAAGCAGAACAGCCACTATCTCCAGAACATTGATGTGGAGATCTACTGTAAATCCAGGTTGATCCACACTCGCTGGGTCTGACAGGGTCACAGCTGGGTACCCCATCCCAATCTGGAGGTATCTGTTGTGAGAATCTGCCCTGGAGTGGGGGAGAAGAATGGGATACCTTGCAACAAGTGCTATGGTTCCATCCATCCAGTTAGGGATTTTCAAAGAGGAGACATGATAGGAATCATTTGTTCCAGCTTATTCTCATATAAAGACGGGCCTTAGAGACTGTCACAATGGCAGCCACCATAAGTCCCAGGAGGCAGAGCATGGTCCAGGAGGACACATAATGTCTCCTGTGAACCAGTCAGGCATGGGCCACTGGTGCCTCAACTCTGTCTGTAGGCAGAAATGCATCGCCCACTTCCGTGTCCAGCACTGCACCAACGTATTGCAGGCATTGGCAGGGAATGATTACAGACTTCAGTACACTGACTTTAACACCCAGGTCCCTGACCAATTGTGTTATGGACAGGGTATGCTGAATGTCTGCCATGGATGGACCCTTTGTAGCCAGTCTTCCAGACAGGGGAAGACATAAAGCCCATCCCTGCTGAGGGATGCTGGCACAACTGCCAAGCATTTGGTAAACACCCGCAGTGCCAAGGATAAGCCAAACTCGGAACTGATAATGGTTGCCCTCCAGCATAAAGTGGAGGTACTGCCTGTGGCATTTTCTGATCTTCAGGAGGAGGAGGGGAGAAAATAGGAAGTCAGAAGGTACCGTGGCAGCAAGTCGCCTGAACCAGTACTTTTTTCCATCTTGGAATAGCAAACAGTGGCAGGGGGACCTGAAAAAAAGGACCATTTCCTCTGACACAGAACTGTTGCCAGCAGCCATGGCCGCAACAGCCTGTTGATCTATGAAATCCACCTCTACCACATCCTTTTGTATTATGTGGGGTCAAAGATTTAACAGACTTCAAAGTCATTCTGAATGTGTGAAGGTTCTTGAGTGCATTATCAACATCTGTCCCAAATATCTTGGAGCCCCTGAAAGGGACATTCAATACAGCTTGTTGTACCTCAGTAGCAAAGTCAGCCACCCTTAGCCAGGAATATCTCCTGAGGCAAATGCCAGAAGCAGGAGCCCTAGCCAAGGCATCTAGGTCTTCATGTGTTGAATGTTACAGGTGCTTACCAGTATCAACACCTGCTGAAGTGGCTTTAAAGAGTTCAGACTTTGTAGAACTATCAGACATAACCTAAATAGTAGTCCTGCCAGATTTCCGCAGGTTACATAAGCCTGATAATTTGCAGCCCTTAGACTTAAGGTCGCAGAGGCATAAGTAATTTTGTCCATAACATCGAGTCTTCTGGATTCCTTATCAGGAGGCAGTATACTCAGTACTCTAGGGGGCTCTAGAGCGATCATGAGCAGCCATGATTACCAGGGGTGTGCAAATACCTTATTTTTAACATTCACTGCAGAGAAAGTATCTACTTCCATCCGCTTGTTAAAACTAGACAAAAATCAGAAATCTTGACAGTTCTAGGGATGTGAATATGTTGTTCTATCCACACTTCTGGCAGAGTCCTTTCCCTTTAAAATGTGCCGGAAAGTCTTCAAGCTGGCTCCTCCCACCCACCCGGGTAGTATAAACCTTGGCTCCTCCCCCATGACGTCAGATCTTCCTTTCTGCTGGAAGAAGCAGGTTCCCTCCTTACCGCTCCCGCATTGAGTAGGCCCTGGTGCTCAAATCTTAGGATTGACTTCCAAAACTTACACTCTTAAGAGTTTATTCTCCCAAACAATCTTCAGTTGTGACTGCAATGGAGGAAAGGTCCTCACCTGGGTTTTGCTGGTGCTCTTGCGGGCAGAAGCTGTCATGTACTGACTCGAACACCACATGCGTCTACTGCCTGGGTCATGAACATGATACCCAGGCTTGCAATATCTGTCGCTCGTTCCAACCGAATGGGCTCAATGACCATCTTGCCCATTTGCAGTTGGGCCATCCAGCAAAATGGAACCCGCTGGTCAAATCCAAGGAAGCCCATTCGGTGGTCTCCGCAGCCATGGGGTCCACTGAGAAAATTGAACAGATGAAGGTCTTCGAGAAGAAGGCGGCTCGGGCCGCAGAACGTTCCTCTTCAGCGACTGCCTTCGTCCCTTTGAAATTGGACTCCACTTTCTCAGGCTCCATCAAGGAGCTGTGCCAGTCTCTCCTGACCAAGGGAGAGGGCCCTCTGACTTTGCACAGCTCGCACTCCCACGAAAAGAAGAAAGAAAAAGAGAAGACTCATCGTCGATGTTCTTGGGACTGAGACTGTTCTCAGTCTCAGGAAACTTCAGTTTCAACCACAGTCGAAACCGCGGCCTTAGCTGCTGGCTTCACGGTGCCCCTGTCAGGCCAGCCTGCTGAGACGTGGGCCAATGATCCGGCCAAGATTTTTCTTGAACCAGTCGACTCGCTATCTCTCGATGAGGCTGACAATTCTCTATTTAGGACTCTGGTCCTTCTGACCAATGAGCCGACCCAGCCCAAGGGGCTGGATCACAAGGCTCCTGTTGACCAAGAGGAGCCACGGCACTCCCCGGTTCCCTCTGAGTGACCCCGACAGTCTCGGTCCAGGTCTTGGTTGACTTTCTTGAGTATGTCACATAGAACCCACCGTCATCACACTCGGCACCACAAGAAGGGGCGCTGCCACTATTCTTCTTCCTCATCCTCCTCGGCCGAGGAGAGACTCTGATGCAAGTTGCATCAGTGCTACCAGGATCTCATGTGGCAACAGCTAGTCTTGGCTGGTCAGAAGCCTGCCCTGGTTTTGACTCCAGCAATTACCTGGCTTTCACCCTCCAGGCTGATGCCCATGCCTCCGGAGCCCCCAGAGCTGGTCGACACTACCCTTCCACCGATGGAGCCGATGAAGACTGTTGTGCCTCAGCCCATTCTGGTCTCTCCACCAATTGTGGTTGACAGCCTTCAACCAGGGCCCCAACTAAGGAGTCATGGCCGGCTAAGGGGCTTCCCCACTGGTTGTCAGTCACTCTGATGCCCAACCAGCCCATGGTGGGTGGAAAGTGACAAGGATGGTCTGCCGCTGTATGGGGACTCTTCAGAGTCCAACGATGATTCCTCACTCCACTCCCCTCCCGTGGATGCAGAATTGGCAGAAGATTTCTTGATGGAGAAGAGCCCTTCATCCTTCCTGGGCATCCTCCATCTCATCTCTGAGTCCACGGGGATGCCAATGGAGCCCGTCCAGAAATGGTCCCATTACCCCCCTTACTGACATCCTGGGGGATTCACTGACAGAGGCCTCCCCATTGGCTGAAGCCATTGTTGGCCTGGGTCTGGAGCTTTGGCAGCAACCAGCTTCCTGCCCTGTGCCTTCAGCCCTTATGGCCCACAAGTACGCAGAACCCATAGGCTTCCTCTCAGGGTTCACAGAACACCCCTCCGCTGAGGAGATAGTGACTGATTCCGTGTTTCAGTGTTCAAGTCAGAAGGACATAGACAAACCTCTGGACAAAGAGTCCAAAAAATTGGACTACTCTGCAAAAAAGGTTTATGCTGCCTCTTCACTCGGTCATTATTATGGCACATTTCTCCCACACCCTGCTGGGCTCCCCTGGATGAGGTACTTCCTCATGTTCCCGCAGACCTCAAGACTATGGTCAAGCAGGTCCGGGATCAGGGTCGAGCTGTTGCCAAACAGCAGCTCCAGACAGCTCTTGATATTGGGGATTCTTGTGCCCCCTTAGTGGTGGCTGCAGTCTCCATGCGCTGTAGGGCTTGGCTGAGGATCTAGACCGTCACTGCAGACACCCAGCACAAATTGGTGGATGTGCCCTTTCTGAGAATCGACCTGTTCGGGCCTGAAGTCGACAGTCACCTCCAGCACATAAAGAAGTCCAACACCACCTTGGACTATGTTCAGTCCATCCAGAAGGACTATAAGGGCTCTAAGCAGCAGAAGCAGAAGCCCTTTTGACCTTCCACCCCTGCGGCCAAGTCTGCCCAGTATCAGTCTGGGCAGCAGCAGGCTCGGTCTTGGCACCCTTGGCCCAAGGCAGTGGCTTCAGTCCCCCATAAGCCCAGAGGTAACGGTCCCGGTGGCTCCTCAGCTGGACCCTCCTCCTCCTCCTCCTCTGCCAAGCCTGCTCAGTGACGGGATGGGGGTTGCCTCCCCCATGCCCATCACAACTCCCCTGGGTCCTCCTGTGGGGGACAGCTCTGACACTTCCTTTCCTCCTGGGCTGCTGTTACCACAGACAGGTGTGTGCTGGAAGTGGTCAGACAGAGTCTGCCTCTGAAATTCTAACAGTACCCTCCAAGCCGAACCCGCCCACCACAGGAAAGGAGATAGCGGTCAGGGTAGCAGACCCTCCTGCACACCCAGGGTTTTTCTTCAGGTACTTCCTGGTGCCAAAATGGATGGGAGTCTGGCACCTCATTCAAGATATGCATGACCTGAACAAGTTCCTCGGGTCCTGCACCTTCAGGTTAGTGACTCTGTCCCAGATCATACCATCTCTCAAGCAAAACATGTGGTTCTGCTCTCTGGATCTCCAGAAAATATTTTTCATGCCCCAATCCATCTGTCCCACTGAAGGTTCCACCACTGCAAGTGGACGATTGGCAGGTGGATCACATCCTGCATTGATCTTCACTATAGGTTGGCTGGTAGGGAGCCTCCTGTAGGGCAAAGGGCTCATTCCACCCGCCATACCGCTGCATCGGTGGCTGCTTCTAAAGATATCCCTATCCAGAAAATCTGCAGGGCTGCTACCTGGATGTCAGCACACACCTTCATTTCCCATTACCACATCGACCTTGAGTCGCACCGGGATGCTGGCTTTGGAGCCTCAGTTCTCCAATCTTTGCTCCCGAAGTAGGGGTGTGCACCTTGCCTCCCTCCTCCCAGAGAACTGCTAGGAGTCTTCTAGAAGTGTAGATAGAATAACATATCCACATCCCTAGAAAAACAGGTTACTCACCTGTAGCAGTAGTTCTAGGAGTGGTATATGTT
Organism: Neoceratodus forsteri; assembly: GCA_016271365.2. Classification (NCBI taxonomy): domain Eukaryota; kingdom Metazoa; phylum Chordata; order Ceratodontiformes; family Ceratodontidae; genus Neoceratodus; species Neoceratodus forsteri. The sequence goes on along the minus strand of CM057449.1, from coordinate 138,331,486 downwards.
GTTCATCCACACAAACCCACCCGACCTCTCCAACTTTGGTGCTTACACTCTGCTTTCCAGCAGGCAAGATCTGGCATCATGTGGAGGAGCCGAGGATTATATCACCTTGGTGGGTGGGAGAAGCCAGCTTGAAGGCTTTCTGGCACACCTAAAAGGGAAAGGATACTGCTAGAAGTGTGGATAAACAACATATACCACTCCAAGAACTACTGTTACAGGTGAGTAACCTGTTTTTTTTTTTGTTCCCTCTCTAAATCCCAAGCCAGATAAGGTAATTTTTGTAATTAAGTAAAAATGTATTTTTAAGTGCCCTTTCACTGAGGCTCAGGGCACTGCACAGGATGCAAAACAGTACACACAAAACATCATTCATAAATCATAAACATAATAAAAACATATATAAAATAAAATCTAAAGCAGCATTAAACAACAGTTAAATGATAGCCAATATCAGGGAGGTTACACATTAAAAACCAAAAGCTTCCCTGAACTGATGTGCCTTCGAGTCCCGCTTAAAAGTATCCAGGTAGGGCATCTCCTTCAAAGATCTTGAGAGTATGTTCCACAGGGCTGGTCCAGCCACCTCAAAAGAGTGGTCTCCCGATGTTTTAAGCTGGGCCCTGGGAACTGCTAGGTGTCCCTTGGAGGAGGAGCACAGAGAGTGCTAGATATGGTGAGGAGTCAGGGGGTTACTCAGGTAGCCAGGGCCAAGTCTGTATAGGGCTCTATAGGTGAGAAGATCAACCTTGAAGGTGATTCTCTGCCTAACTGGCAGTCAATGGTGATCATGCAGGATCAGGGTCACTTGACAGGACCTTGGAATTCCTGTCAGCAACCTGCCGCTGCGTTCTGCGCTAGCTGCAGGTGACGTAGGATCCCTCCACTAACCCGAAGTAAAGGGTTACAAAAGCATGTACTAGTGAGGGCAAATCATCAGGTGGAATTAAGGCTTTAATCCAGGCGATGTACCTGAGATGGTAAAAGCCACTTCAGACAACAGATGACACCTGAGTCTCAATTGTCACTCTGGCGTCCAGAATGTCCCCCAGATTTTTGACCTTAGGAAAGGCAGTAAGTAGGGAGGAGCCCAGCTTCACACCCATCACTCCACTGACTGCCTCTGTACCCCGTCGATGACTGGGCTCCGTCACCAACTCCTCTGTCTTGTCTGGGTTGAGCCTCAGTCAGCCAGGAGACAACCAGTTCTGGATCTCGGCTAGACATTTATTTAGCACCTCCACCATGTCACATCAAAGAATGAGAAAAGGATTTCTTCAGATATATCAGAGAGAAGAGGAAGAGCAAGGATCAACTTGTTAGGATCAGGAGGGGAAGTGGGTGGGTAGAAAAGGGAGCTGAGCAGGCAGAAGTACTTAATGAATACTTCTGTTCAGTCTTCACCAAGGAGAGGGATGGGCCCATACCTGAGAATAAGGGCGAGGTGGGAGAGGGTGGAGGAGTAGCAACCACGGATAGGGAAATCATGGTGGAAAGGGTGAGAGAGGGCCTAAAGTCCCTGAAGGTGGACAAGGCACCTGGTCCAGACGGAGTCTACCCCAGGGTGCTGACAGAGATGGCAGAGATCCTCGCAGGGCCATTGACGGACCTGTTCAATACCTCTCTGAACTCAGGGTGCATGCCCAGGGACTGGAGGGAAGTGCATGTGGTACCTCTTCATAAGAGCGGGCCCAAGGACGAACTGGGGAAGTACAGACCGGTAAGCCTTACTGCAGTTGTGGGAAAACTGATGGAGACAATCCTCAAGGAAAGACTGGTGTAATTTCTTGAGGATAATAACAATCTTCAGGACAGCAGGCAGCATGGGTTTGTCTCAGGCAGATCCTACCAGAGAAACCTGGTTGATTTTTACGACTGGGTTATGAGGGCACTAGACAAGGGACATGCAGTGGATGTCCTCTACGTGGATCTCAGCAAGGCCTTTGACTCAGTGCCACATGGTGCCTTCATAAAAGTGGGAGCAGGGCAGAAGCAGGAAACTACAGACCTGTTAGTTTAACCTCAGTGATAGGGAAAATGATGGAATCACTTGTGAAGGAAAGAATTGTCAAGTACCTAGAGGCCAGAGTGTTAAAGGACGCAAGGCAGCATGGATTCACAGCAGGAAGGTCATGCCAGATGAATCTAATAGATTTCTTTGACTGGGTGACCAAAGTAGTAGAACAGGGAGGGGCTGTGGACATGGCCTACCTAGACTTTAGTAAGGCATTTGACACAGTCCCACACAAAAGATTAATATACAAGTTAGCCAGCCTGGGAGTGGGTCCCAAGATGATAGCCTGGGTAAAGAATTGGCTGGAGAATAGGACACAGAGGGTAATAGTAAATGGAGTCCACTCTGAAGAAAGGGGGGTTACTAGTGGGGTACTGCAGGGTTCAGTATTAGGACCGGCCTCTGCAATGTCTTTATAAGCGACATTGCAGAGGGACTGGAAGGAAAAGTATGTCTCTTTGCAGATGACACAAAGATCTGCAACAGAGTTGATGCACAAGGTGGGGTGGAAAGCATGAGAAGGGACTTGGCAAGGTTAGAGAAATGGTCAAATGTATGGCAGCTTAGATTCAATTCTAAGAAGTGCGAGGTAATGCACCTGAGAAACAAAAACCCAGGGGAAGAGTACACAATGGGGGTGAGATACTAACGACAACAAAAATGGAAAGGGACCTGGGAGTAGTCATATCAGATGACTTAAAGGTGGGCAAGCAATGTGATAGGGCAGTAAGGAGGGCTGGGGGGATACTGGGATGCATAGGGAGAGGCATCACCAGTAGAAAACGAAGTTGTTATCCCTCTGTACAGACAGCTGGTGAGACCCCATCTGGAGTACTGTGTGCAGTTCTGGAGACCCAATCTCCGCAAGCACATAGACAAGATGGAAGCTGTCCAGAGGAGGGCAACTAAAATGGTGCAGGGTCTGCACCAGAAGACATATGGAGACAGACTTAAGGAGCTTAATATGTATAGCTTCGAGGAAAGGAGGGAGAGGGGGAAAATGATAGAAACTTTCAAGTACCTCAAGGGAATCAACAAAGTCCAAGAGGGTAGCGTCTTTCAAAAAAAGAGGTGTGCAAGAACAAGGGGGCACAATTTGAAGATAGAGGGGGGGGCGGCTCAAGTAATGTAAGGAAGTATTGTTTCACAGAGGGGGTTGTGGATGCATGGAATGGCCTTCCGGAGGAGGTTGTGGAGTCAAAAACAGTGGTTGAATTCAAGCATGCATGGGACAGTCATAAGGCAATTCTAGGGGGTTGGGGTACAAAGAAGTAGGCTGCTGGTTAACTAGGATCTGCAGCTTATCCATTAGGTAGGGAAATGGGCAGACTGGGTAGGCCAAGCGGTCCTTATCTGCCGTCAAATTCTATGTTTCTATGGTAGGCTGACCTGCAAGTTTTTGTATTTATTTTTTTTATTTTATTGAAATCTAGGATAACAAATACCTTTGAGCAGGAACTGCTCATTTACAAAGGTTCCACGTCGAAGGAATGGGGGGTATACATACATACAAAGGTCAACATAATAATACGTAGTTACAAAATAAAAAGAAGTAAGAGACTAAGGCTTAGGAAATTCCAGTAATTCAAAATGAGCCAAATGTTAGGTAGCATGACATACCAGCCAAGGGCAATCTTGGAAAAAGCACTGCAGGTAAGAGGAAGGGGTATGCAGGCAGAAAGGCCATTGTCGGAGGGTAGAGGGTGAGGGTAAGAGCTCTAAAGGGGAGAGGGGGAGGGATAAAGTCAGAAAATGCCCGGGGGGAGGAAAGGGAGAGGGGCAAGGGGGTATGCAGGTAGAAGGGGACAAGGCGGGGAGAGGTAGCTGTCAAGACTGAAGTGGAGGGCAGTGAAAGGTGGGCCCCTGATTAGGTGAGGCAGTCACAGCGACTAGTTGAAATGAGATGAAGTCGAAGTTGTCTCTTAAAAGGGCCAAGAGCAGCAGCAGTACGAGTTTCTTTGTTGAGAGTATTGTACCACTGTGGTGCTCTGTGGGCAAAGACCCTCTGGCCCATGGTAGTCCGGCATCTGGAGACAATGAAGGTTAGTTGTTGTGAACTTCTAGTTCGCTGGGTGCAGTGGTGGTCAATGAGGAGCTTTTCAATGCCCAGGGGCATGACCGCGAGGAGGACTTTTTTGGCTAAGAGGCAGGTTTGATACTGTATCCGGCTGATGAGAGGAAGCCATCCTGTCTGAGTGTACAGGTCACAAGTGTGTGTAAGTCGGTCATCCCCAGTTAGCAGCCTGCATGCTTTGTTGAGTGCAACTGTAATTCTGTGGAGGGCAGAGGCAGAGGCAGAGCAATAAATTGCTAGCCCGTAATCAATGATGGAGATAACAGAGCTGTTGATAGCCAACTGGAGAGTGCCAGGAGTCATGCAGTGTTTGTGCCTGTAGTGCAGGCCTATATGGATGTTGGTGGCTTTGGCGACAGAATCTATGTGCCGATGGTAGGAGAGTGAGCTGTCCAATGTGACACCTAGGTATTTAAAATCAGGAACGTGTTCAAATAAGGTCCCTGATTGGTTTAGGATGGTGAGGTCATGGGATTTGTACTTGCTCCTGGCATTGTAGAAGGTCATAACCTTTGTTTTGCTGTAGTTCATGACCAGTGTAGTTCATGACCAGTTTGTGTGACTTGAACCATTCTTCAATGCACATGAATTCAAGCTGTAATTGTTTCTTGAGGAGCTCTGCATTTTGGTGGTTGGTCAGCGTAGAGCAGTAATTTCTTGTGGCAGACACTGGGAAGGTCATTGAGGAAGAGGCTGAAGAGTAGTGGCCCCAGGATGGACCCCTGTGGGATCCCTGAAAGGACTGGCTTTTCTTCCGAGGTGACACCGGCAATCCTAACCCACTGGACACTCTTCCCAAGGTAGCTTGAAAACCTGAGCAGCGCTTCATTGGAGAGCCCAATGTTTGATAATTGCTTGAGTAGGAGTGGATGATTTACAGTATCAAAGGCTTTCGTAAGGTCGATGAATACTGACCCTACACAGTTTCCTTGATCGAGCGTGGTATGGATGAAGCCTGTGAATTCTAATAGTGCAGTGGTGGTACTGTGCCCTTTTCGGAAACCATGCTGCTCAGGACACTGGATGTCATATTTTTCCAGGTACTTGACTAGTTGGTTTGAGGCAATGCGCTTCAGGGCCTTAGACAATGGAGGAAGGATGGAGATAGGTCTGTAGTTGGAGTGCAGTGATTTGTCTCCACTTTTGTGTACTGTTGTGATGGTCGCCTGTTTCCAGTGAGATGGGAACTGGGACATCCTTAGTGATAGGTTGAGGACCTTTGTCAGGGGTTCAAGGACTTCTTCACAAGTGCTAACAACTTCAGGTCAAGGGAATCACCGCTGTAGCCTGCGTTGTGAATGGCCTTCCGAATATAGGTTCTGGCTTCATGCACTGGGATCTCCTTGAAGTAGAATTGTGGGGCAGGGTGTAGGAGAGGAGTAGTTGCAGGAGGGTTACTACCAGAGGGGGCATCAAATAAATTAGAAGGGAGGACACTATCCAAGTTGGAGAATGCATTGTTAAAGGTGTTGGTGATTGTGTACAGGTCAGATGTTGGTGTTCCATTTATGTTCAGCATGGTGGGTGGTGACTTAGGGTCCTTGCCTGTAAGGTCTTTCAGGTTACTCCAAAATGTTTTTCCATCACCCCAGGAGTTGGAGAGAGCTTCCTTGAAGTATTTGCTTTTGACTCTCCTAACTGCCCGCGTGTACTCATTTCTGGCAGCTTTATATTTATGAATATCCCCAGGTTTGGATTTTGCATGGGCACAGTGCCAGAGATGATCCCTATGCTTGAGTAAAGTGATTAGATCAGGGGTTATCCAAGGGTTAGCTCCGGCCCTGACCTTCAGCTTTTTGAGAGGTGCAAAAGATATTGCAGGCCGCAGTGAAATGGCTGATTAAAAGGTCTAAGGCTTGGTTTACATCAATGGCAGTCTCGATTGGTGTCCAGTCCAGGTGGCTTAGGTGTGTCTTTAGTAGCTCAAGGTACCCCTGCTTTAACACTCTGGTGTAGATTATTTTAGGAGGGGGCTTAATGAATTTGTTTTTCCAGGTACATGTGACCGGTGAGTGGTCACTGATCCCATCAGGGAGCACTGAGACTTTTGAGATTCGTTCAGGGTGATTAGTAAGGATCCAGTCCAGAAGTGTGCGCAACCCTGTCCTATAGTTGCATCTGGTGGGGGTGGTAACAAGCTGGGTGAGGTTCTGTGATGTTACAGCATCCTTGTAGTTTCTGGCCTCCAGTGATAGCCAATTTATGTTGAAGTCACCTAGTACTATGAGTTCAGAGTTATGGTGTAATCCCTGTAGGCTTTGCAATATGCTCATAAATCCATTGGGCTGATCTTTAGGGGGTAGGTACACAGAGGCAATGGTGAGCTCCTTGTTGTGTGCCCCGAGTAGATCTTTAATAGTGAGAACCTGCGAGGGTGGTTTAGGGTTCGAGAATGGGAAGA